>JASKOS020000003.1:12500000-13750000 GCA_030770465.2 Perdita meconis | reverse complement strand
TTATGGAAATGGAGGGAGAGGAGCAATACTATAATTGGATCTTTTAAGACATCGGGTGTGTTGGATTTTGGATCTTTTCAACTTTGGATCCTTAGGACTTTAGGCGTTTAAGATTTATAGTACTTTTAGCGCTTTGAACGTTTTAACACTTGGAATATCTAGGGCTTTGGACGTTTGAAACTTAGAACTTTTAGGACTTCGGATGTTTAGGATTTTCGATTTTTTGAATTTTGGATCCTTAGGACTTCAAACGTTTAAGACTTATAGTACTTTTAGCACTTTCAGCGTCAAGACTTCAAATTATTAGGACTTTGAACTTTCAATACTTATAACTTTTAGGATTTTGGATGTTTAGAATTTTGGAACTTTAGGATTTTGGATCCTTAGGACTTTAGACGTTTAAGATTTAGGACTTTTAGCACTTTGAACGATTAAAACTTGCTTTAGACTTTAGACTTTTAAGATTTAGAACTTTTAGGACCTTGGATGTTGGATGTATAGAATTTTTAATTTTTAGGGCTTTGGACGTATAAAACTTTGGGTTTTCAGGGCTTTGAACGTATAGAACTTTAAAAGTTTAGAATTTTAACCCGTTAAGTGCAGTACTTCATTGAAATGCCATCTTTTCGTAACGAGTATACTCGACACAAACACTGAAAGGATTAAGTCTATAAGACTTTCAATTTATAAGACTTTACACGGTTAGGATTTTTAGGACTTTAAACTTTTAGAATTTGAAACTTGTAGGATTGTTTACTTTTAGTACCTACATTAAAGTTTTGGATTATAGATTCTATCAAACTAATTCGTACGAAGTAAAAATTAGAAATCGTTTTCATTTTCCATAATCGATTCATTGTTTGATCCCCCTTTTTCGGGTCGTAAAATCTATTAGAACACAAGACTTCTGGTATCAACTGATCTCAAAAAGTAATGAAAACAGCTTCCATCGACTTAATTAGGTACTTCACTTAACATAAATTTAACGAGACATCATTTGTTACTAAAACCATCAAATGCAACACCCGGCGACTTGTCGCTCGTGTGTAAAGGGTCTAATGCATACGAAACATTCTCCAAAACTACTGTTCCCAACAACAGGATGGACCACCATCCATACCAACGAATCCAAGTGAGACATCATGCAGGGACGCTTCATAACGACACTTTAACGTTCGAGATAAACATCCACGAAGCAGTTATGGCACGCAACAAAAGATAACGAGACCGATACTCTATATATAGATGAGGCATCTCCCGCGGTGACTGCCCTTCGCGTAAAAGCCACGAGACAGTGTCTACCCGGCCATTTTCTCCTCGACGGAAGACAAAGCTGAGCTCTGTAAACAATGTCCCACTGTGACCGATCGAATTTCAGATGACCGATGACCCGCTCGCTTGACATTCGCTTCGATGGCCTGAGAAGATTCCCAGGAATCGTCGCAGGATACAATCTGGAAAATTTTGAATCCCGAGAGTGTCACGAGCAAAGCGGGTGTTTAGATCGGAATAGTACTGATTTAGGTGACTAGACGATTACCATCGCGGATATGTATGTTCTTCGTGACAATAAATGTCGTGTTGGCAATTATGTAGTCAAGGATCTTCTAGTCTTTGACAAATGTGGTATGACTTCGAAGAAAGGTGCTGAAAATCAGTCTTTGTACTTTGTATCCACATACATGGAAGTGAGAATTTGTAAATTGTATATTACCATGAATTGATTAAAATTAATGGTATTTGATTTTCATGTTTTCGTAGATGTTGACGTCGTATAATACTTTGAGCCGAGAAATCTCCTCTTTGGCTTGGCGTTTATCCGTACAACTACACCATTCTTTGAGCCCCGGTGTTCCTCTTTGTCCCTTTCTTTTGCGTTTTCTTGCAGCAGAAGTTCTTGTAGCTTGGTAAACCAATAAGAAAAGATCTTCTTCTTGCCTCAAAGTGTTTCAATTGAATAAGTACCTTTTCTAACACTTCCAATATTCATGTTGTCTCAGTTTTCCTTGTTTGTCCTTGTGATTCAGATTCAGATTTGAGCTACTTCGTTCATCTTTGATATTAATTGCTTGTACTCTAATTACATCAACTGTGTGTTTTTACTTATGTTCAAAGCGAGTTCAACGCGTTGTGGAGTTGATAACAAATTGGCCATACACGTCATTTGAAACGAAAAAAACCAATAAATGGGGGATTTAAAAAATTTTGAAAAATAACCAAATGCTGGACATTGGAAAAGAAAATGCGAAATTTTGCTACTTTCTCGTGTAGATCAAGAAACGGCTACGTACTGCAATAGAGAAAGGTTATTATTACAAAATACAACTTTGATCAAATCACTGATAAACAGACTGCGGATGTTTATGCAAATTTACATTTTCAAGGGCATCGAAAAAGAAAACAAACTTAAATAAAAGTGTCTTTCACCTTTTAAATATCATAAAATGTATTTTATTTGCGATATTTCATGTCTTTGTGCTTCTATGCTTATCTTTGTGCATTTTAGCGAATTTAAAACCGCCATAAATGCATAAACATCCGCAGTCTACTGATAAATAACTGTTCCAATTGGAAGAAAAATATTAGAAACTTAGTACTAATATTTACGGTTATTGTTCCTTGGCATTCTATGAAATATCTCATTGACTACATTTATTATGATATGTTAATAATTCAAGTTGTAACAAATCAGATTTTTAAGAGAACAGCAGGGTTAAAAAATGGAATTGTAAAGCAATAATTACGTCAACCACAAGCATCTTATACGTTGTCTCCAGGCGGCACATCCTCTGTTTTCAAGGGGTTGAAACATCTTCACGTAGCGAGTGAACCAAGCGAATAGAAGAGCCGCAGTGTAGCCGAAGAAAGTGAGGCGAGGGTCAGAACAACGCGATGAATCAAAGAACGGGCGTACTTTGTGAACGGAGCGGTTCATGCAGAGTCCGCGTCTTCCTCGTAGAAAACTAGCAGGGATGACCGGACCACGGTGTTACGGCGTAACTCCTCGACACGGTATAAACTCCAGCAGAGCCATTGTCTGTCGCCTGAGGCGGCCGTTGAACGAAGAGCGAGCTTCATTGTCACGATCCCGTAACCCATGAATGGCCGGCTATCTCGTTTAACTTCAATTACCGTGCCTTCCCTTTCATCTCGTCGCTGGCCACTGTCAAAGAGTGGGAGACTTCGCATGAACGTTCTGTCTTCCTTTTTCCCTCTTTTTCTTTTTTTTTCTTTTCTTTCCACCGGTGCCTCTCTTATAACCTAGACCTTTGTTGCGGAAAAACCGTCTTACGCGATGGATTACCTGCCCTCGTTAAACTCTCCTTTAGGCGGATTCTGATCTAGTTCAATGCGCGCCGAGATGAAAGGCGTCCATTGTGATGCAACCTTGTTAACGAGTCGCATGCGTCGCGGAAGACAACTTCATTGTGACCCCGGGATCGTCTCGAGGCGAATTGTCAATGAGGTCTGATTTTTCGAGATTGGATCTTGAAATTTACAGAAAAAGGAAACGCAGGACTTGAGAAAGGATTTCCATATAAGAATAAGCAGGT
Source organism: Perdita meconis (assembly GCA_030770465.2). NCBI lineage: Eukaryota > Metazoa > Arthropoda > Insecta > Hymenoptera > Andrenidae > Perdita > Perdita meconis. The sequence goes on along the minus strand of JASKOS020000003.1, from coordinate 13,746,446 downwards.
AGTTTTCTGTTTCTGTGACATTTTTTTGGAACGCTTCTTGCTTTTTAATGTAATTAACCCAGACATCGTTTAATCCAATTTAGTTTCCACTCCTTGAAGAAAATATTTTTGATTGGCGGGTAGATCCTCTGCCTTATCAGAATTATCCTCGTGCCTACTGACAAGGGAAGTTTGGTGAGTGTCACTCGCCGATTTTAATGAAACTTTGTACGATTTTTCTATGGTCCAACCTAAGAATTTTGCCCTATATAGTAGCTGCCCATACTCGACTTTAAGGGAGAAACTACCCCTTTAATCCAAATCGCCCTTTTCATTTCGGTGCTTATAACAAAGTATAAGCTTTATAAAAAATGTTTTATACAAAAGTTTTACTCTTGTTTAAGACCTATAGGATGGCTGTAAGAAAATTTTGAAAAAACAAATTGCTCTTTATTCACCTGAAACGAAAACATTTTTTATCAGAAAAAGGGAGGTAGGTAAAATTTAATTTTTATAAACAATTCGTTTTTGCAAAATTTTCTTACAGCCATCCTATGGGTCTTAAACAACATTAAAACTTTTATATAAAACATTTTTTTGTAACGATTATACTTTGTCAGTTATAAACACCAAAATGAAAAGGGCGAGTTGGATTAAAGGGGTAGTTTCTCCTTTAAAGTCGAGTATGGGCAGCTACTATATAGGGCAAGATTCTTAGGTTGGACCATAGAAAAATCGTACAAAGTTTCGTTAAAATCGGCGAGTGACACTCACCGAACTTCCCTTGTGAGTCCAGTTGAGGCATCTAGGAAGCAAGTGTGCTAAGAGACAAGAACATTACGTTAGAATTTTATGTAAAAGTAGAAGAAGCTTGGAAAGAAGTTTAAATTTTAATAGAGGATTTAATGAGTACATATTAATATACTAGCCCTTTAATAAACTCGCGAGTCTTCTGTTACGAACGACGTTTAAGGGAGACTTGCTAGCAATACAAGTCTCAGTCGTGTTGAACTTTTACTATAATATATCCTTGATGTAATGATAAGAAAGGATGTGTTAGTGCTTCTTTTAATCTTTGCCTATTACTCTGGGTCACTAAACGTGGATGTAATATAAACTGGTTTGAAATAGGTCTATTAACGTGCAACAACTTCATTTTCATGGTGAACATAACGCTGGCTATAATTAGAAACCCGACATCAAAGGTATTCCGGTGTCCGTGTGCGCCTGTGCGTGTAATTCGCCGTAAACTAATGCAAATTAGCGATTCGTGGAACAATACTCCAATTGCGTGGACCAGAAACATGAAAGAAATATTGGATCCTATCTATATAGGAAGGTTTGAAGTGAATAAAAACAATTTGTTCTTTATCAATTTCTCATTGTATGAGAGCTGAATTATTTTTATGTATAAGTTAGATGAACAAACCTCTCTTTTGTTTTATATTAAGCTACCGCATCGCTGCTCCAATCCCTTAATACTTCTTCTGTAGTGACTTGTCAGAACTGTTTACCACCCTTGTTCCTCGTCCATTATGAGCGAACCGTTTCGAAGAAAACAATAGAACCGAAATATTAAGCATCCGGTGGGAAATAAGTAGCAACTGCAGGGGGTCCGATCTAATGATCCTTAGGATATCGAGGCTTTAAATACTTTTTAATCGCTTGTCGATCCTACGAAGAAAAAAGGATCAAGAGGATTTATCCCCATTTGCCTCCACTGTTTTTCACCGTACCTTTTCCCGATTTTATCACTTAATCTCTATTATTATTTTTCCTGATATAAAACTGCCATATCATTCTGATAGAAGAACCAGCTGATCCCTAGGAGATAAAAACAGTAGATATTGAAAAATCATGTGAAAAAAGGAATGCTAGTGAATGAATAAATTGCATTAAAGATTTAACCATGTTATCACTAAATTACTCTTGGAAAGACTCATTTTTATTTTTATTAATACTTCAAGCATTAAATATTGTTGGATTTTTTATTGGCAATAATACTATTACTTCATTATTTTTTTTTTTATTATTAACCAGAGAAGCATTAGGTAGAATTTTCTTCCTCTAGAAGATGCAGTGAAACAAAAAGGCAAAAAGCGAAGATGAAGCCGATAACGCTGATCAAGTTTCAGTTCTTTCATAGATCTTTGATGGCAAAAACGATGCCCCCTGTGAAGCGATCTTCCCGAGATCATTTTTCTACGTCTACACGCCGGAATCCCACGCCTGTGAGAAAGTCCTAAGGCAGGAAGTGACTACAAATATTTGCCTAGCTAGCCGTCTTGCACGATTACAAGCGCAATTCAGTTTGACTGGAGCTTGATTGTATCCACGTGACGTAATATACCGTCCTGCTTTCTTATCGGCGTTAATATTACTCGAACAAGGACATTTCTGAATATCAAAGATCTTATAGTCCGTGACTTTACACCAGAAGTTTTATTTTCTACTACGTATATAAAATATTGTACAGTGAAATTCTATATGAAAACAATTTTCTCATAAAATGCTTTAACAAAAATTAAAATTACAGGTACCATAAAAATAAACCTATAAACATTATATCATAGCTAAAAATTAATTCCGCGTTCGCCAGTTAATTATATTCTACACAAATTTCCGTTTATAAGTTAAGAAATGCTTCCGAAAATAATCAATATCAAAATTCTGACCAGCAATTACTCTATCAATCCAATAGGGTAAAAAGAAATTAGTCGCGCTTCCGAAACCATTAAAGGCGTTCAGAAAAAGAAGAATAAGGGGAAAGAGGGATTCTGAAGGTTGGGATTCAGTTGTCGGTTATATTATGAAGCCAATATGCTGGAGCAGACCTAATAAGCAGCCGCGTAGACGTTAGCGGAGCCTAATGCCAGCCTAAATATACACGTCAACGGACGTGAAAGTTCGGGAGAGGCCTTAAAAAGGCGACGTGGATTAAAAAAAGCAGCAAATCCCAGTGATTTGCCTGCAAGAATCGAGGAGATCCTCGGACGTTGCAACAAAACCAAGTAGCCACCGTATTCTTCATCGTTTTCTGATCTTCGCGTAGCTAAACGCGAACCGAAGTCCTCCGATGATTAACAGAAATCGAAACGCCTATTCCTCATAGCTTTTTCCCTTTCATGACAAGATTTCAGTTCATCAATATAATAGATAAATTCATTATATCCACAGGTAAATATTAGAATGGAACATTTCTCGGGGCAACCTTTCCGCTGCAAGCATTCAAGTCTTCCTGGCTTCTCGCAAAAACAATGAACTTCAGTAACAGCTTTTAGCCAAAAGTTAATTCATATCCGAGATAGTAATAAGTAGCCTGCGGATGTTTATGTAAATATAATATGTAAAGAATATGCAAAGTATATGCAAAGTATATGCATGGCAAACACAGAAAATACGCACTCTATAAAGAATAAAAAATTCACATAACTGTCTTCCATTAATATATTTGACAGCATATTTTTATAATATGTGAATTATACAAAATACTACTATAATACTATTTCTACTCTATATTTCTATTAGATTATTAAATTTTATAAAGTGCCAAACATAACAGAAAATATCAATTTTGAACTATAAAATTTTAACTTTTATTAAATATAAAGCCAACAGTACATTGTCGATCAATCAAAGTCGGTAGGACTAATCTTTGATTTAGCGGCAGCAATCGTCATTGACAAAAATCAGTATCGTTTCCTAATCTTACGGAGCGGCGGTAACCATCGATCACATAAAAACGCCATCAACATCCGATATCGCAATGATATGTCACCTCGACAAAGTAATTGTTGTAATCTACAATGAAGATACTTTGAATATTTTAGAATATATTTGATTGAACTAATTATTTAAAAAATGCTGTACATGCAGAAAATGTGCAAAATATGGAAGATATATACAGAATGTGTAAGATATATGCAAATATACAATATATGCAAAGTGAACAGTATGTTTTTGAGATTCTTTAATCATGAAACATATTTTTGTCAAAGTCTCACTCATTTATTTATTTCCTACAAAAATATGCATTTGCATAAACTTCCGCAGTCTATTCTTGTGACGAAAACCAGTCAGAAATGTTGATCTTTTGTTATAAACTTGTTTATTGGAATGTACTTGAAATTATTAGCCACTAAACACAGTCTTAATTTTCTAATATATTTCTCAATATTGCGTTTCCTCATAAGAATACATGTTAACTTGAAAGTTAAATAATGTAAAAACTACCGAATAAATTTTTCCAAAATTGTGTATGGGATTTTACTATTGCATAATAAATTTTCGCTTTGCATAAGATTTTCGCTTACTTTCAATGTTACTGAAGTTCATTCTCAAACAATACCTCCTCTTCGCCCAAATCTTCATCAATGACGGAACACTATTTTCTTTCAAGAAAGATTCAAGTGACATTCCCTTCGACCATCCTTTACCCAAGATCCGTCGCTTCAGATCGACCCAACAGAATTAGCCCTCGAAAATATTATTTTTGCGGAATTACCTCAGAAGCTCCGCTGTTCGGCGGCGTATAAAAATGAGTGGGATAGAATCGAGACACTCAAGGTTTCGGCCCTTGGCAGTTTAATCCCTCGACGGACGCGACGCGGAAAACAAGATCGCGGTAGCCTCCTCGTATCGAGTTTTCGTAGGCTCCTAGGAAAATATTATCACAAGCGCGAGAACCAGGACGGGAGGCGAGGCGCGATTTCCCGTGGACGAACGTTTCGACGGCAAGGTCTCGACCTTATCCCGGCGTTCCCTCGTCGATCCTGCCCCCGTTCCCTCCTACAGGTACCCCCGTGTCGGCTAACTTCGCCTCGTTTGGAGCCCATTCTTCGCCATTCAGTCTCTCCGCGTCGTTTTCTCCCGAGGACAATCCACGGTATCCTGGGGTCTCACGCCTCGGCATTGACCGCTACCATTCACCGCTTCATTCTCTTCCTTCGACAGCGACTCTTTGTCACCCCCCTCGGCGACGCGGCGTCGCGCAGGGAGAGGGCAGGGTGGCACAGAGAAACCGTGAAAAATAAAGGAAACCGAGTTTTGCGGTGGAAAAATGAGAGAGACGACTCCAGACCGCGGAATTATGGACCGTGGAGCCGAAGGAGGTTCTACGGTGTTCCATAGAATTCACGGAGAATGCACGAGTCAGAGGCGTCCGCGTGTGTCGATGGTATATACTGCCACTTTGCCGGGTTCACGCCCTCCTCTTTGACAATGACGCCGAGATTTATTGAGGAACTGGCGGAGAATGCTCGACGTGAAATTTATCTGGTGCGGAATTCATTATTGCGGGGAGGGGACGGTAACATTACTTATTTTCTGATGTAATGTGCGAATTTTTTTTATGAATGAGTAAATATAATTAGACTCCAACACAATTTGGACTCATTAAATAAATCAAATTGTATGCAAATCATTTGTGAAAAACTCGAGATAAGGAAAATGCCTTCTTTTTAGCTAACAACTCGTCATTGTCGGCAACTTCTTCGTTTTCTTATTGAAACTAGAGCTACTGATTATGAGATACCCGGGTGAGATACCCGGGTATACCAAAATTATCCGTACTACCCGGGTATCTCACGGGTACCCGAACACATGAGATAGACAAGAATCTCATGCCGAATTAAGCCGAATTGAACTGAATTGAGCCGATAGTTTTCCGGTATGCGTTTCTGGATTTTAAAATAGAGCGAGAGAGAGAGAGAGAGAGAGAGAGAGAGAGAGAGAGAGAGAGAGAGAGAAAGAGGGGGGAGAGAGAGAGAAAGGACTAATTGTCAACATAACCACGGTCCATTAAAGTCAATTTTCATCATGTATACAGAATTCATTTCATTCTGAAATTTTTTTTTATTTTTAAAGCCACAAATACGTACCGAAAATCTATCGGCTGAATTCGGTTCAATTCGGCTTAATTCGGCATGAAATTCTTGTCTATCTCATGCGTTCGGGTACCCGTGAGATACTAGGGCTATTGATTATGAGATACCCGGGTACCCGGGTACCCGAGTGAGATACCCGGGTATACCAAAATTACCCGCACTACCCGGGTATTTCACGGGTACCCGAACACATGAGATAGACAAGAATCTCATGCCGAATTAAGCCAAATTGAACCGAATTGAGCCGATAGTTTTTCGCTATGTGTTTCTGGATTTTAAAGTAGAGCGCGCACGAGAGAGGGAGAGAGAGAAACAGAGAGATAGAGAGAGAGAGAGAGATAGAGAGAGAGAGAGAGACAGAGAGGCAGAGAGAGTGAGAACTCATTTTCAACATAACCACGGTGCATTACATTCAAGTTTCATCATGTATACAGAATTCATTTCATTCTGAAATTTTTTTTTATTTTTGAAGTCACAAATACGTACCGAAAAACTATCGGCTCAATTCGGTTCAATTCGGCTTAATTCGGGATGAGATTCTTGTCTATCTCATGCGTTCGGGTACCCGTGAGATACCCGGGTAGTACGGGTAATTTTGGTATACCCGGGTATCTCACGAGTACCCGGCTACTCGGGTATCTCACTCGGTTCACTTGAAATCTCGAGCCCTAATTGAAACGTGAAGTATCAAGTAGTAGCAAAAATTTTTACCGGTGCTGCCATATAACAAAGTATAAAACGTACCTCTGTTGTATGTTTAAACAAATGATAAGTGATTTCCTTTAGCAACCGACATCATACAAGAACTCGTGGACACAATTGCAGTTGTTTAATAAATTTTGAGTCATGGTTGTTTAGCATCTTTCCTCGAATTACCTTATGCAATACGATAGAAGTTTAATAATAACTGAGATTTGAAATCTACCGGTGGAAACCATTAGCCAAACACATTAATGCATCGTGAATCAGACATTCAAAAGCAATATCTTTAATCGAACGTCGATATCTGTATTAATCCCAATGCACGAGTCATGCTGTCGAAGATATAGAACTCATCAAAGTAGCAATTAAACCTCTGCCTCGACAATTGGTTGCTCTGTTTTAGATTGTCGGTTTGCGATACTGCCTGTACCAATCGTAAAATCCCAAATGATGATTCTATTAATTGCAATATTATACAAGAATTTTGATTCTTTAAGCCTTACTGATTGTGAGTTTCATTCAGTTTTTATGAATTTGCTATTACTCCTTTTCGTATATTTATTTATAACCAACTTACAAGTTTCGCGCAGGATTCAATAGAAATGTTTACAAATAGGATTCTAATAAACAAATTAAAAAACAAGGTCACGAAATCTAAAATTTGCAAAAATTTAAGGAAAGTTGTAAATAATCGAGTATTATTACGATCCCGAGCTGAAAATTTGCATGTTTAATATATCACGAGGAAAAATTATTCCCACCGTATATCACGGAAGAGAACTTTTTTAGTATCAATATAACAAGTATTTCCAAGTAGTTGCTGTACAGATTTATTTCGAAGTCGCGCAAAGACATCATAAAGTAAATTTATACTCGTCTCAACGCGTATATTGTCAGCTAAATGTCACTGTCCTTCAGGAAACGACATGGAAGCGGCGCTGGTTACACTGTTTCAACATTTACAAGCCCAATATTTTTAAACTATATTGCTATTATATTATTAAAAGGAGCATAAAAACAAATACGTACTGTGCGTAACACGCTATAGCATGAAGTTTCCTTTCTACAGCGTAAACAAAATATTTAAATTTAATATATGAAACCAATAAAATCTGCGTGCCGCCGAAACGAAACGGTGCTTTGGAAATAAAATTCTGTCCAATTTTAAACGCGCGTGAAGAATCACGCTTTTGCAGTATCGCAATTTTCTTTCAATGAAACATAGAATTTAATATTAAGGGGGAAGGTGGGAATATGGACCGCATTTTTTTGTTTCGAGGAAAACATGTAGTAAAAATGTAACAAATGCAGGAATGCAACATGAAGAGATTAGAACCCAATTTCTAATCACCTTCGTATATAACTATTATACAATAAATTATAATGCTAAAAATGGATTCCACACAACTTATTAAATGGTTATTAACTGTTTTGAATTTTAAAAGTGATGATAGCTAATTTAGACATAATTTGGGTGATCGGAAATTGCTCCCTTTGCTTTTTTGACTTTAAAACTGATTGTAATTTAATTATTGTTACTTTTGCACTGTTTCAGATGTCAAATTAAAGATAAAACATACATTTACTTAAACATCGTATAAATGTTGAGATCAGATTAATTTTCACATTTATACGTTAGAAAAACCATGATAGTTACTCATCTTTAGTGATCAGGAATTGAGTCCTTGGTATGTAGTACAATCTTTCAACTTATAGTTGCGAACAGAAGAAGTAGATAAAAATTTCATTGCTATCTAAATTTTTAAAATCTTGCTTAACTCCTTAACTTGTGCGCTCGAGTTAATTCGAGCACGCTAAACAGGCCAAACTGTGCACACTCGAAATAATTCGAGCGGCGTTGTATTTTATTAATTTTGTATTTGTTTTTATTTTTTTGCCAAGACAATGTTTTTTACATAAAAAGTGTGTTTTTTACATTAAAAAAAACTGATTTTTTTTGGCCGGTTTTTTTCAAAAAATCTGTGCGTTAAGGAGTTAAAGAAGGTTAGTTGAAACGGTGAAAAGTTTGCAATTTTCTATGTCTGATTAGCCAAAAATATTGATCCAACGCAACTAATATGCGCGTCTCCGTAAAAAGTACGCGCTCGATTTTCGAGCGAGTCGACGCGAAGAGGAGCGAATTCCGTCGATAAAGCCGTAGTGTATTCGTGTGGTATTCAGCGAGTGGATTCCAAAGAGAGGCTTCGTCAATTACGAGTACCTGGACGAGCAGCAACGAGCGGCCTGTTGCTCCTCCCGGCGTACTCCGCGCGAGTATAAACCGGACAGGTTTCGGCGGCGCAATTATTAATATAAGAGAGAGAGAGGATACTCAAGGTGGTCTCGCTGCTGGAAGGGCGCGAGGCAACCCGTCCTTCTTTTTTTCTTTTCTATCGAGTTCTCGCGTGTAGAATCGTCCGCGCCTATGTACACACGCGCGTGCGAATACCTTGTACGATCGTAATTAACAAGTCAGTTGACATTCCTGGTAATTCGACGCCGGGTGATTTGTCAATTTCATTTTCAGCCATTAATTAGGCGAACGTAGCGAATTTGCACGGACTTCCCATACAAATGTAAATTCGCATTAACGCCGCACATGTTGCACGAATGAGAAGTACAGGTGATTTTCGAAGATGAAGTTGCAGGAAGACAAGTCCATTCTCGTTCGAATGTATTTTTCGTCGCAATTCTGGCGATTTTAATCGCAAAATTTTACATTTGGAATTCGAAGCAGTTTTTTTTATCAATATATTTTTAGCTTTACAGAACTGGCCAAGTTGGTACGTATTACTGTCGAAGTTTCAAATATTTTTGGTTCTGAGAATGTTTTTCATTTTTATGATATTTTGTATTGAACAAATTGAAATCTGATTTTTGAAAAATGGAAGATTAAAAATTTCACTATTATATTGGAGTATACATTGTGGCACAGAAATTGTGTGAAAAAATAAATAAAAAGTTTATATAACTTTCTTTTATACCATAATACATGTGTATAAATTATACTCCAAGAGACATTGTATTGTATAGTAATTTTAATAATTCTTCAGTATTTTTTATCAAGTTAGTCATAATTACATACTTTTTCAATATTAACTCTTCAAATCTCCATCTTCAATTTCTCAAATCTCCAGTCTAAAATGTTCAAATCTTTATTTTCAAATCTTCGAATTTCTTTAATTCTAAACTTAAATTTAAAGAATTTTCAGTTATAACTCTTCAAATCATCAAATCTATAACTTCAGTTCCTAAAATTTCAAATTATAATATTTAAATCTTCAAATCTCTAACATAAAACCTTCAAATCTTTAATTTAATTCTTCAAATTTTCCATTTCAAGCCTTAAAATCCTTAACTTTAACTCTTCAAGTTTCCCACTTCAAATTTGAAAACTATAGCTTCAACTCTACAAATATTCAACTTGCAATCTTCAAATTTCTGAACTGAAATCTTGAATATCTTCAGATTTCAAAGTTTATCTTTTATATGTTCAACTTCGAACCTTAAATCTTTAATTTCAACTCTTTAAATTTACAAGTCGATAGGAGATATACGATAGGCATTATACATATATGATATTCTAATTTTAGTATTTCTTTAGTAATTCTTATCAAATTTCTTATATCACAAATACAGAATAATCAAACCCTATTCAGTCGCTTTCAAAATTGTTCACTGTCCAGAAAATCAATTTTCTCGTAAACAACATTTCGAAAAAAATATGATAAATATTTTTTTTACTCTATGACGTAAAATCACACCTTGCTTGTGGCTAATAATTATTCTATTCTAATTATTATTTATTTTTATCTTTTAAAAATTTAGAAGTGTTCTTGAAAAAGAAGAAAACGGAATAAATGTTTTTAACAAATATCTAGCAAACACGTAAAACCTGTTACACATTGTTATATTTAAAAAAGAACAGAACGATTACTGGAATAAATCGCGAACCGACTAAAAATAAAAAGAAAAAACAAAAGAACGTTCAATAACATAATTCCACTGGAAACATTGTTCGAGAGAGAAACGAAGTGGATTGATGATTCGCGGGGCAGCCGAAATTGCAAAGGAAATTGCAGGGCTGCGCTCATTTCTCGCGAGCGTGTGCGCGCGTGTAAACCTACACGGTCGCTGGTGCGCGCGAGCGCACACGTCGACGGAGCCCAGTGGCCCCGTGGCACACGAACCTACAAACCGAATCGGGCGCTCCGGATCGTTTTGGGCCTGACCAGAACAAACCGTCGGAAACCCGTAACTCTCTTTTTCGTGTTGCGCGCGCGTGCACGATCGAATAAACAATGCCGCCGTTACTCCGGTACCCGGTAATTCGAGTAACGAATCCCCACCATCTCCCCTCCGTTAAGGCGATCGTCGCGTCGCGCCGCGGAGCTCGTACAGAAGATTAAAAGTCGGCGCGGCCGTGGCCAGCGAATCGAATTTTTCTCTCTTCCGCTAATTGTTAAGAAACGGCCACCGTTTTCGATGTCGGTAATTTCCGTACTCGGGCTGGTTTTCGTGAAAGTCGATAAAAACCCGAGTTCCCCGAAGTCCCCTCCGTTACCCGAACACCTTTCGCAATTAATTCTTCCCTCGCTCGTCGCTTATAATAGAAGCACGACGCTTTTTACGCGTCGACCGCGGCGAAGCTCTCGGCGTCGCGTCGCCACACCTGTTTCCACCGCGGAAGGATAGGTGTGTACGTGCGTCGTGCGCCTCGAGTCGGGGCACACTTTTTGCACGATTTATTCGAGTTTCGAGCCGAGGGCACGGAGCGTGTAAGCGCTTTCGCGGCGGCATAGGCGCTCGGCGCGCGGCGGCGATGAGTTGTCGATCCGGAGCCGCGGCAACAGTTACCGAACATGGTATACACCGGTTCTTCTTCGTTTTCACCGCGTTCCGCCGGCTTCAATGCAGTCACGGGGCGACCGTAGTACTCTCGGTACCGTTGTAATCGTTGTAAATACGAGCAACCGACTCGTTTCGGGCCCCGCCGCCAAGTACGGTAGCGTTTCCTCGATACTTTTTTGCGATCGCATCGGGGAATGCTGTAACGCGCGTGCCACCGGCTCCCCTCCTCGTTCGCCGTCTACGCTTCTGGGTCGGCGGGACTCTTTCGTTTCACTCGTTTTTCTTGCGAATCGCGTCCCGCCGAACCGTTTCACCCGCAGCCATTATTATTCGGAGACATCTACCCTCCGCGCCGGCACTTTTTCCCTCGGCGACGACAGACGCGCAAAGTCCGGACGAGTTTCCTTCGCTTCGCGGCGTAACGAATTGAACGTATTTTCGACGCTCCTCCTTCGTCCCGCGATCGCGGCACGTTTGAAACCGTAGAATGTGCGGGGGAAATTAAAGGATGGGCAAGAAGTAGGCGTTTGTATGATTTCTTCATGAGGTATGGTTGGGGTATGAAACGCTCAAATAGTGGTGAATCTATACACGATTTGGGATGCGATGAGTGGCAACATTTTTGTGCGACTTTGAGTGTAAAATCGGGAGCAAGTTCAGAGAGAGTGAAAGTCCAGAGATGTTTGATTCTCGCATATCAATGAGGAAACTTCGGTAACCCGAAAATTCGATTTCTTTGAAGCTTTACAGCAGTGTTTCTCAACCTTTTCTTTCACGAGTTTTGGCACTTCTTTAGTATAATATGGTTATATTACTATAGTCTACGAATGTGACATTGATTTTTCATACGTAAAAGCAGAAGGACGTAAAACTTTAACTCTTTGCACTCGAGAAGTTTCGAATTCGCTAAATCCGAAAGTATAAATCCTTTACATCCAAATGTGTATTTGTTTATTTCTACTAACTCGACTTGTTGCATATACTACGTAGTAACTATAGCTCTTAGAGTATACAGGGTGTCCTAGAATAAACTGGGTCGTCTCTGCTCGTCTCTGTTGACGTGTTCCTAATAAACAAAACTGACCAATCGGAAAGCAAGTACAGCGGACAAATCCCGGCGCAGACTGAACCTATGCCTAGCATTGGTCCACCACTGCTCGCGCCGAAATTCGTCCACTGTATTCGCTCTCTGATTGATTACGGTTTTTTTTACTAATAACTCGTTAACAAAGCCCCACGTGATATTTTCGCTAAAGTAAAAGTTATTTGAAATCACAGCAAAAATCACTCCTTAACATTTCCTACATTTATTCTGGAACATCCTGTATAATCCGATAGAGGGAACCTGACATGAAGGAACTTTTTCAAATATGGCGTCCTAAGTTTCTGCAAAAAACGAAATATCAATTTTATAACGGTTCTGTTTATAAATGCAATATATTTTTTAAATAAAGAAGCTTTATATCATAATAGTTTATCAAAAAGTAAAAGGGAATCAGTTTTATTTGTGAAAAAGTACATTTATCGGCATCGAAACGATACAAGTTTATTATTTATGAATCGTTTACTTTTTTCTAAATTCACCTCAACTTGATATGACGCTGAAAACACTTAATTTTTATTCAATGATTTTATTTAATAGACTATTAACGTGTAATAATGTATTTTTTCAAAACATAACCTACAATCAACAATGTGCTGACGCCGTATTGCTTTTGAACAGGTTTTTGCCGTCAAACGTAAACATGTTTCCTCTATAGCAAATAGCATTTGATCTACAATACGTGCCAAAATATGGCGAAATTTGTAGTGATCTGCCGTACCTTTTCTGCTCTATAGCATTATATACTTACTCTAAACTCTAAGCAATAGCTAAACAACCTTTAATCACATTTTTAATAAGAGTAAAGACAAAAGAAACTCATACCTCCCAACAGAATAAACAAACGACTCTTAAAAAAAATAGTTGAACGATAAACAAGCCGCACGATTTGCGCGTTGATGGAAGTTGCAAATTGATAATGACGTTAGCGTACGTGCATGCGCGGTTGCGTACTCGCCACGCGAGCACCACGCTCGGTATCACGAAGCTTTGTCTCTGTCTTCGTTCCACGTTCCCACCAATTTTCTCCGTCCTCCTTCCCCCCTCGCTATCAAGGAATACCGATTGGTATCTCGGTTTATCTCCCACCCTCTTCTGAAAAGGGCTTCTCTCTCTCTCCTTTCTCTCGTTTTCTTTGCCCGCCGCGCCGTCTTCTTTCTCCTCTTCCACCCGATCCCTCCTCTTCCTCTTCCTCCACCGATCTCCTGTTCTCTTCTCTTCTCCCGGGCGCCGTCAGATTTACTCGCCTCCTCGAGCCGCTCCGTTCAGTTTCTGGACGCGATGGTGGCACTCACTCGAGGCAACGTACTCGCGTGGCTGCATTCTATTCATGCTCACCTTTGTTGTTCCCCGCCGGTGATGAGATACGTACGCGCGGGAAAGGTTTACATAGTTCGGCCTGTACTCACCCGGTAGGCCCCAAAAAGACGCGTACGCGCGCATGCAAATCGACTATATCGGGTAATATTTAAGCCTCAAGGTTGACGCGCCCCGCGAACCTTTCTGTGGATCCTTTCGATGGATTGAACGGAACGAAAAATGTGTCGCTGAAGGATAGGAGGATTTCTTTCTTCAGAGAATTTTTTCGGCAATGTCTGAGCCGTTTAATGCGAAAGCGATGTCAGTCAACAGAAATATGATTACTGAATAATTAGAGATAAAACAAAAGATCTGCAAAGTGAAAAAATATTAAATAATGCTGCACCTTTTTTTTTATGCCGCTTTAAAGTTGTATTGTACATAATGATGTGGTTTTCTCCCGAAAATCAAGATATGCAATTATGATTTTATTCAGTATCGTTTTCAATTTGAGCATTTTTGGATTTTTATTTTTTATGAGCGATTCTTACTTCTTTTTTGTTATCACTTGAGAAACTATGAAAATTACGAATTGGATCAGATTAGAAATTATAAAAAGAATTTTTGCAAATTCTTATTCAAATTACAAGCCGCAATAATTGCAAAATTTTATTTTATGTAATATGAATCGGTAATTATAAATTAATTAGATCAACTTTGAACGTTCTGAAAATTTTCTGCAATATATTATAAAGAATGTTTCAACAATCCATGAATAAACTTTCCACTATTTTAGAAAAAAAGCATTTCTTGGAATTAGTCAAACAGAATTTTATCTCATTAAACTTACACCTAATTATATTTGATAAGCACTATTTGTGAGCATAACATATTTAATACGTCTGTATTGCTCTGATAAAATTCATGAACATCAAGTGTATTTTTCTTTTTGTATCTAACTTTTGAAAGAAACACGTTCCCGTTAATTAATTAAATAAATAAATATGAACTCCTAAAAGTTACTAAACTGAACAGCGGAGAAATTAAAACAGTATTTTCTTCAACTCCGATCTAATTTTCGGAGTAAAAAGAAATTGCAGTCTTTGTATACGTATCATATTATCGAATCTGTAAAATAATTTTTCTATAAAGTCAGTATTCTGTAATTTTGGATTCTGTTAATAGTATCGATATAAATGAATTTACAGCAGAAGCGTTCAATCACGATGACTAAATCCAATACTAACTTATATCAGTCAAAATAGTTGAAAGAAAAGAAATCACAAAGGGGTAAATTAAAATGAACTATTAAATATAAAATTGAGAAAAATATAATAAAAACCAAATTTACATACATTTACAAACACGTATCTGAGAAATAAAGTTATCTTTTAACACTAATTTCAACTGACAGTAGACTATGATGTAACTGTATCCAACAACAACAATAACCCTAACTTTGGTTTCGGTTTTCGTTTTTGTTTTAATTTTTAGTTTCAATTTTTAATTTCAACTTCTGTTTTGTATACTACTTTCGTAACATAATTTTAATCTGGACGAGTATATGCCCATCTTATACTTAAATAAATAAAATAAACTATATAATCTAAAAAAAGCGTTAATAATGAAAATCATGTTTGAAGTAAAGATTAATAATAAGAATTCTTGTTCACTAAAATACCTAAGTCACAAGTTTAAATAAACTTGTTGCCTGAAACACACCTCATTTTTTAATTAAAATAAATGATCATTTTACTGAAAGAAGTCGGAGGAATAGCGGTAGCTCGAAGGTACCTGAATGGTCGACGAACGGACGCGGCGGATTCGAGACGTTTCGAGGACGATCGGTGGCCATCGCTAGAACGGCGACGGGCACCGGGAGCAGCGGCAACTTCTCGGGTTCCCACCGAACCCAGGGTTCTTCGTCTTTGTCCGACCTGCCGCGTGGCCGATCTTTTTCTCCGGCGATGAGCCGGTGTATCGTGAAACACGCTCCCCGAGGCAGTTGTCTTTTATTTTCTCGGCATGCGTGCACCCTCCGTTCAGCAACTGAAACACTGTTGCCTCGTGAAAATAAACGAGCCGGAGGTGGAATCGGCAGGAAGAGAAGCCACGGGAAAAGGAAAATAGACGAGGACAGCCGCGTAACTCATTTCGCGCGACGCCTCCCTTCGCGCACTCTTCAAGCACAGCTTTCACGTCACGCCGAAAGTCAGCTTTTGCTATCACGGCGCTGTGATAGTTTTCCTAAACCGCCATTTCACATGATATGGTTTTTTTTACCGATTCGGTATTTTTACATTCACAAAGTTTTGTATAGTCGTGGCTTATATGTTTCAGCCAAAAATTGATGTACCGTAGATGTTTGACAGCTGAATGTAACGGCGAAAATGCAAAACTTTGTGAGCGCTGCTTTCGTTTGCTATTGATCCGCCAAAAATACCGATCATTCAAAAAACCATATCGTTTGAACTGGTTGCAAATCGTTTTTAGTCACAGTTTGATTTCATATAATTTAATTTCTCTTAAATATGATGTGAGTAAAGTTGCTCTGAAATGAAATTCAAAATTCTTTGTGCCACAGAATTAGTGGAAAATCGAGGGAAAATGTTTGGATTCGAGAAGGAAGAGATTAATAGACTTTAATAATATTTTTACAGATCTGACTTTAGAAAATTCAAAACGGTTTTTAAGTTCTATATAAAATAAATAAGAATATTATTCTTTACAGAATGTATGTGCAATATTTTTTTAAACTTCATGTTTTTTTGCCACAAGAAGTTACTTTTAAAATTTGTAGCATTCCAACTTTAAAAATTCCTAATTTAGTACATAGGAAGAAGATTCTCTGCAGATACGTTTACATGTTTAACTGCCGATAAAGCATACTTTCATTAACATTCTCCGTAAGGAACGATTTAAAAGGAATGTCTGCTCTTGTTATCTTCTCGCTCCTCGTGTAGTACTTCTTGTTCGATAAGTGAAGTATCATTCCGTGATGGAAATAAGTTATCGTCAGCGCTAAAGAAAGCGGGAAAGTGGTTACGTGCGAAGAAAGCGAATTTTTATCTTGGCTTTATCTCGAAAAAGGCCAAACAATATAAAGAAGGTAAATTACAATTACGCGTTATTCTGGTTCTGTTTAAGCGAATATATATAATTTACCGAAAGATACGCGCCAAATTGTTTCCCGCGGAACTTCAATTTATTACAGACACCGTAGCTTGTTATCACTGAATGGGAATTGTGCATCGGTCGATGGAACTTTCTTTAAATACAATTCTCTTAGTGGTCCAGAAACGAGAAGCGAAAGGATACAAAAAAAAAACCGGGTAGCGCCAGCGGGCGATTTCGCTCGGTACTTTTTAAAAGAGCTTTCGCGAACGGCAGATCGATATTTATCAATCGATCGGCAGTTTCGATCGATGATCACGGAACAACGTATTCTCCGTGGGTGCAATATGCAAGCGCACTTGCATCGTTCATTAAAAGTCGCTTTCGAAACTGTTTGCAACGATACGCGTGGGAGTTCATTAATACATGCTTCCCTTTCGACTTTTGGGCTTCCTTTTTTCTGTCTGCTGTTACTCCATGGACCGTGGTTACGATTATAATTATAATCACTGTTATTATCTTTATGGTTCTGCCTTATTTCATTTGTTGCGTGAAAGTGAAGAAATGGGTTACCGTAATTTAAAGTTGGGATCATTTTAGTTGCGTATTAGGTCAGCCTTTAAATAATAGCTTTGAAAGCTACTTCATTTTGCTTTATATTTTTACAATTTCATCACTTCTCCTTTCTTTCAGATAATTTGGGAGTTTGTTTGGAATAAATTTACGAAACAATGTAACATAAAAGTTTAAAGCGGAAAACTGTATAATACTATGTACCTGTATTTGTTGTATAAACCATAACTGGTTTATGACAATTGAATAAATAGATAAACTAAATTTACAAAAATCGGTTATCAGTATAACAATACAAGTAATGTTGTTTTACTGAACAAACAAAATTTGTCAGATTTGGACAGCGTATAAAGAATAAAAAATTTCGTCATACTCTTCCGTTTTAATACAGTAAAGAAACCTCTGTGGATCAAATTTTCGAGAAGACTGAGCATCTGCACGTCGCTGTATCGATAATGGAACATTTCGTGGCATTAAGATGGTAACGACGATAAAGGCTGATGAAGCAATCGTAGTAATGACATAACGAAACGTTTATCGCTTTGGAAAGGGTAATACGCCGATTCGAATCATAGAGGCCGTGACATTCGTGTCAATTAAACTGTACAATAGGTTCGCAGAGTTGAGTACGAGTTCATAAAAACTAAAAAAAAAAAAAAGAAGAAGGTCCATATCAACGTGGAGTACATTTTTAAAGACCTCCGCTGTGTTCATAACAAATGTACAGGTCACAAACCATACTTTCGCAGTAAGACGTCTTGCTCGATAACTTAATTAACCCACACATTAAAAACGAAGAATCATAAACTACGAAGCAAGCATTTAATAAAGACAATGGGGAAAAATGTCAGACGAAACAGCTAAATAATTTTTAACGTTACCTTATTAGGTTTACAATTTTCTAATCTTTTTGAGTCTACTTTGAATTAATACTTACATTCACGACCAAACGTTTAGAATTATTTGGTGATTTTCATTATAATAAGCATTCTTAGTTTTAATTCTGCTACGATCTTCTTAAAAATCTCATTTATCAGAAATTGAATTATTAGTACATTATTATAAATATGGACAATAAAAGTTTGATAGAATGTCAAGAAATAACAAACGTAGATAATAATTGCAAAAATAAAATAAGGTAGTGTGTCAAAAAAGATCCAAAGACAGTAGCAGGGTTAATATAATTCAGAAGCGAATACAATAATTAATAGTTATTAAAGTTTGTTCCCCTAAATGAAAAAGTCTTTGATCCCTGATTCACAACGTAGCTTCAAACTTTTATCTGGCAGTGTACATCATAAAGAGACTTTACAAAAATTTCTCTATTCTAAATCGAAACGAACACGTTGTATACAGGAAACATAATTTCAGTCGCAGTCGCATGACACGATAACCGAAAATTCGTCGAAACAGTCGAAATTCGACAGATTACGGCGTTCGAGGTTCTCGAAAGCCCGAAACGCGCGTAATTATCCGTAACGGCTGAAAACTCGGCCGGTTGTGCGAAAATTTATGCAAATAATTGTCGAGCGAACGGGAGGAACGATCGAGCAAAACTCGGGACTCGTGGACGACCGTTTGAATAATATTCTACTTAGTCGAGTAATTTATTCCCTCGAATAAAGCGCGTCAAGCGAAACCGTCTGTCCCAGGTTGATTGAATTTTCGGCAGCCCCGGCTGGATCTGGATCGATTCCGGCGGATAATTTTTAATGAGCCGGCGACACGTCGCCGAGAGTAGCCAGCGCAGCTCGCTCGCGAGTGTCCACTCGCTTTTACCAAGCAGGACCGGGCCCCCAATATCTGGGCCTGTTCGCTCCGGACGGTGTATCATTATGGATTCGCGTGCGCTGCCCCCGGTCATTCTCGTCTCATCTCGAGCAGCTCTCCCTCTTCTTCCCGCTGCCGCGCCGCGTTTCTCTTCCTCCTCGCTTCCTGCGCAGGCGTGTGCGTGCGCGCACGCGTACACCGCCGAGCGAATCTCGCTTTTTTTTACCCCCTTGCCGCTCGCGGAGAATTGACCCAACTTCGGCCGAGAATCCAGTAGGGATGGGATCAACCTCGATGCGTGCTCCCTGCTTTGAGTCAGCCGGCGGAGTTTGGCTCCCGAGGAGAGACTCTCCCGGATTCCGTGGAAACGTTATGAGATGGAAAAATGACTGGAATTTTAAATGGTAGACGTCGGCTTTGCAGAAACGCGCGGGTTTCGGATGTTTGAGACGCAGGATGAACCAAGATGTAGTTTCTTTTCTATATAGGCTCGTTGATGGTTGATGGTCCTACTGCTTTCTGGAACGCAATAGTTTCTCTCGTGTTTTAGTTTTTATTATGCAAATTGTCGACGTCATCGACTGATTTCAGATGGATGATTCAAAACTTGATCTCGTTGTTCATTTTAATCCTTGATTATTCACATGGAGTCTGACAGACTTTGAAATAAATGTCTACTCTTTTAGTGTCTATAAATTGGGGTTTAGCAGCTAAGAGTTGAATTGTACGTACTGATGATTTTAGATTTTAGATTTTAGACTATAGCGGATTTTGTGGTTGTAAGGTAAAACAACGTATGTCATATGTTTTCATTTTCGAGATATTCGTGTACTCGAATTTTCTTATATTCTTATTTTTAATGGAAAATATTCTTTTGATACATTTCCTCTCTGATAAAAAATTTGAATTCTACTTTCTAGATTTCAGTTATGGCATTTATGGCAGTCTATATACTCTGATGATATAGAGTATTGATCTACAATCTAGAACATAGAGCAGTGATGTAGTTTATTACTATTTAGTAGCGAATTTACAGAAAGTAAGACATACGTGTCTGAAGTAAATTATCGTGTTGATGTCTTGCGTTTAGCTTGTCGAAAGTGAAAATAATTGAATGAAGAAAAACAATACAATAATCCTACAAAATAGACTTTTCAGGATTCTGTATTTAATGAAACACTTTTGTTATGTGTTACTCTTAAATTATAATTGTATTAATTCTCTGAGCAAATTTTGAGAAAACCTCAAACTCTTCTAAAATATCCTAACAATTTGCCATTTTTGAGAATGTTTTAAAATAATAGAAATCTTGCATCTGTTTTATCTTTCAGATAAACCTACAAAGAGTAACTTATTTTCTATGAAAGCTCCATATTCTTGAATATTCAAAAATAGTCACAACAGTTAAGTTAAAAATAGTATTTACTATAGTCGATTCAAAACTCTACACTCCGATTTGCAAGTATTCTCAGGTTAACCAATTGGGCTACAGAATACTGAAGTAATAAGACTAAAGTGCAATATTTTTTAGTACAGAGAAGGGGAATCGATAAGCGATGAAATTCATATGTATATTCAAATTAATCGAATCCCAATTAAATAGTTTGAACCTCTTATAAGCACGGTAACACCTCTTTTGAAGCACATTTTTCTCACTCGTTATGTATCCATGGGTCATCCCCTCCTCTCGAAGTTACTGGGTCTGTTTCGACTCCGCTTTTAATGTACTTGATCCCATCCCTACCTGTCTGGTATCACGCGCCATCTGATCTCGCGGGGAGAACTTAGCCGCAGCCATTGAACAGATACCGACCACTTTTATTTGGAATAATAAATGAGAAATGCGAGAACCAATTACCGAAAGTAGATCGACGAAACGGTTTGATTTGAGTAATTGCTCCGTTTCGCATGTACAAAAGTTACTTCGATTTTTGGAATTTATTGAGTGCTGAAAATATGGAGTAACTAATTATTAAATCATTTTCTGACTAATAGCAGTCTTTTCTCTTAGTTTAAAACTCTTATTTCATTGCTTCTAATAAATTAATTGAACAAATTATGCACCAATTCGTTTATTCTTTAAACATTGTCAACATCCATTGCATAATACTAAATTACTTCAAGCTTACAAAAATATAAAGTTCCTGCCCTATGATGATTATCGTTGCTTTATTATCTCCTTTCCAAACGTCGCAGTATCAAATTTAAATCCACACGCGTTCGCAAAATTGAATATGTGAGGATAGAGACTTACCCATCGGCAAAAAAGATTGCAACGCAAAGAGCACGAAGCTCGATTTATCACGAGAAAAAAGAGATTCTATCTGAATCCGCGAATAATAGACTCCTTCCGACAGGAGCATATCGAAACCGAGAAACGGTGGACACAGGATACCCGGATTCAAAGGATCCGTTTAGATAGAAAATAATGAGAGCCCGTTTCTTTTCTTTGTGTACTTTATTTGTTAAATTCACCGTTCTGTTCTTCTCTGGTTAGCCGAGAGCCACGACGATGGGTCGATCCTTCTCTACCCGTAGATCCTCGATTTTGATAAATCCCCGAATGATCTATAGAGTTGATCTCGCTTATGAACTAGTTTCTGTCCCTGCAGACGACTTCCGCCTCGCCGATCCTAGGAGTGATCGATAACTTAATCGTGGCCGCCGAGGCGTTAGTAATTTTAATTATTACCGTCACGGCTACTTGTCAAAACCGACGTCGACCGAGACGGAAGCGAGCCGTTTTGTTCCGTCTTATCTCAAATACTTCTGACTTTATCTCTAGAAAAGTTTTCGAATAATTTATCGCTGCGTTCGGTACAATGTAAGGCCGCGTTCACACGCGACGTAACACGAACCTGAACGTGGTGGCTTTGTTCTTCCAAAGCAACCGCACAGGATTCGATTTGGAATAACAAGAACTAGAATATGTCAAGATTGTCTATGTTTGTTA
This sequence comes from Perdita meconis, assembly GCA_030770465.2. NCBI lineage: Eukaryota > Metazoa > Arthropoda > Insecta > Hymenoptera > Andrenidae > Perdita > Perdita meconis. The sequence continues at coordinate 13,724,218 of JASKOS020000003.1, read as the reverse complement.
AATTCAATTTCAGAGCAACGAAAAATGAAACATGGAATTTTCATTTCAGTAACAGTAAAAGCCTCGGCAAAACTAAATAAAATTTTATAAAAATTGATTGGATAGTTTTTAACTAATAATTTTTTCTTTTGTCTTGATGGAAAATATCGATTTTTTTGTATTGTTTGGTAAACAAAACTGTAAACTTGATCAATTTCAAACATTGTCTATATTTTTAATGGATATTTTTCACCAAAAAAAGGAAATTCCCCTTAACTTTCAATTTAACATGTATTCCTATAAGAGAACGCAATATGGACAAATATATTACAATAATTGTCTAATAATTGAATTTTAAGTACAGTAGAATCTCGATTATCCAACTTTCAATTTTAACCAAGATTCCAATTATTAAATGCATTAGATATAAAAATACAGTAGGACTTCAAGTAAAATTTGAACCATGTTTTAATAATTTTCCACTAATTATTAGTATGTTATTACATTTCAACAAACAAGTTTATTTCTGACTGGCTTTCATCCAGTGCTGGGAAAAAGATGAGATACGTTAGATGGAAATAGTGAAAATGAAATATGCGTCAAAATACTATTTCAACATAGCATTTGTGTATATTATAACTGAAGTATACACATGAAATGCTGTTTAGTTAAGCAATTACCGCAGTTACAGTCGAATAAAATATTTTATTTACGATATTATCACACAGTTGAAGGAATACAAATATTTATTTCTCTATTGTATTTCGAATATCTATTTTCCTCAGCACTGATTTCGTCACCAGAAGAAGCCTTATTAATATCTTGTAAATTGATTAACTTTTGGCTACGATTGTTACTGATCATCCTTAATTTCTGTGTTTGCGTTCGTTCGTTTCTTTTGTTTCTGGAGATTGTACATTGTACAGCGTCTGTCCCGCGAGACCGCGTCCCGTCGCTTTTGTGCGAAACTAAAAGGGATCAGCGAATCTTTGCCGTTAATTAATTGATACGTCAACGAAAACAAGTACAAAGCGTACGAGTGGCTCCTCTCAAGCTGAGTAGCGGAATTAATCTTAGGAAACAATGGGGGGAACAACGTGGAAGACAAATTTTCCTTTTCATTCGCTAGCAACCCTCGAACGGCGTTATAGGTAGGAAGCGCATGAACATAGCGAAGATCCTTTCCAGCGATAAATCGAACACACTTTCAGTGCATACGCCAAGGAAAGATGAGTGTAGACTCGGCCAATAGGGCCCCAACAACACCATCTTGATAATAATACCCCGCTGTTAAACAATTTGACGACGAATTCGTCTTCGAGGGATTCGCTGCTCGGCCAGCTAACATCTCCGAATGGCTTTAACGAGTATGGAAATCACGTGGGAAAATTGGATTTTCTATGTATGAACGATAATACTGAAGACAATTTCTTAACAGGCGTTATCGCGCAATTTGTTACAATTTTTTAGCAACAGAGTTTTATAATAAAAGCTATTTAAATAAAGAAAAATAATGAAAGTAAAATTTTCAGTTTAGAAGACTATAGCTTCAATATTTAATTAATTTCATTAATCATAATAGCGAAATTCCATTAGTTATAATAGTGGAAATATTACAGTAGAATCTTGATTATCAGATAAAATATCTGTAAATTAAAATGCTAGTGATTACTGCATTATTTTTAACTTAATGCAATAAATAATTGAAATCCCGGGAAAGTGAAAATCGGGGACAATTCTGATTCGGATAATCGAGGTTCTTCTGTACTACAAATCCGAGTCTCTTCTATGTGAGAAAATTTCTGTTTCATAGCTGATAGTATAATATTGAGGTATTATAATTTTCTAACCGATTTCTCCCAATTTGTAAATTGTGCACATTACATTCGAAGGTACAAAGAATGTGATCTGAAACGTAAAATAGAGTAATCGATGCTCCTTTAGGAATCATTCAGATGAAAATCGTGTTTCGAGATGTGCTTATTTCATGCGTTCACTTGTTGAAACCAGTTATGTTTTCTTTCTCTAAGAACAGTATTCAAATACTAAATACAATGCAATAAAAAGCTGTATAAAAAAAGGAAAGTTTTAACGAGTGTTTTATCAAAAAAGAAATATCGAATATACAGATAACTTGAGAATTCTTGCGAACTTGGGACTAATAATTAATCTTAAAGTCTTGTATGTATGCAGGTGGTATGAGATTTGAAAACGAATTAAAAGTTTCCGTAATTTGAAAGTCATTCATCTTCTTATGTCTTCATTACATCACCAACAGTATCGATCACGTTTAACATTCACTTAAACACAGATCACAAATAAACTCAACACGACGATGAGTTTCACTTATTGGAAGTAACGCAGTGTTCGTTAATTGCTCATATGTGAATATACTCGCATTCCCTGGGTTGTTTTAATTGATATTCCTTCATTTATTTCTGTTACTTTCACCGCGAAGCAAGCCATAATTGTCACTAATAACAGAAAGCTTTACCAATGTACTGTAGATATTATTGGTTGCGTACAATATATTTTCTTTTGAAGTTATATACAAGCTTCGAGGAAGCAAGAACAGAAATATAATAACTGAAGTAATTGAAGGTTTTATAAAAATTTGTAAATCGAAATGAACTTAATTGTAAAGAATGGAACAATTATAAAGCAGCTTCTTTATTTTATTATCTTCTTCTTCTTTGTTCTATTTCCAAGTATTAAACTAACTCGAGCTTCTGCATTATTGCGAAATAAAATGTTTAGCAAGCGACAGGTTAATTAAAAAAGGTCATTTAGTAAATAGTAAACAATACGAATAATTAAAAAATAGGATAAATTGACGTGTTTATTTAAGTTGCTCTTTTTTGCAAATTTGTTCTCATTACTATATACGTACTTATATGGCATACATATTTAGTAACTACATAAAATGTAAGATTGTGCCCTAAAAGGATGATCGATCGCCTGCGAGGCAGAAGAATCTGCTTCTTGAATGTATTTGGGTGAAATCTTCATTCAGGCGCAATGACTTTCTACGCTCGTGCGACAAGCGTTACTCGAACGGGTTTTCGCTTCGAACAAAATTTATTATGATCAAGTGAAATTACTGCAAAGTGTATTATCATTTTTTTTTTTTTACATTTTTAAAGGAAAGTGTTAAGTTATGCAATATCACACAGCATTGCTATATACAGGGTATAACAAAAATGTTGCAGTTCCTTAAAAGGGGTGATTCCTGAGGTGATTTCAAACAACTTTTTCCTTAGCGAAAATGTTAGGTGGGGCTTTGTTAACGTGTTATTAACGAAAACCACCGACCAATCAGGGAGCGAGTACAGTGGATGAATATCAGCGCAGGCTCCACCTGTGAGTAGTATTGGCTCGCCATGGTCCGCGTCATCATTAATCCGTTGTCACGCTCCCCGATTGGTCGGTGTTTTTCGTTAATAACTCGTTAACAAAGCCCCACCTAACATTTTCGCTAAGGAAAAAGTTGTTCAAAATTACTTCAGGAATCACCCCTTTCAAGGAACTGCAACATTTTCGTTACACCCTGTATATGTATGTATCTATACTTCTGATTGATTAATATTCTTCCATGTCATTCAATAATATCATTTATATTACGGAATCTACAATAAAACATAAATTCTAAGGAATATAATTACTTTTCCAAATTTCATTTATTACCTATGCTACAAACTTACAACTTTGCAGATTTTTTTATGCTCATTATTGCTTTAAAATGAGAAGAACGTTGCTCAGCAAAAAGATTAGTACCTCGAAATCTTGTGTATACTTTCACGTGTAAGCAAGAAAGTTACATGAAAAAAAAGCTTCCAGAAAAGTCCAGCTTCTTATAATGAAATTTCTTGATGCAACCAACCTTTTCGAAGATATTCAGCCGTCAGACTTTGTATGTAATCTTTTCAAGTCGATCTCCACAAAGAAAGTTGAACGAACGGTTTTTTATTACTTAAGGGTTGTTTCGCGCAACGCGAAAACACATTACAGAAGTTAAGGGCGCTTTCACACACGCGCAACGCAACACAACAAGAATCTGTCAGAATGACTTTGTTCTCCCACATCGCAACAATTGCAAATCTCTTTGGAATCTGCATTATAGAACTTAATTAATTAACTTGCAACAATAATTTTCTTATTGACAACGTAAACTGTTTTGTATTTACACGCAAGTCAGTATGCATAAATAGCATGAACATAAAGACAAGATAAATCCAGCCTCATATTAAATAAAGCCGGGAATCCACCAGAAAGCTAAGCTAAACTATGCTATGATATGCTAAGTTTAAAAGAATTAGTTTCAATAGATTTTTACGGAACTGTTTCCATCAAAAGCTAAGCTAAACTATTAGCTTTCGGTGGAAGCAGATCCATAAAAATGTATTGAAGCTAATTTTTTTTATAGCCTAGTTTTCTGGTGGATTCCTGGCTTAACCCTCGGAATTTCCCCTCGCCAAAAATCTACCGTCAAATCACTTCAATTAATTTAGTTAATTAGAACTCCATTATTATTACTCGAAGTTGCCATCGAAAGTCTCCTCGACTGGAATAAAATTTGAAACGGCAGAAGTACGCAGAAGTTACGGTTTCATGGAGCAATTTCCCGAGAACTCGCAGTGAATTCTTTCGAATCATTCGCGATCCAGTTACATTAGTACTTACATACATCCTCCTTCACTGACGAATTTTCAATTCACACTCAAACTTTAATATGACTGTTTTTCGCTTTCAGAAAAGTTATTTAGGAATCAACTGTAAACTTTGTGACCTACTGATTTGAATATTATACTGTTTCATATTTGGTACATTTACCCTGTTTCTTATCCCAATTTGTGGAATGCATAGCTCGAAAAATCTTTACTTCATTGCACTCGCGCGAAACAGCCATAATCCCAAGTGGAATCGCGTCACCATCTCCCTTGTTGAAGTTAATAGAAACGTACTAAACGTAGAAAACGACACAAAGTAAATACATCGACGTATGGCGCATAACGAGGCGGCAACCAGCATAGAACCGCGCGCAACGCGCAGAATAGTCGTGGCAATAAAAAGCCGAGCGAAGCAATTCCAACGATTTCTTGGGAACGCTGCAATTGCCCGAGGCATCTGCATATCGTGTAGGTCGCAGGAGCAATTCAGACGATTATTTCGGTGCCACGTGCCTCGAACCTCTCTCTCTCTCTCTCTCTCGCCGCGATCTCGCCCTCCTCGTCGTCCCTTCGCTCTCGTTATCGGACCACGGCGAGACGAGGACGGCGGCAGTTCGGTCGCGGGCAGCGCGACAAGAACGAGAATACGAGATGCACCTGTCTGTCGCGAAGGCAAGGTGCCAAGCTGAAGGCAACACTCGCTCGCGCCAACCGCGATAGCAAGCTAATGAGCCACGGCGAAACCGCTATACGTTTTCTGCCAGCGCCGGCGCACTTCGCCCATCAGCGATGGATTGGCGCGTCATCGAGATAAAGACGGAAACCGCGAAAGTAATACTCCGCTTTTATCTCTCTTTTCTCCTCCTCCTTCCTTTTTCGTTATACTCGAGGAGTAAAAGGGATCCGTCCTTTTCCTCCGCCCCTCTTCCCCCTTTTTTCCGCCGCGCGACCCTCTTTTCTCATTCGCAACGGCCTAACGGCAGAACGCGCAATTAACCGAGTTAACGCTGCACGATATCGGGCATTAATTGCGGTCCCTGGGAACCGTAATTACCGAATAAATGCGACGAACGAGGCGCGCATCGCTGCGACGAATTAAAATTATTTGGATTCCGACCGATGGAGGTTTTAGGCGCGGGGATGCCGGTCGAACATTAGTTTTGGAGCGTTTGAGCCGTAACTGGACAGCTTGAAATTTTTTTATGTTCGGGAAGTATAGGAAGACCTCGATTAATCAGTTTAATTTTGGAGTCGGAACTGACAAACCTTCTTCGCGTGTTTTCTTTTTTTACATTTTAAGAACAGGGGAAAGGTTTATTTTATGGTACTGAAATAGCAGAATGATTTTTTTGTTTGATATTTTAACTGTAAGTATCTTCAAGCTCCATTGAAAATTTTAACTTTTGTCAATTTGGCGCCAGGATAAATTGAAAACTATTTTATCAATCAATTTCAAAGATCATTTGATTCGTTATATATTTGTTTAGGAAGTGTACCTAAAATTTTTAGCGTAGTTTTTATTTATAATATTTTTTTCTTCGATTTGAAGTTGATTTATCTAACAAATTGAGGCAATTTTCTTTTCTGACATTACAATTGTTCAATTCTTCATTTTGTTTTCTTTAAATTAGATTCAATACCAGCGTCAACTATTTTTTAACTTCAAGAAAATTTGTCTTCTTTTTGCATCCAGATGACTGATAAGTATACAGCGGATTTTATGCATTTATAGCAATGCTAAGTACGTAAAAAATCTACAATGCTATTATTCCAATTTTTTATTTGTGATTGGAAAAATTTTATTTTGCATAAAAATCCGCTTCTGGTGATAAGTATTACACTGCACGCTATTAGAATTATTTTACATTTCCACTTAAAAATTAATAACTCTTATTATTATCATAGATAATAAGTTTTGAATAACGAATTTTTTAAATAGTGTTAAGGAATAAGAAACTAATGTAAATATTAACACTGAATTTCTTACACTTTTCCCAAACATAAAATAGTTATTAAAGAAACGAAGATCTTAACAGAGTTGATAACCAATCAAATAATCGACCTATAAAAAATTGCTGTATGTAATACAATAAAGATGTGTTCTTCTATTCCAAAAAATTTAATTCAATATTAACAACGATTTAAATAAAAAAATTCATAGATATCAGCTGCTTTTGTTAAACTAGAATTCCCCCTTCAATTATAGTTCAGAAACTTTTTAAAAATTCTTTCCGAAAATAAAAATTTGACAGTGTCATAAAAATATAAGAATTCTATGCGTAACTTATTCGAACTAAAAATTCTCTCAATAATAAGGATTAACAAGGAATTCGGAAGTTTCATTTCCATGGATTGTTCGTCGTTCGACAATTGGTACCGAAATAAATTTCTACGCGATGAAGTTACAATGTCGGTAAACGGTGAAAGGCATGTTTAATAAAATTAAAGGGAACAAATGAGAAGAAACAAGTATACAAACCTTCGCCGAATACAATTTACGTACACTCGAATACCTACTGCATGGAAGCGTTCCGGCCGCGATTGACAGGCACTTAATCAAGACCGAAAGTACAACTTTCCAAATTAATGTCCACATTAATTACATTTGAAACTATGTTGTTTGAGGAAAGTTGCGCCGTAAAGATGAAAATATTCTTAGTTTGCATAAATGACAGTTCCTGTAAGCACAGTCATTTACAGTGTTGGGAGGAACTCGAGATTCAGATGTGCAAAAAACTGTATTCCTTAAATTGAAGACATTAATATTCTGAATTATCCCTAATTTAAACGTCAAAACTTTGGAACTGTGCAGGGTACTGATCAATTAAGGAAGAAAGTTCTTTGGAGATTTACTTCATCTTAGAGAAAACTGGTAAAAAGGAAACCAAACTTTTGATTTCACCATTTTATTTCGTTACACTTATTTATTTATGTTGTCATGTGTTTAATGAAAATATTGTTTCAAATTGCTATCCATAGCAATGTAAGCATTACATTCAATACTTACTGTTTTAATTGCAGTTATTAGTCTTCCAGTTTCTTTCTTAAGGATGAGCAACACCTTGACGCCAGAAAAAAAAGTGTTCTTTATGAATTATTTTTGAGACACACATATTTAGCAGAAACGTTATTGATTAGGCATTTAAATCTGCAGACATTGGATAGTATTTGAGAATTTTTTAATTGAAAACTACACATATTTAAGCATATTATAGATGCTGTGGAATACTGCGCGGCGAGCATTCTTATGGTTGCACAGTTTACTCACGCTTAAGTTCGTCACAAAAAAAAAGGAAAGCATTTTTGTAATCTATATTGATGCAGTTTCAGCTAAGCGTACGGAAATTAAACTATAACAATTTTTTGAGAAACGGCAAACATTAAAACGTGAAGTTGTAAAATTGGAATAAAAAATTTTTTTTAAACTTGTTAAAGTGTTGTTCTCCCTTCAGTTGATTGCCAATGAATATAAGCCTTCTAGTTCAAAGGTTCTCATGCAAGGAAAAATGAAAAATGTGAATTCGCTCATTAAAGTTTTTTTTCTTATTAAGTTATTACATTGAACTGTTTGATGGAAATCCATTAAAGAATGAAATTAAGATATTGAAAACAATTATAGTTAATTAATTAATTTTCTTTAAATTGGAGCAAAAGCCAGTAAATCTCCAAGAAACTTGCTTCCTTAGCTTTTTAGTCCTCTGCACAGTCCTACAGTTTGATTTTATGTCTTATTTACTTGTCTGAAAATCCTGTACAGCAAGCGATTCCTGTATTATGAGTATACTTAAATAAAAGAGACTTCAATAATTATGCTAAATACTAAGAGTAATAATATTAGTTTCATTTCTGAGGCACAAAAAATAAAAATGAATCGTCGGTCGCGTCCAACCGCATTCCGCCACCTTCGTTACTCCAAAACAAGAAAAATCGACCACCGCAAGCAATTTTTCATCCAATTAACAGCCCCTGGCTCCATAATCCTCTCTGACGACGACGCAACGGATCCGAAAAGAAACGAACGTGATTCGTACACCGGAGTATAATTTCATCTCCACGATAATGTTCCTTGACCTTAAGGAGCCAGTACAGGAGGCTGATATTTACGTAATTAACAGAGAAGAGGGCTCCCGAACGGTTGCTTCTCACCATCGGGACAACGATCCGCCGACGAATAATCGGCATTAAATGTCATCGGTGGTCGGCACTTTGAACGGGGCCGTTAATTACGAGGCGATTCGGAAGTGGTTTGCACGGCGAACGATCGACCGGTGATCATTGTGGGAAGAAATCGATGATAGAACGAGAAGGGCAGAACGAAGGAGGAGGATCGAGGACGCGGCGCGGCGGTTTTCATGAAGAGGTCGTGCACCTGCTGTTCGCACGCCACCGAGTCCGAGGTCTTTCTTCTTTCTCCCTTCCTCGTTCCCCTCTCCACCTCGGTTGTGCACGTGCTACCACGGTCACTTTCTTCCTTCCTTCTTCCGTCGGCGTAGGAGGAGAACGCACGACGCATCGGATCAATCTACGATATCGCCGTTGTTTGCGACAATAAACGAGAGGCATGGAACCGCGACGTAACTTACAGCTCTGTCGGCGGACTTTATTAACCTTAATTAACTCCCCCGAGGACGAACTTCTTATACCTTGTTCACTTGCCTTCTCGTTCCTTCCCTTTCTTTCGGTGATCCTTCGCTGCGAGGGGACACGGGTTCCGCGATCACTGTGGCAGGGGAACATCGGATGGAATTCTTCTACGGACCAAGCTTGGGCATTATCCAAATAAATTGTTTGAAAAATAATCGTTAAAATAATATAAAGTAATTCGGGGCAAGGTGCCTAAGGTTTTTTTATATAATTTCTGAAAAATTTAATGCGTATATTTTTATGAAATTAACAAACTGTATCTGTTAAATACACTACCGTTCGTAAGTATGTGGACACTTGCTCTTTTAAAAAAATAACTAAAATATTAATAATGTAAATTATTATTATTTTTAAATTATTTTTGTTGTTTAATTCTATTTATAATAAAAATAATACTTCTGATTTATAGAAAATCTATAGAAAAGCTATAGGATAGGACTATTTAACAAAACAAATAGAAGCCAAAACCAGAAACACGTTTATTGAAATTTTCACAAATTAAATGGGAACATAATTATTAGCTCAAAAATTATGAAAATTAGTATTCAGTGCGTCAGGACTAAATAGTTATGGCAGTGATTGGAATATTGAATAAAAGAAGATCTAAATATTTTTTATTATTGTGGGTGAGACGTACAATGCATTATTGGTAAAATATATACTCTAATGCAGTGGTGTCAAACTCATGTATGAATACGGGCCACCAAATTCATTTTAAGAAAATCCGCGGGCCGCAGACAGGAAGAAAAAAAAGTCGTTTATTTATAATGGAAAATAACTCATTTAAACTTTACATTTATTTTTCTTTAATAAATTTACAAGAATTAAAAAAATACATTAAAAGATACATTAATTTTAGAAATTAAAAGACTTAATATTTTTTTACTAGACACTTGGCATCTTTTCGCAGATACTATTTTATCGATATCGGGTGTAATTTTTTGGGATAAAGATATTTTTAATATAGATTTTAAGTTTTCATTTGTTAACCTCACCCTGTGTGAAGTTTTATTAGTCTTTAAGACAGAAAATAATTGTTCACATAGATATGTACTACCAAACATTGCCAAGATTCTCGCAACAAACATACGCATTTCAATAAAATGTTCTGGCAAGTACGAATAAAAATCTGGAATGCCAATTTTATTATATTTTTCCTTTAGCATTGTGTTGCATTGGTTTTTTTTGGTAATAAAATTAATTTCAAGTTTTGGGCCGCGGGCCGCGTGTTTGACACTACTGCTCTAATGCATTGCAAAGTAGTTTCATAAAATTTGGTAGGATTCATTCGTGATTTTACAATTTCTTTTAAAGATAACTATTACATTTGGAAAAGTATCCGCATATTTATGGACGATAGTCTACATACTACAAATGCTACTACAAACTTAATACAAACATTTTAAGGAATAAAACTATCGAAAAGAAATTTAGCTAAAAACTTCGATCGGATTAGATCTACCAAAGAGTCGAACTCAGGAGTCAATGATTTTGCAGGAAATAAAAAGACGCAAACACGAAACGCAACTCTGATGCTCATTTATGGTTACATACATATTAATGCTTTCTTCTCTTTTAATTTGAAATTCGAGCAGTTCGATGCTCGCGCCGAAGAAATAAGAGCAAAGTATTGCAAAGTAGGGAGCCGAACGAGGAGGAGAAAGAGAGGCAGGTCGCGTGCCATGCTTATTAACTTTTTTCCTCCTCTGACGTATATATCGGCTGGCGTTGCTCGTTCGCCTCCTTTTATCAGCGTTTTCGCAACGCTTTTTCGAAAGAAGAGGGCCAGGAGTCTGGCCGAACTCCGTTTCTTGTTTCGGCACAGGTGGTCCGGCTACGTACGTGACTCTCTTCCCACAAGGACACTGTTTAATGACAATTTATACTGGCCCGTCGGACGGCACGTGTATCGGTTAACACGATTACGGTCTTTGTTGACCGAATTCGGCAAAGCAACATTAATAATTAGGATCGTTTATGCTCACTGTGTTTCTTGCGCGTTCGATAAAGCGTAAGTGTTTTTCTCTTTCTCGAGCACTCCGCTTTTTCGTTTTGTTCCTCAACAACGAAACTCACATTGCAACTGCTACTTTCCATATCAAATTGAACACCTTGAATTGCCACTCGATTTAAAAACATTATTCGATAATGAACGCTTGGAATTTCACCTGTTGTTAATCTATTCTATCGGTATTTCAGAAGTTTGACAATTCTTTGATGAATCTGTAGCAGTGTGCACAAATAATTTTATAGTACATTTAACAGTATGTAACATATCTTATGGTATAATAGTATGTAACAGAATCTTTTTAGGTTCAATAGTAGGAGATTCAAAGATTTCAAGGCCCAGATTTAGAGATTTCCAGAGTTGAAATTGAAGATTTTAAGATTTCATATTGTCAATTTCAAGGTATCAAATTACATTTTTAGAGATTTTCGGAGTTAAAATTGAGGATTTTAAGGTTTAAAATTTGAAGTTCGAACATTTTAAGTTTTAGGGACTTTTCAAAACTAAAATTATAAATTCAAGGATTAAACTTGGAAATTTGAAGGTTTGAAGCTGGAAAATTTGGAGATTTCAAGATTTTTCAGAGTTAAAACTAAAGATTCGAAGGTTTCAAGTTGGAGATAAGAAAATTTGAAGTTAAAAAGTTAAAATCGAGGATTTAAAGTATATTTAGTCTTTATATTTCTCCTTCCCGATTTTCCATGTTTCTTCAAACGATCAATTTGCTCAGATTGTACTGTATTTCAATTTTCCAACACTTTCTAAAGACGTGAAATTATAGATTTAAAGATTTTTTTTGAACATATCATAGAATTTAATATGGAATATTTTTAGGCTATTTGTAGTGTTGTATGAGCAACTAACATTCTACAGATCATTTTGACAGTGTTTAAGGTTTTTAACAGTATTAAAATCGTCTTGATATCGCGACCTTCTACTTGTAATGTTTAGCTGTTCGACATTAACTTTATTTTTTTCATATGGAACCACTTATTTCCTCATTATGTCCTCATCTCAGTATTTATCCCATTTCGACTATCACCTACTTATTTCTGTTCATTTAGTTAATTTCTTTCAGCGGCCACTCGCCTCTCTCCCTCTTCCCCCTCTCTCGCGCGTGTACGCGCGCGCGTCTGCGGACTTTTTTCATGTTTTTATGCATTGCTCGTTTTTCCCTTCCGAAATATAATTGGCGGTGCGATGCACCTGTCTTCCCCTCTCTCTCTCGCGCGCGCGCAACCCCTCCGTCTCCTACTTACCGACCACTTCTTATACCGCAACTTCTCTCCGGCTTATCCCACGATATCGACTTCCACGTATTCCGGCGCGTGCCACGCTCGCTCGAAATACGCCGTGCGAGATTGCACGATACGCGGACGCACGCCAAGAGAAAATTAACGCGCCGGGAAAACGTGGAAACAGTTGTCAATGGCATTTCATTAGCAATTCATGTGAGCCAGTGGAAACTTGAAAAGGGGGATTCAGACATTACTGACGTAGGTACAGCGACACTTGTTCATGTTTAATTTATATGCAAAAAGGATTATTTTAAAGAACTAAGCAAAATCGATTTCTTCCTATTTAATAGGAAGATTGATTAAACGGCTACGTATTTGCATTATTGAAATGGTCAGGATACCGGTTTGTATTTTATGAAAATTAACTTTTTGGGTATAGAAATATATTTTACTGGGGGAACTCCGAGCTGCAGGTGGATGAAATTTATAGCACCTTGTGTATCTGCCAGAGTACAGGTGTTAGTATTCTTTATGTATTACGATCTGATAGGGAATTTTTTTTATTAATCGTAAGGTGTAAAAAAATTATCCAGAATGTTTTATGAAAAATCGTAGAAATTTTATTTTTCAGTCTATACTAATAATAATAAAATATCTTGCTTATTTATGCAAGATATTATATGTATAATGCATATTTATTAACAAATAATTTATTTCAATGTGTTCTCCCTTGTGTGTAAATAATATGGTGATATTTATTATGAATTATTATGAAAGAAAATAATTTTCTTTTTGACAAATTATAATTCTTAAACACATCCATGTAACATAAGAATATTATTACCAGACTGCAAATTTTAGTTGAAGCAAAAGTTAAGCACCACCCTAATCTATAAATATACAAGTGAACATGCAAAGTAAGGTGACTTATTTATTTAGTTTATAATGAGAGGCATATGTAAAGACAATGAAGCTGAATATTCGGAAAAGAATACAGAGTACCGCCATATTTCTTCATTGTATTCACATTGCAATCAATTTTTAAACAATTCTTCTCAATTATCTAAACTTCAGTAATAATTTTAGCCAAAAGTTAATCGATTACCAAGATATTAATAAGGCTTCTGGCTTCTTGTGATGAAAATATAAAAATCAATCAGAAATGTTGATCTTGTATCATAAGTTTGTTTTTTGGAATGTACTTATTTCAAATGCAACTGTTGTTTAAATTGAAAGTTAAATAATTTTAAAACTATCGAATTAACTTTTCTATAATTTTGCTTGTGGTTTAACTATTGCATAAAGATAAATTCCTCCAATTTTTAAAGATTCTCATAATGTTATTATAGTTCCTTGTTGAATAAAAGTGTGTTTTCTATTTTAAATACTATAAAATGTATAATATTTTCAATGTTTTATATATTATTGCGTTTATTCAATTTTCAAAGATGCTCGTTTATTTTGAATGTTACTGAAATTCATCCTTAAAATTAAAGTATCGTACGAAAGATAAGACGGCAGCAACACAATTTATAAATGCCACGACTACCCTGTAATAACTAATGACAGGGCAGCGTAAATCTGCGCAAAGCTTTATTACAGTAGCGGGCAGCTGGATGTTGAAAATTGTAGTTAGCTCAGAGGAAAGTAAAATCGATACCCATAATCTTGTTTTCCAACGTTCGAGTTCCGTGTAAGCTCGTAACCAAGTCGACAAATCGCAGTCATATAATACCGCGACGGCAACGGAAGTTGATTCAGCTACGCAAGCATCGTCCTTGTGGATTAGATCGACTGAAAGGCCCGGCATTACCTGTGCGAACTCCTTCGATCCCTTCTTTCGTTCAACCTTGGTAAATCGCAAGTTCAAACACGCGCCTCGAAGCGCCTTTGGTAAATAATGAGATCGATGCATCATTTTGTAACTGTGATTAATCGACGTCCGTAGGATATTTATTTTTCCGTTCATTATTTTTCGCGCCTACATCGATAGACAATTTTTGCAACAGAAGTTTCATGATTAGATTGCAACTAATTTTGCGAATTTCAATTTTCAAAAGAATTTGCTCCTGAAAAGCGCTGTTTTTCTTCCTAAAATCGGGGGACCGAGTTCATCAATTTTTCAACATCGATCGACCGGCGACGGCTCGATACTTCCATATTTTCCCGGCGAAACGGCAGAAAGGGATCGGCGAAGAGAATTCGGGACGGCATCGAGGAGGGTTCTTCTTCCTTTCCTTCGGGGCAACTTCTTTGAAGAGACGAATTCGAGACGGTCCCCCGAACTGCCGAGGATGAACTGCTTCTTCCAGCGGTTTCCGCCTCCTTTTCTGTCACCCTGCTTCCCGTCCGACCGTCTCGCTCGCTCTATCGTTTCATTCTCTATCCTCAACGGCTCGTGCAGAGTTTCTTTCATAACGAAGCAGAAATCATCGGGTTCTTTTCTCCGTCAACCGGGCCCGATCCCTCCCCCTTCTTCTATTCCGTTCCGCGGCCCTATCGCCCTCCGCCTGAAAGAGTATTCTTCCACGGCTTTTCATAGAAAAGCGTCGATCCATTCCTCCTCGTGTCAAATATGGAGATTTATTTCGACGATTGCTACCTTCCCTCCCTCTCTCGACGTCCCTGAAATGCGGACTTTTATTGTAGAGATTCGATCGCGTTACAACGATACCCGTTTCGCGTCGAAGATTTTCAACCTTTCATCGGACTCTGACAGTGAATTTCTCTTTCATTTTGATCGCGCCGAGAATGTTACCTCAAATCTCGTTTGTCCATAAACGTTAATTGAAATATTGTTCGTATTGTTCTATGATTTTTAGCCATTTTTCGTGTAACAGCATTATTCTATCTCTGTAGAATTTAACAAGTTTCAGAACCAAAAATTGTACAAACGGCAGAAACTTTACACTTACTGTTAGTCCGATAGAATAATTAAAACTGTTTTCCTAGAACCTTTTTGGTATTGATTTCATATTGTTTTGAATTTGTAAGAAAACTCATTCCACGTTCCATTAATTACTGTTTTATTTGACTGTAGTTTGTACCAAAAATCATGATTTAAGGCTAAAATTTCCTGTTAAAGAACCAGTTTTTAATAACTTTACAAGGATTCTTGTTTTAAGATAGTTTTTATCTGCAAAATCTTTGGCTTTTCTTTAATTAGTGATAGATTTATCTTTAAACTTGAAGTAAAAAATTGAAAAGTTGGTAATATGTGTAATATAGGTAATTATTTAAATTAATAAATTGTGGAGTAATTAGGTAGTTGGGAACAAATTAATTTTAGATCATCGAAAATACATAACTAATTTTTGATCCTCTAACTTAATTTTGAGTTAGATTAAACTTGATGAATTTTAGTTTGAAGAACTTCAGTTTCATCTGTGTATAAAGTTAAGAATCTGTGATTTTGAGTCAATCAAGGACTTAATTTTTAATCTTGGGGAACTTCGGCTTAGAGCTTTAATAATTACAGATTGGAATCAATTTCGAGATTCAATATTTTCAGCTTTGAATTAGATTTGAATTTTAAAAACATTCGGTTTTTAATGTGAGAAACTTCTGTCAAAATTAGTATACGTAATATACTTTTAAAATGTATGAAATATGAAAATGAAATATACTTTCTTTATTTCATATTTGTTGCTTTATCTTTTTAGGCTCTAATTTTATTTAAGGTTTCTTCGATTTATTTAACTTCATCCTTTTCTTTCCTTATTTTTAGATCTTGTAATCTTTCGATTTTTTTCACATTCTTGTATTTTCTTCATCATTATTTGATGATATTCTCTCCATTCCCCTTAAACTGTTTACTTGTTATTCAACTGATTAAAAAATAGTTACATAACAAAAAATTGGAACTAAATTGAACACTGCTTTTCATTCAAATGAGTTTATATGATATTAAAATTCTCGTTCTAAGCATAATTCATACTCACAAAAATTCACAATCTAACTGTTTTGATATACAACACATACAGTGACTCACAGGTTCGTTCACATGTATTCCAAATCTTAATTTACTGTGAAATCCCAATTTTCTATCAATTTATGTCGTTCTAGCTTCCATGTTCAATTGATTCTCAGTTTCCATAACTTTTATTGTGCTAAGGCAAATGCCTTTTTTAGACTTTAAACAAAATTAATATACTTTCTTTGAACAAATCTGTGAGTTACTGTAGATACAATTCACAGTGGTTTATATATTAAAAATATTGTCTGTGCATAGAATTCTCACTTATTTATTGCAATTTAAAGAAAAAGTCTACAGGTGGAAGGAAGTTTTCTACAATCCAAAGTATTAGATCCTTAATTTAGGATTCCAGATTCATTATAAAATTATGAATATTACGAATTATATATTTGTGCTTTGTCAATCTTTATTTCAGAAATTATTTCAAATTATTTGTCAACATAAGTTTAAAAGACTAATTTATTTCATGAACTGATAAAAAATTAGTGCCTGATTAAGAACCTGTATGATGTATTTCAGAATAAAAGGAAGAAACGAACTAGGTTATTGTTATTATTTCGAAGATACTATCGGCATGATGTTGAATTAAAGCAGACCCCTTTTCCCCATATCCACGCACAAAACCATGAATTATGTATTCATACGCGCACATGGATGACCGCCTGCATACAATTATTTAATATTTCCATTAATTCAATCGCGGTCATACATATCTTTTCTTAGACGTAGAATGTTCCATCTCTCACTGCGCATTTTCACAAAAACTCAAAAAAAATACTAAAAATAGTATCATTTTCACATATCCTGCACCATTACGTCGATGATAACATTAAGTAATACTATCTTAATCTAAAGGAATCGAAGATAACAGAAAATAGTAAAAAGTTCCCAATACTCTGCCATTCACGTAATTTTGAAAAACTTCTTCAAATCCTCGATAGCTCCAACTCTTTCAAATCAAAACACGAAACCAGAAACACCACTTACAGGATGATCTAATGTATTCTACTTCTGCGACATATCCAAACAAGTTGCTCGCACACATACCGCCGTCTCTCCGCAACACGATCATTTTAATATTCCGCTCCTCTTTGCGTCCCACAAAACAACAAAATCAGGATTCCGTCGTTTATTTCACAAGCATTAATGCGAGTCACAGTGCTTCACACACGCTTGTCGTTGTTCTACATACGTGCCCGCAGAAGTATACGATTATTCTATTGAAATAGCCGTCGAGTCTGGACGGCGAATAAAGAAAAATGAAAAAAAAAAAATGGAACAAGAAACCCTTTGAGCTGTATCGGCGCATAATATGATAAATTAGGTATGCATACGCGGGCTAAATGCATGCGCGGGGCAGTATAGAGGCATATCAGGGCGAACCGGCACGGTGCCGGCGAGGGCTAATCCCAATTTGCATCCCCGAATCCTTCGACTTGATCCAGAAACCTGACTGCTCCCCTGATTTTCGGCATTCAGGTGGCATATGTCGCCCCTGCCAGAACTTACGACCGAAACGTACGGCAATACGAGGACCGTGATCCGGCATAACTGCACTGATCTCGTGCGGTGACACAGTGGTCCTCAACCGGAATCTGCGCGACCGCTTCTTCGCAACACACGCATGCAACGAACTTCTCAGAAAGCACGAAAAAGGAAACCGGTGAAAATAAAAATACCAATCTCGATTACACACATCTGTAAGTGCTTCAATATTTTTTCATTATTTTGCGATTGCGTTTCGAATGCCATGCGAAGAGTCACTTTTTGATTCCCCTCCTTTGATTCATTTCAAAACTCTATATTTTCTCAGTATATATTACCGTTATTATTCCCGCTGCGCGCGTCAACGACGAAAGACAAACACGGACTCAATCAAAAAGTTCGACAAACCACGTAGGGACTGTTACGCCGGATTTGCATAAAGGGTCGGTTCTCAGCTGAACCCATGGATCGACGGGATTCGATCGGCAAACAGTAGAAGCCAGAAGCCGTGACGATAATAACGGGAGCGATCGTACCGTCGGGGACGCGGATAGGTAAGGATCGCTCGTTTCCACCGGGAGGATCCATTAAGCGATCGCTGGTTAATGCTAGGATTCGGACGGAATCGCGGGGCCCGTTAATCGCTTGAAAACCACTGGCTCCGTGCGAACACGCATGTGCAGGCACTCGCCGAGATAAATGGAGGGTTGCGTGCCACCCCTCGCGCACGAACGTGCTGAATGGATAAGGACAGACACGAAGGGGAAGAAAGAAATATGAAGTGGAACGGAGACGGAAGGAAAGAGGGAGAGGGGCGAGCGTGTGTGCTGGTGCGAACGCATGGGGTCGAGGACACAAAAGAATAACGTCGCATGCCACGGGGCTGAATCCACCCCTAAAATTCGCTCTTCTCTCACGCGTGCAAGGTTGTCTTAACGTCGCAACGCACGACTTCGCGTCGAGACTCCGAACAGACGAGTTCTGACCGAGAGGAACGAACTCCCTTATCGATTTTTTATATCGGCTAGATTCTATATTCGTAGTTCGTGCTTTTATAGTGTCTTCGGTTTTTTTTTTAGGTATCAAAGTTTTACCTGTCGATGGGAACCATTGGGGAACTTTGTTAATATTTATTCGTGGGGACAACCATTTATTTATAATCTGCCGTCGAGAATATTTAGGTTAAAATATACTGGAAGATTATTAGGAAAAGAGGAAAAAATTGAAACTGAAAGGTGAAAGATAAAAAATGAAGACTTAGGAATATGAGAACTAAATTTTAATTATAATTAACACTTTAAACGGTCGAGTTCGGATAAATGTTAATTAACTGTGAAATTCATAATATTTACTTTTTCAGTTTAGACTGTTTTCAGCTTTTATGGTTAATTGTTGTTCAGTTTTCAAGACTATTATTGTGTAAAGTCAAAAATAATTTCTAGAATTTAAACGAATTTAATATATCTTCACGAACAAATTCATGAGTCTCTGTACACACTTTTCTGAGTAGTCAAAAATTCGGAGAACTCCTACTGAATCTACAGTGACTCGCATTTCTTCAAGAAAACTATATTAAATTTGTTTAGACTTCAAAAAAGATCTTTGCCTTAACAGAATACAAGTCCACAAAAAATTAATAGTGTGGATTTTATAGTTAATTAACATTTGGAACACATCTATTCACACTTCAATTTTAATTAACCAGCTTCTTAATAAATAAAATCTTTTTACTTCCCCATAAAGCGAGCATAAGATAAAAAAGGAAACTCCTTGATTCTTGAGAAACTTCATTATTAATTTTTTCCTGACTCTTTTCCTCCCCAATTCTAATAATCTTCAGACACTCCGTTTAAAGTCTCCAAAACATACAAGGCACGGAACAATATCTACAATATCTTCGCGATTCAATAGAAAACAAGAAACTGTTTCAGTCCCTAAAAAAATACATTGTCTATAAACATTCAGTCGCTCACAACAAACTATACAAGCAGTGAAGGTCACAGAGACCGTAGTCGATAAAAATGTCGCGTCCAAGGGCAGATAGGAGTGCATCGGCAGGCCGGTCGTGATCTATAAAAAGGCTCCACAAGTGGTTGCAAGAGAGAACCACTGTGCACGTGGCTGATGGGTGCACAGGGTGGTTGGATGAGTCTCCGGATATTTTTGGGGTGGGCTACGGGCAAGAGCACTCTACGTACGAGGGTGCCTCGGGCTTTTCTGGATCGGGTCGCTGCCGCGTACGATTGAACGAAGGGAAACAGGGAGGTAGGTGAAAGGGAGAGCCGAAGAGGAGAGGGGAGAGAGACGGAAAGATCAAAATCGAATGTGGCCGGGTCTGGTGGTGGAATGGAGAGAGGGGCGGTTGGAAGGGGGCAGAAACCATCTGCCCGCATATGTTATGCTCCGTGGATATTGGACGCGAGCCGTAAGAGAGAACCGCTCATTGGAAAACGGGAAACAGCTATCTATCCGGCTAGAAGAAGTCGGAAGTCGCGAACCACCCTCCGGTATCCATGGAGAACGTGTGTTTTCGTAATTAGGGAATGTGAGCCGAAGAAAAATTGGGGATTTCACACGTGGCGGGGTGGTGCCTTACGGTTCTCAGATTTTCGACCCACGCGGTGTTAAACGGTCTTGAGGAAAATTCCTCTGCTCGTTCCCCGTGTTATTGAAGGGAGAAAAATTGCGCTAGAAAGCTACATTCATCTTTATTCATTTAATAGAAACACATGAGTATTGATTATCGTTGATTACTGTAATAAATTAGACTTAGTTCATATGTTTCTTTAATAAAAAAAATTGGATAGGATTGTGTTCAATTAACAATATTAGACTGCAGATGCAAATTCATAGTTTCATAAATACTGGAGGATTCCAAATACATTGGATGAAACAAAGACATATAAGCTAAAATATTATGTCAAGAAAATCGTTTTCAAATTTTTCAAATAGTTATGTAATAATTAGATTCAGGAATGATAATTGAATGTAATTACATTATTGAATGTAATTAACAATGTAATTATGTATAAAAACTCTGAAATCGATTTTTGATTTTAGCATATCTACCCTTCTTCCATCCAACGCCGACATTAAAAAAATCAAAACTATCCTATTAATAAAATATTGAATGAAGGCAATTTATATTTTGGTAACATTGATGTTTTTCTCTCTCGCTAAATGCATTTTGCAAATCACTTAAATCATGTACGCCACCACCGAACTAAAAGCAAAATCTATGGCTCATTTTATTTATCAATATTGATTTGTGTATACTAAAGGGTCTTTCCCGTTAATTAATAAATAATAATAATAATAATAATAATAAAACTGTCCTGAAAATTGAAAATTTTAATATCATTTTATTTATATATTTTAATGACAATTTCTTAACCATAGTAATCAAAAGAGTCAATAAATGTGTCTAATTTTAATTTAACTCGTCGACTAAATTGTAAAAAGATCGACTTCATCGTCGTACGAGGTGAGAAAACGAAGTTCGCACCAACTAAACTCCGAAAGAAATTGTGTAATCGCAAGCTAAAAATATATTTTGCGTTGCGTAATGCCCCTTGGTGGGTCCCCGAATCGTTTGCACTGATTTGGTGGCTGTTTACTCACGAACGACGCGACGCAGATAGTGAAATGCACTTTCGTACGCGGTGACTTGCAGGTACTTTGGCGCAACGCAGGTGAGAGTGGTCTGCACCTGGATTCACCGAAATTAACCGACATGCAAACAACAATCGGACCGACGTTTCGCATCGGGAACACAATCGCTATCGATTAATTAATTAATTGAATAATCGAGGTCCCCGTGTCATACCCCCGATTTTTCGACACCGTTCCGAAAGTTGCAATCGTGTCGCGCTTGTCAAAACAGAACGCTCTTATCTGACGTGCTTGCGTAATTCACTCTTTGCAAGGTGAAACAAAACAATATTATCAGAATTATACGTTGCGTCGAGTAAAAAATGTACTTTCTAGTTTTATAATGTATTTTCTTTACGTGTAATAAGAATTTTAAAAAATTCTAGGAAATATAAAAAATAAATACTGAATGCCATTAAAGTTTTCTGAAAAATTTCAATAAATGAATTTATTATTCAGGTGAAATTATTCAAATTACTCATGCAACTGTGACAATTTCCACGATATTCATCAGCGTTTCCAATCAGTTTGCGAGAAGCAAATCATGTTTGCTGGCAGTGTGAACATTTTTATGAGTGCTGAACAATTTTATGAGTAAACTCATCAAGCTGTGTATGCATAAGTTAATGAACACCGTTCGCTGCAAATTGTTCATTGCTATCGGATATGTTTCCACTGTCGACGAGCATGTCAATAGCATTGCCTCGATTACAGTCGAGATTTCTTGCCTGTTGAATTCTGTAACGAGAAGTGAATTTAAAACAAATACGAAGCATTGTACATGAAAAGTGGTAGCCACCGATAATCACCGTAACAGGCGGCGTGTTAACATGTTCTCGCGGAATAAAAGAGTGGTCCGCGTTGTATCCTTGATGGGAATAACAGACTCGGACAGGCCACAACCGCAAAGTCAAACGACGCGGCCACAATCGAACCCCAAAGGAACCATTATCTCAGGCGACTCGCACTTTCTTCTCGGTGAAAAATTCTGGAGCACCGACGCATTGTCAATCAGATGTTCGTTGAATGACCGGGAGGAACTGTCCGACCCAGAGCGTCTCGTTCCCTTTAAACACCCCGAGAAGGGAAGGACGATGATCGCATTGTCGTGAACCAAACGAGATTCCGTTTGGACGAAACAGCACGCCAAAGGGCAGCTGGTCTCACGTCAGACGTTTCAGGCACACGAACGAAGCGTGTCTGAAACGGTTGTCTCTCTTTCTCCGTTTCCCTCCGTTCCCCCTCGTTCGTCCCTCGCAGGAACCCGGTCTTCCCTCCTCGTCGAGCACACGTTCGTTCCTTATTTCACCTTCCCCGTACGGAGGAGAGCGTGTGCACACGGCCGAAGGGAGAGAGAGACGATACGCCAGCCACACTTCGGCCACGCGACTCCAATCGATACGGGAGACTCTCTTTCTTGTACCGTGCGGTTGTAAGTCGTAAGTGGACCCTGCGGCACTAGGTGATCCTCGATAACAGTTGACTCGAGCCTTTTTGATGGAATACCGTTCCTTTTAAAGGTGCATTGGACCTATCTTAAAAATAGTACGAGATCGGTAAAACTTTGTAGGATTGTTCTTCTCGCCTTCCTAATCAACTAGGGTAACTGTCCCTATTTGTGTGCCTGTCCCTATTAGTGTGCCTGTCCCTATTAGTGTGCCTTTATATTTAAATAACTTTCAGAGAAAAACGAGTGAAAATTAGTGGATAAAGTATTTTTTTTATTGAAGTTAGGGTATGAATATATATTTATAGAACACACATTTTGTATTTAGAAATTGTTATAATACTATTAATAATTTTTAAAAGTTCGTATCATGATTTCGGCAGCTTCATCGAATTTTCTTAACCAAAATGTTAAGGAATGGTCACTATTTGTAAGTAAATAAATGGACTATTAATATGATTTACGACAATTGAGACGTTAATTACAGAAGAAAAGGGTTCGATACTATGAAAAGGCAGTATTCGGGGCACTTTTAAAACTTTTGAACAATTTTAAAGGCGTTTCCACAAATAGGGTCGAATTTTATGTCTTGTTCGTATTTATGTACATCTATTGACTGTTAAACTTAACCTAATGTAACCTAACTTCTGAAACTAAAGTGCAGTAGGTTAGAGTACGGAGAATTTCAGAATGGTTGTAAATACATTGTTATTTCGAAAATATAAGGTTTATAAACTACGTGCGATGTTTAAAATTAGATGTGAATCAATTGTTATAGGCAAGCACAGGAATTGGGGGGCACAGAAATTGGGGGCTCATAATTTGGAACAGGCACACAAATTGGGGGCACAGTAATATGTTCAATGCCTATCGAAAAGGCACACAAATAGGGACAAGAACTTCATCTCTAATTTTAATGAAAACTTAATGAAAACATAATATTTTTTATATTATAAAAATGTCTTTACAAAAAAAAAAGGATCAAAGAATCAATATAAATTTTGAACAAATGAATTTGAGACCAGATAATTGAATATTTACTTCATAAAGAGAACATGCTTGCTTAACAGCACACTAATAGGGACAGTTACCCTATATTAAATTTCAAATGAATCTTGAGAACAAATCCTGAGTTATAACAATTTTTATTTTCTATGATTTTACATTTAGGGGAAGGTGGAATAAAATGGGGTCGCAGGGCAAGGCGGGATTTTTGTTTATTTCGTATTGTCATTACCGTCAAGGGCCCAATTTCTGATCGGAATCAAATTCCTGATGAGTTTACTATACATTCTGTCAAATAAGTACCGGGAATGATTCAATAAAACACGAAACATTGGTTCCATCATCCAAATGTATCTTATCGCCTTCAGTGTAAGTCCTATTTGATGCAATACATTTATGCCAAGGAATAATCTATTCATGAAAACACTTATTATAGGCTCTTTTCGGTATGTCAGCACCTTCTGCAATTTTGTTTTTATGGCCGCAATGGGATTTAAAACATCTTCTTATGGTGAATACGGTGCTTGATTGGTCACATTCCTTGAATTTTTTTTATCAAAAATTCACGTACAGGAATCGATGAGTGAGAGAGCGCATTGTCGTGGTGCAAAATTCAAGAACTGTTCTTCTACAAATCTGGCCTTTTCAGGCAAACACTCTCTCTCAAACGCCTCATAACGTTCAGATAATAATGTTTGTTGACTGTTTGTCCCTCCGGAAGAAATTCTAAATGGACATCACGATAGTCAAAGAAATGACTGATTTTCAAGCGATTTAGCAACACAAAAAGTCCGTTTTCTGTTCCTGCACTGGCTGCACATATTTTGTTGAAAATTGTGTAATAATAATCATTTATTCGTTATACAAATATAAAAAAATTAAAACTGTGCAATCAGCTTGCATTGCTTTAAAAAATAAGTGATCACAATATATTACTTAAAATTATATTGATGAAACTTAACACCATTTTTTTCAAGATTGATTAAAAATAGTCTTCCAATTGTTTCAATGTCTTTTCACAACTGCGATTATAATACATATACAGTTAGTCGCACAAGTTTATATAAATCTCCAAAGTACAAAAACTACAAAAATTTCTTTCAGAAATTATTGTACATTTAATGAAAAAAATTCTCAAAATTTTAACACAATTATTAAATATGCACGTATTAAATTCAATAATATTCCATTTTAGTAGTATTTTTTTACAAGTCTACTAAATTCTGCAATCATCTCTATTTCTTTTTAAGTATGTACATCTAATAAAAGTACGAATATATTTAAATTGTAATCTATTATTATAATTGCAATACGAATACAATTTAATGTAATATTCTTGTCCTCGATGTTTAACACTTACATAATTATTATAATGGTAACAGTAACTCGAAATGCAGAATATTAACAAAAAGCAGACATTGTAGACAAGCGATCCAAAAGTTTGTTTCCGATTATCCCAAGAATGATCCGCGCCTAAAAATATCTCAAACGACTTCGATCAGGAATCAGGACCGACCCGTGGCCCGGGTTCTCCTTGATTATTATCATTAGTCACGTTCCCTCGCAGAATTTTGTCGCACATGCGTCATACTTCTTCGCAGAACCCTCGCGTCTGCTTCGCGGTGGTATTTTCGCTGGAGGTGTAAAAAACCCACGTTAGATCCGTTGGCGCGGATTAAACCGTATATGCTCCGACTTCAACGAGCAAAAAAGAACGTTTCTTCTGCTCCTTTTGCGGTCGGACAAATTCTGGGAGAGGAAACGCCTCAGATTTTTAGCTTCTGCCAGTTCGACTTGCGTGAACCAATTATTTCGTGAGAATGAAGCGTTGCCGTGTATGCATCACCATTTTTACGAATTCAATCACTTTTTTTGCGATATCCATGCCTCAATCAAAAAGTAGAAAAAAAGTTTTGTAATGCATTGAGTTATACTTTTGTTTTTTTTTTGGTCTAACACTATAACATCAGCCATACGTATTAAATAATTAAGTAATTTTCATGAAATGATCGATTGCGTCTTTCTGAAAAACAGGAGACTCCCAACTAAGTCCAAATAATAAAACTGCGATGTATTTAAAAAATACCAGTTCGAATTTTCCGCGAACGTAAGCCGGTTCTCATTAATCCGCGCCCTAATTCGCAACGCACCCGCTCACAATCGCATGCAATTCGTCCTACGTAGGTGCGTCCCATTCAACCAGCGAAACGTAATTCTATTCCCCTCTTGCATCACTGGAATCCTGAATACCTTTTACATTGTGCAAAATTGTACGATCACCCCTCTGTCCGTGGAACCAATTCATCCCGTTTGATTCTCTGCTCAGATTTTCTGTTTGAAACGATACCCCTATTCTTCTTTTACAGCATAGATCTTTCTGAAAGAATGCGCGCGACGCGTCATTGTATTACGGTAACAAAACCTGCTGTAGCTTATTTTATTCTACTTGATTTAATTAAATTGTTGGATGCAAGTTAGGGATAAAATATTTTACTGGCTTCTTTATTTCTAAAGCGGAACACTTAAAAACATTCGTAGTAACAATCCTCAATGATCTTGATTTTTATACTTAATTCTTAAGTGATATATGTACTTGGGTCACGATGCTATATTGAATTAATTTTTTATCTTTAATATACCATTTTGGGGAAACTGCGAATGGACTGCGGATGTTCATGCATTTACGGTAATTTTCAAATTGTGAAAATCTATAACAGTGCTCGGATATATAAAAATACATAAAATATAAAAAATAAAATACATTTTATAATGTTTAGAAAACAAAATACATTTATTCATGATTTTGTTGCAGTTGGCTTATACAAATATGAATTTGCATAAACATCCGCAGTCTAATTATGAACTATTTATATTACAGTATAAATTAATAATATAATATAAATAAATATTATAAGAATCTCGCAGTAATTCTGTTATAATATTGTTAAATAATTAATATTGGTAGTATACCACTCAAGGGTTAATATTATTTAAACTTTCCTAAAATTCTTGCGGTTTAATAGGTTTCTGCATAATTTGATTAAATTAATTGTTGTTCTCCCCATATTATTAAACGGAATTTCTGAATGAGTGAAGGTACAGAATCACATCGAACTTGTTGCGTTCACAGATGACGGGAGCAAAGTTTCGTTGGCAGCGATTCAGTAGAAAAAAATTGATGGCCTCGAAATCCGCCCCTGCGCAGCGGCACGACGCGTAACAGAAGTGCGTAGGCATTGGTCCTGCACACGTGCAGGGGCACGCGTCCCGTGGTAACAAAGGACCCGCACCGGCCCACCCCCTTTCTGCCTCGCTTTATCCATCCCTTTTTCCCTCCAACGTGCTCAGAACTCCGTCGACTGCTCGGTCGCTTGACACGATCTAGTCGGAACCACTCGTCGCACTATTAGCGCTTTTTCATCGTTCGAGCTCCCGCGGTGCTTTCACAACGTGGATGCAACAGATTACACTCTCGACCAAAGGCGAACGAAATGGGTGGAGTAAGATCTCGATACTTGCTACCTCGATGGCTTTCGGCCAAATGTCGTCTCTTGAGATATGACGAGAAATGGTAGCCGTGATTGTTTCGCGATGAAAAGTTGAAAAGCAGAAAGTTGTAATGCAGGGTATAACAACAAACCTAAAACTCGGAAACTGAAAACGCTGCAATTTGATAACTTGAAGCTTCAAACTTTAAAAGTTGAAATTGAAAACTTGAAAGCTTGAGGCCTGAAAACTTGAGACTTGAAAGCTTTGAAGCTTGAAAAGTTGAAACTACGAACGCAGAAACTTGAATCACGAAAAGTTGATAGTGAATACTTAAAAGCTTGAGACATGAAGATTTGAAACTTCAGAACTTGATGCTTAATTAAGGCATTTAAGTTTCAAGATTCAAACTTAAAATTTTCTACTCTTCAAGTGTCCATTTTTCAAGTTTTTAAGCTTCAAATTTGTAACTATGTGCATGTATATATTTAAACTCTCAAAGTTTCAGCTTGAAAAATTGAAATTTCAAGTTTCAACAATTTAGTATAGCACCATTAGATTAATGATTCAATTTGCAACTTGTGTGCTTTTTAATGGCGATTTTTATTATATAAACAGATCTGCAAAAATTGTATTCGATTAAAAATATGTGAAAATTGTTAATTTTTTTAACACAAATACAATTTTTTTTAACCTGTTTATGTAATAAAAATCACCCTTAAAAAACTCTACTCGATAAAACATGCTTTTCATCCCCAACTTTGAGGGCGATTTTCATTCTTTCAACATGGATGATTGCTGATAAAAAAAAATATTTCTGAAATATTTTTTCGAGTTCTATACTACACGAAAAGAACATAACAATCGGTGTGTATTGGATAATGACCCTTGTAAGTGTTCCGATTTCGTGCTATTATATCGACTACGAATCTAAACGGCGCGGCGAGAAGTGTGCGACATTATAACATGTGGCGAAATTTCAAATATTTCAAGAATGTTCCTAAGTATTCGAATAAATTATTCGTATTCGAAATTATTCGAGCTATTCAAATACTCCAAATACTTCAAATAGTCGAATATTTACAGCTCTACTATAAACCATTGAAGCCTGAACAGAATACGGGGTTTTAATATATGGGGACGAATGTGAGAATGGGGAATGATGTTACAGTATGTGCTCAATGTGCTGTCTATCATTGGCAATGCGTGGGTCAATAGGGAAAGCAAATGCATTGTGAGGTTGGCCCTCGAGGGCTGCATCCCCATCGATTTGAGTACAGGATCCCTTGATGCACTGTTTGAAGTGATCTATGTATCTGATTTTTATTGCAGTGTCCATATTTTCTGTTTTCATTTATGTAGTAACAATTATATAAAGCAGTAGTTCTTATTCGGTGTTCCGTGAATTTGTAACAAGTTATCCACAGTTAGAAAACCTCGTTCTGCAAATTATAATTAAAAGTGTTTCATGAATTCAAAAAGATTAAGAACCATTGATATGAAGGAGCAAACAAATGTGTAATTTCGAGTGCGATATTTATTTCGTTTCAAGAATACGAGGAACATTATTTTCCCATTATGGGGTGAAACTTAATATTTCTAGACCATACTGATTTTATCCACGCTGAACTGTGTAATGTGTGCATATGGCATTAGTTAACAGAATGCAACGGTCGTAGAAGTGGTGATTTATGAATGAACAGTCCAGAGTCCAGACAAACATGTGTCCACTTCCGCATTGCTTTCCTATTTTAAAACAATTTTTCAAACTAACATTTTTATACAATTTTGTCCGTAAACGAAATACTCAAAATGATCACATAATAATTTACAAGAAAGAAGTAAAAATATATATTAAATAAAAATTCTGTTCATTGAAATATTTTTTAACGTATCACAGTAACACAGAAAGTAAAAAAAAAAAAGTATCAATCTCATGTTTAGTCTCAAAAATTATAGTGAATGACTATGTATATTGATCCACGCAACCACTTTAGGGTTAATTAAGGGGTTAGGCTTAGGGGTTAGGGGTTAGGCCCTGAGGCCCTAAAACCACTCGCAACTTGAACTATTTATTGTGGAACAAATAAATTGCTTTATGAAAAATCTGTTTAGATGTCTTTACTGTACATAGATTTATTGAGAATTACAAAAAACATTCTTTGATTTATGTATAAAATGCCGACAATGTTACCCAATTGCCCAATCATCTTTTTTTCGCAGATGTAAAGCAATGTACACTACTGTACACCATTTCAGACACAGTTTATCCTAGGGTAAAACGAAAAAATCTTCATTATCTACATGTCAAAAACTATTGAACTACGTAGGGATTTTTCAAAATATTGATTTTTTGCAAAATGGTGGTTGTTTTTACAAAACTTAGAATTTTTTGAGAAATCCCTACGTACTTCCATAGTTTTTGGCATGTAGATAATAACTATTTTTCCTCTTCTGCCCTGAGATAAAATATTGTACACCACAGAAAAAGATAAGTTGGCAATTGCCCCAGATTTCTGCCATTCTACAAAGCAATTTATTTATTCGCAATATGTCAAACTTAGGTTCCCAGAGATCATGGTTCATTTTTAGGTTCCCAGAGATAGCCTAACCCCTTAATTATTAGAATATGAAACTCATTCTAAATTTCAAACGAAGATAATTAAAATACAGACCTGTCTACATTATTTTTACACCCTTAATTCATTCCCATATATTCACAATAAATTTAAACTTGAAAATCTTATCTTAAATAATTCCAAATAAATTGCGCATTCAGAATCTGCAATTAGAAGACACATCAGCGTCGTTTCACACAAATTTGCTGCATTCCACTTTCACCAAAACTGTATCAAACGATCAGTGTCCATTCAACTCGAGAACTTCTCACCGTCAGACAAAAAATAAACGGAAAAAAAAAGAAAATACCTTCACGCGTCGAGAAGTGCAGTGGCAACAATAACGCCTGTAAAACTGCATAATATGTTGATCCGGCGTTGGCGATGCAGCAACAAACATGAATGAAAAATTCTGGAAGGGACGGTCGACTAATTCATGCCCACCATGGAAACGTCGGACGGTTCTCGATACCGGCGAAAAAAGATTCTCCGAACGCGACAGTCGGTCGAATAAAAAGGGGTCTTTCAATAAATTATTATCATCCGGATTTACGTATCCAGACAAACGAACTCGCGCATCCGATCGGCGTTTCGAGGCTGCGGCCTCGTTCACACCACGTATATATTACGGAATTTCGGTATTATCCACGTGATATCGATACACGATTATGCGATCGTCCCCGGCTTGATAACTTTATACGCGGGCGTTTTGCATTCGCGGGTCCGTACTATCGGTTCCCGCGCACGAAAAGCCACGACGGATCTCAACCCCCGGACTCCACGACAATGCCTCCGCCGAGGATTTTAAGGATCCCGTCGCTGTAGCATAATCCCACGGAAAGTGCACCGTCGTGATCTCGGTCGCGCTCGTTTTTCCCTGTTGTGTTCGGCCCGAGATTAAAGATTCCCTCGCGAGGGTCCATCGGGATTCAATTCTGTATATTTTGTATTATACATTCGACGGGGTCCCCGCTTTCATCGTAGGGTCTACTTAGCCTCCCCGATTTGGGTTCGGGGGGCGCGAACTAGATCTAGATCGAATCTCCGCGCAGGTCTCTTGGTAGTTCTGGCACGCTGAAAGATACTGCCTTGGAATTTTACACAGTTTGCGGTTGCATTGTAGAAAAATTCCTTTCTTACGTCATTCTGTGACGAAGGGAAACAAGCGTCAATTTTTTTTTTATTAGCCAAGCACAAAAGTTCCGCCAATTTTTATAGTAAGTAGGTATCCAAACACGGTTTTACCTTTTTACATGGACGAAATTGACAATGATTCTGTTTGTTTATTGTTTAAACTGAATACAATAAAAATTGGCACTGACAATTAAAGAGATATAATTTGCATCACTAAAGTTATGTAACTTAATTCACGATAGAAGGTTTAGTTGGTTCGTTTGGCGAGTTCGGGTTGGAAGGATTTATTTTTGAATATGCAAACGAAGATCGCGCGAATTTCAATACGAAAAGGTGGTCGCAAATTATTATTATGAGAACCGTAAGGGATCGCTTGTTGTCTGTATATTTCACACTATAAATTGAATCGAGCCCCCCCATTATATGGGATTGAACTATTCTCGGGCTTAGGTATACGGAATATAAACTAGATCTAGGTCAGATCCCTTCGATCCTTTCGTCCCTGCGACGGCAAGGCAACCCTTGGACGAATTATGAGAGAATTTATTTTGCGGTGCTCCTTGTTTTGAATTACAATTTACGACCATGAACTGCCGTTACACGGTATAATTTAAGGCAAAAATTTATGTTAAGAAGTATTGCTTTTTCGCAGAAAGAGAAATATCTTATCTAATATTCATTTTTCAATATTTTGTGATTCTTATCTTTTTGACGTAATTTGAATGCAACTAATAATATGAAAAACGGAAAAAATGAACTTTGAATAATAATCTACGGAAAAATTTAGCTGAGTAGTGTTTCAAACGTTTAAAAAAAAGAAAACTTTCAAGAAGACTTTCAACTCGATGTCCTCTAGAACTACGTAGAAACATATTCAACGCCCTTTATTGATCTGTGAGCTATAGCTAGCAATAGTTTAGACGCAATTTGATCAATTCCGATATCAACGCACACACTGCACAGTGAACAACATCGCAGATTTAAGGATGAACTTCAGTAACAATCTTAGCCAAAAGTCAATCAATATCCAAGATATTAATAAAGTTTCTTCTTGTGGTGAAAATATGAAAACCAGTTAGTAATATTGATCTATTATACAGGGTGGGGCAATAACTATTAGCACCTCAGATATCTCGGAAACTATAAGTTTCACAGAAATATTTGCTGAAATAAAATTGCACAGTACGAACGAAGCCATCCGGTGGTGATAATAGTTTTTTTGCAGGTGGAGGTACTTCGGACATTTGAAGGTCACCTCCATTTTTTTAAATGGATCGGTATGTTTTTGCTTCCGAATCATGATAGAGGATCTTAAAACGAGATCAACGACCTATTACATAAGGTCATTGAAGGTCATAGAAAAGAGAGAAAGGCGATAATTCTTACGGTTTTGGTAGTAAATGAATCGCCTTTCTCTACTTTCTATGACCTTCAATGACCTTATGTAATAGGTCGTTGAACTCGTTTTAAGATCCTTTATCATGATACGGAAGCAAAAACATACCGATCCATTTAAAAAAATGAAGGTGACCTTCAAATGTCCGAAGTACCTCTACCTGCAAAAAAACTATTATCACCATCGGATGGCTCCGTTCGTACTGTGCAATTTTATTTCAGCAAATATTTCTGTGAAACTTATAGTTTCCGAGATATCTGAGATGCTAATAGTTATTGTCCCACCCTGTATATTATAAACTTGTTTGTTGGAATGTACTTGATATGTAAGTGTTAGTAACTTCATTTTTAATTTGTAATATATTTCTCAATATATATTTCTTCTGATAAGAATACATATTGAATTGAAAGTTAAATAATTTAAAAACTACCGAATCAATAATTTCAAAATTTTTCGTGTGGTTTTACTATTGCTTAAAGATTCATTTCTCCAATTGTCAAAGATTTTCGCTTATTTTTAATGTTACTGAGATTCATCCTTAATTCTAAATTCCAGAATCAAAAATATGAATATTCATTAACCCTAATTAAACCTCTCTTCATTAGTATTAATTATAAATACGTGAAAATTTACGAACTAGCTAAATAAGTTCATTTACCACTCAAGCATGACAATTTACCACCCTCAAGTATGACAATTTACGTGCAATTTAATTCACAGGAATACGAACATAATTGCAATACGGCGACACAAACGTGACTGTGCGTAGCAAGGACAAACGCATGGAAATTCGTTGGATATGGTTAAACTTTTATCCAAGCACGGTGGAAATTCTATTTTAAGCCGGGAACATTGCTGGCCTTCGCGAGTGCACCGCCCCGAAACACGAAACTTCCGCGGCGAACCGAATGTCGTGCTTCCTGCCCCGTCTGCTGGGACTACGTGTACATAGAAGAAATTTAATTGATACCTCGTGCAATAAATTTGATCCACGGAAGGGCGTTTCTTGCCTAATACCCACCGTAGCAGATTTCGAGAGATTGATTTCGATCTCGCGAAATCGTCGACGATCAGCAGATGCGCTGAAAAATTGTTTTCACTCCGTTGTCTGTAACAAACGTCGCCGTACAAAGGGACAGAGGAAATCGGATCAACGAAGTAATCCTCCGGCACAAAGTCCGTTTAGTAAGGGTAAGTTTAATTGTAAACTCAACTAAGTGCAGTCAGCCTTTCCGCTCACAAATGCAGATCGCAGAGTGTGTCGCTTTCAGGTTTCAGTATCTGCTTTGAGAGCGAACGGGATTTCGCTATGGGATGATATTTTTTTAATGCTATCGATCCGATTATTCTGGTTGCGAAAAGAAAATTAACAATGGTTTTATGTACTTTTATTCAGTGGTAATTAGATGTAGTTGAGAGAAAAATTGAAAGCAATTTTACTGTAATGAAGTAGGTTTGTGTTGTTATAAATTATTCTAGGTAACATTAT
Source organism: Perdita meconis (assembly GCA_030770465.2). Lineage (NCBI taxonomy): Eukaryota > Metazoa > Arthropoda > Insecta > Hymenoptera > Andrenidae > Perdita > Perdita meconis. Next base: position 13,689,995 of record JASKOS020000003.1, on the reverse strand, counting down.
GTATTTCTAAAACACAATAAGGCGAAAATAAAGAATATCAAAATGGCAGTAAGGCCTTCTCTTTGTTAGTTATAAGTATACAGCGGATTTTATGCATTTATGACAATGCTAAGTATTCAAAAAATCTACGAGACTGTTTAGATATGCTCGAATATACAAAGTATCAACAATATTATTCAAGTTGGAATGTTTAAACCATTAAGCATACTGTTTCCCAATTTCTAATTCGTGCTTGCAAAAATTTTATTTTGCATAAAAATCCGCTGTCTAGCTATAAGGGTTTAAAGTTCAACGACTCCGACACTGAATAGTGAAAATAATTTCCTACATTGCTTCTAGGTTTTGGTTTTATCTATTACGAAAGCGATTTCGGGAAATGTAAAATTTAAAGCACATTCATTAACTTTATCTCTAAGAATATATTATAGTACATTGTAGTTTCACTCATTGTAAAAGTACATTACAAGTGACTATCACTTTTATTAACATCAAATATGGATAAAAGATACAGTGACTAACAGATTCGTTCACGTATATTCCAAATGTTAATTGACTGTGAGATCCTCAGTTTCCTATTTTTTCCATCAATTTATATAATTTCAGCTTCTATATTTAATTGTTTTACAGTTTCCGTAACTTTTATTTTTATTGTACGAAGACAAATACCTTTTTTAAAAATTTAAACAAATTTGATATACTCTTTGTGAACAAACCTGTGAGTCATCGTAAGTCATGTTGAAGTTACAACACTACAGTTGTATTATATAACAAATTTATAAATTTTGTTCTACTTTCTTTACTTATTATTGCACGTGGAATAATTTCCCGCTCGGTTGCACCACCTGCTCCGACCCACCCTGTGTATGTCAATCTCCTACCAGTTGACCGTAAAGGATTAAAAAATGGTGAATGCTCTTAGAATAAACAGCCTACATACAGATTCAGAAAAGCTAGGAATCCTAAATGTGGTTACTCTCATTTTCACCAACCAAATATATTTTTTCGCCAATTCCATGAACAAACTGAATACTGTATATCTACGCCGTAGACTACGATGAATTCGCATATATAGATTAAACTTAGACACCCTGTATATTATTGTACTCTGTATTCCTTATCAGACTCTGCTATCATTTCGAAACCCAATAACTTCCATAAATTCTTCAGGACTTTGTCATCATCCACATTTACAATAATGCAGCAATACTAAAACCCAGCATATCAAAATTGGCGAGGGGGTCGCACAGGGATTAAACAAGGAGTGCGACACTCGAAGCGATTCCCTTGTCAGACCCGACAAACCTCTCTTCTAACGCAAATACTCGAGGCGTCCGCCAGTGTCTGACAATTATTCAAACAATTCGAACGGTCCGAGCGTCCGCTAGCAATTACAGGAAAATTCGACGAACCCGGCCCTAAGTCAAGCATCAACGGGCACGAATGTATCGCGCGCGCGCAATCTCGTTGCCCGCCAATAGATTCCCTCCGCGCGTACGCGCAGTCGCACAGCACGCGCGCATACGCACACACACAGAACGGAACACGCAACTGGCACACGCGCTTCCCCCGGCATATGGCGCGCACGGTCCCCCTTTTCAGTTCCGGGGGAGAGAAGAAACGAGGGGGCTGCGGCGCGTGCTCAAAATCCCCACCACCTTTTTCCGTGTCGCACACAACACGCGTCTCCCTCTTCCGTCGGCTTTCCGTCCCTCGTCGGCCCTAAGTCCTCCCTCCCTCCCCTTGCCCCGGGGGCCGGAACCAGCCCTCGTCGCGGTGCACGGTGCGGCAAAATGCTGAAACCTAACCCATCTATCGGATGTCCGCGCTCATTTTCAACGCGGACGCCATGCGGTGCGTAGCACGGAGGTCTGATCAGGAGCTGCTGCTGGCCGACGGGAACAGTCGCGCGAAAAAGTGACGAAGCCTCCGAGGAATTCGAGTACGGACGAATTCCAAGTGACTTTGGGTACCGCAACCCGTCGCGACGCGTCAAGTGATCCTGAAACAACGCGACCCAGTGAACTTCACCCCCTCCGAGTTCCTCCTCCATTCCTCGGGATCGACGGATCGCGCGGATTCCGGGAACGCGGGATCCATCCGCGACTCGCGTCCGAGATCGTCAAGCCGGGAGCTTCTTTGTTCGGTCGGACCGACGTCGACGGCGCGTGCTTCGAGCCCCCACCCGGCTCTCACCCCCTTTCTCCGTAGTCGTCTGCCGCATCCCGGTCCTTGTCACTTCGCCATGTAGCGATACGCTTGAAAACTAACCTCCCGTCCGAGCTTTCGACTCACGCTGAGACTCGCGCCACGGCGGCTTTGGTCTGGATCGCTCCGAATCGGTTACCGATGTCGGGTGACGACGGTCCGCCGATCGGAGTTGCAAGCTGGAGCGTCGGTTCCTCCCCGAAAATCGAGTAGTGATCAAGAAATTGTTCAAACGTTGGGATCCAAATGTGTATGGAAGAACGGAGTTGTGAGGAAACTATATCCATGGTGCTAGAAGCCGCGATCTTGACGTATCTCAACGATCGTTATCACTTGGACTGTCTGGGGGATTTGTAATCGAGTGACCTTCGCTGTGCGAAACAAAGTGCCTTGAGGAACCGATGGAAACGTCCGCGTTGTACCAGTTTTGAGATCGAAAGGTCTTTTTGGGATCGCCGAAGTGCCTTCCTTGTAAATAGAAACGTTGGTGCTACGTACGTCAGGGAATTGGATTGTGATAACGCGATTCTGAACGAGATGCCATGCAACGGTGACGCTGTGAAGCTTAGCGAGGATAAGATGACTTTGGTGTTGACTGTTTTGAGCACAGCGATTCGGAGGGATTCTAAAGAATAATTTTCAAGGAGTCGACGACCGTCGCGGAGAAGAATAGACGGTGACCTCATGCTTTACTTAAGCCGCTGTAACCGGCAACGAGACAATTGGATCTTGGTTCGGGTCATCAGCTTCGTCATTTGGTAGAGAAAGAAGTGGACTATTGAAAGCAACGGCAAATATCTATCGCGCGTGGACGCTACATCGTTGAAGGAACATCATCTCTGAACTGCTTCTCCTCGCAAACGTAGCAAAATACGCACGAAAGTACAAATGAGAAATCGGGAGCAAAGCGTGCGCGCGCGAACAATCGAACCGCGAAGCCTATTGCATCGAATTCGCTTCGAGATATTCTGACCCAGATCTAAACGCTAAATCGAACGGTCGTCTAACCGTCTGTGTCGATAATCGTCTTGGTCTCCGAGGGGAGAGCGTTTTATTTATAAGCCCGTCAATTAGACTCGTCCTCGAAAGACATTAGAGTCGATAAGCCGCTCGCCGGCGTCGCAATAAAAATATCGCGGTACTCAAGCGTTTCGCGAAGGAAAAATCACGACCGTGTCCGCGGAACGCTGATGAGAACGATTCGGCTCGATCGACAACGAACCAGCAAGGTACCACGATGACGACTATGGGCGTTACGGTGTTCTGCAACAGAGTCCAGATCAACGGCAACGACCAGGAGCAGCTGATGCTCCTAAGAACGCTACAAGACAATGAGAGCAACATAATCGGCAATCAGCCGCATCTGATCGCCCCGAAGAGTAGCAACGCCGCGATGAACTCGACCACCGTGTTGCCGCCTTACGATCCGTCCAGACTGAAGAAACACGGGAAAAACGGGCAGCCGCCTCCTGTTGCAGTCGCTCGGCGGAACGCGCGCGAGAGAAACAGGGTGAAGCAGGTAAACAATGGATTCGCGACATTGCGACAGCACATCCCCAGCCACATCGCGGCCGGTTACGGGGACAGGGGCAAGAAGCTGTCCAAAGTGGAGACGCTGAGGATGGCCGTCGAGTATATACGGGGACTTCAGAGGCTGCTCGCCGAAGCCGACGGAGTTGACTACGACTCGAACTCTGGTGTCACACAGTGCGTGCCGTCGCCCACCGGCAGTGTCGTTTCTTCTAATCACAATGGTTCCGGGGAACGACTCATCCTGGAAGACGATGTCCTTACCGTGGAGGACGACGACGGGGAACAGCTGGACGAGGACGAGGAGGGTAGAAAACAGAAGACCCTATCGAGGTAATGTTTATTGCTGGAACTTCGTGTTAGGGTTGTTGGCAGACACTCTGATTATTAGTTTGAAACTGTTTGAAGCAGCGTCAGGCGGTAATGAGTTTGTCCTTTTCATGTTACTTTCAATTTAAGTCTGACATTTGACTTCTGTTTTAGCTAAGCTATTATTCTATTACGCGCGACTTCTTTCTTTGAATGTCTGCTGTAGTTCGTATATAGGGTGTCTCGTTATTCAAAGTAGAACTTTGTTTTGTTAGTGGAGGAAAATATCTTATGGCAATTGGAGCATTGGATAGAAAAAAAGCACATAGACTAAAATACCATGTTAAGAGAATCCTTTTCAATATTGTCATTACAGTATTACTTCATGGAAAGTAATGTAATTAGATTCAGGAATAATGATTGAATGGAATTACATCATCTTTTATTAAATATTCTCTGGAAATGACATTTTAGCCTATTTGCCCTTTTTTCCATTCAACGCCTTAATTAATAGTTCACTCAGTCTCTACATCCAAGGAATCAAAAATACAAAGTAGTGGTCATAATCTATTGAATTTTTTAAAGAACAAAAGTAGTCAACTGGAGAATATTTGTTAGCGATGCTGTTCAATCCTTCCATGATAAAATTATTCTTTATCTACCTGAAGTAGACTTTGAAATAGACTTGAAGCAGAGTCACCACTTAGGGTCCCGACACACATATCCATCCGGGCCGTGTGAGCAAAGAAGAGGGAAAGATCTATCCTCTTCTTCGCTCACACGAGCCGAACGAACCCGGACGAATATCTGTGCAGCGACCTTTGGGCACAAGAGCAGAAAATTATCTCACTAGTCATGAAAATACTAAGTAATTTAAACGACCAAGTGGATTACAGAATATAACTTAAGAAGGTATCATAATCGTTCAAACGATATTACAGATTATCGCCAAACCGAACGACAGTTCCATCTCCCCGTGATTATTACGCCTCTTCGGTGGGGGATGAAGAGAACGTGGAGCCAAGGACCATGTCGGGGGCGCAGAGTTTCTCCCGGCTCTCCCCAAACTCGGTAGCCTCTCCACCCTCGGAGTACTATGGACAAAACGAGGAAAACCTGGAACCTCAAATCCTGTCGCCCTACAGTGGCGCCGGGGACAGTGAAGAGGGTGCGGCTACCGTTTACGCGACGAGTCCGGAAACCTTTTCCGGGGCTCTCTATTATAAGCAGGAGATCACCGAACACGGGGAATTCATGGACGTCGTCAGCTGGTGGGAACAAGAGCAGGGAAGACTAGTCCATCAGCAGCACGCACAGCGCCTCACGCACGTGTAACGCAAAGGTGAGTTCACTATACCTTCCTGCATCAATTCTTGCTAAATACGGAACTGTGACGTTATCATCTCGTGTGACGAAATTCGAAGGGGCTGCGTATGATTTATAGCAGTGCCGTTCACGTTTTCATCCCCTTTGCGGCATTACACTTTATTTACGGCGGTGCTGTCCGCTTTCTCACCCTTTTGCTCATGATATTTCGTTTATAGCTGTGCTGTCCATGTTTTCATCCCCTTTTAGACTGCTTTGTTTACAGGAGTACCGTACACGTCTTCGTTCTTTTCTGCACAGGTATCAAACTTTGGTTGTAATTATGCTGTGTGCAAGTTTTCATTTCTTTTTAAGCATTCATTCATTCTTCTCTTTTCTCTAATGTTTAATAGAAAGTTCTGAAGTCGAAGGAAATGTATTATTTTCCAACTTTTGGGTGTCCCTTATTATCTCCACAAATGGTACCTTTTAAAGGAATCGAATTGTTAAACCAGATGAAGAGTAATGACGAGTATCATTGTTTCTGATGAAATTGTTCGTCGTATAGTTATGGCAAAAGAGTTTCATCGGAATATTTTAAGTGGCTCGACAAGGGCTGCCGATCGGAGCCGCGCACGTGACAGCTACCCGTCGAGGAAGCGTCGCCAAGTGGAAACTCGTGTCCGTCGTTTCCTCTCGAACACGTGCTTAAGCAGCGACGCTCCCGAAAATAAACTTTACGCGCTGTAACCACTTTGCGAAGTGTGTGCCGACGTGACACTTGAACGCATCTCACTTTTACCATAATCACCTAGGTAATCCGTATTTATCCGAAAAAATAATAAAAATATATTTTATTTCGAACATTTAGATCCGAAAATTCTTCAGTTTTAAAAATTTCATTGCGATATTCTCTTGCAGCTTGGTTCGACCCATTTAACTGCAGTGAATACTTTTCAGCAAAGTGAAGACTTTGTCTCTGGTAAAAATTTAGAATCTTGGGTATATTTACTGTGTAGTTTGAAATAGCTATACAGGTTGGTCCACCTAAAGCTGTAATTACATTTAACCCTCGCACGATAAATAATGTCTATAACAAGGGAACTTACCATTTACAAAGAAACCACTCTGATCCGAACTATTTTAATGCTAACGAGACTTTGCAATGCAGCAATTTTATCCGAATAAAATTAACTTTCAAAGGATAACATTACTTTCTAATAAATATTTTCAATTTTTTTTATTTTTCAATCCTCGCGCGATGGATACCGGGTCCATTAACAGACATACGAAGAAGTTGCAATTTGACCTTTTGATTAAATACCTTTTCTCCTTTTATCAGTGGGTTCTTGTTTTTTGTTGTCATAGCATAAACAACATGATCCTCAGGATTTTAAGTTTGAAGTACTTTCATCATTGTCTACCAAAGAAAATTACATCATTTTCATAGTCCTCTATTTCAGATTTATTGTGACTACATGATATAATAGATCCTTTATTTAATAAAATTTCATTGTTATAATCGTCTTCACTTTCAAAGTGAAAGCTAACGTGAATACTAAAGGATCGTGAATAAGAAAACATACCTAATCTTTTGACAAACAGTCTTGGTCTTTATTGTTCTAAAAAGGTGGAAGTGATGTTCGCGACAAATTGACAGGAGAAAATGAAGGTAGATCAGTGCTTAAATTGAACGACCGCGACTTTGAACACAACATATGTACAGATCGAAATGGAGCCGACATCCGCTAGAGTTGGGCAAAAAGTAATCTGATTACAAATAAAACATCATAATTACAGTGTGATTACTAATTCAACTACAAATTATTTTCTGTAATCGTTAATTTCTATTGACGACACAGTTAAATCGTGGTTATTAACAACTAACAATTGCGAGAAAATACCTTATAATTGAGTGACCTTGTAATTGAGTGAAAATACCTTATAATAATAACACTTTAATCACAATTTGTGATTTGTAATCACTGTGGGTTAAAAAAAATATTCAGTTCCATTGGAATGGTATGAAAGGACGGTCAAGCCTATTTTTTTCAAGCGTATATTAATATGTATATGCTTCTTGCATATAAGTGTATTAGGTGGCTACTTTTAGATGGACTACTCTGTATAGTATTCATTGTTCAAAAATATCTTCTTTGTGAATGTAAAGTAGATCATCAGGGGTTTTACAATAATTACTATCATAAATTAGTATCAGTTTTCCGTGTGCAATTGTGCTAGGTTTTCCCCAAGCGCTTACCGTCTGTCGCTAATTAACGTCTGTCGATCACGATCTGAAACTACTGAATTTCTCATTCGGCTGTCGTGTGAATTCTGTACTGTGAATGTACTTTTACCTTTTACTACCTGTTTAGGTTTATTATTAAATTGGACATATCTTCCCCTAATAAACACGAGTATAATAAAAAAGCTGTTACCCTCGAATATCAGCCATCGACAATGTACTATTATCTTGCAAATAGTATCGCCTGAAAAACATTGTTTCGTAACGAAATTGAAACAAAAAAGCGAAAGACGATCATATTCTTCAACAATAATATTTTTTCTCCCGATGTCTGTATATACTTTTCGCTTGGTTCAGTTCATTCGCGCGTCAAGGAAAAAATTGCCGCATACCCGCGTGTTTGTCACGATAAGATTACATTGGAGTGTCCTCGCGTCGCCGTAAAGTGGGAAAGTGTTCTTCGACGGGATACGCTTAGCATCCAAAAGAACACGTGTCAGGGAAATTTCAAGTTCACGCTACACTCTCCACGCTCTTCGGTTCTCGGTCGTTTCGAGTCGCCGCCACCACCGGCAGCGACTACATCAAAAGCAGGCACCCACGAAACGGAAGTGGTTCACCGTTTTGCCATATGTTATGGGATCCTTCTCGAAAGGCCTCCTCGTCCAGACCTTTCTCAATCCTCTTTGGCTTCCGATTGCTGCTTATTGATCCCCTACGTGCTCGGCCCTTATTTTCTCAGGTCTTCCAAATGCTCCTCTTTTTTTTTATAACTAAATGCTACTTCTAGAATGAAACATTTTTCAAGAATATCGAATAGAACGCGTTGGGAAGACTCGTTCTTTGTCATCAAAGTATATAAAGACTTCACAGTGAAAGTACATAAATTATTTTAGATCATTTGCATAAAATGATTAAATTATATGTGTTGTTATAAGACAGAACACCGCATGTCACATGTTTTCATTATTGAATCGTTGTTTCCAAAGGAAAATTTCGTTTGACACACTTTCTCTCCGATAATAATATAAATTCTGCTTTCTATACTTGAATTAAGATATAAACACAATTTTTTTTAATGTAACTTGCGTTATAGCCACAGATATATTTACAAAAAATTATGAGGATGAAAGTTTACTTCGCATTGTATTAAAATGGTTGCAATAACTTAATGCTACAGCGATAACAATATAAATATTAATGATACTGATTTTAGTCTTGAAGATTAAATATTAGAGTTTTATAGCAAGAATGTGTAATACAATTTCTCAAATTTACTATTAACGTTATAGATATGTGTCTGCACAGACAACTTTGTTTAACAATTAAGTACAATCATTCAACAAATGAGTTACCATGGCCGCAGTTATCTGTTTCAACAATTGCCCAAATTGCAACAATTACCATTGCAACAAATCTGTTTCAGTTAACTAAATTTATAATTAAACAGCGGATCTTCATGCAAAATAAAATTTTTCATTGAATTAATCTAACTTGAATAATATTTTTGATATTTTGTATATCTTGGTGTATGTTACCAGTCTCGTAGATTGTTTGCGTACTTAGCATTCCCATAAACGCATGAAATCCGCTGTCTCATAACTAAAACTATTTTATCAAGCTTCGAATTTGACGAAATAACTACGTCATCATAATTGAGTTCATTATAATTGAATTACATAAATAGGTATTTCATTTTATAACTGTAACTAAGTATATTTTTCATATCGTTGTTTTTGAAAATGAAGGTTTTAAAATAATTAGCGTTTCAAGGAACATTGAGAAATTAGAGAAGCATTTGTAATGTCTGCCAATCGTGGCGAGTTAAGTCGGTCGCCATTCTGGAAGTAGACGGTGAAATTGAAAAAAGCATCGACTGTGTTGGAGCAGTCGTCGGTCCACAAATAGAAATCTTGGGTTCCTTAGAAAACGTGCGCAACCCACGTGCCCCGCACTCGGTCGGATATACTGCATAATACTTCCATACTCGCGTATCGGTACGCAACGCGAGTGATTCCAGGCGTCCATAAGGCGACAGAAGCGTTCGTATTCTGAACATATGGGCAGCGAGCAAGCGATCATTAAGACAATAATACGGGGAACGGTTTTGGGACTAGTGTTCCCTAAAATTTAACCAAAATTAGCCTCATTATCTTTTGAAAATTCTATTCGCCAAACATATGTATATTATTCATTCGGAATCGTACTGTCACATTTTGTGCGTAAATTACATTCAAGTACAAAAGTATTAAAAATGTCAGAAATTAAATTCATGTTATATTTGAAAATAGTATAATATATACTTTTGCACACGTTTTAATTATTCATATCTGTCTGTAAATTATCTTCTTCTCCCACTACTTTATTCTATTTGTCATTCCCATATTTTACATCGCAGAAAAAATTTGAAAAAAATTATTCACTGCATTCATTTGGGATTTTATGAGTACTCGCGAACTTCTTTACAAAATTCTGAAAGAATTTTTATAAGCATTGCTTTGTATACATGTGTATAGACTTAAGAACAGTTGCTTTTAGATCTTTCGTTGCCATATGGGCAGCACCGCGATTAAGAAGAGCGAGTAGACGGCTACCATATGTTAAACAGTAAATTCGTATACGTTCCTTTCTGCATTTCCTTCGAGAATTTCAACAAAATTTTAACTATAGTTCTTCGATGCTTATATCTGTGGCTGTAAGACAAAACTACGCAAGTCACATTTTCAAAGAATTTGAGTTTACGCCTTAATTCTGAACTAGAAAGCAGAATTCGTATTATTGTCAAAGAGAAAATGTATCAAACGAATGTTTTCCTTTAATAATGAAAATTTAATAAAAACCAAGATCATAGTGTTTTCCTTTAAAAATAGTTCGAAAATAGAAACAGTAATTTAATCGAGTGACGAGTAGCTAAATTGTTTTTCTAAATTACTCAACTAAATTTTATTGTCCGTACATAGTAAATTACTAAAAATACTTGTCACTCGATTATATTACTAAACGTGTGTGTCTCAGCCTTTATAGCCACAGATATAAATAATTTATAAGTTTATACACTTAAAGTACTCATAAAGTTTGCCTTTTACCAAATGGCAAAATACTCAGTATAATTTAACTTTCACATTCTTTGTGAATCAATTTTCATGGGTCTCAAGACTTTGTGCTCAAGAAACGAATTACGCGTTTGCATTACCCAGTTTCTTATAACGTCTCTCCTTTGTCCTTAAAAAGAATCTCTCGTATTAATCACAAAAATTAAGACTGTGCTCCCTTTTTGGAGATAAAACGAGTCCACTTTTTTATATTTCATAATACTGCGGTCGTTCCGTGAAATGTTCTGAAGACTAAAGTCCTAATTCCCAAACAAAGTCTTATGAAAAGTATTTTTATACTGAGACAAAGGCTTTCTCGAAAAAGATTCTATAATTTTTTTACACAAGTATATTGATTTATATTTTTGAAGTAGATTTTTAAAAAGTAAGGCATTCGATTTCTAAAACGTATTCCCACATTTTTAAGCTTTCCATGAAGTTTCTGCATGAAGAATACCGATTTTTGAGTTGTACCTTCAGTTCTCTGACACCCCGTATATCCTAGGCAGCAAGAAGGCTCGCGCGCGGGTCCGAATAAGCGAACGAGCGAGCAAGTAATTCTCGACAATTATAAAGTGAGGTCATCTACGAAATTTACGAGATGCGTCGCCGCGGCAAATTAATTTAATAAATTCCATCCTTGGCTCCCGGTCACATTGATAGCGTCCCGTTGCCGTACTTCTTTCGATGCTTCTTTCTTCGCTGCTCTTCTTATTGTAGCGCGTACAATAATCACAGGAGTAGCTTCAACCTCTCGTTTAAAACCTTACCTATCTACAGCGACTCACATATTTATTCACAAAAAGTATGTTAAACTTCTTTAAATTTTAAAGAAGGTACTTTGCAAACTAAAAGTTATTGAAATTGAGAAACTATTAAACGTGGAAGATGGAAGGACATAAATTCATAGAAAAAGTATAACACTGGGGATTTCACAAATAATTTATGAACGAATCTATAAGTCACTGTATTTATACTCTAACAAAATATCAATTCTCAGCCTATTGCATATCTCTCTTTAACATATAAAATCATAAATGTTGAGAAAAGAAATTACAAACTCAACAAAGCTAACAATCATAACTTATACACAACTTTGTTATTCAAAAATAGGATTAAAATTATTTTAAATGATTCATCTATGACAAAGTAAATTTTATAAATCTGGGATTAGATCTCTATTAGTATATTTATAATGTATCAGGTAAATTGTATCAGGTTTGAAGTAATAAAAGCAGAAACGAGTTCATCTAAAGAAAAAACCAAAAAACATGTAAAAAAATAAATAAAAAATTATACAATCTTCTATATTCAATATTATAATACCATTATTAAAACGTCAGACATTTGAAAAATGAGCATGAAAGTTCCGCTAAAAAGAAAAAATTCCACGTCGACCTCCTTTCATAATTATCAAAGAACCCAGCAAGCGCAAACGTGGCTAATGGATGTTAATAATTTACTGAAAAAAAACATTCTACTGTGAACTTTTCCTCCTCGCCGCGTCGTTCAGGTGTACGCGAACGCGATTATTTTCCTTCGGTGACCAGACGCAGGGAGCCGGAAGCCGCCCGATGAAATTTCTTCCTTAACTAATGGCCACGTGTCTCGGTGCGTCGGCCGGAATTTTTTTTCTGGACGGTAAAAGTGCTCGCGGACGAAATTGCAGCGTTAATCGGCCGAATTTTTCTCCGCGACGCGTGACACACGGTGTACGATTACGTTTCCTTGTAAATGATGCTTGCAAGCGTCATTCGCGCGAACGTGACGGATCGTTATTGCAGGAAAGTATAACGAAATATAGTATAGTGCGTTTGTCTTCGCCCATTGTGACAGACGAAGAAACACGGGCGGATTAAGTTTCACCGTCGGATCGTAATTATGCTAATTTGTTTGACGTTTCGCGCTTTGTATTGTCAAAATTCGACACCGTAATTGCCCTTTCGTTTCGGCGTATGTAAGGCAGATTTTCGAAAGACGCTTTGAACGGCGAGGATCTCGAATAACGTTCAATAACATTTTCAACGTAGATCGTGTGACGGATGAAATACCTTTTCCGACAACTTAATATCCACCTTTGGGTAAAAATTAAGCAGCGAATGACGAAACCGACGGCGGCCATTGTACGCCTTCCTCAACTTATTTGGTAAAGAACAAAACCGTTTAAATGTTACGTTTTAAACTGTCATGCTGGTAACCCGCATGCCGTGTATCTTATCAATAAACATTACCAGCATGACAATGCGACTGTGTCCATGTTGCCGCTGCTTTGGATCTGGTATTTTCTGGTTTCTCTGGTCTCTTTTGCAGAAACGGCCTAATGATTGTGTATACTATCTTTATTTTACAATGTACGCAATATTGAACAAAAGGTTTCAGACTTTTATGTTGCTCAATACTCACAATTCTTTCGTTCCTGAATATTATGCAATCTTTAATACATTCTTGCTTCACAATGAACGCATTGAAATATTTTTTGGCGTACAACTAATTCACTATTCTTGTGCTTTAAAAAAAAAAGCAGAAACAAATTCAAAATCATAAATACTTCATCATGTTATTCGAATTCAGAGAAACTGTACACATCTAACAATTTTATTATCGCGTGATGAGAATTGTGAATTTTTTCCGGATACACGGATTTTTCCCACGATCTTTGAGGTCGAGTCAGGGTGTCTGCAAGATTCGTCCGTTTCCCTACCTAATTCTCGCTGATCCAGGTAAATAAGGATCTTCACGATCAACCCAGAGGAAGCACAATAGCCTAACGTTCCGATCCCCCTTCCTTCGATAGTGAACGGAAACTATTTTCACAGATAAATCACGGGGAGGAAACTTTGGGGGATTCTGGTGGAGTAACGGTTCCTTTCCAAAAAAAAGTGGCTTTTCTCATGAATTGTACATACATTGTATCTACATATAGTTTCTTTTTTATTATTGTTAAGCAATTTTAATTTCTGTAAGGAAATTATTTTGCAATAGTCATCTGTACATGTTGTTTGCTATCAGTAAGTGTTACATTGTTTTCTTAAGTGTTCAGTTTACATTTTTTGGAAAACGAATGCATGGTTTTACATAAACGTACAGTAGGTTTGAAAAGTAATGTGTAGACTGCGGAAGTTTATGCATTTATGGCGATTTTAAAATTAGAAAAACCTATAAAAATGTCTACAGATATAAAAATACAATAAAATATCAAAAATTCAATACATTTTATAATATTTAGAAACTAAAACACACATTTAGTTAAGATTCGGTTGCTGTTGCATGTCTATAAAAATATGAATTTGCATAAACTTCCGCAGTCTAGTAATGTGTTACAGGACATTGGAAGGGAGTAGTTCATCTTCTGCAGTTGCTTTATAAATCGTGATATTTGTTCATCATATACAGGACATTGCCGTAATATATGATTTATGTCCTGTATTTCATGTCCACATTGACATCTGGAATTATTAATTATACCAATTCGAGCCAGTGAAAATGAAAGGCTATAGTGGTCGGATCTACATCTGTTTATTGTAGTTATTAATTCTCGTTGGAGATTCTTTTGATAATACCATGGTTTTGGATTCCTACTATGAAAGTGTTTAAAATAATTAACACCTTTATATAGACCTTCATTCTTTATGAATTTATAAGTATTTTTGAGAGCATTAGATTTTGCCGATTCTTTAAGATCTGTGAATGGGATTTTAGGAGAATTTACAACCATTGTGTTGGGTCTCAAACATTTTCGTTGCTTTGAACAATGGGAAAAATGTAATTAAAAAAAAAAATATGGCATAGCATTGAATACTAATTTTCTTCATTCGATTGTTTTCTGTTGCAGAGCCAGAATTTTGGGCACGAAGCTTGCCGAAGTGATCTCACAAAACTATAAAAAGTCTGTTCCCGAAGAAAATTTGGGCCAATCCGAAACGGGATCGTTTCGTCAACGGGACGACGTATCAACAAAGTGTACTTACCATCCAAAGTACTTCCTAATCAGTGCCGTTTCTGTGGCGGATATTTTTAATTTTAATGACTTAAAATCTCGCGGTACCTTTGATAGTTGCTCACCGTTAAAACCGAGCTGCGCACAACCAACAATTTCTAATTGTAAAATGAGTCAAGTAACAAAATACCTTGAACAATAAGTACGTAACGAGTTAGTACCTACTTCTTAAGTACCGGTTAAGGGTTAAGATTTACCTGACGAATGCGACGCACACCTTGAAATGGATTGAATCGCCGAAACTAGGAGAACTTCCAATTTTTCGTTTAGATTTTAAGGTATCCACGACGAGAGAACCTCGTGGGTGTCTTAAAACGATAGAGACGATTTCTCTAAACACTGTTGCCAATGTTATTTATACTGTGACGCAGATAGTTAAAATTCTTGTTAAGCAAGCGTCGTTTTAGAAAGATATTGAAATTTTAACCGAATGATATTTTATGAAACTCGGAATATAGTTCGTAGGGGCGAATGATATTTGGTGATTTGGAAAATTATATTCCTCGTAGAAATCGAACTTAAAAGTAAGAAATTCGTACGACTAAGCGGTCTATCTTTTTTAAAATGTTTGTATTAATGTTACAGAAATTATTCTAAGCCAAAAAGCAATACGAAGATTCGAGAATTCGTTTAATCTGGCGACAGAACGAGAGAACGTTCTGTTGAAAGAGAGAATCAAAGGATTTGTACATAGAGAAGTGCCTTAAGTAAAAATAAGACGAGCCTTATCGATAAAGCTATTTTTTCTATCCTCTATTTTTTAACGAGTGTTTATAGAACCCTTTTGCTATCTATACCCACAATGTCGTCCATCGGTTAGGATGTATGTAAGACAATACGCTTCGCCGTGCCAAGAAGGAAACGGTTATCAAACTTTCTTTTCTTAAATCTCGGTCAGTACGCATTATGTTGATAAGTCGCAAAATTCACCGAGTTATTGTACAAACGTTAGATTCTCGTTCATTCAGTATTAGGAATTACTTAAATCTGTATAATATTGTTATGTATTTTACTTGGACATTCTTGATTCTATATTGGTACACGATATATATATTGTACAACTATCTTTTCTTGTATACTATATATATTCTGTTACCATGTCTTGCATTAAGAGTAAAAGCAAAGTAGGGATCCGTTCTATTAGCTTCAAGTACTTGACGTATCTTTAATTTAATTTAATCGAACGAAAACTTAAGTTAACGACGTTCCCGCGATGGCGTTCGCCCGACTTAATTGTAAAACGCGCCAGGAACGCTTATGAAATAAGGGAGACAAGATGCATATTGCATACCGTCGCGTTGACGAAGTACAATGAGTGAAACTCTGTAAATACAAGTGCCTTGAACGAGCCTATGATAAGCATTTTTTTACTTGTATCTTCTGTAACAATTTTTATGAAATATTTAAAATACATTTTATTATTTATACGATATTAAACCCTGCTGTCTTCGTCATATCTCAAACCGTGGATATCCTTATTCCCTCAAACAGGACCGGGACTAGGGTTCTTGACGCCCTTATGCAAGAATTTATTTGAAAACGTTCAAATGTGACGTCTAACGCACCGATCTTGAAAACAAAGAAAATAGAAATGCTGTAGATCCCACGTATATTAAAAATGTTTTGTGCGTTTGGACATCGTCTGGGATAAAAAACCTTGACTGTGATAGAAAAAACTTTTCTTTCGCCATACATATTCTAATGAAATTTTAAGAATTGAATTATTACAAACATATTCGTCAGAATGCGGTTCGTCAGAAAACGCATTCACTGTAACCATAGCCTAAATAGCAGGAATATTTCGCGGATCGGCCGATGGCTAAAAAAGAAACAAATGCTAGTGTAAACTGGAAGCATTAGGTAGTACTTGGCATATTTTCGTTAGCATCGCTACTGTTCTCTTGAATATTGTCCTTGCTTCTACTAAAGAAGGTTAAAGGTCTGGATATGTATGCAGCGGCCTCAAAAGATTTTGTTGTTTAACTTTTTCTGTCTCCATTTTATAGGGTTTCCAATTTTACAAAAGAAATAACTTGTTTTTCGAAATACCACAACACAGTACTAAAAAACTATAAGATAAAATAAAATCTTCTGACGTATCATCGACAAACAAAATGATAAAATACTGATACAACACTTCAACGACCGTTCACTTCGCCTACATTCGTTGTCACGTGCTGTGTTTCGCTCGTGTCGCAACAATGTAGTGCCCAAATATAAAGCGATTAGATGATTCGGGTTAAATTTTCCGCGGACCGACAGAAAATTTTCACGGGCCGGTAGAAACTTTTCACGGACCGGCAGAAAATTTTCGCGGACCGGCAAAAACTTTCCACGGACCGGCAGAAAATTTTCGCGGGCCGGCAGAAAATTTTCACGGACCGGTAGAAACATTTCACGGACCGGCACAAACTTTCCACGGACCGGCAGAAAATTTTCACGGACCGGCTCCGGTCCGCGAACCACAGGTTGAAGAACACTGGCCTAAATGAAATCTACAAATATTAAGACCAGACGCTGACTATAAACAAAACAATTTTGTCGTCAAAAGGATAAAACGATTTTTCGTTGCATTGAATGAGGAAAAAAATGTAAAAGTCGCTGTGGCCAAGTGTGCGCATCTGCATATAAATCAATGCTCTTTTATGATCAACAAAACTGTTTTATCGTTAATGCGTGGGGCTAAGAAATATTTAGTTTTCAAATAAAACAATATCCCGCAAAGTGAGTGGAAAGACAAAAAGACGGTTACAACGATCGCTCTTTGATCGTCGAGGTGGAAACGAGTACTTCCGGAAATGACGTAGCAACCTGCTTCGCCCCCTGCATGGAACGTGTCCGGAAATCAACCCTCCAGTATAATAAAAAAAAGAAAGAGACGCAGAAGGGTATGACGAGGGAAAGAAAGGGAAAAGAACTTCCCCTTGGTGAGTTCAAGCGAAGGGAACCAATTTCATGAAATTACGAAATTATCGATGGACGCCGATTCGGCCACCCTTCGCTTCGTCAGCGGCGCCACGTAGACTTCCTGACCAACGTAATTATTCATGAAAGACAAACTCATGTCGAGGAACATAATTGTGCAATCTATTAGGAATAATGCCAGGCTTTTTTTATTTTTTGGACACTTCTATGATTCGTCTCATGAAAAAATTGTCAGTTTTGTAAAACACTCTCATTGGATATGTAACTGAATAATCTTAACTAGAGCTCTTATTATACAGGTATCTGAGTACCCTAAATACTCGTTGTACCTCGAACTCAGATTTTAAAACCGGTTATGAATAATGTTCTTGCTACTAGAATATCCATGTACCCGAAATATTTATCATAAACCGAATTCCGTTTTTAAAACTGTTTATAAGCGAAGATTATAATCGGCGTTTCGGGTAAATACCTTTATAGGAAAAATTCAGCGATTAATCGAGACGATATACTTAGATATATTTGAGTACTCGGATATAAATTGAATAACTGAATATCCGGATACTTAGATATATTCGAGTACTCGGATCTAAATTGAATGAGTGAATATCCGGATACTTAAATATATTCGGGTACTCGGATCTAAATTGAGTGAGTGAGTATCCGGGTACTTAGTATATTCGAATACTCGGATCTAAATTGAGTGAGTGAGTATCCGGGTACTGAGATATATTCGAGTACTCGGATATAAATTGAATGAGTGAATATTCGGATACTTAGATATATTCGAGTACTCGGATCTAAATTGAATGAGTGAATATCCGGATACTTAGATATATTCGGGTACTCGGATCCAAATTGAGTGAGTGAGTATCCGGGTACTTAGTATATTCGAATACTCGGATCTAAATTGAGTGAGTGAGTATCCGGGTACTTAGTATATTCGAGTACTCGTATTTAAATTGAACGAGTATCCAAATACTCAAATTCGGTTACTCATAGATCCAAACAACAGTAAGAAGTTTAAGTAAAATGAATATTTAAATGATACTTAAAAGAAGTAACCATAAATTTAATCGGCCAGGGAATTTCGTTCCCAGATTTATTACACTAAGCTACGGACGACATATTTTGGACACTGTACAAAGTATTTTACGTTAAAAACGTCATTTCTTATTCCCTCATTTTAACGACGCTAAGTAAGCTATTACGTCTCTGCGATCTTCTGCTTTCTTAATGCCGTTGAATACCATTCTGGTACCGGGGACAAACTTTTTAGGGAATTCCAAATACTCGTTCATAGTGTTCTCACTCCAACTTACGCCCTTCGATTTCATGGCTTCGGAGTAATTGAAACCAGGATTAGCTGGAATTATTTAAAGTAGTGTTTTAATAATTGTATAAAATCCTGCATGGAAGTAAAATGACATTGAACATAAATTTGGTTAAAATTAATAAAAGTTAAAAATGTTGGTTAAAAAATAAAATTGACAGGACTTCTAAATTCTGAATACATTAAATAAAGATTTAATTAAAGTACCAATTGCATAATCTATGTAATCTGATCAGCAGGAAACTTCTAACTTACGAATTAGTTTCACGAATTACAAAATTACAAAAGTTATGAATTCAGTAATTGAAATTGTATTTCAACGGTTATTAAGAAGTTCAAATATTGCAACAAATTATTAATAATGCAAAATACTTACTACCAGAAGTTCTACCCATGATGCCGAAAAGGTTCGGACCTATTCTGTGTTTACCGTCTTTATTCGTTGTATGACACGTCCCACACATTTTTACGAACAACGATTTCCCGTTGGCCGCATCTCCCATTTTTATAAAAAAAAAAAATTCTAACCCTCAAATTGAAGGTTATATAAACTAATTGTGCAACCATCGAGTATGAGACAAGTGCCGTTTACGTCGATCGACGCTTATCGATTTTATCGCCATTCGAAATATCAAGATGTGACAGAACAAATTAATTCAAATTGGTAGTAAAACAGAAAGATAAAAAATTGTTTGCTTCTAAAATTTCTGAGAAAAGAACAAAATGTTCAGTTAATCCTTAATGCATTCTAATTTTGTTTGTTTTTTTAATTGATATGAAAGTTGCTTCCACGTAGCAATACAATAAATTCGATGTAAATTAATTTCCGTTTTCCTGCAGAAGTTTAGTTACCATTTTGGAAGACGACGTATAGTTAAATTAGGCATTTTTTGTAAAGCATGCGTGGGAAGGAAATACGCGACATTAAAGTTGAAGGTTTTGTTGTCGGCGGTCCGACGGAACTGTCGGATCTTGCTTGCAGAAAAGAACTTCCACCTGAAGGTTGACGTAGACGGTTTCCGAATAAAAATCCAGCCACGAAACAAAAGCAACCAACAGACGGAATTCCCATAATAGATGATCTCCGATAAGTGAACATTAAAAAAGAAACCCAAAATTATTATTAATTATTAGTAGACCGTGGATTTTTATGCAAAATGAAATTTTTACGAGCAGCAATAAAGAATTTTGAAACTTGCAAAATACTACACATTTTCATTCATATTTCTGATGTTTTACATACTTTGGCATATGTTGAAAATCTCGTAGATTTTTGGTACACTTGGTATTACCATAAATGCATAAAATCTGCAGTCTACTTATCAAAATATTTGCTATCTCAAATGCAGCAAAACAACAAAATCGTAAATTAATTTAAAGAACTGGCACTTGTCTGCAAATCTGAAACTTAATATTTATTTTCCTTATTTTTATTTCACAACTGGTACAAAGTTTTTTAATCACACTTTATCGAAAGCTGAATTAATTACATCTAAATGCTTTATTTTCGTATCCGATAATATTTACAGCCACTTCAGTACAAAATATTTATTTTAAATTAGTCGTATTATTTAAGTACTTATACATACACTGTACATAATCATATATGTACAGCTACTTACAACTAGTGATGGGCATTTGAATGTGAACTTCGAAACGATTCGAAGTTTTTAAAGACTGTGGAACACGATTCAAAGCTTAGAACTCTTGAAAGTCTTGAAAATCTTGGAAGTCTTGAAAGTAAAGGAAAAGAAGCAATCAAAAAGCGAGTAAGATATCAAATACTCATCAAGTTTTTAATATCCGTCGAAGCTCTTACGATTCACGACTTTTTAGTCTATCTAGTGTGTCAAGATCTGTCAAGACTTTCAAGAGTTCTAAGCTTCGAATCGTGTTCCAAACCAATCCTTCGTCATTGATTCGAAGCGATTCGAAATTATTGAAATCCCATCACTACTTACAATATCTCGTTTAGAATTTATAGCTGTGAATTAACGCTTGGTCTGTAAAGTGTTTAATCTCAATCAGCTCCTTGCAAAATATTTATTAAATAAACTTGTAAATAATTCTACATGCATAGAAAAAGGAGATTCTGTGTCCTGAAGAAGAAAACTAAATGTATAAATTGAAATAAAATTTGATCTGAAGGAAGTAATGAATATATGTTTCTCAAATCTTAGGTTAACGGTAAATTGTACAATAATTCTGCAAATAAAACTATTCTGCAAAGGCCCCGTCAAAAAGTATTTAATCTGATTTCTGTACAAGAAAAGCTATATTCAAATAGATGTGAGAGCTTCCTCTCCTCTCAGTTCGCCGAGAGGGGACCGGAAGTTTGGCCAGCAATTTTATCCCTCTGTTCCTTCCTCCTCTTTGGTAGATCCACTGAAAGGAACTGTATTGCCCACGGAATAACGAACAGGACGTTCATTACTAGGAGAGCAAACTGACAGACCACGAAGCTGTTAGTCCAGTCTTTCAGGAACCCTAAAATCCATCGTACATACATTTACTAAGAATGCAAAATACAGTAATTGTTTGTAACGGGCATTTATGTACCTTGCATTAATCCCGCTACATTTCTGTCAAAACTCTGAATTTATGAAAACATTCATTGTTATAACACGGCGAAATTTATATGGAATATTAAGCGACAACGAACACTGAAAGCAACACTAATTTTTGTATAGTTTTCTTAGAATTGAAACATTTCTTGACTAAAATACAAGAAATAATTGGGTCAAGAAATACTCAAAGATCGTAGCAGAGTTAAAATCAGTCAAATTAAAGTAAACCTTATGAATACTTTCTAATACCTATTTTCTAATACCACGTATGTATTTGATAAACTGAAATTGTACAGAAGAGCAAGAAAAACGATTATTTCAACCTTTGTATTTTAAGTGGTTTCAGTTAATTGTGTAAAACCCACAAAAAATTTTTTTATTCTTCATAATACAGTAAAACCTCGAGTAAGCGGCTGCTAATAATTTTCTGTTTATTTAGATCCCAATTATTCGATGCACTGGCGATAAGAGTGCAATAACATTTCAAATAAATCTTGAATTTTGATTTAACAATAATATAGTGAAAATAAAAAAAAAATTCTGAATGAAGGAAATGCTTCAGTTATAACTTCGATATTATGCCGGCTAATCGAAGATAGAGCATTAAAAGTAAACTCACTCAAAACAGAAATACTTAAAACCCAAATTTCGTTAAAAATGGTACTAGATAATTTATGATTAGACTGCGGATGTTCATACAAATTCATATTTTTATATATGTACATGCAACAGCAACTGAATTTTAAATAAATGTATACTTTATCTTCTAAATATTGCAAAATCTATTTTATTTATGATATTTTATGAATTTTTTTATCCCAAAGTATCATTATAGGTTTTTATAATTTTTAAACTGCCATGACTGCATAAACATCCGCAGTCTTCTTATAATGTATGTCTTTTATGTCTTTCACTCACCAACTATTGGTCCAAATAGTATAGAAATTATGCCACTGATAGCGCCATAAATTCCATATGCTGAAGCGAATTTTTCAATACTGATATCTTCTATGATAACCAACGGTTGCGGCACTAATAACCACGATCTAACTACTCCTATGACCGCTATCATTACAAATGTACCTGTCAGTGTGGTATTGTACACTAAATATCCTGCAAAGAGAAAATTCGTTAAAGATTTCTCATTACTACGTTCTAAATTTAAACAAATGTTCTTAGGGACGTAAATGAACCTTATAATTCTATTATTCTTGTGTTTCAAAATCAGGAGAGATAAAATTGGAATCACGACTGTGATTTTTAGTTATAGGATAAACAAGCCAATAGATAAACTACAGATTAATCGACAATTATGAAAAAACTACGTTTTTAATTTATATGATTGTTTCTTTATTTAGTAGAGAAATCGTTAGTTGTGTTAAACATTTAACATTTTCAATAAAAGTGTTTTTTTGTATGGGAAAAACTCCATCGTCCATTTACTGGTGATATAGGCTCCGAGTAGAATTTTCATAATTTTATGATCAAATAAATTAATTCTATTGAATACAACTATTTTTTTTTTTTAATTTACACATTTTTTTTGCTCAGAGTGTTTGAATTCTGTTTATAAAACGAATATTTCTAAGTGAAACCTTGATATAAATGTCATAATCAACTAAGCCGTTTATCGAGTGTCAAAAAATCATCTTGAAAAGAACTTTTATCGTTACGCCTTCACAGATTCGTCCGCCGCGCGTCAACTATCGGCGGATTGCCGCGTTTCAGGCGCGTCTCATTCACATTTTTAATGTTACGTTAGAATATGATTTATTTACTGACCAACTTTTGCGAACGCCATGCAAATCATAGCGACGAAGAATATGTATCTCGCTTTCACAGTGACTACCAGAGTGAAAATCGCGAACAAAATCTTGGACACCAGTTCCGCAGTAGCGCCGATAGTAATCCCCAAAGCTGCGTGACTTTTCGTGTAGCCTCCGTTAGCCATCATCAGCGGTATCAGGGAAGAGAATGTGAAGTCGCTTGAAAAGACGAAGCTCATGCCCAAACAAAGGTTCAGGAAACCGCAGTTCTTCAATAGCGACATATCCAGAAGCCCTTCACATATCTCTCTAAATTGTTGAAAAGGGATTATATGTTCAGTAACATTTTTGTATACTTTACGTTGGATTCAATTTCGCGAAGGAAACTGATTAGTACTAAATTATTGACTCGAGATTTAATTATTTTTGAAACTGTTAAGAAAGAGGGTTGCTTGAAAATATTGAAAAAAAGGATGTTACAAGATTCGACGAATAATTCGAACGCGCGTACTTTATCTGCCACTTCCCAAGGCAATTCTCTTCTTCCATGCAAACTTGGACACCTTTCTCCGTTCGTTTCTCTTTCGATTTCTCAAACTGGTGCTTAATGTCTCCGAAACCTCCGATACCTGTCACCAAATTCGCCAAGCTGGACGACGACAACGCCGACATACGTCTCGTTAGTAGTTCACGCATCGATCCAGATTTCATTTTGCTGTACATTTTGTCCTCGAGCTCGGAGATCGAGGCCACCCTTTTGGCAGGTTCCTAAATTCGAGAAAAATTCAAATTTCAAATTTTTGACAACACATTGTCAAAATATTTCACTAATATTCCACCATTTTAGTTATTCTGACAAAATAAACAATTTGGAGTTTTTACGAATTTAACCCTGCTGTGCTCTTCAAGTTCATTTGACCCAATATTACATTTTATCTTTTCATACAACTGTTTTAATTGTAAAAAAATATAATTAAGTTGGTGTTAATATTTACGTTTGCTGTTCCTTGACAGTTTCTAAAAATGTCATTGTCTCCATTTATAATGATGAACAATTGAGAAACACTGCAGCAAAAAGGATGCAACTGTGTTTTTGACAATTTCATAATTACGACGTGCAATTTACGTAAAAGAAATTGTACATCGTTTTCGATTATTCTAAAACCATTACCAATACTATTTAGTGTTCTTGTTTTAATATTAAGTAAATGATTTTATAAACACATTCTTTTTTTTATTTACCCGAAGTAGGTAAAAATGGATTTGTATCCCTCTTACTGCAAGGTCTTCAATTCAAATTGTAATAAATTAAATTTTTAAAAGGAGAACAGTAGGGTCAATACACAAATACCTACATTGCTGTGTAAATGGTTTTTAAAAGTTAAATAAGGATTAGAATGCTACTAACGGAGGCATTAAATATAAAAAGGACACATTCAAGAAAATAGATTTCAATGTTTTCATTACGGTATTGGTCAATGAAGGAATTATAACTCAACGTAATTGCATTACTTTCCATTAAATACTGTAACGAAAATTCAGAAATCTATTCTTGAAATAAGATTTCAGCCTGTTTTCCATCCAACGCTTCAATTGTTTTATAGAACTAATTGCTAAAAGCTTATCAAAAACTTACTTTCAGTGTTTCAATTAAAAGTGGAACATGTTTCCCTCTGTCGTCTTTGAGGCTCGTCAAGCTGCTCCACCTTGTTTTTGGAGGAGAATGAGAAACATCGTTCGAACAATTGCTCGACGATGTCATACCGCACAATCTTCGTTCTTCCCTCAGACGCGCTCTTTCTGCACGAACTTCTTCCGGTTTCCTCGCGTGCCATTCAACCGGGTGCATCATTGTCATGCCGACGATGCAGTTTAAGCTCATCGCACCTATCATCAAGGCAGTACCTGTCCAAAAATATTATACATTGAAATCGAAATAAAAATGAAGCATACTATTTGCAATTAACAGTTTCCGCAATTCCTTGAGACCTGCAAGACGATGCACTGTGCTTCAAAATGGTTGTCTTCTTAATTATTTTAGGTTCCCAGGATTCTACAAATCCTTAATAATTATACAATTACTAAGCTCCAAAGATTGTTTAAACAGGATAATTTATTTATACGACAGGACAAAGCCATTTAGTGTACATTTGTTAAGTTAATTAATTCACAGACATTAGAGTGTAATAAACGGAAAATCTGTCGCTTGAAGATAGTGGGAGATAATAATAAAATATTTGAAATTAAAATGATTATTTGTTATCTTTTTTCAAATAAAATGTATCCAACCCTGAATATAATGCTATGGATTTTTTTCTAGCTCAACCTATTCATTTAAAAAATCTGTAGAAGGCATTATTTTGTAATAATTTTACTCACAATCAATATTGCATTGACTGACAGCTCTCTTTATTACAGTTCTTTCTTCAAAATATACTTTTAGTCAGAGTGGGGCAAAATGTTATCTGATTACAAATCACAAATCATGGTTAAGATGTAATTAATAATTCAATTATACATTATTTTCGGTAATCATTAATTTTTATTGAGTCAATGTATTTCGTAACAACTAAGAATTACAGCAAATAACTCCTAATTGAACGAACAATTACACTTTAATCAGAATTTATGATTTGTAATCAGATTACATTTTGCCTAACTCTGCTTTTAGTTCAGTTTAGTTTAGTTTGTACGTGTTTTTGTTTTTACTTTTAGTTTTAGGTTCTTTCTTTTAATTTAATCAGTTTTTTTTATTTATTTATTTATTTATTTATTTACGGGAAAAGAACCCATTAGCACAAAGAAAAATAAAGATACAAAAAGTCCAAGCTAGAAAAAAAATACAAAAAGAAAAAAAAAGAAAAAATACCAGTAAAATATAAGTAGAAAGAGAAATGTATGGACAGACGATAAATTACGTCTTATTTATATGTATATATTTCATTTTGTTGCATAATTTGGAAACTGGGCGAATTTATGCCCGCCATATACGCCTAAATAAATAAATAAGACGCCTCAGCGACCCACTAGAATGAATTAAAATTCTCTCACCTCGAAATCCATATATTTTTATCAGTTTCTCTATACAAATGGGATACGCGATGCCGCCCATACCAACAATAACTTGCGCTGCGCTCATCACCTGAAAACCAAAAATCTCTACAAAATTAAGAATACAAGTACGTATCTTGCGAAACGTTAGCCGTCGGCCTCGCAGTTTACATACTGGCGCCCTTCTCTTCACGAAGTAAGCGTTGAAGTTCGTGTTGCAAATGGTGATGATCAGTCCGAGGCCCATTCCCTGGAGGAAGTTCAGAAAAGCCATCTCGTAGACGTTGGTGACGAACGCCAAGCAGACATTCGGGAAGGAGAATAGTATCGCACCGGCAACTCCTACTGATCTCATTGTATACTTTTTCATCAACGAATTGGTCATCAAACCTGTTGCAAAAAAAGTTAAATGTAAGTTAAATAGACAAGGAGGGAAGAAACTTAATAGGGTAGCTCAGGGCAAATCGAATCACTTTCTGTTTAATGATAAATAGTATTCAAACAATAAAAATCTAATTTTCTATTATAAACTCGTAGTTAGTAAATATTCAGCTTTCATATCAGTAATGAATAAAACCTTTAAACTTTTTTTCTGCAAATAAAAAATATCATCGGATCACCCAGGAATTTATAACTTTTTTTTTATGTGCATATGAGCCACATCTACATAAATAATTACTATATTTATAACAGCTAAAGTTTTTAAATGAAGAAGAAGAGTGATCCGATTCGCTTGAAATAATGCGATCCGATTGACCCCGTGCATAAGAGTTTCAAAGTGAGTATATTATTTGAACATATTGTAATATATTAGTCTAAAACATACTAAATACTAACTTTAAATATCATGCGAACTAATAATAAATATATTAAAACATGTAAGCTTTCTTTTCTATTTTATAAACCTTGGCTTTCTTAAACGCTGCACAGAGAAATTTATTAACCCTAATGCGTTAAGATTATTGTACTGTGCTCTAGTGAAATCACAGGTTGAATATGCCTCTGTCACATGGTCTCCCCACTTCGCGAAATACAAGCTACAGATTGAAAGAGTGCAGCACAATTTTTCCAGATATGTCGCGTTTAAGATAGGAGAAAACATGCATTTCTCCGATCATAATTATACTCCTGCTATGGATGGGCTAAAACTTATCTCTTTAGAGAGTAGAAGAACAATTTCTGATTTGATGCTTCCGTTCAAAATTCTGCATGGTTGCATCAAATGTCCCCAACTCCTTGAGCTCGTCAATTTATATGCGCCAATACATTATTTAAGAAAATCGCAAACATTTCTCCCAGCAAACTGTACCTCTTATTTCTCAAATTCTGATACCATTAACCGTCTGTGCATGACAGCAAATGCTACTGACCACAACCTGGACATGTTCTGCGGCTCTATTTCTATATTCAGGAAACAAATTTATAATCTCTTCTAATCTCTTCTTTTTCTATTGTTATGAATATGTTTGAATTTTGTCTTTGGTTTCTTTCTCTAATATTTATTTTAACTTCGTTATATATAATTATAGTTTAATTTTATTAATTTCTTTATACATGTTAATTCGTCCTTTAATGTACTGCTACTAATTATTTGTACACTAATGGGAATTCCTTCAAATAAATAAATAAATAAATAAATAAATAAATAAATAAAATACGAAATTGCGGGTTACATATCTTAAAAATCGTAATATCTGAGCGCACCTATCTCACTGAAAATATATGCTGATACTAAACAACGATTTTAAAGAATCGATTAAATATTTTAATAAGTGCAGGGAAGATGGATGAGATAATATAAAAAATCGGAATGTCTGTGTCTATCGCGATGTAAAAAGTACAGGCTGAATTGTTACTTTCATTCAATTTACCCCGATTTATCCTAGTTCACCCTAAGTTATTATTTTGACACATTTTGCATAGCTTTGAGCGTTTTCTTAATCACCAACATTTACTTCTCCGTATTAGAAATAGTAGATATTTGCCAAATTTATTATTAGTTACGAAAAAATGTAGTATAACGTTCGCGATAAGAAAGCAATGATTTATTGCCGATTCGCATCATTATCTCCCATTCAAATTTTGGGACGCGTTATTTTCCTACAAAATGTATAAACGCACAGTCATCCTTATCTGATACCTATGGAGCCAAAGAGATTTATACCAACAACTGTTTGTGAATTGCAGGCACCTTATCGGTAATGTTTTTATCCTGTGACGCCATACGTAATTAAATCTTACCTTTGGAACTGTTCAAACAAGCAGAACATTCTGACTACCGTTTAACTAGGCCGCGATTATACGAGGTGATAGAAAATTTATGCTTATCGAATTTAGAAGCGACACACATTTCTGTGCGTATAAACGTTGTTCAAAATTAGAACATTTCGATTGCTTGTCTGCTAATTGTAAGTAGCATAATTGAGCTATTTTCTGTGATTGATCTACTATTCGCATTTAATATAATCTTCAATCCCGAATAAATTTCTAAAAAATTTCTTAACTAGTTACAGCAAAAGGTCTCAATCTTCTTCAAATATTATTCTCAATTCCGAGTAAATTTCTAATCGTTGAATAAAAAATGTTAGAATGCATAATAACGTATCGACACGGTGTTGAGATAATTCAATCATATCATTGCATCTTAATTATATTTACTATTATTGTCATACGACGAAATTACTCAATGACGCCTTATCGCTATTATGCTCGTTACAAAGTATGCGCATCGGGAATCAAACATACGCGTGACTACTGCGTTGGACGTAAATAACGTCGAAAAGATGGAACTATTGTTGCCCTTGATACTTCTGTGAACTTCGGTAACTGTATTTCAATGAACGATATAATAATTTCATATAAATTGAAAATTTGCAAAATGAAATAAAAAGCGATGCAGTGTTTCAATCGCTAGTCTGCTCTTTATTCATATCTACGTGCACGAGTTGCGTTTCCTGGCGCCAAGATGGTTTCACAACATGCCAATGTTCAAGTGCAGCAGTCATCCTTGCAAGCTAGACTTTACTTAGAACGTTTTTCCACTTGTCTACTTCTGGATTACACGACACCGAATCACGCAAATTCGAGATCTCGAAGATATTGAGACAGTGAAAGAATCACCGAGACATTTTTGAAGCTGGGCAAATTTTTTATTCATTGTTTGAACTTTTGAATTTCTAATTAATTATTTAGTGAATTTAGTGATGGGGGAGGAAAAAAAATATAATAACTGTGGCATAGTTGAAAGAATGGTTTTTAAGGAAATGTCTACAGGTAAAAAGTATTCGATGAAATGAATTACTTACCAGCGATGGAAAATGTAATCATAAACACTGAATTAAAAAGCGTCATCGCAGTGCCAGCTTGACCCGTTTCTTCGAGAAAATCACCGAACACAATTGCGAATGATGCGGATGGTCCGAATGTTGTAATCTGCAAGAAGAATAAATCAAATTTGACTTATGATAAAATGTGCATAGACAATTGGGTATTATAAATCCATCGGTATACCTTTATTTAAATATTAATAAATTTTAGATAAAATATAGGACATTTTTAAACTTATTTATAGTAGAAATTGAACACTGAAAAAATTGTGTTTGATGGAAATAATCACTGTTTAGTCGACGACACATAATTGATTAATGTCTCAGGTCAGTAAATGTATAACAGAGAACACTATGCCAAATGAATTATTTTATCGTATAAAAAATAATGTGTACTAACAAATACTAATATCATGGCCAGAGCAACCATCCACCCCCAGCCACCGTCGGGTGCCAGATCTTCCAACGTGATTTCATCATCCTCATTTTCTTCCTGTTTGTAGGTTAACAACGTGCTGCTTTGGTGTTTCTTTTCGTCCTCGACGAAAATATTGGTCGTTGTCATCGTTGTCGTTCCATTAGTTTTGGCCACCGTCATAGTTTGGTGCGTCTACGTGTCACACGGAAATCGTTTTATACGTTTAATTTAAATCCTATTATCCAATTTAAATCCAATTTAAATCCTAAATTGGCAGCGATCACTTTCAATTTTCTTTAGTACAATTACACTTTAAATTAAAAAATTTACGTCCACGGCACCACTAAATATCTTACAGTAGATTTTGCAGTAAAGAATATGCTGTATAACTCAATATTGTAGTTGTGTAATTAAAGATTTGATGATAACTAGTGAAACAATATCTTTAAACATTCTTTGAATGTATAGCTCATTGAAAAAAAAGAAATTGATTTTGGTAGAAAGATAATTTTTTTCTTTCCATGTTAATAAAGTACAAGATTTGGAATAAAATTTGGAAATGTGAACGAGACTGTCAATAAAACTATAAACGATAAATTGAGTTTAATGGAAACAGAAATCTTACCGGTCGAATTTGTACTGGTTTTCACACACTAGAGAAAAACTGCGATTTTAATTAATATACCAGGCACCGTTAGTGACAGTCCGATGAATGGTTTTTGACTGAGACAGAGCATGAGCGATTTCGAAGACTTTCTTATCTCTGTACACAATGTCAGCGTACCAGGTAAATCTCTCTTTTTAATGAGAATGAAATATTGTCACTGTAACATCTGGTATTAGACAATGAGCCGAGAGGAAAGACCGGATTGTAAATAGAATTTCGAAATCCTTTGTGTAGAACTGATTAAGTCACCACTGTTAATAATAACGGAGTGGTAATAATGTAAAGTTTCGGAATTATTCCTTTTGTCCTCGTGCGTATTCACGTTTCCATAAATAGTATTCTATAATCGTTTTAATAATTAATACAGAAAATGCACTTAAAAATTTTCATTTTTATAATTAGAGCATGATCAAATACCAATCGACAAAAAATCCTGCAGATTCTTCATAGATAAGCTGTATTTACTTTTCAATTATATAAATAATTTAACTGTTTTTAACCCTCCGTCATCCGGCTGGATCTTTTATACTCGGACCTATTTTTCTGTATCTTATAGACATTCAAAACATCTGAAAAAATTATAGGATACTTCTAGGGTTTCTATTACACGATCCAATAGCGTTTGAAGTTCGAAGTTGAATCTTAAAAGGTTTTTCTAATAACAATCAAACTGTCAGTTAAAAGTAAGGAAAAATCTATATTAGGTTGAAAAATCATGTCTCTGCAATAAATAAATATTAAGAAAAAAGTACTGCTCCCTATTAGTGAGCTTGAACCTATTAGTGTAGCTTTATATTAAAAATAATTTTAAAAAAGAATACCTCCAGAATTAAAAGAATACCTCCGTCACCTCCCTAAGTCTTTTAGTCCAGATTTCGCTTCGATGCTGTTCAACGATCAACTACCAGATCTCGACGTCTTTTGGCTGTTGAGTCCCTACTATCAAGTTTTTTTAGGTCTAGGAGTCAGATTGCGCCTTCCCTTCGTTTTCAAGAGATATGAGTGCGAAATTTCCCCCTTAAAAACTTAGGGGTATGATGGAGAGTTAATACTAAAAAAGTTTTCGTTTTAATAAAATAGTAAAAAAGAAGGAAAATGAACAGTCATCGTCGTCGTTAGTTAATTTATTAACATAGGAAGTTGCTGGAAAATGTCTTATCATTTGATAAGATTTGATCAAGTGCCAAAAATAATCAAAGTTTTTTATTTGTTTCGTGTTTACAAAAGTATCATTTTTCAGTTAAAAGTATAACCGTTTATAATTATTATTACCTTCATTGTAACAATCTACATTGTTATGTCACCATCTTCAAAATAACGAACCACAGTTTATATTAAAATGCATTCATGAGAATGGTGTTAAGAAAATGTCTCGTAAGCAGGTGTTAATCAATGAGTTATGTGACAATGTGATGCCCCAGAAGAATGAATTGGAATATACGTCAGAGAAACATGGTTGCGGTTTCCAAGGCGTAAGTATAAGCACAATACAGCCAACTATTCTGTAAAATAGTTCAAGATACCAGTAATAGTTACTTCGTAATCATTAGACAGCGGATCTTTATGCAAAATAAAATATTTACAAAAACAAATAAAGAATTGGAACTTGAGAAACAGTATGTTTAATGTTCTAAACATTCTAACTTGCATAATATTATTGATATTTTGTATATTTTAGCATATAATGACAGTCTCGTAGATATTTTACATACTTAGCATCGCCATAAATGCATAAAATCCGCTGTCTAGTAATCATGTTCTCTATGTTCTATATGCAACACAATCATTCTAATATTACAAACATTATTTACACAAAATAATTGTTTCCAAAGAGTTTCAATTTCAAAGCTGCACATACTTATTCAAATGGTTCCTTCATGGTTCAATTACATCCTTATTATCAAATGCTTCTGTTTTAAATGTTTACTGCGATTGTGATTCTCACATACAATTAAACCCAACGCACACCAACCGCATCTTGTCATCGCGATTCGGCAGGTTTATATTTGATGTAAATAATTAGCGAAATCACAACGGTACCATTAATAACATACTTCATTTTTTAAACCACACGACTCACGCATGACAATACGCAGTGCGATCGTAGCAGGCGTGTAAAGAAAAGATTGCAATTTCAATTACGGAATAGAAACCGATTTACATAGCAATTTTAAAATAAATAGTAATGTTATTGTTTTCATTTATTGCAAAGTAATAACTAATATTTCCATTGACGGCACAGCGAGTCGATTGTCATTATCGACGGCCTTTACTTTATCGCTTAATTTAGTTGACAGTTCATCGGACGATGATGATACTCATTTAAAATAATTGGAGAATTTCTGTTCATACTCCACTAACTAAATAAATATTGTAACCAGTGTAGGGCAACATTTTATTTAAATAAACGAATACTAAATAATAAGTGAAAGTATGATTTTAATTGTGAATAACAAGTAAATATGTTATTTAAATAAAAATTGCTTAAATAATACTAAAAATAAATTTTTTAAATTTATTTACTTTTGTATACAAAACAGGCAAAGAAAGATTTTCTAATTTTTAATTATTGTATTAATTCCTAATTATTCTTATCGTAGTTGCATACTGCGTCAAACCGTAAAAAACATTAAATATATTTCGTTATTACTTAACATCGTCGATATACAATGAATTTCAAATTAAGAATAAATCAGCCAAAATTGGAGCAGCTTTCCAATTTATGTTAACCTCGCCTTTTTTTTATTCAAACAAGTTCCAGAACAATGAACTTCTGTGCTTCGTTCGGCACCAATAAAACTGCATTTCTCGATGCTTTTCGCAATGCAATTCACGCGTTCCGAATACGTTTATCATCTCGCGATGTGATAAAACACAATACTTATGAACTCGAGTACGTGATAGATCTCTTTTGCTTTTAAGTACTTCGCGAATTCGAATTGAAAGAACCTTTTTCAAAAT
Source organism: Perdita meconis (assembly GCA_030770465.2). NCBI lineage: Eukaryota > Metazoa > Arthropoda > Insecta > Hymenoptera > Andrenidae > Perdita > Perdita meconis. The sequence goes on along the minus strand of JASKOS020000003.1, from coordinate 13,656,298 downwards.
AGTTTTTAATCATCTACAGTCCTTTTAACGGGTTTCCATATAATGTAGAAAGCAGTCAACAATACCAGAAATGAATCGTTTTCTTCGAACCACCAGAGAATATAAATCAAGGTACTTACATAATAACGTTATTATGTATATATTTTAAGTTGTTATCTTTTATTTACCATAGTTTTTTATTCAATTCTGCGCACGAATCACACTGAAATTTCTCACTTGTTGTTTAACTTTTATAAACTGTATCATTGTGCTTCGAAACGGATGAAACTGATTGTCATCAAATTACTGTCATCACGGTGCGAGAATACATTCGCTTCTAAACCGCAACTGCTTTATACCACAGGTAATTGAAGCCATTAGGGATAAAAATATTCCCAGCCACAGTGTTAATTACTACCATGATATTTGTTTGCTACTAAAATGAACAATGAATCATTTAGTTCCCTTCAATAGTATAATAGAACGTCCCTCGCGAGTTGTTAATGTAATATTTGCAATAAGCTATTATTTTGTTTGCAAAGTAAAGTGAGATATTAGTGTATAGCTTATGTTAAGAACGGAAATGTTGAAAGTAAGATTTTATTAATGTCTCGACTGCGGATTTTTATGTTAAATAAAATTTTTACAAGTATAAATAAAGAATTGAATTATATTTTTGATATTTTGTATATTTTGGCATATCTTTACGGTGTCGACAATTTTTTGCATACTTAGTATTGCCATAATTGCACAAAATCCGCAGTGTAATAATATCATTTGTGGCCGAGTAAAATGTTTTTATTTATACATGCATGAAATCACAAATGCAGTAACTTTTACACAAAAGATGCATGATGCGATACGAGCAACAAATAAAGAAAAACATTCAAATAAAGAAATTCCTCAAAGAAGGTTAATGATTTCTTAATATTGTGTGACTAGCGTTTATCTCGTGACTTGACTGCGGATGTTTATGCATTTATCGTGATTTTAAATATGCCAAAATTTGTAAAGATGTACATAGATGTAAAAACTCATGAAATACCGAAAATGAAATAGGTTTTATAATATTTGGAAGGTAAAAGACTTGTTGAAGTTGCTTTTCCTTTTCTGTGCCCTTGAAAATATGAATTTGCATAAACATCCGCAGTCTAGTCATGACTGATTAATGTTCTATGTCGTGCATGTTAATACGTTGTATGTGATAACCATGAGAGCAATATTATAAAATATTAAGGATGACTAACTCCGAATAAAATGAATTTATTTAATAAATATCACTAAATCAGTAGTTAAATGGAGATATTTCCTACCTCAAGCTCAGAAATAAAGTTGACCTCACGCAACGATCGGAGATTTTCAATCGTATATTCAAATGCAAGCAGTTCCAATAAAGTGCAGAAAGCAGAGTAGGTGCCGATAGTGGGAATAATGTCAATAATGAAGGTGATAACAGAATCTACTTTGCAATTATTTCATCTTGAAACTGTTACATTGACATAACTTTCAATCAGTTTCCATACGAACCACGAGAAACCTACAAACACAAGGGTTTCAAATTCACGGACGCCAAACAATTATTTTTCAGCGATCAAGTTCGAACACTCAAAGTTTCCTCCCCCAGAATATCTGATAAACTAAAAAAGACTGCAAAATGAAAAACTCTATCATTCACGAAATCGCAAGCGTAAACAATCCCGTTTCTGTTATCCACGCAGTAAACACCTTTGCGCCTCCTCATTGCCGATTTGATCGATCCACCCGATCGAAAATCCCTTCAGGGGAGGAATCGATCCCATTCTTACAAACCGCGTTTCCATCGATCGTAAGGAATTCGAACGGCGCACTTCGGCATCGACGCCGAACGCAGAGATCACCCTTTCTCGACGTTGACTCGCGGACGCATATTACAACCGCTTATCGTCGCATCGGCGCGGCGCGCACGACGAAAACGAAATCCGTGAGATTCACTGGACACACGTGGACACGCGAGGAACGTAAGCGAACGATACGCACGGGTCAGGAGATCGTCTGGCCTCGATCGGAAGCATAATTTCGCGTTTCGGCGACGAGGTCGTTGCGCGGAAGCTCGTCTTAAATCAGCCGCGTCCGCGTCTCGCCGCTGAACAGCGCGGCCGATCGCGGCCAAACCAGCCAAGAGATATCCCTAATCGCTGGTCCCTCGTGCTTTTCTTTCACTCCTCGGTTGTTCGAAGCAATCGTTCCTCGGTTTCGTTTCGCAAACCACGATAATTGCTGGCGAGAAAAAAAGACCGCGGCCAGAGGCTGCGGCGTCATTTCGTGGTGTGACACGCGGTCACGATCGTCCCTCTCGCCCCTTGAGGAACCGTCGAAATCGAGGATCGCGACGTGGAGGATGTGCGTTCTGCGCAGGGACGTCGATCTGTGATCGCGCTCTCTCCGAAGGGCACTTGGTCGTGTTTGTTAACGGGACCCTGGAAACGATAGCGCCGTTGATAATGGAGCATCGGATATGCGTAGGCGTGCGCGTGCACTCGAGTTGAGCCGCTGTCGAGGACAGCTTTTAAGCCTATCTCGGCTGTCGTTTCGAGAGAGTGTCGTTGGTTCGATTAGAATTGGAATATGTTGGATCGATGCCTGGATTGGATTTGTTAGTAAGAATATTTGTTTACGAAATGTGTTATCTAGTACGGCTACTGCGCGTTCCTCATTTATATTTCATCAGTGCTGGGTACAATTCAAATAAAACGTATTGGAAATAGTAATTACAATACTTTTATTCAAATAAAGTAGTATTTCAGCATTTATTTTATTTCTTAGTTCTACATGGAAGAATAGTTGAAAATATCTATTTATTACACATCTATAGGAGCTATTAATTGAAGTAATATTTGCTGAGCGATGTTTTAGACATAATTATTCGAAATAATAGTTTTCGTAGAATGTATTAGGAATAAATATTTGAAATAATATTGTTTTAAGGATATATGAAAATTAATTGTTTCAACTAGTATTTCATAGTATTTTACTTACATCTTTCTCTTACTCTATAATGTATAAGCATAGTTATGAATGTCTAAATAGATATATCCATAGCTTATTTCGGTGAAAGGTAGTGCTGAAGTTTCATTCCACTAATAATAGCAGAAATATTTATTTCAAGTAACTATTTTAAGTTTGTGTTGGGAAACACATAACTGAAATACATATTTCATATACTTGAGAGATTAAATAAATATTTCAAATAGTATTTCCACTAATACAAAAATAAATAGATATTTCAAATTATTCGAAATAACATAGTTTTGGAAATAATCTCTGAGAATATTTTTATTTTTTATTTTAAATACTATTTTACAATAGAAAATGTTTTACAATAGAAAAATTTTTAGATGTGACACTTCCAATTTTTTATTTTTATCCGCAAAATGAAACGCTGTGCATCGTGGCGAAATTGAAGTTCCTGCTTTAAACTTCATTATTTTTGAATATAGATATCTGTATTTGATTGGGAAATAGGAACTAAGAATGCTGCATCTCAATAACTTTTATTTCATAATAATTTTTCTGCTTGATTAGAAACTCTAGAATAATTAGTTACAATTTACAAGCAACAAAATACAATTTTTATTATTTCATTACAATTCTTAGACTGTGGAGTTTTATATAAAATAAAACTTTTACAAACATTAATTAAGAATCGAAATTTGAACAGCAGTACATTTTATTTTCTAAACATCGTAACTTGAATTATATTTTTCATATTTTAACATGTGTTAACAGTCTCGTAGATTTTTTGCATACTTAGTACTGTCATGGATGCATAAAATCCGCAGTCTAATAATTATACATTCTTATTTCTTTTATTTTCAGTTTCCATAAACTTGTTAATATTTCTGTTTCTAGTTTCCATAAACATGTGAATATTAGATAATTGAATTGCATACCAATTCGCTCTTTATTTTAATTATCGAAGTTAATATTTTCCAGCCTTGCAAAGCATACATAATATTGTAACCTTACTAAAAAGCTGAAAGATATTCATAATAATAATAATCTAAGTGTTTCTTACTTTAAAGCTGATATTTACTGTTTAATTAAAATAATCGCTATTTTATTACTGAATTTGAAATGAAAAAATTTTCCAACAACTGAATAAAATTCTATTCCATTAAAAATTTGTATTTCTATGTATTCTATTTCCACTCGTTCAAATAGTAATAATAAACAGTAATAACATGGAAGAGATTGAACCGAAACACTGTCTTAAACACGTACTTATTGTGCTACCAATTATCAGCTAATCTCTGAATCAGTAAACAGCACACTATTTACATAGTTACTAATCTGAATAGACCTTTAATTGCGTACTGAAAGAAACTTCCGATAAAGAAACAATATAAGTGGAGAAACAGTATTGTTGAAAGCAGAAAATACCTCTGAGATACAATTTTATATATACATAATTATCGCGTGACTCTTGGATTCTCAACACTTTCATGGTCATGCATTTTGGAGCAACAACCCTTTCAAAACATACTGACATCTATTGTCATACTAATTTGATAATTTATTCTTCATTAACTCGAAACGCAGAAAGAACTAAACTGATTTTAATATCACAACTTATTCATTGTTTTATTTTAAAACGTTCTGACCGAACAGAAATTATTCATGCTTAGAATGCGAATTTTCATGCATTTATGGCAATTTTAAATATGCGAAAACTTTTAAGATTATTCATAGACGCAGGAATATATGAAATATCACAAATAAAATACAGTTTAGAATATTTAGAAATTAAAACACACTTCTATTCAACTTGCAATTATACTTTTATAAAAATTATTGTCCTTCTATTTGTACTTGTATAAGGATATGAATTTGCATAAAAACCCGCAGTCTATGATGCTTTCCCTTCGTGATCTTCGCATTATCTTCTATTATCAGTTCGATTCCTGATACAGACAAATGTTCAAAAACACGTAACACTTAATCGAGGAAAACCGATTTTGGTATCAGGAACAGATTCGACTGAAGATTTACCACCTGCCGAACCGAAGAATAAGTGCTTTCGGGATTCCGAGGGCCACAATACAGAGTAGTTTTCCATGGACCGACGTGATAAAGAGGGGCAAACGAGGAACGAATCGGTGACAGCGTCTGGTCAGTCATAACGAAGAAGCAGGAAGGTGAGGGAAATCAACGTCCGGTCGCTCTAGGTTGCGTATTGGATCGTTAAACAGTAAATAAAGTGACGGTGATTAAACTGTGTCTCGCGATAATCAAGTATTATCGCGAAAACCTGAACGGAACTGATCCTCGAGTTTCCGATAAATCAATCGCGCTCGTATGTGGCACAACGTCAAGACGAAAAGATGACAAATCCCGAAAATGACAGGAAGAAAGCGCCGGACGGGGGTTGGGGATGGCTCGTCTGCCTTGGTAGCAGCTTAATTACGGTAATAATCAACATTCAATTACTGCTCTTTTTTTTTTTTATTTCATTATCTACACTTTATCGAGCAATTTGACTGTCAGCTGTCTTCTCAAAACGAAATGAATATCGTCATATCATTTTTAGTTACATGAAGAGGTAATAGATAATTAGTATTATTTAATATTTAATTGTATTATGCATACCAAATTAGTTTGAAGCATTAGCCATGTTTAAGCAACAAAAAAGGCCATTTTTACCATACATGCTAAAAAGTTAACGTTATTTTAAGAATGACGAATGCACTTTACATACTGCTAATGAGTCTGTATCCATTAGTGTGCTTTTATATTTGAATAAGTTGTAAAAAGGAATATCTCTAGGAAATAAAAGAAAGACATTAATTTTAATACTTTTATATTTTTTAATTACTATAAAAATGTAACCTAATCGATAGAAAAATTTTTACACTTCTACTATTTTTCTTTTCTTCACAATAAATTCCCAAAGAACATCTAATTTCTTGACGCGCAAACAAGAATGACTCCTTAAATGTAAAGGCATACTGATATGTTTAGGCTCACTAACCTAGGTAGGTACCCTACGTTCATATTAACTCTTGCAATAAATGTTAAATATTTCTAGAGCGATTAGAAATTTTTATTTTGCAATAAAATTTAAATCGCTTTTTTAAAAATATTAATCCGTTAGCAAATAAATATGAGATAAGACTGTCAAAACTACTTATATAATGATGTTTATTTTAAGCGTATGATCTTAATCGATTGAGTAAATAGCTTTGTCGATGTGACTCACATGTCAATGACAACTGTAACCGTGATTCCGAATAACATTATTTTTTTTTAAGAGTTTTACGTATGAAAAAGTCCGTGAAATAAGAAATGAGTTACTTTAAATGCGTATGTAAACGTATAAACAGACTAAGGAATATAAAATTATTTATTTCAGAGTCTTGAGCTGCGTCTACACTATGTAACAAAACAGTGTTATATAACAAAATTATAAAATAATTTGTTATATAACTTGTTACAAAATTATGTATTTAGTACTGTTTCTCAACATTTCTCACATCAATGATTTCAAATGTGGAGGATGTTTAGATAGCACAGCAAGATTCGTTGTTAAAAAATAAATAAATTCTGTGGTTAAACTCTTGCTCTTTAAACAAACTTTTGAAGCGATTTTAATAAACCCCACGGCACTTACTCCAGAATTGTCAAGGGCAAACTTCCGAAATCATATCATTTCTGACATATAAATGTTATTATAACTATGTTATATAATATTTTTCTTTTTTTCGTTTTCTCACAAGTTTTATAACTTTGTTATATAACGTGTTTTGTTATATAGTGTAGACGCAGCTTTACTAACACTCGTAATCACGTTAACACGGTTATTATAATAATGTATGCACACAGGAAGAAGTAAAATCTGGGAAGATCAATAGAGCAAACTATTTTTATCTCGTAATTTACATACAGCAAAGTGATATTGATTTTTGCTTTATTTTTTATTATGCCATCTTCACTTCATTTTCACTTTGTTTTCAGTTTCAGTTTCATTTTTATAAAAACTAAACATTCAATAAATAGATTTATTTGGCAAATAAACTTATTTCCAATATGTCTTTGTGCTACAAAATTCTTTATGTAATTATAACAACGTGCAGAGATACATTTTTACAACCCATCGCTTATTTTTTTTTTTTTTTTTAATGAGGTAGAATAAAATGATATACTCAATAAAATTTGTAAACGAAATAATTTGTACATAAAGTGATAGAAATTGAAACGATTTTATAGCAGGAATCTAGAGAAAATCCTTTTTTATTTATTATTTGATAATAACATAAATGATTTCACGATTCTCTTAAAATGTGCGAAATTATCAAAATGTCTTCCGTTATTTTCAGTTATCGTTAAGATCTTTAGATCCTTCGTTTGGCCTCCTTTTCCACGAACCTTTGAAGGAATTCAATGTGGATTCCACGGGGGCGTCGTTAATAATGAGCATCCTTGACTCTATCGTTAATTTCTCAGGTATCCATATTATTCACTGCTGTATAAACTTTTCGTAACGCTATTTCTAAACGAACATTCTCTTTTAATCGTAGGTCTCCTAGTAGGACCATTGTTGAAGAAATATTCCTACAGAAAAGTGGCTTTTTTTGGGTCTCTCCTGAGTTGCACTGGACTAATCCTTACGTCTAGAGCAAAAAGCATGTTTCACATTATTTGTACTTACAGTATTTTAGGAGGTGCGAAACATAGAAAGACACTTATATTTGATTTAGAAAAGATATGTATAATCGCAAATTAATCTGGTCTCTTCGATAGCTTACTTTTTCTAGTGCTGGTACTAGACTAGATTTGAAAATTGTAAAACGATGACAAGATAAAATCTTAGATTTAAACTTCAATGAAAAACTGTATGACACACTGTCTTTATAACAAGTGTAAATTAAATAATTTTTTAGCGCAATATTATTATATTAATGAAATTGAATTTTTTAATACGCATATGTTAATGTTTTTCCTAGGTCTAGGAACGGGACTGGCGATCGCATCGGCTTTCGTCGCGTTGAACACATTTTTCGATAAAAAACGAGGACAAGCCGTCGGCTTTTCAATGGCGGGAACAACTTTGGCCATGATGCTAGTGCCACAAGTATGAAACGGCTCTTTTTTTCCAATTCACACTGTCACTCGAAAACTTTGAGTTATTAGCCAACAGTCGTTAAAGTCACGTCGCGTATTGAAATTTTACTTTAAAGGTGATATTTCGAGAGGCGACTGATAATGACTGATAATGATTGATAATGGTCTTAACTGTAACATAATTTTAGAAAGAAAGTGCATCTGAAATTTTAATCGACCTTGTACTTTTTGCTTTCAATCTTATCTGTGATATTACGTTTCTGAATAAAATTGTGACGTCAAAGCAACAAAATGGTTTTAATGTATGAAAAAGCTTTCTGTGATTTTGTAATAAGTTTAATCGTTTAATTTCTCTTTTCAGCTTATACACGTTCTTTTGGATTCTTATGGTTTTCGCGGCGCGATGCTGGTCATTGGAGCGTGTGCACTTCATTCCACTATCGGTGCTTGTTTATTACGACCATTGTATGACAGAGATATGAAGATCAATAAAAAGGTAGTATTATTAATATTGAACTATAAATAAAGTGTTGATTATTCGGATCTTGTAAGTTCGTATAAGAAGCGCCTGAGACTCCTCAACCTTCTAATCAGTAATGTGTGTTTAGAAGTATAGTAAGGATAATAAAACCTAAAAGTACTTAATAGAAAATATCGAAAGGTATCGAAATTTTAGGCCCTTGGTGTCAATTATCGATACCATTAAACTACTGAAGCGATACCAAACTGATATACAAATACTAAATTGAATTAATACTCGCTTGACACTTCTATGAAAGTATTGATATCAGTTTGATACTAGTTTGATACAATAGGTGGAAGATTCTCTGTCGAACATTAGGGTGCGTCTGATTGTGAGTAGAAACTCCTGTGCCTTATACAGGGTGTAACAAAAATGTTGCACGTCTTTGAAATAGGTGATTCCTGAGATGATTTTAAACAACTTTTTCCTTAGCGAAAATGTTAGGCAGAGCTTTGTTAACTAGGTATTAACGAAAAACACCGACCAATCGGGGAGCGAGTACAGCGGATGAATTTCAGCGCGGGCTCTAGATGCGAGTAGTATTGGCTCGCCGTCGTCCGCGCCATCATTAATCCGCTGTACTCGCTCTCTGATTAGTCGGTGTTTTTCGTTAATAACTCGTTAACAAAGCCTTACCTAACATTTTCGCTAAGGAAAAAGTTGTTTCAAATTACCTCAGGTATCGCCCCTTTCAAGGAGGTGCAACACTTTTGTTATACCCTGTATAAGTTGTGAAGAATATATGTGTAAGTATTTTAAGGGGTGATAGGAGAGCTCAAATGGAACAAAAAATGTTTTATAGTATAGTGTACGAGAAACAATATTTACCGTTGTTATTTTCATTATTTTCATCATACTTATTAAAGAAAGCAGGGATTTTGCTTACCTGAAACAATACATTTCCTGGTATTGTGGTATCGGAGACCTTCAGATCCGTGCAATAAAAGGAACATAGAAAAAGGAGAAAGCGGGGAGGGCGCCGTGGCTCAGTGGATCAGAGCGCGGCTAGCTAGTCTTGCTACAGACCCGGGTTCGATTCCCGTGGCCGGGATACTAATTCACTTTACTGGCGTTGCAACCCCGATGTCGACGGAACTGCCCAATTTTCTGTCACAACTTTCCAGAAAATGGCGTCGACCGGGCTTAGTTATAAACACTTTTTTGAAGTATTATAATGTTTGTCGTATCTCAATGAAGAACAAAGTTTCATACTAATCGGTTATTTATTTCTTCTTTCATTGTCACTTAAAGATTTCCTAGTTTCTCGCAGTACTAAAATTACGTAACCCCTCCAACGAGTATCGATACCGATACTTACACCTTTGCATAGTATCAAACTGGTATCAATACTTTCAGCGATGCACAGAGTAGGCATCGATACTTGCACATGCTTACTTGATGTAAGTATCGATACTTTCGTAAAAGTATTAAACAAATATAAATTGTTTTTAATACCTCCATGTTTTATACTACACTTAAAAGTGCTTCAAGCAGTTTTTCTTTTAAATTGCAAACTAAGTGGCGCCAATCATCATGTAATTTTGTCGTATACAATTATCCATTAAATATTCTACAAAATGTTATCAAACAACTTACATATATATTTTTGCAAATATTTAATTTTTTTTTCTCAGGCTAAGCTGATCGAAACCGACACATTATTACGCAAAAATAATAATGAAGTGAACAAAGAAGTAGAAAACGGTTTAGGAAACGTTACAACAAGTGGAGTAAAGACTGAAAAAGCAATTGAAGTGGAAGAAAAACAAAACTCGTCACACCTGAGTAAAATAAAAAAAATCTTCGACTTGGACCTTCTCAAAGATGGCGTCTATTTAAACGTGATCTTCGGTTTGAGCTTATATTACGTTGCTGAGTCCAATTTTAAATTGATGACTCCGTTTTTTCTTAAGTCTCATGTAGGTAAGTAATATTTTCGAAAAACGAATTCGGTACCGTAGCAAGGGATGTTCCTTAGGTTTAACGAGCCACTTTCAAAATATCCTGATCTCCGCTTTTGTATCATAATGATAAATGTTTTTACTATTACATCTCTACATTTCGAATTTCTGGAAAGAATCAAAGAAAGAAGCAAACAAGAACATTTAAAATACATCCGAAGATGTAAAAGGGTTCTTAACATCCGAAGCCGCATTTCCACCTATGTGGCATGCATACATTTCGCGATTTGCATACGTTGAAACGCGGCTTAACATCCTCGCTACGGCATACAGTGGAACGAAACCTGAAAAAACGCGATCAATGGTCGAAAATTTATTACAAAATCTTCCAACGGAATGATTTAAATCTACCGTTCGAATTCACAAAGTTTGTGATACTTTATTTAATTAAAGGCTTACTGTGATTTATATTATTAATGTCAAAGGATTCCTATATGCGGAAATAGATAGAACCAGAGTTGGGTAAATTTTTTATGTACATAGCAAATACCAAATTCTAAGAACAATATTATTTTAGCTATGAATAACAACTAAATTCGCTATTTAAATGAAGCTTATTTAAGTAATACTAAAAATACTGTATTTTGTATGTATATTATTTCTTATCTGAAGTTATTCTGAAGTTAGACAAAAAATAAATAATAAATAGTTGTCTACCTTTTCTTATCTATTTTACTTTTCACCATTAAAAACATCGCAATATTAATATTTTTTACAGAATGTCCAAAAAAGATTAAGGTATAATTTATATAATGTGTGAATGAAATCAAGTATAAACTTGTATTCGAAAATGCTTTCATTATATAATATCACTTGAAATTTCAACAACTTTGTACATAATAAATAATAATGAAACTTGTATTTGTAAATAGCAATTCATTTTATTACGTCAAATCATTCATTCAGAGTTATTTAAATAATAAATAATTATTCTTACGTGTTATCTAAACTGTTAGATAATAAAGAAGTTTTAATTTAAATAGTTATTTTGCAAAAAATTTATTCAAATAATACCCAACACTGGATAGAACATAGGACTCTACCATTGACATTTCGACCGTTTTTCGCGTTTTTTCGGGTTTCGTCCCACTGTGTGGCATTGCTTAGGATTTCGGTAGACACCACGAAGGAACTTGACGATCGATAGGATTGACCAACGTGGAAGTTGCCTCTTGTTTGTCAATAACCGCATTCACCGATATCCTCGCCCGACTTGTACTACCGACGATCTTCGACAGATTAGGATTCAAGAAAAGGTCTGTCTTCTGGGTATTTTGCCTGATGGTTGGAATTGGGCGATCCAGTACGTATTTCCAGGTTTTCATTACGCATAAATTTTAAGATACAATAGAAATTTAATTAGACAAGAATTCCATCGCTTCCTCACTTCTCTGTACATCGATATTTAAAATTTGAACTTGTAATCTGTTCTTCTTGTTAAATTTCACTTCACCAAGTCCGGATTAAACTGAAATCAAATACACTACAATATTATTATTATTATTATTATTATTATTTGTTACAATGTATGCATATAAGGTTTAAAATAAGTAAACTGTAGATGTTTATGCAAATTCATATCCTCGAAGGCATACAATATGATCTGCAACATAAATAAAAATGTCTTTTACCTTCTAAATGTTACAAAATGTATTTTATTTTTGATATTTTGGCCCGTTTAAAATTGACATAATTGCAGAAACATCCTCAGTCTATAAATAAGGTACCTTGTTAGTTGGGCTCAATTTAGACCCAACGTAATGCAAAAATCGGAACTCTGGTTACCTTTTTTTTTTTCAGAAATTTTGTTAACACGATCTTATTAACATTTTTCTAGTCTTGGCGGAGCTGTCGAAAGGAACAATGTTGATAGTGACGTTCGTGGTAATTGGTTTCCTACGTGGAGCTACTTTAGTAAATTTGAATCTCAGCGTTTCTGAATGCTGTTCTTTGAAGAAACTACCAAACGCTTTGGGAATGTTTATGGTCTTCAAAGGCATATGCGTTGTAATAATGAGCCCCGTAATCGGTATGATCAATCATTCCTCGTCTTTCGACATTGCAATATTAAGCGAATAACACTTTAAGGTGGAATTTCGAAACTCACACAACGCTTTTTAATATACATACATGAGATCCATTGCACTTATTTCTTCTTTGTTTTTATAATGTGTGCGTTTGATGCTGTGTCTGCGTGTAGGAAATCCCACCTTTACACTTTTTCAACTTTGAAATAAAAATTGCGAGCAGAATATTTAAAATGATAAATTTTTTATTCTTTTCAGGATATATCAGAGACTTTACCGAAAGTTACACCATCTGTATACACGTTATGACTGTGATGATAAGCATTACTTTCGTTACATGGGGTCTGGAATTTATGCTTGAAGATTCTAGGAGACGAAAATCTAAGCAAGTATCGGATAAGGCAGTAGGTTGAACATCATTTTTATTTATAAAAAATTTTCTTTCATTATTAGATGTGATTTTATCTCGTAAGCTAATGAAGCGAGCTAGTTCGCATAAAAATTAATCATTCATTTATAAATATAGAACAATGTTCTTTTTTTAGGCATCGGTGTAAAAATTTGACCGATACTATTAACTCGAAAGAAAAGATTTTATAAATACGATAATAATTAAACGTTGACAACTAGGTACTCAACAAATGAAGCTTCCGGACTGCTTAGGGTGAATCCGGGACAGTTGGATCCCCCCAAATAAAATGAGTATTAAAAATGTTACTGGTCCCATTTATTGCAAATTTATGCTGACTCAACGAATTGGCTAATCTTTTATTTAAACACAAAATAGAAGATTCACTTCAGGCGTACGTTCAACACTTGCATTCAAGTTTCCCTTTCGAATTACAATAAATTTTTGTTTTCGACGATAAAATCGCATTACATTACATTTGTATTGCACGTATGCGAGCGCGCCTTAAGCTTACAACAAATGCTCAAAATAGCAACTTGATATCTTACAACATACATATAAACATCTACATATTATTTTCTTTTTCTTAGTATAATGAAGAATTAAAATTCATCCCTGAAATGGATCCCACATGTTATTTCACAACCTGCATTTTCAATCAATGTTCAGTTACCCATCAACAAACTACGGATGTTTATGCACTTATGGCAATTTTAAAATTACAAAAACCTACGAGAATGCTCAGCCATACAAAAATACATAAAATATCAAAAACAAAATACGTTTTATAATATTGAGAAGATAAAATATACGTATAAAAATATGAATTTGCATAAACATTCGCAGTCTACTCATCAATCATCTGATTCCTTTATTTTTTTCTTAGCGATATACAATTGCTGATGTTCATTATTGTATGTACATGGAACGTATGTAGTATGTATGTATATAATGTATAGATCATGTAATCTTATCATTGTCACCATGACGTGTACCTGATAATTTTTATAAGTTAAAACGCTTTTAAATACTCAAAATACTTCGAACCCGATAGCAGATAAAATGAGAGCAAAAAATAAATTAAAAACATGCACTAGGTAATAAAAAAATTTCTCAGAAATGTTTATAATCAACATTTTTAATACTTTTCTATGTAAACTTTGTGTTTCCTATACATGTGCACATATTTGTAATTGTTATACACATTAATCTTTTGTCATTCATATTTATTGTTAGAGCACAATATAGTGAAATTTTAAAAAATAATCAAAGTGATTATGCTTTTGTTGTAAATAATAATTCAAATATTACCGCTGTTATTAATAATACTTAATGATAAAGTATCGTTATGAAAAATCAAAAGAAGGAAAACAAGAACAATATTAAAAAATAAGCGATTTCAATGTAATCTAACCTTTTTTTAATTTATTTTATTATTAAATACTATATTTTCCATCTTCAACTACGAGAATAAATAGACACGATCCAGAAATAAATTGCAAATTGAAATTGTTTTCATATTAATTTCATTTAATCATCTATTTAATTATGATTTATTTCATTATATCTTTCTATAGCGTCTGAGAACAACAAGTGAGCGTTTGACACAGTGACGACGATTCTTTCTTATTGTACTCTATTGACCTTAGAGCTTAATTGAATTCAATTTATGTAATTTGCCGAATAGAACGTCTTTCAAACGAATCGTGTAATTTCAATTTATTCCTTCTAAGAAAAAATCGTGTGTTTAACCCTGCTATGTTCTTCTTAAAAGTCTGAATTTATAAAAACATGAGTTGTTGTTGCATAATTATTCAGCTACACTACGAAATTTTGGTAAAATGTCGAACAGCAACAAGCGTTTATAGTGAAGTGTTAAGAACAATAAGAGAATTGTCTTATATTTTTCTTAATATTGAAACATTTATTGATTGAAATAGAATCTATGATTGGGTCAAAAAGGACCCGAAGACCGTAGCAGAGTTCAAGCCAGACACATTCTTAGAATTTTCTATCGTTCAATTATTTAACTGCGTAAACGAAACACAAAATTTTTTATAGGTAATTCACTGTGAAACTCCAAAAATTGTGTCATTCCTTGTGAATTTTTTTAGCAAACAAAATGGCCAACATAAATAAACTTTTTTCCACTCGTTAATAAACTTATTAAAAATTTAAAAAAAGATGTTCTTGAACCTATTGGCAAAGAAGAAAAATCAAAATAGCAAAAAGTAGCAAAAATAAAACCATATTAGAATTTTCGATTTTGTATAAAGTAAACAGCAAATATCATGGCAACCGCAATTTCGCGATTGATGTCAACTGTATTTTCGAATTAATTCCAACCGAAAAAAAAAATTGTGTTACTTAATAAAAGTATATTAAAAGCATATACAAAGTTTCTGATTGATTATGTTTACACTTTTATTTATTAAAACATACGAAACAATCGATATTTTCGACCAAGAAAAAAGAAATACCTTTATTAAACGCGCCTGTTGGCGTTTCCGCTAAGAACTCCGTGCCCCATCTGCGCGATTAAATATTCGCGCGACAGGAAATCGCGAGCGCGCGGCTGACTTACGGCATGCAATTTTATTTATAAGTGCAATCGTAACGCGTGCAACCTGTTGTCAATGCAAGCACGACGACGCATGTAAACGATGCCGTGAGTCAAAGACCAGATTCGGTCTGCAGTCGAGTCACGGAGCCGGTTTTTATCGCGCCACTTCCTTTCGTCGAGTCAGTCACGCAGAGTCCACCGGTCCGATCGGACGTGTGACGCTTCAATTCTGCGTTTCGCTCGAAATGCGACGTAAAAGAAGCGACGACGGAGCAGCCTTCGAGAATATAGTCGAGCAGACAATAAGTATAGCGTTCGAGTCGGCCAGCCAAAAATTTGTGTTTACTGTGCCATCATTGGCCGAGTTCGCGAAACTCAGAACACTGGACAGTTTACTTGCGCGATACGTCGTCGTGATCGAAGCTGACTCGGCAAGAAGCTTCGCGCCTATCAAAGTTTCATTTACTGTCGTTGACAGTCCGAGTTTGTTTTGCGAAATCGTTGAGAAATATTTACTATATAATTGTGAATATACGTCTACTTCTCGTCGACTCTGTTAATTGCGTTTCCTTTGCACGTAAGTTTACTTCAGTCTTTCACGTTTCATGTGCTGTGGCTTGTTGCGATTATCGTACAAGTTCAGGGATTATTTCGTTTGCGTTATAGCGTTGTATGTTTTCGTTTTAAGATTCAATTACGGAATACTTTCTTTGTTTAAGAAGAATGTTTGATAAGCGTGCACTTTTTGAGCTTTGTTGTGTTTTCGAACTGCTGCACGTGTTGTGTTAATCCTTCAGAACGTGCAGAAGTATTATTTTTAGCAGCATAATCTTTTTCTGTCTGCTTCTTCTCGTATCTGTTTCGCGTTTCGCTTCTGTTCTGTTAATGCTGTTTAATATTTGAAATTGTTTTAATGCTACTATTATTTAATGTATTATTTAGTTAAAGCGATTTTTATAAGCATGCCATAATTATTTTATGGATGCTAATGTAAACAGTGTTTAGATAACCTAAGCTATTTCTTTTATCTTCGAGAAAAGTAGAATAAGCATATTTTTAAATAACAAAACTTTGTTTTTAGTACTTTCATCTCATAATCAATATCAATTTCATTAATATTTAATAATTCAGAACAATTAATTATTGTATAACTACTTTCTGTTTGATGAAAAATTATTCTATATTCTACGTTTTTCAAATACTATACCTGATTATATGTATTTGAAAAATACTTGACTAAAAATACGCAAAAATACTTAAAAACAATAAAATATAACGTTTCACATAACATTATTTAAAAAATGTGTAATATAATGAAACTAGCATGGTTTTTGACATTTAATAATAACATTAGACAGTTTGTTTTTTTATCAGTAGTGATTTCTTAATACGTCATTAGCATGGATTGATAATTGAATTGAAATACAATACCATAGTTGAAAAAAATAATAGAAAAACAATTGTACAATCTTCAACAGACTGCCTACGATGAAATGAATGAATTCTGGTTGATCCGGACATGGAATTCAATTCACTCGCGGAAGAAAGCGCGAACAAAAATAAATGAATTATGAAGAAGCCTGGATTCTGTATGACAACTGGTAAGTGAAAAAATTCTTCTCCCTTTCGATGCAATGTATTCGACTTCGCTGAATCCCGTTCGGTCGCTATGTAAATGCTTTTAATCGAACGCATGGTATGTAAAGCTGTTACGAAACGAGAGAAGCGTTCGGAAAAACTGAGAAGTTTACGTGAAGATTGCTATATTCTTTCTATCGAGTTGCATCCGATCGGGTTTCTGAAACTAGGGGAGCGTAACAAATAGCTCGTTTTTACTGCACCAGGCGCGCAGCTGTTCCAACAGAAACCGTAAAGAGGGCCATTAAACCATAATGGAGCAATTGACTGAAATCGAATATGTACATGAAAGAAAATTTATTATTCCTTATGATTCTACATATGTAATTTTTTTTTTTTTTTTTTTTTTTTTTTTTTTTTTTTTTTTTTTAACAATTAGACATCGTAGAAAATCCAAAGTCTAAAGAATCACTAGTTTATTATCATAACTTCTCCGTTTGAAGAAGTTGCAATTTCTGCTCATATACATATAGTATATATTAATTTTGGTTTTTGCTATTTTTTAAATTAAAAATATTTAAAAATATTTTAAAAATTAAATTAAAAATTACAAATATATTAAAATTTCTGCAGCATGTCGCATGTTTTCATTTTCGAAATATTAGCGTTTAAAGTTCTGGTCGCCAATATTGCACAATGATCTTGAATTTTATTAAATCCTCGTGTTCAAAGAAACAATTTGTTTAATATAGTTTCTCTCTGATAGTAATATAAACTTTGCTTCCTAGATCTGAGTTGAAACATAAACTTAATTTTTTAAACAATCTGACTTGCGTCGTTTTTCCTTACAACCACAGATATACACTTATATGTAAAAGAATTTTGGTCTCAGGACTCGTTTACATGTGTTCAACGCAGCGCAAAACGCAATAGAAATCTCAGGAATCTCTTTCAAAATAACTCTCTGCTATCGCATAAAGAAAAAGGACAAAGTCATCGCTGTGATACGTTGTTTTGAACACATGTGAATGCGGCCTAACAGAACGTTTCGTTGCCATGGATACCGGCGACGCTAAAGGTCTTCTCACCCAAAGCTCTTCTCTTTCTGAGAAGGAGAGGCAACGAAAACAAACGTGCGCGTGTGAATCGACCTTAAGGTGGCAGCTACACAGACGTAGCATCTGGATTTCCTTGACGACGGTTACGCCATCATGGCGGACGGGAATGGGGGAAACCCTAAAGGGGGCTACTGAGCCTTGGCTTGAACAGCATTGCAGTAAATGCTTCACTATCCGCGCGCATGTTCCGGACCTGTCGCGTACCATTTCTGAAGCACAATCGTGTTTCCACTCCAAAGACGTCTTTTTCTGTGGCGAACTCGAGTTTCGCATTGCGCACATCGTTGGACGTAGTGAATAAGATACGCTGAAAGTAATAATACGCACAAATTACATTCGAAGCAGAAGAATGACGATTTTGAGAGAATTTGAGACGAGTTTTGGGATGAATTTTTAAACGACTTTGAATAAAATTTGTTTATCTCGCTATCTGATCTTCGTTCTGAAAAAAGTTGGCTTCGAATTCTAACCGAATATCCAGGCAGTGTACCTAGTTACTGTTACTTAGGTTACGAGCGTCCTTCGCACGTCCGTCGAGCGTCTGGAATTCTTAAGCTGCGTTTACACGGCGCGCCTCTCGGCAAGCTTTTTTGTTGCAACAACCTAAGCAGTACATTAACAAATATTATATTTATATTGTTAATCCGTATAAATATAATACTTAATCCTCTTTCGTGTTCGAAAAGCACACAAATTGGATCATTACACGACGAAGATGTCCAAACGACAATTAAGGCTCACGATCGCGCAGAAGTTCCAAGCTCTGTATCAAATAGAAAACGGAGTGCCGACGATGGAAGTAGCCGCCGCATTTAATGTAAGCCCTTCCTCCGTTCGCCGGATTAGGCGAAGCGCGGCGAAATTGAACGAGCTAGCGCAGAAGGGCCATCACGTGAAGAAGAGGAAGACCATACGAAAGCCGCTGCACGTGGATTTGGAGGACCGTTTGTACGAATGGTACCTGCTAAGGACAGCGACCAATGAACCGCTTACGGATAACGAGTTAATGCTGAAAGCGGTGGAGCTGGACGTCGAACATCCTGGACCCTCCGTTTTCAACGCGAGCAGGGGTTGGTTGTGGCGCTTCAAGAAGAGAAACGGAATTCCTACCAACACTCTTGAGGTGCACGAAACCGCGGATATGGACGCGGCGCAGAGTTTTGTGAAAAGTTTTGTGCGACGGATGGAAAGCGAAGGCATTCCGCACGAAAACATTTATAATATGGAAGAAACGCGACTGTCGTGGAAGGCTCTCCCTACAAAGTTCTTCGCGGACAGCAATGAGAAAGATATTTATAAGAAGAAATTGAAGAAGGATTGCGTGACTGTTGGATTGTGCACAAATGCAACGGGAAACCACAAACTGTTGCCCCTGTTTGTTAGTAAATTCAAGGACCCAACGATTTTTAAAAATCGTTTGCCCGCGATCTTCAAAACCCAGTATCGAGCTTCGATGAACCGGAATGTGTTCGTGGATTGGTATCAGAATCATTTCAAGCCGGAAGTCAGAGGATATCAGTCGGCAACCGGGACTTGCGGCAAAATTTTCTTGCTGTTGTACGATCGTCCGGCGCACAGGTTGTTCGAAAATGTACCATCGGACGATCATTTTGAAATTGTATTTCTTCCGCGAAGTACGTCAATTATACTGCAGCCCATGGATCAAGGGATCATTGAAAAGACGAAAAAAACCTTCCGGTACAAAATGTTCCAGAGAGTTGTAGCTAGTCCTGACGGAGTAAAGGATTTTCATTTGAATTATAATATAAGCGATTGTGTGAATTTGTTGAGTAAAGCTTGGGAAGAATTAAGCACTTTTAGTATTATAATTGCGTGGAAGGAAATTATAAAAAACGTTCCCCAAAGTACTCTAGACAAAGAACCGACTAGAGATCCCATCGAATTTAGCTTCCAAGATCTTATGACTGTAATCAGTGGTGAATCGATAATGAAGGAAGATATGGATACATTTTTATCGCTTTGCAATGAAGCAGAGGCTCGTGATGATGAAGAAGAAGAAGAAGAAGAAGATGATGATGATGATGATGATGATGATGATGGCGACGACGACAACGATGATGATGATGATGATGATGATGATGATGATGATGATGGCGACGATGATGATGATGATGATGATGATGAAGATGATGATAATGATGATGACAACGATGATGTAGATTTGGATACAGATGTAGCGCTAAAGAAAATGAAAGAAAATGAAATGGATATAAAAGAAGAAAACGAAGGAATGAAAGAAGGTGAAAATAGTGATACTTTGGATGAAGAACGGATAGCACAAATGTTCAAAGACTTAAAAAAATGGTCGAGAAATAAACCAGACCTTGTTCAATTGTACTCAGATTATTTAATAAACTATAATGCGCAACAGCGATAAACTAATTAACTTCCTAGTAACAGTATTTTATAAATATAGATAAGTATTAATTGTTTCGATCTAAAGAAGAGGCTTCAAAATAGTATATAAGAATGTAGAATTTTTTTTTTAACTACTGTATTGTGAGTAGATTAATTGTAATTACGTAACAGTCAGGTTACATAATTTTTATTTATAAATCAATAATCGTTATCAAAACAAAAGTTTTTATGAATAGAAATAAGGCCGTTCGTCCACTGCCGCAACGTAACTGCAATTTGACTGTGAGAATCGACTCGTATGCATTGTCGTAGACTCAGCGCGATGAATTTTTTTCGGGCAAAAAAAGTTTACGACTGATTGACGCCATTGCAAGCGAGTCGTTTCTCAGTCAAATTGCAATTGCGTTGCGGCAGTAGACGAACGACTTAAGAATGCAATTAGATCTCAAGTTTTCATATTTTCTTCACATTTCACACGCAATTATTAAAATAATGTGAACACATATTTTAAGTTTTCATATTTTTCATTGTTCATATCTTATCAGCTAATTGCTTCTTTCTTGAAGTCAGAAAGAAGATATGATGCTATCAATAATTATCTTGAGGGTTTGCATTGGAGTAATTTTATTCTAATTTAAATATTCAGTGTTTAGTGGAACACTGTGTACAAACATTGACAGAAACTTTGACAGTAAACAAAAGATAAAGAGAAGCTTGTTCATGTGAGTCTTACAGAAAGTAAATATACTACACCATTTTATTATTCGCCAACTTGTCTCTCTATTCTCTTTGTACTATTATACATATAATATTAATTAGTAACCATGAAGACTGATAAATAGTCTGCGGTTTTTTATGCAAAATAAAATGTTTATAAACGCGTATAATGAATGTAAATTTGAAGAACAATATGTCCTATTTTTTAAATATTCTAATTTAAACTATATTTTTAATTAAACATTAAAAATTTTTAGAATATTTAGAATTTTCATAAATCCATATAATCCGCAGTCTACTGATAAACTTGAAACAAGCTACTTACTTGATTAATTTATTGATCAAACGATCCGTGTTATATTTAATAGATTATTTATATCTTTAAATATATTTTGAATTATTAAAATTAAGCATAATAGAACATTCAAAATGTGTGTGCTGAGTATAATGTTAAATGTAATATTGCGAAGCATAGTTAAACGAGATGCGTTAAAACGTTCTAATTAATATTTAGAAGCTTAAGAAATGTGTAAAAAAAAAAGTAATATGAACGAATTATCTGCGATAAGAATTCATTCGTTTCATTTGTTTAAAATGCTTATACGTACAAATGTATAAAGACTCACAAAACTACAAAAATATAAAAAACATGAAAATACTTTGTTATTCAAGTTCCTTATCTATGCCAATATAGATATTTTATATATTATTATTAGTTGCATAAAAATCCATCGGTTAATCTGTTTACATGTACAGCGACTCCCAAGTGTTCTATTATATTGTATTATATTGTTCTACCAATTTATGTCGTCACAGTCGTTTAATTGTTTCTGAGTTCCCGTGATTTTTATTTTCCGAATGCAAATACCTTTTTCAGAACTTAACTCCCCTCCGACCTTAGTGTTAATTGAACAAAATTTTCTCATGAAGCGTATACAGGGTGTAACAAAAATGTTGCAGTTCCTTGAAAGGGGTGATTTTGAACAACTTTTTCCTTAGCCAAAATACTGGGTGTGGCTTTATTAATGAGTTATTACCAAGAAACACCAACCAATCGGGGAGCGAGTACAGCAGATTAATAATGACGCGGACGATGACTGACCAATACTATGCACAGCTGGAGCCCGCGCTGAAATTCATCCACTGTATTCATACTTTTATTGGTCGGTGATTTTCGTTAATAACGCATTAACAAAGCCACGCCTAGCATTTTCGCTGAGGAAAAAGTTGTTTCAAATCACCTCAGAAATTACCTCTTTCAGGGAACTAACATTTGTGTTACATCCTGTATTATTCAGACATATTTGTGGAGACATTTACTTGAGATTTTGTGATTCTTATTTTTTTTTTTTTTTTTAAATCAAATTATTCATCCTTTGATGTATTTATTTTTTACCATTGTGTCAATTTCACACCAAGAAAAGAATTAAATTGGGAAACTGAGGGACAGATGAGGGTTAAACAAATGTCTCTGTATTAGGAAACTGAGTATTTCGATACGTCAACTAGTGACAGAAAATTTAACTACCGAGAGACGGTCGTTTAAGTAGTTAGTTAAAGATATACACGTGAAAATCTAATATTTTTAATTCGTTGAAGTATGAAAATCACAAAAAAAAGTAAAATTGAAAAGAATTTTTTAATTGTTCGAAGTTATTCCTGATTGTGAGTGAAATGTTTAAAGGGATCTAGGACCTTCTTTCAGTAGTTTGCTAACTTACTACCAAAGGGCAAGAATCCAAGCTACGCCTCCACTAGTTTCCCAATATTTACATAGACTGCCTAAAATATTCGCAGCGCCTTTTCAATATAAAACGCTTTCAACTGCAATTGACTTCAGCTACTACAATAATCTACTTAGAATTCCTTTCAACGACCTCTTCGCGATTCGTTATCAATTAAAAGTACCACATTATAGAAACACTTACGTCCAGAAATGAAACGCAACGAGCCGTTAGATGACCTAATAATTCTCGACTTCTGCTCTATTATTAACTCCTCTCATTGTCTTTCCGTTAATTACCGTTTCGTCATTGTTCAATCAATTGTCCCACGGTCGTCGCACCTCGCATTAACATACGCGTTCGACGTAGTGTTCTCAACAGTGGGCAACAAAACAAAGGGAGACCTTTAACGATGCTCGCGTCCGAATCGTATCGAACAGCTGAAATCCTCTGCAACCGCGATAGGGTCATAAACATTCCTACTTATCTCTGTGTGCTCGCATGTGTCTAATACTAACCCACGCGGCCGCGGTATCTTATCAGTTGTCCAATCCCGTCTTGTATTTAGTCGACACGTTAAGTTTGCAGTCTGTCATCGGCTCCTAGGCGGGACGAAGAGGAACCAGAAGCCGCGCGCGTTGCTCTCGTGACTCTCGAAGGAACTTCCGGCCCGGGCGTCAACGATGATCGATATATCGTCGCACGGGGAGAGCGACAGAGGCTGGGCATGGATGATCCTCATCGCCGTCACGATCATAAACGTAAGTGGTCATTTTCCTTGCGACGCCAGACTCATGATCCCATTGTTCGCCGAGTGGCGCGACGAGATGCGCGGTTTATCTTGTGGGGACACAATTCGATATCGACTGGTTTAAAAAAAAAAAAAAAAAAAAAAGTTTCGATGAGTCGAGTGAAAGGTGAATATCTTTTATCTAAACGTTTCGAATGATTCGGTTATCTTCGTTTGGAGGACAACGAGCTCCGCGGTATCGTTGAAGCGCGAAGATATTTTCCTTTCGTTTCGCGGTGTAGACACTGTGGACAATGGTGCGCAACGAAGAAATATACAACAATCGAGTGTTGAAAGACAAATCGAGTCGAAATATACAACAGTCGACTCGTAAAAGTAAAATAAACGATGTTTGGCCGAGAATCAATCTTTGCGAATTAATTACACGAATTTGTGTGATAAAGGGCATGTCAACTATTTATAGTTGTAGATAACATTTTATGACAACCAAAGATACTAGTGTTTCTTCATTGTTCCCTCAATTTTGCGGCTCCTGCGGTTGATTTATGCTCACGGTTTTGTGTCTCCTAAGAAACGGAAAATCTTTGTAAGAGTTTGGGAAGGGTAAAGTGTCGAAACACCTGATCACATGTGGCAGCTAAAAAGCTGTTTCATACTGTAACACGCGTTTCTTTGCCGTGACGAATATGTGCTGCGCACTTCGAAGAAGCCTACAGACTTTTTTTTATATAGTTCGTTGTTCGATAAACTGGAGGGAAGAATCTGGCAATTTATTTGCGACGTCGTTGTCGCAGATACGACACATTGCTGAAATCTTGGGGTCAAAAACTGAAATCGTTCGGAGGTCTGAAGCTCCGAGTCGTAGGGTGAATCATACAGCAAATTTTGTGGTAGCGCTATACAATCTAATCTGTCGGCCCCGTAGAAAGGCACGTTTTAAATTATTTATTAAGAACGAATTATTTCAGTTGGCGGTGCTTCCGGTACAACAATGCTTCGGGCTCATCTTCACGGAACGCTTCACGTCGCTCGGCATCACCGCCACACAAACGTCCTTAATTCTTCACTTAACTGGAACAATCACGTGCAGTTTGGGTCTTATAAACGGCCCAATGATGAGAAGATTCTCCTTTCGAAAGGTTGCCTTTCTCGGTGGTCTAATCGTCGCCGTCGGTGTCTGCATGACTGCCTTCGCAATGTCTCTTCCCACTATTATCGCGGCTTATTGCATTGTCATTGGTAGGTGATTTATTAATTTCGTCTTGTTTTCATACGAGGAGGGATTAAATATAATTTATAACACCGTCAAGGACCCAATTTCTAATCAGAATTCAATTCCTGATCAGCCTAGTTTGCATATAGCTATCATACAATAAACTATCTTGCTAAAAATGAATCCGAAACACTTACCAAATAAAAGAAAAATTTGATAGTTAACGTTAGATATAATCTGGGTGATCAGAAATTACTCCCTTTGTTTTTTTTTGACTTTAGAACTTCGATTATAATTTAATTATTGTTACTTTTGCATTTTATTCGATGTCAAATTAAAGATAAAACATGGATTTGCTGAAATATCAAACAAATTTTGAGTTTAGGTTCATTTTGACATTTTTACACTTTTACAAGTTAGAAAAACCATGATAATGGGGTCCTTGATGATAACCTATAGTTTCTTGTAAGGGTGTTTCAAATTTATATGTCGCGACCACTGTAGCATAATTCTTCACCTTTGGATCGGTGGAAATTTGTTTGAAAAACTTGCCGTAAAATTGACCTTGACCTTCAATTTCAAAGTCAACATTTTTTTTCATATTTGGAAGTAAAAATGTGAATTTGAAGGTCAAATTTTTTTACTCGTGGTTCTTTTGAGACTTTTATTCCTCATACGATGCAATGGAAAAAAGTTTGACCTTGAAATTCAAGATCAATTTTGCGGTAAGTTTTTCAAAGAAATCTCTACCGATTGAAAGATGCAGAATCCCGCCACAGCGGTCGCTACATATAATTTTGAAACACCCTGTACTTTGTTACTCTTCAAGTTTTCTAAGAAATAGATATTATTCGAGGCCAAAAGTTCAATTTTGTTAACTGCTTTCAGAGCTTTAATTTAATGTCTACGTATCCATTTTATAATTCTTATAGTTCTTTGTCTCTTCTCTTTCTGCTTCATATGATTCGTGTTGATACATATCCTAAGAGTAGATAAAGTGATTAGTAATCCAGTAGTTCTGCTCATTCCATATCTGCAATTGATTAGAAAGTTTGGATGAGACATTGTACAAGTGTCATAATTCTGAGAGTATGCATTACCCCCATTAAATTTTTCAAACATCGTCTAATGATATTAATCATATGTCAGCCAAATGTTTAAACGAAAGAAAATTGAAGTGGTTAAACGAACAATTTGAATTTGCAGGTATTGGTTACGGAATCGTGTTCCCAGCGACGAATCTAGCACTCAACACATACTTCCGGAAGAAACGTAACATAGCGATGGGATTCTCTGTGACTCTGACCGGCCTGGGGCCCATTTTTATGCCATTTCTAATAGCGAAACTGTTAGAGAATTACGCGACCACGGGAACTCTATTAATTCTCGCCGGTATCGCGATGCATTCACTTATCGGAGCAGCATTGTTAGAACCGTTCAAGGAAGTGAGTTTATAATGCATTGAAATGCGATTGTTATGAAGAGGACACTGAACAACGTGTAAAAAAATATTAGTACGTAAAACGTGATAGAAAAGTACAGAATGATCTGAGGAAAGAAATATCGGCATAGGGAATTGAATTTATTTCATCTCATGTTTATGAATGTTATTGTATTCGTTCTTTTATTTGGTAATTGGAAGTTGAAGTTTTAATCTCGTGTTTCCGTGTCTTCTTAAAACCGTAGGGAAAAGGCAAATGGTTAACGTTCACCGCCAGATTTGATTTCTAATAGATAGCAAGTATAGCAAAGGGCAATGACATCACGGAATCTTCCGTAGAATGCAAGAACGGCGGTACTGCAGAAGAGGCTAAAAAATTGGAATGTATTAACGACTCTGAATCTAAAAACGGGGTCGCTGCTCGTCGACTGTTGGCCGAGGAAACGCAGAATGTGGAAATTAATGTAGAAGAAAAGAAGAAAACGATTTTGTCGAAAATTTCTGAACACCTGGATCTCGATCTTTTAAAAGATAGTTGCTACGTTGCCGTTATTTTAGGTAAGTTTCTATACAACATTTTTATTAACAAAATTCTTTTTTTTTATAGTTTTTAACTTCCCGATTTATTTAATGTTTTCTAGAGAAAATCCTCATTGTTTATGTGTAGATACAGCTGTAAATATTTCTCATAGGTACTGACAAAAGAAACATTGAATATTGGGAAATTTACATGACCAATACAATGTCCGATTTCCCTTAATTATTTGAATAATCGAATACTTATTACAGTGTTGACTCGAAGAACGGCTGGGTTTTAGACCCGAGCGCAGCCTTTTTTCAAGTCGGGTTTAATCCCGGTCGCGTAACCCGAGGCAGCCGCGGTGGAATGAGGAGATTCGCATCAGCAAAGGAGTAGTGAGGATAGAGAATTCCTTTCTTCGGATCAAACCCGGGCGTCGTTTTTCGAGTCAACACTGTATTCGACTATAAAATTCGAATTCTACTGACATTTTTAATATTCCAATATTCATAGCAACCCTATTTCTAATAGTATTAAGTGTAGAATTGAATTCATACCGATTTTTGGGTAAAATAAAAATTCTATTAAGAAAAAGATATAATATACTTCAATCATCCAAATATTCCCCTGTTTTTGTCAATGACTTCACGCCATTCTCTTGGCTAGTAATTTTTGGTTTGATGTGGAATCAAATTACTAAACTATTGTGTGACACAGTTCGTCAAAAAAGAAAACTTTGTCCTACACCTAATATAACATCTGAATGAATGATTTAGAATATTTAGAAGAATACTTTACTTCTTTGTGTGCTTAAATTATATGCAAATATCAAAGTCTCTTTCTACGACTAATATTTCATCTGCAACAGGTATGGGAGTGTCTCTAGTCGCCGAAACAAATTTCAACGCGATGTTCCCTTTCGTCCTGGCAGAACTCTCGGGACTCGAACGAAACTCGGTTGCGACCGTGATGTCGATTCAAGCGCTATCCGACATCACTGGACGACTGTGCGTTCCACTTTTGGCGCACAAAGCTGGGTGGACATCTAGGAGTCTTTACGTAATATCCCTGATAGGATCTACCCTAGGAAGGACCAGTACGTACAGCACCGTAAAGTATTCGAAAACAAGAAATCGACCCCTTCACGGCTACCAATGTACTGACTGCTGGGTGGGTTGATTTCAGGTTTATGGTAATTTATGTAGATCGAGTGAAAATGAAAAGAAGTCGAATCCGCTGAATTATTTACAAACTAGTCGTGTGTTTCGTAGTATGACGCAATAGCCTAGACTTTTCTTCCTGAATTCAGTTTCTTCGGGAGAATTTATTTTATGGTCCACCACGCCATAACAGTTAGGATTCTTCGTCCAATACATCTGTTACAAATTTTGTATCCTCATGAAAATTTGTAATTTCGAGGAGACGAGGTTCCCAAATCTTTTCTTCCAGAACCTGCGTTCCGAAACTTGTAAGTCTTGAAATGTTCATAGCTGCAGTTATCAGACAATAAAGATTACAGTCACTTAACTTCATTGAAGATACGAGGTACAAAGTGTTGCTACAGAAAAGAAGATCGTAAGTGAGATAGTTGGATAGATAAAATGAATTGAGAGAAGTTTCTGAACCTGATAATATCCCAAGCATATGTACATACATGTTGCTAGAAAAGTAAACTTATCAAAGTTTGATAATTGTAATTAATATATTTATTGACCAGATGGATCAAACTCGTTGCTTTTGTTTTCGAAGGAAGATAACGATCTTTTAAAATGAATTCCTCTTTGGTATGATTAAGATGCATAATAAAATTCTGGAACGCAATGAGATAACCTTCTCAGTTATCGAATATTTTTAACTTCAGGGTTTTATTTTTAAGACACAGCAAAGCGAACTAATTTATGAACCTATACAACTTCAGATGCAAATGAGGAATGTAATTAGTTGCGTCTGCAATCATCATGTCGTATTTCATGTTCCGAGACCAAATAAATATTTTTCTTTGCAGTATTATCAACCTGGGGGAATACTTACATAATAGTAATCGGCGTCGCGTTGCTAATTGGCGTCTCGAAAGGAACGAAAGCAGTCTTTCAGGCATTAATAATTCCTGATTACGTTTCCCTCGAGAGATTACCAGCAGCCTCCGGAATGCAAATGGTCTGCAACGGTATATTGTCCATCGCCATAGGTCCAATTATAGGTATGCGACTTCTTGGCCTGAAGTGGCGTTCTGCTCCAAACTACAATCTCAACTCTGCTGTTCTCTTAAAAATACGGTTTATTACATTTTGAATTATTAACACATCATTATAAATGCAGACAATGAAATCTTTGCAGAATATCAAAGCACAACGAATGTAGCTTATATTTTTCTTAACATTAGAACAGTTATTAAAAAAAAAATGTAGGATCGGGTCAAATAGACCCGAGGAGCACAGCAGAGTTAAATCGAGACACAACTGTATGTTGTAATAAATTTTTTATTTAAGGTTTGGTGCACGATGCGACGAACAGCTACGTGAGTGCTCTTCACTTCACGTCAGTTCTAAGTCTTTCTTGCGTTCTCTTATGGTACCTGGGAGGACTTTGGAGGTTCAGAAAGACTCCGAAAAATAATAGTGAGAAAAGCCAAACGACGGAAACGCAAGAAGATGCTTGAGAATTTAGTGCTTAAATAATTGTTACAATTGAACTGAACGAAAACAATTTGCATTTTTTATAAGTTTACTTTCATACTTACCTTTTGATACGCGTGTATCATCGAAAAACTTACTAATATTGAAAATACAAGGATTACTAAATAGTTTTGAGCAATTGAAAAGCCCTGACAGTGAGCATACTGATGTTTGAAAAATTGTTTGCTCTCCCAACGACTATTTCTTGGGACTATATTAAGACATTACTGCGACAAGTATACTTTTTATGTTCATTATTAAAAAAAATTTTTTCTTTCTTTCTAACGTATCAAAATAAATCATGATTACATCCTTCGTGATTTACATAAAAAATTTACATTAAAACTTGCTTTCGTCTTAATTTCCAGAATATTCTCTATTCTATGTATTTAAAATAAAAAAAATACGGGTTTTTGAAAGTGGAAATATACAAATAAAAAATACTCAACAGTGTGCTATATAAATAAGAACTAGATGAATATAGTAATCCACGCAACTTATTTCTTTAGACATAATTTTTGTAAATTACTTCATACAAAATTTAAGAACAAAGTTAGTTATGTGTGTGTACGCACATAAAGTTTTAAACAGAAAATTAAAATATTAAAGCAGTCGCAAGCTTTTGTAAATAGTTATCGAAATCCAAAGAAAATTTGGTTAATATTAAATAATTCTGTGTCAAACTAATGTATGTAGCAGTGATCCTGCACATGATGAAACATTAAACATAACAGAATACATATAATGTTTAATACATTATATATCAAAACTTTTAAATGTTTAATAATTTGGAACATTTTTATGTATGAGATACTGCGTTTTGTTGCATATATTGTTCACAAGTATTAAAAATGTGTATATGTATAAAATTGTGTTATATTAATAAGTATTGCGCTGTACAGTGTAAAAACAACAGAATAATAGAAAATATATTTTCTGACATTTCGTAAATTTATTGTCTTTTTCCTTTTACGTTACTTCATATAAAAAATGAATATAACAATAACGTATAACATATAAAATTTATTCAATAAATAAAGGTATAATGAAGTGTTTCTCAAATATCTGTCAACTTCAATATATAAATGTTTTTTCGATTTTATAAAACTTAGAAGAAAATAGAGAGCAAATCTGAAGGCAGCCAAAAATAACGTGCAGTTAGCAGACTGTTAACAATAATTTGCCAACCAACGTAGTCTTTATATAATATCAAGATACTTTGAATTCCACACGGAGCACCGTGCAATTAAATTCAAGCGTTCCATTGCATCTGTATAGCTTCCTCCTTTTTCAAACAGCAATTTTAATACCCTCGATAGCCTGAAGGTAATCGTATTATACTCCGCTCATTCCGTTAGGCGAATAGCATTGGATTATTGGAGCATCGTTTCGCCCGATTACTGGTTGGCAAAATACCAGTTTACAGCGAGTTCAGCTGGTTCTTGCATCTTTGCCTAGAAGCAGAAAAGAAAGCTGCGAGTCGTGTGTGCACATAGACGCGCAGATGAACATCAACACACGCGCGCACCGTGCACCATTAACGATGTCTGATACGCCGATCACAGATGTTGCATAAACTCAGAGAGGATCCTACACCGTAAAAGATCTAACAGTTTCTGCGTGTATACATATACCGACTCCTTCGCCAGCTGTGAATCCATCGACGTCTTATTACTTAAGGGGTTACACCACTTTGAAACCTTATAAAGAAGGCTATTTTTGAGAATTTTTTTTTTAAGGCAATGATTGAGAAAATGAAAAATCTGCCAAAAGGAAGCTATTGTTCAACTATTGAAGTACACAACAAATTTTTTTGTTTCGTTTATTCAAACAAAATAAATCGGTGTGCAAGATAAGTGGAATATGGTTGAACCCAGAATAAAAGACCAAACATTTTTGTTTTTTACACGATATTTACTACGAAAATACGTAGATATTTTCAAAAATATAAATTTCTGTAAAAGTAGTGAAGATCAGTGATGGTGAAGATCATGGTAACAAGATCAGTGGTAATTATGTACATTAAGGACTTCCTCGCCGATTTTGATGACCTTGAAATATGTTGTCAAGGTCATCATACTGAACAACTTTTGTCTGTACATGTTACCGCCGCTTGGCTTTGGTTTCCGAGATATTCGCAAAAAAAGTTTCAATATTTAAAAGACTGATCGGAATAGGTCCGGGTTAGATTTGAAATTGTGACCGCCGATAATGCGGCCACGGTCACAACTTAAAACGACTTCAATCAGTTGAGATCAATTTTGACAATCGAATAACAGCATTTTTTGAAATAATGGCCGAAATATTTCTTGTTTTATAAGATTAATAATACAATATACACCACTTCAAGTAGAAACGTCTATTGTAAACAGACGTCCTTCCGAGTCCATAAAATAAATAATAATTAAAATAATTCAGTGTAATATTATTATTTATTCAACCCATTTCCAATCGAATTAAATCGAATCAAATCAATCGACAATAATATCGACACCCGCATCACTTTCACTTATCAATTTCTGCCGCCCCTCCCCCAAATCCCCTTCAAGCTAAGAAATCTAACCAAGACCTATTCCGATCACTTTTTGAGATTGTGAAACTTTTTTGCAAACATCTCGGAAACCAAAGCCGAGCGGCGGTAACATGTATAGGAAAAAGTTGTTCAGAATGATGTCCTTGACAACATATCTCAAGGTCATCAAAATCGGTGAGGAAGCCCCTAATGTAAATAATTACCAGATCAGTTTTTAATGTATCGCAAAACCACTACGTATTTCTTTAGATCGTCAAATTGAAAAGGTCCTCCCCAAATTTTAAGAGAATCGGTGGAAAATAGTAAAAGTTTGCACGCCAATTTTAGAAATGTTGTTTAGAGAAAAATGCGTTAAAAGTTTTACGTTCTAATATTTCGTGTATATAATTGAAAAGCTAAAAAATTACCTTTAGTTTGTAATTGCGACTGACGGAGCCTTATTTTGAAGACTATAAACTATCATTTGAAGAAGCAAACATTTTTCCGATTTTTAAAAATTTTCAAAATGTTGTAACCCTTTACTCTTTTTTTACAAGCATTGAAAGTGCCCTTAATACATTTTTGGAAATGTAATAAGATAATTAAAAAATATTGAATTTGAAAACTTTGTAGACATTTTTTAACACCGCTTTGGATCTTCTAGAACCAAAAAAGTTGGATACTTATATTGTTTAAAAGAGAATTTCAAGTGCAAGTGAAGATAGTTTTGTCTTTGTTCTTTAATTTAAGAAAATCTTATACTTCATTTTTTATATCAAGAAAAGTTTTTCTTTCTCGATTCATTAAAAAAGACACGAATTACAATTTCTCGTGTTTGTAAAGAATGGTTTTAAGACCGAACAGTTTCTGATTTCGTTATTGTGCGTGTGAGTAGATCAGCAACGAAAGCGCTGTATCTCTCAGCGCGCTTATTAAGACGTTCTCACCTGTGATACCGATGTCTTCTCACAAAATCAGAAAACATCAGTGAAAGAAGTATCAGTGACAGTGGTTTCGAGGTCAGTGGAACACGCGGAAAGTTTCGTTATAAGCGTTAAACAGCATTTACGACCGTGCCCCTCCCCACTTTCTTTTCCTTTTGTAAATAAAGCTGAACCGGCCGTGAAACAAAAGATCGCTTATTGTTTCTCCACTTGTAATTCGAACTGTGGTGCATACTAAATGTTCTAACAGTTCTAAAAGTTCTAACTCTTCGAATAATTCAAATATTCGAACATTATTCGAACCCTTCGGAGTATTTGAATCTTTGAACATTATTCGAAGCATTAGAAGTATGCAATACATAGTGTGCTATTAGTACGAAAAATTGATCACACCAAGTATTTGAATACTCCTAATTATTCGAATAATGCTTGAATATTCGAATATTTTTAATTACTCGAATGATTCGAAAAATTGTTCGTCCTCAAAAGAATTCAAATACTTTTAATTATTCAAATAATTTAAATAGTCGAATATCTACAGCTTTACATCATACACCAGATTAAAAAATTCAAAAGCAGCATGTTACTCCAAATTATCTTTTCCATAAAATTAGATGTATGTGTATCTATAAATGAAATTGGTATAATGATTTAAGTAAACAAAGAATAGTAATTTTAATACTTTGTCTAAACGCAGAATATTCCCTTTTGAATTCATTTCAAGGTCATCAATAGCTTAGGTTTCAATACACTTGTACTTTCTTATATACAGTGAAGTGAAAATTACAGCTGTAAATATTCGACTATTTGAAATATTCAAATAATTCGAATAACTTCGAATACGAATCATTTATTCGAATAAATATAAGTGTTTGTATATTTTAAAGTTATTCGAGTATTTTAATACAATGTGAAAAAATATTTCGAGTTTAAACTCGTAGTCGGAATAATAGTACGCAATTCGAATATTCCAAATATTCGAAATTCTTCATTCCTCGAATATTTCTGTATATTCGAATAATATTCGAACATTCGAATTATTTGAATATTAAATTCAAATTCTATTAGTATTCGAATCTTCTAACATTAAAATATTCAAGTATTGGAATATT
Source organism: Perdita meconis (assembly GCA_030770465.2). Lineage (NCBI taxonomy): Eukaryota > Metazoa > Arthropoda > Insecta > Hymenoptera > Andrenidae > Perdita > Perdita meconis. The sequence continues at coordinate 13,622,055 of JASKOS020000003.1, read as the reverse complement.
CATAACAGCCCTAGTGAAAATTAAACGTTGATCCAAGCATGAATGTAAATTTTTAATAATTAGTAAAAAATTGCTAAATGGTTCCAGTCTTACCCAAAGTTCTAATGTACTCTTATAGCTACTGCGTTAGATAATTAAAATCGTACAAAATAAAAATCGCGGATAATTACGAATCGAATAATCAATATTCAACTGTAATCCAGTTTTAAAGTTCTTTGTATTCGCTTGGCCTGGATGCACTCAACAAATAATGAAATGTAATGTGGGTGGGAATTCGCAGGGGAAAACAGTGCAAAATAAAAAAAAGTGAGAAGAATTGACCAAGTGCAACGAAGGGGGAAAGAGCAAGAGCCAAAGGCAAACGCCAGACCTTCAAATTATCCATCGCATCGAGTTACATTCACCTTTCATTATCATTTCCGAGCGTCGGCTGTAACCGCATGCGTACTCTTGCCCACCTTTCTCCCAATTGACCAAGGAAGAAATCCGTTGCGGCGGGCATCTCGTAGGGCCCTGGCTACGTCACTGCGGGGCCCCGGTGACACACATCAATGGGGCCCAAACGTAACGGTATCGGCAAACAGTGACCTACTCTTCCGCGCTCGCCGCCGTACTCTCTCTTCCCTTTTCAACCGTCTCGCGCCCTCTCGCTCTCTCTCTTTCTCTCTCTCCCTCTCTCTCTCTTGGTTCTCGGTCAAGCGAGCGTCGAACGCGCCCGCGCGCGCGCACGCGAAGGGGGCTCCTCCGGCCCATACTTTTACCAGCGCACCGCGTGTCCCGCCGACGACGACTGATTACGGGCCAGTAATGAAAGCTTCCTCCTCGCGCATGGAGGTGCTGTCATGTAGCCGCGAACGCACGTCTTCCTCGTCGTCCCTTTGTTCCTGCGGTGCCGATCGATCCGTCAGCGAGAACAATACGCGCGCGGACTACGCGAGCGTGAAACGCCGAACGGGCCCCGTCGGTCCCGAGTCCTAGAGACCAAACGTCCAACGCGAGTTATGAATGTGATCGTGCTTCTCGTCCTCCAGGTGAGCTACCCCATGCTTTTCTCTGTTCAATCGCTTTGCCAAACGGAGTTTAAGCCACGGAGTGAATCGCGTATACGGGGTGTCACGAAAATGGGTGGAGAAAATTTCGAAGAATATAAAGTGTTGTCGTATTCCCTTAACTTGATGTTTATTGAATGAAACACTTGTACGAGCAAGAAAACTTATAACTTAAGCGAAAACAACAATGTACAATAGATATTAGCTGACAATGGATATTCGCGTAACGTCCTCGGGAATTGAACAGTGTCTGTGATGAGAGAAGAAATAGAAGTGTCCGAAACGAAAGAAATTGGCGTTAGATAAATTGGGATAGTATTGCAAAGATTTGGAGGGGTGATAGACCACGTGAAAACAAACAAAAAACCTCTATATGACTTGGGTCCAAAACTCAACAATTTTTGAAAGAAACTGTCATAAACGTTTAAGCTTTCAACCCCTATAATTCAAAATAGGAACGTTTTTCGTAAGCAATTTCTTCGCTAAAATAAAGATTGCGATATTGTTAATTCAATGAATACAGTAATTTTGATATTGTTACCTAGTATCGCGAAAAAATAGCATTTTGCTAACCCCCTAAATTAGCCGCTTAAAACCGCGATAAATTTAGAGATTTTCAAAGTAAAAATTGTGAATACTAAGACCTCAAGTTATAAAAAAAATTTTCAGAGTTAAAACTGGAAATCTGAGAGATTGAAGTTCGAAATTGAAAGATTTGAAATAAAAGATTTAAAGAGCCGAATCTGAGGAACTAATAAAACTAATAAAAATTGACTAAAACTATAAGCGATTTACTGACAATGAGTGACATTACTCAGCAAAAAAAAAATTGTTCCTTCTGTTTTCACTAATCAAATGGTACAACGATTTCCACCTCACCCTATATGTATATTAAAAGCCGATAATAAGTGTCGAGCACTTTCCGGGATAAATTAGTAATCTTGTCCCCGGTTTTCTTCTCGAGGTCAAGGAGTTCGAAGATTCGAAACGTGCCAGGAACTCGTTAATATTGAATATCGGGACATTACTGTCAATAATGAATATTTTTGGGTACCGCCATTATCCAATGATAAAGAAGTGAATATTTTCAAAAGCTCGAGGGACGTGTTAAATTAACGTTTCGTGTAAGTACATGAGTGTCTTTTTATGCGCAAAAAGTCTGCTTCTACTGCGTAGGTGACCACGTATCAGCTTGCGAGATGTCAAGGCGGCGGTGGACCAAGTACCTTCGGATATGATGCATCCTCGGCTTGCAGCAAACCATACTCGCGATCTGGTCGTGCACGATTCTCAAATCTTCCTTGCGATTTTCGCCGACAAAACTGGTGCGCGATAGCCGGAAATTCGTATCCATGGTAAGTTATTTACGTACTATTTCATTCATTAAAAATTTGTTACGACACTTCATTCATCTTACGAAAATCGAGTTGTATTTGAAAGGGATAGAAAGCTAACTGCCGAAACGTGTGAAGAAATGCTATTGCGTTTTCACTGCTCAATATGATGCGTGTTATGAATTTTAAGTGGGAGATCAAGTTCGATATGGAAAAGCGAGTTACCTATACAAGGTGTGACAAAAATAATGATACAGACGAACAGTGTGTGATTTCTTATACATATAAAAATGAATGATAAACGCAGAATAATAATTTTTTATAGGAGTGTTAATTTATAAAAATACACTGGATGGATATAATAGTATATAATAAAAAATATAAAAAATAAACTATAGTAATAAAAATATATTAAATATACAAAAATATAATAGTTCTAATATTAAGTTTGTGATCCTTGTTTTGTGAGTTAAGATATCATCCGAAGATTAAGAAATTTAATAATTTTTTCTATTTTATAAAACTGTATCATGAAATTGTTTGAAATTTATGGATTGAATAAAATCTGTTTGACTTAGGAATGTCATAATACTTCAATAATTATGACTGATATGCGCATCCCGGAAGCTCTGTGTTGCTTATCTGTTTTAATTTTATTAGAACGATATTTTATATGTACATATTATATAACAAAATGAATACATTTCGTATTGTAACTAAAAAAATATTTAATATTGGTTTAATTTGTTGAATTGTTATTTTAATTTCATGTATTTAATTTCAGTGAAAATTTCTTTATAAGTTAAAGTTAAGAAAATTAATAAAATCTCTGATTTGCACATTTCAATTCCCTTATTCCAACACAATTTTAAAAAGTGAAGTTAATCAAAGTTAATTAAATTTGCTTATTGATTTCAGGCATGCAGTTCGGCGTTTCGTGCAAGAAAATCAGGGATTAATGAGACGTATGTACGGAGACGAGAGGCACATCAATGTGTTGCGCGCAGAATTCGAAAAGAACGACATAGAATTGAACTATGACGATTATTATCATCACTTTTCCGATGATCACAGGTAAATACTTGTGACATCAAATGGGGTATCATTAAAAATTAATTACAACCTTATGTGAATCAGCTCATTTATCCTCTTCGTATTATTATAATAGTTCTCAGTGAATGACAAAGAAATTCTGTAGGAAATATCAATACACCCGCGATTACGAGTACTTCGAGGGTGAGGAGACTCTAAGGATGACCGAAGGCCGAGGCTTCACAAGCAGAGCCTCGAACGACAATGCCGGCAGAAGATTGAACAAATTTCCAAAATTAAGCGAATACACCAGACCTCATTTTCGACCGACCGATAAATCCACATCGACTTCGACAGCGACTACCGTTTCACCCGCCTCTTCGACTACCACGGAAACGTCGTCGTCCACTGCGTCGTCGATCGTCGCTGCAACCACTCACGAACCAACCACGATACTCGTCGCTTCCACAATTGTGGATGATACGAAGGATAATGTAACAGAAGAGGCGACGGTACCGACTGTGACAACAACTCACGTCGTTAAAGAGCAGAACTTCAGCATCAATGAGATTCCTGAGCAGATAGATCGAATCGATGATTCGGAAGAAGCAGACGACATTTCGGTAGTATCGGAAGGCACGTTCGACGAAACGACGATAGTAAACTTGTCAGGTATGTTAAGTATTTGCTTCTATTTTTTTCAAAATATTCAAAACTCCACTTCAACGATCTTCCGAACTCTGTTATAAATGAAAGTGTAACTGCAAGCGGACTCATTTTCTACCGACCAACGCAGATCTCTACTAATGTTCTGTCAGTTATCGCTCGTTGCATTAACTATACAGGGTGTACCAAAAGTGTGAAAACGGTCAAATATTTTGAAATCGGAACATTTTTAATAAAAATGTTTTAGAGCAATCTTTTAAGGTTTTGAAAATTCTATTGAACGATCGTATCCGTAACTTTCTCGTTAAACATTTTTTGTATCTGTATAAATAACAAAATTATTAGGGATGGCAGAATTAGGCATTACTATACAGGGTATAACAAAAATGTTGCACGTCCTTGATAGGGGTGATTCCTGAGGTGATTCTAAACAACTTTTTCCTTAGCGAAAATGTTAGGTGAGGCTTTGTTAACGAGTTATTAACGAAAAACACCGACCAATGAGAGAGCGAGTACAGTGTACGAATTTCGGCGCGGGCTACAACCATGCGTAGCATTGGTCTGCCATCCCCCGCGCCACGGTTCGTCTACTGTTCTCGCTCTCTGATTGGTCGGTGTTTTTCGTTAATAACTCGTTAACGAAGTCCCACCTAATATTTTCGCTGAGGAAAAAGTTGTTTAAAATCACCTCAGGAATCACTCTTTTCAAGGACGTGCAACATTTTTGTTACACCCTGTAGATTTTAGAAAACTATACTATATTTCTTTGTTCTCGAGAGGCAATGGAGTGGGGGTTCAAAAAGACTCCGGATAACGTAGGATTTTATACATAGAGCAGCATGTTTTCTGCGTATAGAGTCTTAAAGGTGCCGTTCGACTACAAAAATGCGCGGCGCCCAGGATTTATGGGCATGCGCGTAGCCCTTGAAAATCGGCTCTATCAAGAGGTTTCGAAAAATGATTTAAAAATAAACTGATGTTGCCAGGTACCACAGATTTGCCAATCGAGCTTAACATCGGCGAGGAATTTTTCGTCACACCGAAAGAAACAACCGCGCAGGAGTCGTCTGGCTCAAGCGATCAACAGGAGTTCAGACCCCGACCGGAATATCGACCCGCTAATAAACCGGAAGTGTCTTCCATGGAAGGACAGTTGTATCAAGATGTCGCCGCGAAGGATCAACAGGAACAACCGGTTTTGAAGCTCAGAGGAGTGTAAGTGACGTTCATTTTAGGTCTGTTTTCTATTCCTGCACTTTCTGAACTAGTGCAGAACCAACCACTTGCTATCTCCTTCCGTTTTGTGAAATAAAAGAGGATAGCGATAGATGAGTTTTGAACTAGTGCAGCCAGTGCAGGAATAGAAAACAGACCTTTTGTTTTATATGGATTATGGATCCGCTAGGTGTGTTTCACTTTTCTTTAAAATCTGATACCTTGCTACGTGGCAATTTGATGTAGGCTCTTCAAACAGATTTATGATTTTCATTTAATTGTATTAACCCAACGACCCAGCATTATTTTCAATTAAACTATCGATTTCCAATTAAAATATTTTCCTCCTATCTTCAAAATTGTAAAAATTATTCAGATCGCTTTTCTTAGGTGACTCACCCTTGTATTTATCTTTCTTTGTAACTATTCTGCAGGGTGTAATAAAAGTGTTGCAGTTCCTTGAAAGGGGTGATTCCTGAGGTGATTTTAAAAAACTTATTCCTCATCGAAAATGTTCGATAGAGCTTTGTTAACGAGTTATTAACGAAAAACACCGACCAATAGAAGCACGAATACAGTGGATGAATTTCAGCGCGGGCTCCAGCTGAGTAGTATTGGCCCGCCGTCGTCCGCGCCATCATTAATCCGCTGTACTCGCTCCCCGATTGGTCGGTGTTTTTCATTAATAACTCGTTAACAAAGCCCCACCTAACATTTTTGTTAAGGAAAAAGTTGTTTAAAATCACCTTAGGAATCACCCCTTTCAAGGAACTGCAACATTTTTGTTACACCCTGTATAAGCTTTTACAAGCTTCTCGCTTTTTCTAGCCATTCTATCTTCCTTTTCTTCATGCCACTTGTTTGTCAAGTACTTTAATAGTACTCCAAGTATTTTAATTCCAAAATCTTGGTCCTTAGATGCGAGATTCTGTTTCAAAAATTGTTTAGGGAAATCGAACGAATTGTGATAAAACTCCGATGACGATTTTAAAGCTAGAGTTCAAATACTAGATATTTTAATGCAGTACATGTTACCTAACATTATCTTTTATTCTCTATAGGGTGTAACAAAAATGTTGCAGTTCCTTAAAAGGGGTGATTCCTGAGGTGATTTTGAACAACTTTTTCCTTAGCAAAAATGTTAGGTGGGGCTTTGTTAACGAGTTATTAATGAAAAACACCGACCAATCGGGCAGCGTGTACAGCGGATTAATGATGACGCGGACGATGGCGCGCCAATACTACTCACCGCTGGAGCCCGCGCTGATACATCCGCTGTACTCGCTCCCCGATTGGTCGGTGGTTTTCGTTAATAACTCGTTAACAAAGCCCCACCTAACATTTGCGCTAAGGAAAAAGTTGTTCAAAATCACCTCAGGAATCACTCCTTTCAAGGAACTGCAACATTTTTGTTACACCCTGTATAAATGTACTGCTTTACGCGCATTGAAATTGTTTCAGGAACGCCTGTCCCGTCAAAGAGGAAGTGGTCGCACCATTTTGGGCGAACAATACGAGGGGAGAAGTGTTGGCACTCCTGAACCTTTACCCCTTCGAGCAGTACGTTCATTGGGAAAAATGCACGTAAGTATAAAGGCGATCTCTCAATAATCTTACAAGGGATATTACTTAATCCATACTCACCGTTTTTCAAGCTTTCAAGTATTCACTATCACAACTTTTCGTGCTAAAACTTCTAAGTTTGTACTTAACTTTTCAAGCTTCAAAGCTTTGAAGTCTCCGAGTGTTCAGACCTCAAGCTTTCAAGTTTTCAATTTCAACTTTCGAAGTTTTAAGCTTCTAGTTGTCAAGTTTCAGCGTTTTCAGTTTCCGAGTTTTAGGCTCGTCGGTTTCAAGTTTTTAATTTGCAAACTTTCACTTTTAACTTTTCAAGCTTCGAGCTTACAGTTTCAACTTTCCAAGCTCTTATTTGAAAATAAAAGTTATAACGTTGAAACTTCTAGATTGTAGTTTCAACTTTTCAAGTTTCTAGATTATAGTTCAACTTTTCAAGCTTCTATTTTAGAAGCGTTTTAAGTTTTATGTTTTTACGTTTCAAATTTGTAAGAAGAATCTAGTAACTCCTGATATATTCGATAAAATATGTTTTTCATCCCTAACTTTGAAGGTGATTTTCACCCCTTCAATATGGATGATTGCCAATAAAAGAAAATACGTATCAAATATTTTTTTAGAGTTCTACATTATACTAAAAGTACATCAAAATTGATGTGTATAGATTGGATAATGTCCCTTGTAAGTTCATTTTTTTTTTTTTTTTGTTAAAAGAAGTATTTGAATGAATTATTAAATACCATTGTTTGATTAAAGGCACGAAAACAAACAGATGCACTGCAGGGACGGTTGCAGATGCGAGCAACAGTACCGACTTCACAGACTGTTGGCTTACGATCCGAACAACGAATGCCGCGGCATTTTTAGCGATTGGTTCAAGTTTCCGAGTTGCTGCGTTTGCCGTTGCTACGACTTGCCGTTGGAATTTCGTGTAACGTCGCGGTCGCCTCGCGCGCAGAAGCAACGAATCAAAGTAACGCCGCCTCGTAGTCGTTACACATAAGGAAATTCTCGTTATTGTACCTTCGGATTCAACTGACGGTTTAAACTAGAGCTGTTACTTATTGCTCGAATTCACGAATATCCAAGTCTTGAGTATTCGAGATATCTGGATACCTGTTATAAGTTCTCTAACACTCATAAGATTCATATTTAGATATCCGGATATTGGTTTAATTTAGATTGCGATAAGGACTTTTTCTATTCAGATGTCCGAGCATCAAAATTACTAATTTTAACTGGGAATCCGAATCGAAATTCAGATTTGAGTATCTGAATATTCGTCCTTTGATAAGAGCATTCGAGTACACGAAACTGGATCTTTCACCATAATGACGCAAAAAGTTAATCACCTTACTTAAACTTGTTTTTTTATTTAATCAGAATCCAAGTAGAAAAATCTTTATATTTAAATAATCATGATAAAAGCTGGAAACCGAGTACTCGAATTCTCGGATCCTAGTACGGATATTCGGATACACATATTCAGATTTCAATTTGGATTTCGAGTTATAAGTTTATAAGAAGTAATTCTTATAAGCAGTAGTTCAGTCTTTCAAAAATTTCCTGCGCCATTAATGAAATGCAATATCGAACAGCTTATAAATTAGGTATAAATTCTTTGTTTGATAACGCAAGACGAAAATGAGGGACGATAAAATTGCAACCACAGTTTTTTTTCGGTCATTTTGATATCGAAATTTTGGGTAAGAGAAGCGCCAGGCGTTAGGCAACCCGCTGAAGCGACACGCGCATTGAAAGCATTATTAGGCAAATGTACAATCGAAAAATATTGAACCCTGAAAGTTACAGTTTAATCAAAGAAATAATTTAATTTATGTGCATCAGTCTTTACTGGTTTTATGCCGTCAGCTGAATTTGGGCTAATTATAGCCTGATAGCGTACCGATAAGGCTCGTGAATGAAACCGCATAAGCCATGTTTTTGTTACGTTTATTGTTACTTTAATTACGTTTAATTAGCGTTACACGTTGACCGATCGTTCGCGTTTGTAACACGCAAGCATCGTCGGTAGAAGGAATTCTTGTTTTGTCGTACTGGTTTGTATTGTTATTTAATTTTATTATTATGTAGGAACACCATTATTTATACATATAAATATACATAATATTAACGTTTACATGTCGCGTAACCAAAAAATTGATAATGCAACGAGTTCTGTGTATCGGTTTCTAAAACACATGTCTATGTAATTACATGTATTACTGCTGAAATACAGTTTATTTATAAAAGGAAAAACCGAGACTGATGAATCCAGCATGACGTGAACATTGACTGCGGAAACTCTCGTCTATCATGTGACTGAAATTGATCTCAAGACGATTCGTTTTATCCACAGAAAATTTAAGAAAAAAAAAAAGATAACATCAGGTGAGTGCAAAAGTTGAGAATCAATCATAAATCGGACACGAACTTTTGCACTCACCTAATATTATAATTAGAACAGGAGATATCGATCTAGAATTAGAATAGGAGATATCGATCTAGAATTAGAATAGGAGATATCGGAATGACGGTCAATAAAAATTAGCAAAGAAGTTTTCGTTACAATCAGTATTATTTTTCACTTGCTTTTCTACACAAAACAACTTGTACGCCCTACGAGAAAGAAGGCTAACAAATAATAACGACCGTTGACACTTTAATTACTTCTTGCACATTTCGCTTGTCGACGTAACGACAATGCCGATACACCTTGTATACCGTACGTGAGTGTGCATTTACGAATTACGAGCTATGAAAACATTTGGTATCGAAACCATTGTAAAAGAAAGGGAGGGTAACATTATGTACTGAATTTCTGGTCACTGTTAATCCACTGTTAATCTCGTAAAAGAGGCATTGTACACAGGGAGATCTCTTAACGATTAAACGTACATAAAACATTACATTGTGAACTGGTGGTAGACGAGCATATATTCGTTTCTTGAAGAAAAAGGAGATCTCATGGTTTCAAACTTTGTAATCTACTCGGTTGCAAATCATTCTACGTTTCGGCGTCGAGAGAAATGATTTACTGCTAACATACATACTCCTATATGATCTATCACACAATTCACAATTCACAGTTCGGTACTTCGTCGCTTGATCATCAAAGTTCAAAGTTTTGTCGCAATTACAAACTCTTCTATTAAAAGTTGTCTCACGTCACAACATCGAGAACAATTGTTGATCGAGTAAGCACTAATTCAGTTTCTGCAGACGATAAAATACCTCAAAAATAACGTTCGCATACAAACCGTATTCGTATATGTTTCTGCTAGAGTTTTAAGAAAGTGTTCTGTAGCTTCCGAAATGATTTTCGGGACGGTTAATAGGAAGATGATTTCCAGGCACAATGTAATATCGATCGATTAGGACACCTGAGTCAGGATAAGATTGGTTGGCCTTTTAGGAGCGTCGTGTCTCTTCGAATTAATTAAAAATGATCGTCCAACAAATTTTTTGTAAACATCTCTGAGATGATTAGATTTTTCATTAAAAAATATATTTTAACTGATTGTCAAACAGCAAATGACAGGAGTCTTTGATTACTTTTTCATAGAAAATGTATAATACTATTCGAAGTTTAGGAAAAATGTTCGCATTTTTTCTTTGGCACCTGTTAGTAAAACTTTTTTTAAATCAATTTCAAGAATTGTTATCAATTCATCCAGTTACACTCTGAATGAATTTTTCAAACAGTTTACAGTATTATATAAATATAAGAGAAAAAGCTGAGAAGTTTGACAGTCGAACATTTGTTAAGTAACATAATTTTATCGTTTGTATTATTCTGTCTCTTCGAAACAATGTCAGTTTCCATTTCAACATAGACACCAACTTATATAAAAATATCTGCGTCTCAATACGATCACAAATTTCTCGTTTCTCATACGTATAAACGTAACAATCACAGATTTTGAGATACTCTATTCCTTTGACAACAGAAGAAACGCTGCGGAAAATATGTATCAGTTCCGTTTTGCTAATTGCTGAACGCGACGAAGATAAGACAATTATTCACGCATTCACTGTTCAAAGTCATACACAGTGGTGGGAAAAGTTGAATAATAGATTGCAATAGACCTACAGACACTAACTTTATCGTTATTATTATCTTAGTGGATAAACAAAAATAAATGGACGTCTTGGTCACAACCTTCATGATCATGGCTAAAATGATCATGGCAATTCCCTTTGATCGTGAAATGTTTATTAGTAATCGGTTTTACTTATATCATACACTATACAAGAAACAAATGTTATTAAAGTAAGTAAAAACAAAATCGTCGTACATTGCCTGCGAAAACCTTAACGATTGAAACGTGTTGGATCAACGTCGAGAAGAAGACAAGGAAACATTTATTCGGCGAATAAACAGTAACGTTTATTGCTGTATTATGTAACGGTTCGACTATAAACAATAAATACTCTAAGAAGTAATAACTTAATAAAAATACCTTAACGCGGTTGTTTCGCTTTCTTCGTAAACCTCCGTCAAACTTGTTAGCCAATCAAAATTGAAATAATGTTTTAAGGACCGCTTAAAGAATAAGTTTTTTTTTATACAATACATGTTACACTACACATAAATATACTATATACGTATATACACGGTACATGTACAGGATGAGTCATCATATCTCAGCACCTTAACAACTTTATGTTATTTATTACAGAAGAAAATATTTTTTATTCGATAGTCACATTTCGTAAGTTCAATTGCTATTAAGACATTTTAATTTTATTACATATTTTTGAGCTCATTAGTGCATTTTATTATGAATTTATTTACTTTATATTCATGTTCAAAGTTAGTTAGGAATCGTGCAATCGATTTTTCCACGAGCAACAAGATTAACGTGACACAAACATTAAAGGAGTTACTTCAGCCACTTAATTATGATAACTCAACCTGTACGGAAACGCAACATTACATTATCGCAACGTCATTAAATAATATTAGTTAAAATTAATAGAACATTACATATCGACGTAATATTATTTAACAAAAGTCAGAATTCAGCTACGATTTTTACAGAAAGGTATTCCCACCACGATGCAAAAGTTTGCGTAACTTCCGCGACATGCGTTTCACGCACGTTTATTATAGTTTTGTTCGTACACCGTTAACACGAAGAAAGAAGAGACACTTGTAACAGGGAAGTCAAACAAATAGATGGCAGTGAATGCGTTCACAAACGAAGGGTACAACTGTCCTTACATTTAAACATCATCGATCGTTTTTTGCTTGTTCATGTAAATATAAATGTCAACAACCCTATGGAGTATGACCATTGCTTTCTGTAACAGTCGTGGAGTCATCGCCGCAATTCCTTTCGAGGTAAACACTCGCTATATGACCATTTTTATTTTGTTTTATTTAAAAGTGACACGCGCATTTGATTACATTTTATAGTGTCAGCACTCAACAGAGACTAACGACAGAAAGAGCAGTCGTCGCAGAAGAACAATCCTTCGATTTGATTTCCTCAGTAAAAAGATTCATACAAAGATGTCTACTTTTATATTCAATTCAATCAATTGTTACTTTACATTCGATCCGTTTCCCAAAGTAGAATTCGATTCGAAAATATTAAAATTCTCCTTTTACACCCACATGACGACAACAATTATTGTTCCATTATTGTTAAACCTTGGAATCATATATAACTTGGTGAAATCGTCGAGTTCGCCTAATGAAACCACGAATGCAGAAATAGATAATCTAAAAATATGTATACGCATACGTGCACAAAGAGTTCGAACTGAAACCGGCTCTAGACAACTGCGCGCATGTTGCACCGAAGTGCCAAACATGTTCGCTGTACTCTCGCAATATAACACGATACAACATTTACATCGACATTAGGATCTGTTTCCTTTGATGTGCGTTGAAAAGGATTTGGAGAGTGAATGCTGAACAATGCCAACCTTTCGAATTTGCTAATGAAATCTATAGATATTACGTGGTTTGTTATCTGTTCGATCGGTTGTGACGTCCGAAGCCGGCGATATCTAATCGATATCTAAGTCCAAAGTATGTACAAGTGATTTCATTTATCGTAACAATGCATCAGACTGATAAGAGGATATTTTGAACACATGATAGAAACAGAAAAAAAAACATGTTACAATTTTAGACATGTACAGATGCAGATCTTCATTCCGGAGTCATCGGAGTTTTATCACAATTCGTTCGATTTCCCTAAACAATTCCTGAAACAGAATTTCGCATGTAAGGATCAAGATTTTGAAATTAAAATACTCGGAGTACTATTAAAGTACTTGACAAACAAATGACATGAAGAAAAGGAAGATAGAATGGATAGAAAAAGCGAGAAGCTTGTAAAAGCTTATACAGGGTGTAACAAAAATGTTGCAGTTCCTTGAAAGGGGTGATTCCTGAGGTGATTTTAAACAACTTTTTCCTTAGCCAAAATGTTAGGTGGGGCTTTGTTAACGAGTTATTAACGAAAAACACCGACCAATCAGGGAGCGAGTACAGTGGATGAATATCAGCGCGGGCTCCAGCGGGTGAGTAGTATTGGTCCGCCATCGTCCGCGTCATCATTAATCCGCTGTACACGCTCCCCGATTGGTCTGTGTTTTTCATTAATAACTCGTTAATAAAGCCCCACCTAACATTTTCGCTAAGGAAAAAGTTGTTCAAAATCACCTCAGGAATCACCCCTTTTAAGGAACTGCAACATTTTTGTTACACCCTGTAGAGAATAAAAGATAATGATAAATAACATGTACTGCGTTAAAATATCTAATATTTGAACTCTAGCTTTAAAATCCACATGTTCAATCCTTGTATCTTACAGTTGTATTATTCATAATGAGAAAATAAATATCGTTCGAGTCAAAATGAACTCTTTCCAGTCAATGTACTGTTACATCGAATAGTGTTGCACGAACGAATAGTGTAATGCGAACGCGATTGAATTTCATATCGCTAGAACGATTGGATTCGAGGATAGTACACAAGTGATACGCGAATAGAAACTTGGTACAGAAAATAGAATACTATTGAAGGACTAGTCATGATCACTTTTCGAATAAGTCGTCGTCGGATATGTAAATTGTTCAAACGTGGTCTCTTGAGTTACATTCCCACATCTAAAATGTGCCATTTAGAACATACTTAGTGCATTTGAAAAGGACTTCATTCTGAAACGAGTCTTCGACAATTTTTAGATATCTTTTCTGTAAACTTGTAGTCTGACTGTATTACGTATTTCCTTCTATTGTTTAGCTATCAGGAGTTTTTACTGTATCGAATATTTCCCGTACGCGTTATGGTCATCTGCGTTAAAGGGTACCTGTTATTCCGTGCGGTACTTTAAAGATATGGGGAGGTAGCCTTCTACATCGTCGCAAACGCTCAAATGGTCGTTAGTGATTAATACTTGATTATCATGTATCTAATTAACTGTGAGTGCATCACTGATATCTTAAATAGTTTTGTACTTCGAGTGACCAAAGCTTGCAGTTTTTATAGATTAACAAAACATAAAGAATTTAAAACTTGTATCATCAATGTTCTACTTTTTCGTTATAAGAATGACAAAATATTTATATAGATTCTAATCTAAGTTATAATTAAAAAATTTTGTGACCCAGTTTCCCAATATAAATTCCTGTATTCACTTTCGAAATTCAATGCATAACAAATATTAATCGAAATCGAAGCAGGATACAATTATTTGTATATTTATTCATCAGAAGGAATTCATAGTGTTTCTTTTTATTCAAGCCGTGTTCACTCGAAATTTCATTGCAACCGAAACCGAGAATAAAATATTGCACACCCTTCCTCTTTGACGTGCGCGTGCGTTTCATGTAATATGGATATCGCATGGTTTCGATCCACGTGCTTGTGAAAATATTCAAAGTGCGTACTCAAATATATAATATATATATGTCTATATATATTATTAACATTTATGTATATATAAATGTATGTATATACACACACGTATATATACACATATTTATGCATAGATGTAAGTATTGCCCAAAATATGAGTTTCATACTATATCTGTATATGTATAGTAATAGTGTAGATTGATTGTGAAAACTGATATGTCGTCGAAACAGTAATATGTAAGTATCACAGTGCTGTGATTGAGAATATTCATAATAAAGTTTTCTTCCCTTTTTCCCTTCCGTACTTATTTCTGCCCTCTCATTTTTTTTTCCTTGCACGACGTTTCGCTTCGTCCTCGACCTATCTTAATTTCTTCGTCACGTCGTTCGCAGAAATTACACGCAATTTGGATGTCAACAACCGTAGGATAAAATTCTCGAAAGCGCGTTAGAACTGACGAAGTTGATACAATTCCCATCTTTGATCCCTTTTCACTGAATCTTACGCATTATACATTATGATTATCCAATATGAAACTTCCTTGTTCAGGTCTTAATTGGTTCTAGGCAACAGTTTTGTAAATATCTCGTGAACCGTATATCTGCCTTTTTGAAGATTCCCAACTTAATTTTAACTCAGAATTTTAGAATGATGTAATAGAATAATAGCTGCACGAAAATAAGATGGAAAAATATCGAGTAAAGAATAGCATTCATATCTGTATACCAAAAATAATACGCTGTATCGAGGAAATGAAATACATTTAATAAAGGAATGCTGTAGCGAGCAATTAAGTGCGAAAAGGAAGGAAATATTAGACCTCAAAATATTCTCAAAACTGTTCCATAGTTTAAAAAGAAACTAATGTTCTGATTTACATAATAAGTATTTCATATGACAACTTTAAGCGCATTTGATTTTTTTAAAACGTATCACGATGTTCATTGAATAACAATGCAATTTACTGCATTCTGTACAGTATCATTACTAATTGTATTATTATACGATCAAGAATATTTTAACAATTTGCATTCTATTGCTGCAGTTAATATGAATAATTATAAAAAATACGATGCATTTACACTGAAAATGCATTCACTTTTTTTTTCAAAAATGTTAAAATAACAAACAACTTCATAAAAAATAATGCACGGATGAATACGACATTGCTAACGCTGTCGCATGAAATTGATTTAAGTAACAATTTACGCAGCCCATTCGGCATATGCATAATGTTTAAGATTCATAAATGTGTATATACACATGTATTGCTCGCATTTCTCCTACCTATCAAGAGGATAAAAATTAAATACTTTTCTCTGAAAATATCTCGTTAGAATTAATTCATTAGTAAATTCCTAATTTTAATTTTTAGATTATCCACAATTGCTTTTAAAACTATCTATCCTGGGTAGAAAATGTAATTCCTTGTTAAATAGCCAAGTACACTTAGCACATCTAATGTATTTCTTTTTTCTTCTTCCCTTCGATTTGAAGCCCTCTACCGCGAAATTCGTACCGATGATTCCGCTGTGTATCAAAAAGTGTACATCTATACCTCGACGCTAACGATATGATTAAATTTAATTGTAATCCTTATGAATTAGCATAGTATCTCTTTAATTTTTGGTCTCGCTTGTAACTTACGCCTAAATATTGTCTCGTTAGAAAACTAAATTTTTGTTTTACAAAAAAGGACAAGCGAGAGTGAAAAACGAGAACATACTTTTAGTGATGGTTAGTAATCGAACTAATGTATATTAATGAATGTTCGAATAATTCTGTATCAAGTTATTCAGTAGGAAGTATCGGGAGGTATTGAAACTTTTTATGCTTTATACGAATTTTCAATAACAATACTATAAAATATTTGAAATACCAAATCAATTGGAATTCGATTACTAGTGATACTATAATAGAGAAAAAAAAAAAGTAAAATGCTTCCTATGCAAAACGTTTTTCTTTCTCAGTAGATTATAAAAATTTGGTTTTAAAAATGAAATTTCTATATGCTTATATGATTATTGATAATTGGAATTAGAAAAATGTCCATACCTCTGCAATTCCTATTTTTCACTCTCATCTTACACTTTCTTCGCATAAAATTTTAAACAAATACTTTTTACTTGTGATACACGATTTTTAACTACAACAATTCCGCAATCGTGAACAGAATACAATCGTATTTCTTTTCATGTGATATTCGACGTTTACCTATACGATTAGAAAATGCAAGCTTCTTTCGAAATTAGAAAAGCTTTGCTTAAAAACAAAAATTGTATATTTAAGTATCGAGGCGTCATAAATTAAACTCTTTTGTTAATCTGTCGACGGGTACATTTAATGTACCCTGAATTTTTCTTAACAATATTAACGAAATTTGTATCTACATTCAGACATTAATCGGAAGAGACTGAAAAATATGATACTTTTTTAATATGATTATCAAAATATTGGAGAACTAATGGCAGGATTGAATGTAATTTTAAAAGTCGCAAAAGCAAAAGATATATGTAAAAGTCAACGTCAAAATATGTATAAAAATATTGGAGAACATACGCTGCAAGTTCTGAATGCAGATACGTGACGGTACGTATTCGCGTTTTAAAATCAGTTCCTCGAAAATACACCAACTGCATCATACAAAGCGTTTTAAGCTCGTTCAAAAAAACACTGTTATAGTGTTAAATCATAAGACGATTCGAATCTTAGACGTAAAAAAAAGCAGCAATGTGCATCATCAAATATTACCTTGTTACGAGCGTTTAATATCAAGTTAGTTTGTTTCGCTGATATCTACTGTCTATTTTTTTTAGTTTAATATATTTACAAATTGGATGGCAAAATCGCGCCATCGTTCATCAATTCCATATTATTTTCTGTTCACATTATTAGTTTACCGATTTAGAATATTTAAAGAATAGTAACCCCTCAAACCGACTTCTTCTCTCGCTTTTAACTAATAGTTTGTGTGTAAACAGATTTTCTTCAAACGATATGACTAAACGGGTACGACTTAAGTCTAAACATTTCATGTAAACTAAAAATTAATAAGCATTTTAATCCCTAAGTTTTGTAAGTAAATTATATACAAATAAGTAACTTCTTTCAATATATAATATTACATTGGCTGTACAATAATACTAATCGCGTGAAATTATTCTGTACAATAAAACGATTCGAGGGGTTAACAACCTCAGCCAACACATTTGGCTAAACCTAATCTCTAAGAAACTTTTTATTTGTCCACCAAATCCTTTACCGGGCCACGGTACGACCAATAATTTTCGCTTGTTATACCAATTCATTTATGGTCTCGCACCAATCGATGACAACGATTTCGCAACGTTGCGTTCTTTACAGAGAAATTACGATCGATCGAGGTTCGAAGCAAACAAAAGCAGTGAGTTGTTTCATTTCTTTCGAGTGTGAGCGACTATTCAAAGAAAAGGTTTCGTTGATTGAAGGAAAACTTGCGAAACATTCAAACCACTCCAGCTTTGAATTCCTTTCATAAAAATGGGATGAATATACAAGATTTAATGCTCATTCTCGTAGAAGTAAATGCAATATGAAATATGAAATTGTTATGAAATCGATTGTGCAACGGTTTCCGTCAATTAATATTACAAGGTTTTATATAAATATATGTATACATATTTTTTTTTTTGTGTAAATATATATCAAGGTTTTGATATGTAATCTTACATGTTTCGCAAAATATTCAGTTAAGTAAATGCATCATAAAGCAACGTGGAATGAAATTAGTACTCTGCATTGGTAGATTTCAACGTGTTAAAACGTATTAAATAATAGTAATAAGAATGCAAAACAGAATTTCGAAATGATTGCAATCTTCAAAAGAGAGTGCTGCAATTAAAACAAATGAAAATAAATGAAACAACTGCTGTAATGAATCTTTGAACAGAAGAATTGAAATTCTTGTATGTTGCCGGAACAAACAAGAGACCATAAACAAACGAATTCGCAACAATTTTGTACAATCGTACACCGTAAGGGCCCCCTGGTGGAATTTAGATAGATTTCCACTGCGGCTTGTGGGGACCCCCCCTTAAACGTCAGGGAAGTCCTCTAGGAACCCACAGCGCTTTGCTCTGCTCTTCGTCCACGGCAGCTTTCACTTGAGTACATATGTACGCTACGTTTACCCCGGCTGGAATTACCACTGAAATAAATCCAGAACCAATCCGTAAACGTTTAACAAAGTTCAAGAACGCAACTCGACAAAAAGATTTACGTGGGAGAACGATTTATTCTTACCGGATATGTAATGCCTATATTCGGCTTCCAATTTCAATGCTTGTTCGTACATTTCCTTGGCAGCCTTGGCGCTAACTTTGTCGCTCGGGTATCTAGAATCCTTCACTTCCTTAATTTGTTTCGTACTCTTGAACTTGATCAACAAAACTATAGGATAGATCTGATGTCGATGAAGTCGCTCGATCGATGCAATTGATACATCCAAAATGCAATGAGTATTCTAAAAACGATAAAACATATGATGCACGACGTCCTCGTGGAACGTATCGGAGATATAAACTTTGGGCGACCTACTTTTCGTTGTTTAATTTAGGACGTCTACTCGTCCCATATAAATAGCGCTATCAATATTGTGTACGTAGTGGTTGAAAAAAAAAAATATCTTACCTTCTCGCATATGTCCTTGACAGCTTGCACTGTAGTACACTCGAAATAGCTTCCTTTTTTTCTGTAGTCTACGTAAAGCGCGTCACGCAAACCTTGTTCGAGCGTTGCCTGAGAACAATGCATCGGTTCTGCAAGGCACCTAGTAAATTCTCCTGAAAACTCTTGCAGGAGTTTCGTTACTACGCATTCACTCAATGGTCCAATAATTAACACTGGCCTCAAAACTGGATCTGCGTAAAAATAGAAGCGTCGATAATTATCTAACAGTTTTAATTAACTTTTCAGCGTGAGTACCTATTATTTACTCGTCTGAAGGAAGTTAGGTTTCAGAAAATAATTGACATAAAGATACGAATGGGTCATTCCATGCGAAAACGAACACTTTTCGGAGTAACATGTTGAATTTTGTTCAAATTTGGATATGTTGTAATCTTTAGGAGCATATAGACGTATCTCGAAGGATTTTTCAAAATGTCCAAAAATGTCGATTTTACAGCTCCTTAAAGTTTGATTTTTCTTCAAAAAATTGCATCTGTGATCTTTCTTCGAAAAATTATAACAGTTGAACTAATAAATCGATTAAAATGAGCTTTGTGGTGCTTATAGTAGAGACTTTGGAGTATCTATTAAAAATTATTTCAATTGAGACAATAATTTTTTTAACCATTTATTTTGCAATTGTTTTAAACAAGTGCCATGTTTCGACGCGTCGCGTTACATTCACATAATTTTCCTGTGGCTAATATTAAAATGACCATATTTTTAAAAAGTTGACCATGAAGGGGACGAATAAGGCTATACCCTCATTTTTTTCAAATTTCTAAATATTCCCCTGCGGTTACAAATGGCAATTGTTTAAAACAATTGCAAAATAAATGGTTCAAAAAATGATTGTCTCAACTGAAATAATTTTTAATAGATACTTCAAAGTCTACTATAAGCACCACAAAGCTCATTTTAATCGGTTTATTAGTTCAACTGTTATAATTTTTCGAAGAAAGATCACAGATGCAATTTTTTGAAAAAAAAAATCAAACTTTAAGGAGCTGTAAAATCGACATTTTTTGACATTTTGAAAAATCCTTCGAGATACGTCTATATGCCCCTAAAGACTACAACATAACCAAATTTGAACAAAATCCAACATGTTACTCCGAAAAGTGTCCGTTTTCGCATGGAATGACCCGAATATTTGTTAGAATTAATTACTCGCTACTTGACACAAATACTTACAATCTAATCTTTCAACTCGTTGATAGCTCGCAGGCAAGGTTTCTTCATTCAATGTCCCACTATCGCTGTACCAACCTAAATTCACTCCGGTGAGGTGTGACAATTCTTTGCTATCCCTACTAGAGGAACGTTGATGCTTCTTTCGTCGAAAGAAACTTCTTCTCGCGCTAGTACTACCTCGTCTAGTAGTATCCGTCTCCAAATCACCTAAGGATCGCCGTAAGAGCAACTCTTCCTCAACCCTAAACACACAGCATACGTTACGTACACATGCGATTTCTCGTCGCGAAACATCGATCTCGTGGTTTCCGTACTCACTTGAATTTACTTGGAATTATTCCGCACGTTTGTCGTCTTCCGGTCTGATCGACTAACCAGGCTCTCCAGTGGCCCGGAGTGCCATTGAACATAGTATTGTCAACGTACAAAATATCATCCTTATTAAACCTAAGCTGCAAACTATCTCCTACTTCGCCAACTCGATCGAACAACGCTTTCACGTAAAAACTATCCCCAGGTTTATCTTTTACTTCGTTATACCGTTCAGGTACGTATTGAGCGATCAGCGTCACTTTGTCCGCCGGTCTAGCCAATTCCAAAGCCGCCTGTTCCGCGGTCGCTTGCCTAAGATCTACGCCGTTGTATTCTAGTATACGATCACCGGTGCGCAGCCCCGCGTCCTCGGCGAGGCATCCTGGTTGCACGGAGTGCACGAATATCCCGACTCCGTTGCCACCAACGAGCGAGATCCCCAGGTTCGAGCACTTCCTCGTCTCGATGAACAGATACCTCGGCTCGCTCGGCGGTGGACTCTTGCGACTTTGGTCGTCCTGCGTTGGACTTCTGACGGTAGCATTTTGTCGTTGCAAAGTAGTCGCGACGTTCAATTGCGCGCGTGTTAGAGTGTTCGCGGCGCCGCGCATCGAGTCGATCGTTGCAGAATTTCGCATACTCTCCAAGGTGGCCGAGTTGCGAAGCTCCGGCTTCCTAATATTAATATCTAGAGACGCTGAAGCTCTGAGCTCTCGTTCCCTCTCTTGCGTGCCTCGTACCTCCAACGAGGCGGAATTCCTAATGTCCCTCTCCCTGATCGTGCGAGGCGGTTCCAAAGTGTTCTTCGAGGTTTCGCGCATAATGTTCAACGTGTTCGAGGCGTCGCGTGTCGTACTTAAACTATTGGAAGCATCGCGTTCAGGCTCCGAGCTCTCCAACGGCTCTATAGTCGTTTTCCTCGGAGCTTCGGGACTATTGCACGGAGTCGGCGATCCGCTCCGACTGCCGCCCTCGGCGCCGCCGGCTTCCGACGAGCTCGAGGAAGCGGATCCTTCTAATTCGTTGTATTCTGACAAAAGGGAACTCGGATGTAAACGCAACATCGAACGAAGAAATGCTAAACATCTAACAACAAAGTTTAATCGTAACACTGAACGAGAAACGTGCAATATGATAGAAAAAATGGAAGTCGTGAAAGGGATATCGCTACTCGTTCTAATAAAACACTATACTCACTGTCCGGACTGTACTGCACCAGCATCGTAATGGAATTACCGCATTGACGCAACACATTGGCAGCCAGTTGGTACGTGGCGCTCCTCATGTTGATGCCGCAGACTTCGAGCAGCTGGTCACCGATTTGTAGGCCGACTTGAGACGCTAGACTATGCTCGCTGACGGTCGAAACGAACACACCGCCGCTCTCCAAACAAGAGATCTGGATGCCCAACGGCTCCACCGATTTGTCTATGTGAACCCGGCGAAGTTCCCCGGGCGCTGGCCGAGGCTGCGAGTAACAATAGTCGGGCATGCTGGATCGTTTGTTGCTGTTGCTTCCTCTGACGGTGCCGCCGGAACTGGTTCCGCCGCCGGTGCCCGGACTAAGTACCTCCACGTGGAATGTTGGCATCGGGCTGCCTCTTTCTGAGGTTCTCTCTATGCTGCCGGTGGACAATTTGCCCACGCTGCTCTTCGACGTCACGCTAGGATTTGACGGTATTCGAAAACGTTGATTCTCCTTCTTCCTCGGGAACGTTCCGCCTTCGTAACCGTGCGTGTACGCCGGCACGTCGTACGCGGTGCCGATCGGCGGAGCACGAGATTTGTGATAATGCAAGTCTACGGAGGGTGTGTGCAAATGGCCGAATCCTGTTTGCGGGCCGGGACTGTACGAAGGTTCGAAACAGTAAGATCGTGCATCGGGAAGTCCTATCGACTCCCCGGACTGTGCGGACGGCAATGACGGCGGGGAAGGATACCTCGAGGGCAGTGAATTCTGTTGATGGGGATGCGGATGCGAGTGTGTGTAGGGAGGAAACGAAAAATTACCGGTTAGTTGCTGTCTTGCTCCGCTCGTCGACGAAGTCGAAGATCCGGCCCCGGAGTAGAGCTGCGATTGCGCTCTGTTATGCTGCAACGTCTCTACTTGGCTCTCGTTGCTCGGGGTATACTTTTGCGTCCTCTTCTTCGAGACGTATTCTACGTCTTTCCCCGTGTTGCCGGACTTGACGGAAAAGTCGATACTAGTTTCGGACGGCGTCAGCGTCGAGCTGAGTCTGTTCTCCGCGTTCTCGAATTCCGTCGTCGGTTTCTTATCTATCGGGATATCTTTGAACTGCACCACTGGAGTAAACGATTTTTGACTAAATAACTGTCCAGTCTTAAGGAAATTTGGTAAGGGTTTTTCTACAGACTTATATACCGTGTGCCGATTGTTCACGTTGGAAAAATTGGTGAGGGGAATGGGATTGGAGATACGATTATAATTATAACTTTCATACTTGGGTGGTTGGTTAAGGAGAACACTCAAGGGCAGCCTTTCTTTTGTCTTACGTGGATGTAAAATGGTACCGGTGCCGTTCTGTATCAGAGGGCCACCTCTCGCTTTCGGCCACGTACCTCCGTTCTTCTCAACCTTTTCGGTTCCGCGTCGCTTACTTCGTTTCAGCACCCCGTTGTTCGCTTTCTTGTGATAGCTCTCGATCACCGAGTCTAGCTCCGCTATCGCGTCCTGCTCCTGTTCGAACGTGTTCGGACTGCTGTTCCGATGACGTTTCTTCTTCTCCTCGCGATCCTTGCTGTGTTTACGTCCACGAACGATGTCGATCTTCTCGCGTATGTTATCCCAAGCGTTGCTAATACCACTCGGTTTTTCACTGCTAACTGACTTAGAAACTTTGTAAACACTTCTGTCACCAAAGTTCGCCGCAAGGTATCGCCTGTCGTAATCGTCCGACGCAGTTTTCAACATCAATCTCTCCTGCTCCGTTTGCGAACAACTATTCACCATTTTCTGCTTCTCCGCACTAAAACTACCGTCGATCGTCATAGTTTCGGAACTGGTGGCCGATGGCAATGGTATTCCCTTCAAGGTAGTGATGGTTACGACATCCATGCTCGTGTCGTTCAATATCGCCATCGCTTCGTGACTGGAGTTAATGCCTTCCATCGCTTTGCTATTGATCTAAACGAGAAAATCGATCGTTATTACAAAGAAATTATAGATTCGCCATAAATAAAGTATAAAAAATAACCACGCGTGAAACGCACATTTAATACCCTATCTCCGACAGCAAGATTGCCATCTTTAGCTGCTAAACTGCCAGGGGAGATCTTTGAGATGTACACCCCGAGTTCCAGAGAGATCCCGTGAGGAACTGAACCGACAGGCAACTGTGTTGTCCTTAACGATCTTCTAGTGACGCGCCGCCTTCTTACTGTCAACGTAGCCGATCCCACCGAACCTCGCAAAGTTTCCATGATAACGCGCGTAGAAACGGAGGTGCAGTCGACGTTATTCACTCGCATAATGCAATCGTTGACCCTCAGTTTACTCTCAACTGCACTACCCGATATCACTTGAGCAACGTAAATCCCTGTGTCATTTGGATAATACGGATTGTCGCGACCACCGACCAACGTCAGTCCCAAATCACGATCTGAATCTAAGCAAAGCCGGCTAAGATCCAAATGAACGGTCAGAATTTCCCAATCGTTGTCGCTGTCGATCGCGGAATCGTGAGCGTGGGACAATCCTTGGACGAATTGGCTCGTTCGTAACGCGTGATCGCCAGACTCTATTTTTTCCTTGAGATCCTTCAATTCCTTCGACGCCTCGTTCCGTTGCTTCTTAATATCATCGGAATCGCGTAAAGCACCCGCTAAATCAGAAACTGCACGATCGCGTTCTTTTCTTAATCTATCACATAAAGTTCTAATACTCTCTCTTTCTAAGACTATCTTGTCTCTCTCGCTGAAAGCCCAATCCCTCCTTCGTTTCGACACCTCCGCTTCTTGAAGCGCCTCCTCGAGCTCCCCTTGCAACTTATCTACGGTTTTCCTAAGTTTATCCAATTCCATGTTTGCTTGATCTATGTTATCCATACGCTCTTTATCTCGCTTGGTGTAATCCGTCGCGTTATTCTCCCGTTCGGCCTCTTTATTCGCGTTGTCTCGTTCGCGATTATACGCGTGCAATTCCATACGATTTTTGTAATCGCGATTGGATCCTTCGGAATAATCGCCGAACTTTTGGCGCAATTCGTTACATTGTTTCAAAGCCTCGTCCCGATCTTGTAGAGCAGATGAAATTTCCCTTCGTAAAGTTTCAATTTGATAGGATAAAGCTTTTTTCTAAAAATAAAAGAAGCGGGTATTGAAACACGGAACGTTAATTTAAAAATAGTATGTGCTGTGGTAAGTATGTATACAGTATATAAATAACTAAAAGCCAATATAAAATATACGATGAAAAAAGTAATAATAGTGAGAAGAAAAAAAAAAAACTCGTGTAAATGAGCTTACCTCTTCTATAAATTGTTTGTTCTGATTTTCCAAATGCGTGATCTTTGTGTATGCTTGCGTCAGATCGTCACCAAGCTTTTCCATCTCCTTGTGCACCGTATCTCGCTCGCCCATAATTAAACTGTACTCTTGCAACGCGGCATTTCTTTCTTCTGTCAATCGTTTCATATCCTTACTAGCCTTCATACGTAGCACCATTGCATGATTGATTTCCTTCACCGCTTCTTCGTGTTGTTGCTGTACTTTAGCCAAAGCTTCACGATACTCGTTCCTTTCCCTCAATGCAATGTCCCATTGCCTGATCGCAGCAGTGCATTGTTGTTTTAAACCGTTGCGTTCGCGAACAGCACTGTTACGCTCTTGTACAACATCGTCGTATTGTTTCTTCAATCGGACAGCTTCTTCTTGCGATAGTTCCAGCTATATTTAATCGAGTATAAAAGCGTTTAAAAAAATTTCGAAATGAATATACGTCGATTTACGCGTATGCATCAAGTATTTCACACTTGCCTTATTAACGGCCGATGAATGCGAAGATATTAAGTCGTCGTACCGTTTTCTAAGAGCATCGTATTCGTCTTTAACGGCTTCGTATTTGCGAAGTGCAGATAAGTAGTGCTGATTCATAGTGTCACTATTACTGGTGTCAGGAACAAGAACCTCTTGATTCTGACACCGTAATTCAGACACTTCTTTCTGCAACGCCTGAACCTCTCGGTCAAGGCGTTGCTTATCATTTACTAAATCTCCATATTTGCCCCGCAGCGCAGAGCTCTCCTGCGCAGTTGCCTCTAACTGATTCATGACTGGTATGTGTTGTCCTCGATAATATTCCAATTCTTTCATAGTATGTTCACACCTGCATTCCAAATGACCGTGTTAGATATATACGTGAAACCGTCAGGATCCGAATTGTTTTATGCAAAAGTACAGTTAGACGAGAACCAAAAAACATTACTAGCTTAAACGAAACTAAAACAAACCGTCTTATAGTATCTGAGTGCTTATGCCTAAGTAGCTGAAGCTGATGCATGGTTTGATCGCATTGAACTTGCAAACCATCATAATCGCTACGACATTCAGGACCACAGACAGGACTTCCAACACTGCCATAGCCTCCGCTATCTCTTTCTGCATGCCACACGTAAGTTATATCCAACGACGGGAATTGCGAAACATTGAACATAATGCATTTAAATGTGTAAAGCGTGATTACTATTTTAACGGACAACTAACAATGTAATACAATGTGTATTCAAATAAATTTTGTCTAAGATTCATGCGCTAATTACTTGGGTCTTTTTCTATAACAATAATATTGACGCAAACTGCTCAAAACTAAAAATTTGTTCATTTGAAATAAATTATTGTGAGGGGGAAGATCTATGATGCAACATATTCTAATGCCACAAAGTTTAATTGTTCGTTTTTAATAACGATCTTACCCATATTGAGTGCTCCATCTGTAAGAAGAGAAGGGAGAATTTAATTAAATATGCGTAGAAAATACACAAGCCATTGCAAATACGATTATAAAATTGCTATGTTTATACATTATGCAGTGCGTTACGATTGGCAGAACAATATAATAAGTCTTGCTAGCTTTCACCAGGAAAGAAACTCTATGTCACGCATGTAAGCATCATGATTCACTGTTTTTTGTAAAGTGAAATTGTAGGCACTGTTTAAGTGATTTTCCTCATTTTTCAAATAAAACAAAGTTACATAATTTGTTTATATTTTTCGTGAATATTTAAATTCATAAGCATTGAATCAAAATTTTAGTGTAGACTATGAATTGTGTTTTCTTTGTTGCAAATAAGTAGAATCTAAAAAAGATTCTTTTTTATAACAAATTGCTGAAATAGTAATGGCTTTCGAATTATTTAAATTTAAAATCCATAAATGAGAAAAATTAAAATGTTAAAGTACCACAATGAAAAACTTCAATTAAATAGCTAATATTTAATCTTAAATGCATTTGATATATTAAGAGATTGTAAAATGTTTCCCTAGATGATTTTTGCGAAAGGAAATGTCTTATTAAACAACATTCAATTTGAAAACCTTGAAAAGAGATTCTGAAAGACTAATTTGACAAA
Source organism: Perdita meconis (assembly GCA_030770465.2). Classification (NCBI taxonomy): domain Eukaryota; kingdom Metazoa; phylum Arthropoda; class Insecta; order Hymenoptera; family Andrenidae; genus Perdita; species Perdita meconis. Next base: position 13,594,504 of record JASKOS020000003.1, on the reverse strand, counting down.
AAATGAAAAAAAGCTTTGATGTTTGTAGATATTAACATTAAAACAAGCAAACTAAATTAAGGAGGTCAAATTTATTTTGTTATAGGCTAAGAATGAATCTGTTCGTTCAAAGAAATGCACCCAATTTTTTTATCGCTTTAAAGCACAAAGTTAACTTTCCAAGAAAAGCAAGAAAGGATAAGTCAAGTTAGTGTCACCTAAAATTGGAATTATCCTCTTTCAATTTATGGGTCAGAGTGAGATTGATCGTCAGACATTATTATTCGTAAGACAATTCTTTTTTCACTTTTAACAACACAGAACACACAATTGTTTTTGCGTTGTTACGTCACACTAGAGATTTTATCTTTCCTTTTTAAAATTACATTGTTTATCGTGTCAAAGTTATCACCTGATTTACACTGATAATGTTAAAGAATTCACAGAAACGCACCGCCAAACATAATGTAGAAAACTATGATAGTTTACTCACCACTACTTCCAGCACTATCTAAGGAAGACGCGCCAGAAGCCATGCTCTTGATTCACCGAGGATCTACAAATACTTCTCTAGCAGGGTATGTGCTAGGTATTGCCTGGAAAGTACCCATACGCTGTACTTCACGGAAGAGCGAACCCTTTGTGAATTACTAAGAAGTAGCCTTCGGGATGACATTACGGCTATGGTCTAAATGGTGCATGGCGTTCATCAGAGGGATGCAACAGTGCACCTGGCACACATACACGCGCACAGGGTAACTCTTTACTCCAATACAAGCACGTGCCTCGTAATACCGAGACTTTTCATGCATCACTTTTTCCTGCGCGGTTACTGATACGGCGGAAACAACGGGCGGACGTATGTTTTCCGAATGGACGTAATAAATTAATCTACGTTTTGCTGATGTGTCTCGATCTCGAAACCGCGTTTCGCGTTCGTTTCCCTTTTTTTCCCCCTGTCAATTCGCGAGGTTATTGATCCCCGGTTAAAGGTGGCACGAACGAGTAACGATCGCCGGCTGGTTCCGTTTCTAAAAAACTAAAAACTCGTTATCACTATCGAACCAAAAAGAAACGCGAGAAAAAAAAAGGGAACGAGAGGAACCAACAAGCCTTTCAGCGGTGATCCCGATCGCGCACCTCTTCAAATAATTCATTAACCCGTTCGACAACACTAAAATCGACGCGATTCTCACTGACTCCGACCGCTCGATCGCGAACTGTGCACCGTTCATCCCGAAATTACTAATGTCCCGATATTAACGATAATTGATCGCTCACCTGCTGCACCAACGAACCTGACAATTAGCCATTTTCATTCTGCCACTACAGCCTGTTTCGCATTGTCGATAATAAACATACGTCGTGGACGTGCTTGTTACTGAGCGTTGTGGCGCTAGTATCCACGGAGGATCGGTCGATTATGTCGTTTCGAAGGGGTTTTCTTCTGAAACGAAGCTCAATATTTCTACAATTTCAAATGTAATAAAAATCTGGAATATTTGCGTCAATACAAATTTATTTTATCATGCTTTATTCGTCGTATAAAAGTTTCGAAAATAATTTCATTTTTTAATACTTTAATAGTGGATTATTTTATTTCGTTCTATATTTTCGGAACGCTGTTTAGAATATTTTTTTAACAAAGCGATCTCAAAAATATCGAAATGCACCAAAAATATTACAATTTGAACTCGTCTATAGTATTAAAATTTCTATTTAGCTCTTTTTATCTTATTTTAAAACAATTTCATTTTTTAATTTTTTTTTTTTCGTAAATCGATTATATGTTACATACTCAAATACTTTTGTATTTTAGTATTGTCTTTGCGTATTATTACGACGGCCGCTTCATTCAAAATAATAGACTTTTTAAGAAAATAGGCGTAAAATGAAATAAAATATTTTTGTTTGGAACATCAAAAAGTTACAAAAATCTTGAAATGAATTAAATAATTATTGTTTTTTGTAATACATGAAAAAATAAAGAAAAAGAATACGGAAGTTTTTATGGCTATATTTGAAACTTTAAAAGCACATAACCTAAAAGCAATCATATTTTCGTAATCACGCTTACGACGAGCTTTATTGTATGAACTTTTAAAATAATGCTAAAGATTTTTCAAATCGACGTCCAAATTTAGTTTATTACAACTTCTATATGATTATTACTAAATATTATGGTTGAAAAACTGAAAATGAAATATCTTTATTAATCAAAACAGAATATTTACTTTTCTTCTTTTTAGTCAAAACAGTATATAGTATTCTATTATTTTGTAATGTAATATAATATTCACGCAAAACTTTAGTGAAATACGCATTGAAAGTATTTTATGTAAATATATGTACAATTATAATTCACTTATTAAACGCATTGTGTGCCTCGAGGCCTCGAGGGTCACTTGGTGGTCTACGATATTTACCGGAAGTAGAAGTTCCATTGAGTGGATAAGCATATTTTAGAATTTAAAGTTTAAAGAATTTAACACAATTATTAAATAAAATAAATTAAAAAATTAAATAAATAAAATATAATAAAATTAAAAAACTATTTTTTTATTACTCTTCATGAGTCCTTTCAAAAACTTGGAATCGTATATCGTAATGCGGAACGTAACTTAATTATTTCCATCTTCTTAATCCTATAGTAATAAATGCAGAGAATTTGTTTAAATAATTTTATTTATTGGCGAACATCATTACCACTGATTTTCAAGTTGACAGTTGTGCATAGAAAAGAAAAAATAAAATGCGAATACTTACACCAGTCATAAGAAATATATACTTTCGTGTCGTAGTGTCAGAGAATAATAGTATTCGCAGTTCTGTTAGATTTGGGCGATTAATATTAAATACAAAATATATTTATATATATTTATAGCAGTAATAGTTTCTCTCTCGCACTCTCTCACGCTCTCATAATATAACACATATCTCTTTGTAATATAGATAATCTTTGATTTTGCAAGGCCAGCATAGAAATCACACTAGAGAATGGTAAACTTAGTCTTTCTTTTTCTTAAATTTTAGACAAAGAGACGCCCTATCAAACGACCCGCTAATTAAGCACAATTTATATTATATACATACGTTAAAATTAACATACGTTAGTTCCGAGCTTCCCGTAAACGTTAAATTTCATTCACAGTAATGGGAGCTTTGTAAGATGTTTTTGTATAACGATGATATATTGTTTCTCCAATATTTAAATTTTATATTCTGCGACATTGGTTTCCCTTTTTTTTACATTGTACGCGTGTACGTATATTTTTTCTCGAAGCATTAAATTTTCAAGTTCAAATATTACAATAGAATTACGATAGAATTGTAACATTTGAAACATTTGTGATACACATTTTTCAGTACTTCATAACGGTTTAATTTTTGAATTAAGTATTAAAAATAGGGGAATTTATCAGTTATCATATGTTACTATCTATTATATTTTATAAATTTCATAAATCAGACAAAACGATCTGGTAACTTATTTTCAGCAAGTCCGAGGAAATTCCGTGAAAATACATTGATCGTAGATCGTATAAAATATATTTCGCGCTCCGTTTCACAATAGTTAAAAATAGTGTTACTGAAAAGTGTTCACAACAATAAATCCCAGTAGCTTTTCGGAAACATTGTTTGTCCAGATATCTTGGCCGGCGTCACAGGTTCGAAATAATTTTACGATAAATCGTTGCTAAACATTAGTCCCGAAATGTGGTCTTCAGACAATAAATTACATCATATAAGATTTACACGAATTATGTAATTCTCGCATGTCGGGTTTATAAATAACGATTTTCTGAAGCGGAAAGACAACGCAATCAATTCAAAGAATCGTGTGTTGTATCAGAAAACTAAATTGATGGTGTGAAATGGAAAAATACACTCCAAAACGACATTGTATAGGCAGTGATAATTGTGACGTATCTGCAAAATATTTGTAAAGTTGTACAAAGCTTTCTTGATATTCAGAATGAAAATAGTATCCATAGAAAAACTTCGACCGACGAAAAGTATACGCTATCCTATGCGCAGGTTTCAAAGGCGAATATCGTGTATGAAAAGGAATGTAGAAAATTAAGAAAAGTAGATTTTACTATGATAAACTTTGGTATTATATACGAGAGAACGTTTACGTCCCTCTGACCTTCCTTTTCTTTAAACGGTTCCGATCTTTCCCGAAGAAAGACAGCCGATATTTACAATGAAAAAGGAAAAAAAAAAAGAAACAAAGAATATAAAGTGCAACTTGATCAGCACTAATAATAATCAATCGTGTTAATACTATCGGTGAAATATAATAGACGTAAAGTGTAGAACTAAGTAAATGAAGTACGCTTAATTTACTTTTTATAGCAGTAAACAATGAATAATACGTGTTCTATTCATACGTTATCGACACATCAATACGTTGTGTGCTCTTAAACAATTTGGTGCAGCTAAATCTTCGTAACCGTGGACACGGTCGGAGGAGAAACCTAATCTTATTCTATGTTGGCTAACGATACTGGAAGATTAATCGAGACGTTCGTACTTTCTAAAACTGCTTCGGATTAATACTAAAAACAGAACTAGCAACGGTTTCGAGTTCTCCGCGACAAATACTGTAAAACTAGCGATACAGATATTCTTGTTTCAATGTGAGAACACCAGAAATATATTGGTAAAACATATATTCCTACAGTCCTTGGGCGCATTGGAACACCAGTCAGTTTTTATACTGTGACTCCACTTCGAAACAACGTAGACACGGCTCTAACATATATTATATCTCAATTTGTGAACATTCAGTTATTAGAGACAAGATGTGTTCATTTCTGTGTTTGTATTTACTCTTAGTTTTTGGAGATCTAAGTCTAAAGGCCATTTTACTTTTTTTTCTCTAACATTTCTAACATTCAATGACAAGATGAACCTACTTGTTTTAATGTTTCTATCTACGCTCGCACACTTCCGTGTATTTCATTATAATTTGTTTGTAATTATATTGACTATCAGAGGCTAACTTATACCTACGAATAAATTAATTAGATAAATAATATGGTTAGAAGTCAAACAAGTGTTATTCTACAGTTAACAATTAGCGCCTACGTTGCGAATATCTCGAAAGACGCGTAACTATAATTATATATATATATAGATATATATCGCAGAATCATTCTTTTCTCTTCCTAAACATCGTTCACACTTTTTCTTATAACATACAACGTTTGTACCAGTTTCTACCTACGGAAGTTCAACTACAGAATTAAAACAAAACGTAAAGCATCTCAATTGCAAGTTTCAAACTCTTTGCAAGGTACTTCGGGAAGCTCCCTCCGGAAGAAGCGGTTCCGAAGGGTGAGAGTTTTCAACTAGAACATTCCAACTAATTATTAAAATCTAATAATTGCAACGGGAAATTACTCGCCAATAAAGACGCGCTAAGCGCATCCCAAAGAGATCTTTAAACGGTAGACGTCTGCTGATTATTGTTGTCCAATGGAATACTTGATGAGCATTCCTTCAGCATCGCTCGTAATCGAAGAATTTCCTTCGAAGCAGCAGCAAGCTCGGACTGCAACTGAAGCTCTTTCTCTCTTAGGCGTTTTATATCCCGTTGGCAAGTCTGTAAAGACAGTATTCAGATTAGACGATTGGAAAATAGACTAACCGTTGTGTATAAAATGATTTAATGAGAGGCCATAGTTGTCAGCGACAACTCAACAGATTTTCTTCTTTTTCATAAATAGTTCCGAGCTAAATCATGTTCACCTAAGGTATAATATTACTAAAAAGCACTGTAGGTTCATAGCTTTATTCTTCAAAGTGGCTGATTAAACTACAGTAAAGTCTCTATGTATACATGACGGTATTTCGGGACCTTCGAGTGACAACTATGGATTAAGTAGGAAAATGTCATATATATTCTTCATCGAGAGCCGATATTTTTCAAAATTTTTTTTTATATTACTTCTTTCTTTTTGGATATATTCGCTACATAAGGACCATATCTTATAATTATGTACTAATAATTACGTAATATTGCATTAACAACAGTAAATACTGTTCAAAAAATTGTTGAAAAATATTGAAAAACATCAAAGTTATGAGGTTCTTTCCGCGATTCTTATATGAAGCGTCCCACAATGCGCCGTAGTGCCGTAAGGCTTGGCCAGTCGAGCGGTATGTTTCGACGCGCCGCGTTACATTCAAATAATTTTTCTGTGGCTAATATTAAAACGACCATATTTTTAAAAAGTTGACCATGAAGGGGTCGAATAAGGCTATACCCTCATTTTTTTCGAATTTTTAAATATTCCCCTGCGGTTACAAATGCAAAGCTCATTTTAACCGGTTTATTAGTTCAACTGTTATAATTTTTCGAAGAAAGATCACAGATGCAATTTTTTTTAAGAAAAATCAAACTTTAAAGAGCTGTAAAATCGACATTTTTTTACATTTTGAAAAATCCTTCGAGATACGTCTATATGCCCCTAAAGACTACAACATAACCAAATTTGAACAAAATCCACCATGTTACTCCGAAAAGTGTCCGTTTTCGCATGGAATGACTCATTTATGGATTTTCAAGTACATATTAATATGTTTGACAAGTATAGAGACTTTACTGTAGTAAGTAATTTTGAAAAAAAAAAAATTCCGTTTCATATTACACAATCTCTCTCCAATCATTTCATACCGAAGTTACTCACCACATTCTGCCTCAACAGATCCAGCTTGTCACACTTCAGCCTAGTAACCTCCATCCTCAGGTTCTCGTTCTCCAAAACGCCGTCCTTAGTAGTGCATCTGGCGGTGTCGTGCGTTTCCGCAGAACTCATCGACTCGAGACCGGTGTCGCTATCGGGATACACGGCCTGGTCTAGTTCGAGCTCGCTGTTCAACGAACTATCATCGCTTTCCGAGACGACGCGCTGAGTTGTTTCCATCTTCTCCGATCGCTCTTGTTTCCGCAAGTTCTCGTGGGTCAGTCTTTGAATGGAGGTCATGGAAGTTTTGCCAGCGACTGCGGCGTCGTTGCCGGCGCAAATCGACGACGTGGATTCCCTGCGATCGACCTCATCCTGCTGTAAAGTCGCCTGACTGCTGTCTTGATTGTCTGTGTTGGACAAACTGCTGTCCTGACTCCCTAAACTGGGGCTTCCGTGCTCCGAGTCCCTTCTGAGGGTCAAATCGGGTGATCCTAAAGGACTCGTCGGCTCCACAGAACGTTTGCCGCTGATCTTCGTCGTCGATTGTCGATTGCTAGGAGGACTGGGCTCCGATTGTCCTTTCTTCGACAGCTGTTGCGGCACGCTTTCCGTCGACGCGTTCCTGACACGCGATATCAGCGCCTTCCGTACCGTATCGATGAATCTGGACCCGCTCCCGCCGCTTCCGGATCCCGACGCGTCGCTCGCTGTCGGGCTCACTGGACAATTGCTTCCGAATCCTAAACCGGAACTACCTAAACCGATGGCTCCTCCGAGGAAATCGCCGGTTTTCGCTTGGAGCTCCTCGGTGAGGGATTCTAGAAGCGCTGACCTGGTTCTGAGCTGTTGACAAAAATTCGTACGCGTTAACATCGAAGACTGAGACGAATGTAAAAGTTTTGCGACCGTGTAAAGCGTGCAGATACCTCGAGCTTGGAAAACTTCTCAGCTTTGTACGCGGCGTTCTCAGCGTTCACCAATTTCGTCAAGAGGAATTCCTTGAACTCGACTCCACGCAAAAACACAGCTGGCGTCGGGAGAGCCGGACCAAACCAGGGAACGTCGTTTCGCGCCGTGATGCTTACTTTGTACCTGCACGGAAGATATAAAGCGTTCAAAAATACTGGCGTAAAATTCGACTCGACAATGCTAAACGAAATCTGGGCTCTACGACGCTCGACTGGAATCGTTCGCGTATTATTTTAGATGGACGGTTTGTTTAGGGTTGGGAATAGCGATTGACCAAACGATACGTCCGAATTTCGCGCTATCTCGCTGCATGGACACCGCGCGTGCGAATCTAAGAATATACCTCGTATTAGGAGTGCAAGGGTCGACGACTTGCACCACGATGAACGCGTGCAAGAAGTGGCTGGCGATCATATCCGGACTGAACGGAGTCGATTCCTCTTGGAATATTATCGCGACGATGTCGTTGCCGATGTGTCGTTTGCGCTGCAACTGCTGGGAATCCCCCGGACTATATGGAAGGAGGGAAGCGACGTGGAAAAGCACTTCTCGACCTCGGAATACCTCGTATACCGCGGAGTCTCCCGTTTGTCCGTGTCGGGTGTCTAAACCACCGCGATATCTGTAAAAATTAACATTGCAATTTCGTTAGTCCGCGTTCGAGTAAGTAGAATGTAGCAGCAGGATCGTCGACACTGACCCTAGGGATGTTACAAATATTCGAATATTTAGAACATTCAAATACCACTGAAATTCGAATTTGATATTCGACGTTAAATAAATAATTACTTGAATAATCAGGACTATTCGAATATTTGAAGTGTTCCAATTTGGCAGTGGTCCAGAAGTCAGTTCCAGCGCGAATTAATTAAAACTACCAACTAACGTAAATCTTTTAGAATTTATACTTGCATAATAATTTGATATGCATACTCTAATAACGAAAGCAAAAATACTTAATCAAATTACCGTATTATTGTTGGTTACACTGTATACATTCCACTAATCGGATTTTATATTTGTGCCTTAATCAAATGTTGCAAATTATTGCCTCAAAATGTCGAGTTCTTTCTTACAGTGTATATATTTTGTAGTATTATCGTGTTATTTATGTTATTATCACTATGGCTGTAATTAGAAATTATAGGTTTACATTTTCTTCACACACTTATGACATATTTTATGAACATAGAAATTTTTAAGAAAAATTATTAGAATGTCGTGAGTTGTACAAAATTGCACGCATTTGCACCCGTTGCGATTTATTTAATTTGTAAGCTTATTTAATCTATATAAACGGCAAAAAGAAAACGTGATCTCCCGCAATTCCCTTATCATTTTATTTAAATATTTTATTAAACGTATCTACGATTACGCGCTTACAGTTGTTTGAAGAGTGATTCAAATTTAAAAATCTAAAACGAAGTGAGTACATTAATGATTAATGACTAGAGTATGTTTTTATTGAAAGCAAGAAACGAAAATAAAAATTAAATGGATACAAGAAAGAAACGGATTATTGATGATTTTAAGAAAGAACTTAGGATATTAGTTGATCAGCCAAACCCCGATTATATGTATTTGTAACACTTCATTATTTTTATTAACAAACACTTAGTCAGTCGAATAAATTATGTTTTATTGTCTTTACTCAAATATTCAAAAGTAGTTTTTATACAGTCCAATTTTCCCACCTAGAATAATTAATTTGCGCTAGAACTGACTTATAACACTTATGATTTATGATATGACTTATAACGCGTGGCGAAATTTCAATTGTTCCAATAATCTTAGAATTTTCGAATATTCCTAATGTAAGTATTTGAATAATTCGAATAAATTATTCGTATTCGAAATTATTGAAACCATTCGAATACTTCGAATAGTCGAATATTTACAGTTCTAACTAACCCTTTATGATCCTTCAGGTCGATCTTCTGACCCAGCAAGTCCAAGAACTCCTGGAAAGCTGGAGTCATCTGCCTATTCCCAAACAGTTGTTCCTCGGTCACCTGACCAGCGCGTTGATGAAGAACACCGAATTTAAACCTCGACACCAAGGCATGCTCGTCGTATCGTGCTATTAACGTGCCAGCTCCGGAACAAACGACGGGCATCAACGCGCTCACATTTAGAGATTCGTTGATCGCCTGTAAAAAAGATCTATGTTAAGCTGAGTATACACCAGCCAGCCGCTCGCGGGCACTGTTCGTAAGCAATGTTTGCAAGCAGTTCGTAAACTTTCTATAATCACTACTCAATCTTTTTTCTCATGTTACGCCAATTGTTTAAAAATTGTTTACAAACAGATAGCAGATTCTACGAAATTCAACTGTCATGCTGTTGGTGAACAGTTTGCGAACGTTTGTACAGACGCGTCTTTAGACTAACGAGTGTAACAATCCATTAAATTTGAGTTTAAATATATTTTTCCTTCACGAAAATTACATTTTTGTTATAAATAGATTGCAGATATTTATGAATCTATAATTGTAAATAAGGTAAATACGCCAATAGCTAAACAGATTTTAAATTAATCAAGAATTATGAAAAAACTAGGTTTTTAATTTATATTATTGTTTTTTCATTTTATAGAGAAATCGTTTGTTGTGTTAAAAATTTAATATTTTCAATCAAGTGTTTTTTGTATGCGAAAAGTATTTCATAATTTTGTCCATCTACTAAACATACAGGGTATGAGTAGAATTTTCATAATTTTATGATTGAATCTTTTCTTAAAATGTATACATTTTTTTTACAAAACGTTTGAATTTTGTTTATAAAAGAAATATTATTTCTAAGCAAAATCTTAACATAAATGTCGGAATCAGCTAAGCCGTCCATCTACTAGATTACTAAGGTACGTAGAAATATGCAAAGAAACGCATAAATGTAAAAAATGTATGTTACAATATTTAGAAAATAAGACACTCTTTCATTCGAGCTTAAAATATCGGTACAAATACGAATTTACATAAATATTCGCCGACTATTTACAAAGTTGAAAACTGGTATTTTTTTGACATTGTTATCCTCAAAATAATTTTTTTGTATTTGGAATTGGTGCTAATTATTGTTTCAGTCATTATAAATGTATTTTCATTGATAAACTGAAGAAGGATAAGTTGTACATTTGAATTTGCCAGTGTTTCGTTGAACTGATATAATTGTACCAGTTAAGTAACTATTTTACGACTTCAAATTAAGGACAATTAAAAGACTGATACGGATCGAATTCGCGCCACAAGTTGCCGAGATGCTTGCCAATAACTAACTGTTGTCCGAACCAGTTATGCGGGCAAAGGCCACGAAAACGTGGCATTGCCGCCACGTAGTAATGAAAATTTAATACTGTACTATTGAGAAACTTTGAAGACATTCGCTGACTACTACTCGAGAAATTGACATAATCTCATCACTTTATGGAACAATTTTACTACTACACTTTTTCTCATTTTCGCACGTAAAAGGATTCATATACAGTAGAGGATGAAAAAGTGATTACTTTCTTGATTCATTTTATTTTTATTACTTTTTAATATCCATATAAGAATTTAGTACACATTTCATATACTGATAGAAAATGAGAAACTCTACAAAAGCTAATCATAATTGAATCTATTTAATCATAAAATTTAGATTTTATTGAATATTAAACAGTAACAACACATTTTGAGGGCCGACAAAAAAGTTAACACTTTTGAAAAGTAATTGAAAACTTCAATATTTTGTGGCATTAGCTCTTGCTTTTAATGTTTTTAAACTTTAAGTGTTTTTATTATTGAATGCATCAATTCTTAGTTTAGTGGTGTTTAAGCTTGACAATTGTAATAGTCAATTCATTACCCACACATTAAAAATTCCCCATAAATGTTTAAAGTAGTTTTAAAACTTCATTGAACATTTATGTAACGAGGATAAATTTGTCTGTCCAATGAGCAAGAATTTTAAGAACTGGATAATTTATTTGCAACTATCGAGGAAACTCGAAATGAGTTTATGATCCTAATTGAAAAATTAATTCATTCAACATTCAATATCAAAAAGATATGAGGTCACTCTAAGAGCAACAGGTGTCCCTACAAAATATTAAATTTTATATTACCTTTCAAAAATAAGTAACTTTCTCATCGCTATTAAAAATATACTGTACCTTTTTCAATGTTAAGTAACATTTTTATGTTATTTACAGTGACTTACATATTCGTTCACATGTATTCCAAAAAATCATTAGTATTCTAATTGTTCTATTGAATTCATGTTCTTCTAACTTCCATATTTAATTATTTCTGAGTTTTCGTAACTTTTAATATGCAAACGCAAATACTTTTTATAGAATTTAAACAAACTTAACATACCTGTATATTAAAATTTTCTGTTGACGTTAAAAACGAGTAGAAATAAAATCAATAAAAAATCTGAAATGTATGTAACTTTTTGGCCCACTACTGTACATTATTATCGGTCTTTACCAAATTTTCAATAGATAAAGAGATCTCTATAAAAGGGAAAATAATCAAATGATGTTTGTTCCAACGTGTCATATTAACACGCATTTGTACAAATCGAAGGATTTGAAAAAAAAAGAAGGAAAATGTTGAGCAGTGTGCCAACGAACGCCGTCAAGGGCTTCGTCCGTACTTGAAGCAACAGTCCTCGAAAGAGAAATTCGCGCACGGTGAAAGGCGTCGAACAAAAGAGTCGCTGAAAGCATAATTTCGCGGCATCAACCTCACCTTGACCATTTTCGCGGGCGACGGATTCGGGCCGAGGTTCGCGGCCGGTACCAATTCGTGGGTCGAACCCGCTCGCAATCGCAGCAAAACCCGCCAGTGCTCCTGTCCAGCGACCGTCTCGGCCTTCACCGAGACCAGGACCGGCCCGTTCTCCCCGTCTCTTCCCACCAGGTTCACATGCTCCTGCAAAAAGAAAAGGTTCGCAACGAGATGAAACGGAGCCGCGACTTTGCGCCGAACGGGGGCGAAACGCGCCGACCGACTCGTTCTCGTCGCGTCGGTGGACTTTCGACGCTGCGCGCGCGTTGAGAAGCGAGTGAAAGGTGCAACATTTTTGCTGCAAATCACTCGGTTGACCCTTGTGTAGTTCAGAGGGGAAGCTGGCGCAGTTGAAACTGTTTCGTCTGCGCGGCCGAACGAACGAATTATAATTGCGAGCTTGACGCAGGCGTGTCGTATGTTACTGCTGAGATCATCCCACGAATAGGATCTTTGGAAGCTGGTATATTTATCGAGAAAGTGACGCTTATGGCTATGGTTTACTCGCTTCGGGAATTTCGTGGCTCATTTCTTTTGAAATTCGCGGATTACCAACAATGCGAACATGAATATAAACCGAATTTCAATCACGTATGTAAATATGGGTGAACGGGATTATTTATTAATTGACCTAATTATGTTATTAACTTAATAACTAAGAGAACCAATTTTGAAGTAGGTCATTCGCAAACAGCTGTTAATCAGATTGGCGTTGTTTACCTTTTCCTTTGGTTAATATTTACAAGGGACATCGCTCAATTCTAATACGCCGATTTTTATACACTTTGATATACAGGGTGTCCCACGTAACACTTTTCGCGATTTTTCAAGTACTTGCGATAATCTGACAAAAAAATATTTTAAACAAAAGTTGATCAGTTTTCGATTGACTATACATTGCAATAAAAAAAAATTCGAAATTTTTTTTTATTATTATTGTGAAGGCCACCTTCATTTTTTTAAAATGGCACTTCAAGGTCATCCGAAGGTCATGGTATACTAGGTCGTTAAATTCGTCTTGATACGGGCTATAATACTGTTAAGTCAAAAATACAAAGTGCCATTTGAAAAAATGAAGGTGGCCTTGACAATAATAAAAAAAATAAATTTTTTTCATAGTCAATCGAAAACTGATCAACTTTTGTTTAAAATATTTTTTTGTCAGATTATCACAAGTACTTGAAAAATCGTGAATAATGTTACGTGGGACACCCTGTATGATATACTCGAAAAAATATTTGACACGTGTTGAAGGAGTTAAAACAGCGCCTAAAGTTGGAATGAAAAATGTATTTCGTAGTATATCTCCGAAAACTATTATTCTTAGATAAAAGGTTGCAATACAGAATTTATTTATTTTTTAACGACGAATCTTGCTGTGTAATTCCTTTTTCAAACAATTAAAAAATAGGTTTTCCACGTCAACTTTAAGGATTGTTTTTACCGCTTCGAGGGTGAATTACTGTTGATACAAAAAAAAAAAAAAACACGTGTCAAATATTATTTTGGAGTATGTACTATATTACAGTACTGATCAGAAAGTGTTCCCCTGGCTTGACTCAGAAAGTATCCCATCGAATATCCCCACCAGTTTGACTGATCTTCGCCGCCGTAACTCGATACGGCTGTGGTAGCGGCGAGGGGACTCGCGCTGTCGAACAAGCCATAAATTTCGCTCGGCGCGTTGCGGCTTCCTTTGACGAAAGACGGAATATGATTGGTTCTCTTATTCTGACAGCTACACGTTCAGTCCGCGCGGATTTACTACGATACGAAGAGACTCCAATTCTTTAATACTTTAGTTCATTGACATTTTAACTTTGTTTGTATAAATATTGTTTCTACCTTATTTATACCTATATGTACAGTAATTATTTTACACTTATAAATATAAGTATTTCATAAATAATAATTTATGAAAAATGTACAAGACGTTCAGGTGGCCGTGTTGTTTCAAATTGCACCCACTAAACTATAAAAATTATTACAAAATGATACAAGAAAAGTATAAAACGGAAATATTAATATTTTTTCGGGATTGACCTAATTTGTCTAAAATTATACTATTTAGTTCTCCCTCTCCGAAAATAGTCATGAAAAATCTGTATAATTAACTCTCGAAGTACCGATCGCGATCGGTTTGATCGGTCGCACGGAAAACTACGGTGGGTCCGAACAGCAAGAAATAATACACATGTCCCTGTAATAAACTCTATTTCCGCCAGTTTGCTTATCGTCCCGCGGAAACATTTCACAAGTAAAGCCTTCCCAAAAGTAATAACATTCTATTTTTGAGCGGCAATAAGTAACGGAACATAATTAATAAAGTATTTAGTCAGTGCAAAACAAACATTTCCGGATTTATGTTTGATAGCAGCGATATATACATATGTATGTGCATGTGTGTGTACATACATATTTACATAAAAGGGTACGGTTTCATTAAGAAACAATCAAGTTATCTCAGAAAAAGACTAAAAATATAAAAATAAAAATTAAATTTTTACGCCATTACAAGTCACGTTTAAAGCAGTGCAAATTTGTCCTATATCATTTTTTTACAATATCGATAATTTATCAAGCACAACTTGAACTAACACTGTTAATTGAACGTCTTGTACAATATTTGTAATAGTAGTACCTAATAATTAATATTCTTATATTGGTTTAAAGTTTAAAATAATTACTACATGTTTATATTTTTATATTACAAGATATCAGTATGTATAGATTTAAAAGCGTAGAATGAATGAATGGGAGTTCACATCTTCGCATCATAGTACGCACGGATTAAATGACAGAAGTCAGAACGAGAGCGCTTGTCGTATTCTGTCCTTTTCTTTTATCAACAAAGAAAGCCGCACCAGCGCCGAACGAAATTTATGGCTTGTACTACAACGCTAATCCCCTTGATCGGCCCGAGCCGCCTCGAGGGCGCGGTAGGAATCAAAGACTACGAAAACGACTACCAGTCTCAGAAGAGACTCGCGCCCGGTCCCGTTGAGCGAACACTTTGTGGATCAGAACTGTATATGAAAAGTGGATAAAAATCGACGTGTTACAATTGAGTGATTTCCCTTGTTAGTATCTCGTAAGTTTGATTCTGCATAACAAATCAGTTCAGTTGACGATCTATTTTTCAATGTACACAATATTTTGGGAAGGTGTGGACCTTCGCGTGCACGGATACGTCCAGTATTAGAGCGTCACGTATTTTTTGACCGGCTGTACTGAACCGACGTTGTGCAAATCTGAGAGGACGATAATAGAAAGAAGCAATGTCTGGACTTGGTATGGACTCCATTACTCTTGGTATAGTATAGACAGGCGCTGTTAGGTAACAAGACGACTGACTGACGTTTTCTGCCATTGCATGGCCTTCTTTTTTATTCGAAATAACCTCGGAACAGTTTCATTTACAACAATATTCTAGGAAAACTGATACACATACTTTTAAGTAGAATCTCAAGGGGACAAGCTTTCGTTTTTCCTTAGTAAAAATAACAAAAAAATGACGAAATTCTTTTTTAAGATACACACACAATTATTTTTATATAGATTATATTTATATAGATTTAGAATTTTAGTTTTGCTTATTTTTAGAAACTTTCGGTTCCAACTAATATTAGTCGCAGATTTTTACCGTATGGAAATTATATTCTACGTCGCATAAAACAGTAAAAACGTGTCCAATAGTAGAATCAAAATGAATTTTTAATAAACACTTGTGAAACGTTTAAAATGTAGAATAAACATTCGCCTGAGAATCGCTAATTCGCAATAAATGAATGGAGAAGCACGAATAATCTATTCTTCATTATCTAAAGTTGAATACTCTTGGCGAATTCGCAGGATCATACAGTAACTAACGTATTTACGTTGCATAATACACGTTCTGGCATAACAGCCCGCGGTGTGTCATTATCGTGTGTTAAAGTAACACGACACATTACGTTGCGCCACACGGTACATGATCATTATGCTAAGATGTCACCGTACTGACAAAATAATGAAACTAATATCAAATGAATACGTAGAATCTCTTCTAAAAATTACTCTGTAACACTAAGAGTTCAGAAATCGCTAAATAATAATGTTGCAAAGAAGCTACACATTGCAAGGGGTTCAAAAACCACTCATTAAGTCACCCTTTAGGTAATTTCGTTCATTTTATAATTCTGTACCTGAGAACCAGATTAATCAAGTACAGTTTTGTTACTTTTTAGGAAAGCAGAGTAGAAAATAGAGAAACAGCAATAAAAAAATATATACCTACACATCATTTTCAGAAAAACTTAACTTGGGTTAGTCTAGTTCTCATTGTCAGATACAGAATTTTAATTTCAAAAGCTAAAGACCAGTCAACGAAAAGATACTCAATTCTTATTTAAAATATAGTAAATGGCCATAGAAAATATTAATGAATGTGTTAGCTATTAATTAGAGTAATTAGTAGACTGCTAATATTTTGCATTTATGCTGATTTTAAATTTGCCAAAAGAGATGCAAAAATACATTAAATATCCCAAATAAAATACGTGTTATAATACTTAAAAGGAAAAAAAAAAAAAAACAAAAAACACTTTTATTTACGTTGCTTTTTTTTATATTCTTGAAAATATGAATTTTCATAAGCATCCGCAGTCTAGCAAAGATTATGGAAAGTCTTTTGAATTTTTCATTAAAATTTTTTTAAAGTTAAAAAGTTTTTGTCGATAAGAGTCCACCAAGTTAACTGAAACTCCCTTCCCGATAAAAAATGTATTTATTCTCTCCTACCTCGAAAAAAAACATCGAACGTCACTGTTTTTTTAAATAAAATAATTTTCAGAGAAATTACCTCCGAGATGACCTAATCACGAGCAAATAAATGAGAAATTCTCCGATCAGGTGCGTCTAGAAAGAAAAACGGCAGATGGTCGA
Source organism: Perdita meconis (assembly GCA_030770465.2). NCBI lineage: Eukaryota > Metazoa > Arthropoda > Insecta > Hymenoptera > Andrenidae > Perdita > Perdita meconis. The sequence goes on along the minus strand of JASKOS020000003.1, from coordinate 13,577,160 downwards.
CGGATTGAAGGAATACGTTTGCGTCGGTTTCTAGAAAAGTACGGTGAAACCGGAAGAGGGTTTCCATGCCAGCTGTTATCCGCAACGCACCGCTTCGTAAACTAATTACGAGAAAAGATTAATCTGATTGCATTATTCCCCTCGCGCATTCCCTCGCCTGTGTCTACTGTGATTTTCAGAACCAGGATTTGCATCCACAAAACTGCCGATTTATCGATATTAATATTTGAAACAATGCGTCGAACGAAGAAGGAATTTTGAAAATGGTTCGAAGCGCAATACCATACAAGATGCTCGTTTATACTCTCGGTCGTGGCTTCAATAGAATGCCGCGGAGTTTTCAGTTAAAATAATTAAAAAGTTACCCGTGCAACGTGTTCGTTATGCTATTTAGCGAACAGAGAAAGCTAATTCCGTTTTACTGAAAAGAATGAAACCTAGTTTAAACTGCAGTTTACGCGGCTCAAAGGTACGCGAAGTTTACTCGCGAAGCGTTAGCAACTGTCGAAGCTGATCCTTTTATCTATTTATTTATTTTATTTCCTGGCAACTTTTTCAGTTAAACTGAAAACTGAATCAGTTTCGTTCACTTAAAATCTTCCGATTAGTTTTCGTTTAATTTGAAAGTATCTTTTTCGCTCGTTTAAATAAACATATTCTGGATAGGAGGAACTACAGAAATGGATATTTATAGGGAAATCTAGTTTTCCAAGGCTTGCAAATTTTATTTTACGAGATCCTACGTCGAGGTAACACTAAGGAAAGATGTTTATTTCAATTTATGTTCGGAGTCAGCCTATATAAAAGGTACGGAGGCAGGGAAGGGGATGAGGAGGAAGAAGACAGGCGGAAGAAAAGCGGTTAAGAATGAAAATCAGGGATGCTTGAGGGAGGGGAAGGAGAGTTTCTTATATAGGCATTGCTTGTAGACTATGAGAACGTTCCCACTCCCACGCCCGAAGTGCTCTTTTCCTTTTCCTGCGCCTCTTTTCTCCTTCTCTTACCGCTTCGCCTCATCTTCCTTTTCTATCTAGTTTCGTGACTCTGCTCTTGAAAGGTATTTACAGGGTAATTTCACCGTAGAATTTTTCAAACAGGATACTGTAGAGCCTCGATCATCGGTAGTAATACGGAGACCGGAACGTTCGGGTAACAGAATTTGCGAATACTAGAACTTTTATCAGTAATTATAACAAGTTCTGGCATTATCCAAATAAATTATTTAAAATTTTATGAAATCAAACAACTCTACTAATTTTAAGTTTAAATATTTTGCAGTACAAATTAATTTGAACACTGCAGTGACTCTTTAAAAAGTAATATGTGATTTTCAATCCTTGCTATTTAACTTATATTCGATGATTTACACAAATTTAAATTTTTGCGGTCAAAACGCTGTGCCATGGTTCAATCTCTTTGATGTGGTTCATAATATAGAATATCTTAAAAATGAAAATTGTACTTACAAACGATCTTACTCCTTATTATTTCACTATTTGAATTCTGCTACAGTCTTCGGATCTTTTTTACCTAATGATTTATTTTATTTCAGGCAGCAAATGGTTCGATTTTTAAAAGAATTTTAAGAAATTTGTGTTATCATTAATCTTTGTTGTTGCTAAATATTCTATCAACATTTCGCTGTGTATATTAATAATTATACGTGGCAATAATTAATGTTCTCATAAATTTAGACTTTCGCGAGAAATTTTGACAGGGTTAAATAATTGCGTCCTACAACGATTCTGTTTTCCCTGCTTTCTTGCTATTATTTTATTCAAAAGAGTAAACTAAATTTAAAAAATACTAAGAAATAATTTATTTAAGCATAACACGAACCAAAGTTACTTCTCTATAATTATTGGTAGAATAAAAGTAAAAATAGTTTTCAATGGTACAGTATTTTAAATTATTATTTCTTATCTCCATTTCAAATGAAATTCGCCCAGATCTGATATAAGAAATAATGGTGCAGTTATTTTTACCACCTTAGTAGGCGAAGCATTAATCTCTTCATGGACGGATTGACTAAAAAGTAAGGAAAATGGATCACATTCTTCCTTAAATTTATTTTCATTTGTCGAAAAACGATTCTTCGCACGGTGTGCATTTTAATGATTCCAACTGATTAAATATTTCATGCGTACGCAAAACGAAAGATGAAATAGTTTTATCACATTAAAGGAAACTTAAATTTTACGAACGGTACTCTTCGTTACTCGTATCTTATTTATCTTCCCGCGAAATATCGTTCGCAGGAGCGAGTAATTATAACTACATTGTGTTGTAATTGCAACGGAAATTGAAACGACTGTAAATTCATTTTCAGAGATACAATCGTGTACGTTACAATAGCGCAGAACTTTACCCGTGCCACGGGGCGTTTCGCGAAGTCGTAATAACCTCAGATTTGCCAGAAGTTAATGAATAACGCACCGCGCGGCGGAATATTGTGTGGAAACGGGTTTAAAGTTCCATAAACTCCATCCTCATTATTGATCACCAACCGCGAGTCATGAATGTGCTAGAATATATTAATTTTCGTGAAAGACCAACTGGTACACTCGGAGCTAAAAGGATCGTATGACCTTCCAAGCTCCACAAAACTATCCTTTCCATTTCGTTCATTTAAACATTATTTGCAATAACTATTTCAAATTTTAATTTGCTAATCTATACACGAATAACAATTGAAACAATTTCTAAATATACAAGAAATTAAAATTGAATTTTTCAACCTTGAAACTGAAATCCCGTTAAGCGGTAATTTGTTATTAATTTAGCACCTGCTCCGAGGAATAATCAAATGCGCTCAACGTTAAATTCAAGTGCGAATTCTATTGTGTTCGCTTAATTATCGTTCGGCCGTAATATGTTGCGCCTATTTCCTTTCGAATATTATTAAAGTCATAAGTTCATAATTATTCAGCGGTACTAGATGTTAATTATAAAGGAATGCGTTGATTGATTATTGTTGTTTGAAGCAGGGCCATTGATAATCTTCGCTATTCCTATTTTATCTATCGTTAAGTAGTAATTAATATAGGATATAAGCAGAGTTTTCTTGGCTTCTCTACTTTATTATAAATTCTATATACGCAAAAATCTAGTTTCTTATACGATTTTACAAATCACTTTTCAAAGGAATTATCAAATTTTATCATATTAATGTGAAGTTACTAAAATGAAATGGAAGTTAGAAGCAGTACTGCATCTTACTGCTCACTCCAAACACCAGAAACGCATCAGCGTCAGTTTTGTCATTGCATAACCATTCAAGTGCCAGAGGTCGCTGAAAAAATCATATCGAGAAGTGCCAAGCGACACGATCGCGCTCGTTTCAGTTGCTGAAAAATGCCGTGTACAATCGTGCTTGTTTCAATTGGAGTCTAAAAAAAATTGCGATTCAACAGCGCGGCGGCGTGACGTTTTTCGACACGAAAACCCGAACAGCGCTCGCACCGTGCGACACACAAACGATTAAAAAGGACTTTGATAGCACGCTGAAGTATCTGTATTTAACGACACGACTTTTTTCAACGAAATAAGATAATAAATGTCCCAATTTCTGCTCACGTCCCGATTTCTAATCACTTCGTATTTTTCTTATTATTATAAATGTTACGTTTGTACTATAATTGTAAAAAAATAATTATAAGTTCTTTGATCATTCATGCGAGTGATGCACAGGTTTGTTAGAAAGAAAGTGCTATGTAAGCAACGAAAAAAATTTTAGAACAAGGAACTTACTCGTTCTGATCGTATTCTTACTGCTTAGACTAAGGAACGGCAATTTCATTGTGATTCGATAATCGGACCGAATGTAGTGTGTGCAGAAATAAATCGTATTTAATACTAAAAACGTTTACTGTATTTTACTCTGGATTTTTTGTGAGTTACTTGTCATGAGCAGAAATACTGACATTTAGAGTACTACATTGAATCAGCCATTATTAATAATTAAACGTCGTATAACATCTTTTTAAAATATTTTTGAATTAATTGATTCATTATCGATTAATCAATTACCTTGCAAATTTTTACTGCAAACAAATTTTTTATATCCTTTTCATAACGAGTGAACGCTTAAATGAGCAGAAATTGGGACATTCACCTTAGTATTGAAACAGTTTCATTCTCTGGAACTGAACCGTCGCGCGGCAGGTCTGTCGAGCTTTTTGCAGCGCATCGAGTTTTTAATAGACGGTATTAGCGAAATTTACATACCCTGCCGACGAAAAATCGTCGATAGCACTTGGCGGTGTCGTCTTGGTCTATCCTAGGCTGCCAGGCGGGCTGCGCCGGAAGTAACGCCCTGCCAGCCGAGTCGAGTGCGTGGCGATGATCGGTTCCGTCGACCCAGTATCCAGGTGGTGTCACCACCAGAGGCGGCTGTGACCCGGAAGTTGCTTGCTGGAGCGCAGCCTCCATAAGAGCCCTGCCAACCGGTGCATCGCCGACCGGTGACGGCGACGGTGTCGGCGTGTGATTATTTTGATTGCCAGGGCTTGACGCCGCCCGGTCCTCCCTCGGGGTCTGTAATCATCACGAATCGATCCTCTCGTGAGATCTCTGAACGTCAACCCCATCAACACAGCGAATTAAACTAATTCGAGTTTGCCCGAGATTCTTACATCTAACAGGGAAACGTTTTGAGAAGAGGGTCGCGACATCAAGCAGGTTTTAGTACTGTTAGAAACTTTAAATATTAGCTGCTAATGGCTTGTGCAATACAAGAAAATAGGGTAAAAAGATTCTAGCTACTCGGCGAGATTAGAACCTCTGCGCATCCAATGTAACGATGATTTCTTTCATCATAGTATCTAACATAGAATTTTTTTAGAAATTTGAAGGTTTCTTATTTGAGTTGAGAGGATTTTTAGAGTTTCGAATATTTGAAGAGTTAAAGTTCAGGATTTGAAGATACGAAACTAAAGATTTAGAGACTTTAAAAGTTGGAGATTTTAAGAATTGAAGAGATATGAGAGTTTGAAACGGAAAATTTGAAGAGTTGAAACTGAAGATTTAAAATTTCACATTAAGATCTTGAAGATTTCAAGTTGCAAATTTAGAGATTTTAATATTTGGAGGGGATAATTTAAAAACATGAAAATAACAATTTGAACATTTCAAAATGAAAATATAGTGATTTCAGGTTGATTTGAAGATTTTTAGAGTTAAAATTATAAATATAAGAGATTTGAAAGTTTGAAATGGAAAATTTGAAATCGGAACAATACAATTTTTCGGAATTAATCATTATTTTTATCAATCATGATACAATTGCTTAATTATATAATGCTGCAGTAAAATTGTCTGGAATAATTAGAGAGAAGAAGCTGGTGAGTTTTCTGCTCAAGAAATCAAAGTACTAGGGGTGTGCGGGTACCCGAGTTTACGGGCTCGGGCGGGCTCGGAAAAAGTCGGGCGGGCTCGGACGGGTACCCGCAACATTAAAATATTCGGGCTACCCGATACTCCACGACTAGCCCGACACTGTTCGGGAAAATTGACTCATTCGGGCCAATTCAATGGAGAAAAAATCAGACGATCGACGATTGGGCAGAATCTCTACACTACCGGCTATCACGATCATTGGCAAATATCTCTTGACTATTTAATGATATAAATACATAACGTAAACTGAGTTCTAAATAAAAATAAAGAACACAAATTTTACACTTATAATAGTTTTTATTCTGTTTCTAAATTATTATATAAAAAACACAATTCTTCGATATTTTCAGGCAGTAATTTCGTTCGTGCTGCAGATACAATATTGCCGGATACAGAAAATAATCGCTCGCTAGTTACTTACGTAGTGAGTATGGCAAGAAAATATCTTGCTGCTAACACTAGTATAGGGAATCGTGTTTTGTTTTCTTTCCACCACTCTAGAATATCAATCTTTCTCGATACGATATTTTCTGAGAAATATGTCTGCATTTCTTTGTTCCTTCTACTAGTAAAAGTCTGTACTTCTGCTTCTGGATTTCCTAGTCTAGTCTGTACTGCCTATTTCTGGATTTCTCCATTAGTTTTGATTTTGTTCCAGCTAATCAAAGAATTGTAATATAAGGATATTTTGAAATTCGTGAAATCAATTAAGGAATACTGTATTTATAATTTGAAAAACGTACTACTTGTACTGAAAACTAAGTCGGGCTCGAAGGATTGTTTACTCGAAGTCTAAAGCAACTGCAACATTGTGTCTTTCAATGCTTTACGTTTTCGCCTTCGCTATCTCGCCTCGTGAAGGTCCTCAACTTAAGAGGCTTGCTTATTTTAACATTCTTTTAATTACATTATTCATACTCTTTCTTCGATATTCAAATGGTGTATTGTATGTATTTGAATTTAACGTTATACTTATCGTCGACGTCGGCGATCGCCGAGATCTTAATCCTTGGCTTTGGTGTATGAGTACGTCGCACAATGTCTTATAAAAATAAGAACTATTGAAGTTTTAAGATGAAATCAAAAAGGAGAAATGGAAACTTTTATTAGAAGAAAAAACAAAGGCATCGTATCATAGTCAAACACGATTCTCTATACCAGCGTTAGCAGCAATATATTTTCTTGCAATACTCGCTTCGTAATAATTTAGGAACAGAATAAAAACTATTATAACTCAAAAATTTGTGTTGTCTATTTTTATTCAATAATTAGTTTACGTTATGTATTTTAAATAGTTCAGAGATATTTGCCAATGATAATTGTAACCGGTAATGTAGGGATTCTGCTCGATCGTCTGACTTTTTCCTCCTTTGAATCGGCCCGAATGAATCGGTCTACCCGAACAGTGTCGGGCTACCCGTGGAGTATCGGGTAGCCCGAATATTCGTATGTCTCGTGTACCCGCCCGAGCCCGCCCGACTTCTTCCGAGCCCGCCCGAACAGTCGGGTACCCGTGATTACGGGTACCCGCACACCCCTACAAAGTACCGATGAAGAAATTTTCCTTTCCATCTCATTTTTTCACCAATTCCAGCAATAAAATGTGGTGTGTATTGCGACGAGCTAATTAGAAGGGTGCACAAACTTTTTTTCAGAAACTCGTGACACAAAACTAGCACGATGACGATATTTTTTATTGCGATAAAACACGATTCCGAGTTTCTCACGTTCCTCACGTTCGCCGTTCATTTCATTGTCGCCGAGAGAAATAAAGAAAAAGCAGCGAGAAAGCGATCGATCGTCATTCATGCCACGGACTTTAGCAGTAAAAAAAAACGATCGATGCGCGGTGGTCTACCTCAGTTCATCTTCCCCCGAGATAGAACTTTCGGTGTGTCTCTTTTCAAAAACTTATCGGGGACGTGCTTCATATTCCTGTTACTTTATTTTCTGTCCAAGTTTCGCAGCATTTACCGAGACCTAAAACGCGAACACTTTTCGAGACACCACTGACATACTACTGGAAGAAACTTGCTCGACGATAACAGTGATGCTTACTAAGTTCTGTAATATCTTTTATTTAAGAATGCTTTGACCTCAAAAGGAGATAAGCGAACAACACACGAAAATGAAGGTAAAAAAGGTTGGTACCCCATTTTTTACCGTCGAGGAAACATGTAACTCTGCAACTGTAACGTTGAATTGCTTTTCACCTAATTCGTACGTGTAGGAAACCGAATGATTATCTTTCTTTTAGGTATTATTAGACCATAGCTGGCGTGCATACGGCCTTTAATGGATTTCGTTTGATACTGTTATGAACCGCGTACGGCAATTGTGCCGTTAATGGTATCGAGCTTTCTGCATTTCTTCGTTATATCATCTTTTTAACGGCGACTTAAATAGTTTCAGTTACGCAAGGAACGAACAGACCACGCACTGAACGCGAATAAATGGTATGGCAAACTAATTAAAAGTAAAGTGATGGAACGCTGAATCGTACACTCGGAATAATTAATGGATGATATTGGAACTAGATCTCGGCATTATTCAACGAAATTCTTTTCACGCTTGCGAATAAGATGTGTTATTCATTGAAATCTATTTATGAATTTCTTTCTGGTAATTAAGCAAATTGAAATATTTTTTAATTCCTCTGTCTAATATTATTCTATTTAAAGATAAAAGACGAAAGAATTGCGAAGCTTCTGTACAATTTATTGAAGTTACACATAAAATTCTGTACAAAATTTGGCCGTCGTTCTTTCGTCACCATAAATTTGTCACACTTGTGAATCCATAAGAATGGTAATAACGTAGAACGAACGACAGGAAACTTGATTGCAATTTATAGCCTTTACAATTGTATAATAACTAAATCCACTGCGTGTATAAAATAGCAGTATCGCCATTTTTTGTTTCACCCGTGCTTTATCGGACGGCATAAAGAAGCCCTTTTATATCATTTGAATCGCAGCGTTATTGCGAGCTACCGGGAAACCACAATAAACGTGGCCAAAGAAATGGTCGTGTTGCAGGAAATTGAGATGTCTTCTCAGTTCTCAGCGAGATCACGAAACCAGAACGATTGAATGGCTTCGTAAATTGGAAAAGGAAACGATGAGAGCGCATTCAGAAATGTCATGCAACATCCATTAACACGTTCAACATATTCATTAGCTTTGGCGTAATTCTGGCGAACTTTATTATTTGCAATGTATGCATTTCTTGAAACGTTTCAGAAAGTAGGAATATATGGATTGTTATTCCGGATATTGATAAAAGGGATCAATTTTAAATTAAAATGTAAGTTTCTCTTCAATTTTGTATTAGCAACCATTATTTTTCTAGTTCTGTTCGTTGCAATCTTTAAATCTTTACGATATAAAGTTTAATCACTATACTCTATCCGTGGTAATTACATCGTCTTAAATTAAGGTCAACTCTAATGTGAGTGCTATGTTCCTGGATTACGTGTAACCAGTCATTGCAAGATAAACGCGATAAATTAGCGTAATCACTGGTAAAATAAATAATTTAAACATTCAGTTCAATTAAGAAATATAACAGAAAGGAAATTAAGAATTTGGTTTGAGGAATACTGCGTTGAGCTGAAGAGATACATACATGGATATAATTAATAAAATTAAAAGTTTAATGTTTGTAACGACGAAAGCGTAGAATAAAATTTTATGGAAATCTTCAGAAGAATATTACTTCTCGAGTTCCTTTACTTTACAGTCATCGCGACACTACTTTATGTTTAGGATCAGTGCTAATATCGCCACTATTATAACGACATTTACTATAATATTTTACGATTACCGATATAAATTCTACGTTTTTATCATAATGCTGGCGCGATTGTAGACATCAATCCGCAATATAGACACGATTGCTGCAATAAATGCATGCGGCAGTAACGCTTCTGCCGCAGCTAATTATTATCGGTATCCTAATCGTTGGTATCCCAACAAGAGAGTTATTCAGAGAGCGGAACGAACACTCGCGGAATGATCCTTCTGAATTACTTCGCCGATACGGTGGTCGCGTCTAGCAAATCAACAGGAATGTGGAAAAAAGAATTCTGTAGGATCGTAAATGACGAGCTTGGAAAAACCATAAAGAATTGAATGAATTGCGTTTACTACGAAGTTATAGACATATCTATTCTAAGACTTAATAGGGATAAGTTTTCAGTGCAATGTCAATTCGACTGGACCTCAAACCATAATTATTTTGTTTATTACTGTTTTCTACTATCCATAGATTTTTTACTTGACCGAAGTTCTAATCAATATGTTGGTATTATTCCATGAAAGTTATCTGAAATTATACAGCGGTTTTTATGCAGACAAGTTTTCAGGAATATCAAAGCATTTTAATAATAATAACATTATAGTGAAATCTCGATTTTCCGACTTAATTATCATCGATTTTTATTATCTAAAATATCAATTATTTAATTACACTTGAACTATGATTTAATGATGGTCTACGAATTATTAGCATCTTATATTGCAAATATTATATCGGATAATCGAGGTTCTACTGTACAGAAGTTAACTTCCTAGTTAAATCTTCATTTATAATAATTTTCATCACCACGTTATCGCTATTATAAACTATTAGAAAATATAAAAATGAGTGATTATCTTTTCAAACTTGTCTCGAAATGAAAAAAAAAAGTTGCAGGGAAAATGCAGAAAGTACGAATCGATAATAAAGAAACGGAAGAAAGCGCGAGAGTGAAGCCAGTTAATCGAAGTTCATGCCGTCAGGAAATTGTGTGGAAAGCAGCGAGAAGCTTTTTTCCCCCCAATTTTAGCTCTACCCAGCAAAAGCACCGCGATCATTACGGTTAATGGCAGGTTTGAAAAAAAAGGAAGCGTACAATTTGCGTAACTGGTTTCGACTGCCGCTTCAACTACCGCAGGAGTATAAATTGAAATTGGAATGCGTACGCGTGTCAGCGCCGAGGACGTGTACATATCCAAAGTGCACAGTGTTCGGAACGTTCTAGCGCCTAGATAGATACCAGATAACAGATAGAAATGTCGATGGTTTACTTATCGCCGCCGCTGGTGAAGTATTATCGAATCGTTTGGGCGAGCCGCCTGTTTACCCAACTGTGCTACAGCTTGCTCGGATGTTTTCTTCCCGCGAGGGCTGTTATTATTCAAATTCAAAGTAAACGTGTCTAGCTGCCAGCAGTATGACGAACGTTTTATAATATTATTGCTACGAGAATATCGTCGAGCTTCGCAACAATTGAAGTCGATTTCTATGGAAATAAAATCCGCGAAGGAAATTTATTTAGCAATCAAAATTACTTTGATAAATTAAGGAGTTGTACGCTTCACGATTAGTGGCGTCTTCGATAATCAATATTTCGCGTGATGGAAAATTGAGTTCGATTGCTGATATTGCCTAACAAAAAGTTTCCTATTTGCATTTGATTAACGGAAGACTTTGCATCGAGACCGTTCGAAAATAGAAACTTTTTAGTTTTTAATTTTCTCAAGCTGTGAAACTCCATGGGTTTGAGTTACAGAAATTTGCAAAGGATTTCAGATGCAACTTTGTTGCTAATCAAATTCAGGAATTCGTTTATTAATTTAAACAAGAGTTAATTGAGTTACGTCCAAGTTAATTGTGTTGCTTTTCCTTGTTATTATACATTCCCCGCGTGATGGATAGTATTTATGAAAAGTTATTCACAAACACGTTAAAATGAATGAAATTTCATAAAAGGAAATTTCTAAAGCTTCAATAATTTCATCGAAAGCGTAAGGAGAATTAACGTCCGAATATATAATACTGCGAAAATAACATAATACATCGGCCATAAAGGGCGTTGAACGCTAATAATAGGAGCATGTGGTTTGCGGCAGGTGGTACCATAATATGAACGACTGCTCCTGAATATCGCCACTCGCGCGATATCGTATGGGAAATCACTTATTTCAGTTTCCAACCGGCTCTTTACCATAACGTTCTTTCGCACTGTAAAATATTCCACGAAGCAACGATTTCGTATCCTCGAATATTGAAAACTGCGTGTTCGTCGAACTGCATTTTTCACTCTCACAAAAACTGAGACAATTGTAAATTATATGCAAATGGATTTGCATATTTAATTTCGCGGATCGAGAAGCAACGAATAAAATAAGAACTGATCGCAGAAATTTTGTAACTGGCGTTAGGTCCTGTTAATTGATCAAAAGCGGATTGCATTCAGAGATCAATTAAGCAGAACATACCGCGCATCTCTAAGGAGAACGTAGTGCATGATATTAACCGTCACGTGGCGCAATAGTTTATACGTTTCATCCAAAGCTTCATAGAGTGAGATTTTCTCACACTTTCTACTCTCTGTGATACTGAGATCTTCTAATTTCTATCCGTGTATCTAAATGAATTGTTTCCAAGACACAGCGTTATATATGTTGCGTATTCAAAGTTTTGTGAAAGTTTTAAAATGTATTTTCTTAATGATTTATTTAACTGACCGATGGCAAATTTACAGTTTATAGCTTACGATTAGATATTCATCGCGGACGATTCATCCACAATTCATCAAAAGTAAATGGATCTAGATTGGATCTACTTTATTCACCGATCACTTTGGATGTTCACTTTGGCTGAAGTGCGGATGAAATCTCCACACCTTTCACTGCGGATAAATCACTCGCGATGCTGATGCGCAAAGTGTAAAGTGTGAATTCGACTCGAATGATGGAAGAAGTATTTTTAAACATACATTTTTCTTCATTGGCTGTTCTCAATTCGACTAAAATCTTTTTCAAGCGATTTTTATACCCTGATTAATCTAATAAAAAACTCAAAATTAGTTTTAGAAAAACTGTAAAAATAGTTCTTGTCGAAAAAAGGTATTTTTAAATAGACTTAAATTAAAAATAGGTATTTTTAAATAGACTTAAAATACTTTAGACGGTATTTAATTGAAAAAATTATTCTCTAACAATAAGAAGAGTTTCTGTTAACGTAAGAAAATCATTTATGCTCACATTTTTCCGACAACGAACCAAATTTTTCAAACGAGTTTCAGTTATTAGAAGACAAAGTACTATAACTTTCCACCACTATTTTAAAACCAATTTAATATTTAGGGCAGGGCTGACGAACGGCGAAGAGCCACAGTGCCCCCACTACCAGTTAAATGGGGATGTTAGCGGGTTGGGGAGTGCGGGGCTGAGAGCCACACTGGCTCGCGAGCCGCCAGTTCGTCACCCCTGATCTAGGGAACTTTCCTTTTCTAAGTCTCCTCGCAAAGCTACCAGGTAACCAAGAAAGTTTTGCAGTTTCTGCACACACCACAATTTCAAGAAGTTGGTTACTTATCGGAGTAGGTTGACTAATTGTTAATAATTTTTTATCGATGCACGTGTTGCCGCGGAAAAATTTATCATCGAAACAAGAAACTTATTGTCACACACTAAATTTTTTGTTTCTGACAACGCCATCAATCATTGTTTGAGTTATTGGTTGACTAATGACGTACAGGAATATGCAAGACTAAGTAATTAATAGACTGCGGTTGTTTATGCAAATTTATATTTTTCATGGCATAGGAAAAGCAAACTAACTTAAATAAAAGTGTCTTTTACTTTTTAAACATTATAAAATGTATTCTGTTTCCGATATTTCATGCTTTTTTGCATCTACGTACACCCTGGTGCATTTGAGTAGTTAGTAAGATAGATCTAGAGGTTCTACAATATTGCAAGTTTTCGTTGCTAGTACGAAGGCTTAAATAAAATACTATAATATACTAAAACAGTTCTATTAGCATTGTATTATTTTAGTACTATAGATAAGCTGTTAATAACATTTCTTTTGACTTTTTGCTCCTATAGTCAATCTGCCTCATAGCCTAAGTCTACCAACACCAACCATGTGGCTTCTTGACTAACATGGAAGGCCTTAAAAAAATATAAAAATACTTTAATTGCTATCACATTAGATCAACTTTAATCATTTAATCAGATAGGTACACATACATTTTACAATACATATACCATAACCGTTATAATGACATTTAAATCACACAATTGATTAAAAATCAAATACTGGAAAATTAGCCTACCAGCTTCGGTCTCCTCTACTTTGTTTCGCAATCGTATATACAAAAAACGACGGAACATTTTTGACCACCCAAAAAAGAAATCCAGAAACTCTACCAACCTGAAATAAAACGCAAGACTTCAACTGAAACACCTGACTAAGATCAAATTAACATGGCCACGCGATAGCCATCTCCCTAGACGCAGCTAGAGGATTTTCGTCCACTAAGCGCTCAAATTTCAGCTCTCGGAAGATGAACGATAAAGTCGGGATCCCATTAGAGAAAAGCGCGGCGCGCGCGGTCCTGACAATCGCCTGATAAAGTCGATTTTTACGAGCAGACTCATCCTCAAGTACCAGGCGCGCCTTGACAGAGTACTTTAAGTACTTCAGGACGAATCTGCTCGTGAAAATCGACTTTTTCAGCTGGTTTTCAGAACCGTGCGCGCCGCGCTTTCCTCTAGTGGGACCCCGGCCTAACGGAGAAACAGAACAGAGGCGCTCGAACGATGCAGAGCCAAATCCGTAGCCCCTCGCTTGAAGATTCCACGATTCCTCTCTCGCCCTCGGCAGCTCGAAGTTTCGCGAATACTTTAATCAAACGCACCTCGATTCCCCATAAAATCGTGGAACCACTCGATCTAAAGATAGTCGAACAGGGGTCGCCACTCTCCGTCGTTTCGTTCCACGATCCTTTTCCCTGTCGCCGGGCATCTTCCTCGACGAGTTTGCGCTCGAGTTTATATTTGGCAGCGTGGAAAAGGGAGCGAGGCGAACGGGTCCCCGACCAAAAGGATCCACCGTCGTTTCTCCTTTTTCGTTTTTCTCCCCCCTGTTTTCCTCCGTTTCGACGGGGCCATCTCGTAAACTCTTTTTTTCCGCGGCCGCTGTTCGTCGTACACAAATTTAGAGACACTTAAATTAGTGGACGAAGGACAGAGGGAGGAGGCGAGCGGCGCGCGACGACGTCAGAAACTGCAGGAAGTTGAAGCAGCCAGACGAAGACTTTGAAACGTAATCCGACCGACCACATCCGCATTACTTTTAAACTCCGCCCGTTCCCTTCGCGTTTCTGTCCCCGCGAAACAAGCCCAAGCTTCCACTTTTCCTCCTCTCTATTCAATATTTTCCTCTTCGACGGTGCGCGTTTCGCCCGTCGGACCCCCTTTCAGCTTCAGCCGCGCGCTCACCGCTCTCGTTGCCTTGTTAAAATCCCATTCATTCTTCCAGCCCGTTCAGACGAAACGTGAAAGTTTCGCGTGTCGAGGAACGACGAGCCTCCGAACCCTTTTTTCGTGGGTATAATCGTATTTCGTGGGTATAATCCGTGACGCAGTGAACGCTGATCCGTTGGAGGCGTGAGTTCAATTAAGAGACACGTAAGGAGAGCCCGAGTGTACCTACGCATCGGCCAAGAAGCTTTTATAACAGCATTAGGGCTTGCAGGTATGTTTAAAGGTAGAATCTCAGAGGCCGTTTCCATTAAGGCGGGATTTCCTATACGCGTCTGACGCACGCATCCAGGCGTATGCGTTTGCCGCTTGCGGTTATATGTATTGTATACATAAGGTAAGTGACCCCATTACTAACCGTACCCCCATTACCGACCGGCTACAAATTATTTATTGTTTGTAGCAACGAATAAAATATATGGATCTACGTAATTTATTCAGTCATGAGAAATATATAGAGAATCGTACAATATAAAAACAATTTTTATCTTTTTTTTTTTATTATAATAGCTAGATGGCAAAATCCGGTCAATAATGGGGACATCCGGTCCTTTATATCATTTTCATCGTAATTTTTGTGTAAACAGTCAAATAATATTTCAAAATTGATTTCATTAAGAAACTAGAGACGTTAATAAATACGGTCATTCATACTTTACTCCAATATTGTCATGTATTAGTAAAAAATTATTATTTTTAAATTATTACTTCCTTAACTGTCCCATAATGGGGTCATTTACCTTACTTGCACGCAGCGTTCGTATGCAAATGCAATTTCCTAAATGCGTCCAGCGCTGTCCTAATCGCACACAGCATAAACGCAAATACCGATATTAAAAAAAAAAAAAAATTGTACTTTAAATGATGTTACAATGTAAACTTTTATGAGTATTATTTGAAATAATTCATATTTGCCTTCTTTATTATTAAAAACTTGTAATACTTATGATTAGACTGTGAATTTTGTGCATTTATAGCAATACTAGGTATGCAAAAATTTACAAGACTGTCAATATATGCCACAATATACAAAATATCAAAAATAGAATCTAAGTTAGAATATTTACAAAATTGAATATGATATTATTTAATTATTTGTGCATGTGAAAATTTCATTTTACATAAAAATCAAAATGCACAGTGCACAAAATAGAAAATAAAATGTAGATGAATGATTATACTGTTTTTTTAAAGGCTAACTCTGTAATTAAGTATTAACTAATTTTATCATTAATTTTCAAGACATTACGTCCGTTCCAACATTCAATATTACATATTTGTTTTATTGATATCTGCAGTAATCGGGACATCCGCAGTAATACCCACACTTACCCTATATCCTTTTGTACATTTAATTTCGTGCCGTATTTGAAAATATATCTTCATTTAACATTGGTTTCGAGGAAGTTTGTTTGCCGTGGAAACTGCGCCGTGAGAAGGGAAAAGGTGCTCCATTTGCGTTCACCGGTTAGAAATCGGAAGATTATACAGAAACGGATACGTCCTACAATGAAGAATGACTTTTTCCTAGGGACTTTCGTGCGGAGCAGCAGTCGGGAGCGATCAACGGCGTGGCCTTAATAGCGACTCAAATATTTAAGCATTCTATACGATTCTACGATAATACGATAGAAAATTACCACTTTATATGCACGTTGCGCGATGTTTTATTAAGCGGAGACTAGTTGAACAGCGAGCGACAAACTTTATGATGTTCGGGGCGAATTTAGCGCTTTTTGCGAGGAAAAGTATTCTAATATTCTTCGGAATTGTGCTCATTAACTTCTTCCCAAACTTTCTCATCGCCCTGTATACATATTTATACTTCATGCTATTTTTCTGTTTGCTGAATAATATTAAACTAGGAAGAAATGTACGTATATGTCCTTTGTACGAAAAGATGTTCACGTTCCTGTGAATTCAAACGAATATTTTTCATTGTAATTATCAATCAGCTGATTAAACGAAAAGTTATTCATTACTTGCTTAGAACAGAGTAATTAAATTTATGGGACGTTTATCGAAATGATAGCTATGCTTGAGTCTTCAGTTGTAATAATCAAAATGATTTGTGGAAATTGAATTAATTTTTAGAACAGAAAAAATGGCGATTCAAGCGAATCAAACTAGAAAATATAATTTTTTTTCAACTTCTATACAAATGATAAAAAGAATGAAATCTACTAAAAATGCAGTAACGAAACGTGAAAGTGATATGCAATTAAAATGAACGGAAGAATAAAAATGTGTTATGCTAGAAAATACATATTTAGAAAGTTACCGAAGTTCCCATCATTTTGCTAGCGCAATGATTTGTAAATGCAACATCATTTCAACCGTTTGTTATAATTTAAAACAATGACGTACAAATTGAATAAAATAACAATGCTGCAATTTGTAAAGAGAATAACACATCGTGTACTTCCAATTCCAAAGTACATATAATTTCTCATTACGAGGACGTACGAAGTACGCATTAATAAACAAACGAACACGCTACACTTCCGTAATCGATGTATTTCCGAGCACGCGTGTAATTTGGCTTATAAACAAAAGAAAGCGAGGCGCTCGCATTTAAAAGGAATCGAGTTACGAAACAAATTAAGCAATCGAGGTAAATTATCGGCAATTACTTGCTCGGATTGCAACGATTTACCGTCGAACTATTGGCTTTCCGATTCACATTCGTCCGTGCAAATGTTACACATCGATAAATAATGTTCGCCGTCGCCTAAATGCACCCGTGTCTGGTTTACATGTTGCAGGATTAATCGGTTACATCGCGTAGTCTGTTGAAGGTATATTCGATTACAACTATATCGTTGATTACAGACACTGTTTTCCTCTCCTCCTAAACCGGAAGAAGAAATAAGGCTGCGCGAGCAATTTCCACATCGGGTTGTTGTGCGTTCAGCACAAATTTTGGAAAAACACCGTCTTGACGTGTATCAATATGTGCTTCAGAAATTACTGTAAATATGTGTTGCAAATTTAAAAAGTACCACGACAGGGTTTGCGATTAAATATTATTAGAAACTGACCTTGTTAAATGTTTTTTTTTTTTTTTTTTTTTTTTTTTTTTTTTTTTTTTTTAGAATTGAAAATATTTATCATCTTTTTTTTTTATTTTTATACTTATATTAAGGTTTCGTTCTGTTTTTATTGAATTACGTTATTTCTATTTTTCATTACAAGCAATTTATTTTATTTTCTCTCTTTACTATCCATTGACATGAAAATGAAATCTTTGAAATGGAATCCAACAGAAAGTTAATCATCATATTAAGAATCATATTGAATTGAAGTATTGTGCAGGTTCAACGGTTCCGTGAATATTTACTAATTATTTAAACTTGTTACGGAAGCTGATGTTTAACAACTGAACCTCGGCTTCGTACTTTAACTTTTAAACAATTAAATAACTAAATTAACTTCTCATCTCAAATTCAAATACTTCATATTAATGTGAACTGCTCAAATTCGCCAAGACAAGAGAGAACTCAATATTTTTAGAAGAGGACCGCGCGGAATAACATCACGAAACATGGTGCCACGTTTCGACTTTAAATTGAAGACGAACCACATCCGACTTTTCCACCGATACCATTTAGCGTCACGTTCAATACTTTCGAACAGTGTATGCGGCTTCCTTCGGTACAGTCCCAAACTTCTTCGGAGAAATTTCGTAACCTTTCGAGAATACCGTATCGAAGTTGCTACTAAAAGACCTCGCTTAAAGGTCGAGCCAGGATTTGCGCGAGCGGGATTCGCAAACGCGATAACTCATGTTCCTGTTCCTTCTCCTGTTTCGATAACGAGCACGTTTATTAACCGAGTCGGCAGACGAAAAACCGTGCGGCGCGACCGATAGCCGCGATTACGCGCGCCTAGTCTTAATTACCGCTCTTCCGTGCGCGCCATCTTTTTTTATTTCTCTGTATGCTAATTATTCCGTTGTAACACACGGCTCCCTTTCTCGCTATTGTAACCGAGCGCGGTCACAATCGTAAGGTTTATTATTGCGAAAAGGGTTTAGGCGCGGAGATAAGATAACGCCGGCTTTTCCCGCGAAGTCAATAGCCGCGCGTTTTGTAATTTCAGAAATGGTGAGAAACTGTACAACGTTGCCTTGATTACGTTCACCTGCGGATGCTTCAAGATGGTAAGAACTTAACGGTACAAATTATGTAGATAAACTCGCGAAAATAGGAACGAATGGGAAATTTTATAGTAATCTCTTTTTTTTAACGGTTTTCTTTAAAAAATATGTTTAATGATGTAATTCAATGTCACGTTAATTAATATTATTCATACTCATTTAAATGGCTGTCGCTTGCATGCAGCAGTGAATAAAAAAATTACCACTTTGTCGATTCATTTTATTTTTATTATTTCTTAATATTAACTTAAGATTTAGTATGCAACTCAAACTGATGTAGGAGGAACGATATCAAAGATCAAACGTTTAAATTCGCGATGGAAATTCGCAAGGAGAGATCACGTAACACGGTAAACAGTGCTTTGCCACCTGCGCTACCCATCCAAAGTTTCTTCTTTCCAAGCTTTCCTTATTTCATAACGAAACTTTGAAACTGCGCCAATATTCCGAAACAGATATAAACACAGAAAGTTTATATCTCCGAAAAAGCTTTTGTCTCGTATTTACAACTTTGACACTCACAATATTTTTCCTGATTTTCAACTCTTTTCTCAAACGAATATGTGCATGTACAAAAAAAAAAAAAAAAAAAAGTCAAATCAAAGGTAAATCCAATTTTCTTGAAAATTATTTAAAGAGAATTAAAGGTACTTTCGAAGTTATTACCACATATGTGCCTCAATCTTTAAAATCTGAAGATAAGGACAGAAATTCTGCTAAGACTTAATTCTATTCAATATCTTATCAAAGGTATTAATTTCCAGAAATTTTCCATTTTTATCGGACACCGCGTTTTCCCTTTATTTCGAGTAATGGAGTCCCATGACTCGGAGAGAAAGAAGACGACGAAGATCTCGACACCCAAACACACAAAGAAGGAAAAGTAGAATGGAATGCAATATGGAACGCAGCAGAAAGTACCGAAACTCACAATACATATTCTACGAGACTTCTACTATTAAATGTCCACCCGTAACATAACATTTCCAGAAAGGAAAGAATAATCATGACAAGATTTAGGGAAAATTCGTAAGTATTACGTAATTTTTTTGCTGCCCAAATTCACTCCAAGGGGTTGAAATAATTATCCTTCGAAAATTGGGCTATTTATGGATTCTATTTTATAACTCGCGAAATATGAGAGATAGGAAAAAGCATTTCAGACAAAAGTTGCTTCATTCAATTATATCTAACAAATGGTAGAAAATTGATCGATTGTTTAAACAATTAGAAAAAGTTATAAACAAAAATATTAATAACTTTTAATGAATCTTTTGAATCTCATGAATCTGACGATGAAACATGATGCTTCGATGGGTTCGATAACTATCACATTTACATGTTTGTATTAATTTTTGACAATTTTCTCATCATTTTTCAGGAAAATGATAGGGACATTTTCCTTGAAAGTCGGTTTTGAAGGGCCTGCATAAATTTTTTCACTTTTAAGCGGAGCAAAAAATGACAATTTTTAAATATCCTCCTTTTCCTTCAGCCCTAATATCACAGAACCAACGGCCAGACACGATAGAATACCCCAAAGACATCAACATGTACCATGAAGTATAAATCCATAATCGAAGGAGTTGCTAGTGACCTAGAAGTCGATGGGGTAATAAACAGAAAATAAGAAGAAGACACATTAAATACATCAAGTCAAGACAATCGATTTACACTAAAACAGATCATCTCTATATCCTCTATCGTCTATTTAATTCACGATCCCGTTACCCTTGATTATCCAACGTTGTCGATTAATCGGAATAAACTCGAAACGACGAAAAACATGGTATCTGGGGCAAGAACGGACAGAAGTCTTGAAAGATTAAATTCTAAAGAGAACGTGTTTCTCGAGGCGGCGACCATTCTTTTCCGCCCGGTTTCTGTGTACGTGCCGCAAGAAAAGTGCAGGTAAAACTACGGGAAAATTGTACGTCGCTTTCCTGCAGGTACAGCGTACAGCCAAGGATAAAATCGTTCTGTTCTCGTCGCTCTAACAGGTCATAAAAGACGGAACCATAATACCGTGCCGCTATCCGGTCGTTACGAACCAGCATTTTCAATGCGAACAATGCTTCCCGACGCACTTTGTTAGTGTACACCGATAGGCGTCATTTGCATTTCTTGCCGTCGTTGCTTCGCGTTAAACGCGTATCGCGGGTGCTAAAAAAGAAGGTTACATCATTTTTCTTTTAATATGAATCGGCCACAATATATTCTCGTCGACAGCCTTTCAAGCCGACATGATTTATTCATAAATATTTTCATTTCTGCTTTTGCTTTTAACGATTTCTGGTATTGGAATGTTTCGATGCGAAGGAAAAATTGAAAAGCTAGAAAAACATGATTCACACTTTGATCCAGGAATTTTAAGGCTTGTTTCACTTAAACTGGACTCCAAAAATTATTCAGTAGTACAATTGTAACTATTAATTTCTGTTTCGAGTAACTTAACACATATTTGATATAATGTTTTAGTATTAGAAATATGTATTAAAGTACTCAATAATTTGATTTTTTCGTCATTCGAAAAAACACAATGAAGAATTTAACGGTTCAGCAACTGTATAAAGATTGATGAAGACAGTATTCGAAGTCGCAAATTCAGGCTTGATTCCATCCTCTGAGTAAGATTCATTATTTACCCATCGCTTCACTGTATCCTGGTATGCTAAACGATCAGCGGTGAGTCAGCAGAAGGAACCAGAGGTTCGATATTCGTAATGCTTCCACAAAAACAACGCTAATGTTTGCACTCTCATAGACCGCAGAGTCGCTTTCGACTACAGAAGAAATATCTGCAGTTGTAAAGTAAAACGACGTATGTCATATGTTTTCATAGCGTTTGAAGTTTCAAACATCAATACTATTTTATGTAATTGAATTTTCTAATATTCCTCTTTTTAATGGAAAACATTCCTTTAATGTATTTTTCTCGGATAAAAATATGAAATTTTCTTTCTGCATCTCAGTTAAGGTACAAACTCTAATTTTTTGAATATGTGACATACGTAGTTTTGCCTTACAGTTAAAAAGGAAGAAGCAGTAAACTTGATTGCGCATTGAATTAGATTCATACAGACATTTCAGTTTCAATAGTCTTATTGTTAGTCGGAGAGCAAATCTGAAAAATCTAAAACACAAATTCAAACAAAATGCGTCGCACATTTTATATAATTTTCAAAAATGTCGAGAGAAGATTAATTACGAAATTTCTATCGACTATAAAAGAGATAGTCAAAGAACCGCGAACCTCAATAATGTTCGAGGCACCAGTCCCCTCCCTCCAATTCGCCTTCGCGATAAAATCCACGATCATCCCCGCAGCAATTTAGAAAGCACTTGGCAGGGAACGGCTCCCCGAAAGTAAAAGACTCGTAAAGTATCGTCTCCCTGTGTGCCCATCTTTAGCAATAGGTGAGACGGTTATAACGAAGCCGCGAACGATCTTCACCCGAACAATGACCGTCCGTGGGCTGTCGGCACGTGAGCGTAGAAATTATTCGATCCGGATAATGGGACGAAGGTGGGGAAAATGTGGGTGATAGATTGCGATAGATACGGCGCATTGCCTATCTCGCGACGAGAAAGTGGTGGAAAACTTGGGAGGGACTTGTGAGTCACCAACTCGCAAATGTGCGCTCGAAACGAGCGTTTTATCGATGCACGTTGGGAAAAATATGCGACGTAGTTGGATCCTCGAATTAGATTTTACGAAGGACACTTTCAGCAAAATGACTGGGCAATACGAGTCAACGACGGTGTCCGAAGTGGAGTTTACCTTTTCTGCATTTTGAAAGAGCGGTTCTTAGTTCTTAGCGCGAGGATTATTCTTGAGTGGTTTGGAGGATATAGAAGGGGGTGTGGCGGTGTGAAGGATCTCTTTGACAAAGATTTGTGGGACCTATAACGTAGGGTTCTCTGTATTCAGGTTCTTCAAATGGAAACGAATTTCAGCTGACTTTGTTATTCTTCAGCTGATCTGTTATAAAAACTACCATTGGTGATCCGTAAATCGGAATAGTTAGGGGTCGTTTCCGTTAAGGCCAGAAAGGCCCATTTTTGATCAGAACCCATGGTTTGTTCGAGTTCCACTGGTGGTTCCATGCTTGTTTGATACGGCTTGTTATAACTTTTTTAAAATCTTGATGCGATATTGGTTGTTGTTTGATAATGTGGTTTTTAAAGCTTCTTTGAATGTCTTGAGTGACAAGGTTTCCTTTTCCTATATTCTGTGACATGACAGTTTGCTTAAACTAAAAATTAATATTAATTTCTTCTGCTCCAAATTGTAACTGTAATCAAACGCAAATTGCTTTGAAACTGGGGATAGAATTTTCCTTTTCTCTGTTCCCTTCGGGTCCCAATGGTTCTCCCTCATTGTTACTTCTTCCTTTTAAAATTCCAGAGGTGGAAGGGAAGTCAGTGAAAATGGGAAATCCCTTTCTGGCCCGAGAGAGGCCTAACTATAGTTTAACCATTTCCCTTCGAAGGACGTATATACACCCTTGAGAAATAATTAACCTTTTATAGAAGGGCGCTTCTATTTACAACTGCCGCCTTTACGTGGTCCTAAATGATATCTATTATATGCATTCGCCATTTTTTAAAGGTTTTTTAATAAGAAACTTGAACCTATCAGGAAGTACACAGAGCTGAGCTCCCACTATCACAGTGGCTTAAGAAGATATTGGCACGCCCAGTTTTTTTTATCATAACTTTATTTAGACGAATGATATTGTATTGCAAAGTGTATCCGTCGTTGATTTACTAAATATGAAAAAAGTTTGTTCTTTTCGAAGACACAGTAACGTGTTCTAAAGAAATTATGAAGGAAAGACAAAAATTGAATGGTCCAATTAGTATTGATAGTTTTGATTTTGTTAGAAAGCTTTCAATTATGTCATAAATTTTTATGTAAAATAAAATTTTACAAGTAATTTCAACTTCAATTGTATGTTTAATTATCCAAACATTCTAATTTGAAGTATATTTTTGATAATTTGTATATTTTAGCATATGTTTACAATCTCATAAATGTTTTGCATACTTAGCAGTGCCATAAATGCATAAAATCCGCAGTCTAAATATAATACACGGTATATATATGTGCGAATTTTATATTTTTGACATTTTGATAAGCTACAGTATTTAGAAAATAAGACATTGTTATTCAAGCTCCAATTTTTTAGCTGCGTGCGTAAAAATTTAGTTCTGCATAAAGATCTCCAGTCTAGTAAAAAAGTATTCTTCTAAATACAGTTATTAGAAAGAAAAACTACTTTCTGAAGCCAGTGTATATTAAACTTCCTCTACAAAATCGTAGTTCAAGAATGCATGAAGAACACAAAACCGTATTATCAATCACGCAAAGTGTAATGTCATTTTCGAATAATCAGAGGCCGCATAATGGAGAATTCGTCAGGGTCTAAAAACGTGTGAACGAAGAAGAATTCTTCTCTCAGCAATACTTATAATTCGCATACATTGAGCGTATCATCGTAAAGAACGTATCTCACGCGCCCCATTCCGAATTATTCCCCTGTTTACATGCAGGGGGCAAACAGCGCGCGTCTTATTGAATGTATGCCATCCCGAGGCACACGGTGAGACAACATTTCCGGTTGAATTATAAATAACGACGCGTGACCGACGGAAATAACGCGTTTCAGAAATCTCGATGGACCGAGGAACGAATCCGCTTCGGATTCCGTCGCTCGATTCCTCCGGTGTCCCAGAAAAAGAGCGGAGACACCGAGAACCGTGACGACGGATTGAAAGAAATACGAGGGGAGAGAAGTGGACGCAGAAACTGAGAAGCAAAAGGAGAGAAAGAGAGAAAGAGAAAGCGAGGGGATAAGACCGCGCCGAGAGGCATAACGTCGTAGCGTAGCGGCGCGGCGCGGCGTGACTCATCGAGTGGCAACCGTAGAAAACCCTCGATCGCATCGACACCGAGGAACACGAGAACCGTACGGAACCGCGAGAAGAGGGAACCAGGGCGAACTCGTCGGGAGTGGATAGCGAACCAGGAAGCGGAATCGAGAACGCGTCAACGTTTCTGTCTAGGCGAAAGTGCCGTCGAAACCGGAATCTATGTATGTGCGTCTCGTTACGAAATTCGAGGCGACGGATTAACATATTTGGTCGTACGAATAACTGAATCGGTCGTTTCGAAAAGGGGTCATTTTTACTCTTTCAAACTTTATGAGATGTAGCATTTCATTATATTAGGTGTAAGTGAAACATCTAAAAATTTGTACCGAATATTGGATGCATGTAAAAACAACCAACTTCTACCCTTTCTCGATAGTTTAATCACATACAGCTCTAAACTAGGTGACTGAATGTAGGTCGTTTAATTTTTCCAGAACTTTAGGTGAATACATGCACACGAGAATCGTGTAAAATGTGAAAATTCCCCGTCCGTCATTTAAATCTCCCCAGCATTTAAATAATTTCAATTCCCAAATATTACAATTGCAGTGGAAAATGTTTCTTTGAATCCAAACTTCATCATACGACAAAATTTGAATGAAAATTCACAAACGCGGAATTTTGTAGAAACAAAGGAAAAGAGACATAGAAATAATTACTTTTTAAATAAAATGACATACTCGAAGTCCATATGAACATCTGCCAGCACGTACTACCAAATATTCATTTTCACATGCTCCTGTCAACGAAATTTTCGAAATAAATTCGTCCAACTCCGACTTCGTGCATCAGATTGGTCCCTAAAAATATTTCGTCCGTCTTTTGTAACGTTTTCCGTATTCCTAGGAAATAGTCGGTCCAGGTACCGGCGCGGCGGCGCGTTATTATCGGGGATGTAAAGATAGAAGAAAAGGGGGAGAGACACCCTTGGCTGTGTATCTTCGTCGTATCTCTCCTTCAAGAATTTTAGGGGAGAATGCAAACGATCGTGAGAGGGAGAAAAAGCAAGTTTCTCGGGCGAGGACTAGTAATAGACGACCCCGCCCACCCCCTCGATACGGTTCTTATATGCCGATGGAACGATAGAAGCGACTGGCGACTCTGCGAATCGATTGAACCACGGGTAGTCACGATAAGAGGGCAATTCCGTGTCTGACTCATGTATTGCGAGCAATACTGATGCCCAATTTATCAGGGAAGGATAATGCCTTGATAAAGCTCGATTACGGGAACGAGTTCCCGAAGGAACTTGTCCAAACAGAAGTATCTTCGTTGATATTTCTCGAGCGACACAAAGGTGACTTTATTTGTTGTTTTGTTCCGTTAATTTGCATTCGATAATCTGGGATTTGATATCTGCTGTTGTTTTTTTGAGTATTTTAATCCTTGCACGGGAGGATGATGATTTTGAAATTCACGAAGAGGTATAGTTTAGACAGAAGTGCGACTTTTGCTGTTCCTTTAAATCTGTTTCATGATTTCATAAATATTAAAATATGCAAATGTAGAAGCATAGGCGGGTCAAAAGGATCCAGCGTTCGCCTTTTGAGGGTCGACACTGACTGTACCAGAAATACAAGTACTTTTTCTTAGGAACTACGGGCATCCTCTGATTAAAAATAAATGTCTCTTGAGTACTGGAGAGGAAATTTTGTTTTCTTTAAAATAGAAGAATTCTACTTTTCTGTCCTTGCTATGGGATCACGACTATTCGCGACTCGCAATCAAATTAACGATCGTGTAACGAGTCTCGTCTAACGAGTTTTTGACGCTAACTCGAGTCAAGGATTTGGTATCGAATTTGTAACGATAGACTGTCCCTCCTGTAGTCGAGCGACAGGATGGCTCCGAAATCCGATTGGTTATTTCTCGCAGCGACATTCGATTCGTCGATATTATCGCGTCACCAATCTGGCAATACGTGCGCGGTACATCTACGATTGTGTCAGGGAAGATGGGCCTATGAGAATCTGACAGTCGGATAACCAATCGGATTTCAAGGCCATTTCCTCACTCGACCACGTACAATATGGGACGCACATTGTGTCAAATAAACTGACGATGCGAATGACGCGCAGTGGGGCAAAGACTAAAAACAAAAACTAGAAAAAATGCCAATCCATTTTATGGAGGGGAAAATGGAGCAAAGCGAAATGACAAGACAAACTGAAATATTATTTTTTACATTTTATCAGTAGTTCTGTGTTGCTGTTATTCTAATAAGTAGACTGCGGATTTTTATGAAAAATAAAATCTTCACAAGCACAAATAAAGAATTGCAACTTCAATAACAGTATGTTTAATTTTCTAAACATTCTAACTTCAAATGTATTTTTGACATTTTGTTAAGATTATTTTGGCATATGTTAAGAGTCTTGTAGATTTTATGCATATATACCTGGTTTCGCCATAAATGCATAAAATCCGCAGTCTATTAATAAGTACGTAACAAAAGAAAGTTACTATCCATAGTGGGATTATTTTTTGGAGCAGCAAAGCGCTTGGATTGTTGATACGGTATTTCAGAATTGTATACACTTAACTGTTAATTTTTAAAGTCAGCTGAGTAGTATCTTATTTGCATGGAAATTATGCTTTTAGATTTTCAATCAGTTTATATGAAAGTCTGTTAAATTAACTTTGGAACTAGGGCTATTATGAAAATTTGAATGTCTGAATATTCGAATATTTGAATGTTTTGAATATTCGAATACCTATTCGAATATTTATTGTTACCAGCTCGCTGGATATTGCTACTAATAGTATTCTCTTGATGTATTTGACATACAGCTAGTATTTTTTAATTAACATATTTGTACAATACCCAATCTTACCTCGCTACCCCGTCATGCCCCTCCTTCCCCTATACGCAACCCCCTTCAACCGGACAAATCCTCGAGCTTTCGTCGATCGCAATCGCATTATTTTCATCGCGATCCGAAATTCCCGTTGCGGAAAGTCGCGAACGTTTCACGTGAGGCTCGTGGCTCATGTGTACAGAAGTACCTGCGCAAAGATATGCAAATAGGAGGCGCGCCGGGAGATAGACAGGTAAGCACGCAAATATACACGCAAGTACATGCTCGCGTCTCGTCGGTGTGGTCGGCATAGATGAGCCGCGATGTGTACACATACGGGGAAGAAAGAGGGAGACGACGAAGGAATGATGAATCTGTACTGCGCGCCGTTTGCTTAGGGTCGGTAGGGATAATGCAGCAAACTCTCCGGTTTGTCGGGGGGTTAAAAAGGCCCCTCTTTCTGCCGATTTTCCCGTCTCGTCCTCGCCGCTTGCGTTATTAATACGCGACTTGCGTTCAACCTTTTTCCGTTCCACCTTTCTGCCTCTGTGTTCCGCCAGTGTCCCTCGCCCTTCCTCCTCGCGACCCTCCTCTGTTTGCTCTCGTCGGTTAGCTAAACTGCGCTCGAAACTCGTTCGCCCCGATCCGCACGACGACGCGCCAACCGTTCGGAGGTATAGTCGACGTTTCGGCGCTCTAATGAGTGTTTTCTCGTTAATGGAAACATTCGCAGCTTGTTAGCGGCAACTAGATACCGGCTCGTTTCTCCCTCCTTCACGCCCACGCGTTAGAAAGTCGCGCATTGTTTGCGGATGAATCCGCTCGGAGACAATTTGACGCGCTGCTACGTATCCCTATTATTTGAGTGTTTTGCTGCTTGAGCATCTTATTATCCGGGTGGAGTACCTTTCTCTTTTGCGGATGCTGACGAGTGAAGAGCGGTAAGATCGTCGACTTTACGATGGTGCGTGTTAGGGGAAACCTGTACGCAACTCTGCGCTTGACCCTTTTATTCATAAATTATTTTATGCCTGTCAAAAAAATATTTACTGTCTTTCTCCGTGTATTATCAATATTATGCGGCTTTTAAGTTATTTATGAGAAGATTTGAATATGTAATAAATTAACGTTGTTCCCAAGGTTCTTAGATCCGATGAACTCGAGCGATAAAAAGTTGCTGTGATTCTATATACTATTATATTTTTAGCAATACAAATAAATTGGACAACGTCACTAACACGAAATAGTAATGATCGACATAATTCCATGATCGCAACGACTTCGTGTCGCTCGTGTGGATCCGGTCTTAATGGACTTCAGTGTGATTTTGTTTTTTAATATTCTTCCTATGTGAATTCTCTAACCCCATATATGTATTCTATACTCTTCATTTATAAACATAAATGCCTAAAATTTATACTCTACGTCATAACTGTATAATGAATTGTAAGATTTGTAAGACCTTAAGACTAAAAGCAAGGAAAATATGTTTATTGATCTCCCTCAAAGGAAATGAAAGATTCAAATACAACTTGAAAATCTGTGCAAGAAACTGATTGAGACTGTTGAAAAATCTCTTCGACACTAATATTTCTTCTGCAATAAAAAATTCTTTGTTATACATTACTTACTTACATTACTTACTACATATACATATAACTTTGTTATATATTAAACTCAATTTCACCTTTCTTTTCTGACATTATTTTTACCCTTTTGGTTTCTTCAAGCCTGCTACAATTTTCGTGTCTTTTTTTATGCAATCATATATTTTATTTTGGTCAACAATTTTGAGAAAAATTATTTGTAAAATTGTCCTTCATTATAATAAATTCCATATCAATGTTTGTTGTTGCTTACCAGTCTATTAAAATTTTGCATAAATTAGTGTCGTTCTAAATTCAGACTTTTAAGAGAAACGTAGCAGGTTTAAATTAATGTAGAAAATATTTCCTCCTGCTATAATTGTTAAACTTCATACTGTTTATCAACATAACTTCTATTCCAAGTATACTTTGTCTTCCAAGTACTTCCAAGTATACCAAGTACTTCCATGTCATACTTTGCAATTACGATTAGATGCGTCACGTTTCCTACTTAAGAGCTTCTAGCCTCTAACGTGCAATTAAGGATGTAAGTAATAAGCTCGACGCGGTATTATCTCATTGTTACAATGTTCTGGAGTCTAGGGAAAGAATACGAAGAAATCTGTCATTCAGCGAAATATTCGCACTCCGTAGAAACGAGCATTTCCGCCGTGTTTCGTCTTTCGACTTTGAACGAGCATCTCTACACTGAGAGAAAAAATGAAAGAAATTTTACTACATTTTCTACTAAAACGGCAGGATTGGTGAAAGTGGTGTTAGATTTTTACTACTCCAGTGTAGTAATATTTGGTTCTGAAGACTTGGTAAAAACTACAACCCCGTGTGCTGATTTTTACTACACGAATGTAGCAAAATTGGAACTTTCGCTCAAACTAAAGAGTTTTTTCTTTATGGATATACTGGAGGGGTTATTATTGCTTGGCGACGGGGAAGGCGAGGTATAGGGGATAGATAAGAGAATTATTTTATTGGTTACACAAAGTGTTCAACGACTGAAGGAGGGAAAACTTTGGGATGGAAGAAGGGATCCCAAAAAGGGGGCCACGGCGATTTTCGTTTTGGACCATCAGATCAACGAAGAAGACTTGTTTCTTCATTATCTTATTAGACCTATGCTGACGGACCCGCGCTTGAGCTGTGGAAGATTATTTCGGAACTCGTCTTATATATGAACAGGGCTAGGATCAAGCACTAGCGAGAAAGACGATTATTACGAGAACACTCTAGCATAAGCCCTATGAAACTAGGCCTATGCTCAGTAACTGCTAACGGCCCGTAACAAATACCTACGTCAGCAAATAAGTTTTTCCAATATTAACTGTACCATTTTTTGGACGTTTATGCGATATTCATTGAAAGGCATTGAAAAGACAATGCTAAAATCCAAGCAAACTGAGATTATGTCACGAGACGCCACTTCTTTCCGAAGCGTAGATGTCGCTGTGTATCACAGCCTTCCGTAAATTTTACTACACTGGTCTATTAAATTTTGAAACACGTGCTAATTTTTCCTTTTAATGTGGTAGAAAGGAATGCATTTCACCAAATCCTGTTTCTTTACTACGCAATGTAGTAATTTTTCCTCCATTATTTTTCTCACTGTATTTATGTAATTGTATACATCATATTTCTGTCTAATTTCCTACTAGCTTACGCTAAGGTTTAATTTCTACCGTTTTAATTGGGTACATCGTTAGGCGACCAATTCATGAAATTTACGGATGAGCTGAATCTAAGATAATACTAAGAAATATCGACAATATATTGTCCTTCATTTTCAAGTAAATAATATTTTTCTTTGGAGAGAGAAACATTCTTTTATCAAAAATAAGAGCATTATCTCCTAAATATCAATTAAGACGTAAGCTATAATTCTTTGAAAAGAATCTACATCATGTCTTTTAATAACCACGGCTACAATTTTCTTAAAAAAAAAAAAGAAAAAAAAAAGATACACGAGGCATATCCACTTATAAACTAAACTGAACGTTATTAAGAATTTTAACGAGATACAGGAAAAGCAACCTGTGATATAAAACAGCAAGAACGGTGAATACAAAAAAATTGAAAAAAAAAAGTGAACAAACACTCTAACATAAAATATACGCAGCCAGAAGCGTGATGTTTTTAAATATCACGCGAGCGACGGTATAATGAGAGGAAACGGAGCAATTATGTCGCATTGACGATACGTGTGAGATTCATCGCTGCGCTCAGTGGGGATTTTAAAACATGACCAAATGCGATCGTCGGAGAAGAGGGAAACGAAACATGAACCCTCGTGTAACCGTGTTGATTATATTGATGACTGAAAATGCACCGATCACACGCGATAATTAATTCTAGTATAACCACGATGGCGCATCATCGATCGCCAATTAATCTTATAGCTCCCCAAGTAATTAGTGACGCCAATCACCACTTTCTTTCGCTTTTCATACCATGGTTCGGCTTAATTAACCAGCATTCTGCGTGATCGTCGTTCTGCACGACAACAGCATGAAGACATTAATCGAATATTAATAAAAAACAAAAAATTTTTCTTCATCCACTTGATTTTCTTTCGCGAAATTTGTGTTTGACAAATTTAGAATAGTAACTAACGTTAATCCTTCGTAAGCAATTTGGAATAGAATACAATTCGAATAGAATCGAAATACAAAAACGAGTAAAAAGAATCAAGTTACATTTCTGGTTATATTCAATTTTTGATATTTCTACACGATCCGTTTCAATTCATTCAACCAATTACGCCAACTAAAAACGGCTGACAAGTTAATTGCAATAAGTAGCTTTTTAAATGCAAGACTAATTTATTTCCACATTAATACTAACAAGTTTCTCCTTCCTACAATAGAAATAAAGTTCTCAGCATTAATAGTAAATTAGTTCTTGTTCTTTAGCGCCTATGAAGAGATTCATTATTCGTGGAAGTTGATTACAATGACGCGAAACGAGTTAAGCAGCGAAACTCCTGAAAGAGTTCAGTTATAGGCAACAAACCCTTTCGGAGTTTTCTTTTTCCTCCGGTGGAACCGTAGCGAGCATAAAAGACACAAATCGGTCAAGTTCCACGGAAGAAGAAATCCAATTACGTACTGCGCCGTTTTGCTTCCCTCTTTTCTTGCGAGAAATGTTTATGGAACCAGCTGTGATTGCGCTAATCGCAGGAATGTCTGGCATCGCGCAGTTTTTCGTCGCGAAAATTTATTGAATTAACGGATTGTTTTTTGCTCGCTCGACGACGTACTCTATGGGATCACCGTTACCGGGACTCCGTGCTCCTTTCTTCGGGACGGAATCTCTTCGCTAGAACTTGGCAAGATCGACAAAGGATTTATATCGCGAACTACGACCACTGCGAAATCAAATTATCGAATGCGGAATTGATTTTCATCAGATTTGAGTCAGACTTCGATCGAGCAGAAGTTTTTACTGTGATGCTCTTGCTTGTAGCCGTAAGTTAATTAGAAAATTGAAACTTGTGTATCGAAAAGTTTAACAACTTATGAAAATGAAAGTAGGAACAATTCTATTTACAGAGTTAAATCTGAGACTGTGAAGAAAAACGACGCTAGTCACATTTTCAAAAAAAATTTGATTTATGCCGTAACTCAAACCCAGAAAGCAGAATTAATATTATTATCAGAGAAAAATGTATTAAACGAAAGTATTCCTTTAAAAACAAGCATTTAACAAAATTGAAATCATTCAATCAATATTCTTGATATATCAGATATATAAAAAATGTATCATTTCTTTTAATATAGTAAAAATAATACATATATGGAGATACTTAATTGTTATACTGATATTTTAAAATTGTCTTGGACACGTATTACATTTTTATTTTTAATAAGATTGGAGACACCATTATTATTCTGAGTGACACACATGAATATTCATGTTTCTTGAATCTTCATAAGAAAATCTGGGTTAACAGAAGTACGTTATTAAAACGCAACGCACACAGCGATACAAATTTCCGTCGCCCGGTTTACAATGCTCAACGACGCTGCAACAAATGTACATACAAGTAGACAAGTAAATAAAAAACACATTTTCCCGCATGACGAGCATTTAAGCGAGCCAGTAGTACACGACGTCCACATTACTCGAAATCTCTCCAGTTTATCTCGCGAGTTCGCCAAAAAGTAGCCTGTATACAGAAACGGAAACAAAATCCGGAGAAAAGGGAAGAAAGTTGAGTGGCACGGTTGACGGGCGCGTCTCTTTGAATCCTTTGACCCGAAGACGCGAGGAAAGCATTTCTACGCGAGAATTCCTGAGAAATTCTACTTGAAAGGAAGCAACAGACCTCCGACATATAGTAATCTGGCGCGCGATGAAAATCCTTTCGAAGAGTCCGCGATAGAATCCGAAAAAGACGATCCGCGTCAGGAGTTGTCAGAATATCACGCGGACGAAAAGGCCGGATTTCCTTTCGACTAGATTATGCGTCCGAAAGTAGAGAAAAAGAAAAAAAGGAACGAAAGAAAAGGGAAGAGTAAGAAAAGTCGGGAAAAAGGGGAGTTCTTCTGCCGTCCGACGAAGAATGAGAAAGAAACAAGAGAAACGCTGTCTCCCGCGGGGATGAATAATTCAGTACGGGCGCGCATAGTTGGACGCGCCCATGTACATACAGTCCCTTTCTCTCTTTCTCTCTCTCCCTCTCTCTCTCTCTCGCCGCGTATGTACATGAAGCGAAAGGTGTGCCAGGAATGAAATTGTCGTCGTGAACCGCGGTCATTTCTGCTAACGATGCCCAATCTATGCCTCGCACCGAATGCCACCGGGTCAAATGTTCTCTATCGTCACGGGAGCACTGAGCTTATCACTTTAACCCCTGCAGGCGGTGGCAGTATTTCCACGCATGGACGCTCGGCCTGAATTTCTCTTCCATGAAATTAGAAAAATTTTTATTGGA
The DNA here is from genome assembly GCA_030770465.2 of Perdita meconis. Classification (NCBI taxonomy): domain Eukaryota; kingdom Metazoa; phylum Arthropoda; class Insecta; order Hymenoptera; family Andrenidae; genus Perdita; species Perdita meconis. The sequence continues at coordinate 13,543,015 of JASKOS020000003.1, read as the reverse complement.
TTTACTTCACACTCGAGGCGTCGCATATTAGTGTTTAAAAACGGCTGTCGGATCGCGAAAAAGTCATAATTTCGATAATATTTTACTATGTATATAATTGTTACTTGTTTTAGATTCTTGAGAGCCTAAGAGTCCTTAATTACACAATTATTTACCTCAAAAGATTATTTAAATAGGATAAAATGTACACAGAAAATTGTGCATTTACTCTAATTGTAAGTTTTTTCTTCCAGATTCGTTTTAACTCTTTGACACGTTCAATGCGGTGGTGAAATTTAAGGTTCTCAACGAGACACTTGAAACTGTATTAAAAAAAAAAAAGTCGAGACTACTTTATAATAGAAAATGAATACCTGCGTTCCTTCCTCAAAGTTTTAGTTTCTTCTCGGTTCATTTGATTTCAATTTCCAGTTACCACATATATTCTTTTGATAAAATTTCTATTGCATCAGCAGATATTCGTTCAAGACTGATTTAGGATCGTCCTTTAGATTTAATTAAAAATATTTCCAATATTAAAAAGATTATTATTGTTTCTTACACTTAGAGCACTAAAAGTTCTTTGGTTGTTTTATAAAATGTTTAAAGGACAAAAAGTTTCTTAACAACAAAGTAATAAAGCTTCCCACGCGATGCCAAGAACTAGAAATGGACAATTATACTATTTTAATACACTTTTGCCTTATAAATAAATGTCGAAGATAAAATAAACGAAGATTTTTTGATCTCGATGATTATGCAAGGGAACAACTTTTGAAAATAAGTTTTCTATAGTTCATTTTACAATATAAATCCCGCAGGGTTAATTGAGGCAGTTAAAAGATGAATTAGGAACTTCGTAACAAGTTCGAGAAAATTGATAATGTTGGGGATATTATGAAGTTTGTTTTCTGCAAAGTGAAGGGCACAAAAGTGAAGTTTCTACGACAGCTTCTACGATATTCAATTAGCAGTTACCCCTACAAGGACGGTCGATATTCTCTGAATTTCATGTTATTCAATTAGTTGAAGTACCTACTTTCATTGTTTTAACTTAAGCAATGATTATGTTTAAATTATTTTTAAGCTTCGGTTCTCTCTTATGTCGCCATAGGAGAGCCCGTATGTGTATTTGACAATGAACATTTTTAGTTTGCACATTGTCTTATCGGTCGTAACGTCCAACAGTATAAAAATGATGACATCGATAACGACGAAACCGATTACTGCGACGATGATAACAAATTTGTGATATTAACTCTTTAAACCGTGGCGACAGAATAGAGTTCACTATAAATTATTCGCTTAAAAATTAATGATCCATGAAAAACCAATGCCACGTGTACTTAGTTTTGTGTCAATGTTGTAAAAGCATACAGAAAAGAATTAAATATGAAATATCGCGGCAGAAAAATATTTCGCGGACGTTGTCAGACTTCTCGAACGCGGATACGCGATGCGAATATGTATATCTGCATATTTTGGTATCCTGCTTTCAGGGAATTTCATTCATGCCAACCACTTTTGTCATATATGTTTTGATCAGATAATGAAAGTTTGAGTAGATTCGCCCATAAAGAATACAAATAATACGCGACTGTTTCATAATAAGAAGTTCGGAACTGGAACTCACGGAAATGTAGATTTCATCTCAACTGGAACTTACAGCCAGAGGCAATATTCGATTTGAGATTACGCAACACACTTGCAGTATTATCTTGTGACGTAACAAATTTGAATGCTGTGAACACAAACCATTGGCAAAAAGGATCGGTAGACTATGCAAAACAGTTTCTTTCTTTTACGTTTCAAAACCATGTTAAAGGTAATCTATAATTACAAGATTTTATGTAACGCATGCAATATAAATGTGACGTTCTTATACGTCGTGAAATTCGTTATTCGGCGCCTGTTTGTCCCCTGGAGAGTTATTATTTAATAAAATTAGTCAGTTTAACCCTGTTGTGCTCTTCGGGTCTCTTTGACCAAATTCTATACTTTATTTTGTTAAATAACTGATTGACTATATTTATAATGATGTGTTAATAATTTAATTTGTAACAAATCAGATTAAGAGGAGAACATTAGGGTTAATGTACAACAAACATTGAAAGTCTATGATTTATAGTATAAATTAAATATCCTACGCGATATTTATATTTATCTCTTAATCAATCGACATAATTCATAAAAAAAAAAGTATGAATGAGATCGATCTATAGCTTACTAATCAATTCCTGATCACTATTTATCTCATTTCGAACGTTTGGAAATACTAACATAGTTCTCAGTGCAAACAGTATAAATAATTCTCCCAAAGACTTCAACGTTTCAAAGGATAAAAGGCGCCAAGATTGCATCTAGCACAGTAAAATCATTTATCATTCTTGATCGATATTTATTCAGTGTTCACAAAACATGAAACATTTGGAAAGATATATTATCAAGATTCGAATGATTGATGACGGTGTCTCAAGTTTCAACTGTAACTATAAAAGAAATTGACAAAGAAGAGCGTGAAATGTGTCAGCCAAACGTGTATATTAAACGAGATAATACAAAATTGTGTGATTCTAAGAATCAGCAAGCAATACAATTATTTACTGACAACGGATACACTAGACTGTCTCTTGCGACGAACAATTTCGTCTCGATAACAAATTTCTAACCGAGAAAGATAGTGCATACAATGTACTTCGAACGGAGCATGAAGAAGAAAGGTAAATACTTATACAGTTTTGACTCGAAATACGGTGGGATATTGGGACCAAGAGCATCCTTATTTCGAGTCAGGTACTACGTTTCGGCCCATTTGATCTTCGCCGCGTAACTCGATACGGCTGGGGTAGCGGCGAGGGGACTATTCATTCCCTCTAATATAAAATAAAGATATTTCAGTTCTTGTTTTTAGTACGCAGGATAGCACATAACTTGAAATAGTATAATAGATGCAACATGAAATGTTTCACAGTTTCACTGAATTCTAGTACATTGAACATTTTTAAAATATCTATAAAACTGACTTCTAAAGTTTTCATAGTCTACCTTATCCTAATATTTTTCTAAAATTCTCGAATTCCCAACGTTTTAATTATACACAGATTATAGGTACACAATAAAGCTACTGTAATTAGCTGAATAAAATAGCATATTTGGCGAACACAGTGTTTTAATATTAATGAAGCTCCAATATTATTATTACTTTCGCATCCATTTAGTATTCGAATTCGATTAATGCACGGAGTTATATGAATCAGAATAATTATTCAATTAAAAACGAGTACAAGGATTTTCTCACGAGGAAAATCAAGTTTTCCTGAAAAATTGTTCTGTGTTTATCGTAAACACAGATACTGATAAGAACCTATCCTTTGTAATCACTGTCTAACCTAATTAACTCTATCTAACATCGGACAGGAATTTTTATTGTGTTTACTGTATCGCGTTTTAGGCGATAAATGTATATTCACCCTGAAACCGGGTGAAGGTCAAACACGTGAAATTAGTGGTTACAAGGTTCCCCTGTAACCTGTAACGTGGCCTACAATCGCGTTAGAATACATCAAGCTGTTTTCATGCTGTTAAATAGGACGTTCGATACGGGATTGCACGCGTGCACACCGTTTTTAAGCTAATTCAAACACGTTATCTTTCGATCCTGCTACGATAACCTTTCCCGAAGTTGTCGACGTTCATTTGAATTCCACGATAAGGATCGATAATTACGGCGATGGTATGCACTATCGTTTCACCGCGAGAAGGAAGCCGCCGAGAAGAAATAATAATCTTGTCATCGAAAACTCCTATTACAAAAATTGTTGGAAATTTTAACAGGTGTGAATCTTGTGACGCAAAAATGTGCACGCAAAATGTAAATCCTTTGCGCTCCAAATTTTGCCGCGAAACAGCTTCAATTTCTTATATTAAAAACATAGTGACACTCCAAAATTATTTTACCACAAAGATTATGAATAACCATTGTAAATTTCAGTTTCTAGAATATTTTATTTAAAGTCAAAGAGAAAACGATAGAAAAGCTTTAGAAGGATTTAAAATGAATTCGCCTTCTAAAAGACACATGGAGGAACCTGTAGGTCACTGCAGTGGCAACAGCGTCGAAACGTATAGAGTTTCTAGTCACGAGGAGGGTTTCTATTCAGAGGATCCTAAGCAGGCTTGTTTCTGGTCTAGGAATCGATCGATTTTTCGTCAGCCGGAAAACAGACGGGCCAGCAGCTGTGCAACGTGTTTGCACCTGGCTGTCTATATGGCGAACGTTGCTACCGTCGACTTACTAAAAATTTCTCTTCTAGAGAAGCACTATGCGCGCGTGCACGCGTGGCTCCGCCTCAGCTTCGGGCCTTATACGTCAAAATAGTAGAAAAAAGGAGGGAGAGAAAAAGACAGAGAGAAAGAAACGCGGTTGTAGGAACAGCTGTGCGGCCCCTTTTGCGAAGCGCCTTTTAAAACGAACCTGAACAGCTACGCGAACAGCTTTGAACGCTTCTGCTCGACGTTTCACGCTTCGGGGAATTCTGTGCGTAATGCTTCCCGTAATACTGTTGTTTCAACTGTGCATTATTTAGCTCGGATGACATAGCGTTCGATATTCAATCCAGGAGCGCAGAGGCTCGATTATCGAAACGTTCGTGTTGAACGAAATTTCTTTCAAAGGAAAATGTATCTAATTCAGTAGTTTAAAAAATGTTGGATCAGTGGACGTTTCCTTGTTCGTTTGTTTGAACAATAACAAGTTGTTCTGTTAATAACTAACATGTATTATTAGGAAACTGCGAATTTTTATGCAAATTCATATTTTTTAAAGTACAGAAAACAGGAAAGCAGCTTAAATAAAATTGTCTTTTGCCTTTTAAATACCATTAAATGTATTTTAATTTCGATATTTCATCCATTTTTGCGACTATGCACATATACATTTTGGCATATTTATGATCGCCATAAATGCATAAACATTCGCAGTCTAATTATTAGTCATTATTTGTCCCGATATCGATTTAAACAATTTTTCATTTCATTGTTATCTTGAAATATGTACGGAAAACTTTTTCAGGATTTCATTTAGGCTAAAGTTTGAAACTGGAGAACTGAGAAATCCTTTGAAAATATTTTTAAAAAATATACAAATTTTTCACTGAAAATTCTGCCGTCACTGATCCTTGTATTTCAATTTGTTTTACACAACATCGAATATCGAAAGCGTAAAAATTACACAAAGGCCACGTTGTATGAATCGTTCAACTGGGTCAATTAAACGTACTAACAGACGGCAGTAACATGATATTTTTCCATAAACGGGAAAGAGAAATTCAACGTTTGCTCCGCTAATTCTGGTACAAACGAACACTAATGAGTCGATTCGACGGATAAAATATTTCTAAATTAAGTATCCAACGTTGCGTTTAAATCCCTTTTCAGAGCAATGAAGAGCTTAACATACATAAAATAAATGACTGCAAGAAATGGTCAGAGTTTGGATTACTCGAAATAGCAGAAAGAATTAGGACTTCGATAAATCTTTCATATATGTACGTAGTTCATGGGAGATCCTTACTCGGAAATTCTTACTCCGAAGAAATGTAATCTCTGCGCGAGAGATTTCTCAAAGTGTACCAAGCAACGAGTTCCGTTTTATCAAAAGAGGCAACACGCAAAGAAGAACGATGATAGAGAATATAAAAAAAGGCGACCCGCTGCTTTCTGGAAATGCATTCGATCCACTACATGAAGCCGCATTCACAGTCATGGAAAAAATTATCTCCCCGAGACGCGCTCACGCTGTAACGTTTCCGGGAGTTTTATGTTCGACGCACACTTACACACAAAAATACACGCGCGCGCGCATCCTCGATGACTCTACAAGTGCAAGTGTTAAAATGCTAACAAATTGGTAACTTTTAAATTGGAACTCTCATCTGTTTACTTTACTGCTTGAAAACTCTGCGATGAAATTTATTCTGCAGAATATTTTATGATTTATGTGTGCAGCAGTGACGATCAGTTTTGCAATTCAATGTTTACTATGCATTTGGAACAGTAATTAAAAAATAAAGGAAAACATATTGCATTTCTGCAAGGTAATATTTTTTTAAGAGAAAGAAACTATGGGTTAAACTATGAAAAATCAGACACTGCTTTTACAGAAGGAAAATATTTTTTAAACGCTGCTTTGATGTTTACTGTGTTCATTTAGAACTATATAATATTAGGCTTAAATTCGTTTGGGAGTTTTTATGTACAAAATAGTGTTTTCTATGTACAATATCCTTCGATAATTTCTCTAAGATTTGGACGAACGTAGGGAATTTATTACTATTTAATGTTTTGTCTTGTGTGTCTTGATATAGACTTGATATTAATCATTATATTTAATGATCCAGCAATATGTCTTCAACTATACAGCTCGTACTTAAAAAACATAGTTTAGTTGCCATATTATTGTTAGATTTACATATTTTCAATTAAGAACCGTATAATTGTTTCTACTGCGTTTATCATGACAACCGGTAACAAATCTTAGTTAAGCTTCGGCTGACCTTCTAATGAATGACCTACATATACGTAATACTATGCATTCATGATTATTTGACGTTATGGCCGACAGCGAGACGAGCTCTACTGACCTTTGCCTCGAAACAGCATCAAAAATAATGTTACAGGCAACTCCTGATTCTACTATAATAAACCGATATTCTTTATCTCGTAAGAAACAACGATTGCGTTCCTTGTTTTAAGGTTGCATAGAATATTCCGAGGTCAATATTCATCTCTTAATCCATTTTGAATCCGCTTCAAATATGGTTCAAGTCCCGCGGGGGACACTGTCACGCTCATTCCGTGATCGGCAAGTCGATAAGTGACGCGTATATCGATAGAACCAAGGCCGCAAGAGCAACGCAATAAAATGCTCTCTGCACGAATTAGTGTCACAAAACACACAATTTATGCGGTTCTCGTGTAGAAATACGTGCCAGGCTCAGTAGCAGTTGCAGTTGCAGTAAACCGTTAGGCCATTACTAGAATTTATTTGATTGATCTTCGCGTAAAAACTATTTAATAGTTGGCAGGAAAGAAAAAACATTCAGAGAAGAAATTTTATGTTCTCAAAGTATCTCAGTTTTCTTATATTTGTAACTAAATGCTACAGCAACTAATATTCAAGAACCTTTATTTCCAGCTTTCGAGTAACAAGCACGTCTTCACAAACGTATGACTTGAAAGGGAGAAACGGAACTCAGCATTCGAAAATAAATTTTTTTGAGAACGGTCGTTAACGAATTTTTTGCGAGCACTGTTCGCGCATAATATGTACTCTACAAACAAAAATACTGCTTCTTTTATTCGTTTCACATCGCCACAAACCGCAGAAACATTCAGAGAGATCAAACTAACAAAAACAATGGTATCAATTTTCCACGAAGTTACCCGGGATAATGAAGCCCCGATTTTGTTTGTTCTCAAGACAATTACAACGCAGAAGCTTTTCGAAGCAGGCGGTGCTTTTGCGACAATTACACCGACAACATTTAACGAGCAGTTGGACAATATCAGCATATGAATAGCATTTTGGCGGCCATAATGCGGAGAGTATGCGGGCACCGAGATCTTTTACCACGGCGCATGCAAATGAAGAAATTTCAACGGACGAATCCGGTTGTGTCTATTCGCCAGTAACAACTGTTTTCGTCGGTGCGCTGAAATCTACTCCGGGGTTACGGCGAATGAAAGCGTGCCAGAGGGGGCCGCCGTTTCTGAAAAGGAAATTTGAAAGTGAATGGAACACCGTCGATACCAGAGATGCAGCTGCATAACGCCCGGAGGAGATAGAGGCTCCTACGAAAAATCGAATGAATGGGCCGCGGGGGCCGCGAACTTTACACGCAAATCACGTTCCGCAGTTTTCGCCGCCCGAGAAAATAATAAATTAGACCCGTTATTGCGCGAGAAAGTGGATTGGGGGTTTCTGTGGAAGTTACGGAAGCACTTAATTCGCGCAATCTTTTAGGCGCCTGTTCCTTTTTGTTTCCGGGGAAGCGTTGTTCGTGGCAAATTGCGTTTCAAGATTCAAAGCAATCTTTTTGACGCGTTCGGTTAATGGCTGCGATTAACAATCAGCTTGAAATTTATTTTGTGAATTGCTGTTAAATACACTGATTAAAGGACCATTTTTTCCATGAAAAATTGGGATATTTAAGGGGTAAAACCACTGTGACGGCATGAAAAAGTATTTAATTTCTAAATGCACGTTGTAATAAAACTAAACACAATCTTGAATTTATTTTTTGCCAAAACTGTTTTTGTACGAACGCCTCTACGGAGTTTATACAGTTATAAAAAGAGACTGTCGTCCCTCGTCTAAACAATAGATAAATTTCTATCCGAAGTGGAATATTTGATGCTGACATTGCGAATACCTCGAAAACCATAAGTTTGCTTATTATAATCCTTCAGACACAATCTTTCGATGTAACACGGTTTTCTGATCATTGTTCCAATAATTAAACCAAAGCTTTTCGGATATAGATAAAAAATTGAAGCTCCAATAAATGTATCTACGTCTTGCCTTTCAAATATTGTAACACGTATTTTATTTTCCATACTTTAATTATGTTATTGAGACTGTCTACTCAATCTACTCAATTTCAACGATGAAAAAGCTGAAATTCATCCTAATCTGAGAAATATAAATCAAGAAAAGAAAAGATTTCATTAAATAAAAGGTTTCTCTAATCTCAAAAAGAGCACAAATACCGGTGTAAAGCTTCAAGGTGGTTGTTCTATAAAATTACAAAGACCCTCCACGTTTTCCCGTGTCCACATCGCATGACCCCCTTAATTCGTTTCGTGAGTCGGTTTTATTCTTATCCTACACGATACGCGACTGCATAACTCAGTCTTCGTGAGAGATATTAGAGCTTCGCGTAACAAAAAATACCGAGGTTAATATCCACGCAAGGATAGAAAATGAAAAAAAAAGGAAATTTCCTTGTAAAAGAAATTAGCAAGAGAGAACTAATGAGAACTGGAGCATCGTCCTTGCAAACTATTATAACTACGGAAACCGGGGGAACGCGATTCCCAATGTACATTGTACGTACGCTCGCGCAAAGGCGAATTCGAAGCGATTTAAATGGCGACTGCGTAACCTGCGTAGAAGAACTGTTAACTAAATTACAGGCAATCTATTACGTAAATTATTATCAAACTCCGTGTCACGGCAAAGTGGGCAGAGCCGATGATGAATCACGCTGGAAGAATCGACTATTTCGATGGGATGACGAGTTCTTTGTTATGACTCTATGCGTACGATAAAAACAGAATGGACAGTCTGTTTTGCAGAATGTTATAATTTATCTGGTACTACGTTCGATTACTCAGATAGCGGAGTGTTTTTCATCCAATTGCGGTAGGTTCGTATTATTTATTGACGTCCAAATACTGACAACTTGATTATCTTGGAAATGCAGATAATATTAATAATACAGGATAATGTAACGACTGAATAAAAAACGACATCAAACTGAAACCGATAATACGGGACAAATGATTATCACTGGAATAACAAGGCACAAATTGGCAGGCATCTATGCAATGAAGTATTCTTGTTAACAACGTATCGAAACCTTAACATCCCATTCAAATTATGCAACAGCTCCGAAAAAAGTAATCGGATTGGTTTCAGGTTCTTTTCATATTCAATTCTGGTTTCAGAAACAGAACTTCGGCCGACAATCATGAAACAGGTGCTTAATTTGAGAGCAGTTGTCATTTGTTCTTTTGTAACATGTTCTACCTTCTACCTGAAGAACTGTTTGATACTGTTATATCATGAGGAAGACAGATAGAAACGGAGAGAAACTCGTAGACTTTATAAAAGGATAGCAGTCTATGTAAACACGCAAACACGTGGTATGACACGAAATACAAGAATCGGAGCAATGCTCCTACACGCGCTCAGCTCGGAGTACAGCGAAAAAGTGTCGCTGGCGAAATCGGAGCTTTCGCCGATTGTCGTGAAGTCGCTAATCGTAATCCGCTAATGATTAACCCTTAAGTAGTATATTGGGGTCACGATACTATATTAAATTAATGGGTGAGAGGCATCATGAACTATTCGTATATGAATCCATTTTTATAAAGACCTCACAGTAATCCTGTTATAATGTTGTTAAATAATTAATACTGATAGTATATCACTTAAGGGTTAATTAGTAACACCGCGAAGTGTCTCGATGAGGTGCGACTGGCCATTCGTAGCTCAAACCGCAAATATACATACATATATCAGATACATCCTAGAGAGAAACATTTATAAACAGCGTAAAACTAAATATCTACTGTAAGAAGGTAATTACTTAAAAGGAATTTTCCCTTTCCTAACATGAAACTTTCAGATCTTGAAATCTTTGATTTTGACTCTGAAAAGTCTTGAAATCTCCAAATTTATTTCAAATTTCCAACTTTAAATCCTTGAACTTCTAATTTTAACTTTAAAAAGTTCCTAAAAGTCAACATTTTCAAATCTCAAACTTTTAACCTTCAAATCTTCAATTTTAACTCTGAAAATCTCTAAATTTGTAACTTAGTACATATATTGAAATTTACAATATGACATTTTAAGATTTTCAATTTCAACTCCGAAAATCTCTAAATCTGCGCCTTGAAATTTTTGAATTTCCTACTTTTTAGCTCAAAAAAATTCTATGTTAGATACTATGATGAAAGAAATCATCGTTACATTGGATGGCACAGAGGATCTATTTTCTTGTATTGCACAAGTTATTAGCAACTAATATTCTAGAGAATATTTTGACAATATTTAAGATTTCTAACAGTATCAATATCTACTTGATATCGCGACTCCCTACTCGAAATACTTCCTTCTTAGAAGAAGACAATTTTATTAATATTAGAAAAATTGTGGTCTGCAATCACACATAAACTTGTGACCAGCAACTTCTGATAATCTAAATATTTTTATAGAAAAAAATATGCTCTAATATACCTGTAAAATTTGAGAAAGGGATTTAGATTAGTATAGAAACGTGTACAATTTCAATTAAACAATTAAGAGTTAACAAGAGAAAACTTGACAGAAATGTTACACTTTTCCAGTTGAAATTCCAAGAGTTTCCACGATGTTAAAAACGTCGAAAGTTTTCGCGGTTCTAAGGCAAGGCAACACAAACCTTTTCAAAAATTCTACCCCAGATGCAGATCTGTTTAATAATTATCACCGCTCTACTGACACAACTTTTATAAGGTACGAAATATTCAAAGCGAACTACGGAAATCCCTGTACAAGAACTGACACGAAACAAGCACGAAGAAAAATTCCTTCCACCTTCGATAAATTAGGTCCCGAAGAGGTCAGCCAAGAATTCGTTCGACAACAAGTTTAATTCTTAATCAAGACCCAGTTCCTCGTCGAGGATCAAACTGCCAGTTCGCGAGCACGTGCTGGCGAGTCGTTAAAAGCCTTTAACCCACCGGACAACCGATGCCCTTCGAGCAACCATGTGTTTCCGTGTGTGTGTTCGCGTGTACGCGCGCGGTTTCGTGGTGTACGCGAGCGCGTGCAAGCCACGGCGAGTACCTCGAGCGCACGTAGCCCGAGCACTCGGCCGGTCATGGGAAAATAGGACTTTTTAAAGCGTCTCGCGGCGCGGAACGATGGAGTAACGGGTCGTTAGAGGAAAATTACCGCGAAGTCGATCTTTGTGGTTACAGTTACCGCGCTTGTTTCTTGGCACTGCTCCTTTCCATTTCCCTCTGACGGCGTCCCTTTCTTTTGTCCGCGCCGACATCTCCCGTCCTCTCGCGGCTGAAAGCTCGTCAAGCTTTCGCGAAAAAAGCGTGACAACGCTTCGTTTCCACCGACGCACAGTGTGTCGCTCAATGGACAAAACCCAAAATTCTGAAGTGTTTAATTCACAATCTGTTTTAGCTTAAGATGTTAAGAAAGGAACGTAGATTTTAATACTACCCATCACGTTTTATGAATTTACTAATTTGTTGCCAAAATTGATATTAAAAGTTTATTCCAAATTTCGGTGTATTTCTTCAAACACATGCCATTGGCTAAATGTATGTGTTTTTCGTTTGATTTTTATACATCGTATTTGGTACTATAATCCTTTTAAAGCTACAGAGAATATTTTTTACAATAATAATAATTTATCCGAATTTTTAATGTTAAATGTTTATCACCTTTGAGAAGACTTTAAAAAAAAAAACATCAAAAAATACCTCCGTAATTTTTTTTCCATTAATTTAGGAAACATTAAACTTTATATTAGCGTTAACTTTAGCTGCCCGAATTTGCTCGAAACGAAGAAAATAATTCAAATCATTTTCAAAGCGCTCACCGTTCAGGCCTGTAGCGATTAGCATTTGAGATTATTTCGACTAATGTTCAGCTTTTCTTTTCTTTTCTTTTTCTTTTTGTTGTATTTTGAAATTTTAATAAAAAAATGTTATCTTAAAATTTTAACGTTTGTAATGATTTGTGAATAAATATAATGTTCTATGTAGTACGGTACCGTATAATCCTCCCCACAATTTTTCATGCATTTCCGTCAATTTTATGAAATTATGTTTTAAACAAAAGTTAGACAGTTCTTAATTGATAATACATTTCAATAATAAACATTAACGAAAAAGTTTTTATTTAATTAAAAACCAATATCTCCTCAACAATTTTGTATGTAATTGTATATTTGTCATGCATTAATCGATGTATTCTTGCATTTTCTTTAAAAAACTATTAAGGTACATGGGTAAAAAATTAAATAGTTTAGAAGTTATGAGTTTCGCTCTGAACGCCCATATACGGCGACACACTGTGCGACGCGGATCGCCGCGAAAACTATGGACGGAGAATAGAAGGTGGAATTAGAATCGCGGCTAGCTGCGAAATGCTTCGGGCACCGAAGCTATTGCGCGCGACGCTTCACCGACTGCGCTATTTGTTCCGCTACGTTCTGATATTCCTATTAATCTATTGGTGGAATTGTCTAACCCTGGCGCGGTTCGAGGGAGACTCGGTGAAGATGAATTGCCTGGGTACAGTGTCTGGAAAGGTTGCGAGAAAGTAGGCAGAGACGGTAATCTTGCACTTTTCCAGAGTCTGGGCAAAGGTGTGACGAATTTATGACGTGCTAAAGACTTCTGCATGTGCTGGAACGTGTTGCAATGCATGCGACGACGTCCAGGCTCCATGATGGATGTTTTAATTATGTCCGCAGAGCCGGGATCAGTGCATCGAAGTCGTATGCGATTGGAGTTGTTGCAAGATTTATTGTTAAAACATTTTTCTGACTCATATGGTTTGCCATCCTCCTATCGACTTCTTTATGATCTTTCATTTTTTTATGATTGATATTTTCTACGTTATTGGTAATTATATTGGCTTTGATTAGGTTGTAATAATGTGGAGGCGAAATCATCTGAGGTTTATGAAACTTGAACCATAAAAATGATTCATAAATCGCCTGTTTATTTTTTGTATTATATTAATAGACCTTCCATTGTTGATAACAACACTAGTATTGATCAAGAACCAGTAATGTCGAGGTGCGCCGAAAGTGATGCAAGTTTCATGAAACCTGGGAGTCGATGCATAATCACGTCACATTTCAATGTGTCTAGGAGCATTAAACGTTTGAAACTTCAATCAAAACTGTGTGAAGCTCCGAAATTCAAATTTCTGAATTATACTGAAGGATATACATATTTCCAATGTTTTCGGTTCGGTATAATTTTAGAAATCGAATTTCAGTCATTGAAGACGTTTTCATTGGGGTGATAAGCGATCCCTCGTGAAATAGTCTAAATATAATCGCAATGGAGTTATTTTTGGATGATAATAATGTGTTTCTTTATATAGATTCTCAAACTCGAACTACTCCAATTAAATTTTAGTTTAGAGTTAATTTTATTGGAAAAGGAATTTTGCTATTACTTTACATACATGATTAGCAGCATTTGCTGATTCCTCAAGTTCTCTTCGAAAGATGATTTCCAAGAACTGCTGACATTTGTCAGTATCTTGACCTCTAAGACAGTTTCTACTGCAGACACATTGGTGTCTTCGAATTTCTTGTCTGTTCTCTAAAGTTACGAAAGTTATTTCCGTCGAATCGCGACGATTCCATGGTACAGTTTTATCCAACGGTATCTTGTACTCTTGCCAAGTGACGAAAAATTTCGACGAGTTTACCAGATGTTCGTTAAACGTTCTGGCTAAGAATTTCCAAGTTTATATACACAGAACAAGAAGACAAGAAAAATACTGCAAAATGTATGAAAGCGAAAAATACGAGAATATTCGTCGCTTTTTAAGTGTAGGCGGTTGGATGCCTGAGTTTGTGTTTACGTTTCGGTTATAATGTTTAGGAGAATCTGAGTTGTCGGTCGGCCTGGATAGCTTAATTGGTTAAAGCACTCGCCCGGAAAGTGAAAGATCCGGGTTCGAATCCCGGTCCAGACAATCCGATCGGCCGACTCTTTTTCTCCTACATAAGTTACTTGATACTTTGAAAACTGTAACAAGTTACTTTAAAACTCTTTTCTTGTTTTAATATTTAAAAACGATATTCATTCGTGGAATAAATTTTCGTAAAAATCACGGAAAACTATGTAAAAAATACTGATCCATCTTAATTCAGATTTTTCATCGCACAGTTCATAGAACTTTTTGTACAAAATTCGGTAGATTTCCACTTCTTTAAAAATTTGTGATTATTAATAAAACCCAAGTACCTCATTTTTTTTATTAATATAAATATGTAAAAATTAGAAACAATTTTGGAAGTGTCTAAATGGAATTTTAAATGACAGACTGTAAGTCAATAATAAGCGAAATAAAAACATGAAATACCCCCTGATGTCTCAATAATTTTGCCGAGTGCTAATGTACAGCACTTAGAAAAAATAGATGGTGGTTATAAAATCTGCGGGGGTGTTTAAAGTTCACACATTTTAAGTATTGGGCAAGATCTTTATCACCTCTTTTCTCAGGTACAAACTCCAAACCTTACTCAGGGCCGTACAAAGCATTCCAACTACGATTCAGTTTCCATAAATAACGAATACGTTTCATGGAAGCACAAAATGTCTAATTATTTACCCAAAATGTGAAGAAAAAGTTATAAAAAATGAATGATAACAACTAAACAAACTAATAAAAGGAAAGTTAACTTCAAGCGATTAAATTTTTGATAAACTTTCCAATCGAAATGGAGAATCATTCCAATAATTTTCAAAAGCTATTTACAAGAATTTATTTAAAAAATCAGGATTTTTAATCCCAGCGAGGGATGAATTAACTTCTCACTATAAAGTCGGGACATATAAACGCTGGTAATGATCGTTAAACTGCGGTTAAATGCAAGTGTATTTGCTATAATTTTGTGACACTAACGTGTATGTGTGCGTTGATGAAATAGAGTATTAAAAAAAATTGATTCGAATTTCTCGCGTCTACACAATCAATTTAAAGGGAGAAGCTTAAGTTGTCGCCACTTATTATAGGGTAACGTATACAGTAGTTGACCCCCCTATATGTATAATGATCCTTTCAAGAAAAATAAAAAATATAGTATAATCCTTTTCTGATATAGTAAAATATTAATTGTATTCGAAACAAGAATATGGATCATTGAAATATATATATATATTTTTTATTATGTAAGAAAAGGATTATACTATATTTTTTACATTTCTTGAAAGGGTCAATCATTGTGTAAGGGGGGTCAACAACTGTATACTTTACCCTACCTAGTGTTTCTTTTATTACAGGGTCCGGCAATTGAACTGTCCCTAACTTCATACTGCTAAAAAACACAAACTTAAAGTAGTTTATTTTCGACGCCATATTGGATTTTTGTTAATCAATCATAACCTCTCAGAGGAATAAATTTGATTTGTTATTCAGTGTTGTTCAATACGAATATTGAAAACAAACGTGCGGTAATTGCTCTTTTTGAAGCAGAAAAGACAAACAAAAAAATTCGAAATTTGTGTTATCGTACCATAAAAAGGTATTTGAAGACAGGATCAACAGAAAAGAGGTATGGTGGTGGTCAGCAAGCAACAGCAACATCAATTCGAATATCACAAGAGTACTTTTGGGCTTCTTACAATAACTTTTTTTGAACGTTTAAGTAAAATAATTCTATACAAAGGTGGTCCACTCAACTTCCAAGCATAATATTTTTAAAATGTAAATATAAACAAATATTCCAAAGCAATTTTTCAATAAAAATGTTGTTCATTTAAAAATTATGAACTTTTTTCCGTGGGACACTTCAATTGTCGGACCCTGTATACAATAATCCTAGTTTCCAAGTAAAACATTCGCAAAGAATTCAAAATTAAATTTAAAAAATAGTGGATCCGCCTAACTTTATCCCTTCCCTTCCAACCCTCGCGAAACGTCTTCTTAGCCTCAAACAAAATACCATTTCGCTTCCCCGTCGAAATTTCGCGAAGATCTATAATTTCCGAAGAATCCTCTCAGGAGTATCAGCCTCGCGCGACAAGCGCATCAATCAGGTGGTCGGTGTGCGTTACTGAGAGCGCGGGAAAAACTCACCTGGGATATCAGCTTGGGCAGCGTGTGCGTGTGCGCATGCGCATGGTTGTTATTGTGCCCGGTGGACGATCGGTCACCGTTGGTCCGTTGTTGTTGCTGTTGGCCGGCATCCGATCTAAGATCGTGCCTCCATCTCAATACACCCATCATAACCGTCGATCCGTGTCTGCCCCCGATTCCCGCGAACCCACCGGCCAAAGCGCACACCGCGTAATCCGTCGGAACGCACGGGGGAACCAGTTCGATCTCCGTGCGCTGGCGACCTAACCTAACGCGAGTGTCCTGTTGCACCCTACGCGAGAGACTGTGCTGATACTGTGCGTCCTCGGGACGCTGCGCGACTCGGTCGTGCACGTAACCGAAGTTCCCGGGCTAGGACGCATCAGACAATTCGAGACGAGACACACGCGGGACAAAACTCTTTTTCTCCGCCGCTATTTCCCTCTTCGACTCCGAAACGGAGAGAATCGACACGCAGCGGGTTACACACACACACGCGCGCGGATCCTCTGCCTTTCTCCTTTCGAGCGACGCGGACACGGGTTTCAATGCGGCGTGCTCGTTGACATTATCCGCGCACGGGACGATGCACCGCGGCGGGATTAGGATCCCCGTCGATCGCGGCTCGCTTCGATCTCGATCCTGCGACTGTCCGTCTGATCGTGACTGTTCACTGTCATCCTCGCGCGGATTCGCCTCTCGTGAGTTCTCTCCTTCCCAGCGGCCGCGACAGGCCACGAACCGAGGTCACGGTAGAAAGCGTTCGCACCGTGGGCGCGTAAAAGAGCCCTGCGACACACGCATAGACGCAACACGTAGAGTTTGGCGCGGAACACGCGCGAAGAACACTGCGACGCACAAGCGCAGAAACGCGACTGGCATCGAGACCGTGCGGTGCGGTTCGAGAGGCTTGCCCCGTCTGTTCCCCCTCTCTCCCGCCCCGACCCTTCCCCTGACCCATTCCGCTATCCTGCGCCACCTCTCCGCCCCTCTGCGTCCGCGATCGCTTGAAAGTCCTGCTGTTCTTAAAACTCCCACCGACCTGGCCTGCTGTCGCGAACAAACGTTGCCATGGTCGCCGTCGAGCGCGTAAACTCGATTCCACGGGAACCTCGATCATTTTCCCGAACGACGGGGATTAACGATCGATCGGACGCCGTTCGAGGCGGCTCGGAATTAGTTCCGGAAGAGGGAATCGGCGATCGCTTTGCCGCGATTATGTAAGGTGCCCAATTTTCTACTCATTCAAGCGTTCACTCGTCATGAAAATGGTATAAAAAATATGCAAAGTAATTGATTCATACCTCGATAACGAAACAACTAATTAAAAAATATTTGAAGAAGATGTTATAAGATGTTATAAGATATGTTGCCTTTTCAGATAAGAATAAGTTTCATGATTTACAGTTAGGCTTTAGAAAATAATAGTAAATAAAGTTGGTAATAAATTCAGGATAAATATTTGTACAAATAACAGTAATTAATTCATTTATATTAGGTTTCAAATTAGTGATTCTTCTCTTGTGAGTCCTGTTTTGTCCTGTTTCATTTTTTAAAATTTAATTTTCTCTTCATCTTTTTCCTTTCTTTTTACTGCTGCTTTTTCATCTTTCATTTTTTCACATAGTTTTTTAATCAATATCCCTTTACATTTACATCTTAATGTAGAGTGTAGAGAATGTGTACAATTTTATTCTTACTTTTACAACATTTTCCTTCATAACTTTGTTTTTTCATTTTCAAAATTACGAAAAATATAAATAAAATTATTTTCAAAGCATAAAATAATTATAAATAGAAGTAAAATGGCTTTGAATAGAAGCAAAAGGTACGTCATACACGGAATTTTGAAGTTACCTTACAAAAATTGTAATGCGTAGAAAAAATCGATTTATATAAAAGTCGAAGAGCAGAAAATCGATTCAAAAGTTCGATCTTTTAATCAAAAGAATCGATTTTCTGGAGAATCGAATTGGAATAGAACATCTCTACTTTTAATACTCGAAAGGGAACTCTGCGAGAATTGTTCGAATCGTTTACGGTTCGAGATCGTTTATTGTTTCTTCTCCAATACCGGAGGTTAGATGATCGAGTAGTACTGTTTCTATGACGTCGTTGACCTCGATACCGTGATTACGAAAACTTTCACGGAACTGAAGTCTTCTGAGCGCTCGTAATACGTTGAATATTGGAGATCTTTTTATTGCTCGCGGATGTATGGAAATAGCGAGATGCGTGGAGATCGAGTTGATTGGATTATATTCGGTGGATAGAGGCGAACGGTATTTGAATTTATATTGGAATAAGTGTTCGAGTATAGATTCGGCGAATCGGAATCGAGTATGTTTAATCTAATTGTGAAGTTTTCATACATTTTTGTTGTGAAATCTTTGTTTGCATTCAAATTATTCTGGGAATGTTTCTGGTATTGCGAATGAAATTCAATATTTGTTCCATTGCAATAACTCATAAATTTTACCCAAATTCGAATAAATATGGAATAAAATAATGTTCGAATATAAATGAAAATCTATTTCCTTATTTTAGAACGAAAGTCATGCAGTATTATGTAAGTAATGTGAAAAAATATTTGTGTATGAAAAATAGGTGCGGTCACTTTTACCATAAATGAGATTTGTAACTAATAAAACTGTTTGTTTTTAGTGGAGAACTCAAAAAATATTTCAAACTTAAAACTTATCGCTTTTATGAATATGAATGCACATTTCTTTAGTACTATGATTATTACAATTTGTAGTAAAAAAGAAAAGCTATGAATGTAATATCCAAAGTCTGTATATTAATGTAAATTCAAATTTACACAGACAACATAAAAACAACTGAAACTTGAATAACAGTGTGTTTTAATTATTGTAAACTTTTTATATTTTGGCTTGTAGATATTTGCATATTCACATTTGTCCTAAATGCATAAAAATCCGAAGTCTATATAGTAATATTTATTATACTAATAATAGTGATATGTATAATATAACCATTTTTTCACACTATATTTCAATTTAAATAGAAACCGAACATTTACATATATTGAACTCAATTTTTAATAAACTCGTAATTAGACTGCGGATGTTTATGCAAATTCACATTTTCAAGGATATAGAAAAAGAAAAAGTATGTTTTACTTTCTAAATATCATAAAATGTATTTTATTTGTGATATTTCATGTCTTTTTGCATCTATGCATATCTTTGTGCATTTTAGTAAATTTAAAATCGTCATAAATGCATAAACATTCGCAGTCTAATCATAATTTGTTCAATATTTATATATTTTTGTCTCTAAGAGTTTACATGAAAAGTGAGCCAGGTATTTATTCGTTTAAAAAATCTACATGAATGGCAAATGTCAATCAACTCTGTTTTACTGTCTATTGCAACTCATATAACAAATAAATCTGCGACTGAAAACTAAGTGAAATTGTATTTCGTAGAAGCAGTGAAAAATCGTTTGCATACTTTCTCGGAATCACAAAGGAAGCACTTCAATTCGCTTGAACGGTATGGTATTTATGGTTCGTGACTCCGTGCTGTGCGATTCAATTTTCGCGCTTAATAAGCTACGAGATTTCTCTGTTGCAAGAACCGTAATCTCATGCAAATTGTTCATAACGGAAAGTAAAATCCATTAATTAATATCGCGGAGGTCGTAATTACTTTTTTTTGTTAGTGTTATGCTTTGCAGTTAGCGAAGAGGCGAAGCATTTGATTCGTAGAATTTAAAATTGATTCTCACCGTATGAGATGGAACCGATTGTTCCAGGAGAAAATGTGAAGTTTCTAACGCGCGCGAATTGGAAGACACCGATTTCTAATGGATCATACGGTAGCGTACAAAGTTAGATAACTGGAGGTCGATTAATCCAATCAAAATATTGCACGTATTTGATAATTATCTGAAATACCAAGAAGACAAATAATGTTCAATTGGTAAACAATTATTTTAATTTCGCTTTACAAACATTTCTTTCACAGTAGGAAGTTGAAACCGTGTTTTACCATTACAATCGATAGTGCATCTTTTATTGTACATTTTTAAATTAGTTTCGAAACATCGAACACGCTGAAAACGTGTAATTAAGGATTGATTTCATCGAAAGGAGATATTTTCTGTTTGTAATTTTGGTTACATTTCCGGGTTTTCATTATTTCGTATTGCGTCAAATATGGGAAAATTATTTGAATTACCTTCATGAACAATACAAGAGAAATCAGAAAGCTGAAGTTTCAATTTCTACGGAGCTGAATTTATTTATAGTGGAATTTTATAAATCGTAATAACTAGACTGCGGATGTTTATACAAAATCATATTGTTATAGAGATACAGCAGCAACTAAATTTTAAATAAATATATTGTTTGTTTTCCAAACGTTATAAAATGTATTTTATGTTGGATATTTTATTTCTCTGGATATCCTTCTAGATTTTCGTAATTTTACAATTGCCATAAATGCATACATATCCGCAGTTTAGTAACAACAAATATTAGTATCATATTTTGCAATTGCAATGCAAATTTAACGTACAGTTTATTCGAATATTTGAATATTCGTATTCCAGTAGAATTCGAAAGCTATATTCAAATAATTCGAATGTTTGAATATTATAAAAATAATGACAATTATTCGAATACGTAAGAGTATTTGAATACTCGATTATTCGAATAATTAAGCGTGTTTGAATATTTCGTTATTTGAATAATTAGGAATATTCAAATATTCGAAGTGTTCGAATTTCTTACTATTGTCCCAACTATGAGTCTAAACCTGAAACGTGTTTTCACATTCGAATAATGTTTGAATACTTGAATACTTCTAATTATTGTAATTAGTAATGAATCTAATTATTCAGTAGAAATAAACACTTCTAATTATTCGAATAATTGAAATATTTACAGTCATACACTTTATATATGCACATATATACACTTTAGTCTACAATTACTGAACTAAAGTCTATAAAGTGTCTATTCACCTCTCAATACGACCGACTTCTCGATGACGTCATTTTTATTCAAGAACAAAGGCAGTTAATTTTTCCTAAACAGTACATTTACGATACAGCCCAGTCATTTTTACTTGGCCGGATTTACGACGTGGGCGCATGGAACGTGCTACCTTCGTGGACCATTCAAACAAGTTTATGTAGCAATCGTAGAACCAAGTAGTCAAGGTCCTAGTGTCCCCTTTATTGTAAAATGTACACAAGTTACCAACGGACCTTCTGGTGTCTAATCTCATCAGCATAATTTAACGAAATAAAGAAAGACACGAAGCACGTCAGCAGCGAAACACAATTTCACAGCACTGCGAGTAAGTTTAATTGACGGACCGACGAGATTCTAAAAGAAAGCAGAAATAGCGTTCGCGATGAAGCGCGTCTGGCCAAGTGTTTTTCCTAACTCGATGGCAAAGCGAACATTTTTCTTTTTTGTTCTTTTCGTTCCATCCGAGGGTAACGACAGGTGGAGGAAGGTGAAACCAAGGGGAAACAGGCTGTCATGGCGGAGAGAGGCAACGCAGGAGAGCGGATGTCATTTCGTGGTCGACTTATTTCGCCGCCTGTAGGTACCGAGGCTTCCCATTCCTTTGTGTCCACCTCTTTCATTATTTCACCCAACTTCCTGCGCCCGAAAACGACAACCCGGCTACGACTTCCCCTCCTTCTGCTCTTCCTCTCTCATTTTTTTTTTCCTCCGTCCCGGACATAGCCACGACTCTTTGAAAACGCTTAACCTTGCCTCGATCTTTCGCCCTCGAAGCCGCCGCGCCGTTTCGCGTCACCCGCCGAACGAAATTCGCGGTCTCGACGTCTGGCCACAGCACTCTTCCTCCTTATTTCCTGGATACGTTAAAGATCCTTAGACGGAAGTGGCTGGGTGAACGACGGAAATTCACTCGCGCGCGGACTGCAACGGAGCGCGAGAACGCCTCGGAGAGGATCGGCTCCGTTGCTGAATGAAAATTTTATCAGTCGGAATGAACGGATATCGATGTCAAACGGACTTTTCCTTTCAGCCAGCCCCATACAATTTAAATCCGAGATAGCGCGCAGCTGTGAGCACCGGTGAGTTACTATCGGCACGATGCAACTTGTGGAATCAGCCGTATCTATTTTTATTTGCACGCGCGTTGATGTTTCCCCTTGGGAACGTTCGACGCGAACGTCGTTGCCTTTTTTTCCGATTTTGAACGTTTCGTAAGTTTGAGACTTTATTTTAGCGATGATTAAATTGAGAAAGACAGCGAATTATTTGTTCCTTTCGAAGCAATTAGTAAGTAGCTTTGCTAACTTTATTTCGATGACTGTGATTTTCGACTTTATACCAGGGCCTGAAAATTATTACATCGATTTCGGTTTTTGAAACAGTTGTGAAGAACTTGTATTCTAAATAACTGTTATAATAATAGTGTTGTGTACTGTTATGTAATAGTGTTTTTCAACTTGATAAAATCGTAATCCATCGACTGTTTTTGTTATGGAAAGATAAATTTATGTTTCATTTTCAAGAAAGATTTTAAAAAGTTAATTATTTACAAGCTATGGAATTAAAGAGAACTGGAGAACTAGTTTCTGATCAACGAAAACCTACAATGCTACTTAGTGTGATATGTCATACTTACATTTTTTAATTGTCACTCTTCACTCCAAAAATGATTTCAAATGAGTATTTGTTGACATAAACTTAAAAAAAAAAACAATTTATTTCATGAACTGATCAAAAACTAGTTCCTTAATGGTATGTAACAGTTTGAAAGAATTATTTTCGGAATTTTTCCAAGCCATACTTTCTACCAACTAAACGGATTCATTAAATTTTATTTTCACCTTCTTGTCATTCCTAATACATCAGTTCTTATACGGCTATCAGAATGTAAAAAACAGGGCTACATGCATGCACATTGTGATTGTTACACAAATCACGATCGCCCTTTTGCAACCTGCTCGAACGATGTCAAGTTCGACTTCTGTTTCACGCTGGTTTCGAGGTCATTCTCACGTGAAATGGTGGGTACAGTAACCCGTTGTGCATGGCGAACGTCGCCAAACGCGAATCTCCGATCTTCACGGGTAACGAGCAGGCCAGAAATCAGAAAATCTTCCCGGCCGTTCGGTTAAACTCGCGTCATGTCGGGGCCACGACCGTGCCGGTTCAACCGGCACTTCCGGTCTGCGTACCTGTCGACCGGAAGCGAGCTCCTCCCCCTTACATCCTGAGGATCGCATATGCACCTTGTTTTACCAATAACCCGCATTTCAAACATTTTTACTTGGTCTCTATATCGTGTTCGGTAATACAAGGATAAAGGAAATTCATAATCTGCTAATTACTTTCTACTCCTACTCTGACGTTGTTTCTTCGAATTCGCATGGAATTTTTAAAGCGTCAAGTTTACAGTTCGGCTAATAACATTTATCTTCACTAATTATATAATTCGTTAACTGTATTTATTTTTTTCTTCAGGATTTAAACAATTACTAATCGTAAGTGTCGTGATTATTAAATGTACCAAGAAATAATCCATTATTCTCATACTTAAAAAAGCAAAGAGTTTGTTTTTCGCTGAGCTAAAATTTGTAATTAAAAAATTTAACTTAACTTGAAACTGTTAAGAATTTATGAAAAGGTACCTGAAAATGATAATTATTTTGAAAAACAAATTGTTTCTGAATTCTCTAACAATAATAAATTATGACAATGATAAAATATATTATAAGCGAATATAGATATTTTTAATGCAGAATTTAGTATACAGTAGAACCTCGATTATCCGAATCACAATTACCGCCATTTTCAATTATCTAGAATTAATTAAGACAGCAAGTATAAGTGTAGTAGAACTCCGAGTAAAATTTTAACCATGGTTTATTAACGTTCTACTAATTATCATCATTTCATTTTATAAATATCAAACTGGATATTTGTGGTTCTACTGCAATATAATTCTGAAATGTGGTAAACTATTTTTTAAACAGAAAAGCTGAGTTGCCAGAGAAAAGTCAATCTTGTGACGTAATATATTTAATCAAAATGCACAAACAGGATATAAAAAATATAGATCGCATGAATATTCTAAGTGGAGGATGTTTCGTTGGACAGTAAGCTAGAATTTTATATCACCTGCAGTTGGTAAAGCAGATTTCACACGAATCGATGGAGGCATATTTAACAACTGTCGGTAAGTTACCTCGAACATCCATTCTTATCCACGGTCGTTCTTTTTCATGTAACAGACAAGCGAGAAATCTACTATACCGATAAATAGTACACTCCTAACTTATCGAAGCTGACGGGAGTGAACGGGAGCCAAGTTTTTCAACTGTTCCGCGCTGCAACCGTTTGCGAATTCAAGTTTCTCACGGTATCGTCGCCACGTGTTGCACATATGTTGACGAACATCACATTTGGGCATCACATGAAGTCGCGAAAGGAGTGAGATGCAACAGATATTTTTGTCCCAACATAAAAACAACTTTCACGTGTTCAGATATATTCTAACATCAGTCGAGTCTGCGGCTGTATCAAATTTTAAGTGTAACTCTGCTGTTCTCCTCTTAAAAATCGGATTTATTACAATTTGAATTATTAGCACATCGTTATGAATGTGTTCACTGAAATTTTTATAGAATCTCAAGGAACAACAAAAATAAATATTAACACTAAGTTTAATGTAATAATCAGTTAAATTACTCTTTAAACAGTTAACTTTTTTTTTTAAAGTACGGGGAATTTTTCATCTTCTAAAAATGTAATCATAATACAACTGTATTCTAATATTGATATAGCGAATTTTTTACAGCAAGATATACAAAATATCAATAACACTATTCAATTTAGAAGGTTCAGAACATTAAACATACTGTTTTTCCAGTTCCAATTCTTTATTTGTGCTTGGAAAAATTTTATATTGCATAAAGATTCGCTGTCTATTAACAAGTAAAAGGAGAAAATAGTCGAGCATATGCTGAGAATCAATGGAAACTAAATAACAAAAGTGCATCTGCTCATCTCTACATTCCTGACTCGAAATAAGTACGCGTCTCTTCCCGAAACAGTTGAAGAAAAAAAAAATGCACGCGCGCATAACTGGACTCGCGTTCTTCCGACTCACGTTACTGAAGGGTCAACTGTAATTCATCATTTACCATAATTGCCCGTCAATAATTCCATTCTTAGCACCGCAAGCAACATCTAACTGTTCACTGAAATGCCTCTCGAAAAATGACGCTTTAAGTACCGCACGATCATCCTCGAACAAATATCTGGTATCGCTGACGCGTTGAAAAACCGACCGACGGTGAATGGGAACCCCGCGACAACTTCCGGTTTGTCGACACCCTGGTTTAGGGCAGTTTAGCACGTGACTGGCACGATTCTTTTTCTGCCGGAGTCGGCGAACCGAAAATTTGATAGATACCGGGAGAACGGTCTCGATTGAAATTCAAGCGGTGCGTGCCCGAACGATTCGTTCCGAACGTTTTTTTGGCTACACGCACCGTGGATGATGACGCTCATTTATCTTCGAGTAATTCGCGGCGGACCGATTGAGATTCCGGCCGCACGTGGACTCGAGCGAACGTTCGAATGCAAATTGAATTCGCGCGCGAAACTCCTACTTAAATGCAACGGATCCTTGAGAATCTGTCGGCGATATTAATGCAAATTGTGATTCTGGGGCGGATTCTTTCTTTGCGTTGGATCATTCTGATTTTCTGCTGCCGTCCGGGACTATGAAACTTTCAACGGAGCTTTTTCGAATGGCGTAGATGCGTGGAAAGGGTTTGAAACGCGATGAAAAATTCTTGTACTTCCTTCGAATCTCGTGAAATTGATTTTTTGGGTCTTTAATAAAATTGTAACTATGTTCGCCGTGCGTATTTACAAATTTCTCGCCTAAATATTTCGAAAATAATGTATTTTAATGCGATTTAAGGGGTCATATACGTTTCTCAATATTAAAACATGGTCAATGTTTATGAGCTATCAGCGAATAAACTATTTTTTTTTGTACCGTAAAGGTAACAATTTATAGAATAGAAAACAAGAATGACAAATGGGAAATTGTTAAAAATATGACACCTGAATATACATTGCTAGCCAAAATTAACGGTTCACTAAAATTGTTTGAAAAATGTGGACATTTTCAAGCGCAAAATAAGTATAAAAAATACGTGAAACCGCCGTTTTGTAGCTCGAAGTTTCTAGTTTTTAAATCGGGGGTTCAATTAAATTTTCGTGCAGCGTAGTGCCATTGTTTTTTTATCTTTTCCCAGATGAAAAGCATGTCAACGTTGAAGCGACGTATGGATCGAAAAAATTTCTTTAATAAATCCATTGGAATGTTCTTAGAAAGCAAACATTTTCCTTTAATTTTGTTTGCTCGGATTCGTTGTACCATTTCCTTTAACCGTGTTATTCACTATCGTATGAAAAAGGTACTTCTTACTTTGAGCGCCTATTACGAATTTATGATCATAAAAGAAATGCAATAAGTGTTTTGGAAAGCTGAAAAATTTTCCTTTCAAAACTTTTGCTTATAAATTCGATAAGAATTTTTTTTATCGTATGAAATCCATTTCAATATGACTTAAAAAATGGACTAATTACCATTTTTTATAAAAAACAATGCCGCTTCAACAAAAATCATAAAACCCTTAATGAAATGCAAATATTGAGAGTAATGAAAGTTCTACATTTGATGGTGAACTTCTAATTTTTTATATAATTGTCTCACTCTTTGGAGTCGCAATAAGCAAACTAATCGTCGTCAGTTTAAACTGTTATTAATTAAACGCTTCACGAGAGTGTCA
The DNA here is from genome assembly GCA_030770465.2 of Perdita meconis. Classification (NCBI taxonomy): domain Eukaryota; kingdom Metazoa; phylum Arthropoda; class Insecta; order Hymenoptera; family Andrenidae; genus Perdita; species Perdita meconis. The sequence goes on along the minus strand of JASKOS020000003.1, from coordinate 13,515,591 downwards.
GTCGTCTATTAGGATAATGGTTAAAAATGGTACACACGTGGTGTCACGGAGGGATGGCAACGTGTTTGAAAATCATACGGGTGCCTGTATAGCGTTAGTTCTTTGGTTCCGGCCTTTAGCACTTCCAGAAAGCGTAAAACAAAACCGAAATAGCAGTTAAATACGGTTCTTACCTGAGAGAAGTACGGCGGCAGAACGCATCGTTGATCGTCGAGACGCGAACTTTGTACCCTCTCGAGCAATTCGAATAAATCTTGCGTTGTACTCTGCAAGAAGAAAATTCGATTTTGATTCTTGCCTCGGTCTAAGCAGCTTTCGAAAGTCGACGGAATCCGTGCGTGAGTGGCAGAAATTGGATTGCTTTATCGTTGAATATTGAGCAAGAGACTTGGAACTTGTTCCTCTCACGAATTTAAAAATAAGTCTTTTTAGCAATTGTGAGTCTGATTCGTGGATTTACGTTTATCGGAAGATATTACAAAAATCATGCCTGTTCAATTTTCAATTCAAATTAGATCTTCGTTTCTAATTAGAAAAATGCAACATTTAAGTCTCCTATGCTTAATTATAGCAATGCGAGTTCCTTACCTTAATTTTCTCCGGGTTGCCACCCTGAACATCTTGCCTTTCATCTTCAACAGCGGCACGCCGGGATTCAGACTCGCAGTAAACGGATTGCTCGAGCTGCTGCCTCCTGGAATAATTGAAACCTTTCATTAGAAAAGTGTCTTAGGTATGGTAATACTCTTGGCAACATCAAAGACTCGTTTAATTACATAAAACGGTGCGGTCTTTCGCGCGAAAGAAATTATTTACAGCGGAACGTCGATTATACGACTCTCAATTATCCTCAATTTTTATCTTACAAGGTTTTAAATTATTTAATGCATTAGCTGAAGGGTGCAGAAGAATTTCAAGTAAAATTTGAACCACGATTTAGAAATTCTTCTATTAATTACAGTAGAGCGTTGATTATCCGACTCTCAATTATCCCCAATTTTTTATTATTCAGGGTTTCAATTATTTAATGAATTCATTAACATTAACTTTAAGAATGCAGTAATATTTCAAGTGGAACTTGCACCATGACATCGTAATTCTTATATTAATTACAGTAGAGCGTTAATTATTCAACTCTCAATTATCCCCAATTTTTATTATCCAGGGTTTTAATTATTTAATAAATTCATTATCATTAGCTATAATGATGAGTGCATTAGAATTTCAAGTAAAACTTGAACCATGATGACGTAATTCTTCTATTTATTACAGTAGAACGTTGATTATTCGACTGTCAATTATCCTCAATTTGTATTATCCAGGGTTTCAATTATTTAATAAATTCATTATCATTAGCTATAATGAGTAAAACTTGAACTATGATTTAATGATTCTTCTATTTGTTGCAGTAGAACGTTAATGATTCGACTCTCAATTATCCTCAATTTTTATTTTTCTTGTCAGGGTTTCAACTTATTTAATACATTAACAATAAGTATACATAAGAATTCTAAGTAAAATTTGAACTACGATTTAGTAATTCTTCTATCAATTAATAAAATCATTTTATATAACAAATATTAACTCGTATAATCGGCGTTTTACTACAATACAAATTAGAACCATCAATTTTAAATGGAAATAAAGTGCGTTATGTTCAAGTTGTTATCTTGTTCCAGTAGTTAGGCGAAAAAGGTTTTTTTTCAACCGATTTTATTTTAGTTTCGAGCGCGTTAACTCTTCGTTATGATGTATCAAACGCGGAGGTCGAAGTGGACCATACTGTTAAGTGCTTGAGGAGCAGATGGCCCGGAACATCGAGACTTTTCCCGGCCTTCTCGAAAAAGTCGTGAAGAGCTAATTTGAAGCTCCCCTACGGAGACTGGACTGTCTGACTCGTGAAACAAATGTGCATCTGGCGGCAGCTGCTTTTTGGTCAACGATTGCGATTACATCTTGCCGTTTGACTTCTCGCCTCATCTGGTTAAGATTAGCCACATCCTCGTTATCGATGCACATCCATGTACATGGAAATTTACATAAATCCAGAGTATCGTTTTTCTACATTCCACGCATATTTTTTATTAAAAATAATAACAAAGATTTTATGAAAATTACAAAAAGATTGATCGTTCTTACTTAAATATTTCTAGCAGATGTAATTAAAAAATGTTTATTTTTATAAAAATATTTCAAACTAATTATGTAGGTTAAATAGAATACGGTGTTCTATAATAAATTTGTGTTACTATAGGTAATTTATAATATTTGATATTTCATGAATGTTTTATGATACTCCCGTTACTAAATTTTTTATAACATGTTATATGTACATACAGAAATGGAGTGCAGATGTAAGTCTCGTTAGTTATTAACAAAGATTATTGGAATCTTATCGACCAATTCTTCGAGGAATTGCGGGTTGATACGTGGTCGATTAATTTTAGCTCAATTTTCAGGTCACTTCATTGGAATTTGTGGAACCCGATATAGCAATGTATTTGAAACGTAAAAATCGCGATGTTCCATTTATTAACATCGTCTGAAATATTTTTATTCGCCTCTTATTCAATTATTCAATGTACAATGTAGAAATGTAAGAAGTGTCAAGAAATGTAGGAAATATGTATAATATGATAATCCTTTTCTTAGATAACAAAATATATGTATATGTATTCGAATGACCCAGATATTCTTGCTTCGAATACAATTAATATGTTACTGTACAAGAAAAGGATTATGTTATGTTTTCTACTTTTCTTGAAATGGTTAATTATTGTATATGGTGGTCAACATCTGAATGCGTTACCCTTTAAAATATTCTAGAGCGAATTTTCGTGTTTCTATTGATCAAATATTTTCTGCCCATTTCAAGAGCTGTTGCACACGAGATGCTGTTGTGTAGTAAAAATTTATTGCAGAATACAAGATGTAGGTGTTTTACTTAAAAAAAAATAGCGCCACTTTGTTACACGCTTGAAACTTGAAACACTCGCTGACGGTTACTCTGTGTCGGCAAAGAAGTGTCTTGTGTGAAAGAGCCCCAAGTTCCAACAACGATAATTCATTGTTTCCTCGCTATTAGGGCTGTGGACAAACTCGAATATTCGAGCAGCTCGAAATTCGAACCGAACCGGGACTCGGTTCCGATCCGATCCGAGTACTCGAATGAAGTGAGCTGCTCGAAAAAACCGAGCGGCTCGAAAAAAGCGAGCGGCTCGCATTGGAAGCGAGCAGCTCGAAAAAAGCGAGCCGCTCGAAAGAAGCGAGCGGCTCGGAAAGAACCGAGTAGCTCGAATTATTTCGAGCGGCTTGAAACGTTGGAACGGTTCAGATCAGGATCAGTTCAGTTCAGACTTCAGACGACCTATTCGGATATTCGGAATTCGGACCCTGTGAAGTCTGAACTGAACTGATCCTGATCTGAACCATTCCAACGTTTCAAGCCGCTCGAAATAATTCGAGCTACTCGGTTCTTTCCGAGCCGCTCGCTTCTTTCGAGCGGCTCGCTTTTTTCGAGCTGCTCGCTTCCAATGCGAGCCGCTCGCTTTTTTCGAGCCGCTCGGTTTTTTCGAGCAGCTCACTTCATTCGAGTACTCGGATCGAATAAGCGATCCGATCCGAGTAAAACTCGGCTCGCTTTTTTCGAGTTTTCCACAGCTCTACTCGCTATAGACTTGTGGCTCATTCCCGACGAGCTCATAGCAGACATCACGTTCCTGAGGTCAACTTAAGGCGTGTTCACACGTGTGAGAAGCAATGTAGAAAAAAGATAACAAATATTGCATGGAAATGCAACGCATCAATACGTAAAGGTCATTTATACGCAAACAGTGGCACGATATACGCAACACGAATTCCACGATAGCATCTCTCAACTTTTTCCCAAAGCAATTACGATTGCATTGAACGATCGCATCGATGCTTCGGGAAACAAAAGCGTCACCCTAAAGTGACCCGCACACAGCGATAATATTATCAATATTTGTCGGTATTGATAGTATTATTGAGCGCGTGCGGTTGATATTGAAGGTAAAGCCTTTGACTCGCTTCTTTTCCGTACTCTACAATTTACAATAAGGTAGCGGCACAGTATAAGGAGAACCAGTAGCGTCACTCGACCGAAATCGTATCGTAAAGATGTTACGGCACATGCGCGAGAAATACCAGCGAAAACATGGCGCCGATTTCAGTACTACTACTGAAATATATATCCGCTGTACCTCCAGCAATATGGAGATGTATCACGTGACTTCAAAAAGTTCAGACACCGAAAATACAGGGGAGTGACGCTACTGGTTCGCCTTATACTGTGGTAGCGGCCCGAGCCTCGCAGTGTGCGTACACGGCTTAAGATTGCTGTTGAGATTGAAACTTAGAAAGAAAGAAAGATATTAGAAATATTAAATAGAAAAGTATTAAAGTGGAAAAATACTGAAAAGTATTGAAAATAGTTATGATATCGGTATCGGTTCTTGAAACATGGATATGTCGGTTCTGATCCATATCGGTTTCATATCGAAAAGCGTGCCTTTACAGAGAATTTTGTACTTCAGGTCGAGTCAGTTCGTAAAAATCGACTTTTTTTCAGGTGGTTTTCAGGATCGTGCTCATCGCGCCTTTATCTAATGACACCCCGGCTTAAGATTGCACGTTCCGTCGCGGTGTGTGCACGCACCCTTAAACTCCAACGGCGATCCGGCAAAACATCGCACCTCAGCCGTCTTGTCTCTCCGCCTGGACACTATGCATACCGGTGTTATTGTGTTCCCGTTATCATACGTATTTTCCATATGTTTACGAAGGAGTCGGTCACGTTTATAACAACGGGTACGCGTAGCCGGCGATCGGTGCAATTGCGAAAGAAGGTCGAACGAGCGAGAAAGCGGACAGCGAGCCGGTCTGCCTCGACAAGGCAAATCGGCGAGCTTCTAAAACGAACCGCGATCTTTCTGCGACTGGCATTTATCGTCGTATCTGTCGATAATCGCGCATTCCTCTTCGTCGCGCGCCCATAAAGGACCGAGAGTCGCGGGGTGTCGCACCATAGCCGGTTCGCGTACACGCGCAATCGAACGGTCGTAGAAAAAAAGGAGGAAAAAAAAGGAAGAATAAAAAAAGGAACGGAAAACTCGCGGGGAAAGTAAACGCCCCGGTAGTTATTTCGACGCGATAGGAATACCTTTCTACCCCCCTACGCGTCCTTTGTGGCGAACAAGGTGTTCCACAGACAAACTTGGCTCTTTTATTCACGCTCGTCTTCCTCTCAATACGCTTCCAACTGCGAATCGCCGTGATACAACCTCTTTCAGATTCCCAGAGACAAATTCAAGTGAACTAACGATCCAGTCATTCCTTTTTGCATTTTCTTAGAGGTTTCGGACTTGAGCGCCGCCTCGGCGGGATTCAAAGGAGTTACGAAGTTATAGAAGTTTGGAAGAAATGGCGTAAATCTGCATAACAATGATGGAAATACAGTGACTCGCATTGATAATCGAACATTAGTATCACGTTAACTTTTATGCTCTGTATCTGGAATAAATATAAATAAAACGGTAAGAGTGATTTGCGATATACTAAAATATATTATCTCAATTTCAAAGGTAAAAAGGTATCGATTTAAGGGATTAAGAGCGGTATTGATAATTGCAACTTATTCTTTAGCATTTTCTTAAGTCTCCTCCTCGCGATATAAATTTGATTGTAGGGGGAGACTTATGAATACCGCCCTAAGTCTAGTTAGGAGCAAGGAGAAAGTTTAATTTTTACAATTTTTTATTCTTTTTTAAAATTTTAGTATCTGATTAAATGAGTCCTTATAAAGTTTCTATAATTTTTTAATTCAGAAGTATTAATGAATTTCTGAGATCTAGCCAATCTGCAACGCCACGTTTTCGAAGTTGACGAGTAAAACTTGTTTGAATCTTTCTAATTTCACAGGTTTATTTTAACCACAAAAGTCTTGTCTTTAATTGTTGAATTTTTTTATTTTATGTTTACCTTTCATTTTATACTTGAGCATTGTCGTCATTTTTTCAAATAATTATTTTTATCGTAAAGGAACGACTGAAGACTAGATAAACTAACAGACTAACTCAATTTTTCTGATATTCTTATTGTCGTTTTATTTATATTTATTACAGTTACACAGGATCGAAGTCAACATCATACTAGTATCTAAATATTAATATGACTCACTTATATATTTAGGAGACTAACGAAGATGTAAGATAACGTTCATCAAACTTGGAATCATCTATTAGTTGCACTTGAAGCATTTAATGTTTCAATCGTCGTCGTTTTAAAAAGTCTTTTTCCAGTTTTTTAATAAAGTTATAACATCGCTTGACACACAAAGGATTTAAAACCTTTATCACAATTAAAGTTATTATCAGTTCAATTTCCCTACTATCTGGAACATTCTCTATCCGATCTGCTCGAACGGCTGTATCTTTCCACCATGAAGTCAACGACGAACACAGTCTCAAAGGGGGAAATTAAAATCCTTCCCTAGGAGATACTAATGAAAAACGTGCCCTCATTGTTCATTGGGGAAAAAAAAAAAATTCCTAGATCTCGACTAAAGGAACGGAAAAAAGGGTGAAAGGATTTCGCTCTTGTACGCGATGATGACTTAATTTCTGGAATTACGCAGATCATAACGGACGCACGATATGCATCGGCGCATAATGCTTGCATCCTATCGGTGCAGAAGAGCTGTCGGCAATTAGCCTGGAATTACGATGTACCAGTTACGCGAGATGAACGGCAATGATCGCGTTTTCGATCTGGCTCATCCGACTGGTTCCGAGCGACATCGATCAGAACAAGCAACCGTAATAACGGTCGTTAGGAGGTGGATAGTAAAACTAATCAAAACGCGACGTACGATACAGCTATCCCTCATGCGTATCGATTTAGTCGATCATTGATGTATCCGACTCAATTATCCGTGCATTGTGCGCTACATAAACTGTGGGAGATTTGCTGTTTCAATGGTGGTCTCTTTCGCGGTCTATGAAAACTTTAGTTCGTCGACTTGGAAGTTCTTATGGTCTTTGCTACCTTTTTATTTTGGGGAAAACTCAGGGAAATCTTCAGCGCGATCTGTATATTATCAATCTTTTTGTTGAATATGAATACTTTTCTATCAATGAATTTCATATATTCAATATATTTCAATTTGCGCGAGTTCGTAAGATGCAATTGCTTATCAAATTTTCTCTTCGCTTCGTCGCGCTTCGCTATAGTTTAATCAGTGCTGGGCAAAATAGTATTTGAACTAGAAAATAGTAAATAGCCTATTTCATTTCCAAAGCATACCAATAATTATGGAAATAAAATATTTTATTTGTGAATAAAAGTTTTCGAAATACTATTTTTAAATGGTATTTTATTTGAAGAATATTGAAAATACTGAGACGTATTTTATAGAACTGTGTAAAATAGTATTTCAAATAGTAAATAGAAACTTATACTTTTCTGATCTCTTGTTGCGTGTAATGTTTTTACGACATTGTCGTCTGTTTATCAACATATAGGAAGCCCCAATATTTTATTTGCCGAAATTTTGCATTCGATTTACAATAGTATTTCATTTGAACCATATTTAAGTATACTATTTAAAATAGTATTTGAACTATTTTTTCTCGAAATTTTGCCCAGCTGTGCCTTTAATCGAGTTTTTGTGATTTTGTTGAGTTTCAAAATAGCCATGTTCATGTTGAAGCAGCATTAGTATCGATGGCTTTCGTTGCAATTTCAAAGAAATTGGAACTATCCGGAGCACAAAGGAGAGAAAGGAAACTTTCTGATAGGGTGATTGCAGGTAAACACGCAACTGCATTACGTTTTATACAAAATGTGGCATAGTTATGGAGCATATCGTAAATGGTTAAACTCTTCGTATAAAAAAAAAACAAGAAAAAATCTTTGAGAGCAAATGCTTGAGATTTGAAGGGAACATAAAAGCATAACAACACTGAAACATTCTTAAAATTTTTAAACATTCCAAAACGTAAAGAAAATTCCTCAGAAAATAGCCTCGAATAGTCAATGAAATATGTATTCTAAATGAAAATACTGCAGCCCATAATCCTGAAACACTTGGTACACACAAAAGACGCGGATAATTAACACATTTTGCCCGCGCGAAGGTAATTTGTTAATCCCTAAATGAACCGGAATCTCAAGAAGCCGGGGTCGTTATCGTTCTGTCTATCGATAATCGTGCATTCCTTTTGGTCGGCTACCGTAAAAGATCAGCGTGCTCGAGCGCCATGGTATTTCGTGGCGTGTTACTGCGTTGTGCGGTTGTAAATTAAATTACACTGGATTAAACGCTGAACCTTATCTTTGACCGATTTTTGCCTCAAATACGCGACTCGTATTGAAGCTTTAAATAGTTTCCTGTTTCTTATACGTGAATTCTTTTCTTTAACGCTTCAACATAACTTTGTTTCGGAATAGACTCGCATGGGTGAGATTAGAAACAACATAAGTCAATCCTTTTGTTTTTTTTTTCTAATTGAGATATGTGGTGTAACATGCTAGTCGCATTAAAATAACTCAAATGACTGCAGAAACGGTGTAAATCACATATAGATGTATAGTAAAATAAGAACAGTGAGAGCAAAAACAACACCAGGAATTGACTTATGTAGTCTCTGCGCTTAACACTGGCTGGTGAGAGGACTGCAGTTAACTAAATAATAGCTGTTTGAACTTCCACCTTATGCTAACACGTAACTTGTTTCATAATGATTAGTTTATGAGTTCGGAGTGTTTATTGCTTAGGAAATATTGATGGTAAGATAATGTAGAGAAAAGGGTGGTATTAGGGCCGCCTGCTTTTAATGTGGCCCCATCGTGATTTTCATAGGGTAACTATTCCTATTGGTCCCTTTATATTGGGTCGTGTAATAAATTCCCGCGTTTTGTGTATTTGATTTTTGTTCCCGCAATTTTGTGATTTGTTAGGTAAAGTATATATACGTACATATACTTGCTCTATAAACCTATCTGCTTCAATTTTTCGAATTAATTAATTTTAATCAATTTCCAGGTTTTTGAAATGGAAGTTCCAGGAGGCAGAAAACGCGGGAATTTATTACACAACCCAATATTTAAATAAGTTGTAGAGAGAAACTAGTGAAAATAATAGAGTATTTTTTTTTTATTAAAGTTAAACTATGAATATATATTTATAAAAACATTCTGTATTTACAAACTGTTATAAAAGTAACATGTAATATTTCCTCAAAATTCGTATCATGATTTCGACAGCTTTACCGAATTTTGTTAACCAAAATGTTAAGCAATGGTCACTAGTTGTAAGCAAATAAATAGATTATCAATAATTTACGACAATTAAAACGTTAATTACTAGGGGTGTGCGGGTACCCGAAAATACGGGTACCCGAGCCTCGGGTCGGGTCGGGTAACGATCGGGACGGGTCGGGTCGGGATCCCGAAAGTTTGTCGACACATAAATATATTCGGGTACCCGTAATTTCGGGACCCGATTTTAATTCGGGACCCGATTTTCAATTCGGGACCCGACTTTCGATTCGGGACACGATTTTTAAATCGGGACTTGGCACTTAATTCAGTACATAACTTTTCATTCTGGTTTTCTACTTAAACTGTTAAAATGTAATTTTTCTATGAAATCAGATGAAATAATTTGTAATTGAGGAGAAAATTATGTAATATGGCGTGTATCGAAAATCTGGTCCCGAATTGAAAATCGGGTCCCGAATTAAAATCGGGTCCCGAATCGGAAATCGGGTCCCGAAATGACGGGTACCCGAATATATTTATGTGTCGACAAACTTTCGGGATCCCGACCCGAACCCGAAAAAAATTCCCGACCCGACCCGATCCCGTAATTTCGGGTACCCGCACACCCCTATTAATTACAGAAGACAAGAGTTCGATACTAAGAAAAATTAGTCTTCAGGGCACTTTTAAAACCTTTTAATAATTTTAAAAGCGTTTCCACAAATGTGGTGGGATTTTATGGCTTGTCCACGGTTGTGTAAATCACAGAAAAATGACATCACATAAAAAAACACATAAATTGGGGACTCACAATTTGGGACAGGCACACAAACTGTGAACGCAAATGAAGATGTTAATCTCGCTTCAGACTTCAACTTTAAAATTATTCAAAGTTTGTAGAAGAAAAAAGATTATTCAGATTTAAGGGCCGAGCCGAATGCTGAAAAGGGTACGTAACATTCGAAATCCGCAAGCGAGAGTGTCGGCCCTAATTACGTCGAAACCAGAGGGAAAGAAAGAACGAAGCCCGGAGATAGGAGAAACTACCAAACGCAACACGTTCCCATAGGAATCGGGTTTCTGAGGGAGCTGCACGTGCACCCGTCTCGTGGAATAAAAGGACTGGCTCTAATTAAACGAGTTAATTTAATAAACGTTTCGTGACGAGCCGGACAAGCCGACCGGACTGTTCCGAACGAATGAAAAGGAAGATTAACGCATGCTAGACTGCGCCGCTTAATAGATTTCTCATTTTCGAACCCGTTCTCGAAACAATTGGAGCGGGTACGGAACGCCGCGCCGTCGCGTCGACTCGTTACGATTCTATAAATCGATCGTGGCACGCCGAAGAATTTTATCTTGTGAAAGTTATCGCGCGACCGTTCAAATTTACGGAACGCGACGTGTTTATCGGTTTCGAGAGCAAACAGTCCCCTCCTGCGGGTGGCGAAGGTATATATGAAAACGACTCGCTCGGTTTTCAGCTTCGATCAGAAAATGATCCTTTGATCGAAGAACACGATCGACATCTCGTTTTTCTATTAGGTACTTCCTATCACGGAGCAACTTTGATATCTGAAACCTCTGCTGCGATTGGGTGTACGGTAGCATCTAGGATGTAATAAGGGTCCGAGAACATTGGGGCGACACAGTTGACGCGATTCGAGTGGCAGAACAAAGGGAAGAAAATAGACGTATGGGAGGAAAAGGTTTTCATCCTTTTCAGGTATAGATGACCTCTTCTCAGTCACCCTTCACCTTCTTTCACTGCTATAGACAACCTACAGTGACTCGCCCAAAATCGTACACCTAAAACACTGTTCGACAAATTGTTAAGAAGAGATCGATAAGAAAAATATTACATTCCTCACCTATATAAATTTTCCAATATTTAATATTACTTTTCTCAGTAACTACAAATACATAAAAGATATCTTCAAACATTTTTTTGTTTAATTCCTCTTGTTTCCCTGCATTCTTTAACGAGAGGGTTTTCAAAAATTGTTAGATTGTATTTGTTACAAATTTTCAAAGTTTGGTCCTCACAGAATTAAAAGAAGTTGCACGTATAGCTAAATGATTTTTCAAAGAAGTAATATTTCAGAAAATCGCCGTTGAGTAAAATGAATTATTTATTGAAAGCCGTAGAATAAAATGAAAAACAGAACAAGAAAATGTTATTAAAGATATCTCTGTAGTTCCTGAGATAAGTATATTCTATGTGGAAAAATACAACTTTCGGATAACTGGATTCAATGTTAAGGAGAGACAAGTTTTGAACCAAAACTCGATATATTTTTCTTCAAAATCATTGTCCGACTTCCCTTAATGTTTTCGATTTTGTAACCTTTAACGAGCGATTGTTATGGATTTTTATATGATAAATGTAAATGTGTAAACCTTTTTTTTTTTTAGTGCTTCTAGTTTTTGAGAAAATTGAGTTTAAACAAATTCTAACTATTACGCTTTTATAATATCAGCTATTCAGGTCTTTTCCACACGAAACAATTCCGTGGACTTTTCTAAAGAAAACTGAAGAAATTATATTATTTATACTTTTTGTTGTTTCTGAGTCTTTCTGAGTTTTGTAGATATCCGTACGATTATTCATTTTACTGTATACTATTAGTATTAATTATTTAACACCATTACAAAAGGACTACTGAGAGGTCTTTATAAAAATGGTTTAATATATGAATGGTTCATAATATTCTCGCTTCTTAAATTCTACAAAGTTTCCCCAAAATGTTGTATTAAAGATCAAAAATTAATTTAATATAGCACCATGAACCCAGTATACTATTTAAGAGTTAAGTATTTACCAAACTTCAGTTTCTTATTCGGATAAAAGTGAGAAGTAACATAGATGAAGTACATACGTAACATAGTTAATTCTTTCTTTAGGGGACACGAAGAAATTGTCGCCGTTTAAACATCGTAATGATAACCTCATTACTCAAAGGAACCAAACCCTTAGTCATCGATTTCTTAATGGCCCAGCAATGGTTTGGGCCTTTTGAGTGACCAGGTTACCGCCGTAATCCTTCAGAAAACGGGACTTCCTTTGTGTTCCCTAGCGAGTGAATCAAATGAAATTGCAATGTGTACTACAAAGCTATTGCGTTCATACAGTTTGATTTTCAGCCAAAACAAAGAGAGATAAACACCGTTATTGTACAATTTCGATTATGAGTATATACACGTCGTTGATGCACTCAAAAAATTCCTCAAATTATTACTTTTATCTTAAAAAAAAAAAACTATTGTTCGGAGTTTGATCGATCTCCCAGATTTTTTGTCCAATTTCCCGAAAGCCTGAATCATGAAAAAACATGCTTGCCTACAGGGGATTAATATCGGGATTCACAGAGCAGCATTTATTGTAATTTTTTCTGATTATCGAATAATCCAGAATAAAGAGGAAAGCATTGGGTGCAGGGTGGGGAGTTAATGATGAGATTGACGGACAGATGCGTTCAGAGAGCACACGACCTCGCGATGTCACGCATGAATATGTTAATGCACGTCGACCGTTGGTACTCTGCTCGAGAGCTACCTTCGTGATGGATTACTGAACTTACGTACGTGCTTTCTCTTTCCCCTCGTTTCTCATTTTTTTTCTCCTCTTCCCGTTTCGCAGCAAGCAGCAGGGACACGCCTGGTTCGCATTGTCGAATGCGATTGCAGAATGTCGCGTGATCAATCGTACGATCAATTAATTTGCATCGAACACCATAATACGACCGAGTGCTTGGTGATAAATATGTAGGCTTTGCGGAATGACTTTATTATGGGCATTATTTCCTGCTCTTTTTCAAGTTATTTTTAATGCCAATGTAATATTCAGTCTTATATTGGACTTTTTAATATGAAACATTTAGTTGACTACGAATTATTCCAGGACGAATTATTCCCAACAATTCAATAGTTCATTTAAATCACTTCTCGTTATCTATAATTTATTTCCACGATTCTTCCCCAGCAAAATTTGACACTTGGAAAATATAAACCTAGAGAAGCGGTACGAACTATCCAGACGATTTAATACATTTTAATTGCAGCATCTTTTTAATTTGTAATTCTTCATGTTAGAATCTACTTCGAAAGTCTACGTGAGCACAGCTTATAAATCAGAATGTTCCAAGGAATATAAAACTTTTAATAATAGTAATACGAGCGAGCGATCTAGTTCATTTCTCATCCTGATTCATTCATTATTTAGGATAAGCAAGCCAGTAGATAGACCGTTTAGCTTTACATTTGTATTAAGGTTTTGCTTAAACATATTTGTTGTATGTAAACAAAATTCAAACGCTTTGCACAAAAAAATGAATTCAATGAAAAAAATTGTGTTACTTAATAAAAGTATATTACAAACATAAACAAAGTTTCAGATTGATTAATTTTACAGTTTTATTTATTTAAAAAAATACCGAAAAATTGATATTTCCGACTAAGAAAAAAGAAATTTTCCCCTTAAAAGACTATCATGTTACTTTTTATATATTTCACATTGTACGGGATTTCAAGCAACTGAAAAAAATCAAGCGGTACTGTTAAACAAAATATTTTATCGATACACTACAGAGTTCGGTTTTACTGTAATAAAATCTTTGACATCAGAATCAGATTCTAAAAACACCTAGAACAGGCTTGTACAGGCTTATCGAGGCTCTACATATTTGGTAAAAGCCATAAACTTTTGACAATATTTTATTTCTCGTTTCATAGTTATATCTTATTTATACCATTGCATTTTGACAGTACGTAAGCTTGTGAACAATCATTTTCAACGATGAAAAAAGGAGATTGGACATCCATCCCCTAGATTCTAGTATTCTAGGGCCTAGAATAACCATCTCTATAAGGATAAATAGTGAAACATTTATCTCTTACAATTTTTTTATCTCGCTTTCAGCAGTTTGTCCCATTGTACGACGCGTCCATCATGCGTTACCAAGGGGTGCGACGCGTTTCTATGTAATAACTTGCGTCAGTTTCGCAAGAAAAGGACCGACGCACTCTTGTTGGCGTTAAAGAAGGACGACGTACAATTCACGGAAAATTTCTCGCAAGAAATTCGGCGAATGCTACGCAATTTCTCATTGTCATCAAGAGGGTACGGCGCAAATAACCCTCTTTCCTCACTCCTACATACGATCGGGTCAAAAACTAAAATTCCTACCCCTCCCCCCTTGCTCCGCACACACCCCTCTTGAGGTGCATTCGTTTGTCTACGTGTGCATGTGAAAATGTCTGCAAGTTCGAATCTACTTGGTCAAGGTTCGATTGTACTTGGAAGTACAGCTTGCATTTGTCAAAGTGCTTGTAAAGGATTCGAACCTATCTCGTTTGGATTCGAGTACACTACAAATTTTGCTTTTGTTTTTCGAAAGTACTCGCGAACTGTTCGAAACAACACAGTCAGATTCGAACCTACTTTCAAGGTACTTGATCCCAACTCAACCATAATCCTTATAGTATAGCTATATACGTTATTATTATACAATAACGTGACCCAAAACATGAAGGGTGCTTTCAGTAGTGTATTGGTTAAGTTGATGAAGGCGCGTGCTCGTGGACGTAAGATTAAATCCCGGAGGAGCTGGCATTTTATTGTGGACTTTAATTAACTTCGCCAATGCACCTTGAAAAGGACTCTATAGTAATTTAGATCATATTGTGGTTCAGAAACTTTGCTTTTATTATAATTGGCTTCATGCACAAGAGGAGCACCGAGCCAGCAAAACCAGATATAAGATTACCGTAGATATAAAATGAAATCACAGTTATTTGATTCTTGAATTTTGAGTGGGAAGTGCTTAACTGCTGTGCCAGCGACGCGGCAGAAAAGTGGAAATTTGTTTGCCACATGGGTCGAGGTCGAGGGTGGTCATGGCGAAGGTTATGTTGTCACGCGTTTTCCTGTGGGTTTACGGCGCCTCAATCGTTATGGGGTACAAATAGCCAAGGCTTTAAAAATATTTATGGCTTTCACTCCTTTCTGACTGTACAGTAATCCGACCCATAATTTAGGGGTTCCAACCTTGGAGAATAATGATTCTTCAAAAACACCAAGGAAGCAAGCGATGCCATAAACCCGAGTGCCAAAAATTCATGAACAAAGTTTTTATGGCTATGCAAATGCATACGTCGTTAGGCTTACTTTCCATTAGCAGTTTCCGACAAAAAAAAACCTATGCAGCTCTTGTTCCTCCTCTCTCCTTTAGTTCACATTTTTAACAGTCTGTACTTTGCCCTGAATATTTGAGCGAATCATTATGTTTTTGGTAGACCGTGAGCGTGTTAATTTCTTACTGAACCAAGAGAATTCCTAAACGGCGTAGGAAAACTTTCCGGACTATCCGCGTACTGATGTTGTTTAAGACCACGACGGGAGCTTTAATGTATCAATTAGGTGCGCGCCGCAAGCAGGCTCTCAGAATATTTCCCGCGACCATGAAATTGTTAGCAAGTTTGGCCTTTGTGTAATAGGAGCAGATCGAAAGTAGAAAGTTTGATTACAAAGCGAAACGACATGTACGCTCAGGTACATTTTAGTTCTCTTTGAAGTACCTTTGTGACTTTATGCTGCTATTAATTAACGATATCTCGACGCTTCACTTATCCCTCTCTTTCGTTTCCCTACTTTCTTCCGAACAAATTTTATTCCCAGTCACTGAATCTTGGAGATCAAATTTTTGCTCTCTACTCTTTCGCAGAGGATTTCTCTCTAAAATTATAAATTCTAGAAATTTTTTACTCGAAATTAGAAAATAATCTAGGGGAGAATCTTGCAGTACCGACTGCTCTAAAATTTTTTGTTATATTACGGGCTAGAGTTGATAAAAAAACAAAATAAAAGTAAGAATCTGTAGTAAAAATAAAGCTTAACAAATGTATAGAAATCAATTTTTCGAAATTTAATAATAAGAATAAGTTATTTTCAGGAATAAAAAGGTTGAAATGTGTGAAAAACGAAAACTTGTTTTTCAATACCGACTAATCATTTAATTGATGATTAATAGCAACAAAAAAAGAAAACATTTAGGTATTAGAATATGAAGTTTTTATCAAATTATATTTCCATATGCTTATCCAAATAAAGTGTTAAAATTTAATTAAAAACACTTGAATCAATTGTGGTCAATACTGCGCGCCACTCTCCTAATCATAATAGATCAAGTATATGAAAGCATAAACTTGAGAAAAAATAATAATAAAAAAAAACAGATTAAAAGGAACAAAAAATGATCATTGAATTATTCAAAAGAAAATTTTTCAGGGTTGCCGAAAATTTCCAATATTTCCTTAAAAAAAAAAAAAAAAAAAAAAAAAAAGAAATGGTCGGATTGAATGCGAAGAGGGTCTAAAAACACATAAAAGAGGACTGATTAGACTGCCTCGATCAATCAAGATCACTCGACGAAGTAATAGAAATAGGAGCATTCAATAAGCGATCAATTTCCCCGCGCGTGCTCGCATATCGCCGGCGCGGCGCCCGTTCGATCGATATTCGTACACCGAGTTCGATTCAGCAAATATTAGCTTTCCGCGAATCGGCGTTGATCAATCACCGAAACGAGTAGCGGCCCTTACCCGCTGCATCGGCCGTTTCCTTCGTCCCGGCTCGATCGTAATAACTTCATCGTGCCCGCGTGGAATATTGACGAATGGAAAAGGGCGATGCATCAACGCCAAACAGGCGTCACCCGTCTGATTTATGGAACACGGAGCTCGCCGATATTAACGATACTCTTTCTCCGGACCCCCGTCAATGGGTCCACTGATGATTCTCGTTCGTCTTCGGTAGGGCCCGAAACGGAGTCATTGTTCTCTGAAAACCTTGCGCATTTCTCGCGCAGTTTTCTTGACGCCCACGTGCTTCGGGGGAGACTCGTGAAAATACGCCGCTCTATCCTATACGTTTCTCGGACTGAGTTTAACTGGTCGAATAAACACGCGAATATATTGACCCGAACGCAGGACATTCCGACGATGATGCGAAGTCCTTTGCTTCTCGATCTTCCCTTGAATCCAGACGCACACATCCTGCGCGATTATATAGGGTGTTCCAGATTTTAAAGGCTCAACATTGTCAGTATGTATATTCTATGAGTCTAAACAAAGAAAATGTTATATACATTGACTCACACATTTGTTCAGAAAAGGTATGTTAGAGTTTCAATTCTAAAAAAAGGTATTTGAATTTACACAATAAAAGTTACAGAAACTGAGAAAATATTAAATGTGGAAGCTGGAATAACATAAATTGATAGAAAAAGTATATTATTGTGGATTTCATAGTTAATTAACATTTGGGATACATGTGAACGAACCTGTCAGTCACTGTATATATAAGTTGTTTGAAAAGTTATAAGCAAAAATACGGAATTCAAAAAAAAAAAATTTAAGCGATATTTAAATGTTTATAAACTAAGAATAAATATGCGTAATGAACTGATACAAAGAATTAATAATAATTCATTCACTGAGATGAAATAAAATACAAATGAACTTTGTACAGTTTTAAAATTCCATTTTGAACCACTGTACACCTACAGTATTAGTCAATATTAGTAGTAAGATTTAGTATTAAGAGATTCGTAGTAATAATTAATATTAAACAAAAAGTTAGTATTAATTTAATGACTATGAATAACAAATACAGCTCGGTTAAAACTACATGTAAATATCGTGAAACTTTCCCTGTTAAATTTCGTATTTTTGTTTATAACTGTTTAATAAAACGTTAAACAACGTGTTTATATTTTTTCATTAACATTTTTTTCTTGTTTAGTCCCACAGAAGATACTAACAAAGTTTGGCCATTAACATCTGCAACACCCTGTATATAGTATTATGTAGACTTGTAGACGCTTAATTGTTATACTGAGGCTTTAAAAATGTCTTGAGCATGTATACGATTTAGTTTTACTTTAATAATTTAGGTTTGTTGACTGACCCTCGCTTTTTGCTACCCTCTCTTTAGTCATTTGCAATAAAGACGTTATGATAATAATAATAATAATAGGATTGGAGATACATCATTATTATTCTGAGCGTCACAATTAGCAGTCACACGCGCAGCTTCAAAAAATGCATGTTATTCCATCGCGTGACCCTCACCCGACTCCGAACAAACACCACCGTTTTTCTTCATCCCTTCCGCGTGTAAATCGCACACTAAACATCGCTCAATATTTAATACGATATCGCCTTGTATTTACTTAATATCAACAAACGCGAACATCTATTCCTAAAGCGGAGCAATTAAGTTTCCCATAGCAGACACACGCGGCACCATAGACGAATGGAGAAAAAAAAGGTGTCGCAAACGTTTCCGTACCCATGGACCGATCCATTTATTTATCTTGCAGCGATTAAACAAGAATGAACATCGACACGCGAAAACACGGGCCCACGGGACGCGTGTCGGAGCCGTGCGCCGTATGTTTGGACAGAGGGTAACTTGACGGAGGAAAGTGAAATAATAAACAACGGCCCTTCGTAATTTCGGAGGTCTGACCGCCCGAGGGGTTGACAACGTGATGTATGCGCAACCCCGATCGGAGCATATGTCGCCTATACGCGTAGCCGCGTGCCTTTAATCTACGCGAGAAAAATACGAGAGGTCTCCGCCGCTCTCTCTCCCTCTCTCTCTCTCTTTCTCTTTCTCTTCCCCCGTCCACCCTCTCCCCCTGTTGTCGTCGTCGAGTCTCTTCCTCGCATTTGCATAACCCATATTTCTTCCTTCATTACCATTATTATGAGCGTTTCGGCATTGTGCGTCAAGTATAATGTGACCCGCCGGTGTCCCGTTGACATTTGCATCCCGACAAAGAGAGCATTCACGCCTCTCGATATCACCCTCGAAATTCTCAGCTCGAGAGACTCGCGCGAGCGCATCCTATGGTGTCGATCCTCGTCGAGTCACATTATCGGATGTTTACGCCTGTTCGTGTTGCCCGTTCTGAACACGGGCACGGGTGAACCGGCGATTTCCGGCAGCGATTGTGCGGTAGACACTGATTGCGAAGGAATTTGGGGGCCCTGGCCTCTGGGACAACCTCGATCACGGGAACCTCGGGGCGTGGTCAAGGATGTTCACAGGTTCCCACTTCCATTTGCTTTCGCGAAACAACTTGCGTAGGCATTTTATTACATTAGGTCGCACAGTGCTCGATTCAATGGATAGGAATAAAAAATTCGACGTTTGAGATTGAAAGATTCTTATATCGTAAAATATTAATAAGGAAATGTAGTTTATAGTATTACCCATGAGTTTTATTAAATATACCAATGTACTGTTAAAATCGAAGCGTGAAGTTTAATACAGAAAATCAATGTACTTTTTCAAATGTATGCCATTGGCGTACTGATAAGTCATTTTAATATAATATTAACAAATTGTCTCAATTTTCTATATAAAATGTTTATCAACTTCAAAGTGACCTTAAAAAAAATACCAAAAAATACCTCCATGATTTTTGTGTACTAATTTTGGACGCATTGGACTGTACATTAACGTCAAATTTACGTGTCCAAACTTGCCCGAAATAAAAAAAAAATAACCGAAATCGTTCTTGATGCGCTCACTTTCTATGAATCGATACGATCGTCGTAATTAAAATAGTACCAAACAGTACTTTTATATTAATTTAGAGAATATTAAACATCATATTAACATTAATTTTAAGTACCCATTGTGCACGAAACAGAAAAAGAATAGTTAATATCATAGTATTATAGTTGACTGCCGCCACCATTTTTTAATTTTACCAAAAAATATTTTAAACAAAAATTAGTCAATTCCCAATTGATAATACGTTACAATAGTAAATATTTCCAAAAAACTTTTTATTCAATAGAAAATTGATATCATATCAATTTTTTTTAATGGAATTATATTTTTTCATACAGTAATCGATGTATTGTTGTATTTTCTTTAAAAAAGTATTAGAGTATCTAGGTTGAAAATTAGTTTACAAGTTATGATTGTTCGGAGTTTCATGGAGGTAACAACGAAACTCGCAAAACATATTTGATTCAAGCCTCTGCACAGTGCCACAAACAGCGGATAAAAATCGAAGTAATCGTTCAATTATTGTTAGTATTATCTTTTTCATCTCTTTAGTATTTTCTTTTTACGATGTTGGCGCCCCAAAAGCATTAGCCCTTAGGCCGGTGTCTCTTGTGCCTTAGTATAAAGCCAGTCTTGCTTGCAAAGTTAATAATATAATTATCGCCATTAAAATCTGCTTAAAAAAAATGAAAATTTCATTTTGAAAATAGCAAAAATTCCTCTTACTTTTGCGGCATACTGATGCATACCTAACCCTGCCCTAAATAGTGTTACGAAGTATTGAACGCTGTCAAACGGAAACAAAAGGTATCGACATACCAAACGGCTATTGTTTTAAGATTTTAAGACGCTTTGGCCATTGTATAAATAATAAAAGTCGATCTAACTTTACCTTCCGTGCAGTCCATACGAAGTAGGTTGTGAAAGAAAACCTGGCAGACTGAACGTGTTAAATCTTCCAAGAACTTCGATTTCCTGCGTTCAATCAATGACAGGGATGTCACATTCTTTCTTAAACTCCTATTCTATCATCAATTAAATGAAATATTATTCAGATTGAGAATTTTGAGTTTCGAGAATCTGTATTCCGTAGAAACATTTCTGTGCGTTATTAAATATTCACGAGCGTACACGATAATTTACTCCATAAAATTGAAAAGCTTCCCCAATTTTTTGCATACAAATTCACGCCTTATTTATATTAAATCCCGTCCGATAGATTCGAGAAAGGAAAAGACCACAGCATGTTGCGCTTCGTCGCGAGCAGCTAGTGACGCTGTCCAGAGAACGGCACCAAAAATCAAATTTGTCTTGTTCTCGCGACGTTATAGTGGCACGACCAAAATTAGATTGCCGTCGCGACGCTTTCAGCGCTGCCGATAACAAGCGGCGCGAAAATTCCTGCGACGGCGATGAAAGTCCGGACGCCAACCACAATGTTGACGCGCCTTCAGTGGCGGATCCAGGAGCCTTTCTTGGGGGGGGGGGGGGGGGGGCGAAATGTATAAAAGTAAAAAAGTCTATTTTTTAACCGTCTTTTCAACCTTGATAAGCAATTAGAATAATTACGTGTTATATCATTGTGATTAAAGACTTTATTTTATCAGAAAAACAGATATAAAAGATATTACAATTAATGCGATTACGATACTTCATAATACAAATTCTGCTCTACGTTGGCGAATTTTTACCAGGCAATATTCTGAAAATATTTTAAAAACTTCTATGCACTAGCGCACTAGTGAGCACGCTAAGCAGAAAAATCTCGAATAGAAATCATGTAACACATTCAGTATATACGTAATAAGTTTTTCGGAATGTGAGGAAATATTTTTATATTTTATTACTCTTGGGGGGGGGGGGGGGGGGCGATCGCCCCTATCGCCCCCCTGGATTCGCCACTGTGCGCCTTGATGTTGCGATTTCATGAAATCGCTTTCGTCACGCTCGTCACTGATTATAAAGACGTTCTCGTCATAAAAAGAAAAAAGGTGGACCGAAACTCTTTTTGTTTCTGCAAACAAAAATCCTATTTATTTACATTGACGAGTGTGTTTCACCAACGTCACCTAAAATCGAAAGTCGGCTACTTGATTTGGCGATGTCAACGCGATGCGACGACCGACCCAAACGCTATCGGATTGAAACCTTATTAGGCTAGTCTTGAAAACAGATGGCGACCAGGGCAGGAGGCGAAACCCGCGAACGATGTGCTCGTGGAGCGTGTGGATCGCGTATCGAGATAGAATCGTGTTGCGTACACTCCGTACACGCGTGTTGATGCACGAAGCCACGCGGGCCCACGTGCTCGTGGCCCTTGCCATTCTAACTAACCGCAAGCATCGACAACCGCACGCGATTCCTGCGAGCCACTTCGTCGGCCGCGGCGCAGAGCACCGTGCTTTGCCAACGGAACGTCCATATGTCGGGGCTATGATTCAGCCTAGAATATATTATTACACTCGGAGGAATTTCATGCAGCAACGCCGTGTTTGATATCGTGTTCCGTCGGTAATTACTCGCATGACTTGTTGCGGCCAATAAGAAATCGGGGCGGCCTTGAGGAAATCGAACATTCGGTCGGAACGTTGACCACTTTATCGGCCGCTTTACGTTGCCCGTCCGTCTAGCTTTTCCTTTTTACTAATGTAATTAGCGACCTCCGTCTCAATTCCGCTTCCAGGATTCTTCTTCAACGAAATTCTATTTAGAATCTTCAAGACTGAATTCGCAGTTTTTACTTTGGGATGAGGCATGGTGCGTGTTGCCACCTTATTATTTTAGTATGAAGCCATTTTTATGGATTCGTTTCCACCAAGAGCTAAACTAAGTTAATAAAAATGTATCGTTTAAACTTAGCACAGCATGTGGATTCCCGACTTAAAACTCGGAGTATCATCGATTACAATTCGGAGACGAAAATCAACAAGAAATCTATTGAGAATTTCTTACATATTTATTAATTATATTGAAAAAGAATATAGTTACAAAAAATTAAAATTACAAATAGAAGTAGAAACAATAAATATACGAAGTCCTATACGTCTCAGAGGATCTATGTATAGACTCCTTAGTCACTTAAGGCTGATTCAGACATGTTTAGTAATTTAGTCGAGTGGAAAGTATTTTAGTATATATATGAACACGGAAAGTTAGTTCAGTAATTTAGTAAAACAATGCAACTACTTGCCACTCGATTAAATTACTAAACATGTCTGAATCAGCCTTAAGAGCTACTTCCTTTTGAACTGATAATTAAAAGTTTCTTATTGTTTTTATTATGAATTAGCAGGAACTTCATTTTTTTTCTTGTTATAATATAAATTAAATTCCTGATAGCAACATGAGTAATAATATAATTTTTTTATTTCTATTGTTTAAAGCCGCATCAACCACTTGTGCGGATTACTAGCGACTCTAATTCGAAGTTTACAATTTGTTATACATATAGCCTGGTATATTTGAGGTATTGGAGTATATTTTGGATCGATTCATTGTTTCATTTTGAATTGCTGTCTGTTCATAGTGTAACTTCTGCTGTTGATGTGTCCTGCTGTCAGCAGGGGTACTGCACGTTTCGCAGATGGAGTTAGTTTTGTGTGCTCTATTGTAATTCTTTATATTGCGACTTGATTCTGTGGTAGTAAAATGTGAGCGATAGTCATTTTGAAGAAATCGAGTTTTATTGCTGTGTTGCTGTTTGCTTGCAGATTTGCATGTTGTGTTCCAGTTTTCATTTATTTTTCCTTTTAGATCGAGTAATCTACCTTCTCTAGGTGGGCTGTTGATATAATGGTCGACAGGTACATAGTGAGTTGGCTACTTTTTTGACTGTATTGTCCACTGTTTCATTTCCAAAACAAAAATTATGCCATCTTCTGCGATTTCATCAACGCCATCTCATGAATCGGTGGACAAACGACTTTACCATCAATCAAAAAGAAAAATTCAATCACAATAGCCTGGATCCCTACACACGTCATAAATAATTCTTATTATCTTCTTTGGTAGTAATATTTCTTATTCGATATTGCACATTCCAATAATTGTTTCTATTCTGGTTTCATAAAAAAATTATAAAATTCTTTACAGTTCATTTTATAATTTAATTTTACAAACTACGTTTATTGTATGATATTTTTTTCTTCTTTAGACTCGTAGAATATGCTGACAAAGCTCGGTCATAAAATCCTGGAATACCCGGTATAATGTCTTGAAATGTGATTTATTTCCATCCGGCGTATGGAAGTTGAAGAATATCTGAGAAATGTAACGTATAATACGTAGGTATGTAACTATGAAGTTACGTAGCGTCGTGGAGGGCTAAGAAATTGTTCCCTCGTTCCTGCACGCGAAGGGAAGATGCGCGATGGAATGCATCGGTGCAAAGATGATTCAACGCAGTTCATTATCTCCCTGCGTTGGATTACATCGTCACGACGCTAATTCGTCTTATTACTGACGCTGCGTGTCACGGGGCGTGTCTTTGATTGACACGCTGAAATTTTCTGTCGCTTTAAAGCGGCGCGACTATTATTATCCGCTACACGTGTAATCCGAAATTATTCGCACCTTGTTACGTCTCCATATGCCGGATTATGGTATCGGTTTACCGAATCGTGTTTGATAAATTGCCGTGCGACACGCGCGTCGACAGTTTGGACGGTGTCGTAACCCGATCATTGAATTTAGGATGCGGATAGTCCATGGTGTTAATTAAGTCCCAGATGTACCGCGCACGTGGGTGATATTAATGTTTGTCATCATTATGTTGCATTTGGTGTCGTTAACATAATGTCGAGCGTGAGGTTACAGTTTTTGTAAATAATGTAGTGTAGTGATTCGAAAATATTGAATAAAGGTAGACTTTTTTTTTTGTTAAATAGATGTTCCAAATTAGTAACAAATGGAATAACTATAGAATAATATCATGGAACAGTAAAATTACAATTATTAATTTATTATTTAAGATTGATGAATCGAAAAATGATTTTTGAAATTAATGCAACATGTCTTTTCTTCAACGTATGAATTATTATTATCAACGTATTATATTCTATTTATGTACATGGTTTTTTAACTGCTTCTTCGAGGTAATAGTAAATTAAATGTTTGTAACACAATCCGATTTCCCTAATTTCGACGCCCATGTTTTCTAAAGTTGGAATAAAAAAAGTTTGTTTAAAATTGTAATATTTTGATTGTAAAGTAGAGAATAGAAAACGGAATCTTAGTATACTTATCCTTAGTATAATGAATTGTTTTAGTATTTTTAAATTCTAAAATTTACCTGTGCTTAAATAAATACTTATATTGCATAACCAAAGTCTGTTTTCAGTTTTCATATAAAAAAATATTTCCATTATGTGAATATATGGCTTTAGAAGATTTGTTTAAATCATTTTTGCTTATTTAAAGTGCTTTTCGCTATAAATTAGCACACAAATTTTGAGAATGCAGGTTTTAAATAACTATTCAGAGAATCTTTTCCCATATAAAATTAAATTTTAAACATAACGTTAAAAAAGTTATACGAGATAAATCAATGAGGAGTTCCAATTTGGCCACTTCACTTTATAAAAGTTGAGAAAATCATTCTGTTGAAACGGGTTTGTTGAACAGATTCATTTCTATCAGAAAATTCAATTATATCGGTTCTTTTTTTTGTATCCAGTTATTTTAAGTCGTATCAACCACTAATTGTACTAATTAAATACTAACTGTAAGTTGAATTATTACTGACTCAGCTCTAGAAATAATTTTTATAGTTTCTGAAGAAGAGTTGCATGCTTTATAAATGATAGTAAATATGTATACATATATGTATATGTATAGTTGTGTCCCTGAGGTTCTTTTGGATGCAATGATAAATGTTACAATTTTTTCTTTCACTGGAGAATTTCGTACAGAAGAGAATAGAAATTGATGTTTAATTCGAGTATTAAGTTTTTACGAAATATTAGCTCCCAACGTATCAATTGCATTTTTTAAAATATCGAAACCGCATTTTCGCAGCTTCAATGAAAGAAAAGTACGCTATTCAGAAATGTCCTATTTTTCATCTTTCTCTCCCTTTGGTAATTAAATAAAACACATATGTTTCATATATCTGTTTCTCTGATGTATTTTTAGCGTGACCTCTTTCCATTTAGCGCGAAGTCCAGAATCCGATTTGCCCAATTAAATCATTCGTTTGTATGCATTTGGATCTACAAACTAAAAACTGAATATTCCTTTTGAATCGATCAATCTGGGGTACGACGTCGATTGCATTATTACGTGAATATATCTGAGAACTTTTTAACAGCTCCAGTGTAATGAAAATGTGATACATGATACATGCGAATAAGAATAAATGAAAAATAATGTTCCCATTAGAATTAGTTTCAGATACTATAAATCTCAATTACCTGTATTGAAAGCAATATGAATATGATTATTAATAAATCACTTCTAAGATTGAATTTAACAAATGAAATTGGGTAAATCCTATATTAATAAATCACAATTTAAAAAATATTAAATGCATTATGTTCGAGAGAAACGCATTCGTCATTGCGTATCAGGGTTTTAATTATATACCGATAAAAGGGGGCGCCTTCGATGAAGGAATTCCTCGATCAGAAGGTTAAATAACGCGCATGCAATGTCAAACATCTGTTATGCATCGCTGCGTAACTACGGACGAACATTTCGCGTGGTTTTTTATGATTGCCAGCCAGCAGAAGATTAATTCCGCGCGCCGCTTTCGATATTATCGAACAAACCATCGGTAACGCACCGTTGCCCCATCGTAACCCCTGCTCACAATAAAGTCCGGTTATTATTATCTACGTTAGTCTGTTATTTCGCTGTAACGCACACCAACAATTAATGCATCGGCAATTATTTTCGACTTCTGCCGCTCGTCAAATTTTCATTCTCGATTCACCCCCAGGCTTTGCGATAACGCATCGCGATACGCAAAACTTTTATCTAGATCCTAGATAAACGTTTCGAACAACGAGGCAAATGTAACAAAACGTTCCCATTCGATATCAAATATTAATACTTATTTCAAGTGGATTTATTCAACTAATAAAGTTACTTTATTGTACACTTTTGCTTAAAAATTCGAAATAAAAAAAAAAAGACTATCATTATTATATTTATTTGCCTCACAGACACGGTATCGTTCTTTCGTGTTAGGCGCGATATTATATAATGTGCTTGTGCGTTGTATAACATTCTATTATTCGCATCGACTTAATTTCAATCCATATTAAAGCAACAACCACTTCTGCGCTCTTTAGTTCCGATAGACATGGTAGTCGATCAATTACGAGCTCATACAAGGAGAAGTAAGAGCAAGAAACACGAGAAAAAAATGGATCACGTAAACCAAATCGCCAACGATGATCCCTGGGGTTGTTGCAGCGGATGATGCATGACTCACAAAGTGCCCACTGTGCTGTACACCCTGTCGATTATCATTACCGTACAACTACAATGGGTCCACTGACCAGTTTCCTACCCGTTCGTTGCGTAATGGAACTCATATTTCACGTTCGAGAACGCAATAACTTAAATAAATCAGAAACATTTCGCATAATACAGATGTACTCATGTGTGCGCCGTGCCCACATGCATTGTTAAACGAGTTTGGTGCTGAGCGAGGCTGTGGGTTTAATGGAAACGTGAACGTCGATGAAACGTAACTCCATTTTTTATTTTAATTTCGATATTTTCTCTCATATTTTCTTCGATATTTTTTTTTTTTCAGTAAATACAGATATTTCACGAGGGTTGAAAAATTAAGGAGTAATTGAGGAATTTCAGGTTGTTTTGAAACTATTTAAAAATAAATGGAATTTCTTTCATAATACTAGTTTGTCTATTGATGAATACTATAATATATAAAAAGATATCATTTTTTTTATCAAATTCAAAAGCAGTAGAGTAAATTCAGGTGTAAGTCTAGTAAAAATTGTCAGGCAAAATGACATTTATGTCATTGGTTTTCATTTTCAAGATATTAACATTTGAAGGCCGAAGTACTGCATTATGGATCCGAGTCTTATTGTATTCTTGGTTTTAAAGGGAAACCTTTTAATGTACTTTTTTTCTAATAAAAATGTAAATCTTGTCTTTCAAATCTCAGTTAATCTATAAATTTAAATTCTTTGGAAACATGACTTACGTTGTTTCGTCAACTTCAAATAATTATTTCAAATAGAACTAATTTCAATCACTACTTTTACTATCAAAGGTGAACCTCTTGAAACTATAAGTCGAACGTTAAGGTAAATGTCCCAATTTCTGCTTATGTCCCGATTTCTAATCACTTCGTATTTTTCTGATTATTATAAATGTTACGGTGGACTATAATTGTCACAAAATAATTATAAGTTCTTTGATCATTCATGCGAGTGATGCACAGGTTTGTTAGAAAGAAAGTGCTACGTAAGCAACGAAAAAAATTTTAGAACAAGGAACTTACTCGTTCTGATCGTATTCTTATTGCTTAGACTAAAGAACAGCAATTTCATTGTGATTCGATAATCAGACCGAATGTAGTGTGTGCAGAAATAAATCGTATTTAATACTAAAAACGTTTACTGTATTTTACTCTGAATTTTTACTGGATTTTTTGTGATTTATTTGTTGTGAGCAGAAATACGGATATTTAGAGTACTACATTGAATTAGCCATTGTTGATAATTAAACGTCATATAACATCTTTTTAAAATATTTTGGAATTAATTCAATTCATTATCGAGATATTAATCAATTACTTTGCAAATTTTTACTGCAAACAAATTTTTTATATCCTTTTCATAACGAATGAACGCTTAAATGAGCAGAAATTGGGACATTCACCTTATTTTGTCACGAACGTCCAAACATCACAATTTATTACATCACCATCGTATATTCGTGAGCGATATTTGAACTCCAGCAAAAAACGAAACGTATGTACACATACATATGTCGCCAAATCCCTGAAGAGGCTACGCACCCTTCGATCGGCTGGTACAAAACACATCAAAACGTATTAAAGCCTGACCAGGTGTTCAAGTGTTAACACTATCGCCTCAGTCACAGCTAGCAGTACCATCGACGCCCCCCACCCCCCAGAACGACGCAAATAATTCGCAACGGCGACAAGCATTTCGCGGTGGAAGATTCGCAAGAGTAATGCACGCGTCGGCTTAAGGTGGGATTTTCTATATGCACCTGACGCCGCGGCTGAACGCGACATCAAACGTCAACATCGCGGAAACAAAGAAAAAACGAATGCAGTGGATCGCATGCATATTGTAAAACGTTGTATGCACTTGAACGTTGCGTCTAGCCGCAGCGTCAAACATGAACCGGAAATCCCACTTTTGTACTTGTCTCTTCGCACCGACGCGAAACATTTTTGCCTCGGCATGCCGATTTCTAGCGTCTTTTTCTTGGCGAAGTCAAACATAAAGAAGATGGATTAAAATTGGCGAAGAATCAAATGAAGGTGATAGTAGACCGTGGATGTTGATGCATTTACAAGCGAAAATATGCAAAACTATGTCAGGGGCAAAAGTACATTAATTCGAGTATCAATTAAAGTAATTTAATTCATATTATATAAACCATAAACTATCTGCATGCAGATTGGCAGCAAATTAGCAATAAATCTGTTTACAAATTCATAGCCATCTATTTCCGCATTAAGATCTGTATCAGCTGATCTATTTTAAGATCTGTATCAGCAGATCGAGAAGCAGATTGACGTCAGAAACTGAGCAGATCATGTCAAGAGAACCTGCCGTCAGGTCTGCCAGCAGGCCGGCAACAGATCTGGCCACAGGTTCTGTCAGCAGGGTTTTCGTCGTCAATCCTCCAACAGTTCTGTATATTATAGATCCTGTATCAAATTTGCTGTCAATCTAACGATAAATACTGTAATGCCAGATTCTGTAAAAATCTGCTGGATCAGATTTGGTTATCTAGGAATTCTTAATCACCCAAACTATGTCTAATATTAGTTATAAAATTTTAGTTTTAAACTTCAAAACAGTTAATAACTATTTAGTGAGTGTTTGGAATCCAATTTCAGCATGATAATTTATTGTAAGATAGTTACATACACTAAGCTGATCAGAAATTGGATTCTAATAAGAAATTAGGTCCTTGATCTTAGTTTATGTAAATTGTTAATAACTTGTAACACTTGATGCGACAATAAATAAATAATAAAAAGAAAAAAAGTAACACAGAACAATCTTCTGCAACGATCAGCAGTTTCCTTTAATCTCCCCGAAACTGCCAAAAATGTGTCTGTTCCCTCCATTTACGAGCTACCCGAATCTCGTCGATCCAGGGAAGCCGTTATCATCGTTGCTATCGCTGTCGTCATTACGAAACACTTGGCCGAATCCAGCGAAACCGAAAGGGACACGAAAGTACCAGCATCCCATCGTGGCTCGGCATTTGAATAACAATCGGCAGCAAAAAAAATCGAGACGTAGAAAAAGAGGAGAAAGTTCCGGGGAGCAGCGGCGATACGGAGGAAAGCGACGCGGCGCGGCGAAGGCTCGCCGCAGGGGTCGTCGATGATGATCTCAAGAGGGGTGGATGACGCGTGACTCACAAAGTGCCCACTGTCCCGCACACCCCACCGATTACACCATTGTGGAAGCTCGCGGACGAGGGAAAGGGAGGACACCGGGGGCCCGTCGCGTCGGCTCTCCCTCCTGCATTATGCTCGCGCTTCCGTATGCGACGGAATTGCGGTTACGGTGTACGACTCCATTCACGAAGATTACGTGCTCGATAACGTCTGTTTTGTGCAAACATGACTCCCCGAGCCCCTCGCGTAATCGGATTGATTTAATAAAGCGGTACACGGGCCCCGAGCGCTGGACACGCTCGACGCGTTAACGCAGTTACGTGCGCGCGGCTTTAAGGCGTCCTTACAATGCCCACGGCGCGGTTTGCCGATCGGCTGAACGTTCGTTTGTGATTGTTCGGTGCATTTGAAAATATTCACCTTCGGCACGCTACGAAGAATTTTAGTATTTATAGAAATTCAGCGCGTTTTCTAGCGGAGAATTATTGTGGAGATTGCGACGTTTCAGACCCGCGTTAAGCTCGTTTTCATGCAATTTAGCTCCTTCGTTCGGAATAACGAGTCACTATTGTGGTGTGGAGTACTTGGTCTGTAACTTAAATACTGAAACGAATGTTGTTGCATTATTAAATACGATGAAGAAGAAAAAATACAATGAATTCTCGTTGTGAGCGACCCAAACTGAATCGATCTTTTTTCAAAAAGTTACTCATAGAAAGGAAAAAGTCGCTGATTCAGACACGTTTAATAATTTACTCGAGTGGTAAGTAGTTACATTGTTTTACTGAATTACTCGACTGAAATTTAGTGTTTTGTTCACTCTATTAAATTATTAAAAGCGCTTCAATCGGGCTTTATACCGAGGAAGTTCCATTCAGAAAAATATACAATAGCTAAAATATAAAATATGAAATATAAAATATTCGCCTTTATTATTAATAACCTTACACCATTTTCCTGGCTAATAATATTGTATTTGGTGTAGAATCAAAAGTACTGTACTAATTGTGTAAAAAATTTCGTCGGACAGAACTCATTTCTGCACCTAATAATTTTGAAACACCTTGTACATCCACAACCTAAGAAAATTGTACAGTAAGCAGATAGTGACTCGATGTAGTGCCATTAGAATCTGAAGGAAAAAAATTTCGGATAACAGAATTTTTAGGCAAGTTTCGGAACAAACTTTATAGTTTAAAACTTATATTATATATAATATTCTAATATATTAGAATATATAGTAGAATAAATTTAGTAAAAAAAAATTGAAAACATTTTTTGTACTTAGAATCGTAAAATTCAGTCTTCCAGACCATCGACGTTTTACAGTGCTCACAAAAATGTATTAATTATTTTTATTTAATTAAATCTTACAACAGGATTGGATTGTTGAGGCTGATTTGATGATACGCTCAACTTAGCGTCGCAAGATTAGGGTGATGTTGTAATCGATACTGATCGCAAAGGATTACGAGAAACGCGCCCCAAGGTGCCGTACGCGGCACTGCAAACGTTCCAACGATTAAATCTATCCGATTTGTTCGGTGCTTCTTCAAACGATTCACACCGAGCGATCGGTCTATGTAATCCAATTTGTTTATCTTTGGTCAGATTTCACATAGGTGGAAGCTCTGGACACGGATTTTCTCGTAATTCTCTGAGATCAAATGGTTTTACCAGGCAGCTGCGGTGTGTTAGTTCCGCCTCCGCCCCGAAATTTCGGTTGATTTTCGTGGCATTGCAATCGCATCCACTTAATGAGTGGCCTGTATGCAAAACTGTGAATCTTCATTACGCTTCGTGCACGCGCTAATCAATTTAATGATACCGATATTCGATATTTCTATAATCTGGCACTAGTTGATTTGACGGTGTGTGCGTCTTCCGTAATTTATTTTCAGAACTCAATACGTGTAGCTTAATGAGAGCCATTTGAATACCCGCGAATTAAACTATGAGATTATTCGACAGGATAATATTCCATAAATTATTTTGATCGATACGATTTGTGTAAAAAAAGACTCGCTTGATATATTCACTTTGAATATCTACATCTTTGGTAACGTAAAAGGATGTCTAGATGAAAATGAAAATTGTATTATCTACAAGAAATAAATTTTAGCCGAATTCATTTATTAGCTCCAGAATTAGGACCAAAAATTTAAGTGGATCTATATTTTTGTTACGCAGTGTAGTTTCACAACATTTGCCACGTTCGGCGCGCCTATTTCGCAAAAGCGATATGCAGCGTTGAGTTTGTGGCGTAAAGTCAACGTTGGAAAGATTTATCAGCGACTGCAGAACAAGTATCGAAAGCGAGCAGGAGATTGATTGTCCTTGGAACAGGGTCCGAAGGAAATCCAAAACCGAGGCAAGAAACTCTGTTATCTTCAGCGGCGTATCGGCGCGGTAAATCAATTTTACACATCTTCGATTATTCGATTTCTCCCGGCAAGTGGTCCGTGGTAAATCACAGATTTTACTGCGGTGGCCCGAGAGTCCGTAGTCCGTAGGCACAGAGGGCCCCGTGGCATTCCAATCACGATCGTTTTGCACAGCGCGCACCGCGGTCTCGTGCCGATTCGTGAACGAGTTTACGACCTCCTTTCTCCCTTTCTCCTTCTTCCTCTGTGGTTCCTCCCTCGTTCCTTCTCACTCTCTCTCTTTCTCTCTTTGCTGAGTTTTACTCTTCTCCCCGACAGCATCGGCAGACATAGACTGCCTCGTACGCTGGCTTCTTCTCTCGTGCGAGATAAGCTCGCTATGGCCACTTAATTGCTCGTTTCCTGTCCAGAAGCGAAGCTAACTGAACGCCCTTCCACCGACAGAGTCGGAACTACGTGCACCGGCACCCTCCGCTAGTTCGGTCAAACTGGTCCCAATTAGCGAGCATACGGACCACCCTCGGATCGCTAGGAACTTGCAGAATTCGCTTTTGAAGCTTTTGAAGAGTGCAAATTTCTTTCAATTTAAGTAATGATTGTATATGTATTTTTTTTTTATATTATTTTACAGCCATGCATAATGAGGAAATTTACTTCAATTTTTCTTAGAAATTTTGTATGTACTCCTTGTGCATTTTTTGGGTCTTTCTTGATGCAATCCATTTTTGCTAACAATTTCTTCAATTTTGAGAAAATTCTAAAGATTTAGGATTAATATTTCTGGTCTCCTTTTCCTTGACATCCATCGGGATTTATTGGAGTAAGTATTAAGAAATTATTAAAAGAAATGAAAAATTCTACGTTCAGAAAATATGCAAATGCAATCAGAATCAAATGAAGCAATAATTTGCTTGATACAATCTCCATTAAAATTTTAACAAGTATTATTCTAATTTTTAAGTTGCTAAATTTGAAGCTATAGTATTGAAATTTTTGTCTAATATCGTGTTGCATGTGCGACATCATAGTCAAAATTACTCTGTTCTACGGTCTTAGCCGGGCCTCGAAGTATAGAGCGCTTGAATAACATGAATATTAAGGCGCGCATGAGTTAATTATAATTACTGATATCCATAATTAATTTCACTAGGGTTCCTTGTTCGTCTAATGAACCTGTCTTACATTGACCCAGTACTGATTATATCAGAGAAATCTGATGTCGCAAGATAATTGATATGTTTATGTTGATCTACTATGTAAGATGAACGAATAAACACTTTAGAGAGTATTCTTTTTTATTGCACCTAATTATTTGAACACTGGATTATGAAAGACTATGCAAATCTTGACATATTCCAAGTCATAGATTCGTCGTCATAATTTTGGTATGATTTTGGTATGATTAAAATGTTGATTTTAAGGAAAAACTAATTATTAAAATTGGTAAGTGGATGAATTAAGAAAAACTGAAAAATTTACTCATCTGGGGAAATTATTCATTATGGATAGACAATACACAATTTTTCAGCTCATATAAACACATTCATGACCTGTTATACAAATGGGTTAAATACCTTTAGTTTTTTATTTAAAAAGATGCCACTAAATTGATGACTGTATTTAGGATTATTTAACTTTTAATCTATTTATTTCCCGGTTTGAATTGGATGCAATAACGAGGCAGTAGAATCAAGCCTTTTCGCATTTCGGTGCAAAGATAATCCACGGCGCAACGTGACACCAGTTTACGGTATAGTTTTTTTTATCTTTTGGAACCTGACCCTGTTTTTTGTATTATCTAATCCTTTGTTTCATGTATCACGAATTCGCATATTTTTTAGGAACCTAATGACCGTGTTATACGGGGGTTTGCTGCACTAATTGTGGCTACTAAAAAGTGTATTCAATTGTGACTTCAACATTTTTGCTCCTCCACTTTCTTCTCAATACTACACAACATTTTGGGACAATACTGTGCATTTTTTCATACGCACATCCCAACAAAGAACTGTTTTCTGTACACATGAAGGTAAACACATCTCCACGAAACGAGACAAACCATTTTCCTCTAGGTCATTACAAGTGATGAGGTTTTTCCTTCTTCAGCCATAAAAGTCCCTCTACGTAAGAAAGACCCGTCTCATTAGCGAAGGCTGCCAACTGTGTGTCACATTGTTTGTTTCACGATTCCTATCATAACAATCAGAATGAAACAATAGCGACAATGGTCATCCATTTAAAACGCGCCGCAACAAAAGTGTCAAGCAATCCAGGATTGAAGTTTTAAAATGTCGATCAATGCGTTACGGATATCAGGAAGGGAAAAATGCCCGAATTTCGTGGAAACATGACTTGAAATATTGCCAGTATTTAGTGGTTCTAGAAAAGTAGAAACCTAGTTTCCTCTCGGTTCGAGTCTAGTTTCCTCGCGTCTGGCCGAACACGAAGGCGGCTTCGCCCTCCGCCCGGTGCATCTTTGACCCGTCTTCATTCCAGCCGCCTCCCGGCCCGCAGATTGCTCACGTGCTCTGCAGCCAACCCTCCTCGGATGTCGCGAGCATAACCAGACGGAGGATGCACACAGGCGGACACGCATTCCTTTCGGTTTCACGCTCGGCGACAGGTCGTTTCGCTTTTCTAGTTTTCATTGCTTTCCAGCTGCGAGAAATCGTCTCGGTGTTCGTTTCACCGAGACAACGGCTGCTGCTGCGACGAGGATCTTTGCTATTTCATTTCGTGGATGTGTCATCGTCGCCTTTGCATATTTGTTTTATATCCATTTTGATCTTGATGCTTGTGCATGCGAATGTTTTGATTGGTAAAGTGTATTCGATGTGACTGGGAAGAAGAAAAATTGAAAAGAGATAGAAATTACTGAATCATCCAACGTCCAACGAAATGATGCAGGGTTATATAAAAAAAAAGTGACATTGATCCCCAGGGAGCTTAAGTTATTGGAAATCTCAATGGAGGGTCATTTTTTCCCAGGTAAAAAAATGCAAATACTGGTTTTTAAACGTAAATAATTCATCCTTTAATCCTATTAATTTTAAGCCTAATCAATACTACAAACTAATAATTTATCATTATAATTATTTGATATAAATTTCTAATGTATTGATACTTATTTACTACATGTATGGAACTTATCCCCAGTTTTCTTTTTGTCTTGGTTTATTACTCCCGATTATTTTTCCTCTCTTTATCCATTTGTATTATTTCTTTTACCGATTCGTCGTATCTTAAGATTTTTTTTATTTTTACTAACATGTATTGACACTTATAAACAATGAAGTAAATTATTAAGCTTCACTCCTAACTTTAAAGGAAATTAATTCCAGCCTCTAATTTTGTTCTCGGTTTTCAATCTCCATCAACTTCGTTAAAATTTCGCACGCAAAAGAAATAAATGGCACAAGCTGGTGGACCATTAACTTGACAAAGGAGGAAGTAAATGCTTGATTAATTCCTTGTCCCTTTTAACGACGAGATGCGTTCCAACTGATCCAGTAAGTGATGACGCAACACTTTGAAAAACATTCTTTTTTCTTGCGATCAACGAGGATAACCGTCTCCCTGGATCTTTGACCCGGCTTAATTCCGTCTAATTTTCAGACGCGTTCCACATTCCTGTCGGATCGTGTCACTCCTTCCGGTCTGCATCGCGCGTGATGACATGAAATAACA
Organism: Perdita meconis; assembly: GCA_030770465.2. Lineage (NCBI taxonomy): Eukaryota > Metazoa > Arthropoda > Insecta > Hymenoptera > Andrenidae > Perdita > Perdita meconis. The sequence continues at coordinate 13,479,062 of JASKOS020000003.1, read as the reverse complement.
GGAGGGAAACTTTTCCGGGAAACTTGTCGCTCTTCCAACGAAATTCTCTACGTGGTTATTCCCCAGTTTCCACGGCTGAATCATTTTGCATATCCACCAGAATTTCGCGCGAATTATTCCAGTGGAAATTATTGAGGCCTTTGCGGTAATAATGCCAGCAAGACCAACAAAAAAAGTATAAAATTAGAATATGTAAATATTTATATATTTAATATTTCAATATTTTGATGGCAAATGCGATACTGTTTTTAAAGGAAAATTAAATACTTCGCAGCAAGAGGGATGCAACTCCGTTTTTATCTTTTTGAATAAATTAGAAAAAAATATTTATAAAATGATTACTTCGAGTTAATATTAAAACACGCACATTAAATAATATTAGTAATTCTAGAATTTAGAAAAACGATGTAAAATTTCTTTCATGAATGTCGTAATTATGTCGTTATAATTAGTCAAAAATAGAGTTGCATCCCTCTTGCTGCAAGGTCCTCAAGTTCAGTTTGTTTAGAAAGAATATTACAATTAAAAACTGGAAATTTTCAAGCTTTAGTTTTATTTTAAAAAATGAGAAGTTTTAAGTTTATAAGGAGATTTCGATGAATGAAGTGTTTCCAATGTTTTTAACAGAGTTTCTTAATAAATCAATAACAATTTGTTATTAAATTATAATCCAGATTAAGTACAATAATGGTACTCACAATACATGTAATCTCCATTAAAACTCCTGCTACGTTCGGAATTCGGCCATATGAGAGGAAAAATGGCAACACGCGTGCATAATAAGAGGACAAAGGAACCCGAGCGAAAGCATATGCCCTTTTGACATCGAAGATTTCGAAAAATTGCCCATAAAATTGAGAAGGCCCACCGAAATTCGCGTGTAATTCTCCGCGACCAGAACGGGCGCGATTAAATGCAAACCAAATTCAGCCTTAGCGTGAATGCAATCGATTCGTCTTGCTCGTGCTACCCAAAGTGACGATATAAATGCGGGGAAAAATCGAATAATTTATGACCTCTTTTTATCTCGTGGTTTTTGTTTTAATTTAAAATCGAAATATTTGCCTCGCAAATCCTGCTTGTGAAATCCAACAGAGAATTCCATACAAATGAAACATTTAACAGGATTATATCCGTATCGGGTTTAAATGAATAATAACAATTGCTTGGAGAGTACAAAATTTTTTATACGGAATATGAAATATGATTTAATGAATGAATAAAATCCGCAAAATGCACATTTATTTATAAATTTGTGAAAATGGAGGGAATGTTAAAAAACGGAGAGGTACGTTTAATTCAAGTAATTTTGTTTGTAATAATTTTCAATTAGCTGTCGTTCGATTAAATGTAAATAATACGTTCTCCTAAATTCAATTTCATTTTCGACCAAAGCTACGAAACAATTGTAGGAATACAAATCCGCTCCAAAATGACGCACTGAAGTTTCTAAACGGAACAGTGGTCAAAGCCCGTGAATAGTAATTAACGCGAAGCACTGTTCCATGCCACGGACCAAATGAAGATCTCGAAAAATCGATATTCCGTCGACAATCGAACAGACAGGGGAACGTAATTCGAGCTATTTTAAGAACGGACAAGCGCCAAAAGTGAAGTGCATATATTAGAACATCAACGCAGCCGGCTTCTAATATAAAAGTGACATGTCGGCTCATAATAGCAGGGCTTCTAACCCTCAGACCGTCGACCTCAAGCCGGTGGTAAGCCTCCCTTGTGATCCGGATTTTCGTAACGGGGGTCGATCAGCAGGCGACCCGAAGCACGGAGCTTCCGTCGAAGGATGATTTAGTGGTGGCCCGCATTCAACCGGGACTCGCATGATTCGGAACCACGTGGGCGGAACCAGGGGGATTAATTTAACCGTGCATGTGCTCCTTTTGCATTCCACGTCATTTACATGTCCCATGGAAATAAGTCTTTAAATTAAAATAATTAAGGTCCCGTTTCTAGCCTCGGATGTGGCTTTGCTCGTTGGTAATTAAGGATGAATTCTTAGTAACAATCTTAATCAAAAGTCAATTGATTTCCAAGATTAGACTTTTTCCTGTAACGAAAATCAGTCAGAAATGGCAATAGTGTATTTTTATTACAAATTCAGTTCAATTCGCTCCTACTTTTTATTTTATTTTGTCAATGTATTTAATATTTGACCTTTTATCATAAACTTGTTTGTTAGAATGTACCTGAAATGCAACTGGTAGGAATTAAATAATTAGATTATAATTTTCTTTTTTTGCTTACAAAAGGAATCGGTAAAAACATTTAATTAGTTGTCCGGAATTTCTGTGACAATTTTTTCAATGTTTAATCTTTCTGTACAGAAGATTTAAAAACCTTTGTAATTATATTCCTCAATATTGTGTTTTTTCATAAGAATACATGTTGAATTGAGAGTTACATAATGAAAACTTTAATGCTATCTTTTTCTAAAGCTTATTAAGGATGAATTTTAGTAATTATGTATTCCTTTTGGGAATTGGGTCAACAATTTTTCATTTTCAACTGTTCTTGTTTTTTATTACTTCGAGTTTCAATTATTCGATGCAATAGAAATTAGAAGTATGATCAGTTAATCAGATTTCGAGTAAAGCCTGAACTATGATTGAGTATTGCACAGTCTGCAAACATAAAAATATTCTCCATCAGAAAGAAAATGTATAAACCGGAAAATTTTCATTCCCCTGGAAAACATTTCCCGACACTTCCTAAGAATATTAATTCCGCAGCGTAAAGGTTAAAGAAGTTCAGACTTTCATCCGATTCTCCAGGGGAGGAAAAATGGAAGCTCGAACTATTCATCGCTGTTTAATACCATTGAATGCTCTACAAATTCCTGCAAGCCGGAATGAAAAAGAACGATTCGTACAATCCTCCCTTATAAGAAGCAGACAATCGCTCGACAAGCGAGCGCTCGAACAAGATCAATAGCTATACTTCGAGCTCCGCGCAGATATTCCGCGAGATACTCGAACGCACGCGCCCCGACAACAATAGATGATTTACACCTTGCATCCCGAGTCAAGGGAATGTCGAACATTTTTGCACATCCGAGGGCCGCGTGCGCTGGATCCGCGTCGCCAAGCCGCGGAGACCGAAACGTACATATAAATGAACATGCGAGTCGAGGGAACGAGTGACCGTACGTGTTCCTCGATATCTATGCTCCTTCGGTCCCGTGCTCCGTCTTTCCGACGGGTTTGTGGAAGCTGCAGCTGCCACGGTTCTGTCTACGTCCGTGTCGTTCCTTTTTCTCCCCCCTCGTCTCGCGCGACCACGCGGATATCGTGCATCAGTCTCCCTCCTCGCCCTCGAATGAATCGAAGCACTGTGGATTGCCCGGCGACCAGCGGATTTTCGATCGAACGAGCAATCACGCCGAGGAAACTGTGTCATTACACTCGTTTGATTCGGAACTGCCTTGCGCCGCGCGGTACGCTCGCCGCAAAGACATTTGTTTCGCTTGATGCGCGGTTTCAAGTTCTTTGAACACTTTGTTCGATTGCGATGCTGAAGAATTAGATGCGGAATCGATTAAGGAGCATTCTAACAAACCTAAACTTTTGATTTATTTGCGGTTTCACACTTTATTTGCGCATACTATGGACTATACACAAAGCTATGAAAATTAAAAAGTTATTATTAAAAATGACGTGAGTGTTGATCGTTCGTTATTGCAACGGTTCAAACGGTGTACATATAAACTCCATTTTCGAGCATCCGAAATCAGAAAGTACAGTAGTGATTTGATAAGTGTCGACTCAAATTTCTACATTATATGCTGAATTTTATTCTAACCAACCCAGTGGATGGTTTCTTTCCCAATTCTTGAAAATGTAAATCCTAATCAAGGCAAGTAAATTTTATTCCTTGCACGTTAAAAGTCGAATTCTGGACTCGACTATTTTACTCTTATCGAATCACTACTATAAAATTTGTTCATTAAATATACTTTAATGTCTACACATTAACGGACAATTTTATGCAAATTCATTTTTTTGTGGAATCTACATGCAAATTACTGACAAATTTTTAGTGAATATCGACAGCTTTCTCTTCAAAATTTTGTTATTTCGTGTTTTAACAGATATTAAAAAATGGATTATATTTCATGAAAAAATTTTGTTTCGTGGTTTTAGATAAAGCAAAACGGAGATTTTAGGTACACCGTTTGAACTTCTGCAAATTGGTGACCTCTTACGATCTTTATTATAATCTTTTATTTAAAGTTCATAATATGCCTATTTCAAGTGCAAAACTGCAAATAACTTGGATGTTCAGTTTTATTGCAATGTGCATTCAAAAACTAAATAGTTTTTTTTTTAATTTTAAGAAATATTTTGAGATACATATTATATGTTCACGTATTCATAATTTGACTAAAAATTGCGTTAAAATTCAAAATTGGGGGAATCGAGGTAATAATTAGTTGAGGTGTACCAAGAAAGGTATTTGAATTTGCATAATAAAAATTATAGACTCTGAAAAACAAGTAAATTTTGAAACTGGAATAATATAAATTGATATAAAAACTATATATTATTGGGGATTTGGGATACATGTGAACGAATCTGTGAGTCACTGTATTTATAAAACTTGTTAAAGTACCGATAGACGCTTGACTTCATTGCTTATAATTCTCTAATACTATATTATTATGATAAAAATTAATTTATTGTTACTTTATGATTATTCTATTTAGTGTCTTCTGCTTGATTATAGTGTCTTTAATTCTATGTAGTTCTTTTTAATTCCGCAGACGTTTCTGATCTTTATGTTGATTTCTATCTTCTTTTTCAGAATGTTTTGCTCATAAACATATTTTGTGCATTCAGGAATACGTTCTCGTTGCGATTTAAAACTTCTTTATGCAATTTCTCTTGATTCGTGAACGTGTTTTCCCTACAGAGTTTCCAAAAATGTACTGAACTCTTCTCCCTTGAATATTTCACAGTCTTCATACATTTAACATGGCGGCGTGTAGATATATTTTTTATGGTACCTTTACGTCGATAGAAATTCATGCCGAGTAAAGGCATTTATTTTTCCTCAACAGAGATAACACAAAGGAATATTTTAAACACATAAGTTCTTCTAAAATAAGGTAGTCAAAATAATTTAGAATAATTTACTCCACGAAATTCGCTCAATGCTAAATAATAAATTAATAATAAAAAAGGAGCAATTCTCCGCGCGATGTTTGCTTCAATTTTTAAAGTTAACTTTCCCGCTCTTAATCGATTCATTAGTCCGCTGCTTCGCGGCTGATAACGGCACAACTTAAAAAATGCAAATTTCACGAACGTAGCAGTATAAAATTTGCATCTGACTAATGGTCGACCACTGACCCGCGATGACTCAGTGACATCTGCTTTCTAAATAGCGTGAAACTATCGAAACTGGAAACAGGACGAAAATACAACACACATGGAGTCTACTCGTATCGAAGAAAGTGAAAATCGACGTATGTTAGTCATGCAGTTATCAACGCGGAGCCAGCGATACGTCTCCATCATTACACAGCACAAAAGTGAAACGGAGGAATCGTTTAGAACGGATTCACACTCGGAGGCATTGCCTCCAGGCCTTTGTGCGCCGCGGAGTGACCGAAATGTGGTGGATAAAAGAGTTTCGCCTGGACGGAATCTGGCCTCGCACGGAAACCGGAAGACGTGACCGGATTGCTGCCCCATTTTGTATTCATTAATTCGTGGCGAGTGTGCAGGCGCCTCGTTGCTCTTAACTATATCCCATCGCAACGATATTCTTATCTCGTCGGGGGCTTTCGCGGAAACAAGGAATAATGGAACAGAATGGTCCATTGTGTAATAGCAATGACGATCCGTCGCGTGCGATTCGCGGAACTATGAAACCGATGAATCGTACAGTTTACCCGGCCCGTAAAATCGTGGCGGTGGTCGTGGTTAATCTGTTTTAGAACGCAAAGAACGCAGAGTTCGTGCACATCGTTGGGCCTTCGCTCCGCGGACATTGCAAGGTCAGACATTTTCCATTATTTTCCCTCCCACAACTAATTTCAACCCAAATTGTATTACACAATCTGAGCAACCGGTGATCAAGCAGTTACCCGCAGCATAATGTTTCCAACGTCGTTAGATTGCATTAAGCCTCTTACCTAAGTGAACTAACGTCTGCTACGCGATCTTTGGTACCTACATCGCGCACGGCTGACCAACCGATAGATCTCCGCCAGGCGATAAGGTTTGCTGCGGGTCGGTAAGATGAAAACAACGATGAAACCTAATAAAGCGATCTCAATAGCAAAGATGATATGGGCGTCCTTATCCGTGACAAAGGACTTGCAAGGATCGAAAGGATAATAAGACGATCCGAGACACTGGATGGAAGATACTCTTTAAGGGATTCGCTGTGAAGCTTTTCAGAGAGAATTGTCATCCTTTGGGAATTATTTTTCATTGAACAAAATGTTCGATATAAATAATGTTTTCTGTACTTATTAATACAGTTATTGAAAGTGTAACTAGTATTTTTTTGTGACTTTTAATGTCACAATTAAGTCTGCATACCTAAGGAAATGTCTCAAATTTTTGTATACGACAAATTAACAAAATATCAATGATCTCATTGATATCGTGTAAATTTCATTCAACAAAAAATTCAAAAGTGTTGGAAGGTAGTCAAGTAATTTTTGTCTGATTTTCTGATTATCTTTGCCATCAACAGAGACAATCTTAAAAGCAGAAAAATGTACTTTTAAAATTTTATAAGGTTTACTCTTACTGTTCTCTATTCTCTACTAATGTTCTTCACTTTAACTCCATTTTAATTAAATTTCCTTTTTCGTAAAGATTTTTCTCGTAAAACTAATGCAACGAATTTTCATAAAAGTAACAATATTGTTTGTGTGTAAAGTAAGAGAATAATATTCTACAACTTGTATTATTACTTTTCAAAACTGAAATATTCTTCGACGTTTCGCGCGATATTTCAGAAACATTTCAAAGTTCCTAGTGCATCTTATAAAAGAATGTTTTGATGGCAGAAAAGTCGTGAAGAAAAATGTTTCTTGAAAGGCGAAGACCATATACTCGAAAGTGTTGAATCTAAACGAAAAAGTACGTCTTCCGTATAAAATTTATATCTTCTTGAATGTCCGCAGCAACGACTCTACTTCCATCATGGCTAAGTTAAATAAATAATCTTTTAGAAGCAGATGATTGGCTGCCAATCCTATTTTGTTTTGAAGATCCTAAATGGTCTTATGGATTGCCCTCAACTCCTTAACCCTAATTAATTTTCATACCTCTTCCTACTTCTTCAGGTTTCTTTCCCGATTTCATTCTGCGACACAATAGTCTCCATTTGACAATTAGGCAAGGATGTAAGGCTTGTAAGAGGGTTAACTTTTTTCCCTCCTCTATTAGTCTATTAATATTCATAGGAAGAAAGTCTATTAAACATTGCTAATCCTATCTGAGAACTTTTTAAATCTTAATACTTCGTTTACATTTATTCTACCTTGCATCTCATTGAGTGAGTACCCCAAATGCTAATTACAATCCGCATTCGGATTTGAAAACCGGTTATGAGCAATGCTCTTGCTACTCGAGTATTCGAGTACCCAAAATACTCATCATAACCCGAATTCTGTTTTCAAAACTGTTAATAAGCAAAGTTTATAATCAGTAGACTGCGGATATTTATGCAAATTAAAATTTTTGATAAATGATTGGAATTTTATTAAAAATGTATCTTCCTGTCCAAATAGCGTAACATATGTATACCGTATTTTCTTTATATGTATTGTATATATTTCTACATCTATGTACATTCTTCTACATTTTCGCATACTTAAATTTCTCATAAATGAATAGAAAGAATTCAGCGAATATTCGGATGCTCGGATCTAACTTGTATGATTGAGTATCCGAGAACATGAATATATTCCGAGAAACCTAATAAAAATCCTCAAATATGAAACGTTTCATGATAAAATTTTACTCATTATGCATTTTGCAATCTCGGTCATTTACGTGCATCAAATAACTGCAAAAGCGCACTACCGAATATAAAACAATATAGCGGTAGCCGCTGAACGATCGCAAACACACCGTCTAGTTGTTAAAATTTGCTGTTCGTGTGAACTAGTCCATTCTTAAAAATCATTTTCAAGCATTTCGATACTCGCATCATTAACCATCGGAGCCCCAAAACGATGCACAACTGGAATGAATGAAGCGCTTCGTCGACTCTCGTTCCACTAGAATCCCCGCGATAAGCGCAATAAATTTCCCAAGCGTGAAGCTCGACTATGTTCATAATATATATCGATACCGCTATGCACATATGTAGCCACGCGACATCGTAAATGAGACATCAAAGAACACGCACGGCGTATGGGATCGGGGTGCGTCCGCCGACGGAGGCAAAGGGTTCAGGATTTATTGGCTTTCACCGACGGAGTCGACGTCGCCCGATTTAACCAAGTTTCGAACGAGCGGATACGTGTTGCCCGAAAGAACATATCGAACGCGGGGAGGCGAAAGAACGGTGTTTCCCTTTATACCTGGCGCGTCCGATCGACCCTTTTCCCCGTCCGTTCAACCAAATCGGGTATTAACATCGATAATTCCATCGAGGCGAAGCGTGCGCGCGCGTGCGCTTTGCGATGTCATAATTTTCGTGACAGTCCAACGTAGCGGTCAATTCGCCCCATCGATGCTGCGCTTTCCTTTGCGCTCCGATCAAAAGGAAGTCCAAGTCATCGAATCGGATGATCGTGTTCCGCGTGTAATCGGATAGAATAATTTGTCACGGAAAGGGTTTTTACCGCTGCGTTTCACTCCGCGATTGTTAGCTGTCTGTCGATATACGTCGATGCGGAGGAATCGCAGAGTCATGGGTAAAACATTCATTTCGTCGGCTAATTGGGAAATGAACGAAGGATAGTTTTCGCGTGGAATGCCTTGAAAATTAGCTGGGGATCGCGTTAGCTGTACGGCTATACACAGCATCAAACCACGGTGTATTATCGAGGTGTTCCGACAAAGCATTTCTGTCTGGTTGATTTTTGTGATCAATAGATGGAAGATCCTTTAGTCGCCGCTAGGGGCGTCATAGTCAGAAGTCAGAACTCCGCGTATGGTAGCCATTTGTGCGAATGAAGTGCATCACAGATGATTACAGAGCTTTACTCGCGCTCGGTCTCCTCACCACTTGAGCTCGCTGAACCAATAGGAGCGCTTCTCACGGATGGTTCTACTCAGACGCACTCTAGCGGTCGCTAGAAGACCTTCCATCTAATGATCACATATTTCTGACGGAACTTGCACCACCTGTATAATACACCGTGCATCAAATACACACATTGTAAAAGAAAAAAAAAGAAAACAAATACAATGGATCTCATGTGTTGTGTAGATGCGTTCCAATAGATGCATTGAGTTGCATTAAGTGCATAAATCACAGCCAATGCACTGGAACCTCTTCTTCTACCAATAAGGTCAATACTTTGTTATTTACAATTACTGGTAATTCGATTTGGACCATTTTATTGTTATTGTCTTACATATTTTATTAATACAGATCATAAAAATATTGGATGCTTGCATCAATTTCATACGTGCATGGTGGTGCAGAGAAAAATTCCCTAGAATATTTCCACTTGTAACATATGAAACATGCATGAATTACTACAACTCGAAGTAGAAGCAATTAATGCGCGATGTGTATTTCTTTCTTACCGCAAGCTCATCAGACACCATCATTGAATTTTCAAATTAAAAAAGCTAATTATTTTTCCAATATTTTTATTAATAAAATAAGTAAGACAATAACAATAAAATGGTCCAAATCGAATTACCAGTAATTGTAAATAACGAAGTATTGACCTTATTGGTAGAAGAAGAGGTTGCAGTGCATTGGCTGTGATCTATGCACTCAATGCATGTATTGGGAATTGGGACGCACCCTGCATCTGGACGTTGCGTTTAGCCGCAGCATCAGACGCATACATACAGGAAATCGCGCCTTAAAGGCCGAGTCACACATATCCGGGCGTTCCGATCCGAACCGGGCCGAGCCATGTGAGCAAAGAAGAGGACAGACCTTCCCTCTTCTTTACTCACACAGCCCGATCCGGTCCGAATCGGAACGCCCGGATGTGTGACTCGACCTTTACACGAGCTTTTACGTCCAAATGTTAAAAATCTTGTTGGTAGTAGCTGCAATTATAATTATTATATTGGAATATATTTCTCAAGACGAATACAAATTTTTATCCGTTCTGCGATTTAATGTTCTCGTTTCGAAATCCTCCAAAATCGTGATCAAAGTCGAGAGTGAAGGCAAGCGTAGATACAAGAAAAAAAGAAAAATGCAGGTCTACATCCATCGACATCAGACCCATAATCATAATTTGCGAACGGAATATTTATGGACTGTCATTTCGCAAATTACCGCGAGATTAAGGCTCGTTACGTGGCTCCATGCAAAGTCGACGGCGCTCCCGATCAGGATATAACGGATATCGCGTAAACTCTTAACGATGTGCACCGTAGGGAAAGAATGAGTACCTATGCAGTGTCCTAATTTGAATAACATACATTTTTTACGCACTGACTTTAGTCGATCCGCAGAACTATAAACGTAGTGCTAAATTCGGTCGTCAATTTTTCATTTTAATATGTGAAGTTTTCGGACGATGATTTACGTTTTATCAAAGAATAGTAAAATAGTAACAAAATATTTGCATCGCATATCAATGGAAATTGCGGGAAGAATAACTTTTAAACGTGCAATTATTCCAAATTGAAGTTGCGTAGCGGCAGTGGACGAACGACTTTAGTTTGTTACAAATGTATAACACCTCCATCATCTCAATTCTTTATTTCTTGGTGCTAGTAGAGAGATTTAACTGTCAGGGTCATTTTCTAATTAAAAATAAGGATCCCAAAGCATTTGTTCCATGGTCACAGAATATGCGTCTCAGCTCCACAATTAACATAATCCACTATAATCTGTTAATCCCCATAACAGGGCGCGTTAGTAGTTCCGGACAAACTAGGAGACAATTTCATCCGAAAAGCGTAATATAAAGCTATAAAAGTAATATAGAGCCATCGATACCAGAGATATCAGATAAGTCGAGTAGCCGTAAGATGCCCGAAGAAGACAAAAATTTCCCGAGGAAGGCGCTACGCGGGAGACTAACCGGGATATTCGGGAGGCTTTGCTCCATCCCATATCTGACATGCTATTAACCCTTTCCCTGTGCGCGGTACATGTACGTGCACGCCCTCAGGGAATAACTATCCATTTGTGTGTGAAATGTCTACATATGTATGAAGTAAAAAAGTGGAAGTTATTTACAAACGTCACCCAAATAGATATAGGCTTTTTATGTAAAGCATGATAAAGTGAGCACGTATGCAGTACTGAATTTCCTTTTGGAGCATGCCACGGGGCTATGAAAAGAGTTAATGTCCTGAATGAGGTCAAATATCTACGAACGGTATCTTTACAATGCGGAATTTTGTAGTAAGAACTACACATATTTGGGAACTTCTTATTACTAGATTGCGGTTGAAATATGCAAATAACATGTGTAAAATATGATAATAAAATATGTGAACATATGCACAAATATAACAATATATGTAAGAATTTGTGAAACATGTAATAAGTTATTTGAACAAAGCAAAACCAAACGCAATGGATCTCATGTATATTAAAAAGCATTGTGTGCGTTTAGACGTTGCGCCTGGCTGCAGTGTCAGATGCGTATAGCAAATCCCACCTTAATAAATAAAAAGAAAAGGAAGAAAATCTCCCGAATTACCTCTTTTTGGAGAGGAGCGTGTAAGACTCCTTGGAGCCGGTGCAAAGTCTCATCCTCATTTTGCGAGCGCTTCTATCGACGCCCCCCTTCTTGGTCACACAGCCGTCTAAGACTGGCATCCAGGCAAGTTGAACGCGCGTCGATCAACGACAATCCCGACGACAATAACCGCGACCATTGAACACCGCCCACAGACACCGACCGCACACACCCACGCGTTTCCCGTTGCCTCTGAAATCCTCGATCTACGGTCCGCGGAACAATCGAGCCAACGATTAATCGTCTTCCACCCGGCACGCACGGTAATTATTTCGTCGACTGTCCCGGCCGGTATTATAATTTACCGCCGGCGATTCTCGTTCCTCGCGAGTTTTATCGCCCTCCCACGATCCTCTGCCCATATGCGCCTCCTCCTCCGCCTCCGCCGCGCGACTATTGCCAATGCGATAAGCGAAACGCAGCCTTCGGCCGAAACTTTTCAGATCACAGTAAGTACAGTGCTCTCTCGTGACACGTTTCTGTTCCCTGCGGCGACCTCGGAGGATCGATTTCTGGATCGCGAGCGGTTAATGCACGTCGGTCAGACGTCCGTGCGGAAAAAGCGCGCGAGGGGGCTTGTAAGTGGCCTCTTTGCCTCTCGGATCGGAGGCAGAGCTTGTAGATAAGCGTAAGTGCAGTGGCAAGAAGTCACACTCCTTCGCTGGAGATCAAAGAGCCTTGGCAGCACCGAGTCGATAGGGCGGCAGCCTTTCCTAGCCTTCGACCGAATTCACTGGGCGTCGGATCGGCCCGCACGCTGTTTCCTTAATGGAGTTCCTTGGCCAACTTCTTCCTGGTGGGAGCTTCTTCTGGCCCCCGGGATCAATCTTCCTCAGTCAATTTTATCACACCAAGACCCAGGGGGTTTTTTCGGTTCGCGAAAACGCCTGCGTCGTTAGCGCCGAACGATTCCTGCACAGGTCGTTGCTCCTTGACACCGAACGCGTGGAACTAATTCATCACCCGTGCTCGACACGGAAAACGCCGCGTTTCATCGGTCAACGACATCTTCGCGTTCAAGATTAAGGATCCAAAAATGCCTCGATGCGTACTCCTCGGTAATTCCAATAGCGAGGAATGAAAATAAGATCCAAGTCGACGACAGTGTTTGAGAAATTGTGAAGAGTTATCACTGAATCGCGTGGTATCAGTCAATGACTACCAGAGACTTTATTCTCGTACCGATCGAGGACACCGAGGAGAATGAGTATTTCTGAGTCGCGGAGTCGCAGAAGTTAATTATTGTAGCGCATGCATACACGCTTCGCTCCAGTTTCAAATGTCCCAAGTTACGTTCAGACTTGTGAACGACACTGACGTCACCGCCGTACTCTTCATTCGAGTTTGATTGATACAGACCGTTCCTAAAACGGCGTTGTCCTTCGAGAACTACCTTCGCACGTAGAACAAATCTGGAAGTTCACCGATTCGAAACACTCGCACAGCTCCTCCAAGGCAAGCCAGATCTTATTGAAAAGCTTAACGAACCTCCACGACTTTATATCAGCCAAATCGACGCTTCAAATCCGATATCCCGATAGTGGAGCCTCGATTTAATCTACCACTGATTGGACAGATGCAACAGTTGGAAGATCACTCGCAGTTAATTGCTGTTCCCAAAGGGAATGGATTTCCGACGCGATTATCACGATTTTCACCCAACGACCGATTTATAGCCTCGGTAGAGAGACGAATTAATGTTGAATGAAACCGACACGGCACGCGAACGAGCGAGCGTAGCGGCCGATGCGAGCGCGAGGCTTGCGTAGCTTCGTATGAGTCAAGCCTACCGATTCTGGGACGTGAACTGATAGAGGGGAGGAGAGTCCTTCGAAGCTACAATGGCAAGAGTCAACAAGATCTCTCGGCGCAGAAGTTCAAGACGCCGCGCCGATAGATACAGAGTGCGCGACGCGCGAGCAAATATCGCGAGGATATCGCGACGGGGACGTCTCGCGTAATGCCAGCTATCTCTTCAAAGAATTTGCGAGCATCACTCGGGCATTAATTTCAGCTGGTGCATTGATAACACAGTTGCAACTCGCTTTAATGACTCTGCACACATTTCGGAACGAAACTCCTCCGTACACTTTTCTTTTGAAAGCTTCAAAATGTCGATTGCATTGACGTGTCACATTTGCTGTATTTTGTTTATTCACTGCTTAAAATCGAAGCTTCGCAATGTCTGAACACTTGTCCACTATAGCCCAGTTCTTGGATAACAATGTCACAGATAACTGCACAGTTCCAATTAATGAATCCAAATGTCAATTAGAGAAGTCCAATGCGCGGCACCAATGAAACACTAAGTCAATTGTCAAGCTATTCAAAGCTTGTTCCCAGTTTCCACGTGCTCACAAAAAATAAAATAATCCAATTCCAGCGCGTAATATATTGCGAAAGATCGTCACTCACCGCGGCAGGTATTTTGAAACCTCAGCAAAGTTGAATAACTCGAATTACGTACGATTAATAAAATTTATCCGCGGATCTCTGGGTCGCGATCGTAGCAGCACACAGTAGCGCATCAGTCGAAGCTCAGGATTCTCGCGAATCGCGTGGTTGAAGTGTGGGATTCCCGCACGTAGAGTTGAATGGGCCTCGGCGAGGAACGCACGTGCGTGTCTGTGGGCCGACGGAGCGAGTATGAAACAAGAAGGCATGCGTCACGCGCTCGTAAGGCCCTGATCCCGGCGCGGCGCACCGGAGGGGGCACGCAGCACCGAGGAGGGGGTGGGGGGAAAGGAAAATCAACGAGCGGGCCCCCAGGGTGGAAATATCTCTCCCCTCCGCTCGGCTCCGCTCGGGTTTTCTTTCCCCGTCCGTTCTACCGTTTCAGCCTCGCGGTATTGCTATCGTGTTCGTCCTTTACCGCGCTTCGTATCTGTCTTGAAACCATATTTCAAGTAAAAAATGAAGTTCGTGCGTCGGGATGCTCTCCGTGGTGGTCGTGGTACTGAAAGTTGCTTCTGAGACGAAGAAGGAAACAAAGAGAGCAAGTATGCGAATCGCGGTACGTCTGGAAGTTGAGAAAATTTTATGCCTTGTATAAATTCCAGAATATATTGTGCTTGCTGCGATGGTGTGCTGGTTGATTGAATTTAACGTTGTTATTTTATTATTTTGGTTCATTGTTGACGATGGTGATTGAGTAAGGATTCGTTTAGTTCCTCTATTTATGGTTCTTTAATCTTTTTCTCTGTGCAGTAAAGAATGAGAATTATTGGTGGTTGTTAAATTAAAGAATTTTGTTTATTTAAGGATTTCATTAATTTTACTAAAATTTTTAATAAAATTAATTCACAACGTACTCTACATGTTTTTTTACAGGTTATAAGATTAAATAATCTTCTTAAATATATTTACTATAAAAAACAGTTAGTTTTAAAATAATTTTAACTTCGAATTCATTTCAACTCTTACATTTACATTTACAGAACAAATTTACTTGTATCTATTATTTCAAATGGATCTTGTATTCACAGATTGGATATTAAAAAGTCGAATCTTTAGTTGTAATAAAATATTTATTCATTGCACAATAAGATACTCCGTAATGTATTGAAACATAAAGTTAGAGTACCTCAAAATAACTACATGTTGTAAACAACATTCTTTGCGGCTCCTAAAAATTTGATAAATGCCTTTTACATTAATTATTCTAAGTAATATTTAAACAACGTTGATCGTAAACGTGGGTACATCATGAATATTAATAACTAACCGTTTAATCGGTTTTCCGTTTCTTACTACAACCGATAAAATAACTGGAGGCCTGGCTTGGGAACAGGGTCATATTAATTATACGCTAAAAGCAAATCGAGGAAAGCACGTGCCTTGATCAATTACCTACACAAATTTCCGTTTATGTGAATGAACGGTGGGAAAAACGCTTTTATGTGAACGCCGACAAGTTTTATGTAGATTCATGATCATTCTTGTAAATATTTCGCAATGCTTGTTGATCATGATTGATAGTGATTCAGAATCCAAAAAAATGTCATGAACTAAGTAAACCTTTGCGAGACATACATGAATATGCGTGTAGCACACAATAAGGGAAATTTATAGTAATCAATTCGTTGGGTAATTTACTTATCAATTTCTTTAATTTACATTTCTATTATTCTTTCAAGTTATGCAATTAATAATTTTTTGTTATGAAAGTTAACTAAAATATATCTAAAATTCAAGAGTAGAAGATAAAACAGAGATTAAAGACTGATACAAGTAAATTTTTTGTTAAAGTCTGGTTAAATCTGTAAAAAATATAAACTAAACACAAAAATATCTATTTTAACAGACTGGGTTTATTGTAATAATGTACAAGTATATTGAATTTAAATATACGAAACATTTTCAATTTAATGGCACTAGAAAAACGGTTGATTTTCATTAAACAAATTTTCATATGCGAAAAGGGAATCAAATGAACATTTCAAAAGACGACATAATGTTTTATGTTATCATGCGCAATGCGTACAACCACCAAAACTGTTAAAAATATAGTTAAAAATATACCTTGTGTTCTTTCTAAAAATATTCTTTTATAATAAAACACAACACGAAGGAATTTTATTTTTATATACCTAAAAATTGATATAATAAGAATTTTTCCACTACGTTTCGTGACTTTTTTTTTTTACACTGAAACCACTGCGACCGCAGCGGAGTATCCCCAGGGCGCTCGTATTTTCCCGATGACACGGAATTCAATAACTTCGAGAGAGGCTCCATTATTCGCGGACGATAAACTTCCACGTAAGTGGAAAAACGCGCTCGCGAACCCCTTCGTCCAACAAAGGTGACAATTTCGGAGGGTTCGGCACGCGACATATGCGCGTCGACACTCGATCCCGGCAATTTCTGACGGAATTGCGGGAAAAGCTCCCTGGCTAGACCGCAATGTCGTTCGCGTCCGTGGGGAACGAAAATTAAACGCTCGCCCATTGTTGCCCGGCAATCGGCGATCCGCCGATCCGTGAGTGATTTCGATTCGAGCCCACCGGACGTTTCGGTCAGAAATCATTATGCGACAATGGGTCTAATTCGCCGCCAAATCGAATCACTGTTCCCGCGCACAACTATTCGAGTGTGTTTTACCTGTGACGTTCGACGATCGACCCTGCTCCGCCTTCGCTTTCGTTTTCGTGCTCGACGTTAGATTCTTCCACGCGAACCTTTTCATGTTCTCGTTCGCATGGGAATTTGAAATAGAAGTTAGGAAAATGAATATGATCTGCAGTCTAATAATTGTCATTCTGTGGTCAGAAAAGTATAATGTAAGTTGGATTTGGAAAGAAATTTTAAACTTTAGAAGTAGAAATGACACGTAAGAATAAATATAACTATTGGTTGAGATAGCAAAGGTTTTGAGTGTATCAATTTTTAATCAATATCTATTTAATTTTATTCCTCCTCGTCGAGATTCCGTAAACGATTCCCCATTAATCTGGATTACCGAAATTCTATTATATTTTCAATCATGAAGTTCTACTCCATGCAATATTTATTCATGAGTCTCGCATCAATTCTCGACCTCATTTGTTTCAGAATTTATTCGGACAAAATTTCACACTATAGGCGTTTGTTAAAATATACTTGTAGACATTTAATATAAATATGTACATTAATTAAACGCAAAATGCAAATGCTATCATCATCTAGTGAGGATATAGATCATGTTGTTGCGCAATGCAAGCTTTATAACCCACAAAGGTTCAATGTAATTAGGAAACTGTTAAAATAAAACTATAATTACTCCTCAGCATGAACAAAATAATTGTAAAACCAAACATATATCAGCGTGCCCCTGTCGTCAAAGATTCGGTTTCTGATTGGAACCCAATTCCTGATCAGATTACAATTAGTATATAAGTATCTTGAAATACATTATTATGCTAAAAATTGATTCCAAACACTTACTAAACAAGTTATTAACTGTTTTGAATTTTAAAAGTAAAATTTGATAGCTAATGTTGATACTAATGACATAATATTGAGTGATCAGAAATTGCTCTCTTTGCTTTTGTGATTTTAGAACTTGTATTATAATTTAATTATTATTTTTTTGCATTTTGTTACGTGTCAAATTAAAAATGAAACATAGATTTTCTCATTTCCACGTTACAAAAGTCATAATAGTTATTAGGTTTTTAATGGTATGTTTTCTCTCTTTTAAAAGATTGTAATCTACACAATAATTATTGTATTAAATCGAATATTATAATATAATTGTTACAACAATTACAAGTATATACCATTCATAAACAACATTCATGATATGTTACATTATATGTCAACAAAATATATATGTCAACAAAATAAACCTCCATCGAGATTTGAATCGCTATAATAAAATAAAAATACATTAATTAATTGGACATTATTCAGATAAAGTTTTCAAAAAATTGTCACCTCAGAATTTAGTATAAAGTAATATTTTAAACAATTGTACAGCAAAATAAATCTCGTAAGAGACTTCAAACGCTTAATAAAAAAAAATTGGCTCCGATAGATCTTTATATACATAGATAGACCGGATATCGAGTAGTGCCCCGATGGCGGAAAACACAACAATAATGTACGAAGTGACATTGGAGCATATGCGCGGTACTCGTAAACTATACGAGCACAATGCCCGTTCTTCGGTCTGATTGCTATTGTTCCAAACATGCGTGTGCAGAAAGCAAGTCGACGATCTTACAACACTTGACGCTTATACATCATAAGAACATTGTTTACCCACGAAATCCATCGTCAAGTACCCTTTAGGAATCGACTCGCTCGACCACTTCGAAATTGTTGTAAAGAACTCACTTGACACTTCCCTAATTCTTCACACCCATTTCAATGACGTTGCATCGATGATTGATCACGCCCAGAGGTATTAAAGTTTATGTTGAAACTTTGAAATTTTAAGTATTCATAGGATTTTGTTGCATTACGTTCTGCGAGACTAAAAAGTGATGCAACGACAACTGTATTGTCTTGGCTTTTTTATTCACTGTATTTTAGTTTTGTGTTTAGAGATAATCAAGAGTTTATCGTTTCACTTTTCGTCGTTGTAATGCGTTAAAATATGAAAATCCCTAAGCATCCAAAAATGTCACTGTTAAACAAATATCGGAACGCGATCCATTACCAACGCGAAAAAGTTGAAGCCGCTTTCTTTTCTGAACCGATGATGATCGATATCAGTAGCCATTATTCCCGGCGGTAGCTCCGTCCCGCGCGTTCATTTAAAATCACCGGATCTAAGCACGTGTGACACGCACACAACCGCATCCTC
This sequence comes from Perdita meconis, assembly GCA_030770465.2. Classification (NCBI taxonomy): domain Eukaryota; kingdom Metazoa; phylum Arthropoda; class Insecta; order Hymenoptera; family Andrenidae; genus Perdita; species Perdita meconis. The sequence continues at coordinate 13,459,893 of JASKOS020000003.1, read as the reverse complement.
CATCCACCCACACGAGCGCAGCAGTTTGCACCAGCTATCTTCCTACCTACTCACCTACTCGCACCTATCCCAATCACCCAACCTGTCCCGCTTCCGCACCGGTTCTACTCTCGCTTCACGCGAGCAAACTGCGTTGTGTCAGGCGGGCGAAAGCCTTTAAAAGGGTACCGCGAGCACGAACGCCGATTCCCAACTGTGCAATTAAACTCGGATGAAAGTTCTTTGAGGAGAAAAGCCCCGACGACGCGGAAAAAGAAATTGCCCATATTGGAGGATTAGCTTTTAGCGCGCCACCGCGGAACTTCAATTTGCCTTGAACTCCCCAAGAATACAGAGTTTTAATCCATTTTGGAACTAAAGTAGATTCGAGAGGTTTAGGAAAGTGTGGGTTGATTGCGTTTCGAAGTGACCAACTTTTTTGCTTTGTTTGCTTCGACGTTGCGAAAGGTATACAGAGTGTTCCTTATGCTTTTGTTTACTGCTGATTATGATAGGTGACATATGTGAAGAGTTATTCATAAGTCTTCGAATTTTCTGTGAATCGATTCTTCAGTCTAAAAATCAGGAATCGATTTTTCTATCTTCAAATTTTTTCCCTTACTATTTAGATTTAGATATTATAATATAATATTTAGATAACATGATAATGGATTATTTTCTAGAGCTAATAATATTTTAGTTGATGGTAGACGTAGATTATTATCCATTCATTTACAGCAATTGTCGTTTGTAAATTCATTATCAATTACAGAATCGCGGTTGACATCAGATTAAATAAAATTTCTTTTGTGATACACTATAAGTATAACTGTATTTTTTTCTGCATTCACGATGACTCAAATACATTTTGACTATTCTTTATATACAAATATTTCTTATATTCGTCATATTTGAATACACATTCTTTTTTTTATTACAACTATAAAATGTTTCAAAATTTTTGACATTTCAGTTTATAGGTTTGAAGATATCAAGTATTTGAAAAGTACAAGTCAGAATAGTTGAAAACTTGAAATTAGAGATTTAAGGATGTGAAGTTGAACATTTGAAGAACCAAAATTGGAGATTCAGAAATTTGAAGATTATAGATTAAAGATTTCGAGATTTGAAGTTACAGATATCAGCAGAATTTGTTAAAGGTAACGTTGAAAAAAGTTGTAGATTTAAAGATTCCAATTTGGATATCTGAAGATTTCATATTGGATATTTAAAGACTTCAAATTACAGAATTAAAGATTTTTGTAGTTAAAATTAAAAAGCTGAAAATTTCAAGTTTAAGATATGAATTCAGGTTGGAGATTTCAATTTTCAATATTTCAATTTGCAGATTTAAAGATTTTCAGAAAAAATTAAAGCTGTAAATTTAAAAATATGATATTGAAGATTTAAAGACTTCAAGAGTTGCAGTTGAAGGTTCAAAAGTTTGATGAAAAAACTTGAAATATTAAAATTGAAAATTTTAGGTTGTAGATTAGAAAATTTCAACTTGCAGGTTCAGAGATTTTTAGAATTAAAATTGAAAATTTGGGAGTTTGAAGCTGAAGATGGAGAATTTAATCGAAAATACTATTTCAAAAAGAGAAGCAATTGTCGACGGCTTTTAATATTTCTATTATAAATCTAACACTTATTAATATGTATTTTAAGTTATTTTATTTATATGAAGCGAAGTTCTAAAATGTGGTCCCATAAAAAATGAAGCTTCAGTTTCCTGATAAATATAACTGAAGAAACTATAAATTCTAAACGAAACAATGTAAAAGCAACAGTAACAAAGAAACACAGAAATTGTAAAATGTACGAAAGTAAAAGTGAAAAACCTTGTTCAACTACTTTATTAAATATAAATAGGTGTTTTGCCTTGCAGAATAAAGAACGTTCGCATTTTCTGCCCGCTCGTTATCAATATTACTCCCATTTCAATCGAAATATCGATGCCGCAATAAATTTAAGAAAATTCTTCGCATACTGCCTGTTCCACTGCCTCGCGTTGCGAACCCGTGCAAATAAGGAGGAGAATGCCGAATAGAAGGGGACGTAAAATATTAAACCGGAGAATATCGATGGCAGCGCGACGGTAAAATAGGCATTGCGATATTCAGGTCGTGGCGCTATCGAGGAGGGCGTGCGCGTTCTTATATTCTCGTCGCCGTGCAAAAAGTTACAAGAATACGGCGGTGGATTTCGTAAACAACGAGATTAGCTCTCGCGCGATGAACGAAGAGGCGTGGATACAACTACGTCGTGAAAGAGCGACGATAACGTAGATACTGTAGGCGATAACCTGCATTATGAATCACGCCGCTCGTTAATATGAAAATGATATTCGTTATTTCCTCGCGATTTCGCTTATCTTGCCCGCGCACGGGCGAGAGAGAGGACAATGCACTCGAGGAATATGCGCGCGGGAAACTTGTCCTGCTGTATAGAATAAGAAAAAAAAAAAAAAAACACAATGAAAAATGTTACGTAACGCATTGTGACACGTATAACAGACCGGTGCAATAGGAAAACCTGCCACGCAAAGTTCGTGAAATATAATAAAGAAACTAGTCAGTGCTGGTCGGTACGAGTTAATAGAGACCATTTCTGCACTCTGCTTTGTGCACGTGCAACCTGGTTGAACTATTGGCAAAGTTCATGGATTTGTGCTTTCAAAAACTTCGGTCGGGCTTTTTGATGCAACGGGGTTCCAATCGAAACTCACGTCTGTACATCTTTTTTTTATCACTTGTTCACTAAATCGAAAAGTAGAACAGAAATATACAGGGCGGGTCATCAAAAGCGAGCACGAAAATAACTCGCTGGATTTTTGAGATAAAGAAAAATGCATGAAATCAAAGTTACTTCATTCAGAAGATTGCCTTTACATTTTTTAATCGAATCATATATTTTGGAACATCTACAGTTGTTACCCTTTTCAAAAATCGAAAGAGTCAATAGCCATTCACTCCGTATAAAAATCGTCATGTATAATTACCATCGTATAATTTCATCATAATTGTATAATGAATACAAAATAGTACAGTGCATTAAATATAAATATTATTGATAAGTTTCTGCATATAACATTTTTTCCTATACTTGCTTATAGTCTCTGAATTTAATTACTATTAATAAACTCTTGTTAACTAATATTCAAGTGTACTTGAAGTGACACTGTACGTTTATTGTTAGCGCATCGAATAATTGAAACCTATTATAAAAACAATTAAAAATAATTGAGAGCCGGTTAAGAATGAACTTCAGTAACAATGAAAATAAGCAAAAATCTTTGAAAATTGGCAGAATGAATCTTTATGCAATATAGTAAAACCATACAGAAAATTTTAGAAAAATTCATTCGGTAATTTTTAAATTATTTAACTTTCAATTCTTATGAAAAATATAATTATTACAAAATGAAGAGTGTAGTTGCTAACACTTGCATATCAAGTACATTCCAACAAACAAGTTCACGACAAAGGATCAATACTTCTGACTGGTTTTAATTTTCAATCACAAGAAGAAGCTTAATTAATATCTTGGAAATTGATTAATTTTTCGCTAAGATTGTAACTGAAGTTCATTCTTACTCGAAATTCTATTGCATATTCTGAAAAATACAAAAATCGTAATAACCTGACATCGGATGTTCATGTTCATGCATTTATGGCAATTTTAGAAATATGCTCTAACTAAAAATTGTTTACTCTTGCAAGGCATTACAAACTTATCCCTTTTTCTCCCAATGCGCGCATTCTTCGCAACATTCTCTCATCCTCCCTCCGTCAATCATTAATTAAAGTGCCGAAACAATGTTGTCTCTCCCTGCATAGAGTAGAACTCCATCCAACCAAGCTTCTCACCCTTCCAAAGCGATGAAGGGAAACAAGGAAGGAAAAAAAATGGAAAAAAATGGTGCGACGCTTGAGGAACGCGAAAACAAAAGGGAAGGTGGAAGGGGTAGCGGTCCCCTTTTTGCGGGAGCGTCGCCGTTTTGACACGGCGTGACGAATTTTGACAGGAGCCACCGCGCGGCTGCTCGAATTCGAAAAGCGGCGCGAATAGAACCCGATCGAGGGAAGAGGGGGAGGGCACGCACCGTGGCGAAGGAACAATCGAAACAATAATGTAACGTGCACTCGATCGTTTTTAGTTTCGGCAACGCCTCGACGCGCAGCAACGGAAACAGCATCGGACGGTCCTGTATATTTGCGCGGCCGTGATCGTGTTTGGATAGGCGATAGACTCGGCGAGCTCCGTGTGGAATTGGTGCTGGCAAAACATCCAATTTTTTGGACAGCTGCGTGGATCGCCGAGAACGTGAAAAAAGACGAGGAACGAGACCATCTTTGTTTACGAATATTTTCATCTCATGTAAACGTGTGGTTTTTTTTTATATTCTGGAACGAAAATAAGGGTTGGAAGTATTTAGAGTTTAGTTTGTTAGAAACTCAGTTTTTCAAAGCCGGTTCTTTGGATAAAGTAAAATTCGAACCGGCTTTAAGACAACCGGCTTTAGATATTAGGATTTGTATGTAAAAATTAATTGATTATTTAATTAACAACGGTAGGATTTTCATCTGAAATCTATTCAAGCATATTGTATCGTAGTAAAATTAATCTGTTTGAGTCGAAGTCGCGAATCTACAAATGTGTTACAAAAGCCATGGAAAAATTAATTTATAGATTTCAAATCAGAACTTGAAGAAATAACATCAAATCCGAAAACACTGAAGGTTGACTTTTTAGTCTTTGAGGCAGATAATAAAAGAATAGAGAATTTACATTTATTATTTGATGCCCTGAAAACGATGAAATTAGTAGATTTTTAAATTACATTTTCAGAAAAAATATAAAATGAAATGAAAATGAATAATCTGTATTTTCTATAGGTTTTAGTTATTTTAGTTTTCTTTATTTATTTTCTTTTTGTAATTCTGTAGATATTAGGTATGTATATAGATTGAAAAATTGTAAAAATCTTTTATTTATTTGGTTTCGTTTAAACTATATTTCATTTTGTTATATTTTTGTAGTTTCATAAAAATTAAACTACAAAATTTTTCAATAAATATGTTTCAAAAGTAGATTTCGGTTTTATAAAAAGTGGTTTTTATTTTGTGTAAAATATAAGTGTAGAAGTATTTATCTAAATAGTAGAAATGTAAGTACTTCTTGGAAAAGATTGTGTGAGAAGTTCTCTAGAATCTGTGTAAATGTGTTCCTCAATTTATTCATTATTATTCACTCAGTAGATATTCAGACTGATTAAGTAATTATTGTAAAAAATTGTAACTGTAAAAAAGCAAGGAACGCGACTACACCGCGAACTGATCACCTTTCGCCCCCGTGAAATCTTTTTTTCCAATCACGCGCAGAAAAAAAAATCCCGTCTGGTAACATTCGCGTGAAACGAAAATTCTCTAGAAACGAAAGGGGATGAGAATCTCATGCGAAGCAATCTCGACGTTGGCCTACCGAGACGGTTGGAGCACCCCTTTAAAATCGTTTTAAAGACTATTTAATGTATTCGCAAACCGGATACGCGGACGACACCGTATGCATTCTGATGCAGTGTAAGTGACACGCGCCCGCGCGACATCCGACGCGGTGGGGGGGGGGAACAAAACGATCGGAACGCGTGCTTCGGAAATAGGGTCACAAAAACGGAGGGGAGAATGGGACGCGGCTGAAGATGAAGGGACGACCCGTGGAAACCTGCCGCGTCGGGGGTATCTAATTCTGTGCTTTTGAACCTCGGCAAGGACGACGCGCGCGCAGAGGACAGTAGGACGAAATGATGCGCGTGCGACAGACAGATTGCGTTAATAATGACGGCACGAGGGGTCAGTCGATTTCGAACAAAACTACCCCCTCGGCCCCCGCCCATAAAACTCGTGGGTTCGCGCCCCATGCCGCCGCGGCAGAGTTCATTTTTTAGCGAAAACCGTTTCCACGCTCGCCGATCCGTAATCGGCCCCGTTTTCCCCGGCGATCGTGAATCTCTGCAATTTATTTTCCTGTTCCGCGAACGACGCGCAACCCCCAATTCGAATGTTACCGTCTAGCTGCAATTACCGGGCCGATTGTGTCGGGCGCGAACCAACGGTGATTTGTTTCGCTCGGAAATAATACGGCGCGCTGTGTACATTTAATATTTGTCTATTCATGTACAGGGTGTTTCGTTTAACTGGAAACGGTGGGATATCTCAAAATGTTCTTGCAAAAGTTATTTGGCATAAAAGGGACTCCGATGTGGTACAAATAAATTTGCTGAAAATGCAGTGGTGAGTATTAAAGTATTAAAATAAACTCAATTTTGTTTGTTCCATCGTTTCCAGTTAAACGAAACACCCTGTATACATCTGTTTGGGACGAATGTGAACGGTATAAGAGAAAATGAGATGGAAAACGAAGTTGAATAAAATGAAAAATATTTTAAATGTAGTGTAAAAAGAAGTTCATATATACAGTTAAAATTTTTGCAACGATAGATCGCTGTAAAATTATTACTAAATCTGCGTTTCCAGTTTCTCACAATAAAAACTGATATAAAATATTATAAACGCGGCGCATGCAGAATACGCAGAACGAAAAAGGCACGTCTAAAATCTCGGGAAAGAGGATTGAAATTCTCATTTCTTTGATCCTTTGTTTATCAAAATAAACTAAAATTGAAATATACACGTGTATCCGTAAATTAATTCTCGTGTAAATGCAAATGAATTTTCCTGCGCCAGTACGGAATAAACACAAACGATTCGCTTAATTAAACCTATCGTTCCGCATCTTAGTCATAACCTGTTTACTCGGAGCTTAGCACGCTCGGCGATAATTCTGAGTTATGATTCCTGTCGTTGGTGAATAGTCAAAGAAAGTAACACCTTGTTCCATTCATTCTTAAATCATAGACTGGATTAAGAGATCTATTTGAAACTGTCACTCCGCTCGCAACGGAATTAAAGGAAAGAATAAGGTGTCATTTTTAAGGATACTCATTCTACTTGAACGAAATAAATATCAATAATTAACGTATTCGTCATTACCTATTGCAACGGTAAGTATGCAGTTGTTACATTTAATGAAAATAGTCGTTTCTAGTTGGTGGAATTTCGAGTGTTAATTTATACCTCGAACTTCGCAAAAATAAAATAGAAGTTTCCAAATCACGGTGTAAGTTTTGCTCGAAATTGTATTACACTCTCCTTGCTAGTACAATAAAACCTCGATTATATAGGAATCACAATTATCTTAGAATTTTATTATCCTAAGTATCAATCATTTAATGCAGTAAGTATAAAAGTACGATAGAACTTCAAGTCCAACTTGGACTATCATTTAATAATGGTTTACTTACTTTTAACATTTTATATTTACAAATACGAAGCAAGTTAATCGAGGCTCTATTGTACATCGAATAATCGAGACCTTGAATATAGAAACAAAAAATAATGAAGAGCCGAATTGGGGTTCAACTGTATTTGTAATGATATCAGAAATGGACGCTTAAGAAAGTCGTCCCTTTCATAGTAACTTCTCTCCAAACATTTCATATTCATCATTTAAAATATAAGGTTGAATGAAAGACACTTTCCTTCGAGATACTCGCTCGCAAGCAAATCCGCCGAGTATTCTCTTGACATAAGTTACGAGTGCATTTATAGCAAGTTAACCAACAATGAAGTTACGTTAATCACAACCTGCGTCAGACAGACCACCGCAACAGGAAATCTCTCTGTTTGCAGTTTAGTTCGCAACGTGAAATTGTACTAGTAGTTTCTCTCCGGTTTGTTGTAAAATATACGTACTTCGAATAACTTGACCCTAATTTATACATATTTCTCATCTTGAATAAACAATAAATTTTTCGATCTAAGTTAAATTCATCATTTCCTTTTTAATTTCCATTTCTATATACAGTGACTATATGTACAAGTATGATTACTCATTTAACTTCGAATATTTGCCAAATTTCGATTCGTTTTTTACATAAAAGTAAAAACTGACATAAATAGAATATTGTAACGCGTGTTACAAAGTTGTTTCGTTCATGTAAATTAATTTTCAGTCAAAACTATAAGAGAAAAATATGATGTACGATTTTGATTGCGAGTCACTGTATTTTCAGCTTTCCGTTCTTTACCATCGTAACATCTAATTTCCTCCAACTATGCCACAAAACAATCCAACTTCTATCTTACTTGTATCATATTTTTCTGCGCTCCCGTCGGAAAAAACGTCACGGTAAGGTACTCGCTAACAGTAGATTGATGAAGGTAATCAGTTAAGCTAACTCTCCGTTTCCGCTTGTTGGATCAAAACAAGCCGAATGTAGGTTCCGCGTCGCGTCTTCGACGACCATTTAACGGATCGATCGATCTTTTTAAGAGACCTCTGAAAAATGTAAGACGGAGCGACGCGACGTTGGAAGGGATACGTGAATGACACATTATTTTCCGCCTTCGCTCACACTCGTAGATAAAAGGAATGAGTATACTTGATCCAGGATGGAAATCCTTCTTCCTGTCGGCGGATCGTAAATCGAGCTGACGTTCGTTTTCTTCGAGACAGTGACTAACGACGTGTAAAGACACTCGGTGAAGGCGCGAGAGGAAGTAAGATATGATGTAGGAGAATATGAATCGAAATCGGGAAACAACGACGACGTTGATGCTGCCGAATCCGCGATTTTCCTTCTGTCTCTGCGCTTTCCGGTCTAATTCTTTTTATTAAAGGGAACGACTTATTCCATGCCTCATGAAAGCTTTAAAAGTTACAGTCATTTGTGATTTCACTTTTTTTTATTATCATTAGACTGCAGATGTTTATGCAAAATAAAATTTTTATAAGCATAGATATTCTAAATATTTTATCCTGAATTATATTCTTGATATTTTGTATATTATGGCATATCTGTACAATCTCGTCAATTTTTTGCATACTCAATATTGTCATAAATGTATAAAATCCGCAGTCTAATTAACATGTTTCCTGGAACTGAATCTAATTCGTACTGTTACGCTAAGAAATTCGCACTATTTGATAATGTATGGGTATGTGACACCACTGCTCGGGAAATATGAAGAAACGATATGACGTTGTTTCTACCGAATACTACCGATATTATCACAAGGTGCGTAGAGCCGTGAATCTACTGTCCTAAACTGAAAGTTTAGCTGAAAGTGTGCCGAGACATGTTTAAAGATCGAAACAATTGAAGAATTTTTTTCAAAATTTGAAGTCACAGATACAGTAGCGATTCGGCAAATTTATACGTTACACGTCGAATTCTATCTTCACCAACTGATGATTTTCTTTCGAACTCCCAGAAGTACAAACCCTAATCGAGGCAAAACAAATGTAGACCTTCTATCCTAAACCTTAAATTTCAAATTCTGATTTCGATTATTTGACTCTTATTGAATCACTACAGTACAGCAATTGTTCGAAACAAGTCCACGAATCGCCACAAACGACAGACATTTTTCAAGACGTATTAAGCTGCGTATTCAAATCGATTTCCTTTGTATTCAATACTCACAAGAAGTTCGCAAACATTTTATATCTACTAACGAGTATGGATTGTGCGACGGAGTTCACGCCGATGTTCGCAAACAGTTCCCAATCAGATCGAATTCGTTTTATATGCTCGTTAGCGGTTGAAAAAAATTCGCAAACTATTTGCGAGCATTATTTGCGAACAGCGTTCAAAAACTATTTTCCAGTGAATATGCACCTTAACGAGTCCGCTGCAAACTGTTTGTGGCTTGCGAAAATATCCGCACTGTCGACGTACATGGTTTACGATTTTTTTGCGAATTATCTGCTAACATCAATGTGGATCGAACACTAATTGAATTTGCTATGAATCGATATTGTTGGGAAATATTCAGAAAGTAATATGACATAATATGGTTCTTTCGAAATTTTCGTTTTTTAGATCCAACTTATTGTTAGATGATTCCTATGTTTGTATTAAGGTTTTGCTTAAAAATATTTGCTTTGTAAATAAAATTGAAATGCTGTGCATAAAAAATGTATAAATTTTAAGAAAAAAAAAAAAAAAAAAAAAAAAAAAAAAAAAAAAAAAAAAAAAAAAAAAAAAAAAAAAAAAATCTGTTCATCTACTAAATACCGTCCATTTATTGACGTATTTAATCTACTATTAAATACAATCAAAAGTTGTTTCATAAATATTTTCAGTTCTTCATCAAAAGGAAAAATCGTAGACAATATTTTGCATAAGTACATCCATAAAAGTCTCACTTACACCATCGTAAAATTGTTTATGAGGAAAGTTTGTCTATTTCTTCGTATAACGTGATTCACACCTGCTAACTCGTTTGATTAAATAGTATTTTTTTCCATAAATGTCTAAGAGACACGGTTATTGCAAGATAGAACTAAAATAGAACTGCAAAATTACTAACTAACTGAATATTTTACGTTTTATGGCTCTATGATAAATAATAAACTACTGAGTAAAATCGATTCACTATTTCTGCAAGCTGCGAATTATTATCCGTTTTAATATCGGGCGTAAAATTCATTCTTATTCATCGATATAGCAAATCACTTTATGAATCATTTCAAGCTATCCTTGCAGAATTCGTAAAAGGAATTTTCTGTTTTTTTTACATTACTTTGAATGATACTATAAAACCCACGCCTCTCCACATAACTTGCCGCGGCAATCTCAGTGTTAATAGAATAATCTTTTCCATCCTGCATCACCATACAGGGTGTTCCGTTTATCGAGCACGCTTTAACACTTTAGGGGCTGCGGTCGCTTATAAATTAATCAACGTAGTTTGCGCCATCAACGTTTACCTATAGGCATTCTGCGAGGGCGCATCATAAATTCTATTAACCCATTTTAGACTAACTTTTTGCTGCCTAATCGAAAATTTCACTTTTGGTTGCAAAACGAGATGTTTTTTTTAACGAAGAATACAATAAAATACATAAAGCTTCGAATATTAAAATTCTAAACTCACAATCAGCTGAAACAATTTTAATTTTACACAATCGTGCACTACATCTTCAAAATTGACAGACTTTAGTAGCTCAGATTCAATTGTTAAACGTCCTAAATATGATAACCGATCGTCTAACATTGTCGTTCTGCATATTCTTTATTCTCTTTAAAACAGAAAATAATTTTGTTTCACAATTCGCAATAGGCGAATAGCTACTAATATAGTTACTAATAATCTGTATGCAAAATATACGCATTAAGGAAAGCGTCGATTATTTGTCGATCGACTATCAAATCAACAGTTTCAAAGAAACCAATGAATTGTCTGTTTCATTTAGAATTTTCGTAAGATTAGAAAAAGAACCTTCATGTTGTATTTTTAATAATGAAACAGATTGTTCTAATTCACTAAAATAGATTGCAAATTGCAAATTGCAAATCCTTCACCTAATGTGACATCTCTCATTAAATTCTGTTTGTTGCGTGCAGTCACAGTATTTAGACTGCGGATGTTTATGCATTTATGGCGATTTTAAGTATACCAAGATGTGTAAAGATCCACAAATGCAAAAATACATGAAATATTAAAAGTAAAATACACTTTATAATATTCAGAAAGTAGAAATCATTTCTAGTGATATTGTTTTTCAATTTCTATGCCCTTGAAAATATGAATTTGCATGAAGATCCGCAGTCCACAGTTATGAATCACGCGAATGAAACGAAAATGTGGCTTCAGTGCAACGTTCGAATTATTTCAAAAGACAAACAGTAAACAAAATTTCATTCGATGCCCCACCTAAACACCTCTTTAATCCAATCCTGTACATACACATTGTAGAAGTAGGATTCTAATATTGATCGGAAGTATGGTAAGCTTTAATTTAACGTTCATGAATGGACGGTTGAAAAATATCGCACATATCAGACACAATTCTCGAGGAAATCTGTTACTCCTGTCACACTCGAAATCAGTTAGGAAACGAGCGATGACAAAGCCAACAGGAAGAGCGGCGCAACTACTGTAACGTCTTTTTCCAGATCGTATCACGGGGTTTCGTTCAGAGACCAAGACGAGGGGAGGTGAGCAGACAAACGCATCGTTGTTTGAGAAAAATCGCAGTGTATCGCGCAGGAACACCTGTTGCACGTTCGTCGACGATAAATCAATCGAGCCTCGCGGTAATGCACTTTGCGGGAAAGCCGCAAAGATTTTCTTCCGTCGCGTCGCGACGTCCGAGCACCGTGCAAACTCGTGACGCAACCTAACTCCGTTTGCGCGTAACCATTGTTACCCGTCCTGTGACACCCCCGGTTCTACCGCTTTATCCTTCGATCTCTTATCATTTGCATCCGGTTTATGATAGATAAATCGCTTTCACTCTCCTAAACTAGCGTCCGACTCTTGTTCCTGACAGATGAAACACGCCTGTGGAAAGCTATGTTCAAACAGCGATTATGACAGACCGGTGATTAAGTAGGACTATGAATGTTCATTTTTATCGTCTGGTAGATTCACTTTCGATGGCGTTAGATATGCGGCGATTTGAGGTATGCTTTGACTCCATGTTTGAGCCGAAGATAAATCTACAAATATTATTATTATTAGGCAAAGTACAGTCTCATTGCTTTACAAAGAGTTGGACAGACTTATAGACACTTACATAAGCATTGCAAAATTATACATACAGTCGAAGGTTTTATTAATGATATGACATCATTCACAGTGTATCATGCAGAATTACCCAGTTTTTTTTTTTGTTAAATGAATCAGTAGATTCAGTAGAAAAAATCGAAACTCCCACTAAAATATACTTATGTATGTATATATTGCTTGCAGTATACGTGTGCCCATAATTATGAAAGTGATATTAAAGTCATATTGAAAAAAATTAAAAATTACATTGAATAAATTTAGTTTAAAATAATGTGGTGTGAAATAACTGATAAACTCATTTTTTCTTTAATTTTGACTTAGACCACTTTCATAATTATGGGCACATATGAAACATGAATTTTAATCATTTAGAAAGATTACAACTTATTAATGCAAATCATAGAAAATATTTTACGTTCAAAGTTGACGTCAAACTACCACAAACCGTTCTTTCATATTTCCTGTATTTAACCATTTAAGAATTTACATTTCTAAATTGAAAATGTATTTGTAGCCTTGAACAGAAGAAGTGGAGAACAATTTCAGTATTGTGGTCGAGGCAAAAATGTAATAAAATACACAATATTTAGATTAATAATACAATAATAATAAAAACTGTTCTATTCAGGATTTTAAAGAAGAACATAGCAGGGTTAAGGAACATTTTTTGCATCAGTATTCAAGTAATTCAAAATCTTTAAAAGAAATCTTTAAAACAAAAGAAAATTCTGAGAAAATATTAGACAATCCTAAAGGTACGTTTTCACGTGACACTAAAAGTTGTGATTTCTGATATCATGATTACATGATAACACTGAAAATTTGTAGTATGAATTCCGTGTTATTATTATACAACACGATTTCTAGTTTTCACGATCACGAAAGTCACGACATTTAGTGTCATGGCACTAGAAGTCACGGTTTACTGTATCGTGAAAGAGTACCTTAAATGTTGAAAGAAAGGAAACTGCTCTCCTTCGACGATAGTTTTCACACTTTTCAGCGAAATGAAACGACGGTAACGAAGCTCCGAAACAAGTCACCGACAGTGTATTCTAAAACGAAACAAAAGGAAGCCCCGATTCCTTTCCACGTTTTCTTCCATAAAAGCCTTCCGCGTATTCGTGTCGCGCCATTCTCCGCAAACGTACTCGCATACTCGCATGTCGTTTCTCCACGCGTTTTCGGACACGATGGTCATTTCTGCGCAACGAAAAGCGAATTCTTCGAGGCCGAGATAATACGCCGCGCCGTATAGATAGAGAGGCGTGTGTAAACGCACGACGAACGAGTGCGTCAAGCGTGTGTAGGTGGTCGACGTTCTTGTTGAGGGTGTTAAGGGATTATTGCTCGAACTCGCGAGCCCGCAGCGGCGCGCCGGGTCACTGTACACTTCATAGGTACATATAGCCTCATTCACAGAAGGCTGCTCACTTGTTAGTGGCTTTGTTCGAGAAGACGAGGCCTGTTCCGCGCCCTGTTCACCGTTGCGTCTCGCAGCAAATAGCTGAACAATATTACCGTGACGTGAAAGAACACATGGGATGAGTTGTCCTAGTGTGGAATAGTTCGTTTTTTGTGCAGGGTAAGTGCACTTGATATCGTCTAGCACGCAGTATCTCCTACCAGTTAGTATATTAAATTTCTTTAACGACTAATGCCACTCCAACGCCCGGATAAAGCAGTCCAACTTTGAGAATTTTTTCAGCGAATATACTGAATGGCATACGAAATCTGTTTCATGGTCTTTATTATGCATTCTATAAAGTATGACTGCAATTTTTGAAAAATGTTTTTTTATCCAAAATTGCAACGCTACAGCTCCACAAATGACGAAAGATTTCTACAATTTTTGATCAGGAAAAAAAGCAAACAATTTTTAAGTTCTACATGAAATTAGCTCAGGAAATACGTACGGATTTTATGTTTTGTTGTAAACTTTTTTGTTATAAACCATTTTTGTCACGTAAATTTCGTTTCAATAAGGTACATTTTTCAATAATGTATCATTCTTACAGAAAACGGTATTTTTTCAAATTCCGTACATAGTTCTCGAGCTAATCTTATGTAGAACTGAAACATTTTTTGCCTTTTTGTTTAAGCAAAAAGTTGAAGGTGAAATCTTTCCGGCCGCGGAAATTTCTTCGGCGTCGTTTGCAGAACGCCGCAATTTTGTATCAACACACATTTTTCAAATATTGTAATCACTAGACAACGGATCTTTATGCAAAATAGAATTTTTACCAGCACAAATAAAAAACTGGAACTTGAAAAACAGTATACTCTAAACTCTAAACATTCAAACTTGAATAGTATTGTTGGTATTTTGTGTATTTTAGCATATGATAAATGTCTTGTAAATTTTTTACATACTTAGCATTGTCATAATAAAATGAAAGAGATATGAAAGAGATTTTCTATTCCATTCACTATATTCGCTAAAAAAATTCTCGAAATAGGATTGCTTTTTCCAAGCACTAGAGTGGCATCACCCCTTAAATGCTGAAAAAGGTATTTGTCTTTGGAAAATAAAAGTCGTGGAAATTGAGAAAGAATTAAACGTGAATACTGGAACGACGTGAATTGGTAGAAAACATATAATACTGTGGATTTCATAGTCAATTAACGTTTGAAATACATTTGTAAATTTGTGAAACAACGTTTGTAAATAAATCTATAAATCATTGTATTTCCTATGCTTCTACAGAAACTAAATTCTATTGCGTTTCCCTCGAAAATCCGAATAAATAATAATTTTAACTACCAGCAAAGAAAGTCGACATTTCTGGATTTTTCATGAAATCGGAATAATTCTTTGATTGGATCTAAAAGGATCAGAAGAGCGCAGGAAAATAAAACATTACAGTTTTATAAGAAACTTCTCGACCTCCTGACTAGCGATGGAGGAATTTAAAATATAGCAAAGTGAAGTGAGAAAAACCGATAAAACTGAGCTCGGAATTTTCAATCAGAAGTTCCAAACTACTTCACGCGGACATTAATGGTAGTCTCGGTATTGAAGATAGTGGAAAATAAAAAAGTGAACGGAACAATTGGATATTGTTTTAAAGTGAACGAAGAAGCTGGATGGTTGGAGGTGCAGGAACGCGCTCGCCGAGCCAACAACAATTTTACGATGAAACGTGAACGTTAAAAGTGGCTCGCGCGCGCGCGCGCTGTTGCTCAACTCCACGGATAAACCTTCCGTCTCCACGAGGCGTGCAAGGGAAAAAGGAAACGTACGATTTGCCTCGATGAATAAATTACTCGTTGCTCGGAACTGAAACCCGATCGCCGGGCACGTTGCGCTTTTCAGAAAGGAGAAACGGCACGAAAGCGACGCCTCGAAAAAATGACGCGGCGAAATCGCCGGTACCGATTATCTAATTCCATCTTATCTCGCGCTGTTACTTTCAGCCAGCCGACTGGTTCCGCGGATACGACCACGTCAACCGTGGCAATTATCACGACACGGTTTAAATGTACAATCATTCCCGGTATTTTTGCTTTCGATTGCGCTTACACGCTTATGCTTGACTACCAATTCTACGTACAGCAAGAACAGCCTCCGGGCACCGAGGTTCTCTTTGCATAAAACGCGTAACTCGATTTCTTAACGTTTTCTACTGCAAGTTCTATCGTTTTTGTTTTTTATTTATTCTCATACAGAACTTTCAATGGAGAATTATAAAGCTATAACTATGCGTGAGGTTTACATACAGTTTTGGGATTTAAATGCATGAGAGAGCTGAAATTTTAAAACACTAGACTTAAGAAGGAAGCCTAGTTTAAGATGGTAAAAATTAATTGATTTTCGGGATTTTTCTGTTACGGAATTATTACATCGCGTATGAGCAAACAATTTTCAAGATAGTGTAACTGTTTTATTTACATGAATTTTACGTTAATGTTTTAGGAGTAGAATTTTAAAAAAAAATGTTTGGACTCATCAAAGTGTTGTTCCCCCTTAAGCGTATGTCAAATACAGAAAATACAAATGTTAAATCGTATTAAAACTTCGCTTTAGAGCAGTTATCAACTGCAATCTACTGTAAATAATAGTCGCACGACGCATAAATGCGTAAAGCTGAATATTGCACCAATTCCGATTTCGCACAGCTTTCAATCTGTACTAAATACGCGGAATCAGATTACGCTTCTATCGAATTGAACGAGATTCGCATCTATACCGAGTCATGCGATAATCGCATCCACCCCATTAACTACGAATTATGACCGAATACTCATTGGCGGTAGCTAAAACGAAGAGGACTTAGCAAAATTTAGTGCAAAATTTAGTGAAGCAAACTGTTTTTGTAATATGTGAACTTGTAAAGAAACCAACAGACTGACTTATCAAAAAATAGATTAACTGCATTACTCAACTACAGTTACATACATTAAATAGTTTAGAAAGATAAATATGGCGATAAATTTCCCGTTTCAAATCTTCTAATCTATAAGTAATCTTCAGCTTGAGAATTTCAAATATCTAAAAGTCTCCAAATATCCAGGCTGAAATTTTTAAATTTCAACTTGAAATATTGAAATTGTCAGTTTGAAATCTTCAAATTTTCCGTTTCAAACCTTCAAATCTCTTCAATACCACAAATTTTAAACATTAAGTCATTAAATCTTCAATTTTATGTCTTCAAATCTTAAACTTTAAGTTTTTAAATTTTGAAAAATTCTCAAATTCTTCAAATCTTCAACGTTAATTTTAATAATTTCTAAATCTGTAATATGAATTTCTCAAATTCTAAACTAAAATTTTAAAAAATTTCAAATCTCTAAACTTTAGTCTTAAAAATCTTAAAATCTACAATTTTGACTCTCCGAGTGTTGAATCCCAAACCTTCAAATCTCTTCCAAAAATTTCCAAATTGATAATACTTTAATAGTTCAATTTTAGTAATTCTTTAGTGATTCATATCAAATTACTCATATTACAGAACAAGTGCACAGTGGGATTGCTCGAATTACTAAATATTTGAAATGGAACAATCTTGAAGTTCCAAAAACGGAAAAGCAATTTCCTTGAAAACGTTTCAGACCAAAGAAAAAAATTATACTATAATTTCTATTACTTTTTTAAGTAGTATTAAAATATAACTGTATAAACATGCGTCATGCTGCATCTTTACTATTCATATTTTATTTTAAAAACACAACAGCGACAGGTATATCACTTTTCGCTTTCATTTCAATGGCTAATTCAAAGCTAATTACAATTTATCTAACGAGAGCCAGATTGAGTGTCTTAAAGAGCCCCGTTTGGTTTACGACCCACAGTTAGGCCACGGTTGCACCGTACTAAAAAAAGTAACATACAAGCGGCAATGGCTACCTGCTTCTCACGCTAAAAAATTGGTTAATAGTATGCTTAGACGTTACCAACCCATAATATCTAACGTAGGCGTTTGAGCCAGCAATGAATTGAGTGGGCAGTAGATTTTCGGACATGCTATCGCCCTATACGTAATTTTTTACACGCAGCACAATTGGCACCGATATATCGCAGCAACGATCCCGTGTGACGGACCTCGTATCACCCTAATCCTCCCAAGTCTCCCTTCGTAGACGAAATTTAGCCCACCGGATGTGTACGCCCCGCTGCTCGTTGCAACTTCCTTTCATCGCGGGCACAAAGAACGGCAGGTTCAGCAGGTAGAGGGAAGCGGGCGGAACGGAGGGGGGGACCGCCCCGGTTATCCAAAGGTTCGCCGATGTCCGTCGATCCAGGGAGATGTGTTAGATTAAAGCGAGTACCTGGCGCGATGTGTACCGTTTCCTCGTTGGCCCGTTTCCAACGAGTGGCCTGCTTTTCAAACAGGGTAACGTAAGACGAGAAGAGCGTCGAAACGAAGTGGGCGTGCATGGAAATATCGCGACGGGGACACAGCGCGCCCTTTAATATGTATTCGAGAGGTGGAGAACCTTTTTATGGCCGGCTGAGTGACGGTTGAACAGATTTCGCATCTCCGTGCACGTCATACCGGCATACATTGTACACAGTGTGTATGAGAAAAATTCGCGACAAGCTTATTAAGCGTGATAACATCGGTCGCGAGGGTATTAAAACTCGTTGCGAGCGCGGGCATATAAATACGAAATTAATAAGTATTCGTTTAGGAGCCTTCGCTTTTAAATCTCCTCGCGGCAGAATCGTTTAATTTTTTTAATAATTCCTCGCGTTATTCGAAAGGGGCTATTTTGTCCACGGTATTTGAACATTCGCTTGGATGTTGCACAAATGATTTCGCTGTATGGAGAATTTCGTGGTTACCGCGGTAAGAAAATGCAATTTATATTAAAAATGATAAACTAACTAAAATAGTTTTGTGCAAAAGAATAAAATTAAGTATATAGTTTTCTTCAAACAGGAAATAACAAAGAAAATATAAGAACTCAATAAAATAAATAAGGATTTCATATAGAATTTTAATTAAAAATTGGTTGAAATTGAAGTTTTTAATTAAAATTTTATATAGAGACATAAAAACATTGAAACAAAGAAGTATAAGATGTAAAAATAAAAAAATAACACGAGGAATATAACAGAATATAATAACCCACAAGTTTAGCAAACAGAAAAACTCAATTGAATGTTCCCAATGCATTTAAAAAGTTTCCAGAGTGATTTTTTAAAAGGCGAATTAATAGAACTACCTCCAAAATAGGATTAAAAAATACGAACTTTTTTTTCCCTCTAATATTTTGCTTCACAATGTGCATTTCGTTTTTAATAATGCATGTGCAGTGATTGATTGTTTGATTTTTATGTACTGTCATGTTTGCAAGTATGAAGTGAAAAAATTGACACTAAAACTTGCAAAATAGTGCAAAAAGCAAACGAACGGGATTATCATGCAGTAGTGTTTCAGTGATTTAGATAATTTTAAGAAAATCGTCATTTGCTTGAAGGCACGAAGCGAATATTGCATCTGTTCATCTCCTATTGTAAAAAAAAAAAAAATGAATATCTAATTGTCCACGAACAACTGGGCAAAAGAAAGCTGTGTGGAATTCGTTGCGCACTTTCATCACGAGCAGAAAAAACGGCTTGCGACTGGGTGCGTTTTCACGTGACACTAAAAGTCATGACAATACGACATTCAGTATTTATAATACGGAATTCACTATTCTAACAACGCGAGTCCTAGTTTTCACGATGATGAAAGTCACAACAATTTGCGTTGTAACACTAAAAGTTGCGATTTACTGTCACGTGAAAACATACATAAATTTTCGACTATTTGAAGTATTCGAATAATTTTAATAATTTCGAAGACGAATAATTTATTTGAATAATTAAAAGTATTCGAACAGTCGAATATTCGAATAGTTAGAACGTTTGAATATTCTTAACAATCCTATTTCCGACAGTATTAGAATTTTGGGTTCCAAAAAATGTGACCTTTATTATACCCGTCGCGATATTCGCTAGATTTGGCACCTACTGATTTCTTTTTATTCCCTAACATAAATTGTCAGTGAAGGAGACTGGTTATGAACATGTGAGGCTGATACAACGCGTTGTGACAGAGCAATTAAATGTAATAACTCGCAAGGAGTTTTTCTAGACTTTTGCATGGACGTTCCGTTGATTGTGTGACAAGATGAAGGATGTATGTAAAAAACGAAATAGTAACATTACATTTTTTTATTATACTAGTCTGGGCATTTTTTCAACGCACCGTGTATGTGTTTAACATCACCATATCGTGTACTTTGTCACGAGTGTTAATATATTCCGAAACGAGAAATAAACTTATATAGTCATTATTGCAAATGACATTAATTTTAATTTACATACCGGATTGAATTAATTACATCTCGCACCGATATGGAGCAGTTCGCGCACCATGGGATTTCGTTAATATCCCGCGTAATGTTGTAATTGTTCTGCCTTCAGCTCGATAATTAGTAATATTTCAACCTCCGGAACCGGCTGAGCGACGGTTAAATTGAAATCTCGTCTTTACGCGCTCGTTGCGTTAAGGATTTACATAGTTGCACCGCGCCGCGGAGCCATGCTGAGAAAATTACATCGGAGTTATTAATAAGCATACAATATTGAAAGGTATAAAGCCATTGATTTTTCTCGTACGAGTGTTTCCATGCAGGTGGACCGTGGGCAATAAATTTTCGCGAAACACGTATTCCGAGCTATAAATAAACTGCAGAAGGTGTTAAACCTTGACTTCGGATAGCTGCGAACAGTGAAAGTTTGATATTGTACTTGGTGTTGATTGTTACGCAGGAAATTTGAAATTTATTGGAAATGTAATTAGAGCATCGGTACGGATTACGAACCTTTCAGTTGTTTCAATCGTTTAATATCCAACGTTAATGATTTTAATCACAGAATTAATTTCTTTGTATCTCCCACTAAATTCAAACGACAAATTTTCCATTTATTACGTGTCAGCTAATTAATGAAATTTATGAATGTATACTAAAGGGCTTTGTCTCATTGAACAAATAAATAAATATGACTGTGTATTAATTGTCTCCAATCACTAAATCAAAGTTCTGCCCCATTAAAAGCATAAAAATCTACAATTTAATGGTGAGTCACAATTCAGAAGACTATTTAGTTTTGATGAAGAAAATTTGGAAGCTAATAATAACAATAAGTAGTAAAAATAATGATAATAATCATACGTGAACATGTTATATTTATACGAAATCGCACGAACTTATTGGACAACCTAATAATATTTTAAGTTACATTGCATTAGAGTTTTTAACGATTTTTATCAACTTCAGATTCTCTTGTTCAAAGACGTTAAATTAAACATCTGTTTTATTAGTGAACAATATTGAACTAAAATATGAATGTTTGTTCGACAGAAAAGTAAAACAATTTCAATCGAGATTGAATTCGTAGCCAACGCATCTTCAAAGCGATGATGCTAGAAAAGAATCATGGAACCAACAGGGAAACTTCATAATATGAAGTTCATATAGGAACTGTGTCGATATATCTCCGTAGTTCATATTGTGAAATTGCGTTGCGAGATGCTTGCAACGAGGTTATTAAAGAGGATAATATCGGACGCGTAGCAACGTCATTGGCCTATTACCTCCTGTCTGAAATTCAATTCGGAAACGCATATTGGTCGAAGGCCGACGGCGGTCCAATTACCGCGAGTCCAACTAAAAAAGTCAATTATCAAGAGGTCAAGGCGTCGCGTCGAAAGATTCTTCGAATCTCTCCCCTTGTTAATATTTCGTTACCAATTAAGAAGCATTATCGAGAGCATTACGAATAAAACACGGTCTGTGAAGTGTTGAAAATTTGTCGAATTCTGGTCGAACGAAATACGCACAGAATTTTTTCGGTTACAAAATTATCGAGTTAACTGACAAAGCACGTGCGAGTACAACGATTACGTTGACGGTACCAACACCACGTTTACAAGCCGTCAAAGTGAAATGTGTACCCCGGACGCTAAGGAACTCTTCATTATGCAAATTCGGAACATTGTATTAATATCTCTGGTTTCATAAAAAAGTAATCAGTGCTAACTTCGAAACAGTTACCGAGGCGGGCGCCGCGTTGCATACAATTTTGCTGTTCGTAAATTGAAGAGCGGACCTTCTTTATAATATTCTTCGGAGGAAAAGCCGCGCTTGATCGGCCGCGTAACTGTCAGCCGCAAACTTTGCCGAGGAGTTGCAATTATCATGATACGCGCAGGATAATAATACTCGGGTTGAAAGTTTCAAATTTATTTCGCCGCGCGAGATGATGCTCGAAATTGCGTTGCTTCGAATACTTATACAATAAAACGCACAAAGGTTTCAAAATTTATGGCAGCCCAATATTAAGCGAGAAAAAATACCTCGTGCCACCATTGGTTATGAACTTTTTAAATTGTCCGATGTGCTTGAAACGCGTCTAATTATTTTTCCCATATTACAAATTAATTTCTTGAGATTTGATATCATTTTCGATTGCACAGAAGATATTTTTCATTATTTGTTTGCTATTTTAATTTTATAACAATTTTGAATGTTCACGGAAATATCAGAAATGAGAAAAAAATATTTGCATATTTCATCTCCAACGCGCAGTGACGCAATATTATTTATAACTCTAGTATAGATTAAACCGGGGCAGGATGAACAATTGAGCCGTTCGACGTTGACAAGTGAAGCAAGTCTTTTCTATCGGTTCCATGAAAAATGAACTGTTTCATGGAGTGTTATAAAAAAAAGTAAGAATGATAACAGAGCGTGGTATCTACGTTCGTAAAATAAAAAATAATTTTTTAGGTTTCTTGTTTGCGTAATAAACCTATTAAAAGTTCTGCATTTGCATTGCTTTTCCATTATACAGTAGATCTTAAATTAAATATTGTATTAAAAATGAATATTTGAATTATGATTTTTGTTACAGCAAACAAATTTATTTAATTTTTACCTATACGTTGAACGAACTTTCTTTTCGTAATTTTGTCACCCAGGAAGTTTTCATGCAAGTTACAAGAGGTCCTTACCTGTAACAAACAAAACCAAATAATGTTAGACTTATTTTAGTGCCTTTCAGAGCAACGACAAAAATAAATATGTGACGATTAACGTTTTCTTAACCCTGCTGTTCTCTTCGGGTCTATTTGACCCAATCCTAGATTTCATTTTGTTAAATAACTGTTCCAATTGTAAGAAAAATATGAGGAATTTAGTGTTAATATTCACGTATATTGTTCCTTGACGTTCTGTGAAAATTTCACTAACCACATTTATAATGATGTGTTCATAATTCAGTTTGTAATAAATGAGAATTTTAAAAGGAGAACAAGAGGGTTAAAATAGGAAGCATTAATGAAACAAAGAAGAACGCAGACATCCTTGACAAAGGGAAAGTTCTCATTATTCGCAATCGAGTATCATTGATAGTGACAGATTCATTGGTTTAATTGAAACTGGATCGCTCATTCGCAACAATAGACAAGGTTGATCAGGACGGTTATGCAACGCATAGTATTATTGTACTAAATTGATTTGTTCTACTCGCAATTGAGAAAGTTGTCACAAAAATTTTAGAAATTACTGAAAGAATCTCAGCGATTAAATAAAAGTACCGTTTTTTCATCAAATACCGTTAGTAAAATTCGAATAGAAATTTCCATTTATTCAGTATTAAACGACGACGAAAGAGACTCTCAGCCATTTTTCTATAAACCAGTTAAACGCCGTTTCAAGTTTAATTTAGATCTTCAATTTTACGGAGAAATTTCCGGTTATTCAACGAACTCGAATAGAGAAGCAAAATTCCCTTCAACCGAAAGACTTTCAAATAATTAAAGGAGCGTAAAAGTAACATCGATTATGTTCAAAAAGCTTTAGAGGTAGGTAAAGCAAAATTTTTGCATTTCTTATTAACGTTCGCGAGTCAATTGCCGTGTTCCGAGTGACGGAAATGAAGACTTGGTCTCTGGAAACGAAGCGTTTTTCCTATTTCTGTTCCGATAAGAACAGACAGTCGCAGAGGTAAGAGAAATTATTCACGAAAGAATAGAGACAAGCGCTTCATTCAATCCAGAATCAATTTAAAAAATGTAGGGCGATGAATTACCTAATAATTAATCATTCTTTGTATTCTTTTCGCTATTATTTCGCTACATAATTTAATATATCCTTCTTACCCTTAATTTTTGATTCAGATATATTTTGTAATTTCCTACCACAATTTTTATCTGAAAATCGAAAATAAACAACCTTTTATTGGCGTAAAATTTTACTGCTTTTAAATTCAAATATTTGGATAAGCAGAAAACGGATGTGTCAAAGCGTATCCGTTGTCTGAATAGAAACGTCGGATGAGAGGATGCATTTCGCACGCATATAACGTTTCACCTCTTATTCTACTTTACACTACAATGTGAAACATAAAACACGTATAAAACGTAGAAAATACGCGCCAGTAATTTTACTTATTCACGTATTAAAGCAATTAAACAATTATGCAATAAAACTTTGAATTGTGAACCGCGCAAAATTTCTCGGAATTTCAATTAACCGCGAATTAATCTGAAAAATTTCATCTTCAATACTCAAATATAATATTTGGAAACTGGAATGATATTTTATTATTAGTCGAGTTAATATTTTGACATACTTAGTTTATAAATCTTCAGGACGTTGCCAAGTTCAATATATTGAACTGAATAATTGGTGAAATAAATTTAATAAAGTACAGTGTGAAATACCTGTATAATTAATATGCAGCGGTAATGTTTTCAAGTGCAATCTTTTACAAATTCTACACTGTGAAGTGTGAAAGGAGCATAAAATTTATTATAATGATCGCTGATGAGGATAACTGTACACTTATTTATTACGGCAGATACGTAATTTCACAGTCGCGAAACAGTACTTCGGAGATCAGAGAAACAGTAGGAAACGAGAATTTATGAATGTTTCATGAAACCAAGGGCGGAAAAATAGGGGAAGAGAATTCTTAATTAAAAAAGAAAATAACTTGCTGTTAAACCGACATCCTTCTTAGGCGCGTCATTCGGACTAATTCTTAGTGCTTTGAACCATTATATTAATTCCACATATGTGCATACATTTCATACTATTCTTGCTAAGGTAATAAGAAACTAAATTGATTTCTACCAATTAACGTCTACTGAACATTTTTAGAAACCCGCGGTTTGTATAAATTATGATTAATTGTCAGGTCCTCGGAACAAGATTTATATTCGATTTTTATACGTTCAAATTGGATGTATTAATGTCTTCTTCGTGACTCGATCCAGAGGCAAGCAGTTAAAACTATTGGCTAACTGTACTCAGCGCTTTAATAAAAGTACTTTGATTAATTGCGCGACGTAACGAATTGAAGTAACTTACGATTTTCATTGAAGTTTTACGGATTGTAGAGCTTAAAATTAAATCACCGTTTGAATAAACTTTAAAATATACATAATTCGAACAAGAAATTTGGTTCATTTTACCGTTTCTATGTTAAAGAAATTTTAAGAAATAATTGTGTTTTTGTTTAAAGTTTTACGTCGCATCAACTGCTGGAAAAAGAATTTCAACTTTCCGGGAAATTACAAATTTTTCCTAATATGAATTCCTCGACATTTTTCTACGTACTTCTTTCTTTTTCTACTCCAAATGAATAAAAGTTAATTATGTCCATGTTTTGGAGCATTTCTCAGTAAAATTTTTATCAATTTGTACACATTTCGAAATAAATATTCTGGTAGGAAAATTTTCAATACTCGAAGAAGTCAGCTCTGATGAAATATAGTACGTTACTATTGCAATAATTTTATGCAAACACTTTGCACTCTACTTTTGAAACGTTCTGTATATCCACGCGTTCGCGAACATAGGTGCTACTTAAACGTACTTATACGAACTGGACAGCCTTGCAGGCGAAGTATCGTTTCCACAAATACCAACGCGACCATGTGTCTACAAGCTACGAACGGAGAACGAAGAAAATCCAAGTAAAATCATGTTCAGGGGAAATTTATTTGAATTAATGATTTTAGAGTAAATGCTACGAACAACGTTTATGCCTAGATATTTGGTAATTAATATGTTTTAATTGGTTCCGTCCTCATCGTTTAATCCACTGAACGAATAATTGAAGAAATCCTAATTTAAACAACTACCTATTCGTGCAAAGAGATTACGAGTGTTTGACGTTCTGGATTTTTTTTCTGCAAACTAAGCCGTAAAAATATTATTGGACCGTAAATTACAGAAATTATAATTATACAGCGGATTTTTTTCATTTATGGAAATGCTAAGTATGCGGAAAATCTATGAGATTGTTAACATATGTCAAAATATACAAAATATGAAAATATTATTTACGTTAGAATGTTTAGAACAATGAACAATGCTGTTTTTCAAGTTCCAATTCTTTATTTGCGGTTGCAAAGATTTTATTTTGCGTAAAGATCCGCTGTTTAGTTATAATAGATTAGAATAGCATCAAACATTATCTTAGTTCCATTTATATTTTGATAAAAAATAATATTGAGCAACCTTTTAATTTGTTTTAACTTTTTGATGTTCTCAGTACATTATAAATACATTCAGATGTGTTCTTGTAAATTTTCATATCCTGTATGTACAATAATTAGTACCTAAGATATTAAATGTACTGAATATAATGCAAACGATTGTAATTTCATGTAGTAAATAATCGTTTCCCTTTTCCTCCGTGATGTTCAGAATTTTTTACATCAAATGCAGTCGAATTCGCTACGAAAAGTCCTTTCAATGTCCGTCGGCGAAGTTAGGTTCCATAGTTAGTTCGGGCGGCGATGTGAATACGTAACGAACGACAGTCTGAATATGTAACGAATGAATTAATAATCATGAATACACTTTAATTATATTTCAAAAGTGACTCACTCGATATGAGTGACGAATATAGCAAGAGAGCAGCCTACGCGCCGAGAAAATACGGCTACGTTTGTTATCTTGAGTACTATGCATGTTAACAACTAATAGCTCCGAGTTTATTTCATCCTCGACTGAAAGGATGTCAGTCTTATCGCAATCAGCGTGATTTGTTGATTCGAATGGACGTGCGCCTCATGTCAGAAAGTCTTTGCGAGAATCACTTTCACCGTTATTTACCACCAACTTTATTACGAATTTAATGTAAAAAGTACGGACGAGTGTTAAACATACAAGTTTCCATTCTTATTTCAGAATCTTCAAGGACTAACCAAGTAGTTTTTCATTTAGCAAAATTGTTTGACTAAGAATTGTGTAATTAATATTGTTGACAGTTGTAAATTGACCACCAATTATTTATTGTATATGTATTCATCTTTGTGGTATTATAAAAAGGTATTATATGGTATCACTGATTACAGTAAAACATTCTAATGCTCAAGAATATTTCCTACTACAATATTCATTAAAAAGTCGAGCATTTTGCTCGCGAATTCTCATGATAAGCTACAGTAATTTTCATTGCGGAACTCTACAATGAAATTAAGGCAAAGCAATATTTCTGGTGAAGATAAGTATTGCGCATTTATACAATTACATTGCTTCCATTTCTAAATGCAACACGGAAGCATAAAACGTGAATGTAACTATGAAAAATTTGCTTTGAAAAGCTAACATTGATGAATGCTTAGAGCGCCATTTTCTGTATGCGATTGCAATAATTAAATAACGGACTTTGTGGCATTTATGACAATTCTAAGCAAGCAAAAATCTATGAGGCTGTCGATAGATGCCAAAATACACAAACTATTAAAAGTATAATATATATTACAATATTCAGAAGATCCATCTAAACTATCTGCGTGCAGATTGGCAGCAAATTTGTTTATAAATCCATAGACAACTGTTTCCGCATTAGGCTGCTATTTTGCAAATAGGGTCTATATTAGCAGATCGGGTAGGGCAGTATCTGCTCGAATTCTGTTGCCAATTTGCCACCAGGCCTGCAGCTGTACATTACAGATCCTGCATAAAAACTACTGTCAACCTAACAACAAATGCTGTAATGGCAGATTCTGTAAAAGTCTGCTCGATCAGATTTGGCTATCTGGGATAAGACACTCTGTTATTCAATTCTATATTTCAGGTTGTCAAAATCTTAGCTTACTTAGAACTCCACGGTCTACTAATAATTAAACGTAAGTTAGAAATATTTACTCATCCCATAAATATAAATAATGCTTCCAAAAATTATTTTGTTTCTAAAAAAAAAAAATTAAAATTCACATTTATATTAAATCACAATTGTGTATATCATTATTTCCTAGGATCATCTTTAAAAATTCTTATAATTAGTTTTTTTACTTAAAATGTAAAAAAAGTGCATTGCTTATGGAATGACCTTATATTATTTGAAAATATTCTAAAATTCATTTTGAAAAAGTAATTGAATTTTATAACCGCTATGCAGTTTGTGGTCTACTCTATGCAACCTAATCAAGAGATCACTTAAATCGATCCTACGTCCTCTGTCGCAGTTTTCGTCGCTAAAGAAATCACAATTAATTACAGTCTTTCTACTACCGTCAAATTTCCGGTTCGCGTGCATGATGTAATACGGCCGCGTGACGTTAGCGCTCCCATTCTTGTCGCACGGAAAAGTTTCACCTAGTGAAACCTTGTGACACCTATACTCGCCTTCCTGTCCGAGCATCGACGACCTCGTTCGATCAATTTGCCAACACTTCGCATCCCCGAGACGACAAGGAAATTGACGGTGTGGGTGGAGATGAATAAACAGGAAATTAGAAAGGTATTCCTGCGCCTCTACAGCCGGACTAATCTATTGGATCCCATTGGAAAATTAAAATTACACACAGAGAATCATTTGTAACGAATCGTTGGGACCGAAGTTGCTTACATCGAATGTCGCTTATAAGTTATAAGTTACTACGAATGGTCGCTTCTATTGAGATTTCACTGTATTACAGAGACTTCGTTGGTGATTATTTTCGTGGATCATTTTCATTCATAAGCAAACTTATTGCCAGTTCAACGAGTAATTACCCGCAGCATAGCGAAATTTCGGCGTGAAATATTTCGTGAATTATCGCTGATACGACCCCAAAAGTATACTTTATGGTAAGCTGCGCCTCAAACCTAAATTCTTAATCACAAAGTAAACATCTAGTCAGACAACAAACGAATTTCATATGAAATAATCGCAAAAAAATTAAACTGTTTCTGTTCTCCAACAATTTTGCAAAATTCAAATGTAAAGTTGATGGCTACGTTGAATCGCTCTCAGTGTTGGGCATTACTTAAATTTAACTTGTTTTACTAATTTACTTTAACCGATTCACTTGTTATTCACAATTAAAATCATACTTTTATTTATTATTTAGTATTTGTTTATTGAAGTCAAGGTTTGCCAAACTCTGGTCGCTTTCGTTGTCATCTTCCCCAAATTGTCATCTTCCCCAAAATTACGCGAGTAGAAAAGATCGATTAGAGCTCCTAACTCAATGAAATTTCCAGCGTGTCGCAGCGACTGCCGCGATTTGGAAAGAGCCGTGAGATATTTGGCCGGTAATGGGGCGTAACAGTACACGTCGTAAATTTTGTTCAATCTAAAAGTTACTCACGGGCCGGAGCTGTCGACGAAATGGAGCCCCGTTCTAATTCCATCTCAAATTTTATCTGCGTTAAGTGCGCCCGAAAGCAGTCATTATAGTCCAAGTGGAAAAGAATATCGGTCTTGTTGCCGGTCGTGTTCATTAGTATTCCGGCCGATGCATTTCCAGTGGCGGACCGCGGAGACGAGTAAAATGGGCTGCCCCAATCATAATTTCATTCCGGATGCAAATCCTTGGCCCGTTCTTAAAAGCACGCCACGACAGAGAAACGAAAATAAAAAAAAGAGAACTGCACCTCCGAAATATGCGACATTGTACGCTCGTCTACGTAATTGCTCCGAGAGGGTCGAGTAAATCGCGTTTCGCGTAAATCTAAATGCGCCGCGGTCTCGATTGGTCAAATTTGCTGAACCGCGCAATGAATATGTAGCGACATAAATATAAAACGAATGCACCGAAGGGCTGTGTGCCTTCTGGGTCAGAAAGCGCATAACTTGAGATGCAAGAAAAGGAGCTCCGGATTTGGAATATTTTCTCCAAACGTCATTTTGCACAAGTATTATTCAATTCCATAATTAATCATTACTAATTATTAGACTGTGGATGTTTATGCAAATTCGTATCTTTATAAACATACAACAGCAACTGAATCTTAAATAAACATATGCTTTATTTTCTGAATATTATAAAATGTATTTTACTTTTTATATTTTATGTATGCTTACTCTTGCAGGAATTTTTATGGGTGTTCGCAATTTTTAAGTTGCTATACATGATACATGCATAAACATCCGCAGTCTAGTAATTGTAAAATAGTTAAAAATATTTGACATTTTATTTCAGCTTACCTAACTTCATAAATCATTTTCGTTATACAATTTTGATTTTCTGAAAAGTTTTTGTAATGCATATTTGCTCAGGAATTCCATAAATATAATGTGAGTTATTCAAAATAATTTCCCAAACAATAACTCGTGTCTATATGGTTCCTGTTTCAATGGGCAATGTAAAGCTATGCAGAAGTATGCACTAATGAGTTTCCATTTGAAACACGAAGCACACATAGCTCTGAAGTAGTCCTCCCACTATATTTTATAGCAGTGAGCGTCATCCGCTCTTGGCATTATTTCTGATTCTGCAGAGGAACAACCGAGAACTTACTTTCGGGAATCCAGTTATGCGGGCCTGTTCTACATGATCGTTCAATCTATTTATAACTCCAAAAAATTATGTCTCCTAGTAAGTTTAATTGTTCCGGAATCCTCAAACAATAGTCTTTTTACGGAATCATTAGAAATGAATGAAATAACGAAGAAAGAAAAGAAAAGAGTTTTTGCACCTGTTACGAAGTCTTCAAAACAGAAGTGCTTTTGTTATGGAATACTATAATATACTTTATTCTTTTTTCAAATATAGATACTTTATTTCATAAAAAAATGAGACTTTTTAGCACTTTTATTTAAATTGTTCGAAAACTCACGCCTAAAGTGTCAGGTTCAGAATGAAAGTATGAAGTTCAATAAATAAAAGAGTTTAAAGTAGAAAAGTTTTAATTCCTCTGAATAAAATAAGAATTGAAGTATATTATACCGAAAGTATTTCGGGTATTGTTTAAATACAGTATCTTTAATACATGTATGTACATATAAATATGTAGTTAACCCTTCATAATAGGGACACCATCAGTAATTAGGACAGTCATAGTTAATTTTTCGACGAACGAAGGTAACTCACAAACAATGTAGGCTTTGTCACAAACCAAAAAGTTAGCATGTTGAAAGTTTCTTGTTCCTGCCATAAATTTTTCCGCGGTAACAGATGTATCGATGAAAAGGTATTAACAATTGGTTAATTTACCCGTGTAAGCAACCAAGCCTGGCCTCTCCAATGTTTTTTTGTTTGTTGTCAGTCAAAGTCACAGCGCGTAATTGGTTGTACGTCACGAATGTTTCGGTCGGAGTCAAAAGTGTCACCGGTAGAGATCGTGACACGAATGAAAAGTTTCGATATCAGTATCTGGTGACCGACACGATGGTCTATGTATACACGAGGAACGCGTGATACACGAATGAATGGAAAATACGCTGTCATTTAGTGAAAATGCTTGGTAAGGTCATACGACATTAATAAATGAACGCTCTAATGGTCACAGCGAATGTACCGTCTCCTATAAAGTCGCCCAGGAATTTCAAATTCAATTTAAACCGAATGTCGGTCATCTCTATTAGCATAAAATAATTACCTGCACGTGCAAACGTACGTTATTGCGCATGCTAATCGACCTAAAATGAAGAATCTACGCCTCAGCCTGTCATTTCGCGACCGGACTTTGAATGAGCCGCCTTACGAAGGTATATGACGCTTGAATCACGGTCATTCTGGATGCATGTGTGTACTATCGCCGCTTGCTCTGACTAGTCGAGAGACCTAGTGAAATCTATTCGATCGAAAACTGCCTTTCGATGATGATTTAGGGATAATGTTTTCTTTCGTTTAAGCGCGGAAGCAAGTCTCTCGCATTCCTTGTCGTTTGACCTTACGGAGTTTCTCTAGAAACCTTTAATGTGTGATTTATATTATCAGCGCATCGTCGTCAATGTAGATGGAGAGTGAAGTTTTGGTTTAAGGTCAGGAAAGAAGAAATATATTGATGATAATTTTCTTACATTTTTCTTGAGATTAGGAAAAATGGCGAAGAAACAAGAATGTTCGATGGGATCAAGAAAAGCAACCACAAAGAGTGTGATTCTATGTAAAAGAATAGGAAAATATTTTGGTACAATAGATACTGTTTCATCCGGATCGTCGTTTTTAAGAAAATCAATTCTGAACACTGGTTTATGTAATATGAATTATACAATAGATATTATATTGAATACTAATTGGAGTTTTTGGAGAAAGTGCAGTTTCATTCTTTGAATCCTTCAAGAATTTTTTACTTTAAAGTAACCTAATTGCATATTTATTCTGTAATATGAATAATTTTATAAGAACTACTGAAGAATTACTAAAATTACTATACGTAGGTAAATACAAATACTATTTCTATCGCGAATCTCCTATCGATTCGGAGATTTAAAGAGTCGAAGCTAGAGATTTAAAAGCTTGAATTTGAACATTTAAAGAGTTAAAATCGAAGATGTGAAGTTGGAGAATTGAAAAGTTAAAGTTGATGATTTGAAGATATGAAATTCAAGATTTAAAGATTCAAAGTAATTTTTGGAGACCTCCAACAGGAAATTTAAACTGTTACAATTGAAGATATGAATATTCTAAGTTACAAATTTAAAGATCTTTAGAATTAAGATAAAAATGTTTTTGTCTGTCGGTTAATATATATTTTCTTACAGTAAAATCACACTTCATGTTTTAGAAGTGCATCGCAGATGATTCATCAGCGGTGAAAGGTATAATGATCATTTTCACTCGCATTTCACTTAAAGTGAACATCCAAAGTGGCCAGCGAAGAAAATGAAATTAATCTATTCTCGTAATGGATACACATTCGAGGTGGATATTTTGAGCATTCACCTTCACTCGATGCATGAACGAGATATTAACTATAAATTTCATCTGACAGTTCTTGAGAATAGCTTTAGTAAAACAGTTGCATAAAGGATCACACAGAACCACGCGAATTTTTCTAAACAGCAATAAACGTTACGCAGACATGGTGGTTAACCCTGCTACGTTCCTCTGAACTTAGGAGAACACTAATTGTTACAAGTGTCAAGAAACAACAAACGTTAGTAATAACAAAAGGACTCAAAGACCACAGCAGAGTTAATGAATTGAAAAAATTTCACCATATACATACAGCAGAACTTTGATAAACGACCCTAAATTATTTGCTATTTCTATTATTTTGTTTTTTAATTATTCGGTTCATTGACGATAAGAATACAGCAGAATTTCAAGTAAAACTAGAACATTGATTTAGCGATGATATACTAAAAATTAAAAAATTCTGCAGCAAGGAAATCTTTTAGTTTTGACATCGATATTAAATCGAGGTAAATTAAGTTTCCACTGTATTTTAGAGCTGCAAGCTTCCCGTCGCGAAAAATATTCACTGCCACTCCAAATTTTCCCGTTGGTCTGCTAAATTCTAAATTTTATGAATCCTTTATTTTCTGTAAAAAGTGATTCTAGATTCATCCCTTAAAATATCATAAAAATCCTAGAAGGAAATTTTCAGTGACCCCAATTCGATCAAGCACTCTGCTATTAGAGCCGAGGTATATTCATAATGGGCTAATAGTCCAGAGAAATTAAGATAAAAAAACGTGCTGCACCTCCGAGTTGGCGTGGAAAATAGTACATTATTTCTCAGAAGTACACAGGTTGAAACTTTATACTTCGTGAAACGTTTAACGGTTACTTCTACGGAAGGAAACTCATAAAATCCTTTTGTTCAGAATTTTCTAAAGCATAATTTTTATAATAACCATTTGTGTCGCGGAACTGATAAATAATGAAGTATTCGCGAGAAACGTTTATTGCAATCTTTGACCTCCGGAAAATATTCTGCAAGGGTCACATAGATGGGAACTTTTGACATAGTATTTAAAACGACAATACCATAAGCGAAGTTCTGACTATGACGCCTCTAGCGGTGACCAGAGGATCTTCCATCTATTGATCACAAAAAATCAACCAAACAGTGCTTTGTCGTAACACCTTTATAATACACCGTGATATGTACAGGACGAAATATACGATATGACAACAGCGCTTAGATACAATACATCAGTCCTAATCGATGATATATTCTCCTGAGGTTATGTTGATTTATTACAAGCATAAACATTACTTTCATAAAAATTACCAAATGTGGACATGAAACAGAATAAAAACAATAAAATTACTGAAGAAACGAATAAATATGAAACGTCACTACGCGATATGCGATCGACTTGTCAGAACTGATGACAGCGTAGCCAAATTCATTATATTCCGGCCTGTACTAGAGACGGCCACGATATAACTGCAAAGTGAAATGCACCCACAAGGATTTCAATTGCTTAATTAAAAAAAAAAAGTATTTTGTTCTACGCGTGTCTAACCTAACTTCAGCCTATCCCAAATTCCCCCAGCTCCGAATACTTGTAATACCGCGAGCTAGTTCCCATCCCACGTGTCCACAAGTCAAACGCGCAAAGCGAACCTCCTTGCCCGCGGTAAGGTTCTCTCTGTAGCGCGGTTCTTGGACATCTGTCGACTCTGAAATCCGGTTACGTAAGAAAGCAAAGGTCCTGGTGCCCCGATACTCACCCGGCGTCCCCGATGTAATCCAGCATGCGTATCTTCAGCATCTCCGTCGGGTCGGGCTCGCAGCATAGGAGGGACCCCTGAAGATCTCGGCGCCGGTGCCTCTCTCGTGGGAATCAGGAGGCGTACTCGGACTCGGCTTCGGAACGTGGAAGGTAGCCGATATCGGGCTCTAGCGCGAGGTATCGAACGGTACCACGTCCCCGATGCCTCGAAACGAAAACGCGCGTACGTGACCGAGACACGAAGGACGCGTGCACGCGCGTCGAGAATGCCTTGATCGCGTTATCGGCATCCGGCGGATCGACGCCAAGCCGACCCTTTCCGATCCTTTCGCGATCCCGCGAATCCTTCCGTCCTCTTTTTTTTTGTTTCACCTATCGGCCGGAGAGCCGACGCTCGCACGCGCCTTTCGCGAAGCACGCGCGAGGAAATTGTTCACCTCGGCGACCTCGACCGGCGTGTATTTACGCGCACCGCTCGTATTCGCGGCCGTTTCACGGTACGATCGCGATGTTTGCCTTCTATGATTAATTTCGTGGATCGAGCGTGGACACGGCTAGGTCGGCGAATGCGTGTTCCCGCTGGCTGCGGTTCAATTATATGCCGTTCCGTGTCGGGGCAGCCTGAGATCGTCCCAGTACATTCTCGTTGAGCTATTATTACGTAATCTTTGCTTGACCTCCGATCCCGGCGAAGCTGGAGTCCTGTCGAAGGATGCGAAGAAGAGGTGATCGCTTGGAATGCTTCTGTTAGCTGAGCACGCGAAGGGACATCACTCAAGAAAAGATGTAGACAAAAAGAGGATCACCTTTTCTGTTTTTTGGTCTACAAAGAGTTGTACATTTTTTGCGATTGTTTGTTTTAGAAGTTTATTAACCATTTAAAGGGAACCAACATGTGACAGCCCGAAAAATACGTGTTTTTAAAGATGCATAGCACGTCGCGGCGGTACAATTCATAGAACTGTTATTGTTTATGCAATTAATCGTAGACAATCTTTTATTCAGCTTAATTATAAACGATTTAATTATATTATTTAACACAAAACTCGTGCAATCACTCTTTATGGACAATCAGGTTGAAATTAAATCCGTTGCCTGGGTTTCAGTCTTTCTACTGTTTTCCATTAACGCCAACATCGCCAACTCACTCCCTATCCTATACTTGATGTTTGCTATGACCAAGTTCCCTACCTTTCCCATGTAATATGTAGTATACATATATACTTATTGATCTAAAACGAGACAGAAATTTTGTTCATTGAATAAATAAACTGGAAAATGTGGCGTCTGCGTACAAGTTTGGTATGTTGAGTGAAGATCATTGGCCCAGCAGCTACACAAGTCTGTGATCACCTGAATTGCAAATTTCACTTATTATCTTTAGATACAAAAGTGTAGTTTCAATTAAGTGTACGGAATTAAAAGCACATTCATTTTCGGAAAAATGCTGTGTGTTTTAAGAAAACAAAATAAAATTTTCGTATGCTTAACGATAGATATTGTCACTATGAATAAGTTAAAAAAAGTGCAAGTGAGTACCATGAAAATATTCTGAGTTAACCGCCAATGACTTTTACTCAAGGTGCGAGGCTTGCACGCGGACGTAATATGTATTTTTCGACTTATTTCTTTAATCAGAATAAAACTTATGTCCCTTTTTACATCAATAAATGTACAATCAAACGCAACAAGAATCTTAGTTCTATTTATTATACCGTCGCTACAATGCATCTTCAACAAACATGTATTTTTCGGGTTGTCACAGTGTTTGTCCCCTTGAAATCCTAGTGGAACTTCAGAGTCCCATTCATTCTAAGATTTTTAGTACGATTGTAAGAAACTGTTTGTACCACCAGAACTTAAAAGACCACTTTTTACAGTTACAAACAAAGGGATTTGAAAAAATTTGACAAATTTAAATAATTTGTCGCATTTAAAGAAACGCGTTGCTTATCTTCAACATTAGGGACAATTTGTAACATGGATAACATGGATAGCTAAAAAGTCGAATATTTTTCTACCCCTATTCCAATTTTCAACAAAACCAGAGATTATGCTTGGGTGATGTCGCTTGATGGTTTGCAATATCAGAATCGTGGAACTTTGATAAGGTTCTCCTGTTCGTGACTAATCATTAAATGCAAGATATTCTGGGAACGTGAAAGTAATATGCAGTGAAGCTATTGCCTCGATCTAAAGATAAGAATCTTCTTTTTTTTTTCTTCTTCTATAGATATTGATGCAAATGAGAGAACTAAGAAGAATCGCGATATAGCACCAATCATAATTTATTGGTTTATTGAAATTCATATCTCGATTAAAAGTAACGTTCTCTCCTAAATCCTAAATCATTTTAATAAAAATGCATGGAAGAACCTCGCATCTATTTCATTTGATTTCTCAATGCTCTTAAATTGAAGCTGAAAAATGTTTTCAGAATTAAAAAATCAATTCCTCACGTAACAGTATTTGAAAAACGTGATACGCACATTAAACTTGACGCACTTGTATATTTTCGGATGATAATAAATAACGGCCACGCAACTTAATTGTTTATAAATTGAAGACTTAATACCGTAATGCTTGAGATTACTGCTTTAGTAAGTCTTGGCACCGAGTTGATTCAACTGTGTAGTAAATACCTAGCGTAACATCTCGCCGTAACTACTCCTAATGGTTCACCGACTCATGCTTCGGTTCTTTTAGCGAAAATAATTGTTTTCATCGTTTTTTCCTATCTAGAGAATCGCGTAGCTCTCGCGGGGCTTGTATCTGGCGATCTAAGTACCTGACTGTTTGAAAGCATTGTTTAATGATAGTGGCGTAGAGTTGAGAAACTGAACTGCTATTTTTCTGAAGAACATCACATTAAAGCAGATTGCCATGATAAATAAGTGTACCGTATGAAAATTGCGATGTCCTGCGTATTTTTACGGTCATTTTAAAAAGATGTACGCTTTCAAAGAATTTAAGTTTTATAACTTATGCGTGGGTTTAATCTACAAAGTTTTAGTATTTGAGTTATGATCAAACAATCCGTTTGTATCTTTTAATTATATACTACGAAATATTGGAACGTTATAAATAGCATGACACTGAACTCAACAGTGCAATCAGCACACATTATCGACCGCAATTACCGCAAGTGCGTCATCAGTCCTACTATTTAGTAGGGCTATTCAAATATGTAAAGTGGTACTATTGTCATCCATCACATTACTGATGCAATTGTGACGTTACACGCAAGATTTCCTTTGACATGTAATAACTAATGTAGAAAAATCATACATTATGTGTCTGCTCCATAAACGACAAGAAGTATTCTATGGAATAATAAAATATTAAAAATCTTCTTTATCATTAATTATTTACACTTCTAACAACTACGAAAAGAAAGCAATATTTGTCAGTCAACCGTCACAGTGAACAAATACCTTCTGAACAATTTTAATTTACTCAAGAAATCTTAGAAACATTTTAATATTAATTCCCTCAATATTTACTTAGAAAGCTTGAAGTTATTTTTCATGAAGCAAGAATTTCCCTCCAAACTTCTTAAGACCCCTAAATTCTTTATTTAATGTTTCAAATCATTTAATCAAAACAAAAATTCCGCAAATATTGATGATTATCGCGCTCACTTCCTGGGCGCGTATCAAAATTAGTTCATTAGCAAAGATACCTCAAACTGATACGCTATTGTAGTGAATAGATTAGCCGCGCAGCACGTGCCACAAGCTCAAATAAAAATCAACTCGCAAGAACAAAATGCATTATTGTATTCCACCAGACACGATGATGATCTATTACGAACGACGCACACACGAAAAATCGACCGTGAGAAAGAAAATTGAACTTTTCCAGAGATAATGAAATTGCGCAATGATGACGCAAAAGTGGAGCAAGCGCGGAGATCGCGTTCACACGTCTCAATGTACACTTGAACGCGACAGCGACAAACTCCGCTAAACAATCACAGATATGAAAGTTGCACATTCCGGGACGAAAAGATAGCACACTTTGAAGTTATCATAATTTTCGTTTTTTCAATATCGCAACAATTGTTTTGTACGCATTTTTTAAACCTACATAGATGAAATCGAATAGAATTTCGTCATTCTATAAATAAAAACTTTTGAGGCACGGTACTGGGAAAAAATGACATTGCAATCAAGTAAAAATTCAATACAATAACAAATTCACGAATGATATATAATGTTTAATAGTTAGCGAATTCTCCTATGTTTAATAACATCAGACATTTTGCTTGGCAAAGATTTATACAATTTTTTAACAGTTTTTTGCTCGCGTTGCTCCCACTTATCTTGAATGCAATTATTAAATTGTCTGCCATTTCTATATACAGCTCTGGCAAAATATCCCCTAATAATTTTTAATGATGTTAAAGTCGGGAGA
This sequence comes from Perdita meconis, assembly GCA_030770465.2. NCBI lineage: Eukaryota > Metazoa > Arthropoda > Insecta > Hymenoptera > Andrenidae > Perdita > Perdita meconis. Next base: position 13,420,500 of record JASKOS020000003.1, on the reverse strand, counting down.
TCTTGCTGACTAATATAAAACATTAATTTTTTTATGGAAGAAGTACTCTTTTGCAACTTTCACTGTGTGTACCGCAGCATTATCATGCTAAGAAGTGTAATTTTCTCCAGTAATTCTGATGACATACGTGTTAATTTATTCCTCGATCATTTCCAACTACTTTTTACTACTCTTCCTTCCCGTAATCAATTTTATTTCCATTTTGTCTTAATAACCGATACTGCTCCAAATTATTACACTACCTCCTCAATCAGGCGACGGCTCAGAAACTGTTACTCTTTCCGCAGATCGTGATAATAGTCATTTAAACTGTCAGGTCTATCGAAATTGAACACTTTTTTGTCAGTAAACATCACTCTTCGCCATTTTTTCACATATGAATATGTTTTACTGCAAACTGTGTGTTGATATTATGTTGCTCAGTTAACCAAGGGATTTTTTCACAGATTCGTTCACATGTATTCTAAATATTAATTGACTGTGAAATCCGCAGTATCATATTTTTTGCTTCACTTCATGTTGTTCCAATTTCCATATATAATTATTTGTTCTATTTCTATGACTCTAATTATGCAAAGACAAATACGTTTTTCAGAACTGAAACAGATTTAACATACTCTTCGTGAACAAATTAGTGAGTCACTGTAAGTGTGTGCATTTTTGTAAAATACATCTCACGGTCTTTATATTAGTGCCTATATCAATACTTTCAGCAATTTGTCTTGCAGTCATTGCATTGCAACTTTTGTGAGAAACATTTTTTCAAACTTTGTAGTACAACGAAAATATCCGAGCTGATAAAGTTAGGTGGTGCAACTTGTATATTTCATACAGTTTATAACACAAAATATGAAAAAGAACCATAATTGTCGCACTGAAAACTCTGTGGTAAGGCAAAACAATGCATCGCACATGATTTATTTTTGAGATATTCACATTTAAAGTTCTGATTGCCAAATTCTAAAGGAAAACATTCGTTTAATACACTTCTTCTCTGATAATAACATAAATTCTGCTTTCTAGATCAGAATTAAGGGATAAACTCAAATTTTTAGAAAAATGTGACTTGCGTACTTTCGCCTTACAGTCACAAAACTATTCGCCATCCCCGTAGATTAGCGTGAATGCATTTCACTCTGAGTGTTTCGTCTAAATCTAAGTGACACGTTATGCATATTTCATCGGTTTTATGCGCGGGTCCGAACCGCCCCGTGTTGCTGAAACCACGAACGACGAGCTTGTAATTCACTTTGGGAGCCCCGAGATAAAAGCGCGAGCATCGAGCATCATTATCGAGAACCGGAGGCGACTCCAACCGAGCGTAATCGTTTTAAAGGGAGAGAAATCTTTAGCAGTTCGCGGGCCTCGAGTACGGTTTCTATTGCAACATTTACATTTAACGAATGATCCACTTAAACGAGTCGATCGAACGGCCGTGATTTATGCGAGAAGGTTCCAAGAACCGAGGCACCGAAGACGTTTCAATTACGTTATCGCCGCGCGGAGCGGATGTACCAGCGACAGCCGCCTAACCGTGGACGCTGGTGCCCTTCGATAAGTTTCTCGAACTTGCGTCTTGCCCGTTCCTGCCCTCGCATTTTGATCACCGTTATCGCGTATTTGTAACTTTAATGGGCCCGCAACAGTGTCACGGTGTTCTAAACTGTCATTCGCGTGCAGCCCTGCGCTTGGATTTCACATGCATTAAGGTGATCAAGGTCATCAAGGTCAGTCTTTCTCGCGCTCGATATCGGTGCGGATAATTGTTTCGAGGTCACAAATTAATTAGTTCGCGGTTTAGCTTAGAAGCACTTTTATACAGACTAATAATTTCATAGAATTTTTCTGAGAGAGAATTAGAAATAAATAATTTGCTTTTTTAAACAATTGCTAGATAAATTGAAACGTTTTAAAGTAGTATGACAATTATTGTTAAAATTCTTCTAACGAATTTAGTCTTTTTGGAAATTGTAATATTTAATCGTGTCGGATCACAAGTCAAATAATATAATCACAGGTTTATTCACATGTATACTAAATGGTTAACTGTGAAATTTATGGTATTAATTTTTTCTCTCAGTTTGAATTGTTCCCAGCTTTCACGTTAATTTGTTGTTTGGTTTTCATGACTTTTATTGTATCAAGACAAATAATTTTTTTTTAATTTAAAGAAAAATGTAGTTTTCGTTCAAAAATTTATGAGTCACTGTATAATAAACGTCGGTTAAACAATATTTTCAGAGATGTGAAACAATTTTTGCTAAAAATCAATAACAATGACCCATATTTATATATTTATCCAAGCGAAACAGATTGTCACGAGGAAAAATAAAACTAAATACCAATAAAGAGGTACGTGGCAATATTATAAAAAATATTGATAGAGAGATAAAATGCTTTTGTTACGAAACGTACAGCAATCGACGTGTTAATAAATGATCCACTCAACCAATAAAACAAGTCGTGCGATTTATTGTATATTAAAACATTTCAACGAGCGTCCGCTGCCGAATGATAATTTATTTGTACGTTGGTTGAAATCATTCTCGAAACGGTTATTCGACTTGACCGAGGGGAGATATTTCAAATATAGATCGCACATTAAAATTTAAATGGAGAGTTGATTGAAAATTGTGGTGAAACGTGAATAAATACGAACAGGTAGCATTTCAAAGTTCCACGAGACCTTTCCACTTTGGCAAACCATTCATTCATAGAAAACAATACGATAAATTGCTGCGAGCAGTTAAATTTTATTTTACTGTCGTGAATTGTATTTTTTGTAAAATAGATACAAATATAGACGAATATATTTGCAAATTCACATTGGAAATAAAATCTTTAAAACATTTTGTTAATATTTCACTCCAAAAATATTTCAAATACCTGATTTTAAATTAAAATTTTTCGGAAAAAAAGCGTGGTAAAATTAACTAAATAGATAAGTAATCAGCAGAGTGACCAATGTAAAAGATAACGTATCAATTAACGGCTCACAGCATTTACCCACGCGAGGACGCGTTGCATTTCATACAATTGGTATACTTTTTAAACGAAATTTCGTCGAAACTAGTTCGAAGTATTTCGTTGTATTTCACGCTAATTACCTTCTATTTATGAGCGTTCGTTCTGTTGCTAAACCGGCGTGTTTGCCCGGCAAATTTCGAAATATTAATACTGGTCGACGAAGTGCACAGTGTTCCCGTTTAAATTTAATCAGTGCTCCGCACGGTCCCCTTTAAAGCAAGATTATACGCCCCGAACTCGTTCTCGATCCTCCAGGAATGACACAATTCCGATAAAAATCTGTCAATTAAATTCGTCATAAAAGTTCGTCGGGATTTTATCGTTCGTCACTGGATTTCAACGAAAGACGAAATTAAAAGACAAAATCTTTTTCCACGATACGATCCTCCCTCAATCGCTTTAGGCTTCTTTATATATTATAGCTCTCACCGGCTCGAACAGTTTCTTATTTAAGAGGATCAACGTATGCCAATATATGCAGGCTTCATTTCCTTTTCTTCCTCCAGCCGACGCTTCAGTATTCATCTTAAAGTCTCGTTTAAAATTCGCTGGAACGTGAATACATCTTTGATCCTTCTCCCAGAATAAACTCCGCTCCGAAAGAGCTTCGCCCAGGAGGTTCATTCAAATGAAATTCTGTAGAAGAATATAGTCTAATTGGGTGACTGATACGAAACGCCACGAGTTGTGGGTAACCGAGGAATTTCAATTAACACGAAATCCTCCTTTGAAACACAAAAATTTGGATAGAATATCTCAGAACTGGGTTCGAGTTACACACCAAAATAATTAATGCTAGGTTCTAGGTTTCGTTTGCGTCCACCGGGTTAAATTTCTGCTTTAATTAGGTACGGGCTTCATTATTCACTGAAACACGTGTAGGAGATACGTGCATATATATAACTCAATTTCTTCGCTGTTTGCCGATTTGAAATTCCGTCAAAGCAAACAAAAGGTTCCATATGTTTTTGATGAAAGAAGTTCCTTGAGATAGGGACAACTAATAATCTTTCGTTTAATTAGGTAGCTCCACTAATTCTACGGGAACTTCAATAAAACTGCCACCAAATTCACTTATGTTAGGATTAACCACTCACTAAACAACACACACTGTCCAAGTAAATCCTATCAAGCGTGTTCACAATCTGACGATCCGGTTCAGAAGAAGACTTCTTCGGTAAGTGTGGATCCTCCCATTGACATCATTCTTCAGTAGCGTGTCGACGTCGTCGAGCAGACGGGAAGTACCCGGCTGACAGACGTCAGCCGCCTGAAAGTCGGTGGTTGTTGCGATCAGGCGTTGCCGTCGAAACACGTTACAGCAGTTTTTGCCCGGTTCTTCCGCGGACGAAAGAAAAAGAGCGCGTCCCGCGAGGAGACTCGTTACCAGAGCACACAATCCGAGGGGTAGGTTTACCGTACCAGCGTGGTTGCTCGTTACGTGTTTCGCCGAATCACGTATCCGCGATTATCCGCGTCCCAAGATACGCCGAGGCGGGTCCCGTTATCGTTTGTAATCGATTGACTCCCCTGACGCGTTTCTTCGTCGGCGCAACGGGTCGAGCGTTCACCGGACACAGAAGAAACTTTCTTATTACTACCTTCCGGTCATCTTTTTCCTTCGGCTTGATCCACCGTCTGGGATCGGCACCGGGAAGCGCCGCGACACTCGATCGGAGCCGTTCCTCTTTTTTTCTTCGCTTCGACAACGAGGTCGGAAGTCCGCGAGAAACGGACTCGTCTTCGCCGATATGAAAGCGCGATAGGAGGATCCACGTTTCCACCGGGCGCATCCACTCTTTCCCTTTCGTTTCCCCGTCTCTTATTTACTCGTTTCGTGTTTGCGCGGAGCCTCGGGGCTTCGAGGAAACGATTCCCGTTCACCGAAACTGATAGCCGCCTCCGCGATAACTCTTGGGAAACGGAGATAAACGGAAATTTATAGGCGTATCGCGGGGCCTCGGACACGTCGAGAAGGCGCGTAGGTGATCTCCCCCGACGACTCGCTTTAACACCTCGCGAATTAGCCCGAGACAGAGAACGATTACCGTTAGCGATGATTGCCGGTGCCGCGACTCGTTATGGCCAGACGCGATTTCGTACGCCGCGTTCGGCTGCCACGGCAAAAAGATCACGGGCCCGATACACCGGGCTAATTGGTTGTCGTTCTACCAATTACGGCCGCGAGGAGATAACATTGTACGCCAGCTGGTGAATTGCCAGCGACTCGATCCGAGCAAGAAATCCCTCATTCAGCTCCATTAACGCTATTCTCCGCGGAACCGTCGCGGCAAGCCCCCCCTTTCAGTCGAACCCATTCCGAATTCCACGACGCGGACTCCGATACGAATCTTCCTCGAATCTCCGTCATTCGATTCAATCCTTCCGCACCAACATATCCACACCTATCCTCTTCTCCTCGAAAGCCTCGAGACCCAAACAAGCTCAGAGACTCCGTTTAATTCCGAATTCCACGATCACAACTTTCCACTTTTCCTGCGCGAAAAAGAACTCGCGGAACGTTCGCATGCGACGCAACGTTTTCACAGGTCCTCCGCGATTCTCGGACGCGGTGAAACTTTCTCGGGCGAACAATCGACGCGGCGTTCGCCGTTTCGGGAGCGAAACGCGGGAACGCCTTTCGTTTACACCGCGAGGAACGCGTCCGTATCGATGTTCTCGACGATCGAGAGGATCGAACGGAGAGCGTCTGCACGATCGGCACGCGCTGCGCGACCTGACAACGGATCCAAGTGCCGGAGGACTGTTTTAGTGGCTGTTCAATGCATCGCCAGTGGCAGTCACTCCCTTCTCTCGATCTCCGGCATCATTCTGTACTCGTTCCCTCTTGCTTCGCCACCTCCACAGCCGCCTCCACCTCCAGTCCACGCCGGGGACTCACGGAGGAAACAGTGGAGGGAACGCGGATCGCTTTAGTCGCTGGCGAAGTCCCCTGCGTTGCCTGATGCTCCCTTCTTTTTCAAATACTCCACGAATTTCCTTTTACTCGGATTCCAGGATCTGGAAAACACTTCTTTTCCTATTTCATTCTTAACGGTTTCTTATTTTTTTTTTATCATTTTCTTTTTGTACTCGCTGTTTGTGGACTTTATTTACAAACCGCTTAATTCAAACAGGAGTTCAGAAGTTGTAAATAAAAATTGTCATTTCTTCCTGCAGTTTCAAAGTGGTTCACCTCGTTCTATGTAATTCTTTACCATTTTTTCCACTGTTACTCGAGCGATGCTGTTTTTAATATTTCAAAGGAAGGATCTTTGCTGCGTGTTTGATGTAAAGTCCGTTTCGATAAATATTTATACGAAAATTTGAATGTTTGAAGGCTTAATTATAAGTGAAGGGAAGAGGATTGTTTTCATTTTACTTCTTTCATAAATATGTAAAGGAAATTAGCATCACCTAGGTAAAGTTGTCAAAAACATCTGTTCTTCGTTGTTCACGTGTTCACCGTTAGTAAACAAGATTTCCGTATGCGATAACATAAAAAAATATTATTCTAAAATTTGGTTGCAATGTTTTTTTAGCTCACTTTGATACTTCAAATTAATCTCTTATTTAACCTGCTCAAAAGAAGAAGGGGAAAATTCTAACACCACCAAAGTACGTATTATCTATTTTTATCTATTGCTCATTATCCAATGAAACGTTACAATCGTTCACTCATTAACAGTGTATTCTTATGAACTGCAAGGAAGTGAATATTGCAAGTTGCTTTGAAGAAACTGCAAACAGTAACTGTGAATTTTTGAAAGTTGATAACTGCTTTCCCAGGTTTCGCTATAAATTATACGCGTAATAGGTGAGCGTAATGTTTTCGGTATTTATTTATGCGGAAGTAGAAATTTCTAGCAGCACGCTTCGCACTACTTTTTTTTTTAATGAAAATTAAAAGGCGATGTGATACTAACGAACAGTTATGCCAGCAAGAGGATCTTCCAGTCGTCGCGTCGTTAATATTTATTGCATAATTAATTACGCCCATAAGACTCCTCAGTTCATGAATCTATAAATTTAACACTATACTTTGTAACGTTAATATCGTTGATTTACTCTGGGAAATTTTCTATCTTTACGCGAGAGGAAAGGAGGAACATAATTCCTTTCTAAAACATTGCCGTATTTTTATCATCTTTTAACTTCTAGACTTTCCCTTAACGAACTCTCTGTATCAAGCTTAAAATCAGTGAAAACTATTTCAGAACTCTAACACAAAGTTATTACCATGTAGAAAAAAAACAAATTCGTATTTTGAAATGTTGAATCATCAAGAAAGTGTTTAGAGAAATTTTCTCTAAAAAAAAGTATTCAACGCGCAAGTTGTGAGATATCAAAGAAAATCGTCAATCGCTTTAGACGGAGGCGAGACTCATACTTTTGACGTGGAAAAATGAAATGGAATCTGCTGTAGTTGATAACACGTTACTTTCGGCTTCCGACAACCCCTTTCGTTCCCCTTATTCCTCTTTCTCCGTTATCCTCCCTCGCAAAGAGTTATATACCTCGACTTTCACTTTCAGTCCGATGAGAAGGTTTACGAGACAACTGAAAGAACCGGCGCGGCGTATGCGACTATGTATACACCCAGGAAAATTCAATAGCTGTAGGATTCAAATATGTTAACGTGTTTTGTCTTTCAGCTAAAAATCGTATGATTTTTATTTCTTTGCGGATACTCCATGCTATTTCCCTTTGAATAAGTTCATTTCGTTCTAGTGTTTCGGAAAGAATTGTTTAGACAAAATTAAAAGAAGAATACGCAATAATGTTTAAACAATTTAGTAGTGTAAACTTCCGTTAAATGTAAAAATATAGAATTATATATTACATAGTGCAGTTTTTAGTTGCCGATTGGATGAATAATTGCAATAATGAGAAATGAAAAGGAGGTTCATACGTGCAATTTATCACGCGCGCGGCTTAAATGCAGAGATTTCTAGAAATCCTCATCGTTCAACCTACAAAATAACGGGGAACGATTTCATACGCTTTTTTCACGTGAAAAGTAGCGCAGCTTGTGTAATATTGAGATTATACATTCTTTACGCAGTAATCAACCACTTGATAAATCTTGCAGTTATTCGTTATTTGCACGCAAAGAAGTCGTTCCCTCGATACAGAGATCGCTTTGCATTTTTTTTTTAGAATGTATGTGTGCTTTGTATATAAACTATTCGTATAACGGAGCCATACAAAGTGAACAAATTCTTCCTTACTTCAATATACGTAATAAATATTGCTCCTGAAATTTCTTAAAGTTTGATGACTGAAAGTATAAAATATTTACTTATCGTTTCATTCCCAAAGTAAAATAACAAACGCATTGAACAAGTAATAGAAATTCCTTGGAGATTGTTTTTAATCTCATCTATTTTTAATTTACTCTGTTTTCATCATTATTCCACTTGATCGTTTTCGTGGAATTTTCCTCTAAAGAAGATTCGATCGAAGCCATCAGCGGCGAAGATTTACCATCTCGAGAAATTGTTAACCCTTCGCACGTTCACAGACACGCACTACCTCGAGGTTTTCGATTTTCGTTGAATTCATCGCCACTGGCAACGATCCTCGCTCCTTTCAGCTGCTACGAGTAGGGATGGGATCAAGTTTAACATCTACTCACGAATCCAAGTTGATCTCACATCGACACAAATTGTAATTTATAGCATACAAATAAGCACCGATCATGGGAGTTATTAAATTCACTGCATCTCTGCAACGTGACAATCTCTCGATAAACACAAACTGTTTAATCGTATTTAATCAACTAAAACTCTTCCATTAAATGTTATCGAGTTAGCTGTGGAAACCTTTTGAATACATCATTACGAATATAAAATTTCAAGTCACTCCATTTTCATGAAAACAATACCAGAAGTTTGCCAAAATCTTCGCAATGAAAATGAAACCAAACCCCTAACGTAAATAGCGTCTGAATTTTGTTACAAATAATGACTGCATTTCAAATATTCCAGCATTTAAAAGAATAGGAATTCTCAGAAATGATACCAAAACTGTCACACCACTCGAAAAGGCAGTATATTATTAAACTTTTATCTGGAATCAGTTTCTATAAAAAAAAAGGATCAATAGTTCAAACATGATTGACAGTTCCCACTTCCCACGAGATCAGGAAACGAAAAAAATTCTGGAAGACCACTCAAACAAAACTGGATTCCACATCAAATACCGTTTTTATTTTCACCGAAGGTTCGACTCTATCACGAGCATTCCATTAAAAGTCAATCGCGTGCGAAACACGGGAATTTTTCATTTCAGAAAATATTCGCGAAGAACTCGAGGTTATCCGGTCAGGATCAAATCTACTTGCAATATGCTTGATCCCATCCCTAGCCACGAGCGGTTGGCTTCTTCCTTTTTCGTGGCTGCTTCGTTCGTCCCGAAAGGAGCTCACGGGTCCGAATCAAGGTGTCGGTAGCATGTATGTAACGCGAGGCACGCATATTTATCGTGAGCACAGGGCCCACACGACTAACCGCGGGAATCTGTAACAACCACGTCAACGCCCGCTGAATATAAGTGGCCTGTTCTGATCGATTAACCGCGGGGTGCTCCTACGGTTCACTCGATTTCGATGGCATTCCGGCTTTCAGGAATTCGGCTACCATCGACCCTTGGACACCGACTTTTCACGTCGCGTCGCGTCGGCTGTACGCGAACGGTTATTCAGCGGGTCGCACTGTGCGGCATAATAATGAACCGAAAACGAAATAATCGGTCTTCAATATTGATTTACATGTTGCATATCATCAATCCACAAGTAAGTAATATGAGTGTAAATATTCAATTGCGCAAAAATCAGTAAGGAATTAATAATAGACACAATATCATTTTACGGACATAGTATGATTCTGTGTAAAGAAATAAGAAAAAGATTTATCATAATGCTTTTCTGTCTGGGGCTTCGTTTTCAAGAAAATTGATTTTGAAGAATTATCTGCGCAATATGAATTATTCTAAGGTAGACACTGCGTTGTATAGTCATATAGTGATTTTTTATTAAATTACTTATAATTATTTAATACTTCAAATCTCTATCTTCAACATTTCAAATCTCAAACTTCCAATCCTAAAGTCTACAATTTTAAACTCTTAAACTTACAATTTTTTATTTTAAAAGTCTATAAAGCCTGAAATTTTCAAATCTTCAATTTAACTCTTCATATTTCTCGTTTCAAGCTTTCAAGTCTATAATTTTAACTCCTCAAATTTTCCGCTTCGAACCATCGTTTCTATAATTTCAACAATTTAAATCTCTAATTTAAAATCCTTAAGTCTTTTAAGTAAACTCTAAAAATTTTTATACATATCTGCAACTTCAAATTTTGAAATCCTGAATCTGAAATCTTAAAAGTTCTAAAATTAAATTGTAGAAATCTGCGAATCTCCCATTTTAACTCTTCAAATGTTCGACTTCAAGTCTGTGAATCTGTAATTTTAAGTCTTTAAATCTTCAACTTAAAAATTTTTTATTTACAACTTTGAAATCTTCATATCTCTAATTTCAATTCTAAAAATCTCTAAATATCATGGTTGAAAATTTTTTATTTCAACTTGAAATATTCCAAATGTCAATTTCAAGTCTTTAAACTTTCCGTTTCAAACATTCAAATCTCTTCAACACTAAGAATCTTTGACATTAAATCTTTAAATCTTCACTTTTATATCTTCAAATCTGGAACTGTAAGGTTCCAAATTTCCAAAACTATTAATTACGTTAAATCTTCAAGTCAATTTTAATAATTTCTAAATCTGTAATTTGAAATCCTCAAACTTCTAAATTTAAATTTAAACAATTTTCAAATCTCTAAACTTTAATCTTAAGATTAGTCTTTTTAATCTTTTTAAGCTAACTTTAATTATCAGATTAATCTGTTTAAGATTAAAGTTTAAAGATGTGAACATTTTTTAAATTTCAGTATAGAAATTTGAGGATTTCAAATTGCAGATTCAAGAATAATTAAAATTGACATTGAACATTTGAGGAATCTAAGAGTTTTGAATATTTCAAAACTTTAGATCTACAATTTGGACTTTCCAAATGTTGAATTTCAAACCTTCAAATCTCTTCAACTCATTCTTCAACTCTTTAAATTTCAAAATTAATAAGACATTTACAATAAACAGTGTATTGCATAATAATTTTAATAATTCTTCAGTAATTCTCATCAAGTTACTCAACGCATAATTAGGTTGCCTAACATACTTACATACATTTTTTTAATGAAATACATTTTTGAGAAGAAACGTAAATAACTAAACTACACTGAATTTCGATTTTTGTCAAAAACTTTCCCAACTCATCGCGCGATATACAGAAAATTTTTGAAAAAGATACATATACATATACTGAACGCACTCTGGATCGTCTCTAGAATCGTAATCGCAGGAAGCAACGGCCAAGCTTCCAGGCGCTTGAAATCGCTTCGAAAGTTGTTGCTCGGGGCTCCAACTTTTCACTAACTTTAATTAGCTGCGGAAGCATCGTCCGGCTTTGAAAGTTCTGATGAATCTTTTGTTTCTCGCTCGACACTTTAGAGAGTGGCAATAATCCACGAAGCAACGTGTTCTTTTTCTTTGGGTTTATTTAAAGTCACACCACAAGATCTGCCCTTATTATCTTATCATTTTCGTGTTCGCTTCGATTTAAACATTTCTAATGCATAATGTTTCCGTCAATTCGACATTTCATAATAATAGAAGTAATTAAATTTTACCCAAGTTTAATGGAGGATAAATGACTTAAGATATTGTTGGCTCCTGACAAACAGGAACCATGTTCTGTTCAACAACACAACTATTAACGTTGTTAAGTGATTCAATTGTCAACTACTTCACGAAACTGGTCCCAAATAGTTACAATGTGGATCGATGCAACGCGAAGGAAGTGATAAATGCAATCGTCTTGCAAAGAATGACAATGAGAACCAGTTACACGTAATTGACGGGCAATTGTATCGACGAAATAATAACTTTAAATTACTCAACTATTTTGGTGTTCAGCTTTAGCGCGTTTTAAGTGACTTGTTTATGTAATATCTTTACGAGAAATAATTTATATCGTACATTCTTATCGAATGTTCAAACTCAAATATTTTCCGTGAAAAATTTTACAATGAAAAAAATCTGCAACATCACTACTTTTTTAATTATCTTCTCGTTCACGTTAATAATACAGATAGAAGCGGATTCTGAAAAAATGTATGCAATTTTTAATCAAACAACGAGCGCTCTCTTTTCACAGACAAAAAAAATCTATTTGAGTTCGGAACTATGCGAAACGAGTAGAGCAGAGAAATCCTCAGAGACGAACACCGACGATCAACGGCCAGCCGACTTTCCTAGAGAGCGGAGATAATTCGAGCGATTCGCGAAACTCTCTCGAGCCAATTGCAAACTGTAAAATTCATATCCTCTCCCCAGCATATTATTGACCACGTTTGGTAACAGAAACTCTAATTTCCGCGGGTCCCTTAATCTCTCGCCCGTGCCATTATCCTACTCGAAAATGATCGGGGTTCTGTCGATGCAGTGTCGTGACTTCAACCACTTGCCAAAAGTATGCAGAAGTCGCGAAACGGAGCCGAACTACTCTGCAGTGTGTTGCAAACAGAAGGAAGTTACATATGCGCGATGTACAGGGTTCAATCACTGTTCATCTCGTTGGCATTGTTTATTAGATGATATACTTTATGTATTTATTTATTTAAATTTATTAACGGGTAAAAGAATCCCTTGGTATATTTAAAAAAAAAGGAAATGTACATAGTATACATATAAAAGTCATAAAAAAGTCAGGTTTGGGTGGAACAAAATTATTTGAAGATGTTGGAGATGGCTACGTGGAAGATAAAACTTTTAAGTGTTTAGATATTATTTGAGGCATACTTGCACTGTTTAAATTTGCTTCCTTAAGTATGTTTTCTATGGTTGTAATATTAGTCACAAAGTCCAACAATTACAATAAATGTTGAGTGTCCTTAGATAGACGATATTAAAAGTATAAAAAGTTTAGTGTAGTTACCAAGCTGACAAAGCCTACCAAAGTAGGTAAAACATCAAATCTGAATGCTTGTGATAGATTTAATTTACACTTTGATGGGTATCAAGTTTGGATAACTTAACCTAGACATCTTTTTTTTTATGTCTGTATATTTATGTTTCCATCTTATTGATAATCGAATGTTTAAAGAAGTTAAATCAATGTTTTGTACGTAATTTGTACTTAAGGAGAAATCGTTTAAGATACTGTCCAAAATTCTCTTAATTAAAAATAGATATGTATATCTAAAATTGTCCTATATAAAACAAGTTATTTTGCCGGTGTATAAAGAAATATTCAAATTTCAAAAAATGTCCCGGTCTTCCCTATTAAATTTTTCTTACGTCATACTCTTCCGTCGAATTTCAGTTTCAATAAATTTTCGAAATAAAAAGTCTAAGTACGACTCCAAAAATACGTTTCGGGGATTACATAATCGCCGTTTTCTGAGAAATCTTCGCAAGATCGCGTACCGTGTCACAGTAATTTTCTACTATGTAATTTCCTGAGAAGTTTCTGTCACGTTCTTGAAACAGTGCCAGACCATTCATTCCCCCTAATTTCTCTTACAAATTTTCATTATATTCAGCGTCTTATTTGGAACACCACAAATATTCTCTCAAGAAATATTACCCTCATAAATACTTTCAAAACATATTTCTTCAATCAAAACATGTTCGCTTTATTGTGCCAATACGAATGTTGAATTGCGACATGCAAAAACATATCCACAATGTCCCCTGTAAATGTGAGAAAATTGTCCTGAATATTGAAGCGCGATCGACTTTTCGAAACTTTCAAGTAACTCGAGGCTCCTCGTAACTATTCAAAGAAGCTGAAAACATTCGAACTTTACCTAACGTTGATTCAAGATTCAGGTCGAAAAGAATGGACGGACAAACTTTGTAATTACAAAACGAGGGAACGCCGCGCCGTATGGCTCTGATTTACTCGAGGGAAAGAAGGGAATCTGGAAAAACAAACGGACAGCGTTTCGTAACATACTACGTGCCGTGTGTTTTCAATCTTCGTATCAACGCAAGCGAAGATACGGGAACTGTTTGCGATAGATTCCCTCGGGAGAGCAACCAGAGATAACGGCTCCAGGATGTTTCACTAACTGTACACTTTTTCCCTTCTCGTCAGAAGCAGGTAAACTAACGATACCGCGGAGATTTTTAAAAAATCACAATGACTCTTTTCTCGGCACAGTTATGCACACGGTGCTTCCGGTTTTTCCCGATAAACTGCAGTGGCATAATCTACGCGCACTTTTTCATTAAAAGCACTTTTTCATTAAAATACGTAACTGGATTTCCCGTTCTTTCCTCTGTTTGTTCTCCGAATTTCTATCTCCAAAACTGTCGGAGCTGTGACGAATTCTGTGAGTTGATGTTGGCTAACTGAATCCTCGTATCTAAACAAAATATAAAATACAGAGTGTCTCGCCTGAATTTGACATTTTGATTTTTTTTCTAGTATTACTTATTGCACAAAATGCTTCATATTAAAGTTGAATCATATCTGGGCAGCATATTCTATTGTTATTTTTTTGTTATTAGTTCTTTCGTAAGTAGACACGTACTTATTAACAATTAATTGCTGCTAACGGAAAAATTAACATTTACTATTTAAATATAAATAACACACCTTGCAAATTTCGAAATGATTCGTTTAATAAGTAAAAAGAAAATCCCAAATATCAATTTGTTTTTACTGTCCTAAACTAGTCTCCCTCCTGAATATAAAATTATATTATATTCGGTTTGTATACGACTTATAGACAGTCAACATCGTTTCATTAAATTTTATGGTTACAATAATTTGAAGTTTGGAGAAGCTACGAAAAAAAAACGAATTATGCATTTTATGCAAAAAGGGCCCAAGCATCCTGAGGCCATTTCTGTATCCACCAGTACAATTGAATCAATCGACAAGAATAATTGTAGATGTTCCTCGAAATAACTTATTGTCAGTGTTTCTTATCTGATGCGCATGTAATGGTCACCACGCCTTTACCACTCTCCCTAAGACTATTTATCGAGAGAAACCATAAACGGTCACTTTAAATATCTACGCCAAACCTTTTCAGTTTCTGCAACACGATGAGTACGGTTTTTCCAACATGATAACGAGGCTCTCCCGTGTTTTCCCATTTGGCCGTCACTATCTCGACCCACGAATCGAAAATTTACGTACAGATTGCTGCAATCGTATAGAATGCAATTCTTCTCTCAATTATTTATTTATTAGGTTCGCGAGATTCGCTATTCCAATAAGGAAGTATCAAATTGTATGTAATGTACAGTTGTTGACCTTAGTTGATGTAAAGTAAAATTAGTAAGTATCGATGTGGTAAAATTGTTGTTTCGAACAAAAAGTACGGAGAAATTATGAAGAACTATGAAAAATATTAACGAAAGTAGTTTGTTTAACAGAATTTCAAATGCGTAAGGCGTTTCCTTTCACAAAATAAAGTAACAGACACATTCGAGAAGCAATAAAAATTCCTTGGAGATTGTTTTGTACCTCATCTATTTTTAATTTACTCTATTTTCATCACTATTCCACTTGATCGTGTTCATGGAATTTTCCTGTAAAGGAGGTTCGATCGAAGCCATCAGCAGTAAAGATTTACCATCTGGAGAAATTGCCAACCCTTCATACGTTCACAGCATACAAAAATTATTAGCAAAAGTAGTTTGTTTAACAAAATTTCACGTGCGTAAGACTCCAATCACTCAATCACTTTGTTTTTTAAAATAATTGTTATTCTTTCTCACTGCATTTGGATGAAAATGGGAAGATTGAAATCTACTGGGGAAGTAGAACGATGTAGGTATATCTATTAAGTTCGACGGCGCATGCTTGTCCAGGGAATTTGCGAAATCGATTTTCGAAAAGGAAGTACTTTCAAATTTGTTTAGTGTGAAATTTTTGCTTTTTTATAGATTAAATAAATCAGTGTATTCAGAAAAGTTTTTAAAAGCAAAGATGTAATACAAGAATGTAATCAAAAAATATAAACCAATATGTAACGAGTTTTTGATAAAGTTGCGATCATTCTTACGGAAAACTAGATTTTTAAAACTGGTAAAAAACGATAATAAACACTATGGAAAATTGATGAATTTGTTTAAGAGCCTAGTAAAACACAATTTTAATATATTAATTTCTTTAAAACATGTTATTGAACACTTGAAATATTTAACCAATTACTACACTTTTATAAAAAAAATTATTAAGTTATTACTTTTAATTTAAATTCACTGAGTCCGAATATTTTTTTTTATACGAAAAATTATACTTTTTTTCGCCACTTCTTTCAATATTTAAACAATGGTATGCATTATTATGACAATTTTCTCACTTTTTAACGTCTATGCACTACACTTCAATATCTTCATTTATATTTATTTCACAACATGGAAATTAAATGATACACAATATGGAAATGAAAGTTGTACAAGTATCCGAATATTTGTTCGAATTACTGTTCAAAAAGAAAAGCAAAATTAATTTATCAGACACAGTTTGATAGTAGCAACTCTATTATATCCGAGCGGAAGCTTAGAATTACATGATCCGAGTTCATTATATCCAACAAAAGGACTTCTTTCACTCCTTTCTATTTACAATACGTATGCTACAGGTGCGGGAGTCATCTAAATGCTACTTGCCTTAGGCTCGGGATCCCCAAGAGACGCCCCTGGAAATCTCTTTGCTGAAAATGGATTTCGTGGTCAGAATCGAACGCAAGGCAACCCCTTCCGTGTAACCGATAGAATAGAATCCTTTTGAGCGATTCAATTACGGGAACTCGAGCACAGGCAGTGATAGGGTTTTGAAGGGGGAGCGTAAATGGGGTGGTGGGATGTACATTTCGGGGTGCATTCCAACTAGAATAGTCAATTACGGGCGCGACGTATGGTCGTTTTTTGTGACTAATCTTGTGCCATTGTGACGGGCAAATTTAGCGAAATTATTTTTCTATCGTCCCCCTTCGCACTTTCGATCGCAGGACACGCAAACGTTCACCGTGCGCGCCTCGTTGTCAGTCTGTTCATCGATTCAGTGTGAAAGAAATCGACGGTTACAGAACGAGAAAAAATGATGTCGACTTTTTTTATAATATTCCATTTCATTTAATATAACGAGGAAAACCGAAGCAAAAAAACAACGTCGAAAAATGGAAGAGATGACTGTTCAAAACACTTTCAAATTACTCTTTGGATTTATTTTCGACACACTTTTTGTGGAATATATTTTAAAAATTTATTTTTCAAGACAAAAATTATAATTAAGAAATTACATTTTCTGATTAGATGGAAGGTTTAATGGAGGAAACCACAGTGACGAAGGCTACTCTAAGGGCCTTTTTTCGACAAACTTAATTCTTTGTAATAATCTTCAATGCTTTCAGAAAGTAAGTTTCTTGAACTACTTTCTCCAAAAATTTGATGTATAAATATGAATTATTGTAATAGTAAGAATAATCAACGTAAGAGGCCTCCACAAATTGATGGAAAGCGGGCAGTCGGGTAATTTTTCATTGCAAATTCTAAAATAAAAAGTCGTGCGATTTTCTTAAACTATGAGATAACAGATTCATCTGACATCGACAGATAAAAAGTTCGTTTAATGTTATATTTTGCGAAACTCGCTGGATACAATTATTGGTGCACAGATGACCCAATTTTCTTCGTATAAAATTAACGTTTGGTCGAAAAACCGTGCTCGACATTTTTTAAAAGGGGTGCTAAGTTCTTATTCCAAATGAACGCATTTTCAATTCTCCTTCATAAAACCGGGTTACCATTACGAAATTAAAATATCGATAATGGTAACGACAACGGATTTGATTCCATTACGAAGAACTTCCAGAAGATGAGCATTATTCCAATGAATTTAACGCGCTTATGCTGATAGAACAAAATGAAAGAGTCCAGAAAAAACTGATTCATAATCTGCACATTAATTAAATGAATCCTATTATTAACCCCTTCCTATTTAAAGTATTAATATGTATGGTTAATTTGATAAATCGAAGATAACGACCATGTGATAAGTGTTTAAATATATACGTATTTCTCATTAATGAATTCCAAACAACCGTTTATTATAATCGCGTTGTGAATCGCAGCTTTCTCTCAATGATGAGCGATAAGCAGATAATATTGATCCTAATTACATTTGCTGCTTGTACCATTTTAAGTAAATAATTGTATTTATTTGATCAAATAATATTCTAAATGATTGGGCTTAATTGCGTTAATATTATTACGTTGGTACATACAAAGTTAGCAATTAAAAGAGTATGAAAAGTAATAGAATCACGTTTTAATATAAAATTTACTTATAAAACCTGTAAAACGTAATTTAAACTTTAAACTGAAACAAGTATCTATTATACGAAAGTTTAAAAGTTAATTAACCTTCACCAAACATTATTTAATATTATCGTTCTTTGAGTACCGTTATAAAATATTCAAACAAGACAATAACTTTGACCAAGTAACATTATGAAAAATACAAAATCCTTTTAAAGTAAAAATCAATGGCTCCTATAAAAATAAAAATTCAATCACATTTGAAAGTCCCAATAAAATTCGTAATAATCGATATTCAAACACCACTTTATCATATCAAATCCACACATTCAATCTACAATATTCGATAGTTTGGAATCGAAACCGAAATACGATTTTTATTAACAACAACTTTTGTTCGATAATTACAAAGCGCGAATCGACCGGATTAACTGTATCGACGTTTCTTTCATTCGAGACGTAATTCCCGAGAAACTACTTCCTGATTCGACTCGCTGCGAGATCTAGGAAGCGAAATACTACAGTCCAGAGTTGAGACGATCCTCCTCGGGATTCTCAGCCGATTCCTTGAGCATTCGTGCAATTCCTGAAAGCGAAAAGACGGGATCCACTGGTCGGTATCGCGGCAACCGCTACGAATTGGAAAACTAAAAAGGAGAGTAGCAACAGGGAAATGTGCAAGTGGTATTAAATCATCCCGTCTCTAATATCCCTTACAATTATTTTGTCTGCAAGAAAATTATTATTTGGAGTTACATTTAATTCCTGATACGCCGATCCTGACTTTGCACGATCACCTTTCAATTTTTAGACGAACTTCAAAACGGATTTGTAACAAACAATTTGCAAAGGAAAATTCTGCACGCTCCAAGGAATGACAAATCTAGTTGTCATTTGAAGTGACGGAAAAATTCTAGTAGGAATGCGTCACTCAATCGATAATTAAATCACATTTTCTTTGCATTACGATCTATTTTTAACGACTGGGATAGATTCCTTAGAATACACAGAATTACATTGTGAAAGAACTTATCAAATCAGTTCCACGATTCGCTTATTTTCAACATTATACTTCAAATCCTTTTCTTCACAGATTGATAATCTTGTGAGCCTAACAACGATAGATGCAACGACGGTTCTTATGGGACGACCTAAGAGAGCTAATAGAAGATCAAAGATGTGGCAAGGCAGTGCAACTCGCTGACGTTTGCTCCCAAAGGACTCGGCCTTCCCTCGACGAGAGATCGAAAGAAACGCGACGGACATCGAATTCCGAATTATCTCCTAATAACGACCAACCAGGGAATGGCAGCTTCGGATATGTTGTGACCCATTTTAAAGTTCGAGGAAAAGTATTTGCCCTTCGGACAGGGTCGAAATGTCCTCGCGGAGCAAACAAGATAAATGCACCGAGCGAAAACTTGTTTCCGAAGGACTCGTTTGACTGGGGAAATTGGTGAAAATTTACGACTGTGTTGCCGCGCGAATCTTACTGAACGAGGAGCAGTTGTTTTGGCTGTTTCGGAAACGATTAAAGGACATAAAAATTGTGGGTGGTATTGATTCAATCCCTGTGAACGTAATATGCTTGAATTTAGTGTTCTTCTACGTTATATTTTCTAATTTTATATTTCTAATTTACCGATTTATTTATTCTGTTTTTGTTTACGAAGTTTATAATTTACATATGTAAATTGTTACAAGTGGTGCGAAAATCGTAGTTCATACACTAAACACATATTTTTTTATTGATTGTTCTCTAAACGTGGAACGTATCGTATAGTTTTACCCTGTCATAAATTTTTTAAGAATCCAATATTTTTGAAAATTTACACATGTAATTGTGAAAGCTATAAACAAAGCCTGTTCTTTTCATGGATGTTAAAAATCCACGTGAATATTAAGCAGAAAATTATCGTTTTAATGCACAGCGAACGTTTTTTCCCTGGATTTTAAAAAGAAAATATCTTCACAGAATTCCTTTTTATTGGAACTATGAATATGTTAATTGTAAGGTGCGAACTCCTGTTAACAAAAAATTGAAGGACGTCCAGGCCATAAGTTTATTATTCAAACTAAAACCCAATATTATTATTTAAAATTGAAGAGACCGAAAAAAAAATTATTGATGTACTAAACTACCAATTATTTAAACAATAATTGTGTGTTCAAGAAATATTTACAGTATAATTTACAGTAAAATTTACCTGGACTCTAGATTGTAGACTCTGAAACGTTCTTTCATTATACGTGCAATCGTACAGAAAACTCATTGCTAGTCCGTAAAATGAGAAACTGATAATGAGAATGTACAATATTATGTTATCACAATTTGCATAATTTTACAAGAAAAAATGTACGAGAAATTCCACGAAATTATAGTGATTCCATTTGCTATTCAACAAGTGTTTACACGTCCAAAGCTGTTCCCGTCAACCTGTTGAATAAATACGAGACAGAAAGGAACCACAAACTTCCCTGTTGATTTCTCCAAGACGAGCGTTAAGAAAAAATAAGAATCCTTAAAGTCTCCCTGATATAAAGACGACATTCTATTTTTTTTTTAACAACGATGTAAAATGACTGCGCTAGCAATTCTTCGAAATAACGTTCTTCATCGAATCTGAATTTTTTCCAACCCTTTTGTCGACACTCACGCGTAGTATTTGGTTATTGATAAAAGCGATAGGGATAACTACTCGGAAACGCTGAATGTTCACATTTATTACAACCTCGATAACAGCAATCGATATGTTTCCCAATTTTTACCGCAGTATTGACTTTGGACACGGCAAACCCTGGCCACATCTGGACATCGATTATTCAGATATTTTAATAGCCGAACACGCGCCTGTGTAGGGTACAAGTTAAATCCATCGCCTTTAGATCTTTCCACCGTATCGAATATTCTACGGGGAAACTGGAACCATTGTTATAATTTATTCTGCAGTCCAAGCGTACACTCTGCCCTACTAGAATATTAAATGCGTAATTGCAGTGGGAGACACATCGAAATATTTAATGAAAGAAATGTCGCTAAGCTTCGGAGCCTGCGCTTTTATTTCACGTTTGGGATTAACTTTGTAATTTAATAAAGTAGGAGAGCGGACAATTCTCGGACGCACGGGACGTTAATTGTGCGACTAATCCTTAATTGGTGAGATGGGTTTTCTAGGACTCTATATAAAATTGTTAAATAAACGACAACCTAATCCGTGCGCATATAAATTTCCGAGTATATTCTGATACAACTACATATGACTTAAAAATAATTTAAACAATGTTCCCGTGTATTTAGAAAAGTGTGAAAAATCATGAGATCCACGTTCGCTTGAGATCATTAAATAAACTAACGGTTAAAAATAAGATAAATTCCAATGTTACTTTAAAATATGTTTTAAATTTGAATTCTAGTCTCAAGCCGTCAATCAAAGTTTCGCGCTGGTTCTAAATAAATTTGCATGATGTTTAAGCTATCCTTTCTTTTACATCACCGAGAGGGTCGCATTTATTGCGAAACTCCAGGGGAGAGCATGGAGGACATCCTCATTCCACCAGCGATAGTCGATCGGACGAGCGGAGATGATCGTTGAGTAATAAATTAGTTTTGCTAGGAGGTAACACAGGAGATTATGCAATCGGTGGCAACAAGTAGGGCAATCTGATAAAAGAACGGAGATGACCTTGACGGAGTATCCGGAAATGTCGGAAGCGGAAGCCGTAACGGAACCATTTACTTTTTTTTTCACGTCACGATTTCTGTTTTCGTGACTTTCCGCTTTTTCGAAACGTTTCAGCCGCGTGTCGCAAATTGCATCCACCACTGTAATCCATTACCGTGAAATTTCCTCTTACAAACGAGCTTCTTGCCCTTGCGGTATCAGACGGAAACGGTAATAATTAAAGGAACGGGATAATCAGACGTGTGTAATCAGAATCGCATTCAGTGAATTTGTCAAAGGACTGTTAAATGAAAATTAACTATTACGTAGGTTAAATTATTTGTATGATCGAACTCCTTGGAAAATGAACTTTTGGTTAAAAATATCAGATAAACAAATAATTTTGTATAAATAGAAATGAAGCTACTCAGTCCAACGCTCATACTAAAAATATAGAGCCTGCATTATACAGTTGAAAGAGATCCGATGCTTTTCGAAATTCTTCGAAAATTCATGAACTGTGTGCGGCAGTTCTGACCGAATGCAAATTTCACCGAAAAGTCCGACGCAGCGTATGCAGATTTCCAACACCTCTTCGAGTCGAAAAGGATTGTTTTCGCAGCAAATTGGTCTGTGACCCATTTCGCCAAAAACTGTTTACCATTCGCACTCGCGGTAGAAACTTCGCGGGGACATAAGCTGTGGGATGTATTATTTTCGGGGAAACAATTTCGATCGCGACAAACATTCTAGGGATACATTATCACTCGACGAATGTATTTCAAGTGCTGAACGTCATTCGCGAAATGTACCTTTGCGACGTAGGAACCGGGAAAGAATTGGGTCAGCGAGAATATAGGCCACTGCTTAATCCATCTACAAAAATACGTGATCAAGAAAATGCATCGGTACTTTTCTTTTTAGAATTTTTGCTACACCGACCTGCTATGTGCAAGCCGAAATAAATGTACATAGCATTAGATTTTTCCCATTGGCAGAAGTGGACGTTATTCGTATGAAATTCGAAATCAATTTTCAAGAAATATTTCCTCTGGCCGAGCAATCATAGTTCATTTTAAGTTATAAGTTTCGTTTATTTATTACACTGTTGCAATTGATTTATTTTTTTTTTTTAACTTTCTAATTATTGAAAAGAAGTTTGTTAATTAGAAGAAACGTAGTTTCTATTTAGTTTTTTTCTAAAAATATCGACTTTTATTGTATAGTGTTTATTAGAAGTCTTTACTAAGTTTAATATTTACTAAGTTTTAATAGAAATTTTGTGCACAAAATACTAATTTTTTCCATAAATTGAAAACGATCAAAGTTACAAGTTCTGCTATTTAAATTTTTTATATTTAGAACAAGTCCTAACAACAATTGATACATGCAACGTAAATGTAATACTAATATTGCACAGTGATGAAAATAAAATAGCAAAGATGCAATAAGCAGAAATAAATTTAGATAAAGTTTTAATCCATTACTGCATAAGCAAAATACTATTCCTAAACACTATTTAAAAATTTGAAATATTTTATTTTAATATATTGTGTATTGAAATGTATGTACATGTGCAAACTAGTGTTAAAAAGTACAGAAAGTTTTATTTGTTGCCCCATAATTTGCAATAAAAAATATTAAGTTCATCAGAAGATATTGTTGGATTTGTCGAAAAGAATTAATTATCTCATACTCTTCATGAAAAGCTACGTATAATAAAAAAATTCAGAAGTATGTTTGTCATAATTAGACTGCGAATTTTTATGTATTTATAACAACTATCAGTATGTACAAAATCCAAAAGAATGTTCATAGATTGTAAGATAAACTATGAAAACTAAGGAACATGTTAGATTATCTACAAATTAAAATATATTGTTAATTAAGCTTTCGATCTTTATTTGTAATATAAAAATATGAATTTGCATAAAAATCCACAATCTAAGTAATTTTAATTATACATATGATGCATTGAACTGGTTACAAATTACAAAATCTTCAAACTAACCTATAAAGTTATTATGATAGAAATCAATGCATGCAGTCGTTCAAATTAAAAGTTTGTTATTAATAAACGTATAAGAATATTTATTCATATAAATAAACATCAACTTCGATTAATCAACTTGATATTTATAATATAAAGTGCTGATAATTAATAAACCATTATTAAATCCACGGTGGAATTAGACAAGGTGAACAATTCCAGATGATGCGCAGTGGTTCAGAAGTAGTGGGGAACCGTCAGCCAATTGGCTCGTGATCTAAATTCAGAATCAGAAACCAAATATGGCTGCTTTTGTAATGATACCTCCGAGAGGTTTAAGGTTATGAAGGTGACATTTTAGGTTACGTAGATTTTTGAAGGCAATACACTAACATGACGACTTTGTCTAATTCCACCATGATTAAATCATAGTTCAAGTTTTATCTGAGATAGTATTGTACATACTCCTATACCTGTAATTGAAACCTTAGATACTACAAATCGGGAATAATTGTCATTTGGATAACCGAGAATTTACTGTAACTCCGAGAAGTTTCAAATATCTTTGATTTCCCTTTGCATCTTGCTTATGGTACCAACAGTTGCACGAACTTAATTCTTGTTCCGAATATTTAATACCACCTACATGAAATTTACTAATCGTGAAGTATACCCTAATACAATTTCAAAATGAATTAAAAATAGTGAAAAAACTGCAGGATTTAGTACCTAAAAAATTTACTCCGCAAGTATAGAAACTATATTAGGTACCTGCGCAGGTTCTATCATCTTCTTAACGAACTCCATTGTTTCGTGCGAACCTAATAAAAGTTCGTTTCAACAACGCTTCGTTCGCCCGCTGCCACCTTCATTTTGAAATATTTCGAAGACCATGAAACATTCGCGCGAGCAACCGAACAAGAACCGAATGATCTCGCGGTTCTCTAATTGCTCCCGATATTTCATTAAAAATAGGTACACAGACAGGGACGATTCGTGCGGTCGGGCAACGCGCTTGAAAGCAGTGCGCTCGCGCGGTTACCCAGAACGAACCACCGAACAATGCACTGACCAGGGATAATTTCGGGGTAGCTCCTTTGACGAGCAGCACGCAAAGAGATCGAAACGGGTCCTACCTGTGAAGCGTGATCCGCGAATCCGGCGAGGTCGTGGAGAGCCCCCGACAGCCGAGGGCCGTGGGGACCTTGAGAAGGTCGCAGGTTGACAGGTGATGCCCATACTCGCGACAGTTCCATGTGTAGCCGGTGCGCTCGTCTTCCTTCACGGAGTGCTGCCTCCTCGTAGTGGCATTGTCACTCGCGCTGCCACCACCTTCGGAGAGGTGTCGAATCAGCGGACGTCGCATCTCATTAGAATCGGTTCACCGGCACATTCGAAACGGCGACGCGCGGGATTACGTGCCGGGGCTGTCGGCAGGATTTGTCCGTGATTGGCTCGCGACCCGGTTAATTAACGCGTTACTAGTTCGTCGGAAGCGGGTAAACCGCGAGGGAGTTCGTCAGATGGAAGCTGCCCGTGTCCTGATCCACTGTCGAATGTCGAAACCGAAACCGGAACGACGTAATCGCGACACGGGACCTCGCGAGACTATGTACCGCGTACTCCTTGCACGAGTGTTTACCACCGTGCACCCCCTCTACTCCACAACCCTCGCCCCCTGTCAGCATTCTTACTACCTGCCACCCACGGCTCTAAACTCTATCGAGTCCGAGCGGACTCATTTCATTGGTAAGGTAGATCGCTTCGGTGGATTAGGTTGGCGCGTTCTGGTTTATCGACGATTGTCTGTATGCTCCAGTGATATACACAGAGCGATTCTGTCACCAGTGAACTCAATGACGGTGCCGCCACCTAAACCTACCGATGAAAATTCTGGTCTGTATTGTATACTTATCTATCGTTGAGAAAGCTAATGTATCAATTTTGAGGTTTCGGCAAAATGTAGATATAGCAAGAGCACTGATATACATATATATACAATGGATACGGTACTGTCATAAATCGCCTTGAAGCCGAATTGAAAGTGGTTTTTGCATGCCAGCGCCGCTAGTGTGATACGGGTGTATTGAGACTCGTAGAAAAGAAATTGTAATATAATGAATATTGAAAACTTTCTTTGCCAATATCTCGAATGCTAAAGGTGACCGCTTGGTATACGTATAGAGAAAAGTTGTTTCGAATGGTGTCGCATTTTCTTTATTTCCGCTGAAAGTGTAGAGAAGTAAAGTTCTTCCGTATCACACTAGCGGCGCTGGCATGCAAAAATCACTTTCAATTCGGCTTCAACGCGGCTTATGGCAATACCGTATCCATTGTATAGTATATCAGTGAGCAAGAGGCGACACTCCGACGAAGAAACGTCCTTTAGAGAGAGATTTGTGCCACATTTGTGTTTTGCCCGCGCGGTTCATCCATGCTAGCGTAAAACCTTGTGTCCACGGTCCAAGAACTGTGTCCAAGCTCTCAGACACAGTTTTGGTAACTAACTGTTTATCCTGTGACAACTATAGATGGTGTTATCGTAAATTTCACAAAGTTAGGCGCCATATTCTTTCATTTTATTTTATTTCTTTTTCTGTTATGTTTAAATCAGCGCTTCTAAGTAAATATTGATTTATTCATAACTCCGAAATATATTAAAAGAGTTCTTAACCAATTTCAAACCTATAGATTATAGATTGATACTTCACCTTTAATTCCTTTCTCTACTACATTCAATTTGAATTTCGCGCCTTTGAAGTTAACATTACGCGTTGTGAAATTAGCAAACTTTTACGAAAAAATGGGACGCGCAGCACTTTTCCATTCCATGTTTTCGTTCAAGATTTTCATTCCAGTTGTCCGTGTCTACGATCCAATTTCTAGTTTATTTTTCTTCTCAGAATTAGAGCTTGAACACAGTTCTTGGACCGTGGGCACAAGGCTTCACAACCATCGATATATTTCTACAGGTTTATATATGACTATCAATAGTAATAGGTCGGCAGCTATATATCGATGCATCGATGTGTTTTCTCGTTTTTCGTCATCCCTAGGAATGACTACTGCAGCAGAAACAGCTGTGTGCGTATAGAGCATGGAAAAGCACAAGTCTGCGGGGTCTAAGCTCATGTCAGCTTAGACCATATATATACCTATAGACACGGCCTGAGGTATCTAGATTGATACAAAGATAATATCATCTACAGTGATGTTATGTGGGCAATGTGGGCATGCATCATCTGGGCAAAGAATATCTACTTTCAAAAAGTATCTATACAGTGTAATGGCGTCTAATCATCTGATTGGTCTGATGCACTATTCGCCATCTTGAATTATCTTTTCTGACGTCACTGTGACGAAACTTGCTCGTTATCTTTGTATCAGGCTCTCCCATGGGCTCCTATACCTCAGGCCGTGTCTATAGGTATATATGGTCTAAGCATGTCAGTAAGGAGGACATGATACTGGTGGAAGATCAGTGATTGAAAATTTTGTTAGTATTGTGCGTATGGTACTGTATGTGTTCCACACAAATTACTCGACCAACCACAAGTCTTCCACCACGACTAAAGCCCGATTTATATTATCCGGTTCACAGACGGAACGGTTACGGAAAATCGTCATTTGTTTCATTCATGTATAAACCACTGCATATAAAAACACGACACTAATTTGAATTTTCCGTAATCGTTCCGTGTCTGAACCGGATAATGTGAATCGGACTTAATTCCTAGGTCCATGGTTTTGCCCGACTTCACTTCAAATTCCGAACACTAGTAGCGTTACAATCTATTTCAACAATTTATCGGTAAACTCGCGCGTGACAGTAAAGTGGTAACAGCGCCCCTAATACCATGAACCGAAAAGTGTATTAGAAATTTATCCAATAACTTGACAGTCTCTATATGCTTCCGTGATATCATGTGCAGAAATGGAGGGATAAAGGCGAACCTACATCTGATACATTAGAGCACACGAACTGCTTTGGAGCAACAGATTATGTAGTTAAATAGTGCAGATAAAATACCAAGGAAATTACCTCTAAGTATTTAACCTTTCGAATCTGGTATTAATAGTATTAATATTCATCCAACCTAAATGCACTTTGATACTTGTATATCCATGGCATTTGCGTCACAGCTATAGACTAAGCATAAACTCCAACTGACATTACGTTAACGTTCCTCTACCATTTATCGGCAGAGAGAATTTCAAGAGAATAAAGGTATTATTTCCTCTTTGCATTAAATATCAAAGCTGAACTCACCTCAAACGCTACATTTGCAGAAGTTACGTCAGCATGTTGAATTCTCAATGGTAATTAGTAATTACCTGCAACAACTTTTATCGATTCGAAGCCGTGTGTCAGTTTTAACTACACTGGAATATAGAAAATCCTTCTTTCAAATCTATTGAATACTTAAAAACCGCGTAGTTAATATTAATTGTGTGAAGATATATTTTTATTATTGTTGGACAATGAAAGTGAATACTAGAGAAAATACGAGAAAAATTAAGCGACATTAACAACAAAAAAAAATAATAGTTCACGAGGAACCAGTTAGAGAAAAGAACTATTCATTTATTTAAACGTGTTACGTAAAGAAAATGATTCTTGGGGACAGACAGTTGAGATCACTGACGTATATAGACGTCAAGGCTTCAATTACAATCCTACACGAATTGATGACTTTAATGACCCACATTTGGAAAAGCGAGTTACACGCCGAGTTAGAATTTTTGTGAATGCTCCACTCCATTGTATTCGATGTAACGTAATCTTTCTAAAGGATCATACCTATTCTTAACTCTCAACCGTGACTCATTTTCGTTTATTATTTCTCTGCGTGCGTGCGTTCTGCAAATGGTTCTTACCGTCTCGGTAACGCGCTGCACTACAAGAAGTAACAAGGATTTCCTTCGTAAGTCGTAGAATCCAACCAAAAACGATTTATACCCCAAAGTCCGAAAATGAAATCGAATGTGTGCATTCTACTAAATTGATCCGCTGGATGATACAACAAAAACAGACGTTCTTTCTTTTTCTCAGAACAATATTTTATTACTCAAAGATAAACATACTTCTAAAAACCCTGGTCGCAGTTCCACCACAGTTTCACAATAACGGTGATTTGACTCGGGATGTCTGCAAGGATTGACGCATGGAACAATGAATCGCGCGTTGAAACAAACATTGAATTTATTTGTTGTTTTGCATAGTCATAAAATATATGGATCGATATCGATAACACCGATGGATCCTCCGCACTGATCGTACAATAATAAGTCAGGGGGGTACAATCCGATATAAATCCACGATCGTAGATACCTGAAGCGCGCGCGATATCGTATATCTCGAATGGACATCACTCCAAACGCAACGTAAACGGAAAACGGTTGTGTATATTTTCAAATGCAGGTCTCGGCACTTCAATTGGAATGAACGCGGAAAAGATCCAACGCGAACGGTCGATCGATCGCCTCTTCGCCGAGGATGGCGAACGATGCGCGGGTTCCTCGACGAGCGGTCAAATGCGAGACGGATCGATACTGCAGCAAGAAAAACGGTGGAAAAAAGAGCGGACGGGGTTACGGGGGTCGAACGAAAGGGTAA
This sequence comes from Perdita meconis, assembly GCA_030770465.2. Lineage (NCBI taxonomy): Eukaryota > Metazoa > Arthropoda > Insecta > Hymenoptera > Andrenidae > Perdita > Perdita meconis. The sequence continues at coordinate 13,390,796 of JASKOS020000003.1, read as the reverse complement.
AGTTAAAAGTAAAGCAGCGAATCGACGTTCGATCGCCGAGGAATGTTTCGAACATAGCACCACGTTATTATCCTTATTCGTTATTCACGTACGAGCTAAGAAACCGTATTATTATGGCAGGCAATCGTACACACGTGCGCATGGTGACCCGTCTCTGAACGAAAGAAAGAACAGTGAATGGATCTGTATGTGTGCCGCCTCCGATCGTCGCGAGGCTCGGACCTGATGTATTTTTTCTTATTTTTTTTTTTTTTTTCGCGAACGGTCCCCAAAACCGATCTCGAACTGGAAACCCGGGACTGCGCTCTATCCGTAACGATGCACACGCGTGCATACGCGCTCATGCACGTACACGAGAAGACCACGCGTACACGTCAAACGTTATCCTCTACGAGATAGTAGGCGTGAACGTATCCAGTACGACGCCCGTGGCTGTTAACACGTAATTGCGTAACGCACTATAATTGAGCTACCATGGGCCGTCCCTACGTTACGGACCGACCAGCCTATATGTGTATACGTAGATCACGGACCAAGAGAAAAAAGGGTCGTCGGATTTACCCCGTACACGTGTGTCGGCGGGGGTTGCGTGCAGTTGACGCGGCGGGGAGCGGGGAACGCGGTCGCATAAGCGCTGGATCGTGCGCGCGCGCGCGCGAAAAGGGCACCGACGCGACGCGACGCGGCGCGACGTGGCGCAACGCACACGTGTACGGCCCTTTTTTAATTTGAATTCGTTAAATAACATCTATGAAAGCGGCACCGGGACGCTCCGTCGACGATCGGCCGGCTCTAGCAGCCGACACGCTGGAGCATCGAGGCGAGCCGGAACACGCGCATCCAGGCGAACATCCCCGTCGTCGCCGAGCGACAGATCCCGCTCCGCGCCGACACGCTCGACGAATTCTTGCTCTCCGTCAACGTCGACTGACGGCGATCACGCTTCGGCGTCGCGTCGATCGAGCAGACGTCGCTCTCCGACTTCCTTTCCTTCTGTTGCTGCTGCTGCGGCGAGTACTTCATCACTGGATAACCATCACGAGAGAATCATTAATCGATCGTGCGCTAATCAGTGGAGCAGTGTTTCCCAACTTTTAAGTCACGACTCCATTTCACAATATTCAAGTAACTTGCAATCCCTCCCTTCTTTTATCCATATAAGATAAGATAAATTTAATAAAACATAGAATTCGTTAGAAATTGCAACTGCGGAAAGCAAGATTTGCCACGATAGAAATTGCAAAAATATTGAAGATTTACAACATTTCCTTTCACTCATTTATAAAATAATCAAAACATCATTGACCCTCAAGTTCACTGCATATTTTAAGTCCGCTCTTAGTAAGATCTCAAAAACTTTGTCCATGTACAGTGTTGACTCGAAGAACGGCTGGGTTTCAGAACCGAGCGCAGCCCTTTTCCGAGTCGGGCTTGATCTCAGTCACGACGGAACGAGGAGACTCGCACCGGTGAAGAAGTGGTGAGCATAGAGAAATCCCTTTTTCGAATCAAACTCAGGCGTCATTCTTTGAGTTAACACTGTAAGATTGTTCTTATATCGAAACAGTACTGTATTTTTTTTTAATTGATAGGCGAAAGACTGATAAATAACGTTGTCCAAATAAGATCATCGGGAATGTAAGAAATTTAAAATTTTTGCATGAAAATAAGTTTTCTTTAAAAAATTGAAGATTGAAGGACAGAAGAGCTTAGCTAAAACGATATGGAAAGATATTGATTAAATTTTATGAAGAAATACAGCAGAATATTTTTTCGAAAGTATAATTATTTTGCAACGTGACGAAAGTATCATTTTTCATTTAAAAAGATGCTACTAACCAAATGAGGCTTTTCATTTATTTTAACGCTAAACTTTTCCCCGTCTTCCTTCGGTTATGAAATCCTCCCTCTAACTGGACAAATATTCCTAGTAACATCTATTATAAATATTTTGAAGGACTATTGACGTGCTATCAGATGGCCAACATTGTCATTCTTCTTTTCAGTGAATTGTCATTCACTGTTTATTTGCATAGAGTCAGTAGTTGAGTATCCACAATAAACTAACAGTAGGAAGATAGTTGGCTAGATTATGCTTGAATAAAAGCCTCACCACCCTAAAAAAAGAGTAACTGCAACGTGTGTAATTCTGAAAATTTTATTTGCCTGATGTTTGTAAGACGACATTTGACTGTTGACTTTAGTTAGCCCAATGTAGTATCATCGTTGTAACTTTTTTGGTAATTAACCAACCAATGCAATTGTAGGCGTAAAATTGGCGGAATATTGGTAGACAAATTGTTATAATTTTTTAATATAGGCCTTACTTTGAACATTTCTAGGCGAAAACACTAACTATGCTCCAGTTCATTCCCTATTGGATACTGTTGGCCAATCAGAAATGCTACTTGAGATGCCAGATCCTCCAAAATGGCACGGAGTCTGCAGTGTACTTGAGGGTTAACAGAAAACAGAACGTAATCATATTGAAATAAGTAGTCCGGAAATCGTGAATTGCAAGTAACCGATAGCAATTCCCTAAAACACTTCGGGACCACCTTAGAAATCGCGACCCATCGGTTGAGAACCACTGCACTAAAGGGATGGGAGAACACTTTGATCGTAGAGTATGGGATTAATCTATCGCCGGGTCATTCAAACACAGCTCCGACGACTGAATCGTTGCGATAATTCCTTACCATACTAAATAAATCTACAGAGATTTATCGATGGCTAAAAACAGAAGCTCAAAAGCTTCGTTTTTAATTTTTGGACTCTCGTTTTCAGCTCTCATTCAATCCTATCACCTTTCGCATCGACAGATCAATGTATACACCTAATAAAGGAATTATCGTCACGAAATTAAAACGTCGACATCGTCTTTGAGTCTATCGGCGAAAGGGTTACATTGTGTAATGCCTCGTCGAGAAATAGTGACTCGGGGGAGATCCAAGTGGTCTGCCGTGTGACTCCATTGAAAGTACCAGCTGCCAGGTGTGGGTTTCGCTAGGTGGTATGGGGCTCTGTACTTATTGGGTCACATTTACATACTTTGTTTATTTTCGTCTCTCTTGGGTTCGAACTAATGTCCAGAAATGGCAGAGGAGCACTTGAGGCATAAAACACTCGGAAGCGTGAAGGATCTCAGCCTTTACCGTTTTTGTGCAGTCACTATTTCTTGTCGAGATGATACATGAACATGAATAGATATTTCGTTTTTCCGAATCGATCGCTTATCGGAGTGAACATGTGGATGATTTCAGTGGGTACCTTTTGCTCGGAGATTATGATTATTTGAAATAGTAGTGGGTGAAGTAGATATTCATGGAGTGAAGGATCTGTGTCTAAGTACGTGTAAAAGTGGGCGTTGAAATTGGGAATCGTCGTTGTTTTGGTAGGAACATAGAACTACACACTACGCTGTCCTTTTTAATGTCTTATCTAACAATTTTTTATTTTTGAGAAAGATTTAAAATATTCGGAGCTCCATATACTTTTCGAAAATGTATTTAATTTATCTAAAGAAATTTGTAATGCGTTAAAAATATTTTTCTTGTTAAATAAATGAAATACTTTTGAACAATCTAACTGCGTGTTTGAAAAATTTAATTAATGATGGTGAAATATTCAAACTGTTAAAACCCAGCTTATGTTTTATTCATTCTTATTTTCTGTCAATTCCGCTTTCGACAAGCCGTGAACGAGCCTCCACAAGTCGTAAACGCGAGGATTGCTCCTATCTCGCAGAAGAAAGGGGTTGAGGTTTATGGGAGAAATTATTTCATTTTTCAAAATTGATTGCTACTAGTCTCAAATTGACAAAACAAATAAACGTATTTTTTAATTAAAAGTTACAAGACATAAAATGAATGAAAACTTATTTTATACTGAATATTCAGTATGTAAAATTTAAAAAGAAATATATTCAGCTTTAAATTTCTACAATGAATGTCACAAATTTCAGAAATAAATTAAACAAGAGGGAAAAATATGAAGAGGAATATAGGTGGATTTATTGAAATCACTAAAGCTGTGAACATCACAATGATTACGAATTTGCTAAGTAAGTCAAGGAGAGAGATGATAAAAAGTGGGCGGCAATTAGAGAATCAATAAAACATAAGTACAGATGTAGCGAAAATCAACGAAACTCAACGCATTAACAAAAAAAAAAAAAAAAAACACAACAAAAATCCTATAATTTAAATATAAAAAATTTTTTACGATAATGCAAAACTTACGAAATTAATATTTTTAGATACTAATATACTGTCTTATAAAAATCTCTGTTTCTTAATAACATTTTATTACCTAAAATAACGAATTTTTAAACCTTCGTACAGTAAATTTCTTAGCGCCTCGCGATAGACAACCTGCCGTTCATTCTTGCCTACACGAAATGATTTTTGTAAGCGATTTATTGAATTACACAACAAAAACGTTCGATGTTTAACAATACTTTAAATTTATAAATTTACAAATGACAAACATTGCGAGAAATAACAAAATACTTAAATCTCAAAATCATTTTTTATCCACATTAAAACGTTGCAAATATTTTTTAACTGTTTGACTTTGTATCAACCGATTAAAGAATAAGTTTCTATAATTGCTTTGCGAATTAAAGTTAAAGCCAGACTAACGATTTTGCAATTGCGGAACGTAAGTCGGCACAGTATGGTTAAGTAATGATTTCCGTATGTCACTGCGCCACTTTTTTTCTCATGGCCAACGGTGAAATTCCTTTCACTGGGCAAATCCTCTTTTGTTTAAGACAATCTCTCTAAGGCATTTTACGCAACGGGAGAGAGTATCGCGGGACGGAATGAATGACTCGCGTGCACAAAAGTGAAAACATCGCTGGGCGATCTGTTCATACCGCCTACTATGAAACCGCGAACATCCGGATCTAGTAAAATTTTCGGACTAAGGATGCGACTATATTTAACGCAGATGTCACGTCACCTTGACTATGTTTGTTGGTACTAAACGCTCACTCGGTCATGGTCAGAGATCTATTACGTGTGCATCGCGAAAAGCGCTGATACAAGAGCGCGATCCGAGAAGAATTTAATTAAGAAGAGGAAGAAAGAAAACAACAAAGCGATATACTATTGCGATACACTGAAGCAACATGCCATTTATCAAACGTTTACTAATTCCTATAACACAATTAGAGATTGTTCAACTTCTGTTACCATAAATCCTTACATTAAAAATTGTATCGCCCTTTACATTCCTTGCATAATACTCGCGCGCGTAATACCTTTATCTACACTTTCCGTCGTAAACTGCCACGCATGACCCATATTCCCAAGTTTAATACGTCGCGCGTATCGATCAAAAGGAAAAAAAAATTTTTCGTGGGTTTATCAATGTCCGCGTTTCGAGGACTCCCTTTTTCCGGGATCCCCGAGTGTAGGCGTATAGTGGGCGTTTCAAATGTGTTCTGCTTTCGGTCGAGCGCACGCGCCTCTTTCGGTCAGCTGATTCCCTAGACCTACTTTTTGCCCGATGATGCAGGCTACGAATAGGTATAGCCACGAATGCGCGGGCATGTGTACGTGTAAATGGGTACATATGTACTTCCCCGTGTCATCGTGCGCGTACCTACGTTCGGAAACTCGGTGCCCCAAATCATGCTTTTTGTCCGAGGCCATCTTTATACCCTCGAAAGACTAGAGCTTAAACTGCACTTCGACGGGAAAAGGGTCTCGCATTACGGCCATTTGAGAATTCTTGGCATAGACCGAGGTAAACAATCTACACGGCGCTCTTAAACGCGTTTAAAAAATGCCGCAGGAATTTTAGACTAAATTTTCAACGACCAAAGCTTCGATAAGGTAACGATCTTTGCGTGCAAAAGACGAATAAATTAGGAAACGCGACGGGGTTGATCACTGCGGTTAAAAAGAACCGTCGAGGCTCTCGCGAAACTCGTGGTTTTTGATTAGACTAAATCTTCAAGGAAACTGATAGATCGACATCTGTCCGCGTTGCTTCCGATCTGGAAGAGTCCAAACGCGAAGGACGAGAGATCCTATGAATTGCTAGGGGCGCACTCATCATTTTACACAATAGATCCCGAAGGGCGACAGTCGATAGCGCGGCAATGCTGTATAGTTAACGTAATCGTCGATCACACTTGTTATTCGTCCTCAGGATAATGTGTCACACGGCGCGAGGATGGATCTCGTAAATATATAACGAAGGGTTGAATGAACGAGGCTCGATGGAGGGATCGGTGAACGATTCGGATACATACCTGTGTTGGTTTTATTCAATTCCTAATTCCTCGCAAGGAGGCGGACGCGGAACGGCTCTTCTTTGCAGCAAACCGTTCTACACTGGTTCGAAGCGCTTCGCGTAATGTTCTGCGGAGCACAACGAGGTGCATTCGTGCGACAAGGGACAGAGGTGAGAAGATGGAAACGGAAAGAAGGAGAGAGACAAGCGGAGGACTATTTTCCTCTCGCTCTGCCTCTGAGCACTGAACGGAGAAGTGTGTATACACATCGACGCAATCGTTCGGACGACGAAGAGAGATGGTGGGGACGGCTCGTCTTCTCGGTTATATTCCGCAGCGCCGGCGCTGCATCGACCCATCGCCTATTCGTCGGTGATGTTCGCTCGCTGCGACGTGTCTTCGATGTATCCATTTTTTTTTCTAATTCCTGTACTCGACGCTCTTATCAATCATTCTCCGTTATTGGACGCCCGAAAGTCACGCAATTTCGCTCGGCATTCAACGTCGCGAAAACGACCGCACAGTATGTGGATCAGGCATTCAGTTTCGTAAATCGTTTCCGACACGTGGCTCCGCTCCAGAGATTATTTCGAAGCACAATCGCGGTCAGGGTGATGTCGTTTGTTTCAATGACAAAGAAAGATTATCAATTTGCCGCTAGAGCCTCGGAGATTAGAATTTTTTACCCGCAGGAAATTAAAAATATCTCGTCACGGAGCATTGCGACTGCGTGCGTCGAGAATAATAAACGCATGCAATTGATAAAAATCAATATTCCTATTAACAGATAAGCGTGTTAAATTGTTTCAAGCGTTGATAATTATAAAAAAAAACTTACCTTTCGTTGGTATCGTGTCCATGCCAAATCGTGGAATATGGGTTTTGGTTTTGGGGAATTAACGGGCTCCTCGAAGAATTCAAACTACTGTTTACCGTTGACTTTGAGGATAACGAGACACCACTTTCTGATAATCGTGACGCTTGACACTCCTTAGTAGAATTCAATTGCCACGAATATCTGGTTTTTACACGCGGACTGCTGCGACCTGGACTCGGACTTCCCGAGCTTAACGGGCTTTTCGGACCCTTCAGAGGTCCGGAACTGAGAACTCGAACTAACCGAAGTTTCAAAGACGATTTATTTCGCAGTAAAGAACTACTATCCTCGTTTAATGTTTTCTGTTCCTCCAGAGAATCAGAATTATCCATTTTTGTCGAACACGGAACGAAATATTCTTCAAACGAACACGATATCACGCTGGACCGCACTCAAATGCGAACGTGTTCGTTGAAAGTTTGGATAAAACTTCGCAGTTTGTTACTTCCTGGCGTTTTTAACCGCATCCTTCCTCGAACTTATCGGGGGATTGCTTTTCCGAAGTAGTCGAGTAGAAGTGTAAATTTGAATACTTAAAATAAATTCCCAATTATATTTTTATTCAATTATCGTTTAAAAACAATCGAATTGGTGAAATTTTTTATTACAAGTAAAACTATGTAATACTTTGCGTTAACTTTGAAATACCACATTTTTGGCCATTGCGTATTTGTACCTTGCTCTTAGTTTTCCGAAAATTCGGTTCGATCCGATGTAGAAGAATAATAATATCATTAAAAATTTATCGTCGAATCTATATTTCCATACTGTTCCGTTACAGACTCACAATCTGTTTTACGATTTCAAATAGTTTACAATCACAAATAAATATGTAGTGCGCAGTCTACGTGTGGCTCAGCCATCGTAAGAGAGCACCAGAATATCTTTAATGACGAAGGAGCGGAGTCAGTTCCAGTCTCGGCCAGCCTGACTCTCATTCAATGTACATAATTACAACGTAATATTCCCTACTTATCAATAACAATTCGTCACTATTTAGACTTCGCAAACGCTTCAGTACCAGATCGGGGAGTCAATGATGAGCTTAATGAGATGTAGCGAGATGTCCGCGAGGTTGAAATGAGGATAGTACTAATTTCCTCTACGACACCCGCTGGACACGTCTAGCGTGCTTCGTCGTCGACAAGCTTGCGAAGCTTACTTCGAAGCTTGTTCGATGTACGCGATTAAATCGGCCCGTTCTTGCGGTTTCTTCAAACCGGCGAACACCATTTTCGTACCAGGAATGTACTTCTTTGGGTTTTCCAGGTACTCGAACAACGTGTCCTTGTTCCATGTGATGCCTAAATAATAACAAATAAATAATTTAATAGTTGGTTTATCAGTACAATGAGAATAAATAAGTGTTTTTCAATAGTCAGTAAGCTTACCTTTCGCTTTGTTGGCATCCGTGTAACTGTAACCGGCAGCCTGCCCAGTTTTCCTACCAATAATCCCGTGTAGATTGGGTCCAACCTTGTGTTTGCCACCAGCTTCGATGGTGTGGCACTGCGCGCATCTTTGCACGAACAGCTAATAAAAGAAACTGCGCTTATAATATAATCAGATATTCAGTAATCAATATTAGTGATAATGCAGTGACATTTAATCTATGAGACACGCCCCATTTGTTCCTTTGGGAGACAAACGTCTAGGTTATTTTATTAAATAAAAAAAACATTTATTTTATTAAGTAAATAAACATTTTTTAATTATAAATTAGTATTGTTTCTTAACAATCGCAGAAAAATAGGAAAACGAAAAAAAAATCGCAAAAAGAACGTTCGAGATGGATTAATTAAAATTGCATTATCTCTGTTATCACTGCATATCAAAAATTCGTACGGATTTGTGACTGACGTTATCACGGAAATGATAAATCGTGACGTATCTTTACGCGCATTCATACGACATCGTCACGAGACGCGTTTGGCGCGTTTACGAATATATTATTTTTAAACAGAGGAAAGGAACTCAGATTCAAGCCGAATTCAAACTCCAACAAAATCTAATCTAAACGAGTAAGTAAATCGATAAATTTTTTTACCTTCTTTCCTTTCTCTACATCACCGGCGGGGACTCCCATTGTTGCTTACTCTAGAAGAAAAAATTCTAAATTCTAATATATGTATTAATGACACATGTAACGATCTCTAACACTGAAAAAAAATCTGAAGTTTCGACAATCGTGATTTATGCTTTATTCGTTACGTAAGCGCGAACCACGTGTAGCAAAGCCTCACGTTTCGCAATATTATTGCATAAGGAATTTGTGTGGCACACATATTTGACAAATTAATCAAATTCGAAAATATGTCAAACATGATTCGATTTGTCGGAAGAAGTTATCGAATTGCGACAAAAACCAAAAATATTTTATCCTTTCCGGTTCAGACGCATTGGAATGCGCATACTGATAAGACGTCGAGATAATTAACGGTACCAGTCAATGAATCAAGGAAAGTGAAACGACGTAATCAATGTCACACTCGTGGCTAAGTATAAAAAATATATTTTCGAAGTTGTTACACTGACCTTGAAGCGACCACTATTCAGTTGAAGGTCAAAACAACTGATCTATATACTATAAAAAGATGACGATCTTAACTTGATCTAATCTGGCAAAGTTTGCAGACTATGTAATATACCTATACTACACTTTTAGATTTTGTTTTCCGCGGTATTAACGGGAATATTTCCATTATAAAAAGTGATAAAATATGTGGCTACTGAATATTAGATAGCAAAGGATGCATCCAATCAGATGAGAGAAATTGACATTGAACATAAACTTGAATTTACATTAATATAATTATTTATTGTTAAATTAATTTTATTAACGTGAACTTCCTCATGTCCCAACATCATGCAATATTTCGCAACAATTTGGAAAAATTGCAATATGCAAAAATATTCATCTCAACGACGAGAATGGCGACATATAAGACTGATAGGGCGCTAAACCGAATCATTACTATTAAAATTTCATTTTTGTGCTTGAACATTTGGTAGGCAAAGACCACGAGGTGTTTAATTTTATGCAAAAATTTTAACACTCCTGTTAATCAAAGTACATACAATAATAGAGCACTAACTCAAGGGCATTCACGTTACGTAACACTGATTACTTTACAACTTAAATGAAATGATTCTACAACTTGGTAGAAATACGATGATAAATTGATCAATTTTGCTAACCATGGGTCCCCAAAGATCGTGACTCACTTGCACGTGTGGGAACGCCATGTACGTTTGAACTCGTAATTATTCAATTAGAAAAGTCACAGAAATTTACGAGATTTTTATGTAGAAAAAAAATCAATGCATCGATAAGAACGGTGGCACTTGTCGACAATTTCGGAGGTTTCGAAAGGAAAAAGAAAATCGGATTTACCTTGTTCGATCTGCACTCGCGCGAGCAGAACGTTTCTCGACGTCTGTAGTCCAACCGTGAATAGATGCTTCGATCGATGTGTAACCACTGGCTTCGTCCGAGCTTGAATTCAGGGGTATTTCAATGATTGACGCAACAGTTCATAAAACACTATGAAACTCTGCTAGATGGCGTTCAAGTAAAATTGTTGGACTTCTTCCCACGATTGGTAAACATATTCTCGCAAAATCTAAATCAGATTAGAGGGATGCCGTTTTTCTACGGTTTCTAAATAAGAGCGAGCAATATTCGTAAATAAAACAACCCAGAAATATTTACATATAACGCAATTATATTTCAAATTAATCCATATCGCATAAATTTACATATTTTTATATACAATTTAAAATTACACGCATTTAAATTTTTATTTTTTCTTTACCTATTTGTATGCATTAAAAGTTAAAAAATGAAAGAAATATGAATTAAATAAAGTTGAACTGTGGCGCCTCTATGAAGAAACTACGCGCACTAATTTCACTCGTCGGAATTTCATATTACATTCATTTTCTTATCTAGTAACTTGAGTAAGCAAGGTTAGCGACATGCAATCATGCGCAATCATGTGTTGCTTTGAATGCTTGATGATCATTGCTGATGCTTGCTCCTTGCATTAAAGAACTATTCGATGCGTAACAGAGGTTTCGTTCTTTTCTTGAAAATAAGAGGACGAAAGTCATGGTAAATGTTACGAAAGGAATTTTGGTCGAATGGTGAGTATATTGTATGAAAACTAAGTTACATTTTTATTCTTTATAATCTAAATCATCGGGAATGTTGAATTGTTTGTTTAAATTTCCTTCCGAGATGTCAAATTTAGTTTTGCACCAACTTTGAATGGCAAAAATGTTGTCTGTCCATACATTCGTGGCGTTTTTATGTTCCTGGAAAACAGAATACGTATAAATTTGGCTACAATGAACTCAATCTTTAATCGTTTTGCACCTGTGCTTCCTCTCCGAGTCTGGCTATTACTTCTGGATCAGCATCACTGAATTTAGCAACTTGTTTCTTTAATTGATCTTCTTTTACCTTTAATTCTTCAAGTTCTTGTAATAATAATTGACGTTCTTCTGTATCTTCTTTTCCTATCTATGTATTTAATTTATATAAACAAATGCGTTTTTATAGATAAAATATTTAGACTATCGAATCATGGATTTATTTTATAGTTCCTTTTTATACCTTCTCCTTTGCACATGCTTCTTTCAATTTTTGGAGCTTAAACTCTGCTTCCACTATCTTTTTACTTGCTTCAGATATTCTTTGTTCTATTGCAGTTATATTTTGTCTGTACAATATATTTATTTATTAACAGAACACATTATTTGGAGAACAATTTAAAGGATCAGTACGGGTTTATCGTACATATTTTCAAGAATTTTTTTTCACACTAAAATTTATTTTTACATTTCCATCTTTTCACACATAAAAATAAAGGTTTTAAAGTAATAGAAAAAATTTTTTATTTCATTATTTGATTGATTTATCTTGGTGATCTGACCGCTTGAAGTGAGCCCTGCTTGTTCCTGGCCGACATGATATCTGGACTTTGGAGCATTTAATAACAAAAAATCGAGTAGTTTCTTACAAAGTAGAGTTGTCGCTATGGTTGGAAGTCAAATTTTTCACTCCCGATGAAAAATAACAAAGTGGTGGACTTTTGAATTTTTCGACCTTTTTTTTACAACTTAAATTGTTTAAAAATATGGTTAAATATAAATGAATATTTATAATTCTACTTTAGACTGAAACTATGCGTGTTCAGAATAATCCCTGAAAATTTGAGCCCAATCGGTGCAATAGTTTTTTGTAAATCGTGTCGGTGAAGACGAAAAACATTGTTTCAAAAAATGCGTTTAAAGTTTTTATCGTAAAATCGTAAAAAAAAAAAGCATGCCTGCTCCATACATTTTTCCTTCAGCTTCTTCATAAGCATCATTTTCTTGCAATCTTTCCAATGTTTTTAGAAAATCGAATTTTTGAAAAAATAAATCCGTACTGATCCTTTAATCATGTAGCGACTCACCCTGGGAACGTCCAAAAGTAAACAGAAGTTCCAATTTTCTCTGTTCTGACTAATCCATCGTCTACTAAAGCCTGAAGCACATCTTTCACCGATTGCGCCACGATACCTTTCTCTTTTGGAGCAATTTTTTCTAATTCTTTCAACGTGAAAAACTCCTTTTTCTCATAAAATATCTGAAGCATTCTTACCCGCTTTTCATCAAGCGATACTCCCCTTCTCTTCGACATTTCGTTTATGTAATTGCAGAACAATCGACAGTTTAATATTCTTTGTACGTTTTACTTATAGCGATGCGGCTATGAAGCAATTTCTCTTGCATCTGGACGAGACATTCGCTTTAGGAAGAAAGTTCATAATTCAAGATCTCGACGAAAAACACTTGTTTATTTCCGCTGATATTTTGGAAACATTGCAATCGAAAGTGGATGACCTTATGGACCAGATATCGTTTCCTTTAGCAGAGAAAGGGATATAAATAATTAATAAAGAGAGCTTCTTTAGGAAAGGATTTCTCTGCGTATAATAGTAGAATAATTAAACATGGCCGCACGAGAATCTGGCAGAATAAAAGATGCATATCAAAAGCGAGTGCTCGACGATGCTGCACGCAAACGTAGGCAGAAGAAAGCTTTGGAAGCTTTGGAACAAGATAATTTTCATGACGATCCGCATGCAGATTTAGGTACATTTGTAACATAGTTACTGGAAATTTTTACTCGAATTCGTATTTCATAAACTCAATTGTATATTTCAAATTATGCTTTAATCTTGTTTCAGTGATGAGCAAGAAAGTTCCAAAATTCCAAGAGACTTTGGACAACAGAGGTGGCAGAAAGAAGAAAACTAGATCTGCAGAATATTACAAGCAACGATTTCGGAAGACTTTTGCCCAGCTGGTGGAAGAAGACCTTAATATCAATCCAAACCCACCCAACTACGTTTCTGGTCAAGCACCGCCGTCTCGCTTTCCCGAAAGACAGTTCTGTGCAGTTTGCGGTTTCCCTAGTAATTATACGTGCATTCCTTGTGGGGCTAGATATTGTTGTATGAAGTGTTTAGGTACTCATCTTGACACAAGATGTTTAAAATGGACAGCTTAACGAATAATTGTTTGTTCTGTACGCATCAAGTGTGGCTGGAGTTTTGTATATAACTTAGAAATACATGTTTTTTATTTAGTTAATGAATGGTAAGAAGTTACTTTAAATTCTATTATTAAGAATTAATTTACCGAAGAGATACAAATAAGAATTAAATATTTCTATTAAATAAATTTAATTATTTTCATATTAGCTTACATCATTTCCTTGATAAATAAACAATTTGAGAATAGCTATGTGTTTTATTTTCATAATATTAACATATTCCAATGAATCAAAGAATCTAGAAACAGGATATAACCAACGTTATTTTGTAAATTTCTAATGAGTAAAAAAATTCGATCGCAAATTAACTTTCCAAACAACCTAGAATTTAAAAAATATTACATGTCTCAAAACATACCTATCGTAAGATTGATCTGCTAAGAAAATTCATAGACCTTTCGGACAGTTCTTGTTACTTTGCTTGTTTTATGTTCATAATGGAACTCGTAAAACAAAAGATGCCGTATTATTGTATCTACTTCAACACCACGAAAACGATTTTCAAGTTCGGAGCAGAGGTTATGACGTAGTAGAGGGGAAGAAAGAAATGCGAAGATTAGACGGAAGTTTCAATGAAAGCGTAGAATTTCGACGAACTGGCGCGTAGGCGAATCTGAGAACGTGGCGGGAACGATTTTCATTTTACAAAAACAACATCAGCCCCCTGGCGGAGCCTAGAGGAGTTGTTGCTGTGTGACGAAAGAAACAGCAATAGAAAAGTAGAAAGACGTCTAGTGGAAGGACGTGTGATCGTTCAGAATTATGTGAAGTTTAAAGTCGTGAACATATTCTCTGTTCCGCCTAATATACGGACGGATTCGAACGAAATTGCTAACGTGAAAGTGTTACGCGCCCGAGTACATAAACATAGTGTTGTTCTGAAAGGACTGGTATAGGTTATAATAATACATAGGCATGTAAAATGTCATAGATGTAACAATTGTAAAAGAAGAGTGGCTAATAAATTGTTCTCCTGTTATTTCCAATAAATGTACGTATACCTCATACGAGTTGCATTCTGTGATTTTTCTCGATTACTGGAAAGAAACGTGAAGATAGAGAGAGAAAAAGAAAAAAATAAGTATCGATTCCTAAAAGTTCTATCAATTCTCTTTGTATCGAATTAACGAACGTACATGTTGATACCTCGTAGCTGTAGATAATTGGGTAGAGAATCGTTTGAGTTTAATCTAATTATACGAGCACTGTCCTTGCTAATGCATTTTCAAAAAGCAAACGAATGGCACGGTTTGTTGGTAAAAGCGTCAATTTAGAATATACAATTTCCACAAACACATTCTGCCCTCTACCGGGGTCACTTCGTATTTTGACGCGAACATTTTCGAAATATTCGCGCGAAATGTTTTCTTCTAATTTTGAATTTTAAAGTAGCGCCGAGAAATGGTGCCGATTAAAATTGTTCAGTGTGATGTGACTTTAGCTGTGATACAATAAATGCAAAATTAAAGAATACGGATGTACGAGCAGAAAGGATCGAAGGTAACATCTTTTTCGGGGATGAAGTTATCGAAGTATTACAATGTTTGTTTATTCTTTTGAACGCTTGAAATTCTCGCAGACAATGCTTACGCGCTTTTCAGTAGCGACGATAACGGAAGTCCAATATCTGTCTCTTCGTAACTTCATCCCAATTAATAAGCTTCTATCTCCTTTATGGCCTGTTGATATTATCATTTTAAACAGAGAACATTTTATTTATATGTACTTTTGAACGCATTTTAGAATGTATTTCTTTCAGTAGTATTTTATTGTTTATTTGTAACATAGCCGCGACACGCAACGCAGAAAACGCTTTCGAATTCGATTTTCGTTTTTTTTTCTTCTGTTCGATTTGTAACGTATCAAAAAAGTATCACGTACGTCCGCAAAAACCGACTGATTGATTGTACGACGGTCTTTTGGGAGATATCAGTGTTATCGTTACGATTGTGTAATAATTACAATATTGTATAATATGTGATATATATGTTTGCAATGCCATTAATGTAATCACCAATTGTAATTTGTCTTTATAGACGGAAATAAAAGAGCGGAAGATAATTAGAATAAGCCTCTATGCGTAATCGACGGCGGCAGAGGTGGAATTCGCGGCGAAGATAAGGTCATTGTGAACAGTTGCAACTCTTTAATTGCAGAAGTTAATTGCCGCGTGCCACTCAGTGCAATAACGATGACGACCTTAGACTCGCAGGCCGATAAAGCTTTATGCCATCTTAATAAGGTATCGAACACGGACCTTGGAGAAATATCGTCCGACTGTGGTTTCCATGGTGGAATCAGCCCGTTGGAATCTCAAATGGCCGGACATCCTTTCGACGACAAATGCCGGACGATTGGTAAGCATCCGATCGAGTTTCAACGCGTTTAGAGATCGGTACGAGCGAAATGCCGCGCCGCGCCGCGCGCTTAGTCGATCGATCGGAAGTGTAGCGATAGACGATACCGATTCCTTTCTGTATTTCTCGGTTTCCGGTCAAGTAGAATTTTCGTTCTTCGGATAGAGCAGTTTTCTTCCCTTTCGAGTCTCTAAGTAGAAAATGGTAGACAGACCGTAGAATTAGCCAAAAATATATTTCAGCAAGTAGAGGTGCCCATGTTATCTACTTTTGATAAGGATTTATTGTTTTTGATCGGTGGGAGGGTATAATTGAAAATGATAAAGGTATTGGAGATTAGTTTTTAATACCAAAGTCATTTTCTTGGCATTTTTGGGTAATCAGATTTTTTTTTCGTACAAGTGTATGTACATAAAGAATATTGAATTATTGAAAAAGTTTGTAGA
Source organism: Perdita meconis (assembly GCA_030770465.2). Lineage (NCBI taxonomy): Eukaryota > Metazoa > Arthropoda > Insecta > Hymenoptera > Andrenidae > Perdita > Perdita meconis. Next base: position 13,374,262 of record JASKOS020000003.1, on the reverse strand, counting down.
TAGATTTACAAGCAATATATCTGTGTCGAATTAATATTTTATTGAGCAACATATGTCTGGTTTGGATTTCACCAGCTGTCAGTGAATTTTGTGATTGTTTGCTTGGAAAACTTTTGTTTTTATGAAATATAAAATTGAAAACGCTACGAACTTTTGCAAGAATTCAATCAATTTTAAGATAAGCTTCTGGTGCATGAGTAGCGTAATTTAGTGGAAGAAAAAAAGTGTTTCGTAATATCATCTGCGCATTTGTTTCTGTTTTTGTTTTATCATATTTTCATTGGTTACAATACACCACATACACGTACACAATTGAAATAAACCATACGATAAAAATGAATAAGTATTAGATTTGTAAGGAGTATTTTTCTTTTTTCTTGGAACAAGTATTATCTTTAAAGCACTCTTCTATATCATGTTTTTTGCCTTCAGAAATTCTTAAGAAATTTTCAGCGCGAAATATCTGTTACTAAAAATGATTTATAAAATTATATAATATAGCAGAGTTACATTGAATTCCGAGTCGAATATTTAATAATTGTTTATTACAAACTCGTTACCATTTCTACCATTTGATGGAATTAATCGAAACGAATCAATTTTATTATTGAATTCCCTTGCGCGTGCATTTAATCATTAAAAAAATGGACCTTGTTACGATTTCTCTCAATAAATTATTAATTTATTAAATTATTAAATTATGAGGGTGTAGTAAAAAATGTTGTGTAAAAGAAAAAAAGGATTCGATTGTTCTTCACCGTTATGCAATCTGCCGCTTTGATCTCGAAATATGAGTAATTAAAATTTATGGATCCTACTTCCGGCAACTGGCGTGTTTGGAGCGTGAAATATCGTCAGGATGTAACAAAGCACACATCGGGAACTTCGAAAATTCATTGAAATGCATATAACATTTACTGTTATAAATAAAATACGCATGGATGCGCATCGGCGTACGTTCTTCGTGTGTCAATACGTGTATTGTTCAAATTAAAAAAAAAAAAAAAAGATGAGCCGACAATCGGATCCCATAAGTTTAATATCTCGTATATTGAAAATGGAGTTTTGTAATTAGATTGTAAAATGGTGGGGGATTTATTGGATAAATTTCTTCGTTTCAATTTGTTCCGTAATCTTGAAACATTTAGTATACTACGAGTTTGGGCCATGTAGGGCGCGGTCTCGATTGAATACGCAAATAATAGACCATTCGATGTTTTGAATAAAACGATCGTTCGAGTGCTTTCGGATATCTCGTTCGAGAACAACTTATATCGCGTTCTCTAATCGTAAGTACATATTCGGATATCGTTAGCTACATAGAACTGGTGACGAATAATAAATACGATTCCGTTTAACGAATAAGATAAACATTATCAGCCGCAAACATCGATAAACTCGTGCGACATTTAATTGAATTATATTTTAATAACATATTTTTCCATCAACGATCGCATAACATTTTTGCACACCATTACTCAGGAAATATGGTAATTAGTTGGTTGGTGATACGTAGTAAGGAATTATGTAATTACATTTTTTTTAAGGCAATGCGTCATTGGCCTTCGGAAAAATCGTCAGTCGATAAACGTTCGGAAATTCTTGGACTGCTTATAGAATATAAAATCCAGTCACTCTTGAAAGGGCATTGCTCCAAAAATGGTCGCTTACGAATAAGAAACATTTTCATTCGAAACTATAAAATACCGTATAATATTTTGGTCATAGTTATTTCAGGAATCCGATTTTCCGCATATTTAAACGTTAAGTCAAATTAGTTCGCAGACATTTGCCAAAATCGCTACTTGCCAAATCGCTGAATATCTGCCCTTTCAATAATAAACGATTCAATTCCTGTGCGTAAATATTGTCTTGCTACTTTTTCATCTCGTATTTTTCTCACATCAAGTTGACTGACGTCTTTTTCAAACACCTTCGAAATATCCTATATCTTAATTCTTTGGGTATTACCGATAAAACGCGATGAACGCTCGAGGCTATTATGATTAATGCGATTACAAAATTTCCGTCACGCTGGGTATTTTAAGCATCTAAATGTCAATACCCAAAGGGTTAATTCTATCATTAAAATATAGCAATTTGCCAAGCATAATACAGTAGCGGTTATAATTAGTTACGCCAAATAGTCAATCCATGAGTCATTTCCTATGTTTCTAATACTACTGATGCTATAAACAGTTGGTTGCTTGAAATTTCGTAGGCATGTTACGTAGACCGGGCGGTCAAGTGTTTAAGCCTGTCGTTAAACCACTACTTGGGAAACGGGAAATTGCGTTCTATGAAAGTCTACAGGTGTCGGAAGACCCGGTCATGATACAGTTGAAGAATAACGTTCCAAGATATTACGGAACGACTGAGTTATCGATTTTCGGAAGACGTAAGATATACATCAAAAGTTATCGATATTTAGCTTAGCTTCATACGTTCTTCTGTTTATCTCCCATTTCAACTAGTTCCAGGCGCATTATTATTTTCAGACAATTAGGTATCGCACAGAGTGATCCGTGAAAATAGATCGTCTAATTGTGTTCATTACCTGTTAATGTCATCGCTATCCGTTTTCATGAAATCACGGTGCAACCGAAGAATCGCGGATTTATTCGAAACAATTACAAATAGCGCAAGGCTCGTTTAAAATGTTGAGCCGAATTGAAGAAAAATTTGAATTTGATGAGATTCTCAATAGAAAAAATATTCTACATTTCTTTCTAGTTGATGCAAGAAAATAAATGTTATATCTTACGATGAATCATTCTGTGTGATTAAAAATTTGTCTGATATAGTATCAAACTATGTAGTACTTCCTTTCTTTAAAATGTCTGTATGATCATTAGAAGCTGCTATATGAAGTGTAGTTAATAGCTTAACCCTTAAATACCTTAAAATATTTGTCTCTGTTTTTGAAAAGCCCTAAAGTACAAGTAAAACGTATTGCTGTCCGTTGGAAGGCAAATTGAACGTTGTAGGTGTCTAATAAGATTCATTTAAGGGTTAAGATTTACAGTGCTGGGTTAATCCTGACTGTCACTAATCGTTTCTGTGAAATATTAGGAGTGACATTCCTTACGCTGAAAGATATTACCGAAGGCATGGCAGAACCGTGCGTGATGGACATAAAAATAGGTAGACGAACGTGGGATCCCCTAGCTACGCCACAAAAGAAAGCGACGGAGGAATTAAAATATGCCGAGTCGAAGCGCACTTACGGCTTCTGCATAACTGGCTTCCAGGTTTATTGCCTCTCCTCTGGACAATTAAAAAAATTCGGCAAACATTACGGGAAGACGCTTGACGCCAAAGGCGTTGTGGAAGGTAACGCTATGCCACCCAGAATGCAATCTTCTCAGCTCGGCACAATACATATCACAAACAAGCGCGGTGAACAATATGCATCGCTTGCATCATCGCGCGTTACTATTCTCTGCTTATCGAGTCGGATTTTCATAGCTCGTGGTTGGACAACTCGGTCGCTGAGTCTGGAGGCAACAGTTCCTTAGTTTGAATTTTCTGGTTCAGGGTTGCCGAACCACAAGTCGCGGGAATCCGACTTCAAGGTGGTAGTATATTACGTTTCAATACATGATAGGATGAAAACGTAGAAAACTAAACGAGTGAATAAAACTGTCTCGCCTTTTTCTATTAAGGTACTTGTCCATTTGAGAGTAAAACTGTCGCGAGTTGCTCGCGTAAGCATTTCTCGCAAGTGGACACTGCGTTTCAGAGCAACTGTCTGCGAGCGTCCTTTAACTATCTGAGAGCGATGCTGTTTGCAGTTACTCTACAATCGATACACAGTAATATCAGACAGCTGCTTTCGCAATGCAAAACTGTTTCGTATTGTGATAGAAGCTGTCGCGATAGTTGGTCGCAAAACATTTCGCGAAACACAATAAACGCCGACGCGCACTACGCGCAGCACGGCGAAGCGAATTGAAGAAATTGATTTGCGTTGGTTGTTGCACTTCAGTTTAGTGTGTGCGGCTCTATGAGATCCAATTGTTTATTCAATTTTCTCTTCGCTTCGCCGTAGTGCGCGTCGGCCTCAAAAATATCCCGTAAGGAGCGAAGAATATCAAATTTTGTGGGATACTAAACGCCCAGATTATAGAAATCAGGAGAAAAATCAGATTTTTACTGAGATTGACAAGAAATTTGAGTGTTCCGCGGAAGAAATTCAGAGGAAAATGAATCACCAATGAAAAATGTATAGTATTATCTCAAATAAGTAAATACTTAGTATACGGAATGGATAGTACAAATGAGACTATAAACCTGATGCTAAAAAGAGTAATGTCACCATTGCGCATTCGTAAACAGAAATAGATTTTCTTAGTCATGTATCCTTTTTTGCAATGATTGGACTTATTTCTTCAATTATACATATATTGAACTTCCACTTCATTCATTCGTTTGGAGCTATAAAATTATTGAGCATCTGCAATTTAAAGTTCCTTTATTGGGCACAAATATGCCTCGTATGTTTGCAACTTTTACGTTGCTTCTTCCTTTTTTTAAAATAGTGTGCGCAATAATTAGAGAAAAACATTATGTTTTTTGACATCCATGTTCACGATTTCACTTCGCTTGTAGTTCGAAAGAAACTGACAAGATGGAAACAGCAAAGAATAGGCAAAAGTCCATTTCCAATGGAAATGGTTCTGAGAATTCTATCGGATAGTAAGCTGTAGGAGAGACAGAGACAGTAGATCTTTATGCACCATAAATATGCAAAAGGTATATGTCATTTATGCACTAAAAATATGCAAACATGCATATATACATATAATATAGTGTAATAATTTATTGTACACAATATATTGTGTTATACAATATTTTCTATTTACATACATGTATACATATAGTTAACAATATTTTTTCGAATCATTCTTGTATATTATAATTCGTGTTACAATAAATTTTGAGCATTTTTTATAAATTTAACGCTGTTAGTCGATGGCATCTTCGTCAATAACAAAATTTTCAACTTAAATTTGCTTTAATAACATTTTATTAGGTTGTCTTACTTTTGCCATTATTTTAAAATATGGTAAAATACTTAATCGACCTGTTACACCTATACACCATGCTACTTTGTTGAATTAAATACTATACTATTATACCATTACGCTATATTATACCACACTGTTATGCATACAGGATTATGCATTATTATATGTGTACTATTCAAAAATACATTTGTTAAAGTCGGGGCCATCTCAACAGGCGGCTCAGGGTCAACAAACCCCTCGCGCGCCTTTCTGGCAGAGTGCCCCCACCGCGGCAGTTCCCCGTGCGCGTGGACGCATGTGAGCGGACTCTCCTTCCCTATTACCTTTCTCGCTTCTTCCTATGTCGTTCCCCTCAGTCCAGGCTCTTTCACGTTGCGTCCTTCTTTCTTCTTATCTACCGCTCTCTTTCCTCGCGGCGTGACGCAACGCGACGTCCAGGAAGGGGAGTCCCCTCACGGATATTCAACACATGCGGCAAGTGCGTCCGCGCGCACGGGGAACTGCCGCAGTGGGGGCACTCTGCCACAAAGGCGCGCGAGGGGTTTGGTGACCCTGAACCGCCTGTTGCGATGGCCACTACTTTAGTCACTTTTCACTATTTCACTCAAATCCTGTTGGCTGTAATGAACGAAGTAAACTGTTTGAATTCCAAACACAAACTACCACAACTAAAGCTGCGTCTACACTATGTAACAAAACAGTGTTATATAACAAATTATTTTATAACTTTGTTATATAACATATTTTTATAACTTGTTACAAAATTATGTATTTAGTACTGTTTCTCAGCATTTCTCACATCAATGATTTCAAACGTGGAGGATGTTTAGATAGCACAGCAAGATTCGTTGTTAAAAAATAAATAAATCCTGTGGTTAAACTCTTGCTCTTTAAACAAACTTTTGAAGCGATTTTAATAAACTCCGTGGCACTTACTCCAGAATCGTCAAGGGCAAAATTTCGAAATCATATAATTTCTGACATATAAATGTTATATAACTATGTTATATAATATTTTTCTTTTTTCGTTTTCTCACAAGTTTTATAACTTTGTTATATAACGTGTTTTGTTATACAGGGTGTCCCAAACTAAGTGCGAGAGCCGTTAAAGGGAGATTCCTGGGGTGATTCTAAACAACTTTTTCCTTTGCAAAAATGTCCTTGGAAGCTTTGTTAACGAGTTATTAACGAAAAACACCGACCAATCGGGGAGCGAATACAGCAGATTAACGCTGGCGCGGACGATGGCTGGCCAATACTACTCACAGCTGCAGCCCGCGCTGAAATTCATACACTGTATTCGTGCTTCTATTGGTCGGTGTTTTTCGATAATAACTCGTTAACAAAGCCCCAACGAAAATTTTCACTAAGGGAAAAGTTGTTTAAAATCACCTCAGGAATCTCCCCTTAACGGCTCCCGCACTTAGTTTGGGACACCCTATATAGTGTAGACGTAGCTTAACGCTCAGTTACAAGATTACTCAATCACAAAAACATAATTTCGTTTTTATGATTCATAAAGTTATAATATAAGAATTTACTGATTGACTAAATAAATATAAAAATATATTTTTAGAATCCTCTAATCACAAAACAAATTTCTGTCGATATCCGATTCCATTATTTATTTTCTATCAAAATATGCATTTGCATAAAGATCCACTGTCTAGTAATACCTATTGAAGGGTAAAAATCCTCCAAGTTGTTATCAGGTGGACACGCAATGCGAGAATACTCTCGAGAGCGATTCTCGAGAGAAACTCTCAGACGGACACGTACCTTTACGTCTGCCTTCCGAGGCTACGGTTACAGTGGATGCGTTTTCCGACGAACTGCGTTCCGACGAATATGTTTAAACTGTTTCATTGTTCAGCGAGGAACAGTTCGGACGTATTCGTCAGAAAACGCATCCACTGTAACGGCAGTTCAAGACAGACGCCCCGATCATCGTTTTTCAATAACATTTCTATACGAATCGCTCGCGTTGAGAGGCAAATACACCAAAAAAAGCTACTCGAATTGTCTCAGACACTCCGAATTGCTCGTTTTCTTCTCTGTACAGCGCTAAAAATGTTCCTGAACATAAGCCCAGAACATCCGCCGTGCCGTCAATTGATCGTGCAGCTCCTTTCCTTTCTGTGGAAGATCCTGCTGTTCTTTCGTACCCAGCGGCTGTTCCGTTTCTACTCTAGCTCATTGCTGGTGGCGTACGATGCGACAAGACTGCGGCATTATCTTCGTCCACACACGGACACCGAGAGCGCGGCGAGTCACGTAGCCGAGCCGTCCTCGCCCGCGACTGATCACGCGACCGCGACGAATGCGTTCAAAGACGGCGAGGCGACGAGCAACGCAACCGCCGTCGAATCGAATAAGAATCGAACGACGGAGAGGCTACATTTCATGAAACGGAGCATCAGTCTGAGCGGCGAGTGCGACTCGCCGGTCAAAGAGAAGACTCTGAACCGAAGCGAGTCCTGCAGCCTCGATTTGCAAGTGGATCGACTTTGCCGCGCGCATTCTTACGTCAACAACACCGACGACGACGTCGTTAGGACGAAAGAGGATTACGACGCCTTGCTGAACGACCTCGGCAGCTCATCCGCGGAGAATCAGAATTGGGTTCGAGTGAATATGATTGATTTCACCCACGTCTTCCCGGCGGAGGATCCGAACACGTTGGACACGAATTATTTGGAGGGGATCGAGAACTTGATCAAACTCGTCGAGATGTTCTTAGCCTCGAAGAACAACACCGCGTAAACTTATTTATTTTAATTTAGATTGTTGATGTTCTTCCGCGTTTCCTTTTCCGATTGGGGCGTTACGAAAATGTGTTTTCTATTACGCAACGAAAATTGTATCCGTTCGACGACTAGGACCAGTCCGAATTGCAATTCTTATGAAGCGTGAATCGTTGCGCGGTCAGAAACGTTCCATGAGAAGCTCGTCGGGAATCCGTTTCGACTAAGGAGAGAGAATATTTATCGTCGTTTGAATAGCTTTCGCGCGACGTTTCTGCGACCTGTAGTCGACGCGACAACAGAAGCACTCGAAGCATTAGGTGTTTACTCGTTACGCACCCTGACGGAATAACCGTAACGTTCACGTTTTACGATGCACCCCATTTGTCGCGATCACTGAAAATTACACTCGTTGGTTACACCGATAAACGAGCGTCAACGCGCGTCTGCTCGTCGTTCAATTGAGAATCCGTTCTCGTAGCGATTGTTTGTATCGTTTCTTTTCTTATGTTGTTCCTGTGCAAATGAACATTGTGTCGTTACACATACCAAACACGAAAAATTGTTGTGCTGATATAATACGTAAAATAAAAAACGTTAACGAAATATGAAACACTTTTAATATCGTCCCTCGCGAACGGATACGCGATGTATCTCAAGAGTTCTCTCTCGACCGGGATTAACGAGGAATTACGTAGCGAATATTTATCGTCGACTTTCGTCAACGAAGACGTAGTCCTAGAATATTCTGCAGTCGAAAATCCGAGTGGAGCTCGCAGCGAGGGTGGGAGTGTAAAATGATATGGGAAAAGGACTTTCAAGCACTCCATAAATCTTAACTGTGGTACTCAAGTTATTTTCGGGCGATGCTGTTGACTGTCGCATCGAAGAAATAACACATATCGAAGCATAAGCGAGCGTAGTAAAGAATCTGAGTTGCGCCACTATGCGCTGCTATCCTCGAGGTCGTTAAAGCATTCAGGGGCTTAGAGCAGCAAGTGATCCTCAATAGTTTGAATACTAAAAATATTCGAACGCATCGTAGCGGAACCAGAACACCTGAATATCTGTTTTCATTCTGATCGTACCAGGAAACGTCTGACGCATACTTTGGTTCATTCATTGGAGGAAATATGCCATAATGAAAAGACTTTTTCAACATCAACTTTTTATTTTTTAACGCAGGAAAGCTCACATTTTTTCTGTTTAAACATGCATGGACAATCATACGAGGAATTTTTAGTGTCCTTTTACACATACACTGTGGTGTATTAATCCTATTACGATCTTGGGGTCCTTTTTGACTCTACCATATATTTTATTTTAGTCAACTTTAAGAAAAATGTAAAAAAACTTGTGCTATTATCAGCGTTTGCTGTTGCTTGATACAGTATTAAAATTGTGCTATATAAATTAGTAATTATATGGTAACAGTTAATGTTCTTCTAAATTCAGACTTTTAAGAGGTCGTAGCAGGGTTAATAATTTGGTAGACTGTGAATTTTCATGCAAAGTTAAATTGTTACAAACATAAATGAGGAATTCAAACTTGGATAACAGAATGTCTTATTTTTTATATATTGTAATTTGAATTATATTTTGTATATTTAGCATGTGTTAACAGTCTCGTAAATCTTTTGCATACTTAATATTACCATAAATACATAAAATCCACAGTCTATAAATTGAGTTAAAAATTCTGGAATCGGCAATGAATCTGCATAAGGCATTATGAAAGGGACCATTTATAAGAAATTAAGTACGCATATTAAATATAAAGTACTTTCTTTAATTACTTACAATACATTTACAACTAAACTGCTTTAAATTCTAAAACTCAGTTCTTCCATAGTGTGTACACATTATTGTGGAATCGTATGTAACGCATCGTTAAACAAATAATATGTACAAAAAAAAAAACAGAATAAGCGTTGTCTGAAAATCATCCTTAGATGAAATTAAACAGACGTTTTTATCCAGTTAAACAATTTCAGAGAACGAAGTCATGAGTTTGTTTGAATTTCGAGCTACAATTTTGTCGCTACTCGTTTATAATTAATTTACGCGTTTCAGTGTGTTTATAAAAATCATGCATAATGTCTTGTATGCACGCACATGCAAATCAATACAAAAATGATGTTTCCTTATTAATATACGGATATTTATGGGAAATTTATGGCCAGACACGCAAACTGTTTCGCTTACAATGTGTAAACGGATTAAACGCTCACAGTTTTCCACACATTGATTTATCCACTAGTAATAATTTATTTTCGTCCGTCCGTTCGCTCTCAGACTTTTATTATTCAACGCCAGATTTACTATTAATAACAAGGTAATTTTTACAATTTGTATTTATTAACGAAAATGTTTCGTGGTTGTTCAAAAATATAAGCAAGTAATATATTAATATCCTTTATTCGATCTCGCTTCATAGTACTTTCTTAATAGGATCATTGAAAAATTATTGCAATATCTCAAAAGCAGATCACATATTTAATTTTTATTTGGTATTTAAAATTTACGTTTAGAATGAGAATATATTGTATTGAATAGAAGAATATATTCTACATTTGTACAATGAAAGAGAAGCAATTCGTTATGGATGAAGAAATTCATAGTAAATTAATGTTAAATATTTGATAGATAAGAAATAAACGCGAAATTAGCGATGTATTTTATATTATATCGTTACCTGTTTTGCCTATTTTAGTTAAATTACACTTAATATTATTTTAACTACTTCATTACTTGTATATACAAGTTCCACAATAAAGTTCGTCAACAACAAACTGCAACTATTTCAATTCTTCGACTTTCCGGTAAATTTATTTTCTGCTTTAAACTATTCAAACTACGATGTAAAATTTTTTGTTGTACTTTTTATTAAAATTTTAAATACAAATCGTCAAACTTTAGATATTTTTTTATTCATTTTTAGAAGAGAAAAATTGTATAAATACTTTTTATTTACAATCAAATTCTTTGGGTCTGAAAACAAATCCATCATTAATTCAAATTTGTAGATTGATTTTAAGGCACTACTTTGAAAATATGTTCCATTTTATTATAGCTAAATTGTGAATATTAAAGACGATTTTCAACATTTTCAACAGTGCCTGAAATATCCATGGAAATTGATTTCGTCAATTTTTTATCAATTCTGTATCATAAACGAACGAAGTATCAAAATCACATAAAATTCTTTTCATGCACAGTACATTTTTACAATTAGTGTTTATTTCTAAAGTTTGACCATCAATGTTTGAAAAATTTTGTATCGTTAGAAAAATTAGAATCATCAGGAATTTCAATGCTGCATTGATCACATGCATGAAGAATTGATTGTTCTAAAAAAATTTTAAACTGTAATTTAAGATTATTTTGAAAAATTTATGAATATTTGCTCCGTTCATTGTTGACGAAATTAATTGTTAACAGTACAATGAACAATTCTAGTGATAGATATATGTGCACACAATGTATTTACATCCTAAATTTTGACAATCATAGAATAAGTAGCTCAATAAACCGTTTCTACAAAGAACAAAATACAAACACGACCATATTTATTTCCTCAAAATGTGTTTTATACAGCATGTTGAAAAAAGGGAATTACAATCAGGTAGAAACATGTATTAGTCACTGAAATGTACATAGATTTCTACCGACGCGTTTGTAATATACAATTTATTAATAAATAAGAGTTTAAATAGAGAAATATAACAACATTTTTAAAAATACTTCACAGGTACAAAAAATAAGTCGCGAACTTATATTTAATAAAAAAAAAATTTCCTCTTATTTTCGTATTTAATCTGAAATTTTGGTCCACCTTTCTTCAACACCCTATACAAGCAAGAAGAATCCACCTTAGATGTTAAACTACAAGTACTATTGTTAAAACAATTTACAAAACGTTCCAATACGTAAAATGAATAATTTCCTATAACACATGCATACAATCTGTGTACTTAATTTTATTATTATTATAGTTATTTGTTATTCTACGCCCGGAATCGACTTAATATGTACAACTTCACCCTTATTCATTTGAATTAGTACAGAAACGCTTGAGTACTTCTAAGTTACCGTATTTACAAGTATTTGCAAACAATTTGGGGGAGGGTCAGTATGAATTTACACGTTTCTTGGGCATTGCGCGCAGTCGTCAGTCCCAATTCAAAGCTCCTCGATCACAAATCTCATCGACAGACAGATTTAAAACATTCGAACACTCGGTCGGTAGAATTTCTACAAGTATAACATATACACGCTGTACAGTGTCATCCACGTATCTCGGAACCCGCGCACATAAATACGAATGAGTTCGGGTTCCGAGATACGTGGATAACCCTGTATACATATACATACACAGTTTACTTATACAAAATCGTTTAATTATTACGCGTTGTTGGGTCTCTAGTCTCTAAAGACATCGATACGGAAACGAAGCATCGTCGATTTATCATTTATATTATTCATTCGATAATATTCTATAACGATATATGTATAATACTGCATAGCAATAATGTGTACTGTATGACACGCATGTACATCTGTATAGCATACGATGCTACACTAATTATACGTTAATTAGGCCGAATACGCATTAACTTATCGAGTGGTTTATGCGGTCACCGGAAATCAAAAATAATGTTCGTTAATCAAACATTCTTCGTTAAGAGAGAATTAACTCCTTATGAATCGGGTGCATCGAATTATTTATTCTTTTTTTTTTAAAATAAACGTTAACAGTGAAGAAACAATAGGCGATCTTGAACTTCGATAATTACAAGTAAGAAACGTTCTGCGAAACAATCGAACAAAAGTGCACCGATGGAGGAGTTCTACCATTTCCGTTTTTAGAACCGACGGAAATGAAAGGGTCTCATTTGGCTAACGACGCGTATGATTTCAGTGCTTTTCACTTGACGGGCAAAGAAAGAAACGAGAGAAATCGATAATATCGGACGAAACAGACAAAGAGTACAGCCGTTAAGCTACAACACTAGCTGATACTGGAATATGAAGCAATTAGTTGAGAATTACTTGAATCGTCCACGTTTCAGGCAGGGTTAATTATATACTTTCCTTTCGCAGCTTGTTATTTTGAACGTTCACATTACGATTAAGTAACGCGTTGAACCCATCGGAGTAAGTTAAACGAAACTCTCTTGATCGAGAGAAGAAAGGATGAGAAATCTGTAAAGAAAGTTCATTCGCGCGAAAATCCTCCATCATCGCGATACAATTTTACGAATATTCATTTTTATGGAAATTTCAACGTCTAATTAATAAGTGGAAACGAATTTTACGACAAGATTTAATTACCCGATTACCAAGAGTTAATTACCGATATTTTTCATCGTGGAGTCGGTGAATTGTCATAAAGCATTGTTCGGTATTGAAACAATAAACAAAGAATGTTCGTGGATGCATACGTTTAATTAAAGTCAGAAAACAGCGGATACTTGCTTCACTACTTGCCATGTATTGGTTGCAGTTTAAATTGAAAATCCTTTTAAGCAGAAGCAAATTCCTGAGTTCCTTTCAAACTCTTTTAGGATTTCATGTTAGAAGACAAATTAAAATGCAAAGGCTATAGACATTAAAAGAATTAAATTCCGCACTATTTAATTAAACAATAGGTTTGTCTGTATTCATTCTACCGTGTTTCTCTCGAGCACCCTGATTGCTTCATGTTACTATAAATGCAGGCAATGCATTTTCAATATGACGTGAAGAAATAAAATACATAGACATTAAGAATGACTTTTTTTAACATTTTTCTAAAAATTAGGGGAAGTGTTAGATAAATAGAAAACAGATGGTCTTAGCCTGAAGTTAATTCATTTCCAATTGCATTTTTTCATAAGAATACATGTTTAATTGAAAGTTAAATAATTAAAAAACTACTGAATCAATTTTTATAAAATTTTGCGTGAGGCTTTACTATTGCATAAAGATTCATTCCTTCAATTTTCAAAGATTTTCGAAGATTTTCAAAGATTTTCTGAAGTTCATCCTTAAATTAAAAATTAAATAATTTAAAAACTACAAAATAAATTTTTCCTCATTTTTGTGGGGGATTTTACTATTGCATGAAGACTCATTCTTCCAATTTTTAAAAATTTTCGCTGATTTTTAATGTTACTGAAGTTCATCCTTAAGTACTTTTTAAAAATATGTCGCTCGTTTGATTGAAATTTGCAAGTTTAAAAGAACAAGATACATATAAGTCAAGGAGAATATGTCAATAAAAAATATTCTACCGCCGGGAAAAGTTTGCAATGGCCTTTTGAGAAATAAAAAAAACGCATTTAATTAAATAATATCTCCTCAAATATCTTCCTGTTTACTGAAATTGTGTGATATAAAAAAACACTTATACCAACGTAATAATTGAATTCATATAAAGAATACCTACTATTTTTCCAATTGCGAAGAAAATAATATATATCTATATTGTTTTGACAATTTAAAAATAGAATACTCAGGAAATCCGCAATGTATTAACAGTGCAAAGTTTATACGAGAAATTTGTAAAAATATTATCAGGCCAATTTAATAATACCGAACAGTGAGTCGTCAGCAGGTTTCATCAGTTGAGAGCACAAATGAGGAAGTGTTAAAAAACCGTTCGTCCAGTCATAATTTAATTGGCGCTTTTGTTTGAGTCGAAATTAATTAATGAAAACGCGACAGCTGTTTCTTTGGTAGAACGAGAAAGTAATGATTAGCGTAGATCTTATTCTCCGGGGGAATTTACGATTCACTTCTCATTGATTAACAAACGTTTTCGAGGCGAACAATAAAAAAGAAAAAGTGCGTAACTAGTTTATATCGAAAATAAGTGCACAGTTTATACACACCTTCTTTTAAATTTTTTCTTTTCGTAAATAAAGCTTCTCTTTCTTTGACCCTTATAATTACGAACTCTACAGAAGTTTACAATTATTTACAATCAAAGCTAGGGCGCCATACCAGCTTCGACCGGAATTAAATGTCAATGCAATCACGGAGGACAATTTAATGATTTACAAAGAAGCACGAAAGAATGCACGCGAACGCGCTACGGTATTCGTGTACCCAATCAATCAATTATAACGGAGATTTAATTAAATTTAACGAAACACGAATGGCAGTTTCGAATCTTTCAGTCATGCGAACAGTATGCATATGTACTTATATACATTCGGACTGTCGATTATACGACCGGACCCACAGTGTCACGTTTATGGCTAATTACCTGGACAAAACACGTAACTTAGTTTCGTAAGAAATAAATGCTCATCACGCAAAGTAATATCTAGACAATAAAAAAAACCAATATTTCTTCATCGGTATTCCCCTCGAAGTCTTACCTACAAGAATTAGTACACGTTGATTAGATTCAGTGGATTAGTTTTTACAAGGACTTTTTTGGAATTAATGTCAACAAATATTGACAAAATAAGTAGTCTATTGATCTGTTTATACTTAAAATTGATGTTCTACGATGGAAACTCACAAACTATTTTAATTAATTTATTATAGTTTATTGCTTTTATTACTCACGTTATGTTTGTAACATATAAAAAGCTGAAATCGATAAACACGAAAATTATTTTTATTAGTAACGCAGCAGGCTTTAAACGTTTTTTAAATGTAAATTTTAATATACGGAAATGAGTGGAAATCAGTAATATTATTATTTTCAGTGAGACAGATCATTATTTTATACGAATTCGCAGTCTGACCAAGTCACTCTTTTGTTTAATTAAAAAAAAAAACTGTTTGGCCTATCGTCAAATACTCTTTATATTTTATGAGTCTATTAAATATGCTACCGATAGCGCAAAAAAGTGTTCCTAACATCCTGGTAGTTTCGGCTCAGTGAAGCAAAAACAGCAAAAATGCGTCCGTTTACCCCGAATGACTCTATATCATAGAAAAAAATATAATGTGATACCATTTGAGAAATTCATTGAAATTAGACGATGATTGTCCAAGTAACTTTTCTGATGAAAATATAGTTTAAATCCATGATGAAGAATTTAGTTCTGAGAACGATGAAGAATAAAGATATATTTGGTTTAAAAAAACTTTTTATTGAACAATAATAGTATATAGTAATGTTAATAAATAGTGAATAAATAAAAAAACAAGTGTATTTATTTTTTCAAACCACTCTTTATATTAATAAACATAGAAAAGGGTTTTGTCCAGTTGGCATCTCTATTCGCGACATTGTGGAACCGCTTCAATCCATCGGGAGAATTTGACAAATCGGCTGATTCGTCGGAATCTATCACAAAAATTGGCGGGGGGCAGAAAAATTTCATTTCGTTGACTCGCGTTTACAACCGACGGCAACGATAACAACGGTTGTCGATAAATTACGCGTCGTCGAATCGCGAATCCATTAATTGATCCCTTTCCCGGATGAGACAAATGACGATGAACAGGACGAATCTTGATCCTCGAAGGATTTCTCGCGAATAACCGTTCTTTTCGCTGGTAGACACTGACGTGACTACGACAGAGCGGATAGTAGGATTATGCAGATGGCCGTTCTAGATTGCGCCAGAAAATTCGAGCTAGTACCCCTGGATGACATCGATTGCGCCGTGTTGTCGATTCTTCGTGGCCGTACCTCGCTGTCGATGCTTTTTCGCCCTTTTGTCGTCACATCGTTTTCAGCATCGTTGTAACTGCAGCTTCTCCCTCTGCCGCAGACCCGTATATCTGAGAAAAGGGTGATTGATATATCAGGGGATGGTAATTCCGGGGTGAAATTTTTTCGCGTCGAGAGATAATTCCGTCCATCACGCCAACTACATCGATCCTATATTTATCACTCGGTTACCGATCACGCATCACGAATTTAATATTTTGTCCGCACAGAAGCCAGAGAGTAGAAATTTTTTCCATTTATTTCACGCCTTGCGAAATATTCGAGGAAAATTTTGATTAGTTAACGAAGTTTAATTAGGGCATCGTACAAGTGCCGTTCAAAGTATTTCATTTGCACCAACAAAATACGTTTAATCTTAGCGCGTTTTTTTTGCCGCCGCATTATTAGCGACGTGAATAGTGAATATTTATTTAGATTTTTCCCACGATTAAACTAGTTCTTGCTGAAAATAAAAATATGATTGAGTAAAAAAAAAATTCCTGGAAAACATGTTATAATTAAATGACAGAAGTGAATTGCGTTTGAAGTTTTATGCGAGAGAGAAATTAGTTTATAGAAGATAGATTTATAGATTTAAGAATAAAGATTTCTTTCAACGATTACATAAACAATAGTTAGACGTACTGAAAAATGTGGATTATTAAAAAATACTGGGGAATTTACACATCGATGACTTAAAACGTAAAATCCAGCAATAGAAATTCTAAAGACGTCCCTTGTTATTCTTCTTTTTCTCGTTACGTTTGCTTTCAGTCAATGTTTTCTCTTCTGCTACATTCTCCTCTTTACGTATGCAACCAGTCGTTTAGTCTTTAAGCGTACTTGTTGGATTAAAGAAACGTGGTCTTGATACATCATTCACCGAAGTTTCTTAAAGTACTCACTTTTATGAAAAGAGAATGCATTAAACCAGTGCCACGGTTCTTTCTAAAACAGTAAAATTACTGAGGAAACATTTACAGCAAAGTATATATTGCCATTGTAATTAAATATTTGTTTAACAGTCATTTGATTGCCTCTATTCTGGTGAAATATTAATGAATGTTCATTCAATTGTGTTTATCATAGTTAAATATTCATTTAATGCTCATTTCATTGCGTTTATCGCGATTAAACATAAATAAAATGTTTGCTTAATTTTAATGCTAATTTATCTCTACTTTCACATATTAATCTAAATCTAAATTGTTGAATTATTGAGACGTTTTAATAAATATTCCATATGATAAAGTAAAACCGTTTTCAATCAGAATCAACGTATCATTAATCCACAAATAGTAGAAAGTATGCAGTTTATGTCTTATTTTCTGAACATTTTCTGTACAATATGCGGAAACTATGATTGGAGCATATTATGCAGTTCATTTATGGTTGTTACGGACTGAAAAAAGCTCCCTTACTTTCTATTATATTGATTTCACCCTAAAGGGATGGGATTTTTTATCCGAGAGAGTTTATATCTTAACCCTTTCGCTCCAAAAGGCGCATACGTATACGCTGAAGAAAGAATCACTCGTTAGAGGAGAAAACGTACTAAAAGAGAAGAAAAATATTAGATGCACTCGTTATTCATTATTCATCGCGTTCTGGTTTTCATCGCAGCAAGCATTTATCAAAAGTAGAAGAAGGCGAACTTTAACTCTAAACGCACCGCAACGAGGTGGTTGAAATCTCAACTGTAATTCAGCGAGAAGAAATGTTGATCAAATGTTAAAATTCGACGAATTTCGCGATGAACTTTTTTTAGTTTCTCTTTTCCAAAAAAGGCAAATAATTGTTCGGCTTTCCATGGAAACTTTTCCTTCGACGGTATTATTTACTAAACTCCATTCACGTTTGCAAATATTAGTACGCAAAATTTTCTTTTTTTACATTTCCAAACATTAATTCATTCGATTTGCAGCAGAATTTTTTTAACCGTACTTGGAACGAGCGAATGTCGTAAAATAAATACGCGCAGCTACGTAACGGCGGTGAATAAGCAGAAATGAGCCCCGCGCCGCGCCGCCAGGACGCCTCCTCGCCAGACGGCAGATTATAATCGAAAAGAGCGCGAGATGTCGGGAAAACCCGGAAGAAAAGTTTTGCAAACGAAAGATCGGATAACTCGGCCGGCAGTCGGGGAGCGACCGTGGCGTAGTAGTTCATAAACCGCATGGGATTTCATCAAAATCCCGTTGAGAGCGCGGCGTTTGTCGCTTCGAAAGAGATCTACGGCATTGTGCCACGTTGCTGAAAGTTCGCGGGTAAATTTCACGCCTTCTCGCGAACTTTCCCCTCAAAAAGTTTCTCAGCCCGCGGTGCGTAAGTTCTCGCATTAAGCCCCGGCGATGATTTAAAACGAACTTCCACGGAATTTCTAAACGGGATAACGTACGGCCTCGCCTCTCATACTGGAAATCGCCCACCAACCTCGCCCACGCATTGATTTCGAGGCGCAACGGAAATCACGGTGGAATGAAAAATAGGGCTAATTCGCTTCCCAAAATAATCAGCTACGATCGAGGATTAATTAAAAAGAGACGAACTCTTTTGTTTTAATGTTTCTATAACAAATTTTACAATTTAATCATTTTTGAAGGCGATTCTTTCTTCTAATTATGCACTTGTCCTATCACTTTAATTGCTTTTTTACATTTGCACCGAAATGTTCTTGGTTTTGATGCTTCAGTCAATTCTGCATGTAACTTTGTCATGAATAAATCCGTTTTATTACACGTTGAATTCGAATCTAATTAATAACTTCTTTTCGAACTTAAATTCTTTATCTTTTGTCGTCTCGTTATAAATAAAATTAATCAAAGCAGCATTTAGCATAATGCGCATTAGGCGCAAGCTGGGGCCTCATTTTTCATGGGTCCATATTTTGAAGCTTTGCTCCGAATAAACAAAATAAAATTAAACAACAGATTAAAATTTTTATAGACACAGATATATGAAGTTAGAACGGATATTAAAGTTTCAACCAAAGTGATTCTTCCTTTTTAAATAATGTATGTAAATCCTTTTTAACATATGCTCTATTTTTATATTGTATGCATTTCTGCATTTATGCACATTCTTCTACATTTGTGCATACTTAAATTTCTTATAAATGTACAAAAATCCGCAGTCTATGTATTACTAACTATTAAATTCATAGTATAAATATTAGAAGTCATTGAAAACTGCTTCTTCATTTCAAATAATGTTTCCTATTCAATTCCTCATGTTCAATTTTTCAAATCTTCAACTTCAAACTTTTAAATCTTTAATTTTAACTTCTGTCAAATTATTCGTATTACGAATATACAACAAGCAGATCGTATTCAATCGCTTGCAAAATTGATAATTTTCTAAAATCAATCTTCTCATAAACAACGTTTGAAACAAAAAAAAAAAAAATTCTAAATTTTTTCATATTTTTTTACGTAGAATCACACTTTGACCAGTTGTATCACGACTTCTGTCTCACCTTATATTTGCTAAAACCAGTGCTAGAAAATAGTCTTACTTATTAATTTTTTTATTAAAATTTGAAAAGATTTGTTTTTAAAATTACTATAGAAATATTGCTGTCTATTTTAAATAAGCATAAAAAATATATTTATGTCTGATTATCATAAATAAACTTCATTCTTTGAAATCTCCTAATGATGTGCTTAGGATTTCTATAATAAATGCGACTTTGAATAAAAATACTTTTTTTTTGTGCTTGAATAAATTGCAAAGCTCCAAAGGAAATAAATGCGACGCGAATAACTTTCCTATGATCGCAGACTGATCCTGAAATGCACTATAAGTGACGGACACTTTCGCCGTCATACTTGCATTTATGTTAGTATTCTGCTATAGTAGAATCAGTTTCGAGTTCGATGTGGAAATTTCACAATGGCTATACTGTTATATAATAACGGTGAGAGTTCAACTTAATTTTTGTTCAGAAAGTTTCGACGACGTGTAAGCACGGTTGCATGCGTTTGAATACTCAAACTTGTTTTGGTAACACCGCAACTGTTGCTGAAAGATGCAATCTCGATGATGAAATGAAAACTAGAATTGTTGGCAATTATTTAAATTAAATATTTAAATTGTATAAATATCTATCGAGACTTGTACGAATGACTTAAAATGTTTGATAAATACACATTTTTAGGAAAATATTTAAAATTGTCTTTTTAACTTCATTAGAAATTATAAATTACAAAAATGTATTTGCTATTCGGACTTCAAATAAAAATCATACTTTGGAATTACTAAATTGGTCTTTTTGGTTAATTGTTTGTATAATCATTTTTGATATGCGATAGTAAAGTAATTTAATATGAAAGTTAAATCTAAGTAAAATCACAGAATAATCGTGAAGAAAATATAAAAAAAATAAATAAATAAAATAAAATATAGATAAAGTTACAAAATGTTCCAACTCGAAGTTCCAATTCTACAGAATTAAAAGTACAAGTTTCATTAAAAACGAAATGCGAGAAATTTGTTATTCAATATATTTAATTAAATAATTTAATGAATTCTAATTTCTTCGAGGGGAATTTCCAAGTATTTCAAAGAAAAAGTTTTCTCCCTCGGATATCTTTCGTGGATCACGAATGCAGGCGGAGGCATACAGAAAATCAGTGGAAAATTGGGAAGGTTTTCCTGGTACGTAAGGTTTAGGAATACGGTACGTATATCCTCATAGGAATGTTACACAAACATTGTTTTTTCAAGGGGAAGAGAACTCACGATGCGCTAATTAGGGCTGAAAGTGGTCTGTCTAGAAAAGGAAAATTACTGGCTCCTCTCTACTTCAATTCAAGTTTAAACTATACGTTCAATAATCATTTTTCTGGAAAATAGTATGTATATTCGTTGCAAAGAAAGCCTTATGACATGACAAGTAAAAATAATACTTGTTATATTCATGAAAAGTTTTCGGAATTCTTTCATATTTATATAGGAATTCGGGATAAACATAAAGTGAATTATGTTTATTGAACAAATGTAAATTATATATTAATTTAAATTTTGGCTAAGGCTTTTGCTTGCTCAAATTACTTTCTCTTTTTTTCTGGCTTTTAAATCAATCTTCTTTTTGTATACTTCATTCATATTCACTTTCTCTCACACATTTCATTCAGGTTTGTCGATTCTAAATTTATGTATTTCTATTTTTAATGTTAACTACTCCAGATCGGGCACATTTTATTTGAAGTAAGATAACAAATAATCATTTGAAGTAATGAGTTATTTCAAACATTTTATTACTTTCATTTTAGAAATAACACAGAAAAAATAATTTATTATTTCAGTTACTTCAGTGAAATAAGATAAATAATTTGTCATAAGAATTTATTGAACTAAATACTAAATTAATGAATATGGGAATTTTTATAGTTTAACCACTTTTCCCTTCAAAACTGTTCTTACTTTAAATAGTTTGCTAGAAGGATGTCAATATTCTAGTAAATCTACAATCGCAGCATAGGAAAACTGCCGTTAAATAGGTTTTGTATATTAAGTTCTCAATAATGTGTATCCTTAATTTTATATGCTCGAAACATTATACGAAAATTCATATTTGTAACACAATTGTCGATGTTGTATTTGAATAAATATTTGATGAAATAAAATATAAAATGAAATATTATTTTATTTTAAATCTAAATAATTAAATAATCCCTAGAAAAATAATTTTTCTGTTCAAATAAACCAACACATGATTATCTCAAATAACATGTAGCCTGATAAAAAAATAATTAGCGTAATGTTTATTTTTAAAATAATTTATTTAGATAATGCCTGCTTTAAACATTGAACGATATTAAAAGCTACTTACCTTCATTTTTAAAGGCAGTGGGTAGCGATGCATCCGTTACCTGGCTAGGGCTGGGCTCCGCGTTGGGTAACGACCTTTGTCGCGAATTTTGTATGTTCTCAACTAAGAATTAAAAATTAAATTCAGTTAATATGTATATTTCTAGTATAAGTGTGCATTTATATTTTTTTCATACTCTAATTATGCGAGTTCCAGTAGTATTATTATACAGTAGGACCTCGATTAACCGGCTTAAATGCACAGTCAAAATTGGGGGAACGTCTTTGACGTAGAAGTTTTTTATTTTTCACCGATTACTGTGAGCATATAGTCCAGGTTTTAAATATGGAAATTCGTATGTAATATCTACCTTCTTCGACTGTGGTGGTTGCGACAGTCGTCGTTGTCCTCATCTGCGTTGTTGGTGTTGGAATGTCTGAAAAATAAACATGTGATCTCATTTAAGTAGCTTCATTTGATGCAGGAATTGCGCACAACATAATTTATAATTTATAGACACAATAAGGATTTTTCAGTTGTATATTGAATAGCTTCATTAGATGTGCGGAAGTTATCTTCATTTTTTAATAAGCAACTCACGTGAGTCAGATAGTAAGACGAAATTTAAGGGGACTAGGCAGTCGAAAATTGATTTTTTATTGGATTTTTAGAAAGTACTATTGTTTTTAAATAAACAGAACTAACTAGAATCATCATACTATTCTGCTGGAGCTCGTTAAGCAAGGTATAAATAAGTAAAACTACGTTACAACGTAAAAAGAAGTTTAAATACATTTTTCTCGAAGGCCTTTTTATTTTCTGGATTTTTCACTTATTGCGAACAAACGGGAGTTCAAATCGACTTGAAAAAATTATAGGATATGTCGAACATATACCATTTTGAGCTAAACCTCTAACATGGTCCATAAAATTCGAGGTTTTCAGAAAAAAAATTAAAAAGTCGGTTTTTTAGTAGCGCATAAAGCAGAATGAATTTTTTCCGATAAAATCGCCGTTTCTCGGCCATAAATTTATTAACATTGTTTCAATTCTTGTTTCTATAGGTTCAACCCGAAACTGCGTACCTAGTAAATAAGAATCAGACCGTGAAATTGGAATACGTCACTTTTTAAGACCGATATCAGGGCAAAACCACAGAAAAACGTTGAAATGTTTATCAGTTTACCGTCATTTTTAAAGCACATATATTTTTCTTACCAATTTTTAAAAAATCTCTATGATAGTAATACACACTGGGTATAACGAAACGTCTGGTAGATTTGCTGTCACTTTTTTAACAAACAAATAAAAAAGGAAGCTTCTTTTTTGCGTAAAACAGCCTAGTAGGGTGGAGCGAAAAAAACTTTTTTTCCACGATCAAATTCTAATAGTGCGGAAAAGTTGCCTACTCGACCCTATAGAACATGCAAACAATTTCAGCTTAATTGGATAATTTCTTCTGTGTGCACCAAAAGGCTTAATTTTCAAAATTTTAATAAAAAAAAAACTCACGAAAGTTCAACTTCCTTCCGTTGGTGGATTCTGCCTTTTTCTTTTTATCCAGACCCATATTTGTTGCGTAAATAAAGCAAAGAAACACTCATGGCTGGTTTCGTAACGACAAGAATGGCCTATTGGCACTTTAAAGTATCAAAAAATGCAGCTTGGCTCACTTTCCTAACGGAACAAGTGGCCCAGAACCCACCACGTGGAGGTAGCTGCACGTCGGGCTCCTTGTTTTTTTTTATATTTTATGTTTTCGGTTTTTTTTTTAATTTTATACAATTAAAAATTTTTTTTTATTCAAATTTTGAAAATTAAGCCTTTTGGTGCACACAGAAGAAATTATCCTATTCAGCTGAAATTTTTTGCATGTTCTATTGGGTCGAGTAGGCAACTTTTCCGCACTATTAGAATTTGATCGTGGAAACAAAGTTTTTTTCGCTCCACCCTATTGCCTAGTCTTCTTCACATACTGGATATTAAAAGTACTTCATACAATTGTTTTACAATGCGTTCATTTATGTTATCGTAAAATAGTATCTTCAAAGTGTGTAATTACGGGATAAAATATAGTTGAAATTTTACACAGCGTTGTGCCTGCAAGACATTAGCCAATCCGCGACATTCCCTTCCGTTTCGGTTACTTTGTACACCGTAAGGAACAGTTTAAAATGCAAATGCGCATTAGGCGATGGCTACCACCGAACAGCCATTCTAGTGGTTTTTCTGTAATTCTATCGACCAGGTAGCTGATTAAAGTACAAAGCCAAGAAGTTTAATTTGCAAGTCGACCAGCGTGAAGTCCACAATTATAATTCGATGGATATCCATGGTCATGGTTTCTCTTTGTCGCGAAATGGAGTGATAAAACAATTCACGAGTGGTGATGTCCAACTTGTATTTATTAAGATAAGTATATTTTAGAATGGGACGATTATTGGAACTGTGAATTATTTTCTCAAATCATGTAATGTAAATTACAAAAAGAATAGATCGTCTGGGACAAAACAAAGATAGTGGTTTAAGTCCTCCTATTCAAGACACACCTGTAAAGAAATTAATCAACACTACATCAGATTATATGCAAAGGCTTCAAAATTTAAAATATGGTTGCACTGTTAGTAATTCCACGCAACTCTTGAAATTTGAACTTCTAAAAAATTATTACCTATTAGCTATAGTTATTAACTATTAACTAATACTAACAGAAGGATAAACGATTTATTATCAAAGCAAGTGTAATATAATTTTAGTCGATTGGAATAAAAAGAATCTTCTGTTTTCGTTATACAAACTATATAATTTTACAACAACGTTCACCCCTATTAAAATTCTTTAAAAGCAATCCGCGAGAAGAACAATGCTAATAAATCTAAGAAGAAACAGCATCAAAGCGCGGTAAATTACTTAAATTGTTTCAAGGATGAAGAAACCACAGGAGAAATATATTTCTCGTTTTAATCTCAATCCCGTGATATTCATCCCGCTGAAACTAGAGTGTTGTTGCAGGCACCAGGTGGCTTCGTGTCAATTCTTTTATTAAAAGCATAACGCGGACGCCGTTCAGTTTTCGTTCCTCTTCCATTGAAAGAATTGTATCAGTTTCCATGATTTCAAACGAGCGCGTTTCGTATACCACGTTTCATTTTTTGTCTAGTTGCACGCTCACCTTCTTGGAATGAAAATGATCTTATATTTACTTCCTACTCGCCTTAAATATAAATATAAGAATACTTACGGTAAAGTCTGATGCTGCCATCTGTTTCCCCAAGAGAGTTCTTTGATATGCATTTGTACATTCCGTAATCGGACATCTCCACCGAGAGTATTGTAAGTTTCATGTGTACTTTGTACGTGTTATCCGAGAGCGATTGCTCGTATTTCGGTCCTGGAAAAGAAAGAGCAAATGAAAAATTAACAATAGCATTCGGGTATATTTCTTTGTAGCTCGCGCGAGCCTCAAAATAAGTACAAAACCAATTTCCAAATTTCCATTTTGAATTTCTATTTCTCGAAACATGCTCGCTTCGGCAATTTCTAAAGTCAATCTAATCGCAATGATTATCGTTCGATAGTTTAGTCGCTTCGATCCTATCACAACTAAAACGTTGCTGCAGATGAAAGCAATTTACTATATCTGAAACTAGTTTCATGGTTCTATAATATTTTGATCCCATTATCAAGTCTTATACCGCGCTAATGAGTGTATAGCGTGATCAACTTCCATAATGGTACTAAAGGCTCCTATTCTTCTACTTTTGGTAGAACGCGGCGCAGAACCTTCTCATTGTGGTTGTTATATACCCCGTATTGAAAGCATGAATATGCAGCATTTAAAAAGGGAACTGCCACAATTGAAAGCTGCGCTGAATCGAAATTAATAGTCGCTGTTTTGGTAAACCAGCGGAACTGTTTCTCTTTCGTAAAATGTAGTTGTCGGAATTGTTTTTGAACATTGTACATTCCTTGAAATTATTTCAACATGTTCCGAAATGGGACACATTAATTTAACTTTTGGAATTATTATTAAGCAGTAACTTATACACTGTAATTCATTACTTTCTGTAGATCTGCGAACTAGCGCTGCCTCTTATTTTTCCACTGTCTTTTATTTTTCTTATACTTGATAATTCTTTTCTTTTTCTAATTTTTGTTGAAGTAAGCGTTACTTATAGTATCTCGTCGATTACGTGGTTAATGATAAATTTTAATTATATAAAAGATAAGCGAAAATTGGAGGAATGAATTCGGAAATTCGGTATAGGAATCATTCGGTAATTTTTTAATTATTTAGGTTTCAATTCTTATGAGAAAACGCAATATTGAGAAATATATTACAATATTAAGAGCGAAGTTGCTAATAGTTACATTTCAGTTACATTTCACTAAACAAATTTATGATAAAAGATCAATATTTCTTACTGGTTTTCATCACAAGAAGAAGCTTTATTAATATCTTGGAAGTTGATTAACTTTTGGCTAACATTGCTATTGAAGTTCATACTTAAATCACTTTCACGGATAAAAAACATCGAGGACGAAGATATCGATGGTTATGACTTTGGAGATGAGAGGGAATTTCCAAAAATCCATTTAATGTTTCGAGTGGTAATACTCAGAAATACAGTTGAGCGTTGTTAAACTTTTTCATCTGGTTTTCGAACTCAAAGCCGGCGAAAGTTTTTCTTCCGTTTTCTGCGGTCGATGGTGCTACTACAGAAATGCATTCTACGTTTCTCTCCTTCCCGTTGCTCTTTCTCTATCCGTTAGGAAGTTTTCCTCCGGCTGAGAAAATACTTTTCCGCAGATTTCACTACCTAGCCTTCGCGCGACCTCGAATTGCTAATCGTAAAAGATTGTCCCACTTCGCATATCAATGTCACTATTTGTTAAACGATGTTCCTCAGTTCGATGAAGTCATCTTTTCCAAATGCAATCGCGGTAATATTCACTGTGGAATTAACATTTTTCAATAGCATTTTGGGTAGCGCTTTTCTCTTTCGTTTCATTTCATCAATGAATTTATTGAGAAAAAGTGGAATTGGTGCCAAGTTATAGAACAGATAGTATTTAATATAATCGAGCCGCTTATTTTGAAAGAGGCCTAAGTCTATTTATACTTAAATTGAGATATTTATTATTGATAATGTCCGAAGGCAGTGATGAAGGTAAGTTTAATTAATTAGTACTTAACAAGTTAACCTCAGTTTTTGGACAATTGCTTTAGTTGAATAATCGGTACGTTTAGAATTAACATGTACGTTTGGGATGAAACTATTGCATCAAGAGGTGCTCAAGAAATAGCTTCATGCATCCTAAAACATGTTACAAATTTAAGAAGTGAAAGACACATTATAGCTTACAGTAACATGTGTGCAGGACAAAATAGAAACATTAAAGTAGCTTTAATGTGGCTAAAAATTGTCCAAACTGTTGAACATAATATGGAAATCATAGATCATACATTTTTAATATCAGGACATTCGTTTTTACCAAATGATAGAGATTTTGGCGTGGTAGAAATGTCATTAAAAAAAAATAATTTACTGTTTGTCCCCCAAGATTATTATAATATTATCAAAAAGTGCCGGAGAGGTAATAACTTTATTCTAAATGAAATGAAACAAGAGGATTTTGTATCAACAAAATTATTAGATGACGCAATTTTTAAAAGGGTAAAGAATTCTAACGGAGAATCAATAAACTGGTTAAAAATATGTTGGATGCGTTTTGTCAGAAATGAACCATATAAAATTTTCTATAAGACATCAATGAATGAGAATGAAAATTTTAAAGTCTTGGATTTATTACCACGTCGGGGTAGACCAAGAAAGTTCGAAAATATTGTATTGACACCACTTTATAAAAATATAAGACAAATTACAATAGCGAAATTCAAGGACACAATGGACCTACTACGATATATACCACCGAAACATCATGACTTCTTCAAATCCCTTTCACATACACAAAATGTAGATGAGCAGTAAATTGTTTTGTAATTTATGTAGTTAAAAAATGTTCTGAATTGCATAAATATTGTTTTTGGAGTGTTGTAAAGATATATAAAATAAATTGAGTATTTTGAGTATTGTTTTTTTCAATTTGAAGCATTTTAAATTATGTTGAATGGACTTGGGCTCTTTCAAATTTTATAACGAATCTGGTTGTTAATTTTGAAAGTGGCTTAACTCCATTCTTAGTAAGAAAACGCATATTATTCACTTAATAATTGCCATTATTTTAATAGGAACTGTAAATTTAACCCCTTTAGATACACTTAAGTAGTATGACTCATTGGTATCCTGTACGTATATTTTTAATTGCATTGAAACACAAACCCTTAAATATCTCAATTTAAGTATAAATGGACTTAGGCCACTTTCAAAATAAACGGCTCAATTAATTCCGTAAACATTAATGGTTATTTTGGTATAATAACTTAAATATTTGGAATGAATATTGGTTTCCTGATACATAGAAAACTGAAGAAGAAACGACATACCTATTAATTTTCTCGTTTATTATACTTTTTAAAGATCCTTTTTGCTATTATTTAAAGTCGGTCTCGCCCCTAGTGGGTGGACGCTCTAACCCAGACAATGGTTTTTATTGAAAATTAAAATAAATATTTTATTTTGTTGCGCAATAAAATTTATGTGTATTTTAAATTACTTTGGCAATGTTTTCATTTGTTCGAAACAACGATGCTACGATGTTTTCCCCCAAAAAAGTGGTCGAACTCTCCCGGCCATATCCTATATTTTTACTTGTTATTTACGCCAAGGGGTAAAACCGACAATTCCAGTCGAAGCAAGTACAATGCATTGAAATAAAAGTCTCGCGGATGTTAAACGACAAGGAGCCGCGAGGATGCATTGCAGGAAGCTGGACGGATCCGGACGTCCCCCGCTCAGGAGAGATTCGTCGGTTTAATGTTTCGGGCGGGAATTAATAACGCAGCGGACATCGTTTTCCCTGGGTAAACCGCACGTTAACGGCGAAAAGGACGGCGCAAAGAGCAGAAGTCATGACAATCACGAGTCATTAAAGTTGTACACGTGGCCCGACGAACCGAGAAAACGTCTGGTTTGAAATGGTCGAGGAGGGTGCCAGTCGTTGTAATGCAGAGAGGACAGGTTGGGACGGTGCAGGGAGGGGGGCACAGGGAGGGGTGAAAGGACAGTAATGGCATTGGTAAGTAGCTTGAGGCACGACACTCTCGTATGGAGGTTGCTCGAGCACCGTTGCTTTCCTTTAGTATTGTTCGCGCGGTGCTTGACGCTATCCAATAACAATCTAAGATCGCGTCGTTTCGAGATATAAACGGGAAACGAGTCCAGTCCCTGAAAAATAGCGTACTGACAATTGAAAATTCTTCTTCCCCTTTTTTCTGGGCTCTTCGGGACGGCAGTCGTTGCGATCAACTGCTCTACCAATTACTTGAGAAATTTTATTTCCAGTTTTTCTGGAACGACAGCGCGCTTGAACCTCTTGCCACCGAATTTTACGATACTTTGGGTCTCACTGTGATGCATGGAACGACATTATTTGTGTTTTAAATACACACTATTATAGGTGTGGACTACGGATTTTTATGTAGTTGTGGCAATTTTAATTATATAAAGATCTATGAAGCTGTTGATAGATGCCAACATATACTAAATATCGAAAGCATAATACGTACACGGTAGAATATTTGGAAAATAAGCTAATAACTCAGACAATTCTTATCATAGAAAGATCATGATTAACTGTTTTGAAAACATTTCGACATCACCTCTAACAAGACTTCATAAAAAATATGGTATTCCATTGAAAAAAATGGTGTTAACCTTCACATGACCTTGACACCTATACTGAAGGTCAATTAGGTACACCCATTTGATAGAGCCTTGAAAATAGTACTTTTGTCTAAAACATTTTTCACAGAAATGCTTTGTTTTTTAGATATTTGATCGTTCTGGGAGTTTTAGCACACCCTGTATACAGGGTGGTCCACGCTACTTGTGCACTTCTATAACTTCCAAAATATGCATTCCACAAAAAAATGTTGTATACAAAAGTTGCATGGTTTAAAGAGGTACATCATATAGTGCATTTATTTTTTCATAGGTGGAGGCGTTTCGGAGATTTGAAGGTCAACTTTGGTTTTTTAAATAGAATACCATATTTTTTATAGCAAAATATGGAACAATATCGAATTCGGAGAAAAAAAGTATTGACCTATTTCAGCCCTAAACCTAATAGCTAATGAAATAAATAATATCACTTTATTTATTGAAAATTTTGTTCACGTAATATCAAGTTGGAGATTCAACCTTATCACAGATTTCCGCAGGACATACTACGTGAAGAAAATTTTCAAGAAATAAAGTGAAATTACTCGTTAGCTATTAGGTTTAGGGCTAAAATAGGTCAATACTTTTTTTTCTCAGAATTCGATATTGTTCCATATTTTGATATAAAAAATATAGTATTCTATTTAAAAAACAAAGTTGACGTTCAAATCTCCGAAACGCTTCCACCTATGAAAAAATAAATGCACTACATAATGTACCCCTTTAAACGATGCAACTTTTGTATACAAAATTTTTTCGTGCAACGCATATTTTAGAAGTTATAGAGGTGCACAAGTTGCGTGGACCACCCTGTATAAAGTGTTCACGCTATTACTAACCAGCGTTTTTTTATAAATAATAAATATTACAAAAAAATTAAAGAGGAAAAGTAAGACTGTTTTTTCCCAGAAACATAATGGTGTATGCAATTTTTTTCTATTTACTTTATTTGTTGAGAAATAAAGGTGACCTTCAATTTTTTTTAATTGGCACGCTGTATATTTTTTTATGTTGTATGAAAGCGTGTGTTAAGATGAATTGAAAAAATACCTGTTGTAATCAAAGCAAAAGGAAGAACACGAATTATTAATATACATACACATATGTGTGTACTTAAATAGTTAATAAAAATCATTATTAAATACTGTTCAGGTATTTGTAAATGTAACTAAGAACATGAAAAATGTTTGAAAGTTATGAGTAGTCCTAATTTTTTTACCAGGAACTGTATTTCCTTTATATTCTTCAGAACTTCTACTTCTATCTTTTTCTTCCAGTAACATGTGCAAAATTTTTGCTCATCAATAAATATTTTTCCTTTTGCTTCTGTCTTGCGTTAACGTCGCATAGTTCCTAATTTGTTGTTGGCTGAAATGTTTTGCACCAGTTTCCACTAACCCCCACCATACCCCAGGTAATTAAAGAGTAATTAAAAACAGTAACTGTTCCAAAAGTAGGTCTTGCTTTTGTTGACGTCAAAAAGTGAGCGACACAGTCGCTCTCTCACTTTTCACCAGTAAACTTTTTTCCTTACCGTTTCCTTTGGTCATTCAACGAGAGGACCACAATATCGTAAGAGTTCACTTGTAGAATGTTCAACAAAGACAGGCACTTCAATGTTTTTTCGCCAGTTTTTCATAAGCCGTGCATTCGTCACGAGCAATGTTTAAGGTATGGACAGTTTCCGCAATTTATGGAGCATTGAAGCTGTTTGGACGATAATTCCAACCTGCTGGAGTAATGGCCGGTACGTGCGCATTGTTAGGATTGAACATAGAAACGCTAGGTGGTAGAACATATATTTCATACCCTGATAATAATGTTTACGGATAGTGTACGCAGAATATTATTACTTTGTTTTCAACTCAACGAATGCGATTCTACCAACAAGATATTGGTAATAATATTATGCAATTTATATTTCGATGGTTTAGTTTAGAATGCGACGTTTGTTTTTAATTAGCTAATTAGTTTTCTTGGAGTTGTCGAAAGTGTTTGGCGACTTAAAAAGTAATTGAAAAAAGTTTTAATTAATTTCCTCCTGGACCTTAAAAAACGCGAGAGAAGAGACAAATAATTTAGTTTTCCTGCAATTGGAATTCTCTTGTAGTATCGATTGAAACAATGGATACGACTGGCAATTGCGATCATTGTGCTGATTTCAAAAGGGCTCACGGTTTGTGTTTCTCGAAGTTTTCATTGTTATCTTCTTTATTTTCAAAGCTGTCGCAGTGAGTGAAAAAATTGAAACATTTTAATTAATTTCTGTTGCATGTTAATAAGAGTGCTCTTATTTTATATTAATAAAAGTGCTCCAAAGGACTTTGATTCAATTATTTTGGTCCTAGTATTAATGTAACCCGTTGTCAGAAAGTTTTTAATTTAGTTGATGCGGAGTTGATCATGATTGTCGAATGCAATTTCAAAAATAAGCTCTTTGCTTTCTTTCAAAGCAAAATGTTGGGTAAAGAGAATTCCATTCCGCGCTTTTGTACATTTTTAGGTGGAAATAATAATTTACGCGATGGTTGTATGAATAATTAATCAAATAGAAGCAAATCGAATAATACGATATGCAGAATGTCTATACGAGAAATAAGTATGCATGATTTTTTCCCCAACGATCTGACTCGTTGTTCAAACATCGAGCATTTTCCGAGATAATAAGCAACAATTCGGTTGTAATATCGTCCTGCTTCGTTACGCACCGTACTTCAATTCTCTTGAATACACATACTTCTATTTGTAATAACGTACTCCCTTGTATTTTTGCAGCTTATATTTATTCTCTAATTTATTTTTGAATTGTGGAGTATGGTTGCAATACCATTTAATGTTAGAAACACAAAGTTTTAAAGTATATTTTATGTAATATTGAAATAATGAATATTAAAATATAAATAAAGGGAACTTAAAATACTTCAGCGAATTTACAGCAGAACACAAATCTAATAATACTGCGAGTGCTGAAATTTAAACTTTTAACACGCGTGTATAAATATCCTCTAGCTACCTCCGTTAACCGTATTTACTAGTAACTATGTATGAGCGTTCGATGCGGAGACCGCACTGATTGCTTAAACGCATGTACGCGTTAATAATACTCAAAGGGTTAACGTGTTCAACGCCGTGGAGGTCACCGGTGACCGACACTTGACTTATCAGTGACGTCACCAGGATTATTAGTGATCGGAGACACCAGTATTAATTAAAGTACTAGCATCAAACAAGTGATAATACTCGCAAACTTCTCCATACTATTAGTATTATAATTATTGAAACGGGTATTATTAGTACACGTTTAGAGTTTCCGTGAACATTGATTTTGATGGATGTGCTTTGTCTTCATAGAAACTAATTTGTGCAGAAACTTTGACAAATTGTGAAGGATTGAAAGTTTGTTATTCGACAGAATTTTCATTGAACTAATAATAGGGTCAGATTTTATAACAGCTATCGCTGAATTTCGCCCTTTGCGAAGTAGTTAGAAAAGTATTAATAGAATTCGTAAAATTAATAGATATGTACACCTTTACTTTGCAATAAAAACGTTATTATTATTATTAATAGAAAATTTTTAATTAATAACATACAACTGAATATGGACTATGTTCTTTTGAACTTAGTTTATTTGTTGACAAAGTATAACTTCCTAAAATTCGGGTTCGTGGAGTCTTCTTCTATCATCAATAAACTTATTAACATTATCAAATTGCATTAAAGACAGATAAAAATTATTGTCCTATTGTTAGAACAATTCTTGTAACTTCTATTTCTCAATTCTTCTAATTTCTATTGTTAGAACAATAATTTTTATCTGTTTTTAATACAATTTGATAATGTTAGAAATTTCAATGCATGCAATTAAATGTAGTAAGTTTATTGGTGATAGAAGAACACTCCATGAACCTGAATTTTAGGAAGTTATAATTTGTCTATAGATAAACGTATTTTTCGTTATCTGTGACAATCCAATCTATTCCCAGCCTCAATATGTTTCAGATGTCAATTTTATCGAATTGACATTTCACGGACCACTATTCTATACCTCAATTTTTTGTTTTGAAGTAGTTTTTTATTATTTACATTTATACATATTTTGTATACCTATAAATCCTTTGACGATAGCCGAAAGTAATTATCCTTGCATTCCAATACTTTTTTCGAAGATTTTACTTATCAGATATCTCTTATGTTATTACGAGACTGCAGATTTTTATGAAAAATCCAATTTTTACACATAGAAACTGAAAATTAAAGTTTATATTTATAATTATATTTATAATTATATTTTTGGTATTTGGTATATTTTGATATCTTTCCGCATAAAAGTCTGTAATCTAATTATTACATTGCAAAGATACGTCAAAAAAATTACTGTTATGTATAAAAATAGCAAATATCAGCGGTACTAAATGTACTTTTAAAAATTCAAAAAATTTGTTGCAATAATTATAACATGTAATGGGGATTTAAAAGTAAAGTAATTAAAGTTTAAAACGTATTAAATTATACTTGAAAATGCTGTGGATATTAACAACGCGTACAAAAGATCCTTTCAAATTTACAGAGAAAATATTATAATATTGACTGAACTGAAAATGGGTGCGGTTTATACAATGTTTTGACCAGAAACCTGAGAAGCTCTATAGGGATAATGATGCTACAAGAAAAATGACTAAAGTTAATAGAACAAAATGGAGAATATTTTAAAGAACAAAGCTACATAAAAATGAAAAAAATTGTCTTTTTATCCGAAGCAATGACTCGAATTTTCCATTCAATCTAATATAAATGAAAGTGTTTTTATTTCATTTACACTTCATTTTTTAGTACTAAGGTTCATACACAATACTCATAATTTTAATTTATGGCATCTTTTGAACAATGAACCAACCTCAATAAAATCAGTAGGAAGTAAGTAATATCAATTGCAGTTATATCACCGATCATTACTCGGTATAACACATATCGTGTCTTTAGATTTTGTGCAAATAGCGACTCGAGATTAACTTAATTAGTTTTGCAATTAGCAACTCCACACGCGTTGTCTACCTTCTTACTACATTTGCATTCCCACGCCGAAAGCAGTCAAATGCATTTATGCGTGTTCAGCATTCTACTCGGTTACTGCACCATATGACGTTCACAGATATCGTCTCTCATTATTCGAAATAATCACACGCTTGCACAGCAATATCTTTCCTCTTGGGGAAATTGTGTTTGAAGACATGTTCATGAAAGCAACGGATAGCCATAAAATTCCTCTATGAAACGTTTACAGTCACAACAAAATCTTTACTTTTCAGTAATTTAAAAATTCAGAATATTTAAAAGTTTTCAATTCTGTTGAAGTTAAATTATAATGAGTTGTTTCAGAATCGAATTTTATTAAAAATGAAAAAAATTGTTCTGCTTCTATGATTTCAACATTTTCACATTGAATATTTAAAATTTAATAATTTATTTTAAAACATTTATGCAATAGATACACAAATATAAAAGACTCAAACTATTTAAAAGAATACATTTGCTAGTAGTATAATCTATGATTAGTCAGACGCGTTTTCTGTTCTGCTTACAATTTTAAACTCTAATAGCAAAAACAATTCTCATAGAAGTTAAGTAGCAATACAATTTATTGAACATTAGCAATACGTTTCTGAATGCAAGGTTTAATGAACTCTAACAGGTTAATGAGAAAAAATTATAGTATAACTGCTGCAATTCAAACTCTGGTCCTACCACCGAGCTACAATGCTACTTGGTGCAGTGTTCAATTCAACTGGACTTCAATGCAGGAGTAAAACTTTAATCATGAATATTTCCAAAAATACTGAGTATTTGACCCTAAAATGATATATATTCATAAACAGGATAACGAAAGCTACCAATGTCCAGGGTTTCAACTGAATCGGTGATCCGAAGGTCTTGCACTCTACTTGTTAGTGAGATTGAATAATTTATTCGCAACGTAACAGATTTCTTGATTGATAATTTTTATTACTAGCTAAATTTTGATTTCCCAATTTTTAGTAAATATTTGCTCTGGCGTTTGCATTCTTGTTTACGACACAACTATAAATCGAATGCTTCATATTATATCGGCAGACTTTATCCCCTTGGAAAAGATGGTTGTGTCAGCAATATTTCTGACGCTGTGATCAAAATTTTAAGCAAGGTTTACAAAAGGCGACACTCAGCAACCCGTCTCCTTAAATCGAGACAAGTTTATCTAACACAAGATAAAGTTTCAAGTGGGACTCGTTCGGCAATTTCACTCTTTTCGCACAGTCCTTCCTGCGCTTCCGAAGTAAATAATGAAGTATAGTGATAGTTTATTAAAAATACATTAACATTTACATTGATTGTAAACAAGATAGACAAATCCAATAAACAGTATGATTTTATGTCGATATTACCAATCTCTTATCTTACAATAAAACGATCTTCAAATTGATGCCGTCTATGCGGATTTGCGAAAGGCTTTTGACACTATCGACTATTTTATCCTACTCTGTAAGATAAGGACACGCCATTGGCTTCCATCGTACTTTTCTCTTATGGCTCTTAGTTTTCTTATACATAAAGTATTGTTAATCTTTAAATGGTATAGTGGAGTCACGGTGCAATACTAAATTAATTTTTTATAAACCTTGTAGAAATTAATAAGGGAGAGTTACTGATATGTTAAACTGTTAAACCATTTTTTATAGAGACTTTATAGCTATCTAAACCTGCTCGTTACCCTAACAAAAGATCCACTTCGTCGAAATATGAAATAAATAATAATAAAACCATGCATTGTTCAGTGATAAAATAAAGTTGAACGATCCACCGTAATTAATTTTAGTTCACTTTTATTTTTCATTTCTCATTGAGATTAATTTCATGTAATTTCGGGATACGCGGTTTTATAAAAATCCTCCTTTTAGGGGCCAAACCTCATGCACGGCACGCGATTAAACGCACAGGAATTCAGCCTCAAGCGATGCCTTTGCAACGTTAACAAGGCAAATTTTTCGGTCTAATATATCAGATTAATGCACGATGCAGCAATATTCTCTCGTATTTTTTTTATTCCATAATACTGTTGTGAAAATCGCTTTAAGCTTATCACTTTCGCGTGCAAAACTACTGAGATCGTCAAATCTTGCAAACAACAATTACTTGAATAATCTAATTATGTTTCACACTTCAACCATTGTATTCGGTAAAAAATGGTCACCTGTGAAGTGTTTCTAATTCCGGATAAACCTGCTTTTAACCCCGTTCCTTCACCTCGTTTCATAATACTTCTGCCCTTTCGGCAAAGCTGGTTACGAATTCTGCCCGCAATTATTCGCAATCGTGTGAATTAATATTCCTCGCAATTATGCGAACAACAATATCGGTCGTATCCATACGAAAAGCGCGGTAATCAGAACGTTAAAAGCGAGAGCAGAAAATATCGGCGCCCCGAAAGAATTGTCGGATATGCAAAGCGATTTTTAAATTATTAGTCGGACGCTCGGCGCGCGCGGAACAACGCGCGCGTGTATTGATGCGGACGCGTAGCGTTGAAACGTTCCGTAAATAATCCTCGCGCGCGAAAAGTTCCGCGACGAAGTCTCATTACTCGAAGTAATTATGGGTCCATGCATTTCCGCGTATCCGGCTGCGACGTTGTTAGACCGTTTCGGGAATGTACAGTACATATGTGCTGTGTACTGTGCGTGCACTCGTTAATAAAACAGCGTTAACTATGTTGGCCAGTACGGTTCAATCGCTCTTCAGTGAATTAGCGAGCCCGGAACACGTCCATTACAAACGCGCAAACCCGAAGGCACGACCTCCCTTCCGTGTAACTGCCCGACAATGGCCCAGTGAGAAACTTTTTACTTCGTTTTATCGGCTTGTCGGTATTTGCACGGGCTTCGTTACTTTGGACTCGCGTATGAGGCATTAGGAAACTTTTGTCCTCGAGCTGTTGTTGAAATTCACCCGAGAAATTCGCGAATCGCTCGCGTTTTAACGGTCCTTGTATATTTATGGCGGTGGCAGTGCTCTTTTTTCCATGAATCGTTTAAATTTCGCGCGCACGTCTCTCTTACGTTCCGAATATAAAAATTTAATTTTTTTTTTTATTCACTCGGTTGAATTGCGTCTCGATAATGCAAAGCATTGTGGGAATTTCCCTAATCGAGCGCAATTCTAGCCTTTGAGTTTATAAAATCAATATTTCTTTCGGCGACGCGATCAACTTGTTAATACAGTATTGTTCCGATATAAGGACAATTTTACAGTGTCGACTCAAAGAATGACGCCCGAGTTTGATTCGAAAAAGGGATTTCTCTGTCCTCACCACTTCGTCGCCAGTGCGAGTCTCTCCTTGTTCCACCGTGACCGAGATCGAACCCGACTCGAAAGAGAGCTGCGCTCGGTTTTGAAACCCAGCCGTTCTTCGAGTCAACACTGTATAACGCATTCCTGCCTTGAAATCAACGTAGTCCCATAGCGCAGCATATAACCTCACCACATTTGAGTCTTAGAAAAACCAAAGATCATATTATGTTCGCGGCGATCCATTGCGAATATAATTTTCCATCCGGTTGAATATGAATTAGATTTAGAATAGTGACACCCTTAATTAACTTCGCACTTTTGATAAGTTCTTTTTCGAAAGATAGTACAAAGAACAGTAGAAATTACTTTTAACTTTTAATTAATCGAAAAAATAATATTTAAAAGAGTGAAAGAAATATTGATACTTTTGTAAATAAAGTGTTGAATTAAGGGAGAATTTCTTTTTTATTGGTCGAAAATACCGACTTTTTTGGTATTCTGTTAATAAACAAAACTGTAAATTTAATTCATTACAAACATTGTCTGTTTTTAACATATTTTTATTAAGTAACGTAATTTTTTCGGTAGAATTCACTCGCAAATACAGTTGGAATCACCCGTAGACTGAACACATTGCGAAATTGTGGTTGACATGATATCTACCCTTTATTTCATATACAATAACAAATTCCAATGTCGTTTTATTTTATACACATGGTGTTATTGTTTACCCTACAATGAAACCAAAGGAATTATTTTCCGGAAAAATGATAACTGTTCATATCCAAATGTTCGATTTTACTTTCGCAATTACCCCCAAAAAAATACAACCTATACGTCTATATGTGTATAAAATAAAATCATACTGAAATTTTAGATTTTATATAAACTAAAGGGTAGATTTCATGTCAACTGCAATTTTCGAGTGCATTTAACTGAAAAAAATTGTGTTACTTGAGAAAACTATATTAAAAACACATTGGAAATTTCAGATTGATTAAGTTTACAGTTTTGTTTATTAAAAGAAAATATCCAAAAATCGTTATTTGCCACCAAGAAAAAAGAAATTCTCTCTTAACTCGACACTTCATTTAGAAAAGTATCAATATTTCTTTCACTCTTTTAAACATCATTTTTTTGATTAATTAACAGTTGAAAGTAATTTCTAATAATAATTTTTTGATATTATGCTCTAACTTCATTAGCAGCATTGTAGATCATATAATTGATTTAAAAACAATTAACAATAATTTATCCTGTATATTTTTTTTTTGTTTAAAGAAACCAATTCTGAGAGACTTCGTTCTGTTTTTTGGTTCTGCAATGATCTTATTCCATAATATTCGGTTTGATTTTGAAATTTATTGCACCAACATCCTATAAGAATTTTTAAAACTTTGTTAGCTACTGCGGGGAAAGTTCGATAACGTTGCTTATCAATTTCTCATTCTTTTGAATAACTTTCAAGCAAGCCAAGAAATGCAGAGTGAATTTCCAAGTTGCTGCTCCATTTATGAGAATGAATAAATGCACATGATCGTACAAATTAAGTTTCACTGACTATGGAAACTTTAACGATACTAAATACCGTTTCGATATCATTAAAGTATTGCTAGTGCTTTTAGATAGACTATTAACGGAGAATTTTTCGTTTTACTTCTTTATCAATTCAGTTGAACTGATTTATCTCTAATCACTAAGTTATCTATTTCTCTGTTTATAAGTTTACTGATTTACCTCATATGTCATCAATAGACTGCGAATTTCTATGCAAAATCAAAGTTTTATAAATACAAATAAAGACTTGAATCTTGAATAACAGCGTGTTGTTTTTGTTAAATATTATAACTTGTCTTATATGTTTCATAATTTGTAAGTTTCTTTGCCGACAACCTTTTTGATTTTTGCATACTTCAAATTGCCATAAATGCATAAAAATTCGCAGTCTAGTTATCAATATATTAGTGTATGTTAATCATGAATTACGAATAGAACATGAGGTTACCACATTCTATTATTTCAAATTTGTTAAAGTTAAAGCATGATATTTTTCGAAAATGGAAGAAGCAAAAATTATGAAAAATGCTTTAATATAAAAAAAATATAAACAACGTTATGTAAATAATATTTTCAAGCAGACTACCGTTTTGCATTACGCGGCAATATTTCTTATTCGCCGTTCCTTGTTATTAATCAGTACCGTTCATAATTTATGTGCGGTACATTATGAAAAATGTTTGTTGATGATTTGCAGAATGTGAAAAACATGGTCATGCATTGTCGATTATGCATTGAGCCAATCTATCTTTCAGTATCGTTGAATTTTACTCTGTCATACGTCATTCCGCGGAGGGGCCATTAATTTTATTACCTCTGCACAGCGTTATTTCACGCAACGAAATCTTAATAATACAAGTTCTCGTTATGAAATTTATAAAGAATTTGCGTTCGAATAATGTTCTGTGTAAATGTATTGAATTTTGTAAATAAGAGTAAAATGTGAAATCGTTGAAACATCGGAATCGGTAAGGCGTAATACCATTGATAAAATGGTTGCAAATATTTGAATCTACATTCAATGTATTTATACAATCAATTTTATTTCATACTTTTCAATTTCACGTGACAGCCTTATACAATTTTGCACGATAATATAATTTTGAGACTGTATGAATTTCATTTGACTATAAAATGAATGTTAAAAACTGATCAATATTTATATTTTCAATAATACATCTAAAATTTGATAAATACATTTCACACTGAAATACAACTCTATTATTTTTCATATTGCGTTTCACGTTTTGTAATGTAATAGAGAATAAACGATGAAACATATTCAAATCCTGCAACTGTTTTCGAAGGGTTACGTTAAAAAGTGTTAAATAATACTTGCTCGTTTCAATTTGAATTAAAACAAAGATTTGACGTCTGTTTGAATGTTCAGAAAAGTTAATTTGAAATACCTGATTTTATGTTTTCGTTATTTTCCTTCGTCCAATAGTTGATCGACTTCGGAAACGCTTCTGAAGAACATTCCAAAGTCATTTGTTGTCCTTCTTGCGCTCCCACCAACTGATTCTGTATCGAAATCATCGGGGTGACTGCAAAATCATAAGAAATAAGGCAATTTTAGAATTTCATTGAAATTCCATTGAGTTCAATTTTCTCAGGAAAACTACTTACAATGCACTATAAGCATTATTCTTTTGCTGACAGTAGGCGGCACTCCGTTAGAAGCGATGCACAAATATGCACCCATTTGTAATCTATTCACTTTCGTGATGTTGAAAGTTGATCCTACTACGCTTCTCACTGTAACAAATTGAGGTACACATTGATCAAAGATAAGGAAATACGTTAGTTTTATTAAACATTATCCAATCTTTTTGCTTTACTTTTAAATATTAATTAAACTATTGCAGTTTGCTTAAAAAAGAATCAGACTCTTCAAATACTTAGAAAGCTCTCTGAATCGGCGTTCGTTCACATTGTTCAAGCTGTATTTTGAAGTCCAATAAAGTGTAAAAAGTTTCTACTTCACTTAAAGCTTGAAAGTAACTCGAAAGTATATTTCAGATACAAAATAATAGGTTCACATTAGCAAAGTAATTTCAAATCACTTGATTTCCAGCCAAATGAAGTCTAATAACTTGATTAAATGCCGCACAGTGTTTAAAAACTGCTGTCTGACCGCGAAAAAATATGTTTTAAACACTTGTGCGCCGCTTAACCAACCATAAATCTGTGGCTGTAAGGCAAAACCACGTACATCACATTTTCAAAAAATTTGATTTTATGCGATAACTGAGATCAAGAAAGTGGAATTCATATTTTTATCAGAGAAAACATCCGTTAAAAGAATATTTTCCATTAGAAATAAAAATATAAGAAAATTCGAGTACATAAGACAGTATTGATG
Organism: Perdita meconis; assembly: GCA_030770465.2. Lineage (NCBI taxonomy): Eukaryota > Metazoa > Arthropoda > Insecta > Hymenoptera > Andrenidae > Perdita > Perdita meconis. Next base: position 13,331,926 of record JASKOS020000003.1, on the reverse strand, counting down.
TTTAAAACTTTAAACATGTTTTGTTTTATGACCAAAGAAATAATTCTCGAAGGCTTTCATTTACTATCTACAACCGTTTAGAAGAAAACAACCTCGCAACCCTTTGCGTCGTACATTCGGCAATGTTCACACAACGTTTTCCAGCAGCACGCAATAATGATCGCGTGAAATAACAGTGCTGATTTTGTATTACAAGAAGTTCCTAATAGCAGGTTTGAGATTAATGTTGACCAGCCGAGGCTTCCCTTTGCTTCTGCACCTTCAATATCCTCAACGTCCCCGGCTTTTTGTTAGCCCCTTTTTGTTAGTTAGTTTAAACCGAGCAAACATTTAATGCTGTGAACGCGTTTCCTGGTGAATTGCATCGGGGGAAGTAAAGCTTGCCGAAGGTTTCTTGCCAACTACAGTTTACTCGGATAACGTCTGATTATACTCTCCCATGTACATACATTTCCAGTCTGATTACACATATTTTCCGATAGCCACGGTTGTACATGCGAATAACAAATAATAAAGGAAATACACGAAAATTTTCTAAGCCAATTATCTTTACATTAGTTCAACTAATGCATTTTTCAAAAATACAAAGCTTCTTCAATTGCCTGTAAGATATTCACATTTACTTTTCCATTATTATAAAAAAAAAGAAACAAAATTATGATGATTAACAACAATTAACTACGTAGAAACAAGAATATTGAAGACAGGTGTGGAAACGGAAAGTTGGAAGTTTATCTTATGGTTTAATTTAAAAAAGGAGCATTCGTACCATTATCGCGAAAATTTCACAATTACAGTACTCGTTAGTGGATTCACCATCTATTTTTGGATGCCTAGTGCTAGCAGTAACCACGTACAAAGCACCAACTGCTCGGCGAGAGTAAATCTTGCAGCGGAAAACTAAAAGGCGGTTAAAGCGGTTGTTGTTGGTTTGAATTTTCGATTCGTCCTGCTCTGACTTTGTCCGCCTAAGCGCTTAATCTCTACGCAAAGCGATTTGTGTTATTGAAATGCCTGTCGAGTTTGTCCGTAATTACCTGCATACGAGATAAACCGTAAACCACTGACCAAACCAGTCAGTACTATCAATTGGTATACTCTCTTTAATTAATTACCGAAACGAAACCGATACTGTTTTGGCGTGACAATTCTCGATGGTAGCTTCGTGCGTGGGAAGTACTAACGAAAATGGAAGAGTTTTTATTCGTATAAAAAGTCTATGCGCTGGCAAATAATAGGATGAGGTGGTGAATTTTTGAAATAGTTGGAAAAATGGATAAAAGTGAAGTAATGATTAACAAAATTATTTACAATATCTGAAAAAAGCCAGGTAAACATTTTTTTTATCAATTTTACAATTGAAGAAAACAAGACTTATCAATTGTTTATTGTGACAGCAATGAGTAAGTTGATATTAAGATAAACTGACATAAATATAATAATTTATTCACAAGTATAGTTTCAGTGTAAAAGTAATTCCACATCTGAAAACGCGAACAAACGTAGTTGAAGAAGAAGAAAGGAATGTGTGACGTATGTAACATAGAAGCAGGGATAAACAAGCACTTGACAGAAGATTGCGTAAGACCTTAGATAAGAGAATCTTCTCTGAGCAAAGAATTGGGAAGTACAGACTGTAAAACGATTTCAGGAAAACAGAAAACTGCAGAAAGGTAAAAATAGAGTATTTTAATTATTAAAAAATGTAAGAGAGTTCAAGAGATTATGTATATCTTTCTAACAAATCCACATTTGCCCTTATAAAGAATAGTTGAAATTATGAAATGAGAAAGACCATGAATGAAAGAAGACTTTTATTAGGTCGAGTGTTTGAAACAAAGAATTTGTGAAAGAGCGATTAAAAACCTTATTCTGAAACCTATAAAATATTTCCTCTCTAAATTAGTTTTAGTTGATCAATTTTTGGAAAGCTTTTTATTTGAACTCGCTAAGTAGTAAGTAAAACTTCACGTTCTTTTGAAGGTAAATAGGCCATAGACCTACTGAGTTACCTAATATTAATCGATAAATCTTGATCTTTTTCTAGCGTTCATAAATAAAATGTCGTATACGATCCTGGAAGTTTTTGTTAGATCCTTGTGTACTAGGATAGTCCCTCAGGAGTTGCTTCAATTTACTACAAATTTCTTTTGATTGATTTATCGCTTCAACTTTTCTTTAGCATCGACGACAGGTTCTTTAGCATCGAAGACAAGCATTTAATATAATTATGCTGTTTATACATATAATAATCTAGTTGTCTTACTATTTCGGATTTTTCATTGAGATAACCAGAGTTCAAGTTTAGATAAGTGAATTCAGTCACATATTCAGCTGATTTCAATACAGCAGTACACTTCAATTATGCAAATCGCTATTATCTCTATTTCTAATAATCTAGGATTTCCATTCATTCAAACGCTATAAGATTACAATGAGGCTCTGAGTCAAATTTTAATAATGTTCCACTAATTATTAGTAGCTTATTCATAAATATCAAGTCGGTTATTAAAGGTTTTACTGTATTTGAATATTTCAATGCTTCTGAATTTGAAAATGAGATGAGAGAAAATTAATTGGGTAAAGTGTGTAAATTAACTTTGTATATATTAAAAAATGAAAATAACAATGATAAATATGTTTACTATTTAATGAACACATAATATTTACATAAACTACACAACGTTTATATAAAATACTTAATTATTTAATCTGTATGTATATTAATTAGTGGATATTACTTAATGTATATTATGTTAAATAGAAGCGAAATTATTTTAGTCAATTAATTCATCAAGTTGCATTGAGAAAAAGACATGTTGAAAAATTTCACAAATCACAAACATGAAAATCATTTTGTCAATCATTAATACTAAATAATAAATGACTGATTGTAATTCTATTATTTTGTGGCATCATTCCGAAATAGTTCTATTCGTTGCTAATTTGCATAATCTAATTAACAAAAAAGTCTCGGTCCCAACTTTAGTCACTTTTCTCTATAATTAGACTTTACAAAGTTCTCGCATATCACTCTCAAACAGCAATTATACATTACAAATTTCTTAAAATCATATTTACTTACAACACGTTAAACATTAATTGCTTGCACACCGCGATGAACCTTAATATCTACTCATTTTACTTGAATCCAAGATCGAAGAATTTCATCGAAAACAGTGGAAGGGACGTTCGGTTGATTCGCGTCAAAGACATTAAGCAATTACTTAAAATCTGAAGGAAATCGGAAGCGAAGGATAACAAACGGGTTCCTCGACCTACAAAGAACGGGGAAATAGCAGTGACATGTACCGAGGGAGGTTTATTTTCTGTTCGTATTTGCGCACAGTTTCCAGCAAATAGGTTTGCCAGTTTGTCCACGATCGTTGTCGATTTTATTCACACGCCCGTGAATTCGAACGAACTGCTGTCCGCGTAAACGAATTTCGAAAAATGGAACACGCGGAAGAGAAACACAGAGGAGGGAGGGCGAATCGAAGGAAACGGGCACAAATACGACACCGGATTGGAAATGATCAAAGCGATAATTCAGTTAGATCTTGCTTGTTGAGGACGATACGGTATAACATTTATTTTCGACGTATTCCGATTCAATCCGCCCAAAAAACACATTAATAGCAACGACACGTAAAGTAATTTAACAGCCGGGCGAGTTTTTTTCGAGTAACGATTATCGGATCGTCGCCGGCGAAATCTCGGTTCGGCGAACTCATTAAAACAATTTTATCGGTCGATCGTATACAAAGTTTCGGTGTCAGTTTGTGTAGAGAGACCTTCTGAAATTCCCGCACGTCAAATCCTTTGTTTGGGGGACGAAATTTCGCGGAACAAACTTCACCGCCATTCTGCGACGCCCTAAGCCTTTGAGCCTGCGACGTCCAAAATTGATTGGCATGGGTAGCACGAAATTCTTACAAGTAACACTACGGAGCTGTCACTCGCAGATTTTGAAAAATAATCGACGCGTATTTTTTTATATCTGCAATCGTGCACTCCAAAGGGTGGACCTTTGAAAGATTGGGGTGGCTATCACGTTTCAGCTAGAATAAGTTGAAGTTTTTTACTGTATATTAATTTTTTAGAGTACTATTAAGGACTCATTGAAAAGTAGATACCATAAGCTTACTAACGGTACCTCATATGCCCCAATTTGTTTGCAAATGTTAGAGATATAAGCATTCCAAAGTAAGAAAGAGGGGTGCTGCTGTGAGTGGGGATCTTTGACTTGCTGCCATTTTGAGTGGTTAAACTAGTGCTGCCATCTATACAATTGAACCTATACAATTGAATTACGTACATTCTAAGTCCACGGTGTATTGTAGAGATGTTCCGATAAAGCACCTCTGTCTGGTTGATTTTTTGTGATCATTAGATGGAAGATTCTCACCGCTAGGGGCGCCATAGTCACAACTCCGCGTATGGTATGCATGTATGCGAATGAAGTGCGTCACAGATGATCACAGAGCTTTACTCGCGCTCGGTCTCCTAACCACTTGAGCTCGCTGAACCAATAGGAGCGCTCTCCACGGATGTTTCTACTCAGACGCATTCTAGCGGTCGCTAGAAGATCTTCCATCTAATGATCACACATTTCTAGAGGAACTTGCAAGACCTGTATAATACACCGTGATTGTGACTTATGTAGTAATTTTGTTTCTACGTATTTGTTATCACGAAGGATGTGTTTTGTAAAGTTATCAATGTTTTTATAAGAAATGTACAAAGTTTCGATGTGTAGAATCAATAACAACATAGATCTACTTTACGCTCAATCCTTTAGGTTAGGTCCGTCTATCCTACAAATGCTACACTAGTAATTAAAGTCGCCTATAGAGCGCACCACAGTTTTAACTACACAAGATGGCTGACAGTTGATATCCCTTCCGTCTTTTGCTTCAACCCCTCGGAATCATGCACAGTCCTTTAGATCCGTGGTATCAAACGGTCATCAATACCGATACCGATACTTTCGTGAGGTATTAATAGGTATCGATACTTAATACCAAGTACCCAGGATTTCCGATACCTTTCAGCAATTCAATACCTTTTATTAAGTACTTCGGTATCGAATTGCTTAATAATAATCATTAATAGTATCGGTGTCTGTTCAATCACTACCGATCCCATGCATTGCAATGTTGCAATGCTACGACGGACGTCGTTTTGGTCGTTATGTCGGACGTCTGTCGCTCGTATGACTGGGTGCTTTTACTTTAATTTCTGAATTTCTTTTCTCACTCCTCGGGCGCTTCAACTTTTACCCTATTTGCTGGAAATATAAAGAGTTAAACCTTTGAGTAACTTTCTAGCGGAGCCTTTTATTCACCGTATTCCGTTTCGTGGAACGGCGTCACTTTTATTCAATCCACTTTTCCATGTTGATAATAATATCAACGTAAGTCGAGGCGACAATTCCATGCGCGGCATTTTATAAAGCAGAGACATTTCTCTTCCCATAGGCTCGGGTCGTTTCCCCGTGGTGGAATATTGCGCGGCAACAGTCGGGAATAAAAGACAAAAGGGTGATAAATCGTTATCTCGTTGTATGCGAATAAGAACGTTGATGTTATATGGTGTGTTACGGGGGGGGGGGGGATGCGAAAACGCGGAGGGTGTATTTCATTCTGACGTCATCGGCATGCCAACAATGCAGGTGCAACGACAGATTCGCATGCCGTTACTGCATCACTCGCTAAATAAGTTTGAAAGCCGCCGGCGATAAATTTTCATTGTGCGTTCGCCGTATATCATATATTTCTTAACTCTTTATCGCGTTCGCATAGACGCGAATCAGATACAGCCTTTTTTTTTTTGTCTGTTGTCGAGCGTGCACGCTCGTTTCGTTAAAAAATGATTAATCGGACAATGGGATTGGAGGACGGCTGGCAAAATGCAAGAATCCAATTGAAAATCTATGGGCCAAGCTTGATTCGATAACTGATATATTGTAATCGAAAGCTTCCTCCGTTTGGGCGAAGTAATGCTTTCAAACATATAAAGTGCTTCCTAAAATATGAGAGATTTCAGTATGATATATGTAATTAGCCTCATCTTACTTCTACCCATGTGATAGAAGTAATTTATCCACTTTTTTAAGGAAATCTTTATTTTTTATGCTAATTTAAATTGCTCTTTTTTTGAGGATGAACTTCAGTAAAAATCTTAGCTAAAAGTTAATCAATTTCCAAGATATTAACTAGATTTCTTCTTGTGATGAAAACCAGTCAGAAATATTGATCTTTTCAGTTCCATTCCTCTTTAATAATTTTGAAAGTTAAATAATTTAAAAATTACCGAATGAATTTTTCTAAAATTTTGCTTGGGGTTTTACTATTGCATAAAGATTCATTCTTTCAATTTTCAAACATTTTTCGCTTATTTTTAATGTTAGTGACGTTTAATAGTTCATATCTAACGTTCTGTTTGAAATATTAAAAAAGAGTTTAGAAGTACATTTATGTTATTTTGGTATTTGGATAAAGCATGATCTTTAGTTTGAGCGAAGATTATTTGTAATCCATCATTTTTAATATGTATATAATGCAAAATTGCCACATGCATTCTAACAATACAAATTTTTCTCGCTTTCTATCGACACTTTTCTTTAAACTTTAAACATTTGATTTCTATTATTCGACACTAAATACTCTATGTTCACACCAAACAAAATAATTATGCACTCAGTTATTCACGATGCATAAAATCACGATGCGTCTATTTAGAGAAATAACCACTTCGGCGTTTATATTAATCAGATTTACTTATTTAAAATTATTTTTGCATTGATTAAGCAAATCATTTAACTGGCATTAATTCGTTTACTTTGAAGCTATGAAATGGAAAATTAATATCAGTTGAAATACAATAAGTAATAATATTTTGGCTTACAAAATTTGCGAAAAATATATCGACATTCTTCATGGAAGTGATGATAGAAGTCTTGAAAACAAGTCACTATTGCGGCAGAAAATCATTATACAATGCAATTTTCATTCCTTTATTCCCGTTTATTTAATATTTTCAGTTATATGAAATGCGACTTGCTTTCCAAAAGTACTACTGTTATAAATTATTGATAAGTTTTCGGTGGACCATGAACCTGCTAATTATACGCTTCAATGAATCACTCATTACCTTTTTGACCATTTCCCAGAAGTATATCTTCTCCGTCTTCTCTTCTCCACGTAATGCTTGGCGTTGGCGAACCCGTGGCTGCACAACGCAACGTAACATTGCTACCTTCTCTAACTATCATATCCGTGCTTGTTGAGTAATCTAAAATATCGGGAGGAACTGTAAACAACAAACATTATTTACGTGATTAATTGCCAGCATAAAAGCAATGCGACAGTGTTTTTTTAAACTCTTAAATACATGCAATTGACAAATGTTACGGTTTTGCTTCATTAAAAGTGAATCTCTAAGGAAGAAGATTGAATAAAACTTGTTTTGAATAAAAAAAACTTAATACATAAATTTATTTGTTGCGATGCGTACATTTGACGAACAATAAGCTGTAATGTTACGTATCGAAATTACTGTGCATAAAATACGAAGAAGAATTGACGATAACTCAAGCGATTGAATCTTTTTTGTAAACCTTTTTCTGTTTCTTGAAATTTTTTTTTAACAATTTTCTAGGTAAACGATATTCCCGATGAAGTTTCATGAAAGAGGAGAGAGTTTTCTCGACCGATTTAACTAAATTATCGACGGAAAAGTTTATCGTGATTGATTTATGGAGAATTTCGAGCACGTACCTACAACTTCCAGGTATCCAATTTGATTTTTCATTGGATCGGTGTTTATCTGACACATGTAAGCGCCTCGATCGGATTCGAGCACGTCGCGTATGTGTAAGTACCATATTTTGTACTCCGTGTGTGTCACTCCGATCCTGTGGTTCTTCGTAATTACGTGATTGGCTATCGTCAAGATAGTTTGGGTGTCCACTCGCAACCATGCTACCTGTGAACAAAAAAGTTAGAAAGGAGATTTAATTAATCTTCAAGCTTGCCAAAATTTGTAAGGTACAAACAAAAAATGCCTGCTTAGTGCCTGCACTGGATGATTTAGTAATCAAACCGCCTTTCTGCCAGTCGCTTAGACCGCATTTTTCAAGGCGCTGTACAAAATTAAACGCAACCTCCGCACAAATCAAAATTTCGTGATATAATTTGGTAGATTTATAGTTTAATATGCTTGCTGTTATGAAACGGATAAATCTTTAGTAACACTGCATAAATTGCATTAGTTTCTTAAACAAATTTTTAATTTAGCTTCGAAGGCAACCAAGTATTCTTTCAGATTTTTTTAATCTAGCAAAACCTTAGGTAGCAGTTTTAATAATCGGTGGTTGCTTATCATGATAATTAGTAACGAAAAATTCCACAGTCATCCAGTCAAATAAAATTTGACCAACAATTTAGACATCACTGCGCTGTTTTATTAGTAATGAGATGAGAATTTTATCCGGGAAAAGTCTGGCCTCGAAGTGGAGAAGGTGTTTGCCGATAAGAGGACTGTGAGAAACGGCGCAGCGCTTATTCCTGAACTATTGATGAGGAAAAAGCGTTCGAAATTTAAGGCAAACGTGTTTTTAAAAACTTTTATGGGACATTTATACATATTGTAATCTATCAATTGTTGAATTCAAGAATGAAATGTCAACGAAATAATATAAAATATTGCATGTCACTGAATGATTGCGAAGAATGTTCGTTAATTATATTTTAATATTTATTTGTTATTACTTATACTTAGCAGCTAACTTATTCTGTTCCGAAATATTGTAATCAACCTGTGCATTTTCTATAATAAACTTTCATCATGTTTTCTATAATATAATTCATCTGCATATCTGTTTAAAATACATGTATGTATAGCCGTGTCATCAAAATATTCGTCTCAAATTTCACATATTTCACGGAAATACTCATCGACCTTTGAAATACTCTGTACGTTTGTATTGAAATATACAGGCGACACTGTATCTATGCAGAATATGCAAACGGCATGCAAAATGAACAGCGCATATTTCAAATTTCCTCAAAGAAACAATTTCATGTCTGGATCTTATTTTCTCCATTTTACTGAAACGCTTTGCGAGAAAATAAATTGTATAAAATAACAAATAGCGATTATAAAAATGATGTAATTGTAAATTAAGACTAAAAATAACGAATATGATCAATCTGTGAAAAATGGTATACAAACCATTGCGATAATTACGTGTAAAGCTTAAAAGTGTTCTACATTTTTCAAACTTAATGAAACATAAAAATCAATTTGTAACGATGTAATATTTATGAGAAATAGAAAAAAATAAGCTACAACTGTACGGAATATAATTAGACGAATCAGTTGTAATTAGTGCCGATGAAACATGAGGAGTGTAGCTGCATAAACCCTTTTTAGAATTCGATAAATCAAAAAAAAAGCGATATACACGCAGTCCGCTTAGTTACGTTATTAAAATTAATAAATTCGTTGCGCATCTCGTGGATGCGATCGATCGTTACGGAATTTTGCATTTCAATGCCGAACAACTCGAAAGGAAAAACGAGCACAAACAGAGTCCTGAATTTGGAAATATTCCAACGTAATTCAAGATACTTTAGGCACAAAACTAAGCAATATTTTGTCCGTATTGTTCTGATACTATTCCCTTATTATTAATAAATTATTCCATTCGATCTAAAGTTACGTTTCCATTCGCTCCGCCGTTTCTATTCACCCAATTTTACGGCACACTGAAGTTGAATATTAGATAAAATAATGTTTTCGCTTTGCTTTGCTGGAATTCAACAGTATTTTACAATAATCTCTTGAATTCTCGCAACAACTGAAATAAATGTGAAGCATATCTGAAAAAGTATTCATTTCATTATGAAGTCCTTAATTACTGTAGTTTAATTGAGCATTTTCGCCTAAATTTTTACTATCAAACGGATATCTGAAAATACAAATGTTTTTGGAAAATTATTAAGTCGTATGCTTCATATTTGACGAAAATATTTTTCTATGAGTTATTTTTCGATTGGAAAATCTCGATTAAATTTCATGTAAAATTGAGCGTTACAAAATAAACGCTTCGTTAAAAAAAATGTATCCTAGAATTCACCTACTTTTAAGTTTCTGGTAATGTGGACGATTCGTCGGAAGGGGAGAACAGACCATTTTTTATGATAATAATTGTAGTTTATAGCAGGCTTGGGTATTATACAAACAAATCATTTGAAAAATAATCGTTAAGATAATACATTATTTTATTTGACTACGTGCTATTTGAAAAAATCACGTGTTAGTTTTTTCTTGGGATTATTTCGTTATTTGGATTTAAGTTACGATGATAGATTTACCAGAATGTAGATGTTTTTCTAACGAACCCTTTAAATCAAGAACCGTTTTGAAGAGAAATGCGATTGAAGTATAGTATATGATTTATATAATATATATAATTTAGTTCAATAACCTTTCATGCCAAATTTGTTACTTTATTTCACTGAAGCAACTGAAATACTAAATTAGTCGAATGAAAAATTATTTGAATTGAACACAAAATCAGATTGCTTTCCTTATGTTATTTCTAAAATGAAAATAATAAAATATTTGAAAGAACTCATTACTTAAAATGATTATTTGCTATCTTATTTCAAATAAAACGTGGCCCAACCCTGGAGGCATCGAGGAATTGCGTTACTCGGCGGGCAAAAACAATGGTTGCCCACATATAGCTGATATAGGAAACGATTTCAGGATCGCTTGCTCAGTATTGTGATGGACATTGAGCGAAACAAGAGGCCATTTGCTAGGGAGAAATGATACCTCTCAAACGGTAACCGTTTTGTGCAACCTTCTGTTCACGTAGAATACAAACGATTCGTTGAATGTGACGCTCTGTTAGCTCGACACGCACGACTATTTGACGCTTGATTAAATATAACGTGCGCAGTGCTATTACTATTCGGATACCGCGCCCTTTCAATGTCTCACGGCACAATAGGCGATGCACGATTCAGTGGATTAAACTGTGAATTAAAAATGGAGGAGTTTTTTTTCACGTCGATTAGTTCCTCGCCGGTGATCATCCTGCAAATATTACGTTGTCAGATTCAACGAGGAGAAAGGGACTTGGGAAAATGTTGAACAAACATTTTTGTTTTATTCGTTGATTCTATCGCATTGGATAATTTATAAACTTTCTCTACATCACGGAAATAAATATATGAAAATGAATGATAACAACTTAGTTGCTTACAGGGTTTCTATTTAATTTATGCATATTTGTATTATTATTTATTTAGTTCCACGACCGTTTCATCGCGGATATAACTCGTCAGTAATAACGCTGCTCTTTCTTCTGATAGTGAGATTCCCGATCTGGGTGGTATTTTCACATCCAACTTCGCATTTACTAATCACATCAACTACATTATTGGTGTAGCATTCAGATCGCTTAGTTATACTTATACAGCGTCTAAATATTTCAATAATGTAGACACTGTATGTGTTCTCTTGTCTGTCTTTATCTTGAATATTGTCCAACATTATAGTCAGGGCTGGTTTAAGGGTATGCGATGCCCTTACGCCAAGTTGGTTTTCAGCGCCCTATCTTTTTCTTATTTCAAATTTGTAAGCTTCATAAATTTGACAAAATTTCGAAATAGAATATACATATTTGAACCCCTTCGTATCCCTGAACGAGATATATCGCACCCCGGTATTGGTCGATCAACGTTTTTGACGAGATACTTCGTAACCCGATACGTCAGACATTTTTGATAGATTTGAATTAGTGATTTTCCGAAATTTTTTTATATTTCCTTCAATTTTCTTGAAATTCTTGAAATTTTCTTGATTTTTCTTAAATTTCCGTAAAATTTGTTGAATTACTTAGAAATTCCTCAAATTTCCTTGATTTTCCTAAAATTTCTTGAATCTTTCTTAAATTTTTATTGAAGTTTCTTAAATTTTCTTAATTTTCCTTGAATACTCTTAAATTTTCTTAAAATTACTTGAATACTCTTGATTTTCCTTAAATTTTTTTGAAATTCCATGAACATTTTTGGTTTTCCTGAAATTTTTTTGTGGTTTTGGATGTGTGATTTTTTTCCATTTTATTACGTTTCCTTCCATTTTCTTGGAATTCCTGGAATTCTCCTGGTTTTCCTTGAAACTTCTCGAATAAATTCCTTGAGACTTCTTGAATTTCCTAGATATACCTTGAATTTTCCTGACATCCCTTGAAAATTGATTTTCTTAATGTTCCTTAAATTTTTCTGAAATTCCTTGAATTTTGTGAAAATTTTTGTTGAAAATCCTTGAATTTTCTTAAAATTTTCCTGAAATTCCTTAAATTTGCTTTAAAATTTCTTAAAATTCTTAGAACGTATCGGCTCACGAGATATCTCGTCCAAGAATACGAAAGAGTTAAAAATCTTACATAAAATTTAATTCAAAAACATTTAATTTTACTTTTCTTGGCGCGAAAAATCAAATAGGCAAACTGAAAACACTTAGTGCCAAAAACGACGCCACTAATTAGTATTATGAGATGTATTATCTTTTTTTCTTGACGGTGTTGACGCCCCAAAGCCATTGCGCCCCTAGGCTTTAGTTCAGAGTTAACCCTGATTACGGTCACTTAATCAAAATTACTGTTAGAAAGTTATGTTCGTAGCAATGAAATCACCCAAAAAAACTATATTGTTTCATGTGCATGTGTGTGTAGGAAAAAGATCTCAGACCACGTACCTTTATAGTTACAGCGTCGTTTTTATCTTAATAAAATTGATTGTTCTTTTGTTACGTATAAGCCCTACCTAAAGTCATTTCACCGCAATTACTTATCTAATACAATTGAGAGCATTCAACACAAATTTTGTCGTATACCAGCTCGTTCTTTAGACAATCCAATAACGTATGACTATTCGCATACAGGGTGTAACAAAAATGTTGCAGTTCCTTGCAAGGAGAGATTCCTGAGGTGATTTTGAATAACTTTTTCCTTAGCAAAAATATTAGGTGGGGCTTTGTTAACGAGTTATTAACGAAAAACACCGACCAATCGGGGAGCGTGTACAGCGGATTAATGATGACGCGGACGATGGCGGGCCAATACTACTCACAGCTGGAGCCCGCGCTGATGTTGATCCACTGTACTCGTACACTGATTGGTGGGTGTTTTTCGTTAACAACTCGTTAATAAAGCCCCACCTAACATTTTCGCTAAGGAAAAAGTTATTTAAAATCACCTAAGGAATCACCCCTTTCAAGGAACTGCAACATTTTTGTTACATCCTGTATAACGCGTCAGCTGAACATATTGCCTTGGATAGGCGTAGACTCATGATAGAGCTTATATTCGCTCATAAAGATTTAAAGGGCTTTATCACATGCCCAGATATCTTGACTTGTTTTACGTTTTATACTTCGAATCATAGTCTGCGTCACCGTCCTCTTTTTTTGCCGGAACCCCATCATACGAATTAAACATATGGTTTATATTGTCCGGTTCAGACACGGAACGGTTACGGAAAATCGCCATTTGTTACGTTCATGTGTAAACCACTACATATAAAAACACGACAACTAATTTGGATTTTCCGTAATCGTTTCGTGTCTGAACCGGATAATATAAACCAGGTTTTACAGACATTTCGGTTGTGTTAATGATTTCAATAACAGAATTGGTTTTTTCACATCTCTCACCATATTTGAACGACAAATTTTCGGTTTATTACACTTTGATGTCTGCTAATTAATTAACTTTACGAATGTATATTAAATGGCTTTAGTTCGTTGAATAAATAAATAACTATAGCCGTCGTATTTCTCAGGTGTTACTGCAACAAAGTTTTAATTATTGAGTTCATTATGAAGATTTATCGGTCAACATCGTTAGCCATCGATGGTGGATCGATTACGCGCGTAGGAAGTGTGAGAAACGTGGGGAGAAAAACAAGTTAACGAGACAAATAAACGGAAAAGTCAGAGGTCAGAGGTCAGAGGGAGAAGGAAGCGCTGCGAGGAATGATTAAGGAAGGGATTCTTAAAATCAGCGAAGGGAGTAAAAGTAAGGAATTGTGTTGGATAAATTGTTGTAGCTAGGGCGTAATTACGTGGACTGAACGATAACAACCACCGATAAATTAGGCTTGGCCAGAAGAGCATTGCATTGGTGCCATAGATCACGATACGCCCATTATTCAAACGTACGTGTTAAATGGTACCTTAAAAGCCTATCAGTGTGTTCGATAATTTCTGACAATGGCAATGTTTCAAAAGGTGCAGTCATTGAATAATTAAACAACAATATTTTAGATTTTCTAGAAATCTTGAGGACGAAATACGAAAGAATCAATTTCCAGAGATCAAAATTTTGTAAATTCCGTAGACGTAACTATTTCCTAAGCGAACTCATTTTTTTATTCACAGCTTGTATTATTATTACTTTGATTTCATAGTTTTATTTTTATAACAAAATTTTGCATGTACGAATTGCATATATGAGAAAATAAGAAAAACATTTGATGTAACATTTTTTTATCTGAAACTTCGTATTCGAGAAAATCGATTTTAAAAACTGATCTGTTTAACATGAATTATATTAGATATAAGATACATAGACTGCGAATATTTATGTATTTATGGTGATATTAAATGTGCTAAAATATATCAGAATGTGTTTTAAAAAATTTTTTTAAATGTTTCTCTTAGTGAAAATATTAGGTGAATCTTTGTTAACGAATTATTGACCAAAACCACCGACCATCCGACAGCGAGTCTAGCGGACAAATAGCGGCGCAAGATACAACTATGCGTAGTACTGAACTTTGAACTCTGATGTGTCGCTGTTTTTTTGTTAACAACTCGTTAACAAAACTCCACCTAACATTTTCGCTAAGTAAAAAGTTGTTTCAAAGGGAATCATTCTTTAACGATTCTTACACTTGTTCTGGGACACCCTGTAGAAAAGAATTGATTTTTGTTGACCTTCTCGAGTTGGAGAATCCCCTAATCGATCCAAGTATGGTACCCAGTTGGCAGAAGTCGCATGGCTACCGGGACTGATAGGATTATTTGAAAGAAGCGTGTGAATGTTTAGGTCTGGCAAGTAGCTCGTCGTTGCATTACTTTGGGTGGAAAAACGCTGTGTCTAGCAGCTATAAACAGGAAATGGAGAAGGCAAGAGTGATAAGAGGACTAGGAGCGACGGCGTAATCCTCGTCCTAGAATTATGCAGTAGAGGACTCGAATTTTTTTTTGAATAAACCTAGTTCTACGAAATTTCATTCTTAAAGCAGACTCTGTACTATAAGACATATCTCACGAGATCATACTTTCATTTCTTCTTTTTATTCTCTACTTTTCCGTGACGGCTGCGCCTTACGAGACTATTTCTGCACCTGTTTTAGTCTGCCGAGCTTAACGAACACGGTTTTCCAACAACTCTTAATGCAACATATTTAAGAAAGATAATTAAATCGCTAATATAAATTCAGAGAAGGTAAAAGGGATGAGGAATTTTGGCATAAGTCCTCGAAACTCTGTATGTATTATACTAAGTTTTGTTCCAAACGAGTCCATATTTTAATATTTCGATTGAACACGAATACGCTACCCTAAATTTAAAAAATCTAATTTTGAGTTCGAGATCATCGGCCAAAAGAGTCCACAGATACTAATCTCCTTAATATGTTTGGCAAAATACAGGGTGTCCCAAACTCGACGCGGGAGCCGGAAATAAAAGATTTTTGGGGTGATTCTAAACAACTTTTTCCTTTGCAAAAATGTCCTCAGAAGCTTTGTTAATGAGTTATTAATAAAACAAACACCGACCAATAGAAGCACGAATACAGTGGATGAATTTCAGCGCGCGTCCCAGCTCTGAGTAGTATTGGCCCGCCATCGTCCGCGCCATCATTAATCCGCTGTACTCGTTCTCTGATTGGCCGATGTTTTTCATTAATAACTCGTTAACAAAGCTTCGGATAACATTTTTGCAAAGGAAAAAGTTGTTTAGAATCACCTCACCCATTCCCGCTCCTGCGTTGAGTTTGGGACACCCTCTATAAAAAAATTGGCAATGAAACTCAAAAATCGGTTTAGATAGATGGATAGAAACTTTAATTACGAAGAATCGAACAATAGGCATTAAATTTCCTAAAAAATTACAACCTATACACTGATTTGAAAAAAATTATCATTATGTACCACTGTGCGTCACGCAACAAAACAAAAGATTAATCAGCCATTAAAAATATTTGCCGTAACTGTTTCGAGAAATGTACGCGACATCAAGTTGATCTAGAAATTGAGTGTTTGGAAAATGTTCTTCAGTTTCCGAAACATTTACAAAAAGCTTTAGAAGCTATTTATTGCAAAATGCTTTCGTTGAAATTTAAACTGTAAGATCATCTATAGTTTATCGTATTGTTTACAGTTGCTAACGAGTAGAATTAACAATATTACGGTATCAACCGGCACAAATGGGACGAATATATGTTACAACCTAATATTTTGGACGGAGCAAAAGTCAGGAAGGGTCACTAAATTCGTTTGTATAGAAGGCCATTGAAATAATCACTCGCCAGAATGCTATAGAAATCCTAAATCCATCTAGCGGCACACTTTGTACCCAAAGTCCTATCCCATTGTCCTATCTTGTCGCTAGCGCATCAAGTAATTGAAAATTGAAACCGTGAATCCTAAAAATCCGATTCCGAACTTCGTAGGAATGATTTGTTAAACCGATAGCAGAACGTTTATAATCGACGAGAGTTGCAATCATTCGCAATGGTTGCGCGCGTTACGAAAATTCATGGCGATCGAGGAAAAAGAGTATCGCAGAAGGAAACGTAACATAAACTATAAGACGTTTCATTTCTGTGTTTCGAAAGTAGGTTACGCTCGTTACAGCGTGCCGCGGCTAAAAAGAGATCGTTCGGACGGTCTTTGGACTTTTATTACGGCAAACTCGTATCTTACGTGGATTATGATAGGTACGTGGCGTGCGGCCGACGTTGCCGACGCGTGGAAACGCGCTAAAAATATCGGTGAGCTATGATTATTTGGTTACCCACCATGACCTTAGCTCCTTTCTTTCCCTCGTTCCGTTCTGTCGCCTCGCGGACTTTCTTCTGCTCGCGACGGCCAGTATTTACTGCGAAACAACGAGGAAAATGGGAAATAAGTGATTGATGGAGGAAATAGGAACGGTTGGAAGTGAAACCAATGGTGTAGAATGATTTCATAAAAATCGTCGGAACAGGAATTTCAGTATAGTAAAGAATGGAAAAAGAAGCAGGAAATAGAATTTTTCTGCGCGTTCTGTTTCTTGCAATATTTGTTCGATAACTTTCTCATTATTTTACAAATACAATAGGCGTGCAACAAGAAGGGAGTAAATCGAAGTATTAACTAAAGATAATTGTACATATTAATTACGTTATCAAGCCATCCATATTCGCGTCCAATTTAGTATGTGCAGGATTCATAACAAATAATAGTGGTCACAGATCCTATGAATAGCGGTCATTAATTATAAATGTATCAATAATTAATTGTAATTCATTATAAATTAACTAATGCACTGTTTCCCTTGCCCAAACGGAAATGTAAATGTTTATTTACCTTTGGAGAAACAGCGATATCATTAAAATCTACAAAAACGTTTATCTTTCAAACTTTGTAGCTTTCCTTTCGAACACCTTGAAAATGTAAAAACATTTAATACATTAAGAACATTAAAAACATTATTAAAAAATTTTATACTGTATAATATGTTTACTGTTTACAAAATGCGAGTCCTTAATAACATTGCATACTGCTTGGCCAACATTATTTCCTTTCAATCTCGTTGACCACACTTTCGCATTCGTTCCCCATAAAATAACGCGCTGCGCAGATTTTCAACTTCTTGATTGAATAACACGTTCGACGCTTCTCGTTCCGGTATGAAAATGTGCAGAACGTGAGGAAATTTCTATTTCTATCGAATATTTGATAGATATAGACACGACTCATTCGCCGATAATTATACGTTCATTTTACGGCCTTCATACCGTAAGATTTTCCAGAGATTACGCGGTTCCTATCACGTGATTCTTGCTTCGTCTGCTTATTCCCTTTTGTAGCCGGAAACAAAAGGACTTAATACTTTAAGCTTCGTCTCCCATTCTGATGGTTATGAGTGATTACGTGTAACTTTCAAGGAGGATCCGCCAAAGGAAGCTATCGCTAGGATTTCTTGCAAGGAAATATTTTGTTAGCCGTTGCGCATGAATAGTATTAGGTATTAGGCGCTTGCTTTTGTTGTTACTAATGAATCATTTATGAAGCCGAAATACTTGCTACACAAACTTCGCTAAACCATTCATCCAATCAGAGCAAAGATTATTTATTTAGAGATAAATGCACAGTTCCTTTTTTTCATTAAATTCATTATTTATTCTTTAATAATTCAAAAGACCAGAACATAAAGAAACTTCTCAACCAATTTCATTTATTTTTATTTTTATGCCCACATTATATTCGTGTATTTTTGTTTCATTCAGCGTCGACGAAGTCAATACACAGAAATCGTAGTTTAACGTTCCACTGGTTAAACGAATGGATATCTATAGAGTCTTCAATTTTCAAATTGAAAATCGAATGAAAAAGCCTTAAGCCGACCGCATTATATGCGAACATAAATCTGCTCTGTGCTTCGCGTTCCCTTCGTCGGTTTAAAGCCGTCTGTATTTCAAGAAGGAAAGGAACACACGTAAACCTGTTGATACCGTACATTTTTCTTTCCGATTTCTCATTTTCGAGACGCACGATTCCGCGTGGAACGGCGGTACAATGCTCGGATACGTAGCTGCAAGTAAGAATGAATTGCCGCAACGTAAAAGCGCATTCCTGTACCGTGGAAAGCAATAAGAGGAAAAAAATTACCGACAAGACAAAAGTAGAAAGAGCTCGCCTCATAATACGGGCCGAGAAAGAATTATGTTTCGTCACGTCGGCGATTAATAAACGACGGAGGTTTCATGCTTTCCACTCACTATTAATATTTCCAATTCTCTCGAGAAGTGGATCCATTGTACGACGCGTCACGAAACGGCGAACTGCTTTATATTTTGCTGAATATATACAGGGTGTTTCTTTTAACATTGATTCCACGATATTTTCGTCACTTTTGTCGATACGAAAAATTGCGAGACGAGGTCGTTTAGTTCGGCGTTCTTATTTTTCAAGATCATTTCCAACTTCGATTTCTTAAGATCATTCACATTTTTTGCACGCCAACGCATGTTTTTTGTACTGCATCCTAATTGAAAAAGTCAGAAGAATTTAAATAAGGTTTGAAAATGGAAAATTCTTTTGTTTTCTGTGCAAAATGTTTATTCTGTTACAAATGTTCAGCAATTTCATGAAGCCAATAGAAATCACTTTAAACATTTGTTGTGAATAAACATTTGTCATCGAAGGCAAAGAATCTTTAATTTCTAAACCTCGTTTGAATTACGACTTTTTCTATTCAACACAATATTGCAGGCTGTTCAATTCCTCTTGATGCTTCAATTCCTGATTGATGAACAAATGTCGATGACTATGAAAATCGGAGGCGGAAAGGAGCTTGAAAAAATTACATAGGAAAATATTTTTCATTGCAAACGAAACAATTTTTTGTGTTGGTAAATGTGAGGAAGGTATTAAGGAATCAATGACAAACGAAACACCCTGTATTTTAACACCTAAATACCGTAAGTATCGTATCTAATATCATTACCTTAAATTCAGTGAAATGTTACATTCGAATAAAAATTGTTATAAGAAATTTCAAAGTATAAGCGACGCTAAAATTACAGTTAAAAAAGAAGTGAAATTTTTAATCTTTCTTCTGCAGGTCCAAGAAAATAACCGACGCCATCATTAAAGTTGAAACTATAGCTCGCAAACGTTAAGAATACAAGTTGAACTCTACCAAACGACGCCTCGCCTTCCACGAAGTAGTTCTTCTTTTTAACGCTTCTGTGAAACAGAATCTTCTTTGGAGTGTATTGCGATAAACTTTTGTCCCAAGAGTACGTCGACTATAGTTTCAATAAGGAGTCCTGTTAGCGAATAGCAGTCTTGTTTGTAAGTAATGATTCATTCCACCTTACTATTTTTTTAAAACCCAATATTTGTAGAAATGTTCAGTCCTATAGTTTGCCTATTAACAATAATATCTTAATTATTATACAACACTAACAGCGAATAATCGTTATTATTCATTTTATTTATCCTTTGAGATCCTCTCTTTACATTTATACTCGCTTTACGATATAATTACTCGAACCTCAAATTTAAACATTCTGAATCTTTAGGGACTCGCACACGATTAATATTATTGTCAATATTTGCAGTACTGAGAATATTATTGATCGTGTACTGCGGATGTTGAAGGAAGAACTGATATTATCACCATGGATACATATTAAAGTGAATCGACAATATTATTGTCGGACCGGATTGATCAGTATTATTGATCGCGCGCGGGTAACATTTTAAATGGTGTAAAATGTTTTGCATTTCACGTTCAAATCCCGACTGAGATTCGCTGAAAATTCCTTTGTTGTTAATGTAAACGTTAATGTTTCGCGAATAACATTTTTCATGCGTAGTGTCCGTAATTAGTGGGTGCTAGCAGCTACAGAGAAAATACGAGGAAATGATGTTCGTTATTTAATGATGGGTAAAAATAAATTTGCATAACGAGTAACGAACCAGGTGTCCGTTTTTGGTTACAATTAACTATCGAGAAGAAAAAGAGCGAAAACATTTGGTACAACGAACGCTCCGTAATTTTATGCAATTCGAAGCTTTTATTTAATCGAAAGACAGGAATTAAAAATATAATTACAGACAATGATTAAACATAAAAGACATTTGTGGAATTTGTGGAAATTGTATCTGAAAAGCAGGTAAAACTTCCCATTTGCGACTATAAAGCGTTGCATAGGACGGTTACGTGTACGAATTATGATTCATTTCTTCTACTAGTAATAGAAAACGGATTCTCGCTCGCTTAATTTTGGAACGATACCTTTCAAACGAATGATATATCTGAGAAAAATGATTTGGGACTGGCTTGTTTGATTCATGAATTTCTTAAGGAATTTTGATTCACGTTAATGTACAAATTATAGTAAAACAGAATACATGAAAAAGTGTTATAGAATTTTCAATACTTGAATCAATACTTGAAAAATATGCGAAATAACTTTAAAATGTAGATGAAAATTATGTGAATAAATAGTTTAAAGTAATACTTATTTCTCAGGTAATTATATTTTGTAAGTTAATATCCAATCCTGTACACCAATAAGAAAATTGGTAAGGCAGCATTTAATTAATAACCAATAATGGTTCATAATCTTTTTTTATGCTAATTGCAAGCCTTATCGAGCTGCCAGCGAGGGAAGTTCGTTCGCGTCGCCGCGTTTCAATTTTTTTTTTTTTTTTTTTGAAATAAAAGGAAGCGGCGAACAGGCGAAGGAAACATAAAGACATCTGGGTTTTTCTAGAAAACAGCATTGTTAGGAAGAAACACAAGGGAAACGTTGACTCGCAATGGAACTTTCAAGAACAAATTTTCATTACTTCCACAAGATTCCCGTTTAGCTGGCGGCACTCCAGGAAAATAATAACGTAACATTTCACTTCGAAGCGATCGACTCCTCGATCGTCGTATGAGGATTCTTCGAAAGTTATTGCAACTGATATCGCAATAAACATTGATTCAGCTTCGCCGAAGGCGTAAGTTTGAAATGCGTTCGAGAGGATAATAAGAAGAGGAGGAAATATTGAATAAAGGAAAACAATACGCGGTGCTGACAAATCGAAGCATGTACCAATACTTATAGAGAGAACTCTGCGAGTTTATCTATTTGCTCGAAGAAAATATTTGCTGGAGACATCGAAGCTCCTAAAACCACTGTGTCACGGTGAAAGTCTGTATCTAATTTTTAAAAATAGCATGCTACGTTTTCTGGGACACTTAACGCTCACACGAAGGTTAGAAGGCCCCAATTGATCGCAGTTCACTGAGTCTGCTCGATGCGTTTATGCAAATTAGATTTAATTCGTCATATTATCGACGCACATGGAAGTTTAAATGTTTTGGTAAATAAAATTTGTGATAATTATGTATAGTCAGTCGCAGAAATTCCCGTGAATTTACAATGTATTAGGAAATACGGAAACGTCCGGTATAATATTGTGCTTTACGTTTGTCAATATTATCCCTTCAAAATATTGTTAATTTTAATTATTAATCTTTACCATTCGTTGAATGCTTGTATAAAAATTGGAAATATGTGTTTAAGTAAAGTTTTGTAAACTTTAATACATTCATGTCACGTAATTTGTTGCAAACTCATTATTATTATTTCATAGAGTAGTTCAGCAAGTTTACATCAAACGATCCTTTAAAGTAGGTAACAGAGTTACGTATAAACAATTTTCGTTTTTAGAACGTTATTTCATCGATAACAGCTCATTTCATCCCGTTTCATTAAAAATTCATCGCACAAACGAAGAGTATGTTGTTCCATGCAAGTTAGCAGGGTTCCCCGTTGCGAGCAGCATATCAAAACAAAAGAAATTTCCCTTTTACTGTGATACTAGAAATATCGGAAAGTTTGTAGCGGAACATAACATCATTGCCATGTTGAACCTGTGCCAAAGAGTGCATTATACTCCGCTCGGTCCACTGCGACTCTTTCGGCTGGTTATTCGAACGAAAAGCGAAAATGTTAATATTAACACATCATGATTATAATTATCATTTGTCGTATATTGGGTTTCCGCCAACTATTGATGATTTATAATAATAGCGATAATGATCGCATTATAATTATCGGCATGCTATTAGACTTCACTAATGGGTTTAATTTGATGAATAATTTTAATGCGGGCACTAGTATACATGTAAGGAGAGAAATCCTTCAGAGTTCTTTAATAAAATTACAAGCATTTTGGTTTGTTTCATTTGAAAGTTTCTTTGTAAATCGAAATCAAAATCCTTGCTTTAAAGTCTGAGCTGTTATCAGATAGTTTTCAACAAATTGCAGCAAATAATTCCGTAAATAGATCATCGGACAGACAGCACTATCAATTTTAAATGTGCTTTGAAGTTTGGTAACTGACTAGGTGGGTCGTCAAGGTGCAGCCATTACTCAGAAATTATCATAAATGACCCACTTTTCATTACGGGCAGCAATTCGGTCAAGAAAGGACTCGTTAATGTTCCGCAGAATGCGGAAGGATGGACGAGGGCAAGCATTTGCTGATTATCGAGCAACTCGTGCGGAATAGGCTTTCGTGGACTCTGTTGATTCCAGATCTCACAGTTTTTTCTGTATGTACATAGCATATCAAATCAGCAAAACGTTGGCAAAGGTGTATCGATACACTGGTTTTTATCCCGAGTAAATATGGTAACCTCGACTGGGTTATTATTACTTGCATCATGAAATTTGACAGAATTTTTCCAACTATTTTCATTTAATAAAAGATTCTCCTGACGGAAGGCTGACGCTTGAGATATGGGATATGGAGGATGCAATAAAAATGTTGCAGGCCTTTGAAAGACGTGATTCGTGAGGCTAAGAAACTTTATCTTTAGCGAAAATGTTAGGTGTAGCTTTCATGCAACTTTTAGGTAACTTTTGTGACATATTTATGCAACTTTTGTGCAACATTTGTGTAATTTCTATGCAATATTTATGCAACTTTTAAGCGCCATTTCTTCAACATTTGTCTAACTTTTGTGAAACTTTTGTGCAACTTTTATGTACCTTTTATACAGCTCTTATGCAACTCTTATGAAACATTTGTGCAACTTTTATACAGCTTTAGTGCAATATTTATGCAACATTTGTATAACTTTTACGTAACTCTTATGCAACATTTGTGCAATTTTTATGCTTTAGTGCAACATTTATGCAACTTCTATGCAACATTGGTGAAACTTTTGTGCAAACGTTACGTAAAATTTGTGAAACATTTATGCAACACGTAGGTAATTTTTATGTAACTTTTATGCAACATTTGTGCAGCTTTTATTTAACTGATACTAAAGTTTTATTTGACACTGCTGTTTTAGTGATACTAAAATTTATTTCAATTCAATAATAAGAATAGTTTCTTAAAAATAAATTCATGAATATTGGTTTTAAAGTAATTACACGAAAATACCTTAATAAGCGTTTAGACCATAGTGACCGATCTAAAAAAAAAACTCAATGCATTATTAACATAAAAAGAATACGATATTGGTTGGCAATCAATATTCAAACGGAAGTTATGCAAGAAAATAGAAATAAATACTTTGCATTAAAAGATTCAATTAAATTATTTACGGATACCACTCAAAATTTCAATAATTTATCTACTGTCTGTGGAGAAACAATAAGAACAATGTGTAAATATATTTTCCAGTTAAATTTAGGCATCCAAATATTATCTTTTAATACGACTTTAAAGAATTCACATATCAAAGATCTAAACCAAATAAAAACATGGTACTGGAAAAAGTATAAATAAACCTCTATCACATCCTGTGATGTTGAAAAGATATTTTCAGCACATAAATTAATTTTATCTGATAACATAGAACAAATTCTTATTACACTTTGCAATGCAAATTACAATTAGTGATAAATATTATACAACCATTTTATATCAATGATATAGATATAATATCATGTTATATTGAATTGTATTGTATTATAGTTACTAGTTTGAATAAATTTTGTTTATATTTTGCACATTTCGCATACTTTGATACATGAAATTGGCATAAACATCTACAACGTAAAATTGAAATAAATTGGGCGAATAATTAAGAAGCCAGTGACAGCGTGTTGATCGAGCCGTTCAAGCGGCGACTATAGCCGTTAAACGGCAAACATATATTTACAAGGAACGCCGTGCTGCAAAAACAATCAGCGAAATGCACAAGCCCCAAGCAATTTTCTCCGTCATCGCGGATATACGTATTACTTGTCGAGTTCGCCGCGCGACGTTGCATTTCATTTTCGCGACGGTGCTATTTAATCTGTGGGTCTATTGTTCGGCATCGAACTTTTCGGAAAATTGCGTTTCCCTTACGCGACGTAAACGCTCGACGGTTCCGAAGCAATTTCTATTATTTTCCCCGCCCTGTGCTATTAAAACCGACGTTTCGCCATCCACGTTTTAACAAATTTCCTGCGCTCGGATTCGTTCGAGACGATTGAAATTCATTTAACGCGTTTTGCGCGCAACTTTTTCAGTTACTCCACGCGGTTAAGTTTCGCTCGCTTACTTGTAGTTTCATCTGTTCGAAACTATTCAGAGCCGAGAAGATTGGAACACGCGCAAGCTGAAGATAGTTTCGACGGTATTGTCCGACGAATCGAGGAACGGAAAATTTCTTTTTTACGGTTTTTTAAGCTTCATGACTGTGTAAGGAAATCGTTAACGTTAATTGGGTTTCGATTCGAAGTGTTCAGAAAATTAATATAATAAAAAAGTCATAATAATAACCTCCAATTCTCTTAGAGAAAAAGTCAAGATATCAAATTCAGGTGAGACACTTTGTATATGTTTCAATGATTACGTCA
This sequence comes from Perdita meconis, assembly GCA_030770465.2. NCBI lineage: Eukaryota > Metazoa > Arthropoda > Insecta > Hymenoptera > Andrenidae > Perdita > Perdita meconis. Next base: position 13,306,262 of record JASKOS020000003.1, on the reverse strand, counting down.
TATGCGACTTATTTAATCGCCTTTCTAAACTGAAAAATTTTTTGTCCTGAGACACTCAAGGAGAATACTCCTTTAATGTATGAAACGAATAAGTAGATACAATCCATATTTGGTCAGACGAGCGTTATGGATTTTTCAATAATGAGTTAGGTTTATAGCTTTTATTTGTTAATAAAAAGTTTTATTGTTTCGTTCAGTAGCTTCTTTTATTTACATTTTAGGTCAATATTCGTTTTTCTGAGATGTCGAATGGAGGGCTTCTGTAATGCGAGCAATTTCATTGCATAGAATTCTGAAAGGTGTTCAGTTCAATTCTGTTCTATACTACTGAAAGTATAGAATAATTAAAAATTTGCATGTCGCATGAATGAAAAAAGTAGCAAAATTCTGCATACATTTTCAACGAGTTTTAACGTTATTTCTAATGTAGCATCAAATTGATTTCAAGAGATTTCAAGATTAATTTCGTTTTCTCGCAGAGAACCTTAAGCTCGTAATTCATGAGTTTCAGATGACGTAAGGAAAGAAAGATTAATGGTCGGATAATTTCCATATCCTAGACTATAGTTAGTCATCATTTCTACCGATTCCCAATACACTTAGGAGCTAGTAATTACCATTCCAGTAGTTCAAATTTCTTGCTTCGTCCCTAAGGTAGACTGAATTGAAATTTTATCGGTTTATCGATCGGTACGACCTGACTAGCCTATGAAATCCGTATTGAAGGAGCTTTCAGAGGTCATTAAACGGATTAATTATTGCGGAAATACGCATATGAAGAAGAGGAAATGTATCTTTTATATGTATATTATGATGCAATGTAAAACATGTTGGTGGTTTTTCATTCTAAAACACATTTTGATGTTGTGCCTCCAGGGGGTTAAGAGTTTGAAGGTAAACATTCCAAAGTTTGAAGAAGAAATTTGAAGTGTTAAGATTAAAAATTTGACAATTTCATGTTGTACATTAGAAAATATGAAATTACAGGTTTGGAGGTTTTTAGACCTAAAATTCGAAAATTGAGGGTTTCAAGATTTAAAGATTTGAAGTTGCAGATTATTAACAGTCGAAGTTAGAAATTTAAAGACTTGAAGTTAAAAATAAAAAAATGTTTACATTTGGACATTTGGATATTTTTAGTTACAATTAGAAATTTGAAGATTTCAAGTTGCAGATTTAAAGATTTTCTTTATTAAAATTGGAAATTAGGGGGGTTGAAAATTGACACTTTAAGTTGAATAAGACTTAAAAATTTGAAGTTCTAGATTCAGAGATTTTTAGAGGTAAAATTGAATGTTTCAGAGTTTAAAGTTGGAGTTCTGAAAAGTTGAAGATGGAGAATTAAATCGAAAGTAATTTTCAACGACTTCTACTATTTATATTAAGAATTTAATACTCAGTAACATGTATTTCAACTTATTTTGTTTATGTGGAGCAAAGCTATAAAATGCGAACCCATAAAAGATGAGGCTTCAGTTTGCGCCTAATGCGCTTTATGGTAACTGCGGCTCTCCGTGCCCCTTAAATGTTACTCATGAATTATTAACGTAATAGCGACTCGTTATCTAACTTCTAATATCTATTAGATATTTTGCTTTTGAGTTAAGGTTGAATACAGTGATGCGAATTGTGCACATTAGAATTTCTACTAAGAGGATCTTATCGTAATAATTTTTTCCCCGTATTTGCCACTTACTTTCCAAAAGTCATTTACTTTTGCAATAATGTAATACGTTAATAGAACTTAATCCACTTCGAACGCATACATCTACTGTAAGTTATGACACTGAGCAACACGGTATAGCGAACATTTGATATCGTCGCCAATTTACTAATGGCTCAACGACACGTGGCTGTGTTTCTTCCCGGCAAATAATGAAAACGAAAGCGCGATACCGGCGACGACAAAAGTGAGTCCTTTGAAATACTAAATGTTTCGATTCTTTCTTCCACATCAATAATACGATAAACATCCAATCAGGGGCGGCGCTGGGATCCTTGACGCCCTTATGCAACAATTTATACAGCGCCCTAGAATTTAACTAGACTTATTATAACGTCATGGGAAAAGGAGAAAAAGAAACATTCAAATAAGACGCAAGTCTTCACAGAATAGCAGTCAGTAAAAATTAAAAAATATTTTTTCGCGACCAAAGTGATCCTGAATTGGCAATTGGCGTCCTTTGTGTCTTGCATTACCTGCATAATGCATTCCGTCGGCCCAGCATTCAATACACTTTCGAAAAATATTATGAGAATGATCTTGATTTTTAAGTAACGTGTACTGACATTAAATATGCTAATTTTCTCACCCCAAGTCTTAATTGCAGCTCATACTTTAATAACATCTATGAACACGTTAACCCTAAAGTACTTCAACACTCGATAGCTGAGTGCTTCGAATAATTCATTCTTTAAGTACCTTAGGCATACTTATGCACCTAGGTGATCGATATAAACTTCGTAATAAACATCAATAGACTTTTAATGAACATGATTAACAGGTGTGGTTAGAGGAAGCCATGGCTGCAATTTTTATACCAAGCTCCTTCTATTTTTCTAGTTTTTTATGTTCAAATGTTTACTTATTTATTTATTTATTAACGGGGTGGTTCCCTTTGATACACTTAAAATAATAACATTAAGATTGGCTGTTAGATATATATTTACATTGATTTGTAAAAGATTCAATCGAACAACCAAAGAAGTCTAGTTGGTTGGCAAGCATATTAGCCTGTCTACAGCAACGTCTGATATATTCGTTGGCGGAAATGTTGTACAATAAGATTCGTGGGTAGTTTCTGAGAGTTCTGAGCGGAGCATTAAACTGTATTAGACCTAAAATATCAGGACACTCGATATAATGATTTAAAGTCTTAAAGATTAGTGTTAGGTCGAATGTAAGCCTACGTTGAGCCTACGAAGTTTTAGGAGATTAAGATATGCATCATAATTATGACAAGTTTTCGGTATAGGCTCATGGATTTCGTAAAATACAAAACGCACAAACTTGTGCTGAACTTTTTCGATGGAACATGTGTAATTTTGATTGTAGAGATTCCAAATGGGTGAACAATATTCGAGGTGAGGACGAACTAGGGCACAGTAGAGAATTTTGAAGGTGGTGACTTTTTTAAAATTAGAAGCAGTTATGTTATGAACTTTTATATATTGCCTACAGATTAGAACATATTATTTATTATTCATTTATAATAAGTAATATGTTCTAATCTGTATTATTCATTCATAATAAGTAATATCATCCATAAGATTAAGTTTTAATTGTACTGATTCATAATCATGGTACACTATAGATATAGATTGCCCATTTAATGGACCTCTAAGCTGATAAATATATTTTAAAAATTCATTCTAGCATGTTAATGTGTTTTGTAATATTAGGGCGAACCAAAAAACAGTAGAGAATATGCAACGTGTTAAAATTATGGAAAAATGTTGAGTATCTAATGATAAGAGCTTTAAGGTATCTTGCTTATATTTTTACCAATAATGGAAATCTATGATAAAGGTTATTAATGTAATAACAGACTCACAGAATCAAGGTATTAGATATTTCAGAAATGCAAAATGATATTTCTAATCGTTCTAATCGTTCAGGATAATTTCCCAATAACATATCGCATGACAGAGATGAATATAAAATCGCTCGGCGCATATTAATCAATATCCCGTACAGATACGTCATATAAACGGAAATAGGTGTTAGAAGCGTGGGCGACAACGCGTGTAATGGGCAAAATGCAGACTCTCTTCCTGCATGAATCTGTTCTGCAACCATGAATCTCGGCGCATTGCCAACATCCTAATTATTCTTGCTCCGTTAACTCTGTTTAACGCATTGATTTAGCATCCGTTGGTATTTTTTTACACGTAAAATTTGTGCACGCATCATTCGTTCCTTCGGCGTCAAATCGTAAACCGTACTATTTGCGATTCCGCCTGTAACGTTTCGCGAAACACGCGGAGATATTTTACACAGAAACGTAATTAACAAAATAACGTTCTCGTCGATGACGTCATTAATTTCTTATTGTCGCTCCTTTGGCTAACCGCGAGTCAGATTTTCATTCGGACAGGTTGAAACTGGAACGTGTTATTTTCAAGGCAAATTTTCCAATATTCGATCCAACGTAGGACCGACCAACGAAATTCAAATGAACGCTAATTTCAGATATCATTCGAAAGATAGAAAATCTCATTTGGTACGGTTATTCAGATGTGAAGATAACTCGGCTAACAAAGCGTTATAATCGACAATAATTCCTACGTAGCCAAGAGTTCGGCAGGACTTCCCGTTTCCGTAACTGCAGTCTGAGTGTGAAACTAATCCCGACCAAGATCAGAGCCAATATCCTACACTTAATATCTTATTACCGTTAAAATAGGTTATCAAAATGTAAAGTAACACGAGATGAAGTGCATTATACTCAAACAGCGCCGCACACCGAATTTAAATGTACGTCGTATCAAGAATTACTATCTTTCCCCCAAATCATTCTTTCAAGTATTTTAATAGTTGATATATGTCTTTATTTAAGTAATCGAGTTCATGAAATTTAAAGCAATTGACAATAATTTGTGATTTGTAATAAAAGTGTGTCTTGACAAAAACTTGACATTCGATATATAATAATTTCATAACTTTCGTTCGCTTTATAAAAGTGTATTTTAAAATGATGATTTATAATTCGCAGAGGTCGTGCAGTGATATATTTTTAACGTATGCGTAAAAGCGCGAGTTAGTTTATCTAAATAGTTTATGAGGACTTGCGCGCTCAATTTCCAAAATATTTTGAGAGACGCTCGTATGCAGTTTTACATAAATGCATCAGTAAATGTTTCATATTCTGTTTCGCGGAGCTTTTTCCACTAAAATTCGTGTTTGTTTCACAATTACAATCCTATTACTCAAGGCACTGGAGAGAAATTGTATTTTTCATTCACAGAAATCTCTTTGTTTTCAACATTTTTTCAACACTTTTGCCAATGTTACAAAAGAGACTTCGCAAAATTTTCTTCTAGAATTTTCGTGTTTAAACGCGAATGCTAGTTGGCACGAGAAAACACTTGAAGTATTCCAGAATATTTTACAAAATTAAGGGAACGTAAAATTGGGAGAATTTCTCTGGAGGCAAAGCGCATATTTAGCGTTTCATATTAGCTATTTAATACCCTTGTTGAACTTTACTTTCTCTCGTCAGGCTTAATGCGGGTCACGCGGAAATCATAATTACAATTAATGACTGGGATAACTGACGTCTATAATAGCTTTACTCCAACAAAAGTGCATTTTCACGTCCTACGGCTGCGTCCAGGAGTCGACGAAGAAACCGACGTGAACATTATTCTTAATCTATCGTGGTTTGTGTACACGCATCAGAGAAACAGACGCACGTGCGTTAACATTTAGGGACGCAGTTCATAAATCAAACGAGAACATCCATCTCCCTTTTGTTTCTTTATTTCTAACAAGCGTGATAAAACATTGCTATCCTGCGCTTTAAAACGAGCTGTTCGCGCCCGCGTGTACAAATTCAGATTTATTTGAATGTTTAATTTCCTGAAACCTTTTTGTGGCCGAAATACATTTCGTGTTCATACATATCGCATATCGTGCTCGTTACCTGGCTGTTTGTTTTCGTCGGACACGTAAACAAAATTAACATTTCGGATGAATGCAAAAAGGTGCGACTCTTTAAGCTGGAAGAAGAACATACCGTTGTTTGCGTTTATAGTTTCAGCATTCACTTCGCTAATTAATTAACATGCATATATTATTTTCTTCGTTGTTGTCCCTGCACAATCACAATTTCTAGACTTTCGCCCTTTCAGTAATAACCGTAATTTCATTCCATCCTTTCTCTCTAAAGGTGGGATTTCCTATATGCGTCTGACGCTGGGACTGGACGCAACATCAAACGCATACAGCGTAAAAACAAAGAAGAAACAAATGCAATAGATCACATGTATTTAAAAAGCATTGTGTGCGTTTGGAGGTTGCGTTCTGTCGCAGCGTCAGACGCATATAGGAAATCCTACCTTAAAACAGAAGATTGAAAAATTCCTAGTTTTATAACTAAAACGCAAAAAAAGAAACAACAGTAATCGTAGAATAATTTCAAATATGTTAAAATGTGTTATAGTACTTTAGATGAAAATGAATGTCAAATTGAAACCGTCAATTTGCACGGGTCTGTTCGAGCACAAAAATATTTAGGTTGAATAGATACAGGATAGAGGGAAGCATTTCTTAAATTTTCAATGTAATAGCTTATTTTATCCTTGACGTAGTACTCCGAAGACATTCCGCGAAAGAAAAACGGAGGAAGAAGGACATACTTTCGCAGCAGTATCTTTAGCGAGGTCTTTTGTGCAACGAACACCGACAAGATCTCAGGAATCCTCTTTTCTTTTCCTTTAAGCCGTTCCGTAGATTGACGTTTAAGCTGTATCGAAATTCATTGCTATCGCAGCCGGGGAACACTTTTTTGTCTTTCCATTGTTCGTCGGCCGGCAAAATAATAGGAGTCGAAAAGGCGGCGAAACGAGATCGAGATTCAACGTTCCCGGGTCTGCCGATCCTTTCAGTGAAATAACGATCCTGGAAACCTTTACGGTTAATGTCCCGGGAAAAGGAATAATGAAACGACTTTTTGGTCAGAATCGAGATCCCTTGCATTCTTTTCTGCGAAACAAAATTTCCTTCTCTATATCGGAACCTATGCCCTACCTTAACTTCGAACCTTACGATAAGAATAATCGTTTCATTTTATGTGCATTATAACATCTGCGTCTGCCAAGTGTAACTATCTGAATTACATTTTCAAAAAATGTATATTTTTGCCTTGCAGAAAGTCAATTTATGATTCTTATCAGGCAAAAGTGTATTGAACCAATTGTTTCTTTGTAAAACAAAAATATAATGGAATTTGTAACCGAGGAAAGTCAATTTTCCGGAACTGAAAACATGTGTCACATTCATTCTAGTTTTATGATAAGAAATATACACTCCGCAAAAAAATTAAGTGATCACTTGTACAAACCCGAAAAATAGGCTCTAGTTCAAATGTTCATAACTTCTACAAAAATAGTCGTATTGACATGATCCGCAAGGCGTTTGAAAGCGCGAAATCTCTACTTTCACATATTTCTTTTACGTTTTGATTGTGTTATGTTTTGGCAATGTTACAGCGATATAAATGGCACGTTGAAAATTTTTCAAAATTTTGTTCAAGTTTCTAATGCTTCATGGAACGCAAAAAATTTTTTAGACGTATTGCACTTATACCGTTCGAAAGCGGCTACCTTTTGCTTTAAAACGAGTGCTTGGCGATACTCGCTACGATAATTCTTCCGCCGTGGTATGTCTTGATGTCTTGGGCGTTGGATAATGCCAATACCGGCGGTGGAAGTGGAGTTAAGATAGTTCGCCAATGGTGAAAATTAGTGCGAAACTTTTTGCGAATCGAAAACTTGAAACATAAAGGCCACGGCGAAAAAATTATCGTAGCGAATTCGCATTAGGCAAATTAAAGGAAATCAGTGAGTTAAAGGAAAAATGGAATTTGTGCCATTTTTAAGGCTATTTTCGAAAGGATGTAGACTATCGAAATGCCAATCCAATTGTAAATATAAAAACTGTATCTTAAAGAGGAAAGATTAAACTTTCTATTGCTTTTTCAGCTATCTACTACGATCATTCTATCACTTTCTACAAGCATTTAAATTTGCGGGGATCATTTTTGCATCAAAGTTGAATAACTGTGCGAAAAAAAATCGTACAACATTCGCCAAGCACTCGTTTTAAAGCAAAAGGTATCTGCTTTCGAACGGTATAAGTGCAATACGTTTAAAAAATTTTTTGCGTTTTATGGAGCATTAGAAACTTGACCAAAATTTTTTAAAATTTTCAATGCTCCATTTATATCGCTGTAACATTGTCAAAACATAACACAATCAAAATGTAAAAGAAGTATGTAAAAGTAGAGATTTCACGCTTTCAAGCGTCTTTCGGATCATGTCAATACGACTATTTTTGTAGAAGTTATGAACATTTGAACTAGGGCCTATTTTTCGGGTTTGTACAAGTGATCCCTTAATTGTTTTGCGGAGTGTATAATACTAGCATAAACTGTTTTACAATTTTCAGCAAGATATGATAAGATTGAATCGATAACAATTTAAGGGAAGCAGTTTAGAAAACAGGATATTCCTAAGTGATCCAACCAATGAGTCATTGGCAATGACTTTAAAATGATGCAAGGAACAAAACGACTGTATAAACATTCCGAACTCCTGTTTTGTTTTGATTGAGTAGAATCAATCGACAGACGAATAAACGAAGTGTTCGTAAACTAAGGGATTCGATCCGAAACGTAAAGACGACAAAGTGAAACTTTAAAATTAACGTTAGGGGAAATGGCGGTTCATGGACAAAACTGATAATGGTTAAAACGAAGTTTTTTTAATGCGGAACCTTCAGCATGCCACGTGTAATTTAATGATTACACGTGGAGTACATGGCTCGTAAAGCAGTCTTAAAGAGGTATAGCCTATATCATCGAATTACGCGGAAGTTTTCCTATTACATAACTGAGCTTGAACGTTGAGAAGTTGAGCGGATTAAATTTTCAAAGTGCTATCGCGAAGCTATAGGAAATTAACGAGATAGTGTATTCACCGGTAACTGTACATAGCGGAATGCGGAATAAGAAATAAGTTCGCCCGGATCTGAATCGTTAAAAATAATTGTTTCTGGCATGAAACGGTAAGATAGAAATCAAGGGTCTGTTAGCCAACATTGGCCCGACATCCGACTTGTTATCTTTCTCCAAGCGTGGACCGAGTTTGGCAAATTGGAGCCATTTCGCTCATGGCACGGCTACTTTAACCGAATCCACCCGTGCCAGGGATATATCAATAATTGCAGCTAACCGCGCACGATATTAGGCTGAGATTTACTCTTTCGGGAACTGCACTTTCGAAAATCGTTCGGAACGAAGAACGTACTTTATGCGTGGCACCGGCTTAAACCATACCGAATGATAATGGACTGAAATTTATTCAAATAAAGTTTATAAAACGTAGTGCGTCATTCTATTCTGTAAAAGTAGATGAGTTCGGGGACAAAAGTAACATTTTTTGTGTTTGAAAATGAAAATGATGCATTAAGAAAGCATTTATCAACATTTATTAATCCATCATTTGACTCGGATTGACACTTACGTGATAAGTGTACTCAAAGAGTTATGTCAATTCTCTGCAAACACTGTTATTGTCACTTTCGTCCTGAAATTGCGATATTTTTTAAATATTGTATTGTAACTGCGTGGAAACAGGGAAAAGTTTAGATGCTCGATAACAATGTTTGTATATTAATAACTTGGTTGTCCAATGATGTTCAGCTTTTATTATGGTGTAATTTTACATTCCGTAAAAGAATTAACTGCTACTACCTGTTACTCGATTTTTTTTTATGAATTTGCAAGCAATACCAGTTCCACTTTATTTGCTACAACATAAAGAATACTTAATTTAAACAACTTCAATTATTAATTAATTGTTAGATAAAGAAATGTTTATAACAAAAGTTGTATGGCATCAAAGTTTACCGTGTAATCATTCGTTTTCTGTTATTTTATTCATTTATTGAGATATAGAGATAATTTTAACATGTGGACCTAGAATCATTGCAAAAGTTACTTGACGAACTAAACAGCTTTTTAGGAGGAGCTTTAGAAACTCAAAAAAAAAACGCAAAGAGTAAGGAAATGTAAATTTTACGGATACAGAATTTCTATAATCATAGAATTTTCAAGATACTGAAATCTACAAATATAGAATTCTAAAGAGACAGAATTTTATGGACCTACAATTCTATAAATATGGAATTTTGTGGAAGCAGAATTATTATATGTAGAATTTTACAAATACAGAATTTCTATAGATATAGAAATTTTATAAACATATTACAGTATTCTTTAGATGTGTAGAAATTTCTACACATTTACAATTTTATAATAGAATTCTTGGTGATACAGAATTTTTTAAATGTCGAATTGATGTAGAACTATAGATTTACAATTCTCTAAATATAAAATTTCTATAGATATAGAATTATGTAAATATGAAATTCTTTAATTTAGATATTATAAAACAAAGAATTGTTAAATGCAAAAAAAAACTGGCTGTTCAGAATTCTGTTTCAGTTATTTATTAAAATCTACAAAGCACTAAACAGCTAAAATAAGAATATACCTAAATCAATTTTTTGATGAAGTTTATTTTTTATTCAACATCTTTAGCATGATTTGAATAGAATCCTGAAAGCTTAGTAGTTTTCCTGGATTTTTGGATCCCGAACCACTTTACGTCGTTACGTTTATCCCCGCATTCCTCCATGTGTTTCAGGATAAATTACGGACAATGACGATGGTAAACGTGAAATTGCCAAGACTTTGCAAAGAGAAGAATCGAATCCCCGTCCAATGATCAACACGAAAAGTAGTTAGCGTGTGGATAACCGAAGTATGCGTTGCAAATAATTGCAGTGCGGGGTAAGTAATCAGCGGTGTCTAATATTTAACGTTGATCTTCTGTACGAGCTACCGACTACACGTTAAACGAGAGCAACGACAATCTGATCGCTTTCACGTCACGGATATTTGCTCGTGAATAATTAATGAGATTCCCTTGGTGACTGCGTGCCCGGATTTAGATATTCCAAGATAACACGGGGGAGAATGAATTAATCTCTGTATATCCTGCATGAACGGAAATACTTAATTGAACGATACTACCCCGTTTTAGGCCCATCAAATCCGTTGGTCAATCGGTGTGTCGGAGTTAAATTTCCATGGGGTAAATTAACGCCGGTAGTAACTTCGATTAATAAATATGAAATGAGCTATTACCGTTGAATTACGTCGTACAAATGACAGTGCGGAGCCTATAGAAGCGAATCGACGAGCTTAACCCTTTTATGTAGCTTATTTGTTTTGCTTCAATGTGCCAGGAAATGGTGCAGACGTGAACAGGCGAATTCATCCCAAAGCCGTGATTATTTTTGACTTGTTGAGCAATAGACGAAACAATAGGAGTTTCAGGAATCACGTGGCTGTACTAGTTTTCACAGTAGCATTCAAATGTAAAATTATTTATTGTAGTCGGGTTCAATTTTCACGGACTTTATTGCTCACAACGCGTTTGTGACAAATACATGCAGAATATTTTTACTATTATCTTTTCTATAATGCAGTAAATAAGAAGTAAGGAACAAGGAATGATTTTTTTGGGACTATTTCGTTATTTGAATTTAAAATAAAATAATATTTCATTTTATTTTTTATTTTATCAAATATTTATTCAAATGATTTCTCAAATACTTTCTGATTCTATCATGTCAATGTCAACAACTGTGTTAGAAATACGAATTTCCATATAATATTTCATGTATACAAATTTAGGACACGTATTATTAAAAGCTTCATACACAGAAACTGTTTAAAGATAGTTTTCCTTTGCTTCGATGGCAGGTTTACTAGAATATGAACGTCCTTCTGAACTTCTAACAAACTGTTTAAAGCAAGAATAGTTTTGAAGGGAAAAGCGACTGAACTACAAAAATTTGTTAAGTTCAACAATTAATTTAGTTCAATAATTATTTGTTACTTTATTTCACTAAAGTAACTGAAATAATAAAGTATTCAAATGAAAAATTATTTGAATTGAACATAAAATAAGATTGATTTTCTTGCTATTTTCAAAATGAAAATAAAATATTTGATACACCTCGTTATTTCAAATGATTATATGTTATCTTATTTTAAATAAAATATGCTCAACTCTGTAAAATAGTAATTAAGAAAATGTGCTGTAACAATTTTATATCAGAATGGTAGAAAATACGATTATAAATTCTGCGAGTGAATGTATATTTACTGCTGGCATCTAATTAACGAAGCCCTTAAGTTAATTAATTAATGATGACGTTTTCTTTGATGGAAATAGTCAAGGCACAGTCTCTTGCCTTGCTCAGCGCGTACTTGGTACCGTCTATTCGTTTAAGACGCTCTTCGTGGAGTTAATAATTAATTTTATGTTTGGCTAATACAATGACATCCATCCAATTATTAAGATATAAATAAAACAATTTTCTAAGTCCAAAACAGAGAAATTTTTCCATTAACCAGTAATTACATAATTGCTCCATTAAACGGCGTTCCGATAATTGAAATTTGACAGTACATATTAATGATACTCCACGGTATTCCGTCCTCATTACAGAGTTTCGAAATTTCCATTGACATGTATATTCCGAATATTATTAAACCATTTTTACTTCGATACAAATGCATAAACTTGTCTTTGTAATAAAAAGTTTTATAATCGTCATAGTCGTGAAGCTTATTACGAAGTAACATTTAAGTGAATCTACTACGAGCAGTACAAACTACGTGTTTCCTCACTTCTGACGAGAAACCAGAAGTTTTCCAAGTTTTGTCATTCCTTGTAACCTTCCAAGAACTGCTGCGAACAGTTCTTCCTCTGTGCTCGTCAGGAGAAGATTATTATGCGTTATTATACTCCGCAGATGAAGCTCCGTAGCAATACTTAAGAAAGTGCTTCAACTGATCGTGCCTATTATTTTCCTGAATTCTTTTAAACTTTGTTAAACGTTTATTTCTGTCTACAATATGATTGAAAATTTTATTTATGCAACGAATGTGTTAAATGAAATTGATTGCTCGCGCTTACTTCATAGTGGCTTACAGTATAGAAACTCGTTCCATAATTTTGATTTCCTCTAGTAAAAGACCCAATTACTGACACTATACGAAATACAGTGTTGACTCGAAGAACGGCTGGGTTTTAAAACTGAGTGCAGCCCTTTTTCGAGTCAGGTTCAATCTCGGTCACGACGGAACGAGGAGACTCGCACCGGCGAAGAAGTGGTGAGGATATAGAAATCCCTTTTTCGAATCAAACTCAGGCGTCGTTCTTCGAGTCAACACTGTAAGATTGTTCTTATATCGGGACAGTACTGTAAACCTAATATTATTGTATATCCTTTGTATTAATTGAGTAAACACATAAATTTCTGTATGTATTTCTTATTATTTAATATGTTTAAGTAAAGAAAAAAATTTGTGTAACACTCTGAATCTTTAATTTTGTTAAGAAATTTATTAGTTTCAAAAAAATATTTTTCGGAAGCTATTACTATCACCCATAAAACGTTCTCCATCGAATTACTCATATCCTAATGACTGCCACTAAACTATTTATTATATATACTACCACTTCCTTTAAAAATTACTTTTCTTTTAAATAAAAGCATATTCTACACGAATACTTATGAAAAATATTTACGGACATAAATATTTACTTATTTAGGTACTTATTTGTGAAGAAGTTCGTAGAACTGAAATGTTATGGTCACAGAAATTAAAATAGTGATTGAAACAGTACCATTCACTGTCACCCAAATATTAAATTAAAAACCTTAATGAATCACTGAATTATGATCGACATCATTTTCTGTAATTTTTATATTATCTAAAACATTACATTTTGTTACGTTATTAGTTCAAGTATCACATTTAAAGCCATTTCTTTACTATCTTGTTTTTTTTTTTTTTGGTTCGGTAGTAAAGAAGTCGGCGTTTTCATTGTTCTGATTATCCCGAAAATTCTCACAATTTTATAAAAATTAATGGCAAAAAAAAATCCAAATGCTATTTTTTCTATCATATGTATTACAATTTGAATCACATACTAAATTTTCTTTGACTTCGGCTTCATAATATTTGTATGCTATTTTAAGTAAAACATCATCAAGTGACATTAATTGTGTGCATGGCTGTGAATGGGTCTTTCACCCTAATTTGTCTTTAAAATAAAATTCTTGAACGTGCCGAAACTGCAGGGTCTTCATCAGCTTTTGTATGTCGAGAAGCAAAAATTTTAAAGAGCTGCTGTATCCCTCAACGGCAATATATTTGCTACGGTTGCGATAGACGGTTCGCTCCGCGTGAATTGTCGATTTTCATGGTATTTTAATTAAACGATGCATTTCTCCGAGCGAACCATAAAAAATAGCCGGACAGAGGCAGATTACATATTCAAAATGTGCAGGTGCACAAGGAATTTAATTATCTGATAGCCGGTTGATCTATCCGTCTACTCCCGCCAAGGGATATACATATGTCTTCCACCGTGGTCGGAAGTTAGACCGGAAGTTATCCCTGCCATTCTGTGCTGTGGAAATAAGAACAGTTTTTACCGTCCGCCCGATCCGTTTGGCAACTTATCATCTCCATGGACCTATTACATGCTGACCAAATAAGAAAGTCTAGCGGAATCGGCCATGAGTTATACATCGGGCATTTGTTATTCCCAGATGTCGGGGAAAAAAAACCGAAGATAAACGTGGTTGAAACGTTGCATTACGTTACATAAGGAAATCGTATGGTTTCAACAGTTGAACACGGATTTGTATTTATGCGTAAGCGTTTTTAATATTCCACTGTTTTCTCGCGTTTTTATTCGCCTCTGCGTGTTTTGTTTAATTATCGGGAAAAAACCATATATCTACTTTGGATATTTTTGAATTCGATACGGATGAAATTTGCGGATGAAATGAAAAATCAAGTTGTTAATTGAATTTATCACGTTGTTATTTTTCATGTACATTTATTATACGTTTAACGATAATGAAATTTTAAAAAATGTACGCTGAGAAGTTTATTTTTCAGAAGTGCTGAAAAAATATACTGTAATATCAATACGAACATTCATAATATTTTCGAATCAATTTCTTTTCTTATGAAAAAAACTGAGAATTTAAACGTTAATTAAAGTTGTTAATTAAAGTTGCATGCTTCTCTGGGCGACATACTATGCTGTAAATGATTTTTTCTTACTTTGATTTTTGTTTGATACATTTTTTTATACAGCAAATAACTCATCAGTTATTCAAAGTGACCATGTTGCGAGACTCACCCTGTATATATATGTTACTATATTTTTATAATTAGTTTTTTATATACCCTGGGTACAAAAAGTGTGCCTCGATCTATTTGTGGAGAAACGATGAAGTATAACAATGTCTTTTTAAGTGAAACTAAATCGGATCCACCGAATTTCTTTTATGGAGGTAGAGCAGCGAATTTCATCGCACTTGACTGAATTTTATGATCGAACCAAGCGAGCAGAAAACTGCATCGAGAGTGAGCGAGATAGAGCAACGGACTGGTAGCAAACGATACTTCAAAGCGATAACATCGGCGTTTCAAATGAGCCATCGAATACAGAAAATTCCTAGTTTTCGATTTGAGTCCCTTAAAAACCAATCTACTCTATCAAATAAGCTGTGAGGAAAATTGATGCCATAAATAACAGTGTTTAAGTTTATTTTCGGACGTTCGAACGAATAAAACCAACATGAATTTTTGAACGCGTAGCTTTTCAATTGAAAATTTTTAATGTACGAAAAAGTTATATACAAAGAAATTTCAATTTGCAACAAATTTATAAATTTGTTGTGTTTGATAGTTTTTTGACTGAAAATACAGAAATTGCACAAAAGTAAAACTTGACAAGAAATATTTTAATGTTATTTTTGGTAAAAATGTCAACGAAAAATCGATATAATACTTTATTTTACCTTTTTAGTATGGAGTTAATTGAATATTGAACATTATTCCTCCATTCTATACTAATTAGCACTATTTGAGTTTCAGTGGAAAATGGAACATTTCGCAATTTCTGGAGGAGTTAATAGAATATTTCCCGTGTAAAATCTTTACTGCAAATTCCATACTAAGTAATATCCTCTTGTTTGTAAAGTTCATTAGCGTGACTTCTGAAATTGTTTAACTATTATTGAAAAACCATTCTCAATTCTGTCATTTCATAACAATGCAAACAATTGTGTAGCAAAGTGGTTTGATTGAAAATAATTTGGTTCTCTGATGACAAAAGTAGAAAATGTGCAGTCAATGGAATCGAACAAATTTGCGTCAAGGAATTTCGTTTATCGCTAAATCTGTGAAAACTACTCACCAACCAATTTCTAAGGGGATTTCATGGAAACAAATAAAACAACCGTTTTCAATTCTATATAATGAAAACGGTATTCAACATTGTATTGTTAGAAATAGACAGAATTTCATGTTCGGATTTATCTCTAGCGACAACGTCAGTGAAGTCCATTGATATCACTGCAAAACTTCGGGATATTTTTTACGTTTAAACTTTTCTGCAACCTTTGAAAAACGGCAGATATATTCGTAAATAGAAAAATATTCAGAGACATACTAGCTTTTATTCTAATTGCACAAGTGTCAAATTACACGTTTTACGTTTTCATTCTGAATTGTACACTCATATATTATTAAAAAATTTTATTTTACTTCCTACCAGAATTATTCAGCAAATTTTTTTCTCAAATTCTCTTCCAACTGTAATTGCATCTGCCATTGCCACAAAATTTCATTATTTTTTTAAATAATGGACGTAATGGTTAAAGGGGATCGATTCTAGATTTCCAGGATCATTAATTATGATGCCAGTAGGGCGAAAGCACTTAGGTTTAATTTTAAAAGAAAAGGTTTACTTAGGAAAGCATCAATATCAGTCAGAAATTAATCCGCAGAACTCGTATTATAACGCAGTAAATTAAATTCTTTATCCATATTAATTAAAAGGACAAAGTAGACTAGGTAAACTAGTGCAGAAACATAGGACACTTCGTTATAGGACATAGTTTTCCAATGAAAACTGACATGAGATCACAATAAAAATTTGAATTTAACTATCATTAACAAAAAAAGTTTCAAAATCGTTCGCATTGCATTTACAGTTTCATGACATTTGCTCAAACAGGTTCAGACACACATACCAATTGGTGCAAACAAACTATGCTTACAAGGGGATCGCAAGAGACCACACTACGATGCTATACACTATACAGTGTACAGTGCGACGTTCAAATTTCAACCATGTATACCAGCGAATATAATCTTTGCTTTTAAATATCTCCTAAACTATTAAGTATCTACATTTTTCGACAAACATGGGTCAAATATTTTTTGTTTTCCTATCTTCCTACGAAGTTCCATCCAAATCGGTTCGTAACACCTCTTGCGGTTCCCTTGTTAGTGATCAGTTTAGATGTTCATCCGATTCCCACCTACGAATTACGTTTATTGATTTTGGTTTAGACATTCATGCCGTTTGCGCAAATTGGCTTCTGCACCCCAATTCGCGTAAATAACAGGCGAAAATGAGCTACTAGTACGTGAGTCGACCACAACAATCCTCCTCTTTATATACAGGGTCATCCACGTATCTCGGAACCCCAGCTCATTTGTACTCGTGCAGGTGGGTTCCGAGATACGTGGATGACCCTATTTACCCACAAGTTCAATGCAAGCGTGGGATAAGCGTGAAGGAAAGAAACAGTACATCGGATCTATCAGCAGCTAAACGTTGGACGCAGCATCAAGCGCACACATTGTAAAAACAAAGAACGACAAATGCAATGGGTCTCATGTATATTAAAAAGCGTTGTGTATGTTTAGACGTTAGACGTGTAAACGAAATCCCACCTTTAGGTGGTTCAAAATTAAAACTTGCAATAACAATTTTCTGATTGACAAAGTAAAATATTATGCAATTTACACACAAATCAGTATACAAAAATAGGATGATCATTAGAGATCGGATGTTCATGCAAATACATATGTTGATAAAATGCAAATAAAAATGTGAAACAGAGACAGATATTTGTTTTATGATTAGAAGATTCTAAAAATCTATTTTTTATTTTACATAAATTGCATAATACATATGCTTTGCATATTAACATTTAAGAGCATATGTATGAGCATATTGCATATTTTGTATATTGATCCTTTATAAATATCGATAGCGCATTACCGATGATATACAATGGTGCACAAAATTAAGGGTATACTAAAATTTTTCGAAAAATTTTGTCATTTTCAAGTGACTGTATCTCCGCGAAAAATAGGTATAAAAAATAATAAAAGCAGCCATTTTGTAGTTTGAAGTGTCTAGTTTTTAAATCATGTATCCAATTAATTTTTAGTGCAGTATAGTGCTATTTTTTTTTTCAAGATAAAGCGCAACAAAAAAATGTAACTGCAAGAACAGTTTGCTCAAAATATAACTTTTATCAAAGCACATTTGCAAATTCTGCTCACTACAATAGAAAAATTGGAATCGGTCGTCTTACCATAAGTAGATTCGACAAGCATCTTTATGAATTGTCTAAATCATTTAATTAATGTGTCTGAGGATTACGGCGAAAAAATTTGTAAAAAAGTAGACGCTAATCTAAAGAAAAATTCCGGTTTTCAGGACGTTTCACAAATTGCAAGCATTTTAAGTGGCGAACATGTGAAGCGTCCGACAACTACATTAGAGCACCATTGATGTAAATTTAAGTATGCGCCTGTTACATCTTGTGCTGTGGAGCGCTCATTTTCAGCGTACAAGTCGTTATTAACGTATAGAGTCATTCAGGGTAAAAGTACGCACTTTTGCTGTTTTTGCTTCACTGAGCCGAAAATACCATGACATTAGCAACACTTTCTTGCGCTATCGGCATATTTAATAGACTCATAAAATGCAACGAGTATTTGACGATAGGCCAAACGGTTTTTTAGAAACAGCAAAAGTGCGTACTTTTACCCGCTGCGTACTTTTACTCCGAATGACTCTAAACGTCAGCTTGTTGACTAATGAAAATACAGAAAAACTACTTACTGTTTATTGTAACGCAAATTATAATTCTTCAGTGTAGATTATAATATAGTATATACGTGATAAAATGTGTTTAACATTCTTTACATATTTGCATATGTTCATGCATATATGCATATTTAATGAGCATAAATGGCATATGCTTTTTACATATTTTACGTGCATGAACATCCGATCTCTAATGATCATAGAGACAAGATAAATGCAGCTCGCGCTAAATAACCCTCGAAATTTCCCCTCATCATTTAAATTCATTTGGTTAATTAGTACTCCGTTATTATTACTCGGAATTGCCGTCGGAAGTCTCGATTGGAATAAAATTTGAAACGGGAGAAGTCCGCGGAAGTTAGGGTTTCATGGAGCAGTTTCCCGAGGACTCGCAGTGAATTCGGTGGAATCATTCGCGCTCCAGTTAAATTAGTGCGGCAGTTCCATTACACGGGATGAATATTTTAATAGCCCACGTTCTTCTTCGCGTAATTTTCTGGACCGGCTGGACCCTCCGTGTCGTTGTCCATCGCTGGATCGTGGTAACGCGTCGGCTACGATCCGTGTTCGGCGTATAAACTTGTCACGGAATGATGGCCGCCGGGAAAGCTCGGGAAGTAAGCTCGTTCGATTTTAAGAGCGTCGTCAAAACGTCCCCGACTCGCGATACTTTTCCCCGGCGACGCGAATGTCCCGGTACGTTTTTAAAATGGAAAGGATTCGACCCGTCTCGAACGACGCAATTCACGCGCGTCAAACCAGCTGACAAGGCAGTCGCAGACGACGACGGGACTTCGAAGTTACACGAGGAGGGGGAAATAATTGATTATAGAATGCCGTTCCACGTTTGAAAGGGAGTAAACTGTGGATGCAGTCCTTTCACGGTGTGAAAATTATCTAATACTTTCCGGGATATTAAGTCAAAGGGGTGCTCCAGCGACTACTTTGGGGACGGTTTTCATCCGTTCAGCGCGGATGAGCGCCGATAAAAAAGTACGCGTCGACGGCGTCGAGTATTTTCGAATACCCTACTTCGAGAAGTTTCGTCGGAGACGGCGATTGATACTTTAATGTGGAAAGTTCCGAATAATAGTGTTAGCCAATTCTTCTCTTCGTGATCTTGCGTACTTTTATAAGTTTTATTTCTTCGCGTTTGAAGACATACAATTAGAGAGTGACGACAGAAAATATTCGTAGAGTGATTCGTAGACTGCTGATGCTTATGTAAATGCATATTTGGAAACGGAAACGAAACCTAGACAGACATTTGTTATATAATTAGAAGATTATAAAAATGTGTTTTTTTTGGCATTTTTCGCATACTTCATATGGTTTCCATATATTTTTTTAAGTGCATATGTATACGTATGTTGCATATATTATTTATGTTTATTATACATATTTTTAAGATCCTATATTACTTTCTGAATTGTTAAACTAAGCAGCTTTGAACGAAATCAAAATCTAGATATATTTAGTGTGACTTTAACATTCTATAATATACGTACATAAAGATATACAATGTTATACAGTGACATATAATTCTCAAAGATCACAACAAACGCTGTTCTTGAGTTAAGATCGTGACATCTGCTATGTAGATTTAGTACAATTAGCAACAGCCAATTCATAACAGCAGTATAATCACAATTAATACAAAATTTAGATACTCCCAGTCACAATAAAAATAAAATTACAAAACAAGTTTACTATACCTAATTTAAATTATAATCATATTTAATAACAAATAAAGTTGCTATTATTATTACACATTTTGAAAATACTTATTGCATATTTCACATATTTCTTGCATATGCTGTTATATTTCTGTATATATTCAGATGCTACATTATTATACTTCACATACGTTATTTGTACATTTCAACATATTTTATATTTAATCTAGTGATAAATTACAACTAAAATGTTGATTAATAAATTTTGTTGAACAATGTTTTTAAATTAACATATTGTACATATTTTCCGAAGCTTTCACAAAACAATATCAAACAAATAAAAAAATTCTCACACTGTTTATATACATATGAATAAGAATGAATAAAATAACTAAACTAAGAGTGAAATAAGTATTCGTAGAGGTACAATTAGACTGAGAATTTTTATATACAATCAAATTGTTATGGGCAGATATAAAGAATTGAAGAATTGAATAGCAATGCATGTGTTATATATCATAAATATTGTAACTTATATATTTTTGTTTAGTTAAAATTGTCATAAATATATAATATTTTATGCAAATATTACATAATTAGCTTCGAATAACCAAATAATTATACCAGTTTGTTTGCAAACTGTGTTTAGAGTTACAACATTGGAAATTACAGCGGAATTTATCATGACTTTTGTAAAATGAATCGAAAAAGAAAGAAACTAGTATAGAATTGCGAAAAATAATTATTAATTTGCATAACCAATGCCAAAATTTTGTGATTTATGAAACAACATTTAACATGTAAGACATTTTTCAATACTCAAGTATTTAAAAAAAAAATCACAATAATATAGTGATAAATATTTATCACACATTAACTAAGGTAAATTTGTAAATCACTAGATCAAGAAGTTTAGATAGTGTTTGTTAAAATACTAAAATACTTATAAAGGTTTTTAATGTTATTCCAGTTGGTATAACAAATTTGAAATTATGTAATCTAAGTATTTTCAAAATTGAACACATCATTAACTGGTTCCACTTATTATGCTGGGTCCATGTAGGTGTTTGCGTGAAGTTCGAAAACAGATCGCATAGCATGTTCGTAGACAGTATGGGCATTTTTCAAGCGACGAACAATTAGCAGCGAACTCGTTATACGTACTCGTTAGTAGTTATAAAAAAATTTACAAACTTCTTGCGAGCTTTGCAACCAATGTTCCCAGTAATGCACGGCAATGCAAAAACTGTAATTCATTTAAAATGTGTATTCTCTACGCGTACCAAGTGTTCTAAGCGGAAGTTTCAAATTCTACATAAGCTATGCGATATGCAAATTACAAATTAAGCTTTGGATTCGTTGGTAACTTAATACATAACTTTACTCTGCCCCTGTAACGCGATGCTTGTTTAATAAAAAGCTGCGTCGTCCATCAAGAAATAGGACGAGCGTAATGTGTTCCGGATAAATTATATTCTCGTTGTTGTGTAATTATGCAGCACGCAAAAATATTCTCTTTTACGCAGTTTATTCGATCTTCTGAAACAATTGAACGTGAAGTTTGGTATGCAGCATATTTTGCTTGCATTGCATAATATAAATAATTAATGAAAATATGATTAAAGTAAAAGCACAATTATGTCAGAATGTTGTTTTGAATGTACCCTTTGTCTCGATACATTTACGAAGTAATAACGATATGATTGATTAAAATGTTGTTTGAACGGAAGCAAACGATTTCATGTGTTATTTTGGTGGATATTTTAAGAGAATCAACTAAAGTATGTAATAACTAGACTGCGGAAGTTTATGCAAATTAATATTTTTATAGACATACAACAGCAACCGAATCTTAAATAAATGTGTGTTTTATTTTCTAAATATTATAAAATGCATTATATTTTTTATATTTGATTTCATTTTTATACCTGCAGGCGTTCTTATAGGTTTTTGTAAATTGAAAATTGCCATAAATGTATAAACTTCCGCAGTCTAGTAATAACATATAATTATGTTTCTGAATGCACCTATTTTACATTTCCAAATAAAAAGTTTATGTCTTCTACCACTGTTATTAATATTTAAAATGGACAAGCCTATCAGCGCTTTGAATGTTTGACTCTGGCTTAGATAATTAATAAGACTTCATATCATATCACAAAAAATATTAAATGATAAATATTATTACTACTAAATATCTATTGCTATCAGCAAAGATAAATTGAAGAGTGAGCGTAGTGAACTTAATGTTATAATTAAAAGTTGCAGAATTAATGAATGGAAGTTGATATTAGGGAAGGTTAAGATAAATGGACCGAAAGTTTGAAGGAGGGAGAGAAGGACAGCGAGCGAATTTCAAGTGGAAGAGAATAGCAATAATGTGAGGTTACACAGAAAAGAAGATGCTGTAAACTTCGCAGTGAAGAGTATTAGAGGAGTATTTGAGGTAGATGGTACGGTGGCGAAACGACAGGAAGATAGTTGCAAGGAACTCCGATCATATTGGTTAAAACTTTGACCTATTAAGAGTTTCGTGTATTGGGGTTGGACCGCTACTGCTGTCTCGAGTTATCTTGGAAAGGCGATTTCGCCCACGGAAAGCGCGGCTTGTTCCACTTAATTCAGCATGCCATGTCGCTCGGACACAGAAAATTCTACTTCGCTCTACGAATATTCTGAATACTCCATTTTCAATTAGCATCGACAGACTTTCGGGTTACCTTGAAATCGCCGACAATCAATTCATCGGCAATATTTATATACCGATATGTTCAAGACTGCGACGATGTTTTCCTCGACACAATAAGAGTTACACTTAGTAAGAATTACTGTCATGCATGTAATAATTAATATTAAACAAAAATTGATATTAATTGAATGATTGCCTCATGACAAAAAAAATGTACTGGTTGCTAGGGAAAGAATCTCAGTTAACAGTGAACAACAAAATCTTATATATATTTAATTTAGACCCATAGATTATACTGACAATGTTTGACCATTAAAACCTGGAACACCTTGTATATGTCATATGCATTAGTAATAATGAAATAAACAAAAATTGTTATGATAATAAGATAAGCTTAGTGAAAAATATTATGAAAGTGCTTTAAAAATGGGAAGCATTTAGGAGTTCCGAAAATGTCCATGTTCCATCGAGCAAGCATTAAAGTTTCCCAAAACTTTTAGTGTAAATGAAGTCTGTCCATTTTAATTGCGTTCGGAAATCGTAAAAACGAATTGTACTCTCGATTCCTCTTACGCCTGGTAAACTTTTCTCCGTACCCTGGTTTCAACGGACAACTTACCGTATCAGGAAAAGCTGTTAAAGCTTTCTCAGAGACTGCTCGAAGCGATTTAATGACCAAAGTGGAAGTCAAAACTGTGGATACGGGTGCTGATTCGGTGCCATAAACACGTTCGGAAAATGACTAATATCACGAGATAAAATTAACGAAACTACGATAAGAAGACATATCAAATGAAAAATAATAAAAAAGTACGTATCAACGCACAAACGTTTGCATGTGGGTTACCTTTAAATCATCGACAATGTTTTCATCGATAATTACGTGTTTAAAAAAAAACAATGAGTTCAATAAAAGTAACAGTATGTTATGATGACATTAACTATTCGCATCATTATTTTCTTAAACACGTAATTATCGATGAAAACATTGTCGGTGAAATGATTGTCGATGATTTAACTAACACCGTAAATATGGTATTCAATATTTTTAATTTCGACCGATTGATCGTGAAAGGATGTGGAATAAACAAATCGGGAAGAATAAAGTAGAAAATGTTCGAAGCAGTAGCAAAGTTTTCACGCCGAATCTCTTCTCCGTCCCATTTCATTAATTAACATCGTTTTTTATTTTATTTGAAACAGACTGCCGCACACAATGAATAAATAATTCATTAATCGAACATGAAATGTAATGGAGGATGAAACTTCAAAGCTAGAAATGGACATAATTCGCGACAAAACTAATAATTACGCGTCCCTATTGAATACACTTTCGGCATAAAGAGTAATTAATCGACGGACCTATTTTACAGGAGCGTGCCACGGTTTAATTATCAATTTACACAAAGTGTTGAGACACGCACCGCGAGACCGTCGCGCCGCGCGGACAATGACGAGTTTCGTTGCCCCGTTGTTACAATTACGTTTCCCGTTGAATCGATATTTGGCGCGGCGTACCCCCGAAGCGCAAATGCGGCAATAATCCCGGACGCAATATATAATTATGCCTTACGTGGCACGTTATTACAGATATAGGCTTGCACACGCGACTCTTGCGCTGCGCCAGGGCCATTCTCTCTGGAGGCCGTTATCTTCTCCTCTCGGTGCATGTGCTTGGCTACCGAGTAATGCGACCCTCATATGTAAATCCCATTCTGATTAACATCCACGTGTACCAACATAGAAAGCCCTTACATCACCGTTGGTAACCTTCTCCCGTTCCTACTCGCCCCTAAACCCTCTTAACTGCCGTGTCACCTGAATGGCCCTTGTCCGCGGAGGTTCGTTGCCGTTGCGTCTGCCAATATTAACTTTTCGTTGCCGCCGCACACTTTTCTCATTTAACAAAGCAACACTCACAGAAGAGTCATTTAACGAATCTGCTCGACTGAAAACGTAAGACTATTCGACCAAGGAATGTTCCTTTGTTTCGAAACCGTTGGGGACAGCTTTTTCTTAGTTCGTATGTTTATTTATTGGATGAGCAGGGCCGCATTTGTATTTTTGGAGGCTCTACGCGCATCATTCTGAGCATACTTAAAAACAAAGTCCATTTGAATTAATGAAATTTAAACACATTTATTGTAATTATACACAATAACAGTTATACGAATAATTTGATCAAAGTTACTGAAGAATTACTAAAATTACTACACAATACAATGTTTATTGGAGATTATATATGGAGATTCGAAATATTAAATTTGAATATTAGGAGAGTTAAAAATGGAAATTTTAAGAATTTTTAATATTTCACTTTACAAATTGAAAGATTAATAGAATTGAAATTGAATATTTGAGGGATTTAAGTAGAAAATTTTCAAATTTGAAATTGGAAGATTTTAGGTTGAAGACTAGAGGATTAAAAGTTGCAGGTTTAGAGATTTTCAGAGTGAAAATTAAATGTCAAGTAAAATTTAAGATATGGAGATTTCAAGCTGAAGCTATAAAAACTGTAGGTTAGAGAGTTTAATATATCAACGTGCGGATTTAAAGATTTCTAGAATAAAATTTTCGAGATTCAAGTGTTTCAAGTTGCAGATCTTAGAAAAATTGAAGTTGGTGATTTGAAAATATGAAATTGAATATTTGAAGACTTGAAATTGGAGATTTTAAGAGTTGAAGTTAAAAATTCCAAAGTTGGAAGAGATTTGAAAATTTCATGCTGTAGATTAGAAAATATAAAGTTGCAAATTTGGAGATTTCTGTATCCAAAATTCGAAATTTGTGGATTTGAAAATTTCAGGACTTGAAGTTGAAGGTTTTGAGAGTCGAAGTTAGAAATTTAAAGGTTTGAAGATGAAAATTGAAGAATTATGAATTTAATTCTTAGTAATATATATGTTAACTTATATTTTTTATGTGAAGTAAAGCTTTAAAATGTGTTCCCATAAAGGATAAGGAGTTTGTGCCTAATGCGTCTTATGTCAAATGTGAATCTCTACTGGAATGAAATAAAAACCATACAAATTTTTCAATATTAAAATGTCTGTTACATAATAAATTTACAGCTTGTTAAATAAAGCGTTGAAAAAATATATCAGGTGTTATTGATTTCTATCAATCGACTAGTCTTAAATTAAACAATCCATTGCTTTTACTGTGAATATAACTATGATTGGAACTGTAAAGGAAAATGCAGGGTATTCCAACAATGTTCGAGGTTCTCGAAAAAAGTGAATCATGAAGTGATTTGACACAATTTTTTCCACAGCGAAAATTTTCTCGGAGACTTCGTTAACAAATTATAAACAAAAAACACCGACCAATCAGAGAGCGAACAGTGGACCAATGTTAGGTATAGTTAAACTTCGTTCACTGTACTCGTTCTCTAATTGGTTGGTTATTTTTTTTATAATTCATTAACGAAGCCTCAGAGAACATTTTTGACAAGGAAAAAGTTGTTTAAAATCACTTTGTGAGTTACTCTTTTCAGGTATTTTACACATTTTCAGGACACCCTGTAAATTGAAAATTATTAAAATATCAACACTGCGATAGAAGGATAGTAAAGTGAAAGTAAATAATGGATTAATTTCTTTGAATAAAAAAAACGACTCGCACCAACGGCGAAATAAAATATGAAACGAGGTAGTTGAGGCGGAATCGAGCACACTTTCCGATCGATATTAAAACGGGCTACACACTTTAAGATATGTTTCACGAAACCGTCTCCAAGTCTCAGGAAACTCGGCGGTCAAAAAAGAAGGAGAGGACAAAGAGGAGAAATGAACGTCGCGGGGACTTGTGAGACATATTTCAGAGCGTGCAGTACGCTTAAGAATTTTCGTGAAATTGAATACCGATAGGTATGGTCCGTACGGAATTAGAGGTAGAGAAATTTTATATTATATTGTTCTTCGCGTTCGTATAAAATACGCAAAGCCTCGAACCTCGTGATTTCCCATTGTTTTCAGGAAATCCGATTATAAACGCGAATCCTTTATCTTTGAAAGCATTAATCCCACGAAATCTAATGTATCTTTTGTACTTTAATCTGAAGTGTTGAAGCGAGCGTTATCTATCCGTTTGAGTCGAACAAAGAAAGTTATGAACGCGCCGATGTTTGTTATATAGGTATTTATTTCAATTTTCGAGCGTAAAATTTTTTTTTTTTTAGTTCGCTAAACTAAATTGACTTCCATTGTTCCGCGAGTTCCAATTAAGCTGGTTTTATTGCACACCTGGGTAACAATCTGAAGTGAATGAAGGAAGGCAATTTTTTTTTCACTCTGCTAACATTATTATAAATCGTTTGAGCTCATCTGCAGATCAGCATGATCCATCATCTGAAAATAATTCGATAAAAGTATTTAATTGCGAGATGGTTGTTCCGGTGATTCGGGTCACGAAATTTCGGGAAAATCTGGTTCGTCGTGTGCCAGAATAAGTAAGGTGCGTTTCATCCATCGATAAACAAGTAATCGATTTATTCGCTCGACTGCCGCAATCGACTGATTATTTCGTTCGGCTTAAATGAAGTTTACAAACAAAATTGGTAGGTCTCACGTTAGCTTTAATATCGTTTATACCAGCGGTTCTCAACCTATGATACGTACCACACAAGTTGTACGTAGAATATTTTCAGGTGGCACATGAAGTTATATCAAGTTTAAAAATTATGCAGATACGCAAGAGTTACAAAAACGAACAAAAAGTCTGTTAACTATAAAGTTTTTACTTAATACTGACTTTTATCATTTCTGAATAAAAGGTAAGTTGTATTTCTAATACATGAAATGAAATAATATCTGAATTCTTTTCATTTGTACTTATTTTTTTACTTATAGTCCAAAGCCTGAGAGACATTCCTTTATACTTGCTGAACATTTTCGGGTCAAAAATATACGAACTGGTACGTAACTAGATTTTACATTGGTTTGGTGGTACAGGGAAAAAAGGTTGAGAATCGCTGGTTTATACCATTGAAATATTTTTACTATATAACATTTCTCTCGATTCACTCAAACACATTGTATTTTTAGTTTCCAATACAGAGTGTACTTTTAGATTTGCAGTGCACTCCGAGGTATGTGTTATCGATTCCATAACACAGGCAAAAAGTTTTATGTAAACGTTTCTCGCTTGATGAAGGTGGCACAGCACCACCAGAATGAAAGTCCATCTCAGTTTTGATTGCGAGCTTTAAGCTTCTCATCCAAAATGAGCCTGTCTATGCAATGCTTTCCACGCTGTTTGTTCTCTCTTTTGATGAAGGAAGTCTATTATCTTCCCAATTACTTTTTTATTTGGAAAAAGATAAAACAAAAGGCTAACTGGCGTCCATAAATCAGAATCAGATGGTAAAAAAATATGATTACTCACGAATAAGCGAAACGATTTCAGATATAATGACCGTTGAAATTTGTTGACTAATTTTGTTTGCAACTTTCGTTGAAAATCTTTCGCCTGTGCGCCAATTGCAGCAATCAAGCGCACGAGTGTTAAATAAAACGAAGTCGATTTTAAATTGCCAGCTGTAAAGTAAGCTTCATCTCGGAGTCAATTATGAGAAGCGAGCGGAAGAGAAGTAGATAGCTTTTTTCAAATCTACTATTCCTCTATGTATTACCAGAGAGGCATTTATACTTTTGAAGGCCCTAGGCGCATCATTATGAGACTACAAAGGAAGAAGACTATTACAGTTAATGGAACTAAAACATTTTTTTTAATGTTTATGACATTTCTATAATAACTCGGAAAATATTCTGAAGATAAATCTTTTCACATTTTAATTAAAAAGAAATTAATAACTAATACTATTTTTTAGTTTTGGTTTTAGCAAATAAAGGGTGGGGCGGAAATCATGGTACAACCAGGGAAAGTGTCATTTCATGTAGAAGAGGTAAGAAAAAAATTTAGTATCATATTTTTTTCCGAAATGCTGCTTATGGGAAAATTTATTTGAAGAAATTATCAATTTTGTATGCCGTTGAATACGACTTGATTATTGTGTATTTGTAATACGAATAATTTGATAAGAATTACTGATGAATTACTATACTTGCAATACAATAAAATGTTTATTCTTAAAATTGGAGATTTTAAACTATACAGGTAAACATTTGATGAGTTAAAACTGGAAATTAGAAGAATTTTTAAAACTTTAGTTCAGAGATTTGAAGGATTCAGATTACAGATTTGAAGAATTGAAGTCAGAGATTTGAAAATTTTTATTCAAGATATTAAAGTAGAAAATTTAAATATTTCAAGTTATGGTTGCAGACATTTTTAAAGTTAATATTGGAGACATGAGGTTTTGAAATTGGAAATTTAATGATTTGGAAAGTTAAACTTGAATAAAGATATAGAACTGAAGACTTAAGGATTTTACGGTGAATATTACAAGATTTCGTATTGAAGATTGGAAGATATCGAGTTAAAAATTTAGTTGAATGTTGAATATTTCAGGTTGAGAATTCTATATTTGAATTTTCATAATTAAATTTGCAGGATTTGATAGTTTTGAATTGGAAATCTAAAAAAATTAATGTTGGAGATGGGAGAATACGAAATTGGAGATTTTAAAAGTTGAAGTTAAAGATTCAAAAGTTTGAATAGGAAATTCGAAATTTACCGCATTGTAAAGACAGGATGCATGAAAATTATACCATGACTACATACCTATCAGAATAGGAAGACAGGAAATTTCAGCATTAGGGACCTTAATTCAATTTTCAGCGGATATTTGACGAGGATTTACCTTCTGACATGAATAGGGTATCTAATATACAACTTTGCCAGTGTCTCACACAACTTCCCAATATTGTCACCTAGCAAATTAATAATCTCACTTTCTCTTATCAAACAGTCTGTACACAGTAAATATTAAATTTGAAAACTATAGTCATCGATAATTACTTTGATCAATGTTGAAAGTATTTTAAAATGACAAATACTCTTAGCTTTTACTACTTATAAGAAATCACAAAGTTTACTCAGCATTGTAATAGATTTTTTACACTGAAATCCAAATCTGGAACAAGTATATGTAATTGTTAATTGCAGAAAGGTTAACTGCCATTGCGTGTATTATATAAATCAATCTATCATATTTGAATACTAAATATTATTATGTTGTCAGGTCTATTATTTAATGTATTAAATGAACGAATAATTTCCAAATGAAAAGTGAGTTTCTACAAATAATTTCCTAAAGCATGTTAGATCAGAAACCTTTTTTTACGAAAGTTGTTTGAAATTCAAATCATCGTTACTGAATAATGAGGACAGAGCAAGTGACTCTGAGGATTCACTAAAATACCGCGACAAATACAGTGTTGACTCGAAGAACGACTGGGTTTCAAAACCGAGCGCAACCCTTTTTCGAGTCGGCTTCGATCCCGGCCGCGTAATCCGTGGCGGCCGCGGTGGAATGAAGAGTTTCGCACTAGCAATGTAGTGAGGATAGAGAAATCTCTTCTTCGGGTCAAACCCAGGAGTCGTTCTTCGAGTCAACATTGTACTGCCAATAAGTGGTGAACGAATGAATCATTAAGAATAAATAAGAAACTGAAATAGAAAAAGCGAAACACTGAAATAAATAATTTCTTGGCTCTCAACTCTTAATATTGAGTTAATGCAAAGGTTTACTGCTAGTTGGGAATAAATTGAAACTCCTTCTATAAGAACTGATCATTTCAAAAAAGCCTCTTTCTTCCTATCAACCAAGAAATAGTGTTCCTTATATTTTTATTTTTAGTTGCGCAGTGTTTAGGACGCGAGGAACGAAGGGTTCGTTCATTCGTTCAAAATCGCTAATTATCGCGACGTCGAAGGACGTTCAAAGGTAAGACGAAAGGGTCTGAGGAGCGCGTTCTGGCACGTCCTAGAATCCTTTTGGGAATGTAGCTCATATTTTTCCAAATGAATTTCGCTTGTCACGAAAGAAATACGTTTCCTATTTCAAGCGGTCCGTGAACGAGGTTACCTTAGTCCGACCGAATGGAGAATGGAACGGCGTGGAAGCGTGCGAATGGCGAGGGAGTGGGAAAGGGGCTGCGAAGGGAAAACGCGTTCACCGCGAGTAGTAAAGTTTCGGCGTGTGCTGTTCTTTAAAGCGTCGCAAATCTCTTGCAGATTCTCCCGGGTATTCACGCCGCGCCGGCGAGAGACCTTGGTGAAAATCAACTTGGTTCTATTGATACCAGCCACGCGAGTTTCTGCTCGGCGTGACGGATATTGATGAATACACTTAAAATTGCTGCGTTTCGTGAAAATCGATTCGAAATTCAGCGACGCGAATTTTTCGCGATTCGTCTAAACGGATCCGAATATGCTTGATTCCGAAAATTTCAGTTTCACGACGTTTTAATCTGACATACTATTTTATAATTACGATTTCTTCTAATTACGTTTTGCGCATTTGCAATTAAACGGTATTAAATAAAAATATTTGTAAATTTATTTTGCGTGAGATTCCGAAATATTTGTCTGGAATTCGGTGACTGAAAGTATTGTAAGAAATAGATTTGAGAAAAATTCTTAAGGTTTCTTTGTCATGTTTGAGAATTATGCAGACCAGATGCGATAACGAATAAAAAATTTCGCGTTCGTCGGTGATAAAACTGACATTAATACTTAGTCGTTATAAATCAGCGTTATACGGTATCTGTTATCATATAAATGCATTTAAAGCAGAGCGTTAATTGTTTATGGAGCTTAGCGGTCGCGTTAAGCTTACTTTGATAAATTGTTCACGACGGTTTCAGAGTAGTCATTTCTGTGCTAAGTATCAAAGTACCTATCAAAGCCTGTATTCGCGTGTTTGTTTGTGTTTTGTTTGTATATTTCATATACTTCTCTAGTAAGTTGCTAGTAGCAGCATTATACTTTTGAAGATCTCGATCAATTTTCAAATATTTCGTACACTTACTCAATACACCTTCAAATGTCTCAATTTATAAGAACACTTATTATTATTACATAATTATAAATGTACACAGTGAAATTTTGCTAGAGTATTAAGCAACAACAAACGTTGATAGAAACGCTAACTTTTTCACATTTTTGTTAAAATTAAACCATTTGATCACTAAAATAAAATACATGATTGGGTCAAGAAAAAAAATCGAATACAGTAGTAGGATTAAAGGAAATAGATTGCACAGCTTTCATCCTTTTATACAAAGTTGGGAATTAATTTGTAGGAAATTGAACAGTCGAGGTATTTTCACGTAGAGTATAAATTGCTTGTAACTTTTCGTTAACACTACACTTTTCAATGAAATTCCAGTTCTACGTGGAATTTACAAACACGTTTAATTTTTAATTAATTGTAGTGAAACAAAAATAAAGATAAAATAAAATTAGTCAAATTTCTAGTGATAAACGATTCAATAAACTATTGTATTTGTTTCTATCTTAAATTCCATAGAAACTGAGACTTATAAGAGTACCGAATAAAAATATTCGCCCGCAGAGTATTTCTAATTTTAGATGTACAGTAAATTAGAACCGTAAGTAGAATAATTAAAGCTACACTCGTGCTATCTCAGACAGCTGCTAAACTAGGAAGGTGGAAACGCGATAGGAACAGCTTCTGTCCGCCAGGAGTCGTAATTGTGCAATATCCTCGCTTAATTTGACGTCGTTAGGGTAAGCCTGCTTTAAGTCTGTCAAACATACGGGTATTCAAATTCGTGGGTTTCGTGCGCCGTCGTTCTATTCGTACCAAAATTAATTTTAAATTCTCAACTGTATCGCTTCGACGTAGAAATTTGAATGCTTATGGAATTTTGTGCATTCAAAAATTTGCAAAACAAAGACTGACGCTGGAATACCCAACCGTAGATTCTCCAAAACAATTCGCATTGTCCATTGTATTTATTTAAAATCAATTAAAACCCTTCAATTACACACGAAATGCTGAGTGAAATTTATTTAAACTTTTTAACAAGAACTAATTTCTGTTATATTCAGTGCTCCAATTTGTTTCTTCATAATTATTCAGTTTTTTTAGGCTTATACTCTGTTAATAATCGTAATTAATAATTTGGCATGTAAAATTTGATAAGATTTAAACAGGTCGCACGTTTAAATTTGCGAATTTGTATTCCACCTGAAAATTTACTGAATTCTGACACATTAACTCGTAATTCTGTTTAAACTGTTTCAATTTATTACTCGTTACAAAAACTTTCCCCAAGAGAATACTGCGAACAATTATTCCAGACTTTTCTTCGAGTTTCAGAATTCCCCTCTCTCGCCTCGCAATTTCTTAACAATACTATTTGCAAACGGGGACGCCGAGGGTAAACCCATCCGGGCAATAATTTACTCGTACGAGGAACAAGACACCAAAGCAACAAGGGGAATAACGAAAACACGAGCATCTTCTCATCCCGTGCAGAGTGTCCTCGGACTACAAGGACATTTGACGGTAACTCGGGGCGAAGAGGAAACGTGCCGGGGTGACAGGAAGCGTCTTCGCTTGCCGTGAACCGTTACTTCGCAATACCCAGGCTTAAACTGACGCACTTAACTTAAGTCTACGTCCGTTGGCTCATTTCAGAACGCGCGGCACTCGTTTCAGCCCCCTGCTGTAGCTTGACACCCTTTCTGTTTTCTCGCCGCCGACACATTCCGCCCTTCCCTATCAAGCCTCTTCGCGTCAGCCTCTTCTTAAACTCGCGATAATTAGACGGATTCCTATTTCGCGAATGTTCGCGTCGCGCGCCCTTAAAACGTCCCGCCCGGTCGGCGTTCAAACAAATTCAAATTTATTTAAACGGAAATTATACCGGAGCCGCGGCAGTTTGCAGAGTGTCGCTTTATTTTTCTCTGCGACCGCGACTTCTATTTAAATTTTACGCGGACCGTACGTGTTCACGGCGAACATGCAACCGCTTTTTCGGGGCAAAAAATTTTGTTGAAATCGAGCGAAATTTATTTCTGTCCGTCGCCAGCAGTTTGGGCGAGGCGCTCTGTAAATCGAACATGAAAATTCCAAAATATCGGATGCAATCACACTGTAAGATGTAACTGTGAAAATTAACCCCTCGTCCTACAATTTAAAAAAAAAAAAAAATTTAAGATAAAAAAAATAGTGTAGTAGATTTGCAGTTACTGAAAATAAAAAATCTTTCAACTTTTTTTTCTTTACTTTTAATGCATTGACTATGTTCACTGCAACGTTTGGAATATAATTCATTGATTCGTATCACGATCACGAGTGGCACACGTTATTATACGATAAAGGAATAAAGTCTTATCGGGTCATTTAGAAAAATCAGTGTTTCGTGATGCAAGTTCGTCCTTTCCATTTCTTTTTTTTTTATGTGTTGAAAAGTGGTAACAATATGAAGAGAGGTTTAAAAATATGAGAAAAGATGAGAATTTTTAGGTCACTTGGACAGAATGCGAAAAATGATTATTAATCATGGATATTATGTGTGTATAAAGTCGAAATTGAAGGGTGTAATGAAGTCTACTCCTGTAATATTACATTTTTTACAAGTTACAGTAATGCATGAACGAAGTGCAATTACTGTTCTTCTTTAGCCTTTGTGCACTTTAGGTTAATTTTCCCTGAAACATAATTTCGACTTTCAACGATTTTACAACTGAAATTCAATGCTTATAAAAGTGCTGGGAGAATATATTTTTATATGGAAATGAAGGTAATGCTACTTTTTGGGATAGAAACAAAATTTGATAGTTTTATCTGGAGTTTTATCAAGCTTAAATGTAATCCTGTTTTTCTTTTTTGAGTTTAGTTAAATTATTCCTACTGAATATTCTAGATATAAAAGTATGAAAATGAGGCGCATGCGAAATCAATGGTTTCAAAATCGATCGTACTTTCTGTGCGCAATACTATTGAATCTTTTTCTATGTATCTCAACAGTTTTTGCTAACGTATCTTATAAGCTACGTATCTTATACTATAGCTATACATGCAGCGCTAGTAGTATAACCTGCGATTAGTCGTCCATACTTCTGTCAGACCATCAGTTGTCAAATTATTATTAAGAAAAATAATAATAATTCATTTGTAGTAAAAGAGTGTCAACAAGTTTTTGCCGTTCGAAATAACTGATAAACGGTAGATGATACGGAAAAGTTCAAGAACTGTTTTTTATATACATAAAATATTTTGTCTTCGGAATTTTCGTGGTCATTTGGAGATCACTTTACATTTTGTCCATGTAATGAAACAGCAAAGAAAAACATATCAAACAAACATTTCTATAAACTTATTTAACAAAGTACTGACATATTCTCATATAGAATCAATAATTTTACGGACTTTAATAAATAAAATAAGGTTATCAAACGTATGCTTTGACAAAATATCAATGATGTTACAAGATGAATTTATCAAATGAAAAAACAGAACAAATTGAGGTATGAAATTAATAATGCCAAATGAGCTATGATTGACAGTGAATAAACAAAGGAGTTGACAATATGCATTGTAAATACGTAACATTGGTCAACGTTTACATTGGTAAATCAACAGCAGTATAATAATTATCAGTAAAGCGCTTCTCAATTAATTAAAATGCCAGTAATTATTTTTGAGTACATGGAGGAATTTGAGGATTCTTGGCTGTTCTGATTTTATGCATTTATGGAAATAAAGTATGAATAAAATCTATGAGACTGTTAACGTATGCCAAAATGTACAACTATCAAAAATATAATTGAAGCTACAATGTTTAAAAAACAAAACATAATTCAAGTTTCGATACTTCATTTGCGCTTGTGAAAATTTGACTTTGCATACAAATCTCCAGTCTAATGATGGCTTTATTTTAAAATCTATGAGATTCTCTTTCAGAATTCACAATATAAATTATCTACGATTTCTTGACAGGACGAAAACTGTAATCAGGAAGGCGTACCAAGTGCTTAAATACACTAACCAGTTTAGTCGTAGTACATTCGCTAGTGTCTGTCTAATTAAATGTAATTAGAATTTTCAGAATAGAAACTTTGAACGAGACTCAAAATAATATACAGGGCTGGACAAATTCAAATTAATTAAAAGCAAACATGGTGTATCTGTAGAAATGATTCAATGTGTTTCCCAGCTGTAGATATTAGCAAATTAAAATGAAAAAGATCGAAAACTACCACATTTAAGTAGAAATACTAATTTTAAATGGAATAGAACCAGCGGAACATTTCTGTTGTCCGTGAATTCATTCTGCTTTCACCGAAAACACGAATTCCACCCCTTATGCCTCAATGAAGACGCAAACTGAAATTTCGTAAGCGATTTATGACGTTTTGACTCACAACCACGAATGTAATGTTTCTAAAATAAATGAGATGGAGTGGGGGGAATGAAAACTAGTGAGAATCGGCTCGGCATGGTAGGTGCAGCGACTATATAGGTCATAACGCAACGCTGTTCGCGAAAGGAGTCCCTTATGCCGTTTTGTACCCCCTCTGCGCACCGTTTATCATTTGTGTGGGACACACACACATAACGCAACATTAGCTGGTTTTAATGTGCACGGTATACTAGACCGAGTGGGGGTTGCTCGTATTCCTCGCGAACAAAGCTTGAACAGCCGCCGTTGTAGCGCGTAGAGGTAAATCGAGTCTACAGAGAGAAAACTAGACACAACTTCTATACAGAGTTCTATACATAGTTTGGAGTACAATTTTGGAGGAGCGATCCCTTAGGTACCAATTAATAAAAAAGATTTAGCAACACTTTTCTGTTCGGAACACCAGTTTCGAGAAAATCGATTGGAGATTTGTGTAGAATTGAGTAAAGCTCGATTCAGACGAGCGATTTGCTACGTAACAATTCACCGCTTTGTTCCTTGCGTCAAATTTGTTTTGCAGTTCACACGAGCGGTTTGCGACGATTTGCCGTCGAACGACTGCAAACACGCCGCTTCATGCAAATCCGTGTATCCGCTTAAACGCAGCGGGAAATTGCCGCAAATCGCTCGTCTGAACCGAGCCTTAGACTTTAACATCGCGATTCCATTGTTGTGTTATCATTATTCTTATCTTCGGTGTTCCTTAACACAAGAAGTTCTTTGTTCTAAAATCTTGTTCATTGCTCATGTTACGCTTTTTAACAAAACTGTGCAATACTTATGTAAATGTTGAAATAATTTATAATTTTTTTTTAACTATGGTACAAGCGTTTATAGCAATAAGAAAAATACAAAATGAGTGGAAATCGGTACATGAGTAAAAACTGAGACATTTATCTTACTAACTCACGAATATTGATGGAATACTATTTCTTACACTTGGTATAACACGAAATGTCTTTAGTTCTTCTGGCAAACTGCGGAAAGCTCGACTTTCATCAAGTTTTGGCATAAACAGTTAGTTATAAAATTGTAAGCAAATATTAAAATTTGTAAGTATGAAGAACTCCGGATTAGCGATACCTCACACGTTGTACTGAATAATTCTTATCCGGGGAGCCGGCTAATTCCATCTTTATGTCTCTTTTGAGGTGCAATGTTCGTCTTGGGTGTTTCGATTGTTTGATAACAATAGCAGAAAAAAGAATATCAATGGGTATTCACTGATGGGAATGTCAAGCTCTGTATTTCTCATCAAACTTTCACGAAAATGGAACCAATGAATTCCTCAGAATCTCTCGAGGAGTATGAGTCTAAGCACGAAGCAGTTTGAGCTATTTTATCAACACTTGATAGAAAATGTCTCTTGTAAAAATACATAAACTGAAAGCTACTTATAACATTGTCACTCTGTTTCTTCCCTTTTTACTCTTACTTTATAAATTATAGAAATTAATCCTGAAGTTTTTAACAAAAATCTGGAAACACCCGCTACATATTACTAATTTCGATAGAAAAGTAGCGCACATGAATGACACGAATAACTAAATCAAGCGGTGTACCAGGTTGAGGTTCTATTCTCTCGCGTATTCCTTTCATTTTCCCAACATTTTTAGTACGATTCGCGAATTAATTGGCTAAGCCATTCCTGAACCCCTTTCGTCTTAATCCTTCCATTTTTCTCTTCGCACGCGCGCCAGATGGTTCATATGCGCAATACGTAGCGAATTGGACCGAGAGGGAGAAAAAAAAAAAAAAATGATTGCTGAGTGACGAACGAACTTTAACTTACCAAAGTTTGCACCGTCACGATGAAGGGCGTTCGTCATACCGCAGAATCCATTTAGAATCATTTAGAATCTGCAGCGTGCCGGTGAATGCATTTCGGACGATGGAGTTCGCTTCAATCGATAAAACTGGCAATTAAGCCTTCTATCACCCGGTGATATAGAGCCTGAATTCCCTCGCCATATTTTATAAATAATACACTATAGCATCGAGTCGCTGGCCTATATTTTCTCTCATCAATCTTCTTGCTTGCTTGATTCTGACAGACTTTAGTTGCTTGGTGAATAATTTTTATTGCATTTATTTTTGAAAGGTACGCTGCTGTTGTTGAATCAGATTTGCGATTTGGCAAAGATTAATTCATGAACAAATGGAAATCTAATTTGCGCGCGCATATTTACGCCGCGACTTGTCAGAATTACTTTTGAATAAGCACTGTAGAGTGGAAATATCCTCCGATACTACCGATTAAAAGGTGAATTTGAAATACAATGCTTTCGTGAAAGTTTCAGTAGTGCGTCCTACATAATCAATAATTATATTCGGTGCGCATTGAACATATGCAAATTCAGACCAAATTGATAACTCGAACCTTCGCGCACAAAGAGCTGATTGATCTTTCGTAACTGATTTAAAACTTGATTCCTTGGGTTAACTATTTAACTGGAAGATAACAGAAACATTATTGTTTCCGACTTACTCAGTTTCCATCAATATCAAATAGTTGTTGCATAGAAATGTGACCATAATTTTGTTGTGAATTTATTATTCCTCCCTTTTTTAATTTGACATCGTTTTAGTCTGAATATTTCAAAACGTTAAAACATTTTAGCAACAGATGAAAATGTAGATTATAACATCGAAGGTACAGCAAACATGTAAACATAGTTTTAAAGCGAAACAGAAAATTGAATGGTTTCGATAAATTAAAAAGCTATTTTAGTAATCAACTCCTGAATAACAAAGTGATTGTATGCGGTACAAGTAATACCGGTGCTCGAAAGGGAAATGAATAAGTGCAGAGAAATGTTTAACAGAAGCAACAAAATCCCGAAATAATAAATTTTCTATGTACTGTTTGTTGCTACGGTGGTATATTTGCTGGTGGAACATTTGTCATACAATTCGAAATGTAAAAATGGTCGTATGCACAACGAGAACCATTTATCTGTGTCTGATAGCGTGCTGGACGTTTCTACTAGTTCATTTCACACAGGACTGGTAAAATATAAAATACTAAAGGACATGGAAATAAATATAAATAAAATAGTACTTGATATATATATGATAACAATACGGAGGGTGAAGTAATTTCATTTCTATCATTTTATCCGAGAAAAATATTTTAGTTCGGTTCACACTTTCAGATAGCAAAATGAAACAATTCGTTTTCAATATCGAGTCATTGAAACGAAAAAATTATAGAAATATCCTTATGATGTAGTAAAACATTATGTTAGGTGTACAAATAAGTATTTCATTATTGCTTTTTCTATTTAGATAATTTACTAGAAAGTTGACCAGAAGTAAAAAATAATGAGAAGCATTTTAACTAATTGGTTGTTTCACAGTATGCTAATAAATGATGGAATTCATAAAACAAGAGTGAAATATTCCTTTGTACTTTGTACACGTAGTCAGAGCTTTAATCCTTAAATAAACAGGAATGTTTTTAATGAAAAATGCATATTTTAATTTTAAAACATCCAAGAAACTTTGCAATGAATGGGTTGCTACAATTTACAAAAAAAATTAATCAGTTAAATACTTTTCAATTTCTAAAAGTACTACACCTTATTCCATATTAGATTTCGTTTCGATTTCACACCTTGCAGGTGGAAGCATCATTCATGGATCATAACTACGTACTTAATGCGAGTTTATCAATAAAGAAAAGATATTGCTGAAGAATTTACCTTGAATTTAGAAAGGTTTGTAACGACACAGGCGAGCACAGCTTCTCTGCCCATTGGAACCGTCACGTTTGTTATTGCAACAGGAAAACTCGGTCCCTCTAAAACACAAGAGTGCACTTTTCGTAATAGTTCAGTTTTTGTGAAAACAATATAACTATGGTATGACAAATCTCAGCTGTAGGGATTGTTTAACGATTAGTAATGAAACTTCTTTTAACATTTATATATTTTCATGAAACATTTCGTATTTTCATTCGTCATGTTCCAAGCGTTTCAAACGAAATGATTTTGCTGCGGACGCGTACAGATGTTTATAAAAGAATAATCAATCGAGAGAACCAATCATGCGAAAGCTTTATTACTTTTTGGCATTTTTGGATCACAGTTTGGGTATTTTAGACCGGGAAATATTACTCTCATATTTTTCGAAGAATGAACTGGTATTCCATCTTGTTTGAAATTGTATCAGTGTAAATATATCAATCGATATAAAATCGATAGCAACAATTACACACAAACAACCATTAAAATGATTACAGCTTTTGCTATAATATTTGAAAAATTAAAAAATGAAGTTGGTAATGAAAATGTGCGTAGCGAAGTTTCTTTATAAAAGAACCAATGCGAAACATTGTCCGAAGGATGAATGAATAATGTTAATTAATAAAGCCCTTCCGAATAAGAGTTATTTCTCTGAATCAATAAAAACGTTTCTTTTTCGACTTCCTAATTAAAATTTCAGTTCAAGTTGTTACGTGCCATCAAACGAGAGAAAATAAATTTTAATTTTAATTTCACTTTTATGTCCGCTTATTGAAATGATTTTTAATTAAACTTCGTTCCCCGCGCATTCGGCTGCTACTTCTTTCACACATCGTTTTAATTAAGCGCGAAGGAAAAGTTATAAAGGCGGTATCGATTGAAGGAAATTCGATGACCGAACATTTACGGAAGAAATACAACGCAGGATTTCTCTATGACACGTCGTTTTTAGAAACGCACGATGCACACCGTTCCTCGAGTGACTCGTTCTTCTCGTGCCACTGCATCGACACACCGTTGAGAATTTACTGACACGAACACGTTTAATTTTGCGCAACAAAACGCACGCGACAGACTGCAGACGCGAGCAATGCAGGCGCATGCAGTTTGAAACACATCAGATTAAACGCGGCTTGCATTTTGTCCTCTGTTTGCCAGATAAGTCCGCCGATTGTTTTAGCATTAACAGTTAAATGTTCAATTAGAATGCTATTAAAATCAAGCTACAAATTCGTGGCTTTTCGTGCACAAAGACGTTTAGGAACCGTCTGAAAGTTAATGTTTCAACCGAATCTGGTGACAGATGTTTTCATACATTGTTTAGCATTGTTGCAATTTTGTGAGATCCTTTTTAAACAATTTATTTTACGGCCACTTGCGTATTATTGTTCGTTCTTCTATTACTGTTCCTCTCGTGTGAAAATCTAAAGGTGTCTAGTGATATATGCGGCCAAAGAATGGGTCCCCTTCGACCAATCCACCTCTGAAGATAGTGTACATTTAAATGCATATCTGCACATTTCTCATTCGAAAATACTTTTACATCGCGTTTCCTGTGTTCCTTATTATCTTTCTGTACAATGTGAATTACGAGGATGAGAACGACAGAATATCTTTGTTAGGTTTCATGGGAGAAGGTTGGATAAGTTGGAACGAGTACAGTGATGCATGATGACATCATTTTGAGTTATCTCAGATATGGAAATTTGGGATTATTAAACTCTATTAGGCGCTTCCGAGAATGTAGATATTTTTTCATTATTTATTTATTTAACATCAGAATTATACATATATTTAATTGCCGGTGCCTCGACAGCCGACAGGTTCTACAGTCGAAGAAAAAAGTGGAACAAGAATCGTATAGCCTATTCAGTTTTTTATCTATCAAAAAATTTCAAGTGCAACCTATTTTTTCGTCGTACAGTTGTTTTACTTGAATTAAATCGATTTTTTAAATTGCTGTCTTAGAGCAATTTATTTACGTTCATAAACGTTTTATTTGTTTGAAATTAGATCATAAATTGGGATCAATGAATTTCACGGAAGAAAGAAAAAAGATTGTTGTGTTCGATGAATAAATAAAAAAACAAGCCATAAAAGTTTCTTGTATCAATGTAAAAGAAGTATCCTAACTTCGTTTGATAATTATAACTCTTTTTCAGTGTTGCCACGTTTTATTTCTACAATAAGAAAGAAGATGTTTAAGTTGTTATTAAAGCTATGTAAACTGTACAAATTTTATTCATTTAAAATATTCTGAGTTCTTTTCTTCATTGAAATTTGAGTTTCCTACTTTTTCAACCTTCAATCGTTTACTTTATTCATAAGTATTCTTATAACTTCAGGAAGTATTATAAATTCCTCTTCTTATTATAGCATTGAACTTTTATAACTTATTTTTAGACCTTATCAGAGTTTCATGTCGCGATTCCTTGATTCCGCATTGCTTTTACGTTTCTAGAGATGCGATGACTAAACTGTTTTAACATTTTCTGTTGCTGTATTGCTTGTTGATTTATTGCTTCACTTTAAATAATTATTGCGTCGCTACAAAATTTATTGCACCTTTCTTGACTATTTGCATTGTTCCATAATTTATTGGTACATTACATATCTGAAAATTGTAAATGAGTATTTTGAAATTTTTGTTAGTAAAATCCATATGGATATAAAAATTCTATCTTCTTAATTTCAATTAGAACGGACTCACATTTTCGAATATGTAACTTATACAGTGTTTCGGTACAATTACAATAAATTCTAAACAACATACTTCATATTTTCATTGCTAATATAATTTGCTTGATCGTCGAATTGTGGCAACTTGACTGCGGACTTTTATGTAAAATAAAATGTTTAGAAACGTGTAGGTAAAATACATAAAATGAAGATATGTGCGCATAACTACATTTTAGAAATTCTTTTAGAAAAAGATTAATTGCGAGGAAATTGGTTGGTAAGTAGAGTGACCATGAAATTCTTTATGATGTAAACGGTTTTTAGTAAAAAATATATAAAGGAAACAGCGCATAAACAGGCTAGCCAATTATCCCTTTTAAGTGTAATAATACAAAAAGTGTTTCGCACGTTACAGTTTCAATGAAACGAATACACCTACTGCTTGAAAAATCGTTTCCCAAATTTTTTAGATTTCTTTTCTAATATTTTTTTCAAATA
This sequence comes from Perdita meconis, assembly GCA_030770465.2. Taxonomy (NCBI): domain Eukaryota; kingdom Metazoa; phylum Arthropoda; class Insecta; order Hymenoptera; family Andrenidae; genus Perdita; species Perdita meconis. The sequence continues at coordinate 13,262,830 of JASKOS020000003.1, read as the reverse complement.
TTGTAATGAACATTAATGCGCATTCAGTTATGAGCAATAGTATAACTTTATTATATTGAATATAAACTTGTAAATTTATATTCAAATGGAAAATCTCTTTTCCTCGAGAATTTTAAAATTGATTTCTTGAGCATGTTTAATCATATCATTGATACATAAACGATATTCCATTTATTCCAGTTCTAAGGTAATCTACGAACGCATCGATAAATGTTTCGCAACGCGATTCTCGGAGGGAAAGAAGATTAATTTGATTTTCATTTGTAGTTATCTGCGATGAAAATCAATAGTACTTAAGTCCTAAAGGAGGCAGTTCGATTGTTAGGAGAAAGATTTCCCAAGCGTTGTCGTCAACGGATAACGGTGAAGCCTTTATCGATACACCGATAAATTACCTTAGACGTCAGATCTTGTAGATATCTACAGTGCAATAGATTGTCTTCCATTGTCAATAAAACTTGGAGTCTCGAAGTAAATAGGATCCATACTTTACCTCGAACCGTTTACTTTAAGAATCGGATCCCACTATTCTCATGATAAATAAACTTGTTGTGAGAAAAGACATATTATAGAATAAATTATAAAGTTGCAGAACTATATAAAAAGATATATTATTACGTTGGAAAGAGTGCAGCACAGATTTCTAAGATTGGTTCGTCTTATGGGTTGTCCTATAATTTTTTCTAAAACCAATTTAATCACGCTGGAAAAGAAATAATTCTATTTGCATATAAGATTGTTAATAATCTCTTAAACTATACTCAACTTTTATCTCTTTTTAAGATTTCTGCACCATCTAGAAATTTCAGAAATCGCAATCTGGTTTTCACGAGTTCTCACCACACTCTTTATGGCCAATTTAACTGTATTTAACCGTATAATTATGGTTTTCTTACTGTCATTCTCTTGACTTTTTCAACGACTCACTTTCTAAATTTACAAATGTTTAGCTTTTCTGTAGTTTCTCTCTTTTGTTTGTTACATGTCTACCAAAGGATTTCCTACCGTGAATTTGATAAATAAATAAAGAAATAAATATACTACCATCCGTTGATTGAAAGTAAATGAATGCTTTTAGTTTCAGAGTTCTGTTTTCGGTTTTGATTTGCAGGAAGGATTTTCCGCAAATAAATTGACCCAGTTCGATTAAATTAGCGAAGTCAAAAATCAATCCTCGAAGAACCGACAGTAATAAATAATAAATTATTTGTCAGTCAAAATGAGGAGTGCTCAAAGAAAATAAAAAATTTGGAGTTGGCCATAAAAGTCAGTTATACGAAATAGAAAAAATTCCAAGAGTAGTGCGTACGTAAAATTATGTACTAATGGAGGCTACCTGCATTCCAGAAAGATAATATTTCACTTGGAACCTCCGCAACACAGTATTCATAAACTTGAAATACAATATCGCGAGGATGCTCTCTAAAACACTGTGAATTCACACACAAATAAATTCACACGCAAATTGTCGTGACCAGCTGTACGTTTCCGTGAAACGTAAAAGACAAAAGGAAAGCAAACACAACAGCAGCCACAATTAAAGGCTACTTCCTGGCAATGACGCGGATCACGTACATAACTGAACTGTATTTAAATCGGATTATTATAGTTCGTTAACGAGTGGTCGACCGGCAAAGCTCTTTGAAGTTGTTACGCTAAGTACTCGTTTAGGAATCGCGCAAAGGCGACCGGAAGGTAAAACGAGGATGTTGGCGAGGGGAGCAGGAACCTGGTGTGCGCCAACAGATAAGCACTGATCCCAATTACACGTTGGGTAGACTAGTTTCCGGGCTGAACGGATCACGGATTATTGACTCCATCTTGATTACTTGGCTCCCGTCAATACAATCGAGAGATCGATAGACCTCCAATGTCCTCGACTTGATCTGTACGCGTACCACGCTACGTTCGTACTCAACAACCATTAACCTTTTTTTTTTATCTAACCGATATTTGTCCATTCGAACGATACTCCGATCCGGTTTTGTGTATCGTACGAGGCATCTGTCATTTTCATCTTTCATTCCTCGTCTTCCGCTATTAAATGGTTCTAAGCAACGAGCCACTTTTAGTTGTGAACGCGACATTGGATTGGGCATTGATCACTGGATATCATTGATCGATGATATTGATCTTAAAGGTACGTTTTTACGTGATAATAAAAATCGTGACAATGTGACATTGAATATTTATAATACGTAATTCAATGTCATAAAATCACAGTTCATATTTTTCACGATGACACTAAAAGTCACGATTTACTGTCGCGTGAAAAATGTACCTTAAAGGTAGCTACGATTTCAAGGGATACTGAAAGTAATGACTTTTGATGTTATGACACTGTGACATCAGTGAATTTACAGAAATTCACGATATTGAATTAAAATTGATAACACCCATAACAATGCGCTCTCTAGTTTTCACGATAACGAAAGCCGTGTCATCGAGGTTTTAATAAAACTCTGAAGGAGATCAAAATTGTTCTCCACGCAGCATTCTAAATCTGAGTTACAATTTAGAACGCGTATAATCGGATTAGATATTATAGACGCATCAAATCCCAGATTGCAATCCGCTGATTAAGATTATAAACGCGCGTTGCAAGTTTTAAGCATCCAATCCGCTTTGCTTTTGATTAAGTTAATTGATTAGATGAATGGGGTGATTGACAAAATCCAATTAGAACGCCGAAGTAATCCGATAGATATCTGCATGTTTTGCGAGTCAAGGGAAAACCGGATATTCTTAGTCGATGTACTGAAACGTCTGTATTAAAATTAAATTCCATATTTCAACTCTTTAAATTGTGTGCTAATCCTCGACAGATAACAATTCTCATATTCTTTTATACTGTGTACACTTATCTTTACTTGCATGTATTTTTTAATTAAATGAATACTCTACAAGCAAGGAACAGTACTTTTATCTTGCATAATGCTTGACAGCCATAATTTCAAATTAAAGTTCATTAAAGGAGGGTGAGCAGAGGGAGTGAATTATCCATCAGCTACAATACTCCATTACATCTGCTATATGACCGCGTAGATTCAGGGAAATTGAATTAAGCAAGGAAAGCTGATCGTCAATCAAATGTATGCATATAGTCGATACAGTCCAACAGGAATGATAAAATTACTTGGAATTTACATCATCCTCTTAATTGCTAATTACCGATCGGTAAAGAAGCATTAAATACTTCGGAGAATCGAACCTTAATAGCATTGTAATGATTGAAACAAATTAACGAGGGACGTACCAAAACAGACAGAAAACAGCATTAAACTGGTAATTAATAGCATTAAGATTCAAAGGAGGTAATGGAAATGATTCTGTTGGAAAAGTTCGTCAATGGAGGTGGAGAGAATTTTTCGTTGCACCTGCTAATTTATATTAACATTCAAATATGTATAGTTTTTTTTTTAAGTATATAAAAATAAATATGCACAATTGCGAATGGATGCATTAAGTAGTTTCATGCTATCAAATTTGGACGGCATCCTACGTTTTAATCGTGTAAGAGTAACTATGGCTAGCAGCACACCTATTGTTTTATTTTTTTAAGAAATATCGAATAGCGCAGTGGATACATACGATTTCATACTCGATTAAAAAGAACAATGCACAAACTCGACAAAAGAGTACAATGATCGGTGGTCAATTTTTTCGAATGGTCCGGATTCAATTTTATTCTCAATGAATTTGTATGAGCTCAATAAGTTTGTTTTTCATATGCAGAAAAAAAAACAGAAAACCGACAGCTTAACAATTATTATTATCCTGTCGGTGGATAGAAACCTATTATTAAACTAAGCCCCGATAGAGAGTGACTCTTTCTAAGCCCCGATGCACACGAGCGATAAAAAGTCGCTGCATACCACTATATATGTTTTCCACAAATACAGTATTTTCTCCATACAGGGCGTAACAAAAATGTTGCATGCCCTTGAAAGGGGTGATTCTTGAGGAGAATTTAAACAACTTTTTCCTTAGCGAAAATGTTAGGTGGGGCTTCGTTAACGAGTTATTGACGAAAAACACCAGCCAATCAGAGAGCGAGAACAGTAGACGAACCTTGGCGCGAGCGAAGGCAGACCAATGCTACGCATAGTTGTAGCTCGCGCTGAAATTCGTTGCTCTCTGATTGGTCGGTGTTTTTCGTTAATAACTCGTTAACCAAGCCCCACCTAACATTTTCGCTATGGAAAAAGTTGTTTAAAATCATCTTAGGAATCACCCCTTTCAAGGACGTCCAACATTTTTGTTACACCCTGTATACACATCACAACCCCTGTCAACATATCATAAAGAAAGTAGTACCCTACGATATAGGCTCGCCTCCGGTCTCAAGGAGAGAGCCTATATCGAGAAAATACTGTACAAATAAATCGAGGAACATCGCTGACATGAAATCGCAATGATCGCAGATGATCGCAGCGACTTTGTGTCGCTCGTGTGCATCGCACAGTGGTTCCAAGTAACGTCTTCGAGGACAAAATTCCATATTTCTGCGAATTCTCAACAGATTTTTGTCATTTTTGGCTTATTTTGTCGAAGATGAAATGTACTAAAAGGTTATACTACTACTTTTAAAATTTCCTCAATGGTTTAAGAAAAAACAGAAAGATTTTGAACCCTTGATTTCGAAACAAAAGTTGATTCAACATTTTTTAAATTTATTGTTCTTTTTTTAATATTTTGATTATATATACCTATATATATATATAATATTTTGATTATATTTAATATTAATTATATATACATATTTCAGAGAGAAATGTAGTTTACAAATTAAATTTTTATATCATTTCAATGGAAAGTGATTTTTTGAACAATTTTTTTTCAATGACGGTTTATTTTATAAAATTTTATAGAAAATAATAGTAATAATAATTATACATACTTTATTTCAACTTTAGGGCTAAAAAATTTTTACTTGTTTTATTTAGCCTATAAGTTTGCAATACTAACAAGCCATTTATTTCCATTCCTTCGATCTGGCTTTTCTAACTTATTTCCTATCCTTTCTTCCTATTCATATATTTATGATTTTCTTGTTCTGTTGACTCTTTTAATCTGGGAAATTGATTTCTGAGTAGCGTAGTGCAGGTTCATCCGGACACAACAATTACAAATACAATTTTTATAATTATGTCGATTCGGATGACCATCTGTATGTGATCCATACAGTGCCCTACAAATAACCCACATCCGTCTTCAACAAAATTTTACAAACCTATTATATTCGAAATTGTAGAAGAAACAAAATACTTAATCAACTAAACAATATAATAAAGCATAGCCAGATTTAACAATACTAAATGATCAAGTGCACTATGCTATAACTTCCAGAAGAAGTTAGTTAGAATTGTGCTACTACCTACAGTTCAACATCGAGTTACTGTCAAAAGCGCGCATGGTCGCACGTAATTCATTAGAAAACTTGTTTATTACATCCTTATTAACACTCTGAATAAAAAAGGAACGGTTCGGAAAGATTCGGAAATGTTGTATTTAGTAGTAGAAAGAAATAAAAACGTAAAATATAGACTACGATCTTAACCTTCATTTATATCTTCTAATTTTTATTAAATAAATAATAACCATATATTAAATTGATACTTTAGACTTTTCTGTTTGTGGTAAACATGGTAAATATACCAAATTTTCAAGCATTGTGGGGTTATTTAGTAACTCTCCTATGTGTCGAAAGTTCGTCTGTTTTCTGTTTTCCATTAATGCCAAGTTTCAATTAAGATTTTACACAAAAAATGTGACTTAGAGAAGAAAACCTTTTTAGCATTATGGATTCCAAGGATTTTTCTACTAAAATTCGTATTGAACGGTATGCAAAAAAAATATTTAAAAAACTGAATTTTGTTCGTGATTAAGACATTTGGAACCACTGTGCATCGGGGCGAAGTGTAAACGATGCTCCGCAAGTTCGCATTTTTCGCATTAGATAGTGATTGAAGTATCAACGCGTTGTCCACGCCGCGGCAAATTAACGAGGCGCGTGGATCGCGAGAAAAATGCGAAATGGAGTTTCGCGCTAAAACACAATATAACCTCAGGCGGTATTCAATTTGTTTTCGACATCGGTGTAATATTGCAAACGGGAATTGCAGGAGAGACGCGCCACTAAAGTGTATAGAAGTCGTTTGACGTGAATTGGCGCTATCGCGCAGCAACTTCGTGCCCAAGTCCGACATTCCACCAGAAAGAAAGAAATCGCGAGAAACCCGCTAGCACTATTCACCAGGAAAATACGTTTTACTCTATACCGATTGAAACGGCAGCCTTAATCCCGCGTTTCACGGATTTCGCCGACCATGAACGTTCACTTTGACGTAAATGTTGGTCGCATTTTCAATTTCGAATCACGTTTAATAGCTTTTCAGAAGGAGCCCTTCGTTTTGGACAGGCATACGCGCCGAAAACGAATTCCAAGATTTCAAAAAATATATTTCGCAGTATTGAATACTTGGTTCTTCACACTGTACCAGAATTCACTTGCGGACGCAACTATTTTATTTTTCCAGAAAGTACTAACAAAGTACCAACGAAGTGATTTCGGTGTGAAAGTAAGAAAATTAAACGGTTTGTCAGCGAATACGAAATGCAAAAGCATAAAACTGCTTACAAGCTTTTTACATCGATGAGAAATGTTTTTGTTCGACATTAAATCAACCGGCAACACCGGTGTTTTTAATTTGACGCAACGAATATCGAGTGACAAAAAGGAGATTGAAAGTTGAGGACAGTTTAACTTAAATGGCGAAAGAAGAAAGTCGGTTTAAATATTGCAATCTGCGAAATTATTCAACAGAAGGAGGAAAGATTTTGTTTCAATTAGGGATGAAGAAAGCAACGTTGCGAGTCAGAAGATTGAATCTGACGTTTTTGTCTCTGAAAGTGATACCGCATAAAGTTTCAGCAGTTAAACGTAACCGGAAGACTTAATGAAAGATTCTTTCGTGTCTCGTCGTCCCGTAATCCGCGCCGGATTCCATGCTTTAACGTTTATTGCTTAAGATCTTGCACCGACGAAGAAGATCCTCGATTTCATGGAACAATATTGAAAGGAGAAAGCAACAAACATGCTTTGCTTTATTAAAACTCCTCGAAATTGTGTAATTGACGATATTATGCAAGAGATGAGACACAACGTCTTGTCTTCGGACAAAACTGGTTGGTACAGACAATTTTCCTCGTGAATACTAGCAACTGCTTTTATTATTTGATTTCCTAATTTCTAAAACTTAATTTTCTCTATAAACAAGTGCGAAAATATGTAAAATATCAAAATCACGGTAAGACCAAGGCAAAATACAGTTCTATTCAAGATTCAGTTCTTTATCTGTGTCCGTGAGAACGTGAGTTTGCATATTTATGGTTATTTAACCAGTCGAGTAATGAATATTTCATAATAGTTTGTCGAACAACACGATTCTACGGTGAAAACAGCACCCCGTAAATTTAACTTAAGAAAATTACATCGATCTGGTTTGCAAAACTACCGACAGACCATTGCAAGATTTCCAATGCTTCGTATTTTTTAATTGTGCAGTGTTTTCCCTATATAATTGTTAAACTAAAATTAAATTGCAATTGAATTTTTTATCGTTAGAATGATTTCACACAAAAATCGCCAAACAATGGAAATTAATATTTTAGAATCTATTCATACTAATTAGTCCGCACATTCCAAATTCGGTTTTGTCCAGGAAGTGCTTGTCCCGGTCGTGACCTCTCCTTGTCAGCTGCAGGGACCATTCGGATGCGGCTCGACCCTCAAAAACCGAGCGTGATAAGGTGGACGATCGAAATGAGATACCGAAAATAGAAAACTTGAAATTTTCTATTTTCTGCTGAACCTTAAATTTTTCTTGATAGAAACAAATTTATTAATTTCTTGTTTAGAAAATCGTATTTATATCAGAATACAAAAATATTTTTAAGTGAATATAAACTTTATAAGGTAATTCCGGGAGAGATGGACCAGTTAAATATTTTGTAAACATATATGAGCAATATATTAGTCTTACTTTAGTGTACTAACAAGGATCAAACATTGCTATCAATTTTAGATTTTAATTTTACAAAATGATGGAGAAAGTCCATATTTTAGATTTTAGGAGGTATAATAATTTTCTTATGTGGTTATAATGAATTGAATTAGAAACATTCAGCTATAATTTTATTTTATAACGGCCATGTTATAGACAATCGTAATGTCAAATAGTTAATAAATATATTTCTGTGTCTCTAAATCCTACAATTATATGTTGTAGAAAGCATCATTCTTAAGTGACTCATTTAATACTTCTAAAATATTCAATTTTCAAACGTTTGACCTTAATACTTCAAGAAATACGATATCTTTTACCATTTTCCATTGCAATAAATTCAATACTTTACCTATTAATGTTTGCACTATTTCGAAAGTCTATTTTTTCAAAATACGATTGAGTCGTTTAGAATCAAAAGCTGCTAAGTACATTTTACTCTTTTTTACAGGAGATAAAAAACACTAAAATTTTAAATTTAGAAAAAACAGTTTAATATTTCCCAAAAAAATCGGTTTTTTAGACTTAGCAGGTTTTGATTCTAAAAGACTCAAATTTAAAATTTTAGTGTTTTTTTTATCTTCTGTAAAAAAGAGTAAAATGTACTTAGCAGGTTTTGATTCTAAACGACTCAATTGATGCATAGTGAAGGTAGTGTAGTTAAAGAACTGGATGACGGTGGCTAGGAAATTGGAAAAATGGAAAATTTCTCGATGAAAGGTTTTTATTGATACTATGCTACTCTCGTTTTTATCTCATTCATCCACTGACGCCAGACGCGTACACACTGAATATCCTGTACCTCGGCGAGATTCACAGAACAGGAGTCGACATCATAATCGTCTATTCGCACGTAACAATTCCGTAATTCTGTCAGCCTCCGTAGCAAAAAAAATCTCTCTCTTCTTTCCGACTAGAACAGTTCAATCTCCTTAATTTCTGTGAACATTTCCTTCCATTTTTGAGTTTTCAATGGACGATCTGTTGAAATTGGTTCAGCGAGGCTTTTTTGTATAATTCTGTTGCGATTTTGATCCAACTTTTTAAAGAAAGCGTTGCAAGGATCCAAAAACACTAAACTCATGGAGATGAACAAGAACAGGATATTTTATAATGATACAAATTGCACCAAACACGTTATAATATTAACTCTTTTGAATGGCTACATCATATCTACAAGATCTACAAGAATTCATCGATTATTTGATCAAAAATAGTTTCAGTTACACTGCATTTAATTTGATTTTAATCATCGGAATATCAGCGATCCATTAATTTGATATATTAAAATTTGTACATTTTAATCAAACGCGTATTTCTGCTCCTATTTTATTTCGTGTAAAATTATCGACGTTCATTTATTTATCCAGAGTACATAAACGGACATCGAGGATATTGTTTAAATATAATAACGAGCCAGTACAATATGTTACAGGATGTTTCGTGTACCGTTACATTCACCTGCAGAACATAAGTAATCTCAACGGCACCGAGAAAGTTCCAACACACAGCTTATTGAAAACGATAAAATTAATTAATGCCGTGATTTGATCGTTTAAACACCGACGAAACAGAAACGCGGACGAATGTACGCACCCCTATTTACATATGTCTGACGACACTTTAATTAGTTTAGTAGCTGCCCGACATTTCAGCCAGCTGGATTCCCTGCAGGGTCATAAGGAACGCATATTACAAAGCTATTATTCAAGGAAACGTGGGAGTTGTCGAATCGAAGAGAGGAACTGATTAAAACTTGTAAGTCTACTAATTATTCGACAGATTGCAAGGACAGGAAAGCGAAGTTCGGGCGATAACGCAACCAGCCCGCTCGGACAAACTTTTCAATTAAGCATTAAAGACCTTAGTCTAATTAAATTTCCACGAAAATAGTGTTCCGCTCCATTGTGATTAGAACCTTTATTAACGAAGGATCAGATTTCGATCTCGACCGAACTCGTGTCGCTTTGAATTCCTTCGACGAACAGAATTTCTGAATCGATGGAAGTATAAAAACGCGGCCGCGTTCTGAATTGCAATTCGCTTCGCCTTTGTTTTTCTATCGATCATCTCCACCGTCAACTTTTGGGAATAGAAAATTATGGGAGGAATGGAAAATCACAGAAAGTTGAAACTAAACGGTGGAATGCATTTTTTAATATATTCATGATGGAGGAAAATTAAAAACGCACCTGCATATGGTCATTAATAGGTATTGTCGACTTTGAATTGACATTGGATTTTTAGTTAAATTTAACGAAAACAAATAAAGAAAATAAATAAATCAATCAAATTTTACAAATGATTTTATGACTGACAGTTTCTTTTCGCTGAAAATTTTGATTCGAACTCTTTACAATTACCTTAACATGAAGCTATTTGCAACTTTCATTATGCCTTTGATATTTCGTATCTGTCGAGATTCGGTTGTTCGATTTTCAGCGTCGTTTTCGAGAGCAGCAGGTTTAGTTATATAATGGCGTATAAACAACGAATTCAATCATCGGCGTTGTTACACGAAATGAGAAAGTTTCGCCGGTTAAATCTGCAGACATGTTCGTTTTAATTAACGCCGTCGATTCCCAGTCGAATTAGTTTTATAAACCCCATAATACATGATAAATCAATTATCGAATTATCGGATTATTGCTCGACGTCCGATGGCCCGTTCGCTCGTTTACACGAGTGTTAATATCGGCAATGTTTGCGGATGCATAAATCGATAATAGCGTTCGTGAAATATTTGTCGCGAAGCTTCCTGGGTTCGCGCCACGCGAATACTCGCAAATCAATAATTTTTTTTTGAACGTGGCCACTCATCGACGATCTGCGATAAGAGTTTCGATACCTAGAAACAATCGATTTACGGAAAAAATTGCTTCGTTTCGGTGAATTGAACAAAGTTTTACGGAGCATCGCAAAGTTCGTTGAAGAATGTGATTGTATTTGGAAATTTCTATATGGTTTTTAGATATTTATTATTTATACTTAATCAATTATTTTTTCATCTGAGCTTTGCTAGTATCATTTGTATCTTTGCTACTACTAAGTAAATATTCTAATGTAAAATATTTCATGTTGTTCATTTTTTTTTTATTGTTTTCTTATCTCTTCGAAATTTTTTTTCATTCCATCCCTCTTTATTTTTGTACCTTCTGCACGTGCTTTTCTCCTTCTATTCTCTTTCCTGTATTTAAATATCTTCTTTCTCCTTTTGGATTTAGTTTTGGCGGCATTGTCCCACTATTTTATTTATTCTAGTTCGTTTTTTTTCCCTAGCTTCCCCTGCTTTTTCTCTTACTGGGACTCTCGTTCATTTTAAAATTCTATCTTTCAATAACAGGTGCCTATGCGTTGATATGTGTAAACTCACCTCCTTCAATTTCTGTCCCTTCTTTCGTTTCTATGAATTATAAATATTATCATGACACAGATAATATTATCTTCGCTACTAAATTGTTACGAAGCATCATTCTACCTTTGAGTTATTTTTTAATTTTCCTTGTCTCACCTTTCAAGTATTTTTCATTTCAGTTATTGTCTTCTTGGTTGTTACTCTAATGTTGCCGCTTCATTCATCTTTGTGGAAGTGATACTTTAAGTACCTAAAATTTTTTTACTTCTTTCATTTCACTGGTCCTCTACCTCCACTTTTCCTTCTTTCTTACCCTCTTCTTTTCTCGGGCACTAGCACTTCTGACTTCCCATTCACCGTCACATTTTTCTTGAAACAGTTCTTCATTCCTTCATGAAACCCTTAATTTTGTCAGCGAACAAAGCCCGAATTCACAATTAATTTCACTTATTATGAAATTGATTTTCAGAATTCAGTTATTATGTATTGATTTTTATCGGAATTTTTACTTTGCTTGATTGAAATTTTTTAATCTTGATTAACTTGATCTCTTCAGCATCAAGTTAATTCAAAATGGATCAAATTTTCGTACGATGCTATTTCAACGCTTTCAGCTTGAATATTTATACAGCATAATTGATCTTTATTGTATATTCATCAGTGATATTTCATTTGACACGGAGCATGAAATTGAAGACGTTATTCAATTCCAAAACATGGAGATCCACTTATAAAGTTTCATCAGTATGATGTCAGTATAAATATTTGTTTCAATCTTGAAACATTCTTCGATATGATAAGTAACTCATCAATAATTTTAGGCCTACGATAAGGAATTTCGGGTAATTTTTTAACAGTGTAAAATTGGCGAATGACACAGCTCCATTTTTATGAAATTTTGTATAATTATCTTTTGCTTTACTCCTAGAAATTTACCATATTCAAAGCTTTTTTGGACTTTAAAGGAAAAAGCATATATAATTCTACAGTTTCATGCAGCTTTCTGAAGCACAAAAAATAAGCAAAGGATTTAAATTGAAGTTTCAGCGTTTTACGAAGCCCACAAAATAAATTTTAAACAAGTGTTTAAAGGAAATAAATCTTTCATAAGAAACAAACTTTTTATAACCTCTTTTTTCAGAAAATTTGATTTTTCTTCAATATACTTGAGTCAACATTTCTTGTATTGAAAAGATTTTATGCGTCTGCATACAAAATTATACAAGGGTTCATAAAGATTCATAAGATCTGTCGTTCATTTTCTGTAAGTTAAATCGATTATTACATACGTAAATACGAACAATAAATATTTTGCGAACAACAATAAATCTTGGATAATAATTTTTAGATTTCCTGCATCCAGGCTCGTTTCTAAGTTGTTGGTAGTCCAGGTGCAAAAACTTCTCTTCTCATTGTCAGTTTACTTCTCTAATTCCAGATCTTCAGACATCCTTTATTATCCAGAGATCTTCAGCTCTTCAAATTTCCAATTTAAAATCTTTGACTCCCTAACTTTCAACCTTCAAATTTCCAATTTTAATTCTTAAAATCTCTAAAACATGAATTTTTCTTACATCGAATCTGAAACCTTCGGATCTACAACTTCAAATCTGCATATATCTTCAATTTCAACTGAAAATTTTCTAAAAATCTCTAATGTTTGAAGTTCGAATGTTCAACTTAGAATGTTCGAATCTCTCTTCTTGTACAGTAATTTTAGTGATTCCTCAGTAATTTATCCAAAGACAATTTCCTCGAAAACACTTTGAACACAAAATATACGAAATTTTTCCCTTAACTTTTTACGTCGATAAGCAATTTGATTAATATGATTAAATATCGTTTGTCATATGCTATTTGGGCAGAAAAACAGTTATAATAAAGACAGTTTATTCTTGTACATATACAAATAGGATTACAAATTACAAAGCTTGCAGTCAAAATTAATTCAATGGGATTCTTCTTACCTACAAAGTTAATAATTATAAAAAAAATAGTTACTTATTAATCCAAATTTTGTATATAGTAAACGGTTTGCAGCCGCCCCTAGATTTAGTCGCCCAGATGTAAATGCACCTTTTGTACCCCCGACAGGAACGACCCTGCCCGCATCATTTCAGCAGTTTTGAATGATCCTGTCTTCCTCGGCTCGCATGAGAAAATTTTCAATACCCAGTCTTGATGCACCCAAAATTGCCAATAACCGGTTCAATATTTTATTATGCCCTTATTATAGTATTAGCCGTAGCAAGGAGCACGTTCTATTCATCGATTGAAGGATAATACTGTAAGCTTGAACGGCTCGATCTACAACATAATAAGCTAAGAATTCCTGATGTCGCATCCCACAGACGCGTATCATACACGGACTAAGAATTCTCGTATGCGACTCCTGATCAGCCAGATTCTGGCGGCTCTAAGAGGTCGAGGAAACGCGATATTGAGTCGAATATCTGCACTTCCAGGATGCGGAATCGAATCTAATTGAACTCGGAACAGCGGTTGTTGTACCAATATCAATGGTATGAAGGGATCGCCTACATCCCTGTGTTGATCTCATTCTCCGCCATCCTTTTCAGACGAGAACGTTTCCCTGGAATTTCCGAAATTGCGATGTAATGCAACTCTCCTAAGTACGCACACGTACACAGACACAGGCCTTTTTCGTCATTGTGTTTATAAGCTCTTCCGTGCTTCGTTTCATCTGTCCAATCTTCCTTAAAGAAGGTCATCTTTCCCCAGGACATCCTCCATAAATAATCGTGAGCGCGAAGCGATTTAAGCTTCCGGAGAAACGATGATGTTTCTGCGCGCAAGGAAATTTTGTTTGTATCGAGGCGACGCGACGCAAACGCAGAATTCCTCGACTATTCCGCGCGTCGAAACGCGTTTGATCAAATTGTCAAGATCGTCGGCATTCGCGTTGATCTTGTTTGGCCAACGATTTGACGTGGATCGTGCCTCTGATTCGCGAAGCCGAGACTTATGAATGTCGTCACCTTTGATCTATATTTGCGCGCACCTTTAACGCCTATAGCCACCGTTCTGCGTCTTTAATCAACAGCTCAAAGCTGCTAATAGGATACACGGATACAGTAACTTTACTCCGAGATTAAATTCTCCAATTTACGCTGTCGACGTCTTCAAGCTACGGCAAATAAAAGCTAATTACTGTTGCAGTTCAACGTAGAAATCGTTTTGCGTCGCGAGAACGCTAGTGAATGGATGACGTAACGCGAATGCGGTCTTATAGGCAATCGTGCGGGTGTTTCAACTTGTTTGCTTATTTCCGTGCGTGTCCAAAAATTTTAATTGGTTTTCACCTTCGTCAGACATTCGAACGGGACGAATATTTGCTCTGAAGGCGGAGACTCGCCAGGTATGAAAGTCCTTCAAATTCGAAACATGTGAAACTATTTAATGGATTATTCAAACACTTAAATACCGAAGTTGAATTTAGTACGAAATTAATTGTGTCACTTCAACTTGATATAATTTAATTTGGTACAGCATGATACAAAAAGAGATCGGAGTGCTTCATTTATAATGTTACTTGAAGAGCGTGAAACTTTTAAGCTCCACAGAGGACTAACTAACGGGGAAGGTATATCAAATTCACACCTCTGATTTCACACTTCGCTGAGTTTTATGGGCACCGAAGCTCGAGAACGGGGAATCGCAAAGACGGGGACAGGAACGGCCATTAAGAAGAGAAAAATATCAAATTCTGCGTTTCTTATTAGATATTTGCGACAGTAACATTAATCTACTTCTTATTTCTGCTGATTATAAGTAAATTTTTTTTACAGTAATAAAAATTATCTTTGATTTATTCATTAACTCTGCTGGGTTCCTCTTGAAAGTCTGAATTCATAGCAGCACTAATTGTTACCGTATAATTATTCATTTATACAGCATAATTTTAATAGAGTATCAAGTAACAACAAACGTTGTTTTCTTAAAATTGAACCATTTGTAGATTATATAGGCTAAATGTAAAATAGAATAGAGTCAAAGAGGACCTGAAAACCGTAGGTTCAAAAAAATTAGAAAGCTTCCTATTCATTATCAAAAGTTGAAATAATAAAACTGTAATATAATAAAGTAGACTGCGGATGTTTATGCACATTATCGCAGGATGTTAGAAAATTCATATGATTATTAAATTCAATCAATATATTTATTAGTATTCTCATAGTATATGTGCATTGTGTACATTAATGAATGAAATAGTCATATTACACATATACAAGTAAACTACAATATAAAATTAAGAAACTTCTTCACACGCATATGCAAATTATGGTTTATATTATTATAATAATTAAAAGCTAATTAATAAACAGTAGTGTATCAACACTAACAGTTTTTCTAAATTTATTAACATTTAGTGCGACTTGTACGTAAAAATAGTTTCATACGTCGACTGAAATCTCCGTTCAATATACCAAAATATTACCGGAATATATTGAAATTTACTTCAACAGTATCATGGAATGTCATCTGAATGTTCTATTGATAATTTTCCTATAAATTTTACTACAGTTTTTTATTGTAATATAAATAATATTTGATACCTTACACATTATACAATACAATTCTTAAGCATAATATTTTGGTTGTTTAATAGATAATCAATATGTTAAGAAGTTTCACAGTTTAATAGTTCAGTTCTTTAGAAGATTTTATAGTTTAATAGTTTAATGTATTAAAAGTTTCTAAAGTTTAATAGCTCAATACATGATACGTATGGCATAGTTATTATTCATGTAAATACGTTTAAATATATTAATACATGAAATTCAAAATTTTCTAATCCCAACAAAAGTTAATGTTTACTGTCTTCACTGTATTTACTTTATATTTTGCATATTCACGTCATATTAAACTTGCATAAACTTTAATGCAGTTTAAAATTGTAGTTATAGCATGCAATTGATCATATAATATTGATGTTGTACAAGTTCAAATAATGATACAGGCTAATTTTAAAATAAAGTCTGTAAAAGAAAGAAATATTTAGAATATGTAACGTCTATGCAAAATAAATGCACCATATGCAAGATATATGCAGTATATGCAACATATGCAAAATACAAAATATATTTTTAAGATCATTTGATGATAAAACATATTTCTTTCAAAGTCCTGTTTTTTAAATCCATTTATGTAAACATGTGCATTTGCATAAACTTCCGCATTCTATAAGCATTGAATTAATGCGTGATTAATGAGTTTATTTCGTAATATTATGAATGCCAATCTTGGATGTACAGTGGTTGAATAACAGAGCCACTCGGAGCTGAAGTCAGTGTCTGACCTAAAATGTTCATCTTCCTCATTTATCATTTTATCGATATCCAACTGTAATTCGCGAGAAAATTGCTGGCAAGAAGTTCATATCAAATTCGTCGAGAGACTTCAGGGGGTTTGAAAGATGCAGCAGATGGACGAACAAGGTCTTTCGTAATGCGCTCCGCATGCTGCCCCGTAAAGTACGATAAAAACTAAGGAAATTTACTGGCTACATTGACCGACCAATGCAAGTGCAGAACCTAAAATACGAGCTGAACTGCTGAATGATAAAGGTCATAATATAGCGACCCCATCTGTTCAAAAAAATTCTTCAGTCATTTTTATGTTCGATACTACTTTATAATTTTCTTCACTGGTAAAGCTTCCTTCGATACTATTAATTACATTCATTTAGATAGATTCATATAGATTTAATCGTTACAATTCGATACTATTAATAATTACTATCAATAAGTTCTGTTTAAAAATAATAACCTGTAGTTATAAAATTTTCAAACTATTTCTGAAGTATCTTCACCATGTTAAGGAGCTCAGGAATATCAGAATAAAAGTATCTTTGAATTTAATTTGTCGAAAAGTAATTATAGAATTTTTTAATTAATATTCGTTTTCTAACGTCAATTCAAAGCAATTTTGAAAAGGAAGAAACTCTCCTTCGGCCTTAAATTGAATAAATGTCTGTCGCCTTCAAGGATTAATATAGTAAAAACGTTTCATTTACTACCAAAAGCAAAAGAAGATATAAAGAAATTAACGGATCAGGCGCACTTACGTATACCAAAGCCTCGCACGTTAAAGGAGCAATAGTGTTCAATGCTGCGCGTTATAGATAAAGGAAGGTACCCTAAGGCAAAACTACGCGTTCCCAAAAGATAGAAATGTAGGGTGGTCCCAGAGGGACGGCAGTTAAAGACGGTTTTACTGGGCCGTTGACTCAGCTTGATATTCCACGCGTTGCGGATTACGAGTGGTAATAACATTCTTAGAATGGTTCCGTGGATATAAAACGCGATCTAAAGCAAGATCAACCGGGGGAAAAAAATACTGGAATGACTGTCAGCGAGGAACGTGTTGAATCCTCTTGGCGGTCAGATTAAGTTCTACGATAAGGAAACTATAGATAATGTTCGTCTCAGTTTCTGCACACGTAATGCAAGCACTGACAATATATTGATAATATCTTATCTTGATTACTGTAATCGTGATTCTTATTCTTGCACTAGTATCACAAGAAAATTCTATATTTTGGTTTTTGTTACAGCAATTTGTTAAAGTAAGATTATTCAACGTAAGAGTAAATGTTTGAAAAGTTATGAAACTTAATATTTCATAATTCAAATCGTCGTAATATGGATTCCATTAGTATCACAAGAATTGAAATCGTGGATAAAGCCGCAAAACAGCCATCATTTTCAAATTACTTCTGCAATCTACAATACCTTTCATACTGCAAACGTAACGTCGTGAAATTTCTTTTGTTCACAAAATAAAAATGCTGTGTTCCTTCAGATATTATCTCACAATCAGGAATAATACAATTCTCTTACGAAGTACTTGATGAGTCGAGAGATGTTCACTTTGATAAACATGAGTAACATGATTCATTTACAAGACAAATTGAAGCGATCTAGGATCTTCTAGAAAATTATCCTTCTTCATTGTTCTAAACTCATAAGCCTCCAAAACCATAAGGATCATTAACTTGAAACATAGTTATACTAACATCATGAAATATCCAGAGCTTGCAATTTCTGAAAGATATTTGAGCGTATTATAACAACATTTAATACGTGATGCCAGAAATTTATAAAAAGCAAAAGAGATGGAATTACGTTAAAATCTGAAATATCTCTGTGAAAATTTCCCTGCAATAATTTGTGTCTTCTCAAAGTTACACGAACAGATAACGCGCAGACAGTAAACGAAGATGAGTATACAAAGATTATTCCTGTAATGAATGTTGCAGAGAAGTGTACGCCTTTTATTTTTTTTTTTTATCAAAGATACGTTTTCGAAACATTTATATGGGTTCTCGAAATTCTCATGGGCATAACGATTGAATGTCTTTGAATGGCAAGTGAAATACTGGCGTCGCAATGCCGCGTATTCTGACATAGCGAGGCGAGTGTAAACGCCTTCAGCGAGTACCTCTACACCGCTAGGCAATAAATCTACCTTCAGATTCCTGTCGAAACGCCAGACGATTTGTCGCGTGTCACCTCCCTTACAGAAGCAAACCATTTTCCTTTGCGCACCTATTTCGTTCTCTGATGTTTCAAATTGTGTACCTCGGTATCGAGCCGAACCCGTAGAAAGCTTCCGCAAATAGCATAATACTTGGAACTCTCGATCGTCCTTTGGCTTTCAAATATCCAAAATTGACGCGAACGCGAAAATATCACATATCGATGATGGATTATTACCACTTCTTCAGCTTTATCGAACCACGGTGCACCACTCCTTGCGCCAGAACGATAACACGCCACATAAATTTAACATTCACATACAGCGAATCGAAAAAGTATTCAGACACTGGTATAACGTTCAGTACACAGGATGCGTCAGTAAAATTTAGATAATGCTCCATTGGAATTTATCATTATATTTAATGTTTGGCGCATGTATGAAACGTGTATAATCTTGAAGTAGAGGAATTAGTGAGATCAAGCGCAGAACATAATTGGAGAGCGGTGATTATTGAATGTTTTTGTGCTGAAAGATCGTCGACGGAAATGATTAGGTTTTTGGGAAGCCGAAAGCGGATGTATATGACGTCGCAAAGAAGTATGCGGCCTCGAAGATATCTATACTGAGAAAAATAATGGAGGAAAAATTACTACATTGCGTAGTAAAGAAACAGGATATAGTGAAATGCATTCCTGTAAATTAGATTAATTAATAGACCACTGTAGTAAAATTTACGGAAGGCTGTGATACACGGCGACATCTACGCTTCGGAAAGAAGTGGCGTCTTATGACATAACCTCAATTTGCTTAGATTTTAGCATTGTCTTTTCAATGCCTTTCAATGAATATCGCATAAACGTCCAAAAAATGGTACAGTTAATATTGGAAAAACTTGTTTTCTGACGCAGGTATTTGTTACGGGCCGTTAGCAGTTACTGAGCATAGGCCTAGTTTCATAGAGCTTCCGCTAGAGTGTTCTCGTAATAATCGTCTTTCTCGCTAGTGTTTGATCCTAGCCCTGCTCATATATAAGACGAGTTCCGAAATAATCTTCCATAGCTCAAGCGTGGGTCCGTCAGCATAGGTCTATCGAGATAATGAAGCAAATCTTCCACAGCTCAAGCGTGGGTCCGTCAGCATAGGTCTACCGAGATAATGAAGCAAGTCTTCGTAGATCCGATGGTCCAAAACGAAAATCGCCGTGGTCCCCTCTTCTCTCTTCTTCTTTCATCCCAAAGTTTTCTTCATCCAGTCGTTAACACTTTGTATAACCAATAATAATTCTCTTATCTATCCTGTACCTCGCCTTCCCCGTCACTAAACATATTACCACTCAATATTTCCATAAAGAAAACTCTTTTTAGTTTGAGCGAAAATTCCAATTTTGCTACATTCGTGTAGTAAAAATCAGCACACAAGGTTGTAGTTTTTATCAAGTCTTCAGAACCAAATATTACTACACTGGTGTAGTAAAAACCTAACCACTTTCACCAATCCTGCCATTTTTGTAGAAAATGTAGTAAAATTTCTCTCATTTTTTCTCTCAGTGTAAAGGAAGTTGTATTCACATAGCAAAAAAAGTCATTATGTATGCAAGGACACCAGTAGTTGTTCAAACAGTCCAATTATATTGGCAATAACTCATTTTGGAAGATCCAGCGAAGTCATTTAGGAAATTGACGATCATCTTGGAGGTGAGTGATTCTACTATGCATCAGCTAGCCGAAGAGGTTTTGACATACAGATCCTATGTGATCAATGTACGCGACAGATGCTAAATTTGCTTCGACATTGGTTTTATGTCAACGCAACTGAAGGAGATATTTTAGACAGCGACCTTTAGGTGGACCACCTTGAATACAAAAAGATATTTGGACACCTTATTAATTGAAGTTAAAAGTACTGTTTTAACCATTTTTTGTTATAAAAGTTTGTTAAGAGCCTAATATGCTATAAAGCATTTTTGTTCATAATCCGCGATGTGTTTTACTATTCTGCCTCACTCTAAGTATTCATTTTAAAATGAAGCGTAGAAGTTATTTCACTATCCGAATATGTATTTTTTCGATTCACTGCAGTTCCTGCGTAATACACTTGTTCGACTTCGATTAAATATTGGAAAGGTATTTTGCTATAATGTTTTAATCTTCTGAAATAAATAACTTCCCTATAAATCGGGAAGTTAAAAATTTGTTGAGAAAGGGTTTCGAATATTACTTGAAAACCAGAGGACCGGCGCAATAGTAATTAAAGGAGAGCTTAAATAATAACTTCGACTTAGTTGCGAAGAATTTGCCCGAGATTTATTGTGTCCGAGTCTCATCGAACTGAAACAGAGAAAGTCTGCACGCGACTCGCAGCGTGCCCTCCTTCGTTGTCAGTTCCGTGATAACAAATAGACTCAGACAAAATTCGACGAAGTAAATCACCAAGAGCATCTGTCTGGCAGGTCATTACGGTTTCACGAGGTCCGCGGATCGAAGGGTCAATGGAAAACTATCCCCGAGATACTGGCGCGTCGTCTATGCGGGGTGGAGGCGCAGCCGTCGTCCCCCCGTACACGATAAATTACCCGCGGCACTTTTCAATCGAGCTAAGTGCATCAATCCGAACCTCATGATACGCGGAGCAGGACAGAGTCCGAGGCGGGGGAGGAAAGGTTGAATCGAGGTAGAAAAACTTGTATCATGAGAGTGACGGCAAGTGAGGTAGGGGCGAGGTCATCGAAGAAAGGCGGCGAAATCGATGGGTCGGGATGAAAGGCCGAGCAAAACGGAAGGGAACGGGTGCGAAATGGGGGACGCGGGGAGGAGGAAGGACGATGCTTAAGAGGAAGATAGATACTCGACGCTAATATTTCTTCGAGGGAAGTTTCGACGTGTCAAAAGCAGCGGCGGCGTATCGGCTGCACCGGCACATTGGACGCAAGAGGGAGACCGGGAAAAGGTGGCGAGAATGACTGGGCAAAGTTGTGGAGAGAATGAGGGAAGTAACGCCGGCAAACAGGTGTCATAAAGCGAGAACGTGTGTCCGGCCGAGGAAAGGTAGCTGGACCGAAACCAAAACGTGACAGGCTAGCAGTTCGTGACGAAGTCCTTCGCGTTCGGTTCGACACACGATCCCCTGTACAATCATCCTTCACCCTGGAAGATCTCATCTGAATGGAATCGTTTCGGGGAGCCGAGAAAAAATTCGCCTCGCGTGAAATGGGTACCACGTTTCCAACGGAAAAAGTCTCGGAACGAGTTCGGACAATATTCGTCGCAGGTACGATTGGTGGCGGATGAATTCCTACTTGGTTCTAGTAATCGGAGTACGAAATTTGAGAGGAAATATTTGTTAACATTAACGCATCGCCGACAACAGAAAACGTGACTATTATAGCCGTGCGGTTTTCCCGTGCATCGGTTAGTTGAGGGTGTTTCTCGATATCTGGTATTCGGAAAAATGTAACTACGATTGGTTAACTTCTCAGAGACTTCGCATGCCTGGATTTATTGGACGCGTGCGTTGCAGAACACCCTTGATAGAGTCGATCTTCATGGGTTGACGCGCAACTTAACGTGGACGGGATATTGGTTGCGCAAGGCTCTGCGTGTGTTCACTTTCGACGTTGCGCATGTTTAGATTTGCCTTTAGATGTAGACGCGGCTTTAGGTAGTCCCACGCTGAGTGCGGGCAGCCATCATCAATGTGTTAGATTGCGTATAGACAATTCGCGGGCACTGTTCGTACACAATGTTTGCAAGCAGTTCGTAAACTGTCTATATTCAGTACTCAATCCCTACTACATATTGTTTAGTACTACATACGTGAAAATGGGTGTTCGTTTTACACTGGAACACAAATACAGAAAGAAGTTGAATGCCACACGTGATATCAGAGTTTAACTCTCCACAGTTAAGTCAAATTTTGAAAATATATTAAAATAAAATATTCAATCCTTTACGTTAGTTACCAGTTTGAATTAAATCATATTTGTTTTCTATTACGGATCTGTTTTCTTTTTTTCAATCAATTAAAAACTGTTAGGGCTATGTTCGAAGGTCATCAGATTGTCATGAATGAATAAAAAAATTACGTGTTTCATGTTTTTTAGGAGTATTATAACTCTAATGTAGGCTTGTGCATTATCCAAGTAAATTATTTGAAAAATAATCTTTGAGGTAGTATATTATTTTATCCGACTACATGTTATTTAAAATAATCATGTGTCAGATTATTGGAACAGATAAATGATTTTTCGTTCGTTGGATTTTAAATATTCATTGTTTCATTTACTGAGTGATCGAATTATTATAGCCACTTGCACAATATCAATATTTTACGTTTGAAACATTAATTATTAAATGAAGCCTTGATTAGGCTCAGTTTTTATTATATTCTAATTTCGGTATAGTATAGATGTTTTGAAATTGATACATTTGACAATAGTCTGGAGTGTTGAAGGAAAATATACCTTTTGCATTGCGATTCTGATAATTTAAATAACCGTTATCAGATTATAGTAAGTTGCGTAACAGCATCTGCTATAGTATAATTGAAATATACATGTATTAACCATGTTTAATAGAATTCTTCCAATTAAAACTCTGTATTTAATTATACTATTATAATGTTTGGTAATAGTCAATAATAGTTGAACATTAAGTCTAACTTACTATTGCCTTAATTAAAAGTGAACTATCAATGCTCAAATCCGGTACCAATTTCTTGTTAACTTATGTACACAATTTTTTCATAATATGTTAGATAAACGAGAACGGAGCAGAAGTTTTATCAAGACATCATGATTTATTAGTTACGTTTCAAAGTTCAACTGATGAGCACCTTAAATATACCTAATTAATAAATTTCTGAGTGACTTAATCAGCAATAATCTTATTTTAACTTTTTTTCTTCTTAATTAATTCATTTTACTCATTTATCTACATATTATAGTTACGAGATTTGCATTATATTCTGTAACATACTATAAAGAAAATAAAGAAATAACCAAATCGATTAACGTTTCGTTTTATGGTTACATTGTACGTACCAATCGTATAAAATCAATATTTCTATAGTGTTCTGTAACGACTGCAACTAGATATGAAATCGAAGGAGCGGGGAAATGTTTTATCGTTTAGGAAGTAGAATAAACGAAAACCAAAGCGTTAGAAATACAGAAAGTATTGGAAACAGATTTTTTGTGTTTCGTTGGGAAAGTTAGTATCATCTGCACTGGTGGAATAAAAAGAACAACAAAAATTTTTGTCTTAAAATAATTCTACGATATCAAAATATATTACTTCCATTGAAAGCTGTAAAAAGGTAATGAAATCAAAACGTTTTATCTAGATGAATTTTTTTATGCACATTTTATCGTGTTTGCATAACTAGGAAAAAGCTGGAATGTGTCTACGAAAGAAATTCAACGTTTCTAGTAACGAATCTGTTTTTTCTTCTTGCTATAAAAAAGAGAAATATTAATGAAATAAGCAAACAACGCAGTGTATGCAATAATATTTTATACGTAATAAAATAATATCTTCTATATATATAAAATAGTACCTACGACAAAAACTCCACGCTCTATGGAATAAAATAGGACCTGTTAGTATGGTATTAATTTGCACTTGAGGCTAATTTAATATTCAGTTCTGCACGGTAAATTGCAAGGTAAATTAGTTTATATACGTTTCACGATACCTTTCATACGCAGTGATGAATCGAACGGAAAGCCTTCTCAGCGTATCAATTGACAAAAGAACTGTTAATAATTTCAAAGGAAATTTTATCTTTAAGACTCTATAGTGACATCATAATTAAATAATTCCTTAATGAATCTTTTAAATGCAAATCGATAACGATTTTGATATTCCGTAAAGGAAACTAAATTATAAAGGAAGTGTTAAATATCTTCTATTTAGTACGCGGCAAATTGACTGCTGCTCTCTTCAATAATTCATTTAATGCAATATTGAATTTCAGAAATTCAGTTGCACCGTTTCATTTTCAATCATATGTATAATAATGTTAAATCAGTAGCGTTTTATTTCTAATTCCAAGTAACTGAATTCTTCAGACGCTAATTTTTAAGTCTACATGTAGTCAAGTGGTTCAACGCCGACTTCAGTTTCAATTTAGCCGTCACGAAATTCCTTTAATCGTGGACTTTATTCCAGGTGTAAATCTGCACGCGGGACTGAATTATCTTCGGTATTATCATTCGAAAATATGAAACGGAGTAGAACATATAAATCCACGTTTCACGCGTTTATCGCGTGAAATGACAAATGTATAGCTCGTGAATTACGAACGTTACCGCTCTTATGCTAATTCACGGCGATAAACGTCAATAGAGATCTCTAGAATTCGCAGCCTGTGATTCCTAATGTTACCGGTGAATATCCATCAAACGTAATACCACCCGTCACTGATTGTAAGTCAAACGCGATCTATATGGGCTAAAATATCGATCAGTCACCGAGACTGATAACCAACGCTATTACCGTTCGATTGATTCTTAATTTCTCCGTGTTAACGACTGCGACTGTTTTACGATGTCCGTGTATTCGTCCAGCTACCCACAATTTACGAGCGAATGCGGCACACACGACAAAGAATTTAAAAATTTCATACATTCAACGCGAAATGTAATTCCAATTTTATTAACATCGATTTGTTTTTATTTGTAACACCTTAAATTATTAAATTAACTGTCGTGGAGCAATAAATAAAATGTTCTCGGATAATTTTGCCTCTTCAATTTTACTCTCATAAATTGTATTTTAAAATATGCTGCCATAAATTAAATAGGACAAGTCCCAGAATATTAAATAATGCAAGATTGTGCATGATAAATGAAAATTAATTGCACGTTTTAATTTAGAAGAATTTATGTATGAAGCACATCAAACATCGTAAACGATGCTTTATTGCTTTTGTTTTAACAAAACAAGAATAATGATGGGAAAAAGAGAATTAGAATAATTATTTAAAATAATGTGGAGATATTTTTATTTATTTCAATGCGCTGCGCTGTTTGATTTTTCCGAATTCGTTAATTGTATTCTGATTTAGTTGAGTTGTAATCATGGATGTAAAATATGATGCGTGTTTTTATATAGAATATAATGCAACGTTATCTGGGTAGATAACGATGTTAGGGTGTATCATGGAGGGATCTTATGGCTTCGCGGAAACTTCGCTTCATCATAGGAAAGATATCGAGCGACTATTAGGGAGACCACCTTTATAACATCAAATCCTTGAAAAACCTTCTAAATAACTTATGCTATAGAAACTTATAATAACAATAATTTTAGTAATTTTATTAACAATTATTCACAAATTGTATTCTCAAGAATTTGAATAGCCTTTTAAATAATGTTGCTAGTGTATTCATCTGAAAATACGTACTAGTTCAATATTTTTTACACACTTCTTAGAATGTAAATTTGCATGTAAAAAATGAGATTATTGAAACCTTAACTTCATTCCTTGAAATTATTTAAATTTTCTTCCTTTTGCTTTTTATTTATGTCTGTTCTTCAGATGACATTTATTAATAATAAAAAATATTATTTATTATCAATGCACCAAGTTCCATTAAAAATAATAAAATAAGGAAACCCTATAATAAACCCTAATACAAAATTAGACCTCAATTTTAATTGTCGCGGTAATTTCAAAGGTATCCGAACATTCAATAGGGGAAAGTCGTGCAGTACTTACCGACTGCTTTAAGATTTTTTAAGCTAAAACACAAAATAAAAAATAAGAATTTGTAGTAAAAATAAAAGTAATTACAAATAAAAGTACAGACAAACATATGGAAATGTTTTAAATTATAATACGTATAATATACAAAGAAAATTGCAAAACTAAGACTGTTTATTACGTCTAATAGGTTATACATAATATCTATACAATAGAGTGAAATCATTTACTTACACGAAAAATAAAGTATTAAATCTAGAAAATAACCTTTGAAATTCAGAATATTAATATATATCAATAATGCGTTGAAACAGTGCTAATAATGAAATAAACATTATGGTTCCGAAATATGTTATACAAAAATGTAATTTTGTTATCCAAATAAAGTGCTAAAATTTAATTAAAAAACACTTAAACCAATTGTGGCGATTACCGCACGACTCTCCCTTATCTGTCACGATTTTTTACATCGTACATTCTATTTTATTTCTGTGATAGTGTAATGTTTGAAATAAAACGTAAGAAAATGTCAACGTAATGATTATGTTCAAATATCTTCGCTCCTTTTCGTTCACAGCTATAAACCGATTCGAAGAGAAGAAGATCCTTTCCGCGCGATAACGTGCGTCACATATTAGAGAAGGCAGGAAACTTATTATTGGCAAGTATAGAATATGAATAGGCGCGGCGATAGTGTTACGGAAACGTTTCCAACGTTGCGCCCGGTAGAATGCGTCTTTCCTTCCTTTGGATCCGACAGGACGGTCTGCATGCTCGAATAGCTCGACTCTCGAGAAGGCGGATCAGACGTCGTCCTATGTACTTTGCGCTTCCGATATTACGCTGGTGGGTGGATGGTATGCTGGGAATGCGGATCGAAGGACCGAAAGGAATGGAACGTACGCACAAGTATCCAGGTTTTAGTTGGTTGCCATCATCCAGAACCAATCCATTGCTATTTACCGGGTGGATCCGTGAAAGCGCGAAATATTGACTTCCTTCGCTTCGATAGACTCCGTGGGACTCGACCGACCAAATCCTGGATATCTCGTCTGGAGTCCTACGATTCACGAATATGCTCGTACCCCGACCAATCGCTTCTTTTTATCCCCTCCACGATGATTAGGCTTTTTTTATTACGAAAAATGAACCCAGTAAATTCCACTTGTGAACTTGCTTTAGCATTCGCGTGTGTTTTTTTTACGTTTTTATTGACCCTCTTGATATCCTAAAGGCCGAGATATCGGCTTCGAAAGTACGTAGAACGACGCGACGCTGGAAATATTGTCGGATACTACATAGGAGAGTTAATATTCTAAAGTCTTTAATATATGCCTAAGTCATATCGTAGTGTTATATGTATAAAGACGCTCTACGATATTTTAATTATTTTGTTTTATGTGTTCTCAAAATATTTTACTGCAACTATTATATTCGGTGAGAAAAAGTTCTCAAGCTTGAAATTTAAACTTCGAAATCAATGTACTGGTGTAAATTTATATTCAATTTGTTTTTCTTTGCTTTAGCATTAATTAAAAGAAGTTCTTTTTTTCTCTTAAGATTCTAATACGACTCGAATTTAAATAGAGTAAAACCTCAATTATCCGATTTCACGTTTGTTAAAAATTAGTGAATCATTATTCAATTATAGTGGAAGTTGTGCTTGAAGTCCTATTTTACTCTTACATCTACTCCATTAAATGATTTATACTTCACACAATCAAATTCTGGGATAAAGTGATTCGGATAATCGAAGTTATTATTGTAATCAGTAGACTACGGATGTTTATGAAAATTCACATTTTTATAGACGTATAGCAGCAACTGAATCTTAAATAAACGTATATTTTATCTTCTAAATGTTATAAAATGTATTTCATTTTTGATGGTTTATATATTTTTGTATTTTTGGGCATTCTTATAGAGTTTTGTAATTTTAAAATTCCCATAAATGCATAAACATCCGCAGTCTAGTAATCAGTAATCAAAGTTCTACTGTTGCAGAGTTCCACTGCAATGACCTTGAAAGATGTTGAAAAATTTAATAAAAATGAACTAAGATTGTTTCAAATGTATTGCAAAAATATCGTTCGTTTACTTCAACTTATATTTATTTGAATCGTACTAAAAGGGGATAAAATTGGACGTCGCAGTTTATTCTTCGATATAATACAGCCCACCTCGTTCCAGGCGTTAAGTCACGAAGGATTTCTTCCCTGATGTCTTATTAAAGGAAACAAATGTACCCATAGCTGGAAAATCCGTAGAATCCGATGAAAGCGCAGATTCAGTGGTCCCCGGGGTATGAATCATTTTCGGTCAAACCGAGGTCACGCCAGTGCATAGCTCTCCTCAACTTCTCCTCCTCCATTTTCCACGCCCTTACGTTATCAGACGATGGAATGGGTTCCAAGACCAAGATTTAACATGGGAAACACCGATCTGCTTCCTGGGATGCACCAATCATGACGTACGTACATGTACGTATCCTTTTAACCTCGTTTCAGAAAAATTTTTCACCTTTAGGCCTTTATGAATTATAAATCTCACCAGAATCTGAACAGAAACATCTCTACTCCTATTAACAAGACCAATGTTCCACATTTAAATTCTAGTTTGTGAGTCTGTTAACAATTTATGTTTCAAGTGAGAAAGAAGTAAACAAAATGTTTACATAAATGTTTCACTGTTTTATAAAGCTTTTATTTGACATGAAATTGTACAAATGCTACAATTTTAAATAGTTTTTTGACTGAAGGTGACGGAGTAAAGATTCAATTTTCGTATAAACATTATTTTTTCAAATTTTTGTTAGACTTTGAAAGACAGTGGAATTTGCTGATAAGAGAATTTTGATTAGATTTCTTTCGAAGTTAACTAAATATCTGTGGCTATAAGGCAGAACTATGCGAGTTACATTTTCAAAAAAGTGGATTTCATGACTTAATTCAGGTCTAGAAAGCAAAATTTATAGAAACAGAAAACAGAAATCAGAAGGTTTAGTATTTGGTTTAATTCCTTTTGTGGTGAAATTAGTATTTTATTAAACTGTTCAACAGAAAGTGAGTTATTTAACAAATTATAATACAAATAATATTAAACAGAATATCTAATTTAATTCAAATTTTAATCATATTTCATTAAAATACTAGCGATTAATATCAAGAGATTAAATCAATTGCCGATTTTTCGACGATTAATTTTTTTAATCATAAGTATTAATCAATTAATCAAACTAAAAATTTTAGTCGATTTATGCCCAACTCTGTGTATCATTTAAAAATAGATCATGTGTCTTAGTAGTCAGACAAATAGTTCCTGGAAGAATGAAAGTCACAATAGTAATACACATCATAGGTTTCTAAGAACGAATATAATAAGTAGACAATTGATTTAATGCATTTATGGCAATACTAATTGCAAGTATGTAAACAATTTACACGATCAACAATATTATTCAAGTTAGATGATTAATGTTCAGAACAATAAAAATACTGTTTATTAAGTTTCAATTTTTTATTCGTGCTTGAAAAATATTTATTTTGCATAAAGCTGTTTAGTAACAAGTGTGAAGGTACAATTTTTAAGCTTCGTTTTCGCCCAAATTTTACCAAAACTTTACCGTTCCGACCGATTAAAAAATTTGACAAGCACACATATTGAAATACTAGGCGCTATTTATACAAACTACTGACGAATGAGACTCGCAAACAGCCTGTATACGAATAAATAAAGTGTAGCTAAAAACATGTTCCTTAAACGGGGAGTTCAGTAGCGTAGCATACGTAAAATTGTTTAAAGCGAAACGGCCGGCGGGTTGAAGCCGCAGTGTCGGGGTTCCGAGCCAACTTTCTTCCTTTTATCTCGCTTCCCTTTCAACGATCAGCAGGCTCGTTAGCCATCACGCGAGACTGATTTCCATCCCCCGACGCGCTCCTGAAATTTTAGTATTTCCCGCGCAGACGTCCCAAGGTAATTCCGTGGACCGGCCTCTCCAAGATTTCTATAAAAACACATTGCAACGACCCCGTCGTATTTCTCCATGTTCACGATGACTTACAAAGCTAGATCCTTGCCGAATGGACAAGAAGACGCGGAGACGGCTGAGAACTTGGGCAAGAGGCCGAGGGGTCACCGTTCGTCCGCTGATCACTTTTGGATCGTTACCTTTTTCACGGTTGGTCGCCGGTTTTCCTTTGTTTAATTCATTCTCTTTGTTCCCCTCGTGGCGCCGCGTTGCGTCGTTCGATTTGTCCGTCGTAAAAAGAGCAGAAGAAACGCGAGTCGGTGCTCTCCCAGGAGCCTCGTCCTTCGTTCGGACTTAACAGCCTCTGGTGGGACGTGTCCTCTTGTTAGACGGCCTCAACGATCGTTCGTTCCTCTTGATCGATTCGAACCTTGCGCCCGATGCAACTGCTCTCTATTCTCTGCTCTCTGCTTGAATAGCTCTCGAGAACCACGCTGTTACAGAGACTCCGTTTGCCACGGAATTTCGTTCGAACTTGATCGATCGATCCTCACGAATTTCCTGGACCTAACGAAGGTTGGACGTCTTAATTTTTACTTCCTCGGCGAGGCTCCGTGATGAAATTGTATCCTTTAACTCATGCGACGAGGGTGACGTGCGTGAGTTAAGTGACATAATTTTGTGTCTATCGTAGTGGATGTGTTAATGCGCGTCAAATGTGATAGTAGGTGCTCATGCAATTACGATAATTTTGGGTATCTGTGCGAAAACATTTGAGAATTTGTATGGATGCAAAAATATGAGGGATAAAATAAAATTCACTTCATAATATTTAGAAGATAAGACACATTTTCACGCAATTTTAAATTCTCTCTATGTTCTTAAAAATATAAATTTGCGCAAATATTCGCAGTGTATTTATAATGTTGTATTCAATTATTTATCAACCGTGTTTATTACTTGGTTTCATTTGATGTACTGCGAAATTTCAATTATCGAAATCCCCTAACAACGTTAAACAGTTTATGTACAAATTCTGGACATTTATAAGAATTTATATTTTTACAAATAAATAAACAATTGAACCTTCAATAAAACTGTGTTTTTAAAAACCTGTAATGGATTTTATAACTTTTGAGCGTGTACATTTTTGTGTATTTTTGCATATTTATATTTGTTATAAATGTTTTAACTTCCTCTGTCTATTCACAATATTTATAGGCTAAAATCATGTGACAAATTCGTATTTTTATATTTTGTTAACATCTTTATAAGTGTGGTTGAATTACGAAATTTTTCAAATACAAAGTTTTATCCAATAAAAGTTATCAGTCTGTTATTCAAACACTTCTGTCTCACTATTGATTTCATTAATAAAGGTTCTATTGTATGAGATAGTTAAAAATTCTTGGAGTCATAATTAATCGATTTAAATAGCAGTAATAGTCGTGTCAATCTTTCAGGAAGACACTCTTTCCTATTCAGTAAAAGTGAAAATAGAGACATCAGTTAGGGATGCTTCGAAACGAGCGAATAACCGTTATTCCCAAGATAATGTAGGATAGAATTTTACGTCCCATACGTGTTCGGAATGCAACCATAAACCGAAGTACTTATTCGATAGTATCGAGTTCATGCGATAATCATTGCACTCTCAGTGTAAAAGCTATTAAATGCATATTGAAGTTAATGTATATTAAAGTTTAAATATTCAAGACATACTTCCTTTCTTGTTACTAAAACATGATTTCTTCTTATGATTCATAAAGTCATAACATAAGAATTTACTGATAGATAAAATGAATTTGAAAGATAGATATTCTACATACGAACAATAAATGTTTTTGCGTATGCTGTTAAAAATACTTAAAAATGCAAAGCATACTCATTATGCAAAAAATGTAAAATGGTAAATATATTTTTAGAATCCTCTAATCGCAAAACAAATTTCTGTCAAAGGTTGGACTACATTATTTACTTTATATCAAAATATGCATTTGCATAAAGATCCGCTGTCTAGTTATCAGTGTGCATAGAAGCAAAATCTAAAACTGTATGAAGTCACTTTCATGGATGATGCAGGTGATTCTAGCTTGCGCACGCATATCGGGCTTATTCCCCGAATAAAGTTTCATTTCCACAAGAGCACTTTTGGGAGGAACGTAAAATATCTGATATATGTATAGTACTAACGTATCGAACAATCCGGATTCTGAAATCGAGTCGCATTTCTTGAAACGAAGTGATTCTTATAACCGAAGTATTATTGAATCGACTTCTTTTTACTGTACCTTTAAAAAAAGGATTTCAAACATATTCCTCGATTCTAATATTAATTGAAAAAGCCTGATAAAATTCGATTTAATTTTTACATAAAAGTATGTTTAATGTCTCACAGAGAAATATTTCAAGTGGAGGGTGGCGATGTCAAGTAGATTTTAATATTGTTACAAACCTGAAAATGGTCTGTAGAATATTAGCTGCTAATGGCTCGCACAACACTACAAATAGCCTAAAAATATTCGATGTTAAATACTATGATATCTTTAAGAAATCTTAAAATTTGGAATTTGAAGTCTTTCAAAATTGTTGAAAAATTGAAATACAATGCAATCTGAACATATTTGACAGTTTGAAGAAGCATAGAAAATTTGAAAGAAGAAATTTAAAAACTAACAATACTTTAAATCTTTAATCTTAATTTTCCAACTTCAAATTCTCGTCTCTCCGAACTTGAAACCTTCAAGTCTTCAGTTTTATCTCAGAAAAATCTTTATATCTCCAAATTCTTCAACTTTGGACTTCAAATTTCCAGCCTTAAATCATTTAATTGTGTCTTTGCAATGTTCCTAAAATAAAAAATGTTCTAATCTCGAAACTTGAAACCTTTAAATCTTCAATTTTATCTTTGAAAATCTCTAAAACTGTAACAAAACCTTCAATTTCAACTCTAAAAATCTCTGAATGTGCGCTTTGAAACCTTCGAATCTCGTATTTCTTAGTCTAAACAGATTTTACAATTAAAGGATTCTATTATTATCAATATCTACTTTAAATCGCGACCTCCTACTCGGAATGCTTCCTTGTAAATTATTTTGAATGAAGTGCAAATGAAAACAATCTTTTCTCCACCCAAACCCCTTGCACAATCTTTTTACCTTCCGAGCGCAAAGGTTGGTCTCCGCCGGCGCAACTTCTCGTTCACACAGAGTTGGGCAAAATGTAATCTGATTACAAATCACAAAGCCTAATTAAAGTGTCATTACTCATTCAATTACACATTGTTTTCTGTAATCAATAATCGTTATAAACTACATAGCCAAGTTGTAGTCAGTAACAACTAACGATTACAGAAAATGACTCATATTTGTGTGAACAATTACACTTTAATTACAATTTGTGATTTCTAATCAGATTACATTTTGCCCAACTCTGCGTTCACATCGCGCGCAGTTTCCTCCGACCCATAGGACAATCCTGCGAGTCGAGGACGCGCTCACCCCCGGTTTATGAATGACAGAGGGGTTCGGGTCGCGACTCTGTCGAAAAACCCTCCCCTGGTGGAAGAGGCGATCCGAGGCTTTGCAGCGGCCTTCGCAAGGCCACGAAACGATTTCGCATTCCGCGTCGGACGTACGGGCCGGAGCTTCGACTTCCACTTTCTCAGGGACGATTTCTGGGTAGCACGTGGAATCTCGGATACGCAATACGAGGAAACCATGCAATTCGACTCAGTGAAACTGGTTGGTTCTCGCAACCGGTATCCCCCTTTTATTCCCCGGGAGATTTTTGCGGGACCTCGCTTTACCAACTGCACTCTATCCGGAAGACTCCTTTCTCATCCTCAAGATAAGGCATCTCAATTTCAGCGTCTCCTTCTCTCTCTCTCTCTCTCTCCCTCTTTCATGCCGCTTCCTCCTTCTCCCTCGCCGACTGCCCGTGTCTCTCTGTACCTTTTCTCAGGACGAGACGAGAACCTCCTTAACTCCTTATATAACCGAACCGCGAAATATCGATTACGGTGAATGCCTCCGTTCCCGTGGGCGAGCGCGCACGTTATTGTTAGAATGCCGGGTAATTAGTCGATTATCGCGAGTAGAAACCCGTCCGTTGGCTTGCATTAACCCGGAGGAACATCAAATGTATCTCTGGCGAACAGTTAAACTCCAAAGGTCCTGGAAGCGTATTTGATGCGAGCTTCAGTGTCTTGGTACCCGGTTGCCGGTTATGCGATTCACGGAATTCCATCCGGCACAAGGTTAACTGTTTTAATTAATAATTCGGTGTAAAGTTTATTGCATCTGAACTGGTGTCTACAATTTTCAAAGTTTAAGAATTATTTCGTTTCGTTTCTTTTTATTTTTGGTCGCTATGTATATGTGTAATTAACTAATGAACGTGGTTCTTATTTTTCTGAAAGTGATTTTTTGTGTTAAATTGTACTGAAGTTTATCCAGGTTAAACCCTTTCTCTATAATAAAGTCTTGTATTTGTGATATAAACTTTCTCTCAAATATTGAGAGTTATAAATATTAAAAGTTTTCGATCATTAAAAATCTACTACATTTTTCGATCTTATGCGATTCATAGTTGCATATTTTATCATTTTATTTATTACTTACAATAATTCATACATTTGTAGCCGGAAGAAAATTGTAGGGAAAAGGGTTAGGGCAAAAGCTCATAGCGTTTTTAAGGGAATTTTTAAGACAATGTCGAAAGTCTTGTACATAATTTTTGTTTAATTACATATGTGTAATTTTTTTTCTATTATTTTTGCCATTTCTGTGATTGCTTTATGATTCCATTCTCCTAAAGCTTGTGATTTTTCACAATATATTTCTTCAATATATTTGTTGAGAAGTAAGTAAATTATTAATAGATTGCAGATTTGTACGCAGATTATAAGAAATGCCAGTTCCTAAAGGTCCTTAAATCTACAAAATATAATAAACAATGCACTGTAATTTTTACAAATTAAGACAAACTATTATTCAAGCTTCATATTTCTGCACGTAAAAATAAATTTGCATAAAATTCCATAGTCTAATTATCAGTAAATAATTATTAAGCCAATCTTTTCAATCAAGAGGAATAACAATCTTTTTCTTGATAGGACTCAATAATTGTCTGATAAATAGAAGAAAGTTGTAAAAAGTAATGGTATTCCTGACAGTGATTAAATATGCCAGTAATTATCAATTTTTATTTAAAAAGAAATGATTTCTTATTCCATTATTATGGAATAACTTAACATAAAAATGAAAACGTAAATAATAATGTAAAATATAAAATCTTTCTCTAATATGAAAAGAATACCTTTTCGAATGTTTGAATACGCTGAATTTAATTAATTTATATTCTTTATACGACCTTCATCAATCTCGATTAGCATTAAAGAGGACGGTTGAGCTTTGTCTAAAACTGTAGCTCCAATTTAATGATCTACCAAAACGTCTGTCAGAATTGAAGTATACTACATTAAAAGAGTAATTTAATTTATCTTTCGGTGTTTTAAAGAGTTATGCTTAACACGATGCAATAATTCGAACAGAGAGAAGTAACGTAAATATTGAGCAAAAAGAGTTTCGTTTAGTGTGCGAAGCGCTGCCGAATCGAGATAGTTCATCGAGACTCTATTACAACTTTCAGGTTAACAAATCACCGCGCACTGTGTTCCATAATATCGTTATCCGAATATATTTCCTCATTTATTTTTAGTTTTAAAGCGTGAGCGATACCAATCGCGGCACAGCGCAGTTGCTGCAGTAAATTACCTGTACTCGGCGTAAACTTTGAACTTAAGTAGCACACTCCGACGTTACTCAACTCTCAAGGAGGAGAAGTTCAAGTGAAATAAAAAGTTCCCTATCCACCCCGACCCCTGGGCAACAATATGTTCATTAAAAAAGTAAATTCAAATAGCAGCAAACAGATTGTAACGCGGTGAAGGTGTGCGCGACTGGGGCTGGCAAGTTTTGAGGAGTTCAAAAGAGTTTCTGCCGGGGCAAGTTGGACATTCCTTTTAACTGCCAGCAAAGAGGCGAATTTCCTTCTTGAACGGTGATCTCTCGAAAACCAAGAAATAAGATCGATGAAACCCGAGAACGGGACAGTTTAGACGTGGGTCGTGTCATCTCGCGACAACTGTCAGGTACTTTTATGTATTTGTCAAATAAAACGTCAGCCTCTTTGCTTCCGAGTCTCGGGGCAAATAACTACCGTTTTTAGCCTTTTCATGTCCCCGTTCGTTTCCTTAGTGGAGTTTTCTTTCAGGAGCGCAGAAAGTAATGAAGGCCGCTAAAAAAGTTAATACTAGATCGTATTAAAAAGTCCTTATGATAGACAAGTTATAAAGCAACGACAAAATAAAAAGTTGTTAAAATACTTTCACATAATTAATTGCATTTGATAAATAATAGAAGTGAAAGATAGTTTGAACTGATTGAAGTTGACTAAATTACGTCAACGGTTTGCGTAATAAATTGCACTAAATTTGAACATCATACAAACCAATAATAATAATACACTTAAACATTTAAGCCTCTCTTTTTATTTGAAATATGAAATTGTGGATAACATATCTTACATTCGCATAAAAATCGTATTGTCTATCTCGCTTCAAATAATTAACGGACTATTGTAATAAGTACAGTATTGTCCCGATATAAGGACAATCTTACAGTGTTGACTCAAAGAACGACGTCTGAGTTTGATTCGAAAAAGGGATTTCTGTATCCTCATCACTTCTTCGCCGGTGCGAGTCTCCTCGTTTCGTCTTGACCGAGATCGAACCTGACTCGAAAAAGGACTGCGCTCTGTTCTGAAACCCAGCCGTTCTTCGAGTCAACACTGTACACGGAAGATGAGTGACGTAATATGAACAATTGGAATATTTGTTTCTATCGTGATATAAAAAGTATGGACTGAATTCTTATTTCCATCCGATTCGCCTCGGTCTATACTAGATAAAATTAAGAAATATTTCTTCCTGCACTATATTGAATATCTTCTCTAATTATTTCTTAGGGTTCCGAATGCAATGAAACTTCTAATAGAATCATTTAAGAAATTATTACGATCGTATATTAAATATGAGCCAAATACTCATAGAGTAGAATTCAGTAGATGGACGGTTTAGCTTGATTCCAATATTTATATTAAGGTTTTGATTAGAAATATTTGTTTTAGAACACTTGACACAAAACCAGTGTGCGATGAATTAATTTAATCAACCATAAAATGATGAAATTCTGTTCATATCCAGTATCACCAGTAGATGGACAGTATTATGAAATACTTTTACGTATTCGAAAAACATTCTTATTGAAAATGTTAGATTACTTACACAACAAACGATTATTCTATAAAATACAAGAACAATAATACAAATTAGAAACCTACTTTTGTCAAAATTATCAATTAATCTAAAATCTGTCCATCTACTGGCTCACCGTTCATCTATTGGCGTGTTTAATCGACGTTTCTAAAAAAATTTAACGGACGAAAATAAACGAGTGGACTGGTTAAGCGCAAACTGCGTTTCAAAAATGTTGTAACTTTCGAGCACAACAGTAATTTCATCCGTCCGTTGTATCTTTCAGTGCTTGAAAATAATATCAGCGTGTGCTCCTTAGAAAGACGAAACAAACTGAAATATTCGTACGACGGCGAACAAAGTTTGCGAGGAGGAAGCATTCCTCGCAGGTCGGGACTTCCTTGATGGTATGTCGGAAGTATTTCGCTAGCTTAGCGATTTCGCAAGCCACGGCGACGTAAACCCCTGTTTGATTATTTCAATGCTTGATTCACTGTGCTCGAAGGAATTGTAAACATTTCGCTGCGTGAAAAAAAAAAATCGATATTCGGCTTCGTACGTCGACTGAAAAAGTTTCGGAATCCGATTGCGAAGCCACAGAGGAAAATCTAATGACTATATTAGCAAATATATAGAATAAAGTCTCGAGCGTTTAGTTTCTTCTTCTAAAGTTTCAACGTTCACAAATTTTGAAAAAGTTTCCCTACTAACGAGGCAACTGTGAAGAAGCCAGTCTAACTACGGTAATTAATAGACAAACTTATAGCCAGGATTCTGTAACTGAATCTGAATACACAAGTTAATTGAGAGACCTACAGACTTCTCTATAAGATGGGGAACTCCAGGTTTCGAAAATGATAGCTCACGTAATTTACAAAATTGTTGTTGCTTAACCCTGCCGGCGTCGAAGGACGGCGACGGGCTTCTTAGACGACTGTATTATCCATTTCCTCATTTTCCCATTGCGGAACATAATAATTTGCATTAACGCGTGGTTGTGGGTACACGAACGCGACGTGGTTACAGACAGAAAAATATTTTTCTCGGCGCGGTCGGAGGTGCGGTCTGGCGTGAAACTTTCTCACTAAATAAAAACTCGAAATTTCGCCCCATAAGTTCAGGCCGGGGAACTCTGTTTACGGAAACCCTGACGCGGAAAATGCAGAGGGTGCTTTGTACGTCTACGTATAACGCGTTCTTCTCAGAGTCCGGCATTAAAATTAATGGCTCGCCGCGTTATTTCACCAGTGCGATTTTTAAACACAGACCTTGATATTTCTATACGCGTCCTTGACATCTAAGTAATATGGTTGTCGGATTATTTGTTCCGATTTTTTGGTCATGGTTCATGCGATTTACATTTTTAATTCCCTTCGTGAGTAATGAACATTATGGTACTGAGTATTTATAACAATATTCTTATTATTTTCTGGCTGTTCCATTTTTCGTTTTGCAGAACGAGGCGCTCTATTTTTTATGTTGAAGAATACTGAATCATGAAAAAATTGTTCGAGTACTTCTAATCAAAAATTTTGTTGCGAATTCGTTGATAAAATTTTATTTTATACTTTTTATTAAAAAAAAATTACTTTGCTTTATGGACAAACATGCGTGCACTGGATACGCGTGCAGAAGATTGGAGCATAATAAAGTAAAAAAAGTCAATATTTTTATGTTCCTAGTTAGTTTCGCTCTGCTAATTGAAACAGACAGGAAATCTGGCTGCCTCTGAAGACCTCTGTTTGATTAACTTGCATTTTTGGATATTTTGTCGAACTCGTTATCAGGATCGCATTTTAATTTTTGAAGGCTCTACGCGTATTATTATAAAACTTCGAAAAAGAAGTTTATTACAGTTAGTAAAATTTAAACCTATTTTTTGTATAAATAAAATTTATACGTAATACGAATAAATTGATAAAAATTACTGAAATCAATATACAATACAATGTTTATTGCTGAAGGAGGAGATTCGAAACTTAGAACTTGGACATTAGAATTTTCAAGAATATGGAATTTGAAATTGAGGAATTTTTTAAATTTGATTTTTTAAATTTGAAGGTATCAAATTGCAGATTTGAAGATTTTTAGAATTAAAATTGGAAATTTAATGGTTTGAAGTTGGTAATTAGTAAATTTTAGGTTCAAGACTCGAAAATTTGAAGTTCCAAGTTTAGAAAAAATTGTAATTCCAGGTTTGAAAATATGAAATTGAATATTCCACGATTTAAAGTTGGAAGTTTGAAGAGTTAAAATTAAAGCTTCAAAAGTTTGAAGAACAAATTTGAAATTATAAAATTACAAATTTTTAAATGTCAGATTCTAGATTAAAAAATATCAAGTTACAGGTTTGGAGAGTTTTAGATTAGAAGCCAAAAATGGAAAGG
Source organism: Perdita meconis (assembly GCA_030770465.2). Classification (NCBI taxonomy): domain Eukaryota; kingdom Metazoa; phylum Arthropoda; class Insecta; order Hymenoptera; family Andrenidae; genus Perdita; species Perdita meconis. Next base: position 13,222,530 of record JASKOS020000003.1, on the reverse strand, counting down.
TTTAGAATTGAAGATTTTTAGGGTTTCAGTGTAGAAATTTTGGACAGTTGGATATTTTTAGTCATAATGAAAATTTGAATATTTCAAGTTTTAGATTAAAAAGTTTGTAGGATTAAAATTGGAAATTTTGGTGTTTTATGTTGGAAATTGGAAGATTTGAGGTTGAAAATTTGAAGCTCCAGAATTAGAGATTTTTTTAAGTAAAAATAAATGAGTAAGAGATTGAAGTTGGAGTTTTGAAAGGTTGAAGAAGAAGAATCGAGTTGAAAATAATATTTTAAATGGAGATGCAATTTTCAACGGCTTCTAATGTTTATATTATGAATATAATAATATGTATTTTAGTTAATTTTGTTTATGTGGAGCAAAGTATGCGCTTTATGCTAATAGAATTGCTTTTTCTGTTTTTGATTTTTGGGAAGCATCACGCCGTAAATTTAAAATCGTTAACTAAATTTTCCATATGGAGAAAATGCTTACAGTATCTCGATTTCAGAATCAGAATCCCAGGTTCAGAAGTACGCAGGTTCCTTCAATAACTGCGGAGAACGACGGCCATCTATTTTGCATACGCCATTCCGTGCGCATGTATAAGATTTGCGTTATTATATCCAATACCATTCTACTTAAAATACGATCGTTCGTTCTTTTTGTACGCAGATACCACGCTGCTTGGTTAAAGTAACGAAATTACTGAATTTCGGTGATTCACGTTTCTATTTTCATCGCATTGAGGAGTAAGAGTGCAGACAAAGTAGAGACACGTCAGTATTGGGTATAATGGAAGGCCATATGAAGACGGTGTAAGTTATTTCCTGGAAATGATAAAGTTGCGAATAAAAAACCTCTGGAGGTAGTGAAACCTGAAATATAATACATTGGTACATTATAAATCATCTTCCCGTAGAAGTTTCCATTCTACGCATTGGTCAAAACCTGTAGCTTCAAATCACTGTGACATAATTCATCCTTGTTGATTTATAGGCGAACAAATTTATCGATAGAAATAACATTTTACAATCCCGATTTTACAACATAAATATCCTTAATTTAATTTTGACAGTCAATTATTGATGCACAATTACAAACAATTCGGATATTAGTTTGTTTTAGACTCTTCAAACATTCAAGTTCAACAAGTTTTATATAAGTTCGCGCGAATAATATTTCATTTTGAACATAAGTTCAAAAAATTTTTATCACTGTTACGTTCCTCCTAAAAATTCGATTTATCAAAATTTGAATTGTCATTACATCATTATAAGCGTGAACAATGAAATTTTTATAGAATGGTAGAGAACAATAAATGTAGGTATTAATACGAATTTTCTAATATTTTTGTTAAAATTGGAACAATTATTTAAAGAAATAAAATTGAGTCAATAAAGACCCGAAGACCGTATCAGATTCAATTTAATATTTCGCACCACTTTATGTCTCTGCTCTAATTTTTATTACAAGAAAGCCACACAAGCGGACCCAATTTTTAATCCCAGCAGCAACCGATTCAACCATCACTCCAATTTTTGCAATCAATATAGTTAAACCAGCGTCGTAAAACATTAATGTCGTAATGTATCAGTCGGTCCATAAAACTTTCCCACGAACTGGCATAAAATCTATGAGAGTTTGAAATCATGTGACCGATATAAAACGCAGTTAACGAACGTCGACGTTGTAGCATTAAAAATTGTTTTCTTAGCACTTTTTTTTTAAAAAAAAAGCGTGACTATTTCGAGGAAAAGTTTCTAGTCGAGATATAACATTAATGCAAATAAACAATAGTTTCGACTTCGGAAATGGGATATGCAGATCAGTACGTCTCTCTTCTTATAGCGTCGCTTCAAAAGACGTCTAGAATTCCATCTTATCAGGCACCGTATAGCTCGTATCTGGCACAGAAAGTCACGTAGGCATCGTTTCTAGTTCCTACATATGTAGTTCCTTCTCACAATATTGCATGTAAAACTTTTATTAAATCCACTTTTGCCGAATGCCTATCCTGATCCTCTACTCTAGCATCTTAAAATCATCCACACATATAAACGGATCGCTGTATTGAACGTTTTTCTTATTATTATTGGAATTTGTCATGTTTCTCGATTCATTTGTTCGAATTCATTAACCGCTTTTTGTTTAATTCTTCCACTGTTTTTTCCATAATAGTAGCTACACAGAGTTTAACAAAAATGCTGTAGGTCCATGAAAGGGCTGATTCCTCAAGTGATTTCAAATAATTGATTATTTATTGTTAGCGAAAATGTCCTTGGACACTTTGTTGTCTGTAATTAATTGGTACAGTAACTTCATGTCAGCCTCATGGTCCGATACTATCTCTTATTTCTGTTGTAATTTTTTAATAAAGTTTTAAACGACCTACGTTTATATAAAATTTCTTTCTTATATAGACCCATAGAATATACTGACGAAGTTTCACCGTTAAAACTTGGAACACCCTATATAAATAATTATTCTGAAATGCGTATTTAACTTTATTTTATGAAACACCGAATATCTATGATCTTCTCTTTGTAAGAAAAATGGAAGAGGAAGACTTTGGCCCTTTGCAGACAAAAATCCTAATTACACTAATGACTATTCTCCGTCATTAAATAAGTAAACTACTGAAGAGGAAAATGAGCTCGAGGGAAATTTACATGGCTATTCACAGCGCCGTAACAAGCGTTGATTGATAGGTTCGCCGTTTATTTAGGTCTGTAGTTAACAAAACTGTTGGAAACAGAACGTCGATAGCGTCCAGCCATAAAGTATTTTCCGATACTTAAGGAACCCAATGCATGCAAGATTCGCAGAGCGTGCTGTTGCATATCGCAATGCAAAACATCGCCGTTCGTTCATCGGCGATGCATAACGCCGCGATAAGAAGCGAACACGCGTTGCCGAGAGAATCATACGAAACAAGGACGGTGTTTAAAATGTTGCGGAGGCGTTATTCACCCGTTCCACCGACAATCCCGCTCTCCGTTCTTCTACGCGCCCATTTTCCCCGTCATCCTCCTACCAGACGCACGCAGTTCTATTTAGCGGTTGAACGCGCAAATACAATTCGCCTCGCATAAATCTGAAATTTTTCGGGAGTCACGCCGGCCCCGACACATTTTCTGTCGCGCTTCCTGTTTATGTAAATATCGCCAATAAATCGTATCATCTCATGAATTCGTTACTTCCGGCCGGTTGCCTCCCGTCCGTCTAGGTTTTCACTTGGCAGCAGCCGCGAGCCGAGGGAAAAGTCGCGGATCTTTGTAAATATTCGAGCTTACGCCCTTCGAGTTGTTAGAAATATGAAATCGTGAAAATGTTGCTGGATCCCGAATCCCGAATGCTTGTGCGCTGCATGCATTTTAGGATTTTACTGTGAAATGCACGAAAGAAAAAAAGTAGTACGCGTTACTCAGTTTTGTTTTTCAATTTTGTTATTGTGCGATGTATAAACTCTTCAGAGTTTAATTGTCATAAATTTAGCTCAAACGGCTTAAAATAATTTTTGTTAGAAGCTTTATTGAGATAAAATGCGAGTTTTAAATCATTTTTCTTTCTGGATTCAGAATTTTTTAGCGTTATTGTATTCCACTTGCACTAATCTGTATACGCTGATAATTTATTTATTACGTTTATCATGTGTTCCCTATTTGCATGTCAACTTAACAAATTTACATTGCTTTGATTAAAATTATTATTATTATGAATCATGTAACATAATTTTTATATATTAAGGCATTATTCTGTAGGAAAGAATTTCAAGACTCAAATATGGTTGATTCGTACTACTGGAAAGTAAAGCTACAGTAGTAAGATGAATAAAATAATATATGGGTAAACAGAATTATTCTCATGAAGTAGTATTATTCCTTTGTAATATGTTATACATTTTTTTAACTGTATTAAAAAATATTGTAATATTCCACAATCTCTTAAACATTTATTTAACCTCTAGCAAAAATTTCAAGTATTTTTTCCAATAATAGTTTCTTTTTTCCAATAATATTTCGCATTTTCGCTTACAAATTTATCAACAAAAAGAATACGATGCTTTCCAATTACCACGATAATTGAAAAATCCGTTAAAGATTCTAAACTGGAAGTGAAAACCTTTGTATATAATGTCCCTTGAATGACAAACGCAGTGGTTTTTTTCTAATCGCCGTTCTCGATCTAATATTAAATTATAAATTGAATTTTTACAAAGAGCTTTTCTGTTAGAACGAAAACGTCACCAAAATACCATAACCGTTTTCAATAATGTTGCGACAGCGCTGCGGATTCTAGTATGATCCGCATGGTCAAAGGAACTTGACAAACACGGAGATCTGCATCAGCTATCGACAGTAGACGAAATAAAATTTCTGTCCGTCACAAATCCATGGATTTATTTTCCGAATCTGCCAATACAAAAGCGCATCGCGTTACAGCAATTCGGTCGGAGACAGTTCGAATGTACGACGTCCAATATTGCGCTTCACCGAACTTATCGAAAAATGTCTTTGCAAAGGATTCATAAAAAATATTGAAATTCATCAATCGGGGCACGGAAAGTGCTTGCTTTATGGCTCGTGGAGCGAGTAGGCGACGCCCTCCCTCTTTTTACTGGCAAATTTTGCCGAACACGACTAGAGAGGGGGGGCTCATGGTTTCCATGGGCGATCCCCTCGTGGGTAATTTTTTCAAGACTATTCGCATGGCTCATTCACCGTCAAATATCTCGCAATTCAACGCGGTACGCGAGATATGTATCCGCGATTTTCCGCCTGTTGTGCAAAATATGTGGACGTTGCAACACTTCGTCGGACTTCACGGCTTCAGTTCTTTGGGTAAAAAAACAAAGCAAGCCATTTGGAGCAATTCATGTTTATTTGGTTGCGAATTTTAACTGGGATATTGAACAATTGTCATTGAAAAAACACGAGCAATTATACTTACTATATCAATATTTACGAGGATGGAAACTTGATTAGAAATGAAAAAGAAGTTGTTAACATTTCCTGCGGAAGGATAAGTAAAGATTTTGCTTTATAATTTATTCATTCGGAAACATTTGTTACGAAGTTGTTCATTTATTGTATTTATTATTGCATAAATTAATGCTGCGATTGTTTCCAAAGTTCAAATTTCTTGAAGTTTCTAAGTTATTGATTCAAGTTTCTGATTTACCTTAAAGGGAAAAGTAATAATAAGTTTCACTAGTAATGCTACTGCAGAAAAAACAGCGTTTTGCAAGCACCGCAATGTTCGAATCGAAATAACTAGCGACATGAAATTCTGCACATTTCTCTCGTAGGCGATCACCATGTGAACTTTAATGATGTAAAGTGGTCCGATTCGTATGTGAATTGCAGATTCGTCATAAATAACATTCTCGCATTCAAATTGACACATACTGTTCGTCGATGCACAATTTATGCGTTCTTTCATTTTCTAGATACCATGATGTTGTACGAATAAAGTGCATCCATTGAACGAGCATGTTTCAATTGCTCATGAGCAATTCATTAATTAATCGGAAAATATCACGGTTCTTAGAAACCACTCTACTGCTACAGTTATTCCTCTTATCAGATGTCATACGTACTTCCATCCCATTTCAAGTATTATAAAATGAAATGAAACTTCTCGAAAAGGGTTTAAACTCCAGTTGAGGTAGATCGAACGTGTTTACAAATGCCATCGCAGACCGTTACGGAAATTTGCTTTCGAATTTTCAATCTCCTTGCTGTTAACACGAGCTTATAATAAAAGCTCCTGGATTAAATTCAATTTATTACAGAACACGAACGCGACCGCGTAACCGCTTTTCAAATATTTTCAATATCTCTTATTCTGTCGATGACACGTAATTTCTAAACATCCAAAAGAACATTGATTCGGACAAATCAATATCCGTTTCAGGATGGAGGTTTTAATGTCGCGCGGGATCCCCGCGCACTCGATATCATTTCTGATTTACATTTTAAATTATTTATTCCTTGGAACACGGAGATAACACGCTCGCCGTGTCGATGCTTCCTGCAATCTGAATAATAAATGTCAAAACAAATCACAGAATTTTTATATTCCGTATCGCATTCATACGATTCCTCCGTAACTTTGGAATATTCGTGAAATTTTACCTGCAACGGTAGAAACACTAGTCGGATGCGCGTAACTTCATTTTTGCACGGCCCGCATAACCAGGTTATAAATTTGAATAAGGAACATGATAATTCAATGTCCTAAAAATGGAAAATAATGAATTTATAAATGTAGATAACGTAAGTATTTTTTTTTTAAGTGTGAATGATCGGATAGGATGGGAATGAAAATCCACTTTTCCGTTCAAACCTTTGTAAAATTTAGTAATGACAATTTAGATTATTATTTATTTAATGAAATTAATATAAAAAAATTTATTTAATTACATTATTATTTATTTATATACTCTTACGCTTTGTTGTTATTTGTGGAGTTGTATAAAAAATTGTTCGTTAATGCAAAATGGACTCTTCACTTGACCTGGTCAAAATATTATCTGAAATAGTAAACAGTAAATAATCTATTTTATTTTAATTTAGACCAAAGTATTTATTTTTGAACATAGAATATTTTATTTGTGAGAAAAATTTCTTAAAGGAATCATTTATTTTAAAAGGATATTCGAAACACTGAAATTCTCAGTAATATATTTTCTTTATAAATTTATGCTATTCCAGCTTCCACATTTAATTGTTTTTCAGCTTTATAACTTTTATTGTGGAAATTCAAATACTTTTTTTTTAGAATTGAAACAAACTTAACATACCTTTTGTGTACAAATGTGAGAGTGACTGTATTTGACAGGTAATCTTTACTCTGGATTCTAAAACTCAAATATTATTATTTAAACAAATGTGTTAAAATTTTCAACTTCGTGGAACAAAACTAATACAACATAAGTATTTTAAACTCTTACAGTCTAATATTAATTCTTCTTAATTTACTTGAAAAAAAGTAATCTAAATACTGATAGTAATACGAAGTTTAAATATTTTATTTCCTTGTAAAGTTTGTGAAAATAAAAACATTTCACTTGTCAAACTCTCACATTCAATTTGGAATACTATTTTATTTGATTCGCATAAAGCATACTATATTTAAAACTGTTCTAAATGTTTTATTTCTTTATTTTGACCAGCTCTGCTTTTCACGAAAGCGGAGGTAAAATGTCCATTGTTGGGAGTAAAAAAGTCACTAGTATTTTATGATCAGCTTTTAGTGCAGTGTAAAGGTAAATAAGCAAAAACCTTAACGAATATTTGATAAACCAATACTTTCTAGTACACAGTATTGGAAAGAAATGCGATGGTGTTGGGGGTAGAAAACCTATTTTTTTATATCTATGAAAAGCCAAATAAACAGTGAGATTCATTGTTAAAAAATAAACAAATTCTGTATTAAAACTTTTTTTTTAGGAACTTTTGAAGTTTTTGAAATACATATAATATGAAGTATGTTTCCATCTCAACTTTAGGGCTGCTTTAATCCCTTTGGAGTAAGTTACTGCCGGTACAGAAAAAACACGTATCAAATATTTTTTCGAATACTATAGCATATCAAAAAACACATAAAAATGGTCGTGTCGCAATTGCGTGACGTTTAAACACTATAATGTAATATTTAATTGACTTTTTAAACGCCTAAACTTTATCCTCATTCTATCCCATTGAAACTCCTGAATTATCTTAAACAAAGCAGTCTTTTGATATCATATTATTTCTTTTGATCTAAACTTTTGTTCTTATTCAACCCGTTTTACGGTACTTGTTAATTAATGGCAAATTGCGAGAGATTGTAATGAAATCGGGCTAAAGTGGAGTTTGTTAAAGAATGTTTGAAATATCACCGTTAGTTTATAATGCTGTTCCCAAAAGTGATCTCATTTTCTGCCTCGCAAAATGCCCAAATCTTCCATCTCTCAAAATGATCGAATCTTCAGTCTCCCAAAGTGTCTACATTTTCTGCCTCCAATCGTATTTTTTCTTACAATATTTCCAACATAAATAAAAATATTATATGAAAAATCCAGTATTCATGGTCACGATAAAGTGCGGATAAAAATGATCAAACCCCAGATTTCCCAAGAGAAGCGCGCCAGAGATAAAAAAAAAAAGTATTTCAACTCTTAAAATAGTTTCCGTGTATTCCGTTAAGTGTACGAATTAAAAGAGTTCAATGGATACATCAGAATCGCGCGTTCTCTCCGATACACCGAAAATCCACCGATAAAAATTCGCTTGAGCGTTTCAGAAGCGTTAAACGCCTAATTCATGATCGCTCGAACGACGGAGTCCCCGATAATCGATCGTTCTACCGAAATGATTCTCGAAAATTTGGAATCGATTCGCGGCGACCGCAGTTTCGTCGTTCGAGGAAAAAGTATTAACGAGTCTGCCTCGATTCTGCTTCCACGGTTTACCTGAGCGATACGGTGAAGCGACATGGTCCGATGCCGCATGTAAATCAAACTCCTAACTCGACGGTCGGTACATATCTCCGAGCGTTTCACGCGCGCGCACACAAACCGGCCAACCGATCGTGAACACGAGTGCGGTCAGCGCACTTGTTTAATGTGCAAAAGGCAGAATGCACCCGGGAGAAGTATTCCCATTATATCGGTTTGGTCGAACTAGCCCCGGCTCTATCGCGGGATCGCGGTTTTACTGTACAATGCGGTCTGTCTCGACAGGAAAAGCATGATATGTGTGTAAAGCACGGTCCCGTCTAACTCGAATAACGTGCGATTCGGGCGCAACCTACGCGGGTCCACGCTTTCCCGTTTACGAGGAGAAAGTGCCGTTGAAACCGGGTGGAAACACGAGCTGGGCCGGTTAATAACAACCTCGAGGGTAATTTGACGCGCATAAATGAATCCATAATAAAGGATGAAATTTCGGCATGACTACGGCTTTACGGGAATTGAAAAACTCTGCTTACTTTGGTAGGGGAATTCAATCCTTTTGGCGGCAGAATTTATGAAAACGATGAGACGCAAACTGTGATTGTATCTGTTCCGTGGCACCCTTTCAATAGGGATTTGTGTTCTGGGAGAAACAAGTCGGATTGCTAAAAAAGAAGTCTACAAGAGCTTTTCCTTTCGCAAGTTGAAAGCTTCTTTGAAAGCTTCCTTTTTCTGTCGAAAGAACGTGCATCCCTCGAATTAATTTTTCTCCGAGTCACATATGGAAATATTGGATACTCCAGTCGCAGAAATCAATAATCTGAGAAGCCTGCAAAAATTGAAAATAGAAAACTAAACGATGACGAAAGATAAATTGCGAATATTAAGTAGAAACTAATTATTCAGTTTGTACAACTGAAGATAATATTTTTGAGAAACTATCTCTACAAATTTTACATTAAACTAAAATGGAAATTCATGTAGTCGTTCAGTTTGAAAAGCATCGTTTCAAGATAAATGCATTTCAAGTTCTGCATTAAATTTTAAGTAGGATAAGACAGTAATCCCTTAACTTATTAAAAGGAATCCATTCCAAGACCATAAAACATCCCTTCAAGGCAGGACCATAATTCTCTACCTTGTTTATTGCATCTTTACGTTGCGGCCAAGTACTATGCATCCAAAGACAACGTCTCCAAGTCTGGACTCGAGATTTCAAAGCGCTGTGCTACCGACCCAAAAATTTTCAACTTCGTTATTCATTCGAACGTCGTATGAATATTTTAGGAAATATTCTTGAGACCTCAAACGTTTAAACGTAGCAGAGAAAATTCAATTTTTTCAAACAATCATGCTGATTTCCCTCCTCGATAGAGAATAGAAATGCTTCGAACTCTTCGCGTTGATGCGAATGTCACTTTTGTATCGTTTGGTCGTGGACTCATCAGGATTCATATTGAAAATGGAAAAGTATATTGTGGTCAGAAGAGAGAAGCGCGTCGCATTGAAGGAACGAGAATCGAACTCGATTGATATTTTGAATAGAAGTCGGTCATACGTATGTACGGCGAGGATGAGACAACTGCGAAAGTAAAATATAGCGTTGACCGATGTAGAACGATATTTGCCCAGAAAAGCGGAGTGCTGCATCTAAGTCGCGTACGAATCAGCGAAAAACCTTGCGAAAATTCGGTGGAATTCGCTCGGGCAGGATGGAAAGCACGCGGGCTTTCAAGCACAGCAGAGAGAGGGGACTTTGCGTGCGGGCTCGTCGGTACTGCAAACCCGCGCTATCGAAGCGATTACGAGTCGAACGTTCGGGACCTAATTGCACAGAGGACAAGGCTCGCACCTGGACCAAATAATCTGTCCCCTTCACCTTCCGTCGCGCCCCGGTCGTGTAAACTAGGTAGACATATACCTGCCCATCGATCTCTGCTGCTGCCTTCCTATCTTTCTCAATCGTAACCCTTACTGCACGGTACATCCTCCTAACACGTGTGCAATTAACTATAAAACCTGATAGACATCTATTTCCGAAATTCGAGGCAATTTGGTCACGCCGTGGTTCGCTTCTTTCGATCAATCCTTTAGCGAATTCGTTGCAGCATGACACGGTGATTTCATTACATAGTTACATAATTTACAAATTCTATTAAATGGTCACATCCGTTGAACTTTTAGTGAAGGGGTCAAGGTCACGTCAAGGTCAAAATGATTATTTTAAGTGGAATGCCCCATTTTTTTTATCAGGCAGTGTTGAAGCTGACGGTAAGACCTTCTCAAAACACTAGCCGATGACCTGCTTCTGTTGTCTATCTATATTGTCTGCTTCTGTTGTCTATGATCTACATAAAAAACAGCTGAAAAACCGGTTCTAAACCTTTTTCGTATTATTTATCGTTTAAAAGTTGTTTAAAACGATGGAAAATAGACAAACCGCATAATCAGAGAAATAATCTAGTCTAGAACTGTCACGCAGCCGGTTTTTCTCTTCGTTACATCAGCAGACAATGATCACACGCGATGCCGCAACAATATCACCGATATTCCATGAGCTGACGGTAGCGTTTAGAGGCGGATTCTATCAGGGTTTATTTGCGTTTATTTGCGAGCGGACTGTGTACCCGATGAAGTCTGGCGACTCCAAGTCACGTAGCCACGAAGTGTCTAATGAGCGACAGGCAAGCGAATGTTTAGAGCTGGCAAGCAACTCGCCGCTGCGTTCTCTGAAGGATAAAGATCTTGTTCCTGGAGAATTCAGCCGCAACGCGGAGAGACAGGGCGGTTTCTTGCAAAAGGGTTACGAAGGACAGAGCGCGTACCCAAGCTCCTCGCACGAGCAAATGTACATACCTTCCAGTTGAGCAATTTTCGTCGTAAAATGTTTAGCGCTTAATGCAGGGACTTATATCGATGTAATAGCGGTATTTTTCGATTATTTTGAAGATATCTTCAAAACATCTCCAAAACAATTGAAAAATACCAGTATTTTCGGTAGCGGTGTATGTAGATCGCTGGCTTAATGCACTAGTTCAATACTACCTGTATAGCTGAATGTTAATTACTCTACTGCCATGGATTTAGAGCCTCGGTTCCTCGTCTTCTGTAATTACTACTAAACAAATTCTGGAATCAATGTAGTCGGAATATAGCGACGCGCAGCCAACCGAATACTTTGCGATCTAAACTTAGGTTCCGTCTTCGAAGCTAATTTACGATTGATCCTATGACTTCAGACAATCGCATCGCGAACACTACAGCAAAGTCGATGAACCTTGAAAAAATGGCTTTTCATGAAGAGAAAGTTCAGCGCAGAACGGTCTCCGGTTTGCATTGTTCATCTGTTCGTACTCAAATAGTCACCATTTCCTTCGGTCGTACCACGAATTACGTCTCTCCCTGTGTAAATGAAGAAGCGAGGCGGGCTAAAACGAGAGGTTGAGGCGTAGACGGCACGAGTATCTCTGCGGCTTAGTTTCGAAGGCCGTTTCACCTGTGTTTATGCATGCGTCGCCGCTAACAGTTACAGAAGTGGATCCTCGCTACTCACGCGGCTCCTTTGTACTGCTTCACCTGTTACGAGCAGAGAGCTCTGGAGTTCCTCTCCGTCCCCTGTCTACGTGTTATTGCAAGAAAGCATAAAGCTGGTAGACATTCTAGGGTTTATTCGAGTACTGGAAAAAAATTTCGTTCCCGGCGAATCGCGAGGGGCGTGTCAAAGCACAAGAGGTGGAGAACGTTTTAATTAACATTAGGGTATAAGTACTTGTTCTGAAGACTATCCACAAAGTCTGACCATCATATTTATTAACCTTTATTTTTTTTTTTTATTATAACATTTGAAACCTCGGTAAGGTAAATGTCCGAATTTCTACTCATTTCGTATTTTTCTTATTATTATAAATGTTACGTTTGTACTATGGTTATGAAAAAAATAATTATAAGTTATTTGATCATTTATGCGAGCGATGCACAGTTTTGTTGCAAAGAAAGTACAACATTATTGTGCTGCTAACATTATAATTAATTCTTTTTATCGATATTGTTAATGTACTATTTTGTATATACAGGGTGCGCCAAAAATATGGAAACGGTTAAATATTTCGAAAACGGAACATTTTTGAGAAAAATGTTTTAGAGCAATGTTTTAGGGTTTTAAAAATTCTATTGAATGGTGATATCCGTTTAGCTTTTAATGGAGCGGTCAAGGTCACGTCAAGGTCAACATAATTTTTTAGAATGGAATACGCTATTTTTTAACAGGCAGTGTTAAAGCTGACGATGAGACCTTTTCAAAGTACTAGCTGGTGACCTATTTCTGTTGAAAATTGCCAAGAATTGTCAAGAATTAGGCAGAAGATAATTCGAACATTTAATGTTAATGTACATTAATGCTAAATCTCAAATGCTCAAGCGTATTTATGCTAAAATCGTCCTTCGTAAGCCCATACGTGAGGACCATGATTGTGCGAAGTCCAATCAAGAAACTTCCTCCCGGTGCACCCTAAATAATACTCACAATAAGGCTGACAGCATCGAAGCATTTAAAGTTTAGCACTCAGGCAATTATAAAGAGAAATAGGTCATCAGCTAGTGTTTTGAAAAGGTCTCATCGTCAGCTTTAACACTGCATGATCAAAAATGGAGTGTTCTATTCAAAAAAATCATGTTGACCTTGATATGATCTTGACCGTTCATCTGAAGGTCAAACGGATATGACCGTTCAATAGAATTTTTAAAACCTTAAAATATTGCTCTAAAAATTTTTCTCAAAAATATTCCGTTTTCGAAATATTTGACCGAATAAACTGGTTTTCTACTTGTATAATTATCTCTGTCACCACTAAGGCCTATTGCGATATACAGGGTGTAATAAAAATGTTGCAGTTCCTTGAAATGGGTAATTCCTGAAGTGATTTTAAACAACTTTTTCCTTGGCGAAAATGTTAGATGGCGCTTTGTTAAGGAGTTATTAACGAAAAACACCGACCAATAGAAACGCGAATACAGTGGATGAATTTCAATGCAGGCTCCAGCGGTGAGTAGTATTGGCCCGCTATCATTAATCCGCTGTACTCCCTTCCCGATTGGTCGGTGTTTTTCGTTAATAACTCGTTAACAAAGCCCTACCCAACATTTTTGCTAAGGAAAAAGTTGTTTGAAATCACCTCAGGAATTACCCATTTCAAGGAATTTTTGTTACACCCTGTATGATCCAATTCTAAAAGGCTAATGGAACTAAATCCCAGCTTGAAAAATATAGGCTTTATTTTTTTTAGCCCCTGAATACATTACAATACAAACTATTATATTATTAAGTTTGTTGTTGAAAAACTTTATAACAGTTAAACTATAAAGGATACAACAAAATGCATTAAGACTCTTTTACTCCATTGTTGCTTGTCAATGTGAAGTTTTAGAATCTTCTGATTATTAATTTAGCGTACAGACTTGTTGACTTTAAGGCATTGTAACTACAAAATGGAGGCAGATCGGACACTATATCATAGAATACTACAGAACATATTATACTATATATGTATACTATACATGGTGCTGTTAAATATTATTGCGAAGTGGAAGGAAGAAAAATTCAGCGTTCTCCGCGATTCATGTGACTGCGTGAAATGCATTTTTTCACGTTAACAAAAGGTGTTTGAGATAGAAGGCATTCATTACTTGGCATTGCTTTATAAATGAGCGAAATCGTCGGGGTTTTCTATGCCATGGAAGAAATAGCGAGAGACAGATGGGAGTAGAATGGGGTCTTCATGGTGCGAGGAAAGGGGAACGGCGCACACCGTTTCGAGCAGTTTGCACAATGGAGAATGCATTTATTCGGCGGACCCATTTTTATTGTTCCGCGAACGGGAGTCGAGCGTCAAAACTTTGATAATATCCAGAAGCAAGTTCAGCGGTTTGCGGGCCGGAAGGAACAGATTCCTCTGGCCAGGTTTCCATTGTCTTAATTGAGTGTGTCGGCAAGTGAATATGAAATACGCAATGTTTTCGCGGCTTTGCCCGTCACGACGGACTCTGTGCTGGGGAGTTTACGAAGGTTACTTTCCAAAAACTTGTTCACTATATCAGTTCAGTTTCAAAAACAAATTGAAACTTCACGCTACCAACCTCCAAGTTAATAGCCTTCGTTGTTCAACGTTCTTTGAACTTATGCAGCGATTACTTAAACACGAATTATTCATTATTGTGGAATACCTTCTCTGTTCTTGAAGCTCGCGTATCGCGCGATCAAATGCATTGACTTTGAATGAGGAACGACTGACACCTGTTGTCAGTTTAACCCATTAACTGCCAAATTTGTTTTTTTTTTTTTTAATTTAGCTAAACTGTCTGGCGTACCAACTATATTTTTGGCGCCGAGTGGTGTACGTAAAATTCCAAAATCCCCAAATGGGGATCGTGGCAGCTAATGGGTTAAGAGAAAAATTGGAAACAAATCTTCCTGGATGAGGGTTCGGCTAAAAGTTTCAGAGCGAATGCTTGACGGCTGCCATGTAAACTCGAAACAATACTCCGTGTATGCTGTTCCAAACCACTCTAAATACAAGATGCACCATGTAAGCTTCTTAATTATTCGTTCTTCTGCGCGGAGTTTTGTTTGCGTAAACCGAGGCTTACGTTTCCGTGAACACATTGCTTTCTCGGTTCTCCCTCGCCGGAAGCTTCCTGAACTGCTAGGTATTATCCTTCGCAGCTCTTTAAACCAGAGTATTTCATTTTAACGCTCAGTTATCCTCTTTCTATATCCTTTCTTTGGCGCCTTATCAAACGTCCTTCATCTGACTTAGTAGTAAGATTTGCGTACTCAGTATATCTGTCTATAAAACAATATATTTAATGATTTCCATTACCGTGAATTACATTTCTCGTAAGAATAACATAAAATGTATATAAGGGTAATTACCCCTTTAAACGTTATTTTTCGAAAAAATCCAAAAACACGTCAATTGAGTTCTTTTGTGTTGTAGAACATATAGTTTTTCTAGATTTTTCAGCTTGAATTTTGACTTGATTTACAAATTTTCATATATTTATTAGAAAGTTATGGGGTAGTTTACCCCCATAAAGTTGTTCAATAAAATTAATTGACTCGTATTTTTTATTCCTCATTGTGGTACAACTTTCTCCAGTGATTTGATCCGAAAAGATTGCGTTTAAGTATGTGAAACGACTAAATCCACGTCTGACGCGCTTACCTTTGAAGGGTTGTTTCACCCCCTGAAAGTGTTTTTCCGCCGATAAAAAAAAATACGTATCTCTTATTTTTTAATCTACTATAACATATTTCAAGATGAACAAAATCGGAGAGAGACACTTGGGATACCTTCCTTGTTAGTAGTAAGATTTGCGTACTCATCTTACGTACTTATGGTATAAATTCTCATCTAAATAATTACCCAAGATTAATAGGAGGACTGACACGTCGAAGACCAAAAACTCCAAATTTCATTCACAACTGCATCAAGTATTTCAATTATGACTCGGTCGCTGCGCTGTAGTGCACATTCAAATGTTCAAGCATCTCGATGTTTGCAGGAATTTCATTGAGAAGCGTTAAGCAGCCTAACTGCGTTTCTCCTATAACGCAAAAGCTCGAAACGCGTTTAATGGAACATATCGCAACTAGCAATGACGTATTTCGATACAGTATCAAAGAAGTAATTAGTAGCCATGTAAAAAAATGAAATTTTTAACGTGATGAAAATATTGAATTTAAAATATATGTTTTACTGCAAGCACAGAAACTGATATCAGTCGGTTTAATTTAATTTTAATCTTTGTTTCTCCTATTGCAGCAATTATTCCGTGGAAGTTCCTTTTAATTTTTCACTTAACTGATAAATAGTAGATACAAGTAGCGACGAAACTACAAAAAATATTATCAGACTTTGAAACTCAAGGAAAAATAGCCTCGAGCGAAGGCAACAGTTTCCACCAACTTATTCCTGACACACTTTTCCATACCATCTTTAGACTTTCTTACAGGTTTTCACCGAAAGTTAATACCGAAATGCTCCTCGTTTACCAGAACAGTAAAAGACACCAATTTTTATCAGCGGAGTAACAGAATTCTCGTTTATGGTTGAATATTCCTGCGAAAGGTAGTAATTGTGCACGTTCAGATAAGAAAAGAGAAGACTGGAATTAATGGTGCAATGTAATTGGCTATTTTCAGAAAATTGCATGTCGATTTATGGTCCCCGACTTTGCACTTCGTTTCAGATAATAGGTGATCAAGCATCGGGTGCACCGTTATGTTTGTGAATTATGAAGATGTAGAAAAGAAATTCAAGGACTTTAATGCCCCTCACTTTATATATGAATCCATAAAATGCGAATTTAAAAATCGATTAAACCTATACTAATAATAATGGTATTCCACATTGATTACTTGAAAAATGAAATTACTAGAAAAATGTATTTCCTAGATCTCACGCAACAAGAAATGGTTTTGGTATTGCAACAAATCTTTCTACAGCGGAAAATAAAATTAATCCCAAGTAAATTGTCTTAAATGGTTTTATGTTTTAATATCTCTTCTCCTTTCTAAGAAAGAACTCAACAATGACTCACTTCTGAGTAAATTAAAGTCGGATGTGGAGCACATAATTGAGTCTCGGGAAATTCGCCATAAAATAATCCTTATTGTGCGAAAGTTACGTTTTAATATAGCGCATGCAATCCGCAACGAGGAAATAAAGAAATATACGCATTGCTGCTCGTAACGTTGTATCTCGAAGTCGTGAATACGCGCACTAACAATAAATGCGTTGGCGCATTGTTAAGCGGTTCTTAAGGATTACTCGAGTTTCACTTGGAGCCCAAGATGCTGCAGAAGCTCAACAGCCAACTATTAACTGCATCTAATTACAAGGCTCGCTGCAACATAGGTGGCTAAATAATGGCTCCGAGATTTACGTGCGAATGCTCCTGAGCGTTCAGTCCGTTTTGCATGACACATTTTCATGATAAATGCCTTTCATACCGCTTTACCCTCGAATCCCTCTGGACCAAGTTTAGATAGAATTTACCGAATCTTGAACGATACGCGGAGTCATGTTAATATTTACGGTGGTGAAGCTTTACGAAACGATCGTGACTAAACGAGCGAAATGCGACCGCATTATGTGAGTTATCAATATATTCAGGATCTCGTTAAATTTTAACCGCCTGCGCGAACGGGTGTGTCGAATGTCGAAATATTATGGTCAAACTTTTGCGTAAAAATGTTGAGTTAATAAAATAATAGAATAAATTTGATTAACAGACATTTTTTTCTATGTTTCTGTTCGCTTCGCCACTGTTATACGTATAATCAAAAACACGTTCTCGAAATATTATCGGACAAGAGAATAATGAAGTGGAAAGAGTCACGGAGGAAGTTTCACCAAAAAGTCAATGTGAAATCTTAGGATCACTCGATGAAAGGAAAACGACGACGAAATGAAAACCCACGTAAGAGAAGCTGCGCCACTAAGGCACTGAAATAACAGTTTCACCAAATCGATTGAACCGTATTATTTTCCCGGAATCACAAAAAGGAAGATGATAGTTGCTCGTCGAACTTTATTTACTCATAGAGGAATCATGTATACGAACAAATCAAATAGGGGAGAATTGCTTATATTGTACCGGTTCACAGTGCGTCGAAATATAGGCAAAAACCGACAAATGTATCGGGATTAAGAAACATTTTTACAGTTTTCTTTTGTTGGCTATAGCGAAGGTGGTATTATTGACTTCGTGCATCATAAAATGCTTATTACTTCCTGGATCATTCATTATCGTGTTATTTTGATCTTTTTTGTACCAGGGAAAAGTTTGTGGACGTATTATTTATGTATTTTTAGAGGTAAGTTGTTTTTGTTGATTTTATATAGTTATTGAACGATTTTTTCCAGAATAACATTTTAACCTAACTTTATTGGAATTCGAACTAGTACAAATTGTTTTGGTTGCTGGTCAAATGGGGTAAAAGGACGGGGGTAATAGTACGCACTGGTATTTAGGTTACTGTCTACTTGTTTTTGAACTCTTAATAATATTTGGAGTAAAAACATATCTGCTCTTATAAAGGCTTGAGCATAATTTCGTTTTGTTGAATCTATGAAAAATTATAATTTTATGATAGTTTCCTAAATTTGAAGTTTCTAATTTCTATTGTTTTTGTCATCTTTAGCTTCATTTATTAAAAATAATATAAAAATATGTTCCATCTGTGTATTATTTGTTCATTTTCTTTTACTACACCTGAATGCATACTTTTACTCTACACACGAACTTTTACCCAAACGACTGCGTATTTTTACCCACATGTCGGGGTAAAAGTACGCAGTCTGACCAAGTCACTCTTTTGCTTAATTTAAAAAAACCGTTTGGCCTATCGTCAAATACTCGTTACATTTTATGAGTCTATTAAATATGCTACCGATAACGCAAAAAAGTGTTCCTAATATCATGGTAGTTTCGGCTCAGTGAAGCAAAAACAGCAAAAGTGCGTCCTTTTACCCCGAATGACCTTCTATATTGAACCGTTTTCTAGATTCTATACTTAATTATTCTGGTTTTTAGGAGCCGTTTTTAGGAACCAATGATACAAATTAGGAAACCAGTTGCCTAAAATGGACCGAAGTCATGAGTTTAGTTTTTTGAAAATATTGTTTTTATCACATATTTTGTCAACACAACAAATACTTAATAATATTTGTATATAATTCTTAACATTTTTCCATTTTTCTTCGCTTCTGTTACGTTTTGTGCTTGTATAAGAGAAGAAAATAAAAAAGTAGTCCAAAATAAGCAACTCTCTCCTAAATACATTTTATAAAAGCATTCAATCAACTTAATATTTGTAAGTGCATACTGAACATTTCTCTACCACTGCTCATACACTCCTTTTGTGTTACTGCGAAAGCCACGTCTTTGATCTTGCCCCTTCACCATTTATCACGATTGCTTGATTCATTGGATTAAGCCTTCGCGGAACACAATGAACTTAAACAATCGCAACTCCCCCCATTAGATCTCCATTCGACGCATTCCTTCATCGATTAATCAAGAGAAACGAGTTTCAATACGTTCGCAATAACTCTTGCGAGTGCAAGCAAATTTGAGATACACTAAATGTCGGAAACTCAACAATAGCCGAACTGCAAGAGTACTGAATATTGCATTTCTGCAGTCGACTTTACGTACGCAAATTCTTGGACCCTCTCGAGACGAGCGAGTGAATTTCCCTTCGCCGTTGCGTTTGCAAACGATGCAACAATGCGTCACGCGTTGCATTTGCAAAAAGGGGATACCGTTCAACTTTTGACAGAGTCGTTGACAGACCTTTCTCTGAAATTGCGAGGATTTCGGATTTGGCGTATGCGCAACACTTGAATTAATACTTTTGACAACAACTCGAACATGTGTTAATAAGTTTATACTAACTCGTTTCAGTCGAGATGAGAGACTAGCCGATTTTTTATTCCATTTTTCAAATCTTCAACGTTTTAAGAATTTGTATGCATGGACTTTTACAAATCCGAAAAATTCGTGGACAAAACCGATTATTCCGTGCACAAAAAAATCGCAGCGTTTGACTATTTTCGGTTTTTGTCGAAACTGTGAAACGAGATTGTACAAAATGACAAACGCACATTTTCCGGAGAATGAAAAAAATTGATACATGGTTCCGAAATAACAGATTAGCGCTAAGTCACAAAAAGTTCTCTTCGTGTAAAATTTTAAAAACGTTTTTTCTGGAACGCTGTTTTTTTCAACCAGTCAAATAAATATCTTGAAAAATTTAAAAAGTTTCGAAGCGATTTTTTCATTTCAAAATATATGCTTTTTAAGTAAATAGTGAATTTTCATTAGTCGACGGAAAAAGTTTACCGATTTCATGTACATAATAATTTAAAACAATTTCGCTTCGTATAAAATAAACGGACAAAATATTATTCGTGAATACCTGTTTAATCATTTACAAGGCAACATCGCTCGATTAAATGAGTAATATGTGAATGGACACTAATCGACAATTTTCTCACAAAGTCCTTTGTTGTTCTTCCCGAGTTCAACGACTCTTCATTTAAACGCAAAGTTTGGTCGACGGAACTTATCTAATGTGCTTCGGGTAAAGAGAAGCAGCCTTAGATATTAGATCCCTTTGACTAACCACAGACAAGTAACTTTAAGCTACATAATAATTCAGTAGTTGTATATGTATACGTGGTGTACTACAACAAACTGAAGTTGCAATTTTGTTCTGAAAATAAAAAAGAAATTAGCAAAATTTGCTGTTATCTTATACTGTTGAGTGGCGATTTCATAAAGTAACAAACTAAGTAATGTATATCTCAGCATTGATTCAAACTTCTTGGGAGTTCAGTACGTTCAAAAATTAGATCCAGAATAACTGATTTTCTCAAAAAGTCACCCGAAACCGTATCGTTTCGTTATACGACTGTCTTATCGAATAAAGTCAAAATCGAATTACGACGAACGATTTTCCCCCGAACCGGGCAAAGAGGGTTTATGAATGTAACTCACGAGACATTGTGCAATTCCATCTTACGAAAGAAAAAGTTGAGATTATAAAGTTCCAGGTTAACGAGATTCTCTTTGTGGATTCGGGGTAGGAAACGTGAAAGGTTAGGAAGAAAGTTTCACGACAACTTATGTGTCTGAATACTCTGGCTATCAAAAGACGGAAATTGTTTTAAACTTCGGTACAAACTTGACCAGTGCTTCACGGCGGAAACGTGACAAATATTTTTAATCGTCGGGTTGCGTTACAATCATGAGAATGCTGGCTAATTACTTATTTCTGAACTCTGCGCCAAGTTCGTATCAATGCAATCAACAAACGATGACTAATTCTCCATAAATCATCGCATAAATCATCTCTGGTCATTTTGAATTTACAGATTCAGTAGACCATCGCATGAATAATGGCTCCAAAAGATATTCAATTTCTAAGAAAATTAATATTTACATTTAGGTTTACTTAGTAATTAATATACTGATTTGTTACTTTTTGTGTTTCAGATTACTGTAGAGTTACATGTTAAAAATATTTTTATTTTTTTTTAGTAACAATTGGAAACGAACACAAAAATCCGAAGACCATAGAGAGTTAAGAAAAAGGAAAGCAGCTCGTGTGTACTGGAATAATCAAATCAAATTATCGTAATTTTCGTTTTAAGTAGTATAAACAGTTCATGGACCGGACTAAACCGCAAACCTGACGCATATAATTTACGCTAAATCATTAATCTAAAACCAACAGCGCGTTGTGCAAATGCTGGAACAGGTAGACAGTGCGAACGATAAATTTACAAAATGGAATATAATTAATTTATAATTATAACGTCATTAGTAAATGCAGTGGTTTTATCGATGGACTGTATTTAAAATTTTACACACGTGTTCTGGACACTTTCATTAGTTAAATCTCATGATAAAAATTTGTGAAATTATGTTGATAACTTGTAATCAAAATAACGTAGTTCAGTTGTACAGAATTACGCGGTTTTATTCAGTTCAATTGCTACTTTTAAAACAGATTTTTACTGCAGTGAGTCATAATAATGTACAATACATTTCGCCTTTAAAAGATAAAATATGAATTAATATATGTTCCATTTACTGTTTACTTGAGTAATTGCACTTGATGGTGTTCAATGAAAATAATGCATGCAATGTGTAACATTTGCAGAGAATATTCTATTACGTGATGCAAGAAGTAATTAACAATCTGTATGCTTTCTAAACTAATATCTTAGGCCACGTTAAAATAATACTATACAAAATATGCAATTACAAATTACTTTCGACTCCTGGCACTTTAATGGACTTCAGATTTAATTGTATAGAATTAAAGAAATTATAAATATTACTTCTTAGCAATTAATGCTGACATTTATTAATACAATTACATGAATTAAACACCTTCGGAAAAAAATATGTTTCGCCTGCAGCTAAATAGATACAACATAAACGAATTTTACAGCACGACGTAAACATAAATATCCGTTTCTTTTTTGCATTCGAATAGATCGTCCAGCGCGCAACGTGCATCGTTGGCGACATAATGTAATTTTTGGTATCATGAATTCGGTGTCCGCGCGATCGTTACCATTGACCGTTTCGATCTTGTGCGTATCGACCATCGCGAAAGGGAGCCCGCCAACATTCCCCGGAGCTTTACGATACCGCGGACTTCAGTTTTACGGCGATCTTTCAATAACACCGGCATTACCGATTCAAATTGTGTTCGCCGTTTACGAGCCATTTTCACGCGGCGCTGTTTTACCGTTTTCTCATCGTGCTCCATGTGAACTTGTTACGCGGAGGAGGTGACCGTTCGGACGACGAGAGAACAGACCGATCTTAACGACCCGAAAGGCCCTTCTCCTTTCCTCCCAACGATCGCTTTCCTCCCAACTACGAACCCTGGATCGAGTTTGTTTCGTAAGAAACGGCTCCCCGGGAACGGTCCTAACCCTAACACAGACGACTAAGGGTCTCTTCGATTTTTCCCTTCAGCCAGATAACAACAGGACAAGTGTTCCGAACGTACGTCATAGAAATAAAAAGCTTCGCTTTCCTCTTAATCGTTGATTTCAGATGGATACTGGGTTCGATAGATTGATCGACACGATACTGATCAGCGATGGATTGCTGATCCGAAAGTGTTGATAGCAGTGGATAAAAATAAAAGGACAAACATTTTTGTTAGCTGAATTAAAATGTACGTTTTCACGTAACACGAGAAGTCATGACTAGACTCCGGATGTTTATGCAAATGCATATTTTTATAGGAAACAGATGAAGCAATGGAACCGGGATACAAGTATTTTTTTGTGAATAATGCTAAATATAAATTTTTCATTTTGCATAATGCATATAATATTATACCTACATCATATAGAATATTTTGAAAGTATTGCGATGTTCGTTGAGCATTAGACTGACAGTCTATACTTCGAATTCAGAGGGTTTAGTATGATTTCCTCAGTAATATCGAAAACTGTTTTTAAGTACATCAATGCGTTTTTAGTGTTTATCAAACAGTTTTTGAATATATTTTAAAAAATGCCGATAGTGTATTATATGAATTGTTTGAACCCTTCTACGTTCCTCATGAATATTCAGAATTTAACAAATTTTATTATTATGTTTTAAAGAATATAGACAATGAATTTTTGTTATAGTATTAAAGAATAAGGAAATTAAATAACACTAAATTCTTGAAGGAAATAAAATACTGCAATAAGTCAAAAAGGTCCCAAAAACGGTAGCAGGGTTAATTATTTAAAGAATATAGGGATGAAAAATTTAAAAAAACTACTACTACTTTACAAAAAAATACAAGATTAATCAAATTAATAAAAATTTAAAATATTTTGATACGTTCGTAGAAGAACCAATAAATATTCCAGAATACTACTAGACAAAAAAATTGAATTACGCATCAATTACATCTTGCGATGTGGATCGATCATTTCCACGTATAAATTAATTTTTACAGACAAACGTCGTATATTAACACCGTCGAATTTAGAAAAATATTTGTAATTTATTATAATTCAAATGATAATAAACTAGAATAATTGCAAAATGCACTATTAACACTTAATATTGCATAATATGTATAGAAATATTATTATTTCAGCGTATTATTCGTGCACATTTGCATATCCATCGTGCATAAATATCATATGCACCCGAAGTCTGGTCACAACTTTTGATGTGACTAAATACTCATTGGAAATTCGTGGTATGAAGTCTGTGACATTACAACGCGAATTCTAGTTGTCAGATCACAAAAGTTACATTTAGTGGCATGGTGCTAAGAGTCGCGATTTATTGTCATGTTAAAACATATTTTAAATGTCTGAATAAACTGCGAATAATTATACAAATTCACTTTTTTTATAGAGACTGATAAGGAATTAAATACCGAATAAAAATATATTTTATATTCTAAAAATCATAGCACGGATGTTGATTTAATGTTTTACATGTCTTTGTATGCGTCCTTTTACGTTTCTGCGCATATTTGCGCTCATCATAAGTGCATAAAACCTCTCTAATTCTACTGACGAAGTTATAATAATTCCTTATTAAATATTCGAAGCGTCTGAAATATTTACTTTGTGGTTTAATTAGCGTTGCACGTATTAACATTCTGGAATTAATTCTCTTACACATATTGTACCTAGTGTCTAACATGTTTTCCAAATTATAATTTCTGACTATGCAGGGAGGTTAAGAATAGCAATAAAACTTTTTTAGACTTTCACAGGGACCATTTATACGACGTACATATGTTATATACATGTGACACTGCTAACCAATCACTCCCCAGAGATTAGAATGGTATCGTCTCTTCCGTTTTTTTTTCAACAAACTATCTCATATATTTTTGGTTTTCAGAGTCCTTCAGAAACAACATTTGTTAACAGCCACTTTTGCATGTAGGACACTTTAGTGCAAATAACCAATTTAATTTGTAACGTCACACCTCCATACATTTTAATAAAATAAATCCATATTTCTCTGTGAGTGTCAATCACTGATTGCAATGGAGCTTTATAGATTTGTAGAGTATGCGAAAACAAACTCATAAATATTTTTTTAGCTGTGGTGACTGAAGTTCAAGAGGTAATGGACTCTTCAAAGTTGGTGACTGAAAATCAATTGGGTCAAATAGCTGGGAAACAAATAGAGATGGAATAAAATGTTGAAGCAAAAAATTCCTGTGGTTTTTAAAAAAAAAAAATTTGATGTAAGTAATAAATGCGCCTATACCTTTTTGGGTATAGTGACATTTTTTTCACTTAACAAAACGTCACGAATTTACTAAAAATTTTGATTCTATAAAATTAACAAAGCTTTAATCAAATGAAATAAAAACTAAAGTTGAACTGATCTGGATTGTTTATTTGAAGAGCGCACAAGGGTTAGACACAAATTGCAATCGGTTTTACCGTAAACTGCACAATACAATCAACAAAATGGGGCTCAGACGTATAGGTTTTCCAATTTTCCGAAATTGAACCTTAAAAAATGAAACTATCTACCATGGTTTCATCCTAATGATGATTAACTTGCTAACTATGAAAGATAAAAGTTCCCACGGTACATTTTTCACAGGTGTCCAATGTCGCAACCCGCTAATAATTTATGCCGGTAAAATTGTTCGCAGAGTATGTAGTGCACGACTTTTTAAAACGATTTAAATGATATGTAAATACCATTTACCTTCGCAAGGCTACATACTTGAAACGAGTTGCTATTTAAACCACACATATCACGGGAGAGAAGAAAATGGAAAAAGTTTGGGAACTTCCCTAAAAGTTCGTTTAACCTCAAGCAGAAAATATAATTCGGAAAGTTTAATGAACGGCTTCTGCAAGCCGTAAAAAAAACTGGCAGCAAGTTAGTGATTTTCCTGATTCCCTTTGTTACTTTCGTAATCGCGAATTGTACACTGTTGAAAGATTAAATTCGAGTTGCGTGGATTGTAACGAATGCAAGAGTAATTGCTGTAAATTAAAATAAAAACTGAATACACACTTTATCCTTGCGTTTATTATAATCCACGCTTTAATATGACAGTTCAGTAAACTGATTATTAATCATTAAAATTCTCACGCAATGTATTGTGCTTTTCAATGCTTTGCATTTTATGTTTACCTGTGGCTGATGTTCGTAGTTAGCAGCAATCATTGATTAAACAAACGACATAAAAGAGAACAGAAGTAGTATAATTATTGTGAAAATTTGTGTGCACATAATTTTGAATAGCAGAGGAAACGAGAAATAAAATTATGCTCTTTCGCGAATCATATATTATAATGATAATTACGCAGGGAAAGCCAATAATAATACATTGAAATTATAAAATAAAGTTCTCGCGCATGAAGGTGCATTTCTATTGCAATGAAAATGTTTAGAATATAAATTGATAATAAATTTTTGAAATATCATCAGGTATTTTGTTTTCTTTTCTTCTGTTTACTGAAAAACAATTGAAATACCTATTGGCAGTTATCTGATTTCGAAATAGCAGCTAAAATAAATAATAAGCTTTGCCATGTATCCATAAAAATTGATATCAATATTGAAATCGGTATTACTGTCCGAGGATATCGATAATATTGACTAAAGGATATTGAGAAGCCTCAAATATTTCTTCGGCCCGGGAATCAATTTTTCATCGCATGATCGATTGTTGAAATATACGGTCGTGGCGTAAACTAAAGTTATCTTTGAGTTTGCCTTGCAGTCAAGCGACCGTGGTGAAACTGTGCCTATAAAGGTATAAATATCAAGAAAGGAGACGTGAAACACGGAGTACAAGCCAGGAAGGAAATAAAATACGAGTGCTGCCAAGTGTGCGATGAACCGTACGAAGATTCGCCCGTTGGAAAGCCAAATTTACTGTGGCATACGTGAAAAGTGGGTTCAAGAGAGACGCAGGCGTTACCATAATCGTGAATCATTCACGTATAATCCATATACCATGTTTGGTTCATGGATCTATTCTATTTAGAATGCCCCGTAGAAAAAAAATAAAATCGAGAAAAGATCTAAATACATACAAGTTCCACGAAAAATGTCGAAAATAGATACCGAATTTTTAATTTTGCTAGTAGAAAAAAGACTCCAAATGTCCCAATATATATAGGATAAAACGGTAGAAACTTACAAAGATAAAAATTTAAAAGAAACAGCATGGAGAGAAGTATGCATTTTCGTTTCTTCAGGAATGCCTATAGAGCGGTGCATTCTCTGTTTATTAGCTGAAAGTAGCGAAAACACATTACACATATCTTCTGGCTCGTGGCTCAACGATAGTTAAATATTCGTTTTTTTTTGTCTGTCCAGATGTGTTTCCCCCTAAGGCCTCAATAAAGTATGTATCCCAAAACCTTCGTCTCCAACGAAGACGAAAGGAACATTTGTCTTTGCATGTTCATCTAAAGGTCTGGGGTCTGGTATATCCAAAGTACTTTCAGTTAACTTCTTCTACAATTTATGTCTTTGAACCCTTAAGTGGTATATTATCAATATTAATTATGTAGCAGCATTATAATAGGATTACTGTGAGGTCTTTATAAAAATGGATTCATATATGAAGAACTCATAATGCTGCCCCTTCTTAATTTCTACAAGGTTTCTCCAAAATGCTATATTACAGATACAAAATTAATTTAATATACAGGGTGTAACAAAAATATTGCACGTCCTTGAAAGGGGAAATCTTGAGGTGACTTTAAACAACTTTTTCCTTAGCGAAAATGTTAGGCAGGGCTTCGTTACCGAGTTATTAACGAAAAACACCGACCAATCACGGAGCGAGTACAACAGATTAATGATGGCGCGGACGATGGCTGGCCAATACTACTCACAGTTGCAGCCCGCGCTGAAATTCATACACTGTATTCGTGCTTCTATCGGTCGGTGTTTTTCGATAATAACTCGTAAACAAAGCCGCAACGAAAATTTTCGCTAAGGGAAAAGTTGTTTACAATCACCTCAGGAATCCCCACTTAATTTGGGACACCCTGTATAGGCTAGTATACGGTTTGCATGCTCTATGATTATATCTCGATTTTTACCGAATCGATCAGAAAACGTGTGGACGAGCTGTTCATTATTCAGACGTTGGAAACCTTTATCAATTATTTCAAGGTTTGTAGCTTTTTCTACGGCACACGACCGCGGCTTTTGATCCAGACACGCGAAACGTAAGCAGTGCTTTCGCGGTTTATCGACATTTCACGACCTAACAGGTTCTACGTACAGAGCACAATGCATCCTGGCTGGGATTTAATTACCTCCTTCCACGGTCGACCGAGTTGGTCTCGCAATTGTCGAA
This sequence comes from Perdita meconis, assembly GCA_030770465.2. Lineage (NCBI taxonomy): Eukaryota > Metazoa > Arthropoda > Insecta > Hymenoptera > Andrenidae > Perdita > Perdita meconis. The sequence goes on along the minus strand of JASKOS020000003.1, from coordinate 13,194,196 downwards.
CACCGACCAATGGTGACTGACTGTATACATCCACGCGTACCCAGAATCCCCCAAATTTCACTTTTATTTCACAGAGTGGATCGGATACTAAAATATTCTCCGTTTATTTGGGGCCGCGGCCCGACCGGGGAAAAAATAAATCAACCGAATGTGGACTACCGAATGAAAGGTTTCAAATAACGGAAAGTGGACACTTTAATTCTTCCATTACAATGACCGTCAATCTCGCAGACGCATTCTCGCGCTGGTGAATTTCCCGTACCGGCCGAATACGCTTCGGGAAATTTTTTGTGACATGCGTTTTTATCGAGTTACACTGTGGATTACAAATAAAGCTTATGACCGCAGTGACACGGATAAATAGATCGTAGCTTGGACTCTCTGTTCCTCAAATTTTACTTTCGTCTACTGGACCAGCTTTTCGAAAAATTGGGTCATGTTTTTCACAGATTATTAATGTATAATAGCAACAAAGTGCTACAATTTAGATTTCTACAACTCCCTACACGTCGTATTCAGATTTTGTAGAGTCTGTCTTTTGTGATATACATACACCCCCGCTCAAAAGTATGTGGACACTAACCATTTTTATGAAATTTGTATACTGTTGTTGTTAGACGATTTTTATTGTTAAATTCTGTTACGTACATGTATGTAATGTATTACTAGAACATTGTATACAACTACTTGAAAACAATACAATTTTATTTTTTTCGATGATACTAATAATATAAAATTGGAACTGATTTTGGATTGATACGTTGGATACAGCTACTTGGAAACAATAGAATTTTATTTTTTTGATGATACTAATAACATAAAATTGGAATTGATTTTGGATTGATACGTTGGATACAATTACTTGGAAACACTAGAATTTTATTTTTTTTCGATGATACTAATAATATAAAATTGGAATTGATTTTGAGTTGATACGTTGGATACAATTACTTGGAAACAATAGAATATTACTAGAATACATTACATACATGTACGTAACAGAATTTAACAATAAATACCGTCTAACAACAACAGTATACATAATATATCACAAATTTCATAAAAATGGTTAGTGTCCACATACTTTTGAGCGGGGGTGTATGTAGTTTCTAACAACTACTAAAAAGCCTTACAAAACTAAATTAAAATATTATATCACACATAGATCTAAGGAATATAGGTTGCAATAGAAGTTCATAACGTTTTTAAGTAGGAATAAAAATTCATAACACTTATATGATTGCTAATGACCATGTTAATCCACAGCAAAAAGAAGATAAAGAGAAATTAAAACATTGGCAGACATTTTATGTCAATTCTGGATAAGTGGGGATTGAAGGAATGGATCAGAATCTGACTTTTGTCCTAGTGAGACTCAAGGTAGATAAGTGGAGATCAGGGAAATGGATCGAGGAAGAACAGGATAAGGTATAAAGAGAACGGATCAGATTCGAAGCCCTGCGATTTTAGAGATCTCGATGACGATAATCCTCGACATTACTGAGGTACCTTTACGAATTTTTAGAAACGTAGTTTGCATAACGCTAAAGAGAATCGGATCCTAGGTCAAGACTTTTTGAATATATTTTACATACATTTAGTGACCTTAGGTTTTGACAATATCGGTGATTCGTACTTGAAGAAAGCAATTATTTTTGACTGACTTTTAATTAGCTGTTTGTCGAAATTTACTTAATACTAGCTGGACCCGTGCACCTCGCTGCACGCACAAATAATATCAGGCTAATCTGGCCTGGTAATTTCTTGATCATTTTGTTTCTATCAGAAACAAAAATGTTGGACTTTTCCCTTTATATTAATACTATTATCTAGCTATATACCAAATTTCAATTTAATATCTTATGTGGAAGTTTATTTTCTTTTCCGGATAGACATACTTTCAGCTTTATTGTATAGTTATAGAAGATTATAGATAGATTCCAATAAGTGAAATACGTGAAGCGTATATGTTGATACCCTTATGAAGCTAACCTTGCGATATTTAAGGATATCTCTTTCGAAAAGCTTATATTATACATAAACACGAAAACCTCGAAAGAGGAACTGTACAGAATATAGAGGAAGGTCAATCGAAATTACTGAAATTCCAGATTGCACTCCTTTGACTTCCGATACTACTTTAAAGAATAGTTCTTCAGCAGACAATCTTCAGCAGTCACTCATGAACAGAAGACGCTGAAATCTACTTTAAGCTTGTAGATCGGTAAATCAGTCGAACTTGAATCTCAAAATGATGCAAATGTTTAGAAGCACAAATAAAGAATTGGAACTTGAAAAATAGTATGGTTAATATTCTAACTTGAATAAAAATTTGATATTTTGAATATCAAATGTTGATATTTTGTATATTTTGGCATTTTATGAGAAATGCCTCATAGATTTTTTACATACTTGGTATTGCCATAAATGCAAAATACCCGCTGTCTAGCCATGAATTTGTGTCACGACACAAAAGTCGCGATTTACTGTCATGTGTAAACGTACATATCTTAAGGTACGTTTTATCTTAACAAACGTCAAGTCTTACTTAAATCTTAAGTAAATTGTGACTTTTAGTATCATGACACAAATTGAGAAAACTAGGAGTCGCGTTGTTATGACACCGAACTCGATTATTATAAATATTCCATGTCACATTGTCATAACACCAAAACTCATGACTTACAATTACTGTCACGTGAAAACGTACATACCGTTAATTCCGAACGACACTACGCGACGTACGAATTTGATTAATCTCGAGCTATCTCTCGTATCTATATTTTAATTTGTGGTTTTCCCTTTGTTATAGGAAGAAAGGTACCCAGCTGTAAAAGGCTACATGTAGATAGAATATGGAGAATAAGGTACAGAAACGTCGAGATGGGTTTCGATATTTTCTTTCCGAATTGGCGTACTGGAAAGAGTAGGGGGAGGACATCTGGGGGCTGGAGGTACATTTCAAAGTTACCACAGCTTCCAATCTGCAGACGGCTGTATAATCTTATGAATATCGCAAATTTAAAAAAAAAAAGATGTAATACATAAAATAGTAATATAGAAATCTTTAAAAATCAGAGACAAATGTTAAAAGGTTTCTGTTCCTGAGGGATCCATAATAAAATTTCCTGATCAAATTTTCCAGAAACGCTTGATAAATCTTTTTATTAAAAATATCCTGCAAGTTTGAAATATAATTATAGATCTTTAACCCGTCTAGGTGTTGAGAAGTATGGTGTCTAATTACAAAAGATTGGCTTTAATACTCTCTGTTTTAATTAGATAACCCGAATCCGGATTCCTTTCGCAAGTATTCACACTCGTTTAGTTAGAATTCCAAACTACACTTCCGATCGCGATGGAATATCAACGCTAAACGTTCCCGGTGTTATTTTAACGAACGTACGCGAAGTACTACATCATCTGAATAAACGGAACATTTTATTCCTTGCAGATCCGATAGTGCTATATGTTCATTAATCTCCAAAATGTCACGTCGCGGGGGCGTTTTTTAATCCGAATGGCATTCGATTACACTGGTAATGGTCGCACGATGTCGAAAACGTTATTTTTCTCGCGGCCTTCCCGTTTTTATGGAAATCTGAACGCTCGACGCTAAAACCGGAGAATTTTGTGGTTATCTCATTTGTCGAAGAATCAACACTCACAGATATGAAACATGAGAATCTAACACTATTGATTTCAAGAAACTATTGCTGCAAAATGAAGGTGGATGAAGAGTTTAAAAAATTAGAAATTTTTTAAATTTTATAATTTTCTAAATTTCACAAATATTTTATACTGTACTATTATTATTATTACCACTGTAGTATCGTTACATTTAGTCCCACTTATACTTATTGTCCTTTAGAACTTCATCCCTGGCACTCATTCGCCTTCTCCGCAAACACGAACAATTGTAACACGCAACGTTTGCTCACGCATGATGATTGTGACTGTTCCTATTATCATCGCAATGGCCATTATTATCATCGTTATTACTCACGTCATAAAGGTGCATGCTATTATATTAAGATCCTGTAAACCTATTCACAGGCAATACTAGATAGATTTACGTGCACGAGCGTATTATGTGCACGAGCACGTATTCCTACGCTTTGCCTGCAGCTTGCGTTCAAGCATCTGTTTCTGTCAACCAGAAAATTCATTCCGCTGCGTTACCATTGTTCGAACCGCAAATATATATTTCTGAAAAAGCGCCAGGACAGTTTTGTTTCTGCGTGATCTAAGACGCAGCATCAATATTAAATGTCAATCATTTTGTTTATACTTGGATTAATTTACTATCGATACAATTCACCGAAAGAAAAATATGATGCATTCTGGACCGAATTAAGGTCTTTAATTTTCCACTATATTATATTTGACACAATATTCAAAATATGAAGAAATATAAAGCGTAAAATAAAACTTTATTGTTTGTTAACTACCACTTAATTTATTTAAAAAAGTTTTCTCCTACATTTTCTATTAGGAAAGTCTTTGATTACATCGTCAAAACTAGTTTTCTGTAGGTAATGTACGTATCTGTTTCTATGCTTATAATTAATAAAAATAAAAGAATTCATCCAGAAATAAACGAATCACAACGGAAAAGCGAGTTTTAACGTTCAAATGGTGAAAAACTCAATTTTCTACTAAAATTCGTTCATTTTTGAAAATGTGGTTCCAGCTGCAAGTCAAAATTGCCAGTTTTATGGGTACTAAAATATTTAGTAGTTTACTCACTTCTTTTAAACGTTCGGTTCATTTTACAATACGTAATTTGTAATTGATTTGTAATTTATATGTAACGTTCTGTAACTCATAGCATTCTATTTTATTCTATTCTCTTGCTTCTCTGTAACCACTTTCTCTTTTGCTTCACATATATGTAACAAAAGATCTCGACCCGTTGATATTTAATAAATATTATTATTATTTAGCTGTTAATGGGCTTTTATTCACAATTGGGCAAAATTTTAAGAAAAAATATTTCAAATACTATTTTAAATAGTATACTTAAATGTAGTTGGAATGCAAAATTTCGGCAAATAAAATATTTTTATTTTGATAACCAGATACATAAAATAAAATATTTTAATGTTTCCTTGTAAGTTACAATTTTTACCATAAGAAACTATAGTAGTTATAATAGTTAACAAAGTTTTATTTATAGCTTAAAAGTACGAATATTTGCATGTAACGAAGTACATCTTTCAAAATTATATTACGCTAAATACGTCAACTTGATAAACAAACGACAATGTCCTAAAAACATTACACGCAACAAGAGATCAAAAAGGTATAAGTTTCTATTTACTATTTGAAATACTATTTTACACAGTTCTACAAAATACGTCTCACTATTTTCAATATTCTTAAAATAAAATACCATTTAAAAATAGTATTTCGAAAACTTTTTCTCACAAATAAAATATTTTATTTCCATAATTATTGGTATGCTTTAGAAATGAAATAGGCTATTTACTATTTTCTATTTCAAATACTATTTTGCTCAGCACTGCTTTTATTTTGTTTAAAAAGTCTTTATTTTCCTGTGCATATTTTTGTAGTGCCCCTTTTCTCGGTTGCCCTAAGCGCGTGCTTATTTTTCATAATCGTTAAGCCAACCCTGAGTGTATTGTTTCATAGGATGATTCGTTTCTCACGATTATTTTTCAAATTTTTGCAGATCTACCAGTGAAAGATTTTTTTTAATGCGCCGTAGGAAGTGTTAATGGCAAATTGAGATGTGAGACCTTTCCCATCGACATCCAATTTCGTTCCGTTAAACTCGTCGATTTTTATTTCTGCTCCCCTGATTCGAGCATCGCCATCGAAACTGCCAAGAAACCTTTAATTCCAAACGACTATTCGACAATATCATCCACGAAGGAGCACGACAGTATCATCCGCGAAAGAACACAATAAGAAACCGAACCACTGGCACGGCGCAGTTTTCGTTCCTCTCTTTTCCGAGGCGAACCGGCTAGAGAAAACCTTTCATATTTAAGCTCAATCAAGCGTGTTAATAGAAATTCCGTAGAACACGTTTTCCACCTAACTAAATAGAAAAATCGAATTCAGTGAGTCAGAGTAACTCGTATTATTTCGGACGAGTGCGTATTTTCTCTATTCGTAGCAAGTTCTATATAAAATAGTTATTTATTCAGAAAAAAGTGATAAAGATTAACTAAACCGGATGCACAAAACGAATTTAGGCAGTGGATAAAACAGAGGAATAGACTTTTCAAACTTTTCCGAGATGTTTTTTTATCGCTTAGAATAATGTCCTTTACGAGGGAGCTTTGGTAATACGAAAATTTCAATATTTTTTTCAACCTTACTGTTTTGTGGAAACTTTGCTAATTCTCATATTCCCAGTATGAAAGCATCCCTTTACCTTTTTCTAGTGCGGTGGCATAACTTGTGTCATTTCAATTTCAGTATCCCGCGATGGTACAAAAACTGCACCGTCTAATCAATTGTAGCTTTTTTCCTCTGTACCTGGAAAAGGGAAAAAGTTAGTGCTTCCCTGTTTTTTATATTCCGTAATTGTAGATATCTTGGAAATTCCAATTTCATTTTAAAAATGGTTCGCCTTAATTTAACGTGAAAAATGTTCAGAACTTTATACAAATTGTGGAGATTACAAGCATATGTTTATGTGTCATTTTTCAAGCGCAATTAAATGGGATGAATCCTTTACCACATTTAAAAAGAAATATTTTTCATTGATGATGCTTATCACCAAACGAAATAAATGGAACTTATTTTTAATGGTTAGTTAATAGTTATTTGCAAGTAAAACACTGAAACGTTTCCTCGTAAACAGAATCAAGGAACAAGGTATCAATGGTTAAAAAAAAAAAAAGTAGAATCTATACAATGCGAAAGCTTTCGACACATTATTTTAGTTTCGCGTCCGTCGTCAGTTTGTATCTTCGAAGTATCCTTGATGACCACACTGTTTTCCTGTTTCATTCCGTATCGACGACTTTTTGGTTGATTTCGCCCGGAGTTGCTAGCGCGCGTTTTCGCCTACTTCTATTAAAACGTCCCGCAAACCCTCGATACGATTCCCTTCGAGTTCCTCCCTCTTCGAAACTTCTTTATACGTTTTCTTGCCCGAAAGTTCTTAACTGTGCCGATCTCGGTTCTTTCTGGCTGCACGGTAACTTGCAACGTTACGACGTTTCTCAGTCGCTTCCTCTTCCCACGTCAGCCTCTGTCATCCGTCCCTTCCACTGTTCTGACAGCATTCGAGCGTTTCCATAATTTTTCACGCGAGACTGGTGTCGAAGATCTTTTCACGCTCCGAGCTTTTACTCGTCCCCCCGTCCGATCCATTTGCCATCGCCTCTACCGTCTCGCAATTATTTGCAACTTTTTTACGATCGATACCTACTCGTTAAATCGCTTGGTAGCATTCTCGAGCAGCTAAGATTCTCTTCTGTCAGAAATATATTTCTCTTCGAACGATCATGCCGGTTTTAATTTCTCTCCTCGCTTCGAACTTCATCGAGTCGATCGTCACTCTAGCGAAACGCGATTTATTATAAGACGGAATTGCAACTGTTGCGTCGACAGCGGCGAGTCTGTTAAGCAGATATCGTAGCGCGACGACGTGATAGGCTATTAGGAATCTGATTGAGTGAAAACGATTGCAAATAGTTGGGAAGATACACACTTTCGTCTCGTGACGATCGCTAATGGTGTCAAGATGCGACGATAGAATCTACGCTTCGTTCAGAACCCGATAATTTTATTAACAGGTCGTGAGTAGGGTGCGATGACGCTCGTCGCGCGACGCCATATATGGTTGGCTTACAATTAGTGACAGATTCGCGGCGGTGACAATAGGCTCACGTGCCGCTGATACGGCGAAAACGCATCGCTCCGGATCTGGAACATACTGGCGTTATCTATACGACCAATTAAATCCATGTATCGCAATTGTGTTTGTGTGCTGAAATGTTGGTCGCTAGCATTGTCGTAATGCAATACCTATGGTGCGATTCCTTAAGGTGGAAAATTTACTGAGACTTATTTGCGAACAGCTAGAAAATAATTGTAAAGGGAATCGCAATGAAGACTCCGTTGCAAATTCGTTGAAGAATAATTTCATGCACTTACATTTCAAAAATCAGTATTGGAATTGACGCGATCTTTGACTTGATTCCCTGGAGCTAAAGTTATGAAAGAACTCAAGTTATGGCGTCGATGGTTCATCTCCTTTAGTCTTTAAGAACGAATTCATCCATATGTAATACAATGGATTCCAATGTTGTATATGGTCAGAATATAATATTGTATTTACTGTAGAGGGTGTAACAAAAATGTTGCAGGTCCTTGAAGTGTGTGATTCGTGGCTTAATTCTAAACAACTCTTTCCTTAACGAAAATGTTAAGTGGGACTTTGTTAACGAGTTATTAACGAAAAACAGCGACCAATCACAGTGGAATGATTCCGGCGCGGACGATGGCGGACCAATACTACTTACAATTAAAGCCCGCGCTTAAATTCGTTCATTGTACACGCACTCTGATTGGTCGGAAGTTTTTGTCAATATCTAACGTTTTCGTTAAGAAAAAAGTTGTTTAAAATCACACCAGGAATCTCCTTTTTCGAGGTTCTGCAACATTTTTGTTACACCCTGTAGAGTATCTTGTGCGTATTGATTCCTATTGACAGCATACTAGTAAACAGAATATCACGAAATCTATTTCTTCCATTCGTGACCTTGTATGACTTTCATATCCATTGTGTTTCATATAAATGAATCGTGTTGAAATATACTTTCATACGTCATAAAAAATGTATAGTTCGTACGTCATAAAAAATATTGAAGATCGCCTTCGTTTCTCGAAAAATATTGCAAATGTAAAAAAAAGTTGCACACACTATCGTGTTGTCAGTAAAATACGGTATTACTTTTTCCTCTTCTATTTTTCTTCAAGTACTTACTGTTCACTGTAACACCCTGTATATTGTTATAATCACGTATCTTAGTTGTCAAAATTAGATTTAAAAACTCTTGAACAGAGCAGAATCATATCTGACATTATTTTCATTTATAATATTATCAATAGCAAATTGAATTGGCGACTTATTCTGGACAAACTTCATTTCAATATTCTCTTTAGAAGTAGATAAAGTTGCAAAAGAAGAATCGTAATATGCAATAAAGTAAAGATTCCCGCATAGCACCAAGATGTCAATCCTCTTCTCATTAAAACCCTTAAGGAACATTGGACATTGAACATTCTAATTCGGTCAATTAGATATGTATAAGATATTAATACCGCGCATTAGAGCAGTGATTGTCCTTTCATATTCTTTATACTCTTCATTTTTCTTTCTATTCTTTTTCTTATTGTACCCTATTGATTTGTTTATTTAATTCATTTTTTGTATGTGTTTTGTACTGAAGGATTATTTAACCCGTTTATAGTAATAATAATGCGAGGTAACGATTCAGTATCGAGAGTTACAGATTGGATCGATGTACGAAGTATTGTCGACTGCGTCTTCCTTTTCTAACGCGGCGGAAGAACCGAGGAGAAGCAAGAGGATACAGGCGACAGTGACAAACCATAAATTGCGATCTTTCCGACTGCCACGGCGTCGTTTACCGAAAAAAAATTTTGATTTATGACTTGCCATTGTCACATATTCTTTCGCTCCTCCTCGGCTCTTTTACTCTTAGCGAAGACTCCAAAAAAATAACTTCCCTATAAATCGGGAAGTTAAAAAAAAAAGGATAAGTATCGCATTTACCTTAGATCGAGTCAAAAGCATCGTTGTTCAAGAAATTCTTAAATCGAGACAACAACATAATACGCATTCCGTACGTAAAATTACGCTCGTTTCTCGTGATTCTCCCAATTATTTTTCAATGACTCGATAATTGTTGATACTAAAACTTGTAATTAGTATTAGATAGAGAAGCGTATTCATAAGTGTGCACAAATTAGAGATGGAAATACGTGCACAACTATGCATATTTGTTCTGGAAGACTTAACCGATCACGGAACGGCCTGCAATGCTTCCCTCTGATTAGCTAGGGCGAAACAACAACGCAGCATAAGCCCCGATCAGAGAGGGTTTACCGTGGACATTTGCAAAGGCGCGACACCTTTCGTATAAGCACGAGGCGCATGTCCCGGAGTTTGTAAAGTGATTAAAGCTGGAGTTTTATTGTTTCGTGTATCAAAGCTCAAAAGCAGGACGGGCTCGTGTTTGTCATAAATTTTTCCTTCAGTTTTGTATTTAACCGTGTCTATCTAAGCGAACTACTTTTATCTCGTTTAATGTTTCATAAATAAACTATACTCATGTATTTGCAACGAGCGTAAATATGTAAAATTGTACGAAGTCACGCATAGGATGTTCATATTTTACAGTATTTAAATTTGAGAAACAGGTTAAATTATTGTAGAATCGTTATTTTATTGATTATTCTTTTTGCGATACCCAATTAAGGTAATATTTTACGAATGATGCAGTAAAATTTATTGAACCTTGTCTGTATTTGCATACTCAAATATTTAAGCTCCATTGGTTTTTATAAAGCTGCTTTGTGACGTTTCCAATTTTCCTTCCTATCTTTCATGTATGTGAAAAATATATAGAAAATAAAATGCATGTTACAGTACTGCAAAATTGTGCTTTCTGTGCAAGTTTCAGTTTGTTATGTATCTGTAAAATTATAAACAAGCTTCCTGTTTTCTGCAAGCATTTTTGTAATTATCAGAGAAATCTATGGAAATTATTGTTATGTAGCTACCTACTTTAAAAAATCGTATAATTGACTTTTACTCCGACTTTCGTTCAACGACATTTCTTTGGGCAATTAATGGACAACTTTAACCGAAAGCACCGCGAAGTCTGTAAGACGGGAATCGCCTTGGTGTACACCTTTGCATTTTCTCAATGAATTTTTCCCTTCCTGCATGCGATAAATTAGAATTCATTAAAATGAAAATCTTAGCGGCCGAGACGAAGAAAAGCTGCTGGACTTAAAAGAAACAAATGAACAGTATGAAGTTTATTAAGAAAGGAATGAAATTTTCCGAGTTTAATGTCTGTGCCCCAACGTTTACACCGCATAATTCTGCCTGGGGAACTACTTAAAGTTCACATGCAGCTACAGCTAGCGCACATTCTTTCTCAGTCAGGGAGGGTTTTTTCTCGAGTTAGATTCAAGAACTCCGCCGCTGTCGTTTTTCCGTTTCTCTGCACCGTCAAAATTGAATTTTTTCTCCTGCTAAAGTAATTATAACTTTATAACGTGGTAAATTACACTTAGGCTACTCGACTAACAGAATTAAAATTATTATCATTGACTGGAATTCACTTTATTATAATCGCCTAGTTTTTGTATTCTTTGAAACATTCTAAAGCTTTCGAAAATGAAAAAATGAGGAAAAATTTCACTAAAATCCATTGAAAGTTATTTTGCATTTTTTCCACCAGTTACTATTATTGTTATTTGATTCTTAAAACAACCATTATTACGAACCTAATTTTTTCTGAGAACAAAATAAGTTTTTATAAGCATTTTTTCTTACGTTTTCACATCCATGCTCTACACTTTAATATATATTGCAAAAAATAGTTGCTGCTCCATTTATATTTATTTCAGGTGTAAAACATAGAAATAGAAATTAAACCAGTGTCGGAATAGTTTTTCGATTTACTGTGTGTTTGACAAACTGTCATAAAACTTTTTTTTTAGAAATGCCTCCAAACGCAACGTATCGATACAAGCATGTAAAGCTAGAGTTTGGATAAAAAATAATTGATCATCTACATCTCAATAACACCAAATTAAGATATAGGTATACAGGTTTTCTGTTGATTCTTTGTAATAAACAAAAGAAAAGTTGAAGTGTGTAGATACGAAACAGCATCGACAATCATCGATAATATTTGTTTCAAGAATTTCAGTGATTAATTAAATTCCACATGTCCGTCCGCAAGGGAATTCCGCTAATTTTACATTTTACTGATGAAATCGGTTTTACAGGGTGAGCTTCATTACTAATGAATTGCACGCATACTTGCCACGGCACAGTTCCCAATTCCGCTCGAGCAGAGCGAAGCTGAGCCGTCACACGATCTCTGTACACTGACCACGACTCATTATACCTGTTGCAAAGTTTGCGACCGACACTGAGAAACGTACGATACGACCGCAGAGCTTTGACCGTGCGGGTTCATTTAATGGATATCTTGAATTAATTTCCAATTGATGCCTAGGGCGTTTTCAATTCATCGATAACACGTGTCAAATACCTCATGATCACTTTCGTGCTAACAGTATTATTTCGTTAACTGTAACTTTAGCACTCCGCGTTTCACAAGTTGACTCCGTCTTCGCGAGTTAACCGAGAAAAATTTCTATGGTGTTTCAATTTTTCGAGCTTCGTAATTACGAAGAGAGAAATCAAATTTTCAATTTGTATGTGCACGGTCCGTTTTACCAATTACTCGTTAAAAATTAACGGTGCTTTTTCCATCGAATCTCGCGACAAATCTGCGCGCTAAAGAAATTAAGCGTTCTTCGGCGAAATCGAATACCGAGGGGAAGAAATTCAAGTTCCGTGCAACTTGATACAGGAAAAATCGTGGACGGGACCTAGCACAATGTGTAATGATTCGCAAAGTGAATGGATGCCTATTAAACAACAAGATATCTCGTAATTAAGATTATTAAGTACGGTTTCGCATTTCTGTTTCTCACGCTAAACCGTTCACCGCCGCTTTCCCACTCGGTTCCGACGCGGGACAATTTCCCCGGAGGGTTTCCAACAGCATAACAAGTCGTCCCTCGCTTTTTTCCCCGCATCAGGCTCGGAAATTTTCGCCATTTCGTTGCGAAAGCGCGAGAAAAGCTTGGTAATAATATCGGGGGAATGAATTCAATTATCTGTGGCGAATCGAACGCATTAGTACAGCTTTTATGAAAACCATTAAAAAGCTGCAACTCGGCTTGAATGATACCTTCCACTGAAAATAAACTGATACAATTTTAGTAATATTTGTAAATTTGGGTATTTACTTTTGTAGTCAAGAATTTGATCTTCAATTTCCTGATTTTTTTTATACTATCTGTTGTATCAAAGCTATTTTATTTTGCGTTGCTTTTATACGTGTTTGCAGGATTAGTTTGCCTAGACTGACCGTTCGAAAAACCATTTATCGGAACAGATTTTTGCCACGTCAGTCTAAATAACTGACATTTTGCCTGCGTTTTTATTACACTTCGCACAGAGGAAGACAAAGAATTTTCGATGAAATATTTGCGTTGCTCTATCACGAATGTAACTGCTTCTGACGATCTATTTGGGTTATTTCTTTGGGACACCATTAATTCCCAACTAGTATAAGAGGACACGTCATATTTGCATTTGACAGCAAGCTAGACTACTGTTGCGAGATATATTTGAGCTTAATCTAGGTCTGACTAAGAGGATTATCATGAAAATGTTTCAGTTGTGATATTAGCCAGCGGTCTGAGCCTGCCAGAACCAACTTTATGCATATCAACGACTAGAATCACAGTTATGTTAAAGTTTCAATTGCGTTGTTTCATTCAGCAAAGAACATTACGCGTGTAATCCATTAAAATAGTTCTGTAATTATAGTGTAATAATATCGACTGTCATGTCGTAAATTCTTAATATTTTGTAAGCAACCGAAGTGCAAAAATTCAGTATATCAGGAATAGGCAGCGAATTTTATGCATTAATGGTAGTGTATACAAAAAATCTATAACACTATTAACATATGTCAGAATATACAAAATATCAACAATATTATTAAATACACTGTTGTTCAAGTGCAGTTTATTTGCGCTTTTATTTTGTATAAAATCTGCCGTCTAGTGATAAATAACTAGCAAATAAATAGAAATGAAGAAGGAAATTTTTATTTTCCCATTAAAGATGAATTTCAGTAACAATCTTAGCCAAAAGTTAATTAATTTCCAAGATATTTTAATAAATTTTTTGCCTGTAATGAAAACTAGTCATAAATGGCAATGATGTATTTTTATCACAAGTTCAGATCAATTCAGTCTAACTTTTTATCTTATTTTGTTAATGTATTGAAAATTTGATAATACAATTTTTATAATAAACTTATTTATTGAAATATACCTGAAATTCAACTGCTAAAACTGAAATAACCAAACTGTAATTTTCCTTTTCGCTTACAAGAAAAAAAACCCAGCAAAATCATACGATCAATTGTCCGGAATTTTCGTGATCATTTTTTTCAGTGTTTGATCTTTGTACACAAGATTTCAAGAACTTTGGCCTATTATTTCACTCTTAATATTGTACACTTCTCAGTACTGTATTTTCTCATAAGAATACATGTTAAATTGAAAGTTAAATAATTAAAAACTACCAAATCAATTGTTTTAAAACTATGTGGAGGGATTTACTATTGTACAAAGATTTATTCTTCCAATTTTCAAAGATTTTTGTTTATTTTTAGTATTACTGAATTTCATGTTCAATCTCCGAATTTCTGTTTTCATAAACAAAAACAAAAGACTACATAGTTCAGTATAAAAAATTCTGAAAATTATATCAGAATTTTTTCAGATTTCTTAGATGCTTAAAGTTCTAAAAAATCACGCCTCAATCTAATTTGATAACGATCTAATTTTAAAACTTTCTCTTGTAGAAATTTCATTAATAAATTTTTGTGCTTTTTATTGTATAATGATATAATAAAGATAAAAATGGCTGTTCACTTTGTTCCCTTTAATTTCAACAGTCTCGTTTCGTTAAATATCTCGTTAGCGTTTATTATTCGTCCTCCAACTGAAATTTCTGACAATTACTAGATTACTTGACGTGTGCATAAGGTCTGATAAACCTTAAAGTTTCCTTTTTGCCTCTGTGTGTGGAAAAGGCCGGGAGTCCTTACTTCGACTTTTTGTTTTGCAGAAGGGCATCAGTAACCTTTCATAAAAGGGTACGCGCTAATTTATATTACCAAGAGGCTTTCCCCACATGTATAGATGTGGTTACTGGAACCACCCTGCGGAAATCGAATACTGTGAGGAAGAGGAAAAGACTCGCGGTGCCTGTGAAAGCTCTTTGAAATGAAGGGAAACCACCGTTCGTAGATTGAATGCTTGAATTTTAGTTCATAATTGTGTGATTTTGCTCGTATATTATAAAAAATTTCATGAAGTAAAAATTTCATGGTGTCAATGTTAATAAAATTTCCCTTGATTATTATTCTGGTCCACGGTTTTCTGAATTTTTCAATGTAATATAATATCTAGAACATTTTACGATTTTTTTATTTTAAGAAATCGTCCTTTTTTAAAAATATTGTACTTCGTAAGATATTAAATTATTTTTCATTTTCTCCCAATTTTCTGGCACACCGCAAGCACTAACTTTGTTAAATAAAAAACGGCGAAGAGAATCTACATACGTTTTTGTCAAAGAAATTATAAAAATCTGTGAATTTGGTAATTACCATGAGTTTCTTTTAATTTAGGCAATAATATTCTATTCATATAAATTTCAAATCGTATAAAAAATAATGAAATAATTCATAAAGGCAGTAATCACGGCGTTCCTGTCAGTTTTAAAAGAGGAAAAAATTAACTTTTATTGTTTAAATATGAAACAACACGCCTTGCAAATTTCGAAATGATTCGCTTAATAGAATCGTAAAAAGAAAATTCCAAAAATCAATAGAATCGTACAAAGAAAATCCCAAAAATCAATTTATTTTTAACGTCCTAAACTATGCTCCCCCGTTAATATTAATATCCATTCAAACACCAATCTATTCGATTAAAATGATATCATTCTTAACTCTCTAATTACCGAAAAAGTAATTAGTCGATCGCTGTGGATGATGAGCACTGTTTTCAATCCCATTTCGTTCGAAATTTCCCTGGTCTGCGTTCGACAATTTCGCAACAAATATTATTTTGAGTAATAATTAAAAATCGAACAGAGCTCCGAAATTAGCATATCAATGTAGAAGCCTAATTAGCAAAAAAAAAACTGTTAATCGCTGGTTAATGACGAAATCGTGCGTGAAATACATACAAGCTATTACGTATCCGCAAAATCCGATTGCAACTGGAGCGCGTGTAATGGCATTAGACAAACGACCCTCCGTAATGGCGATTCCTTTTTTTTTTTGTTAGTGCGATACCGCGCTGATGGCAACGATTTTGTCTTTCTGCGACAACCTCGATACAACGGCGGGGGTTCGATTTCGCGACCCTAACCCGGGCAAGTTGCCTGCCTCATTCTACTAATCACGATAACAGATTTTAATGAAGAAGCATTTCGGTGAAGTTTTCGCTGATCGTGAATTCAATTTGTATTTATCCGAGCCCTGGAAACGCAACTTCGTTTACGTTAGCTTTGAGATTTGCGCGAATTCGGCAACTATGCAGCATGCGTATTCTTATGAAATCGATTTCGATTAATGATGCCTAGGCTGACTCAAATTTGCGAAATTGCCGATAGTGAAATCGGACTGATGGGCTCTCTCATTTTGCATGCATGCTTCTGCTATATGGTGTGCATCGCCGTGCCACAAATGGGTTTGGAACACGCGAGGAATAACTACCGAGCAAATAATTTCATTGTCATCCATTTAATAGTATCGCGCAGGTCATATAACCATTATAAAGTAATGCATAATAGGGAGACCATTAAGGACGCCATCGAGTATGCTATACGCAGGAAGTGAAGTAAATGGTTAATTTATTGTAAGAAGCGTTTAACTAGTAATGCTGCAAACCTGTTCTATTCGGAAGTAGTATCGTTACGAAGAAGTGAATACATAAAACAACTTTTTAACTTCATGTTTACAAAATTGAAACTTTTAGTTCATAATTTTTGGTGTACAGAGTTTCTACCACTTTGTTAAGGGGTCTTCCCAGTGTGAACCTCTGAAAAATTGCCTTTTTTTGGAATTTTTTTTGTACTAAACGAAATGTCCAATCTAAATAAAGTTTAACCTACTGATTAATACACTTATTGAGAGTACAAACAAATTTTTTTTGCAATTTATAATAGTTTATTTAACTATATATATCGCACTGAATTGAGCGCCTCAAGAAAACGATGTAGTGCTTGCGTAGATGATTGCAAAAAAATTATTTGATTAATCAGTCTCAAATTTTTACACATTATTCAACACATCAGTGGCTATCGCAGGGACCACGGAATCTTTGTTTTATTAACAATTTCATACTTTTTATAATGACAAATGACTAAAAATTCATCGAATTTCGGAACTTAAACATTCAAACTTCCGTCATTTGGTTAATTTTTTATCAATTCAAATAATTTTGGTTCCAACGATAACGACATCCGTGACGACTAAAAACCATTTTGAATTTTTTTATTCAGATGCGTCGTTCTTCTGGAATCATCTACGCCAGCACTACATCGTTTTCTTGAGGCGCTCAATTCAGTGCAATATATATAGCTAAATAAACTATTATAATTTGCAAAAAAAATTTGTTTGTACTCTCAATAAGTGTATTAATCAGTAGGAAAAACTTTATTTACATTGGACATTTCGTTTAGTACAAAAAAATTCACAAAAAAGGCAATTTTTCAGAGGTTCACAGTGGGAAGACCCCTTAACTACCTGCGTGTCACAAAATTGCAATCCATGAAGTTGTATTATTATGACACAATATTCTGTGCATTATTGTGGTTTTATATTTATTATTAAAAATTCGAGTACTTTCACGAATTGTTATTATTATCTTAACAAGTTACATAATTTGTCAAAATTCCGATGTAACAATGATCGCATTGCATACTCAAAATGAATAGCATTCCAAAATTACACTTTCAGAATGTAAATAACTGTTTCAATTGCATTTGTTTCTACCATGTTTATGGAAAGAGGATTTAAGATGTAAGTGAAAAAATTTTTTAAAAGCAATCGAAATATACTAAGCTGTAATTGAAAAAAACTGTATATTCATTTACTTTATTTTAAAAATAGAATACTTCTCTTTTCACGGCAACTTTTGCATTTAATACACGTCTTGTGTTTAAACCTCGCCATTCTATTCTAGTATTCAATACCACGAGTTCCATTTAAAATACGCTTTGTTGATATTCGCAATAATATAGATTGCAAATGGAAATCTGAGAAATATGGAGACAGAAACAGGAGAAGTAAATACCGTGAGTCCCGCCGATTTATCTCCTGTAAGAGGGGAATGTTCTTAAAGTAAATGCCAGCTGTAAATCAGCCTGCATTTCCTTCAGTCGTGCGCAAAGAAAACATACGTTTGATGTATGTACAAGCAGTACATGGTCATTTTGGCTGGTGTTACTAGTAAATAATGGATGTATTTTACGCCAAATGCTCGATAAATTGTGAATTAGATTTTATCCTAGCATCGGACTGATTTTTTTTATGACCACACTTGTCGCCTCTGCACAGTGCACATGCAAAGATCGTATGTTGAATAAATTAAATTGGTTGCATCAGCTTCAGCCACATAAATTATCACAGTTTTTTTTTAAGTATAAGTTTAGTTTAGAATGATCGCATTAACAATCAAGTCATTAACAACCACTGTATTGAATTTACATACTTTAGAGCTTCATGTGCGGCCCTGTCTGCGTTTTCGTTACCATTAAGAGGGGTTACAACACTTCCAAAATTGAAAAGAAAACGAAATAAATAAGGCTCCATCAGTAGCAACGGAATACAGTCGCAATCGCAGACTAAAGGTAATTTTTAGTTTCTCAATTCTATACATGAAGTATTAGAACGTTAAACTTTTAATGTGTTTTTATCGAAACAAAATTTCTAAAATTGATGTGCATAAATTTTACAATTTTGATCCAATTCTTTTGAAATTTGCGGAAGATCATTTCAATTCGACAATCTAAAGAAATACGAAGGAGTTTTGCGACATATTAAAGACTAATCTTATTACAAACACTTTTATACTAAATTTTCAGGTCAAAAATGGCATTTTTGCTTTAGGTGTTCACAATTTTAAAAATAACATACTTATTTCATGGAACTAGAAAGAGAAATAAAAATTGAATAGGATTAAAAATCCTCGATGATATTAGGATTCAGCTAGCATTCAAGAGGCAAATTTCGAGCTCCGATTTTCTAACGTCCAAAGAACTTGAAATTATTCCACCCGTGAATTTGCACACATAATTCGCGCAATTTACGATTAAATGAATTTATCCAATTTAAATCAAATTGCGGAGGTCAATAGCGCTCATCGACGTGAAAACCGAAACCGAAGCTCAGACCAAAAGCTGCTAAATATTTTTCTCTTTCTCGCGTAAATCAGAACGCCATATTTCGCTTCGAAATCTCTGCAGATTCACGAAACTTCTGTTATTTACACGTCTTAGAAACGAAGGAAGTCCAACCAGGAGGAGAGAGATCCCGAGTTAAGTCCAAGCAGAACGTGGCGGATTTAGAGTTAATTTAACTTTTACTTATTTAACTTCTGTAGAAGAATAATGGATTTATGGATCTCCACGGTGGATTATGAATCTCCGCATCTTTTCCAGGAAAAGATCGTTTAGAAGATATTAGCTGACACAGTTACACGAACTGTACGTCGTTAATTATTTGCTGGCTTTATTAAAACCTTCAAATGACTGTAACATCACTTCGATATAACGAAGAAGATCATAAGGATAATACTCATTAAATGTATTTACATTCTTTTTCACCTATTGCAGAATAATAATAATTTAATTACGCACTGAAAGTCTAAACTCCAGAACTAAATTAGTCGATTATTAAGCTACCAAATTTTATTTATTAATATTGGACTGTTTCAAGGCATGTCTCAGCATACAACAGAAGGAGCAAAAAGAAAAAGGTCGCGGTTTCCGGGCTCAACGTGTTAGCCAGAGTATAACAAACGTAACGTTATCGCCCTTCCATTTGTTGCTACAAAAATACATTGTTACCATTATTTACGAACGGATGAACAACGAAGTAACAATGTGTATACACGCAGAGGGTGGAAGTATTTTTCTACGCTATAAGAACACACAGGGCACTACGAGAACAGCGCGGATCGTCTGCTTTCTTTCGACCCACTTGCGCGAATCATAATATTCGCTTAACTTGCGAAAGTTTATCTCTATCTTCGAGCAAAGAAAAATATCAACCGAAGCGGTAAGCAGAGAAAAGTTTCGAGGAGATCTACAGAATTTCCCAAGAAACGCGCGTTTCCTTGTATCTTACGCCATAAATCATAACACGTAATTAATAACACTATCTTGTTCTCGATTTATGTAGCAACAGATCATCGTGATAATTCATTTTTTCTTGATACGAACTTCTGTTATCTATCAAAATGTTTCGTGGATTATTTGAAACGCGTATACACGACTTATTAAAATTTGTGTTTGAGTTAGAAGTCGAATCAATTTTTGAATCAGAAATATTTATGCTTCCTTCATCATTTATATAAATTCTTCTCAATCTTTTACTGACAGGAAGAAATTATACAGGTGCATAAGTACGCTTTATATAGGTTAACTACTCAAATTACAAATTAAAAAACATAAAATAATTCCCACTGTAAGTCGTTCTAAAAGTAAAGTGACATCATTTTCCCGAACACTTATTTCTTATAAAGTGCAGCTCTTTATTGAAAGTCTACGTAGATTCTAAATCTAGATAGACCCTATAATAAAATCGATTCATAAAGTGGCTGTAAGTCATAAGAATGGGTATGGATGGACCCTTTGGTTCTCCACTCGACAATATTATTGCGCGGTCGAAGGATCCGCTGATCTCCTTCAGCTTATTTCCATTTACTTCTGATGCTTTCAGCAAAGCTGTCGCGGTCCTCCCTTTACTGCTGGCCAAGCACGAGCAACTAGAACTCCGAGCATTTTTCCGCAATCGTACTTCGTACGCGGAATGTCTTCGTCACACAAAATAGTTTCCGGCAGAACGAGAGTTTCTAGCGAGCCTCGGCGTTGGAGACACAAGAAAGCATTCCGGATGTAATTTCACTATTTTCAAGTGCGCCATTTCTCAAGGATATCTCTTTCAAATTTCGTAAAACCACTGCTCGAGGAATTTTCGACGAATACATTTTACATTCTTATGTGCTGAAGTTGAGAAACAGACGACTCCACCCAAGCATTAGCTGACAGCTAAAAAAGCTGTCGCGATTTTCGCCTGTCAGTTGGCTGTCGCGTATTCTCGCCAGTTCTCAAGACCGGGTTTCACGGTGTCTAAGTTAATATAAACATTATTTAAGCGTCCTACTCGCACTTAAATATTCACGCCACCTCCGAAATTTATTTGACAAAGTTTGCAGCTTCAGCTGCTTTGATAGCTATAATGATAAGATCCCTAATTAGCGATAATTGAGCCACCACTTACGTAATTTTTTTTTATATAAAATGATTTATGAAATAATATTACAGAATAGTGAGAATCATAATAATTATAATTAGACTGCGGATTTTATGCATTTATGGCAATACTAAGTAAGCAAAAAATCTACAAGACTGTTGACACATGCCAAAATGTACAAAGTATAAAAAATATAATTCAAATTACAATATTTAAAAAATAAGACATACCGTTATCTTTATTTATATTTGTAGTAATTTTATTTTGCATAAAAATCCGCAGTCTAATAATAATAAATTGAAAGTGATCAGTGAAAAACTGCTGACTACGCTGAGGTGATGCGAGCCGAAATTGAAAAGTTCAAGGGAAAAAGGAACGCAGATTCTCTTACCGTCAAGGACCCAATTTCTGATTAGAACTCAATTCCTGATCAGCTTAATATATAACTGTCATACAATAAATTCTTAAGCTAAAAGTTGATTCCAAACACTTACTAAATAACTATTAACTGTTTCGAATTTTAAAAGTAAAATTTGAAAGTTAATATTAGAAATAATTTGAGTGATCAGAAATTGCTCCTTTTGCTTTTCTGACGTTATAACTTTGATTATAATTTAATTATTGTTGTTTTTGCACTTTTGTAGATGTTAAATTAAAGATAAAACATGGTTTTACTCAAATATTACACAAATTTTTATATTAGGTTAATGTTCAATTTACACATGAGAAAAACTATGATAGTTACTCTCAAGTGTTCAGGAATAGGATCCTTGACAGTAAGGCCGGGCGCACACGAGCGCACAAAATACGTCCGTCGCAACGCACGTCATTTTCGACGGACGTACGGCCTCCGCTGGGCGCATACGAGGGTTAGGCGATGTGCGTTGGGTTCGAGCGTTGCGGCCGATGCGACGCGCGTTTTTGAAATACACTGGAGTATATGAGAGTCCGCACACAGCAACGTGCGTCAGTTTCAACGGACGTTGCAACGTGCGTTGGATTTTTCACAACGCAACTAATTTTATTAATTAATGATATATTATGAGTATTGTAAGTTTTTCGATATAAATGGGTTTTCTCTTTCCAATTAACTCCCTTATTCTCTTAATATTCTAATATTTTAACTATCTAAACTCTATCTAAGCCCTTTTATTCTTAATCAATTAGTGATAACTATTATTGTTGAACATTTATCGACCGAAGTTATTGATTAATTCGTTTGTTTATTTAATATAAACGGAATACCTCATTAGTATACAATCCTAGTATGAGACAACGCGTGGATAGCTTGTAATAATTAATTTATAATAAGCAGCTTGCAGTTCTTTAGGCAAATTTACATTTTCAAGAGGATAGAAAAAGAAAACCCACTTAACTAAAAGTATCGTTTATATTTTAAGAATCACAAAATGTTCAAGATACGTTTTAATGTCTCTAAAGATTACACAGCATATCATGTTGTATATCGACTGTAATTTTCCTTACTTTTCGTTCTGTCTCGCGTATCTCTTAGAAGCCTAAACCAATATTCAATATCTGTCAGAATTCTTCCGTTCATGAATCCCTTTCTTTAATCATCCGCGAACCTTGTTCTTAGTTACTCATATCTATATCTTACGTTAGTCACTAAGGGCCAAGTTCATTCTCTCCCCACTAAACCCTATTACATATAGTTCCCCAAAAATGCGCTAGCCCTCAGACATCTTCTTCAGCTTTCGAAACGTAGTCAGACCGCTCGATTCTTTAATTGTCAAAACTTTGTATCTATTATACGTTGTTGTACGTTTTATTCGTTTAAATAAAAATAGTTGTAAGTTTTCGTAATTGAGTCGGTGTTTTAATAAAACATTAAGACAACGGAACACAACAATCAAAATTTCTGCAAAATCCAACATGTTACTCGGGAAAGTGTCTGATTTCGTATGAAACGATCCCAAATATTGGTATGTTCACCCCTGCTACTTGGTCTGCACGGAATTAAATTTAACTAAATTTAGATTTTGTACCATGGAGTTATAGGGGGAAAAACGATTTTGGTGCTTTGAAGCTAACTTTGTTAAAAATAATCCGATTTACATAACATTTGGTGCTATTTTAATCAGGAGTTCATAAGAACCCGATTGGCGCTACTTCCGTAGTGATACAATGCATATCGAGAGATAATGTCGCGAATGCTTGAATACACGGACCCCAGATGGTCCGCCTCGGGTCGACGTCGAAACTCAACGCGCGTCGTCTAGCATAAATGCGTCGAGAAAAAGCTAACGCACGTCACAGCGTACCTAGTGTGCGGACCCCGGTATGCTACAATGTATTCCTACTGACGCACGTTGCAACGCACGTATTTTGTGCGCTCGTGTGCGCCCGGCCTAAATCGAAATTGAAATTTTAACGTCATGTGTTAGAAGTTAAAGAATGTTATCAAATTGAGAAAAACTGAAAACAATCCAGGAAAATTAAGTGGCGGAAATCCCAAGAGTTCACGATCTTTAAAGACTACGTTAAGCTCTTAACTATGCTAATGCAGACGATTCTTTCTCTCACCGCCAATTTTTTAAACAAATATTTATTGAGTATGTACAATGCCAAAACAAATATGTGAACTTTAAAAACAAATATTTCACTTTCATAAGATTCGCGAACGATCGTCATTCTTCTTACTTTTCCTCCATTCAATATTTACCATTTTTCAGGATTCAGAAACCCATTCCAAGGAATGGAATATCAAATTTTTGATCGTCTATGCTGGAAGGAAGGGGACAAAAATGGCGACGGGAATGTTTACAAAGTTTTTCAAATAATAAAAAGTTTCATTTCCTGCAACAGCGATCGTTTCTCCCCCGTGTGCTTCAAGCGAGATCCAAAGTACTGGTCAGGTTGTTTATGAAACGGATGTCCAGATAAACAACGTCGTCAGCACACAGGAATGAGCATATTTATAAAAAGACGTTGTCTATAAATAACCAATGTAAATAAAAAAAGTTAACATCGACTCGCCGGCAGCTGCGCGTTTTTAAATTGAAATCGAAGGCGGATAGCCCGGCACTATTTCATCCTCGACGGATTTATGGTGGAAATTTAGGGTGGACGAAGGACCTTTGTACTGTCCTCGTTGTCCTTAGGGACTGTGTATCTGATAATGGCTAACGACTCAAGATCACGTCGCCATGGAATGCCTGTTAAGTGGTAGTTTACCGACATGAGAATGTTCAGAGATGGCAAGCAACATGACGTTGCTTTGGCTGAAGAGTACGGGGAACTGTTCCTGGAGGATCTGGTCACGAAGTGGAGAGAACGGGGATGCCTTTCTGGCAAGAGGATTGCGGGAGACATCAGAACACTCACCCCGGAGCCCATCGAAGAACGATCATCCCGAGGAATTTCGAACGAACCAAGAATCGAATCGATAGTCACCCTAATTTCAGCGGATCAGGAGCCGTCGCATGCTAAACAGCACTTGAATCTTGCACGTGGTTGGCATTGGACAAACATCATTGTTGTATACAGGGTGTAACAAATATACACTGAAACATTTTAAGGGGTGCTAGAGAATCTGAAATGTAACAGAACATGTCGTATACGTAATACATTAAAGTTAGTGGTGTAGTTTTCAGATGCATACTAACTCTGGCGTATCGATGAAACGAACAAATGGAAACAAGTAGCCTTGTTGGTTTCGCTTTATTTGTGTGCGTAGCCGACGCTCTTTCCCAGAAACATCTCCGATTTCTAAAGCTTTATAACAGTTGGACTGTAAAACACAAGGTAATTCGTAGGAAAATGCTTAACATTTCTTATTGAATATACAGGGTGGTCCACGCAACTTGTGCACCTCTATAACTTTCAAAATATGCGTTGCACGAAAAAATTTTGTATACAAAAGTTGCATGGTTTAAAGGAGTACATTATGTAGTGCATTAATTTTTTTTATAAGTGGAGGCGTTTTGGAGATTTAAAGATCAACTTTGTTTTTTTAAATAGAATACTATATTTTTTATATCAAAATATAGAAGAGTATCGAATTCTGAGTAAAAAAGTATTGATCTTTATTAGCCCTAAACCTAATAGTTAACGAGTAATTTCACTTTATTTCTTGAAAACTTTCTTCACGTAATATCAAGTTGGAATCAAGGTTGAATATTCAAGTTGATCAATATCAAAGTTGACTTTCAAATCTCCAAGACGCCTCTACCTATAAAAAAATAAATGCACTACATAATGTACCCCTTTAAACCATGCAACTTTTGTATACAAAATTTTTTTGTGCAACGCATATTTTGGGAGTTATAGAGGTGCACAAGTTGCGTGGACCACCCTGTATATATGCTTCTGTCAAATTACAAAACTTTATTTGTTGTCTACTTAATATACTATGAAATGAACCCTACTAAATTAACAAAAACTAAATATTAATCCATAAAACCAGTAACACTTTTCATACACAATGCGGGGTAAGATGCCTATCATTACTGTAAGATGCCTACAAATTCGCAATATAAAAAACTAAAGAATTTAAGTAAGTTTTACTTAAATTATTGTGGCTGAATGAACGAAAACTTTACAAAGGAATGGTAAATTCTCTTGTAAACTGAATTTGCACTTCTTTATCCTGTAATTTTATTATAAAAACCCCTCATTGAAAATTGACCAAATATTCGACCACAAGTGTAGAATGTCCCTTTAATTCGACCAAATTGTAAGACTGCAATGCACAAACCTATCGCCAATTGCAGAGTTCTGAATGCATACGCTTTTTTGAGTGAGAAATGGAAATTTTCTGATAAATTATATAGCATCACTGTGTGACCAATTGTAAGTTATAAACTTTTTGGAGTAAAGATATATTACTTCAAAAGACATCAAAGTATTGGTGAGAACAACTTTTTCTCAAAGCCTTTTTTTTATCTGACGACTTTTCCTGTCCTTCCTGTTTTAAAACGCGTATGACAAAATCATTTCGTCCTTTTCTCGCGATTAAACTGTCGCGTGAGAAGCCGTCGCTGGTGTGCCGGGTTTTCAAATAAGATTCAGAAATGCAAATGACAAAAATGTAAATAAAGAGAGATAGAATAAGGGATGAGACAGCGACGAAAAAGCGTGCGGTACAACGCAAGATTTTGCAAGGTGCGCAGTATATTATGTCGGATAAGAAAACATTCACGGGATTGTAGATTAATGTACATTATACGTAGTGGTACCCGCAGGCTACGTATGCGATCCTAGCCGAAATCACGAAAATACGCGTGATTGTGTGGCCCGATAACAACATGAAACTGTATTTCTAGCTGCTATATTATACGCAACGTATCATGAACCAGATATACGAAATAACTCTACCCAGCTAATGCTCACATTTGTAAAATTGAAATTGGATGTGAATACCTTGTAACCATTGTTAAAGAGATTTCCAAAATGTAAATTTCTTAATTATTTTGTTAATATTCAATTGTTTATTGTTCGTGAAGATGTTGGATTTGAAGACTTTTAATTTTTTCTATTAAGTGTCAAAATATATTACATATAAATATGTATTTAATATTTTTGAAAAATTTTTGGCTGTTAAATAATTCGGAATATGGAATAACGTGGAAACGAATGTTTCATGCAGTTTTTAATTTTTTTTTGCAACATGAATTAAATTTATATGGTAATACATGCACACGATGAAATTTTTATTTGGTAATGGACATGAAATGCTTAAAATTTATTCATGGCACTCAAAAACTTGGAAAATATTCGAATGTTAAATTATTTAAATAAATCCACCTCTGTTTCAGGAGAGAATTATTTGTTAAAAGTATACAAAAAAGTTAGTAATATTTCGATACAGTAAAAACTTCATAATGTTAGGTAAATTGAGTTAAATTTGCAATTAGATACTACAATCAATATATGTATAATTAGTTGCTGAAGTTTTCATACATAAGCTTGCAATTATTAGCATATTTATTACGAACAGTGTTCGTGTAAAATTCATAATCATAAATATAACTTTATACTTCATTTGAGAATTTCATAGATCTGTAATAGTGTTATTATTCCGATTTGTATAACCATTATTATTACTTTCATTTCTATTGTTATTATCATTTTTAATATACTTTATAATACATGTAAACTCTATTTTTCCAATTTGATTTATAATTAAACTTTCTCTTCGTACGGTCAATTTGGTAAATATATTCTGGTAATTTTTTCCCCTAATTAATTTGTAGGGATTTAGAAAAGGAATTTAAAAAACTCTATGTCTATAAATAATTTATTATAAACTGTGTAAGATCAAAAGTTTGCTGTGTCGTGCATACATAGGATCACTTCATAAGCGTACGTTATGTATGCAGTATCATGAATCTAAGAAGCTTCGTTTAATCGCTTGAAAAAGGGGTCGACATAAAGGATTGTTTGAAATTAATAAAGGGGCAAAGTTCTAATCTTTCAATGACGAAGTTAAGTCGTTTAGGACGCAGTAGAAATTAAAACTTTCCGCTGGACGATATCTACTTAGATGCGTAAACAGAGCTAGAAGAGAAAACTAATTTATAGCTGGGTATCGAATTACCATGGAACAAAACCTAAGGCAAACACTAATGTCCATAATGATTCAGTTTTCACTCGATATGCAAATAGTTTAACATGGATCAATTTGGTTATAGAAAATCCGACGAATGAAAGTTTAAATTTTGCTATTACATTTAACAGTTTAGGAGTAGAAGTTTAGATTTATATTTCAGATTTTAGTATTAGATTTCGAAGAAAATTCGTAAAAGGTTTTAGTTAATAAAAATTAATAAATATTATATTTTTATGTTGTTTGTTATTTACATATCGATTTACTGAAATTTAGTCGTAGTGTTTTTATTTAAAAAACAACAAAATTAAAGAAGATTTTATTTTCAATAAGCATTTATTCAAAACAGTAGTGCAAAAAAATGAACTGTCTGTCTCTTCCACGTGTTCGATTTTAGGGTAAAAAAAGCACTCGTCTCATTTTATAAACTAAAACATTTTTTTACTTGTCAAACCCTGTAACCCAATTTTTTCTTCGACCGTGAAAACATACTTTTGCAACAAAGAAACAAAAAATATTTACGAAGGATGCAGATTTTCCAGGAAACTACGATGTACAAAGTTTGCATTAGTGTACTTTTAATAAATACGATAGTTCACGAAAAATCCTGTACTAAATAATTGGTAATTGTCAAAAAAAATACAATATAACATTTGATGGAGAATAAATTTTCCAAAGAAGTGAACCATCCCATTCAATTGATTTCCACAAACCCGCGAGTTATTTATATTTCTCCCCAGTAATTCACTCACTGACCAAAAGCAGAAATAATTTTAACCACTTCTAGCAACGATCAACGTTCTCGTGAAACACTTGCTCTAAAAACGACGTGTGAACACACGAGGATATCAAACTCG
The DNA here is from genome assembly GCA_030770465.2 of Perdita meconis. NCBI lineage: Eukaryota > Metazoa > Arthropoda > Insecta > Hymenoptera > Andrenidae > Perdita > Perdita meconis. Next base: position 13,165,376 of record JASKOS020000003.1, on the reverse strand, counting down.
CGAATAAAAAACATCACTGTTGACACACGCCACAGATTTCACTCGGATGCATTTACATTCAGTTTGCCCTCAACGCGATCATCTTTTCTTTCTGAAAAGCGATAGCACTATACGTTCGGCGGAGTAATTTTCCAGGCAGGAAATTCGGGAACGCCGCACGAAAACCGTTCCGGAGCCGTTAAAGTTGACGCGCGATTGCTCACGTGTACGCGTCGCGAGCAGAGAACAACGAAAAGACGAAACTCCTAGGAAGTTGTCGAGATTTGTTCGGTACAACGCGACCGACCGCTGGGAGCAGATGAATTTCGAATCCGTGGTGCGAGGGAATACGCTTTCGCACAACACATTTGCTTTCGTTTCATTAACCGCGAGCCGCGCGACGAAAATTAAGTACCGCGTTACGTTTGACACTGTTGCTCGGTCATCGAGATCCACTGAGCTCATCTGCTTCCAACGGGTAGACGTCCCCGAAATATTTAATAAATGGCGCCACTCACCGGAACCGGTGGAGTTGTCGGTCCAAGCACTTCCCGTGAACGTCGAGAGCAGGAAAATCGTGGTCAGGAACCGCGGACGGTTCACGATGGTCCCTGGAACACGGTTCACACGTTCACCAATCATCACGGCACCGAATGAACGAGAGGATACGCGACCGGCATCCCGACTGAGGGATCGCACCTTGCGAACCCCAACACCGTGTCTCTCTGTCTCTCTCCAGTCCGCTAACTCCACTCCCTACCACGTTTCCTTTCCCGCCACGCGCAGACGCTTCGACGTTCAAGGGTTTCCAACTCTTGAGCTTGGCCCCCGTTCCCTAGCACTACGATCCCTCTTAATCCCGCTCACTTATCTCTTATCAATATGTGACGATTAATTATCGCTGTACCTACCCCGAGTCTCGGCTGAAACTCCGTTTGCTTGTTAATCGATGGAGAAGCACCTGTAGAACGTCCTTCGGAGTGTCTTTTGCCGAACTGTTCTCCCATTTTGAAATATTGAGAACTGTCGGCCGGAGCTTTAAGCGTTCGCTGTTAGGAGGAGTTTGGATGGAGGTGCGTGAAAAATGTTTGCGTTGACTGGCGGATTTTGACTTCTGCGGAGTGCTCAGAAGTTTACGAACTAGTTTGATTGTCTTCGTAATTAGAATATTATTGAGAGCCACGAAATTATTGACATATCGGACTACGCAGCACCGCATGAGGAAAGCAAAGTGCTTGGAGTACAGACTCTTACGCTGCACAGTTGTAGTATCTAGAAGGGAGACAAGCAAGTAAAGCAATAAACATTGATAGCTAACCATTTCACTGGCACACTTTTCGAGAATCTGCGTAAAGGGTGTAACAAATTTTTCCTGTAGGCTGTGCTAAGGCCCCGTCCTGACTTGAACGCTTCGGCAAGTCGAGCACCGAGCCGAAACAGCAATGCCAGTACTTTGGTCTGCAAGAGGCCTAGAGTTATACCAAAAGTCAAGGAAAATGGGCCTCTCACACTTGAAAATGCTGGCATTTCTGGGTCGGCTTGGCGCTTGGCTCGGTTCAGGTCAGGACATGGGCTTAAGAGTTCGGGCTGTATTCATAGCCGAATCCATTCCTTAGGGCTCGTTTCCATTAGAGCGGCGAGCCGAGCGCCGAACCAAGCATGCATGTTTTCTACATCTACGCGCATCTACTCTCTGCTAGCAGAAGTCAGGAAAAATGGGCCGTTCGCACGTAGAAATGCTGGCATTTGGCACTAGGCTTTGCTCGACTCAGTGTTCCACTGGGCGCTCTAATGGAAACGGTTCCTAAAACTCCAGTTGACAGCTTGGAACCTCCTTTGACTTGAATTGGGAGGCTCCGAATAGGAGCCTGAACCTCTTAACCATAATGATGGTTGCTCAGTAGGACATTACACCTCTACTTGCTTATATGCCTTTAGATACTATGTGTACCTCCTACGGGACAAGCTCAATGCCCTAGTAGTATCACCTGTAATTGGTCAGACGCGTTTCTCTCATCCCTGCCGTTGGTCTTTGCGTTGCATTGAATTTAATGAAACTGCAAGACATGTTTTAGTCGTTCATATTATGCCTTTCTGTGCCCATTACCTTTACCCATTCCCTCAAACAAAAAGTACAACTTGATTCTTTGTCAGTTAGTCGAAAATGCATATTTCCTTTGTCTGGTCGACGATAGAATCTCCTTTAATATGCCCTAGAATTTTAGCAATCATTCTATGTGAGTTGTGCTTATGGAGAATCTCAATCAAAATGCTTAGGGTAACTGCGTTGGTAGTTAATATTATATCAGTAGTTGACACCTTCATTTTTAGTCATCAAAAATAAATTTCCTACTAAAACATGTTTCAAATTTTATGTTGTATGCAACATGATGCACTCTAACATGAAGGTTTATAACTATTTTTGTTGTAAGGCATCATGGGGAATAGATGGCATAACAGTTGGTTTTGTTTGTGATCTGCATACTATCAAATGCTTCGTTTCCTTCATAAATTTATTAAGAAGGTGAGCCAAGTCAAAGAAAGTTATTTTCTTTTTTATTTTATGGAATGCAAATAAGTATACTCAATTTATTGTGTACATTAAAGGGAGGAATATTAATATGTGGGCATTATTGTCATTTTAAATCTGACTACTTCACTTAACTCTTCGAGAACAACATCCTTAAGCGTACGAATTTACTATTTTAGTATTTTGCGAGAGAAAACGTTTTTTGACAAAGAGTATGTTACAAATTTATTGACAAAGAGTATGTTAAGTTTGTTTGAATTCTGAAATAAGTATTTAAAAACTTAGAAATAATTAAACGCGGAAACTAGAACAACATAAATTGATAGAAAAAATATAGTACTGGGAATTTTACAGTCAATTAACATATGGAATACATGTGAACGAACCTGTGAGTCACTGTATTCCCTTACAAACTTATAGCTACTAATTGAAATTAATATACTATCAGCAAAGAACAATTAACATTCTTTTTTCGTGAAATATTAATTTAGACGCATTTCTTCAATCTTCTTTTAATAGATATTTTTATTCTTATTTTAAGAAAGTTTAGCTTGGAAAATCAGGTTGCTACCGATGATTTTCCCTCCTCCATAAATACTAATTATTTATATTCTCTCTCCATTATAGTTTGTTTTAAACGTTTTCTGAGTTGCTGAATTTGATGCACAAGATGAATAAGTCAAAATAACATTCTGAAATCGAATAATTTAATAATACTTATTAGCGTTATTATTTCCTATATTGAAAGAAAATACAATGCAAAGCAAATTACTAAGATATTTGATGAGGTGAGTGATTAAAATATTTCGTGCGATGTACTGAATATTCATCGATTATCAAGGAATGCCAATTATTCAATCAACGAGGATTACGGTACACTTAATGACTAAGATTAGGGATCATCGGAGCTGCATCTATTGTGATTACGGTGGACCGTTAAGCGATATTAATCATCTACCAACCGAACTGAATAGACCTATAAGCGTGAAATGATTGGAGTTATACAGGGTGTTCGGAAATTGATGACATAAATTTGAATAAAAAGGTGTTAATACACATAACTCAATATACCAGCAGGTTAACTTTTCCAATAGTATTATACAATCTCCAATGTTATATTCTATATTGTATTCTGCGACCATGTAAGGACATGGATCATTTGTATCCAGAAATATTGGTACCACGTTTTCGATAACATTTGACAGATTTATCTTTTTGAAAAATGTCAAATGAAAACGCACAAAAAAGAATGTTGAACCACGAAAATATATGATGTCTCATATAAAAAATAAAAGATATTTTAAAATATAAATAAATATATAGATACAAAAAAATACATCTGATCTGAAAATCGTAGAAAGTCAAAGAGTACAACAAAAATTAGTCTCGACGAGTTAAAAATCAATAAGTACCTAGACTACCCAGACCTAAAAATTGATCTTAAAATATTTGTCAAAAAAATGATTATCAATTTTTTAATTTATAAGAGACAAAGGAAATTTTTCGTGGAAACGTTTAAAAAGATAAAAAAGAACAAACATTTATTTTTACGAGATTCATATAATAATTTTTTTATCGCTGTATAATGAACTATAAAAAGCTAAAATTTCGCGGACGATCTAAGACAGACATTTCCAGACGTTTTGTGGTAGTTTCATGGATTCGATCATGGCGACGGACCGATACAATCGAAAATCAAACAAAGAATGCTTTGTCAGCACGACTGACTTGGCTCGCGTAACAAAATACTTTTCGGTGTCAAACGTTTGACATCAGTACACTTTCCTAGCTTTTATATTCCAAAAGAAAAACAGTTTTAAAATTCTTTTGAACTTGGTTCGGTGGTAAGTGTTTGCAGCGGAACCGTTCAATGTTTTTCACCTCATCAGATGTCACTTCTACCGAAAGAAATCAAAGTAAAACATAAAGCACAGCAATTGAATATTAAATTTCCAAAAGCATTGGCGATCATATTATCCGCTAAATTTCATTATCGTAATGTACACATGTGCAATTCACTTTCAACCAATCAATCACAGCAAATATATGTGTGCAATGTAAAATTGCACATCGTTTATCGATCCAATATGCTTTTCCTTGTGCCTCGCGGATATTACAACATAGTTTCGCGTTCTCGCTTTCATGTCGGTCGTTCTTTCATTCACACACGGACGGACGCTCAGTATTTCCGTATTTCGGGACGCAACAGAGGCTCACGACTACAGAGACGACGCGAACATTTGATGTCGTGTTCCTCGATGTAAGCACTCTGCAACAGGATAAGAAGGAAAGCAGGGATACTTGTAAGAATGGTGGCCACCAATCACGAAAACATAAACGAATTTTTTTATACAGCTGCTTATTATTTTACGACTCGTAGAACAATCTATAATCTGTTGCAACTGAAAATTACAACAAAAGGATGATAAGGCCTTTTTTTCATTTCATTACTTTTATGTTATTTGATGACTAACAGAAAGTAGGTATATACAAAGTGGTATGATAATTTCTCTCAGTTATAGAGATATCAGTTTCTCAGTAGATCGTCGATTATCAGTAGACTGCGGAAGTTTATGCATTTATGACGATTTTCAATGTGCTAAAATGCATAAATATGTGCATTGATACAAAAATACATGAAATATCGAAAATAAAATATATTTTATGATATTTAGAAGGCAAAAGACACTTTTATTTAAGTCGGTTTTCCTTTTCTATGCCTTTAAAAATATGAATTTGCGTAATTAATAATCAGACTCAATATTCATAATATAAAGTGCTAATCATTAATAGTTTGTAGGTGTTAATAAACATGGAAGAAAATAAATATTATTATGATTAGTTGTCAATTATTAAATCATGGTTCAATTTTACTTGAAATATTACACTTTTATAGCTAGTACCTTCAATAATTGAAATCTTGGTAATGAAAATTGGAGATAATTCCGAATCGGATGAAAGACGTACTATTTTATACAAGGAATAAATATCCACCCAATAAATTGACAAAATGACAAAGGTGCAACGTATAACAAGTTTCCAGATCAAATAGAAAATGATTATTGACGTGGCATGGATTAAAATCGCGACAAAATAAAAATAAAATTGCTCTCCTACGAACAGAAATCGTGACGCATCGTGTTTTTTCCCAATAGCCTTCGAGCTCAGAGAAATCTCAAAGTATACACGAGAACGCTTGAAGTTTAGCCCGGCACGGTAGAAAATAACGTGTAAACGCGTTCGCAATCTGTGTTTCCACGCCTACACGCGACAAAATCTCCCCCGAGTGAATAATGACACTTGGAAGGTGCGGATTACAGAATCGCAGCATATGGAAGAACGCCGCGCGGATAGTGAGTTCTTGCAGATGCCCATGTTGGAAGGCGTGTCTAAGAGACTCGAAGGCGCCAGAAGACACACTACCATTGTAGCTTCCAACTTCTGACGATGCTGGTCCTCCTTTCTTCTTCCCTTTCGCTTGCTCCTCTTCCTGCCGCCTGCCGCCAACACAACCCCCTCTTCTAACTCCCTCGGTACGCTCTCGCGCATCCCTCGCCGTACGACTATCGCCTGCCAGTATCATACAAGTCCTTGAATTCTTGAGTGCAGGCGAAAATTCTCCTTCCTTCTTCCTTTCGTCGATTCCGAGATCAATCGAGCATGCCTCTGCGAGTCGCTCCTTCATCCCACTTCCAACGTTCTTCGCAATCCCCTTTGGACATTTTAGATGTCCTCTGCTTTCTGATTTTCGTTCCAACTGGCGATGGCTTTTAATTACTGCGCTGAGTAGTAAATAGGTATGTCTGTTATTATATTTTGTCGAAATAATCAGCTTGATGTCAGAGTCCAAACTGAAGCATTTCCATGATCCACAATTCTTTTATTCTTCGTTTAACATCGTTAAAAGTTCAAGTTTTAATACAATCATGTTTGCAAATTATTTGTAGCACTCTCTTTTTGTTAATAGTTTCCGTTAAAAGTTAGTCTAAGTTAATATTGTTTATGATTGTGTAAAGAACTATCACTTATTGTTAGATGTGGGAAATGAGACAATCAAAGCATTCATTGACCTATTAATATTTAATGAAAATATTGATTCTAATGTGTGAATAAATTGTAAAGCCCTTTCAGGATTTTTTGACAAAGATCTTGATTAAGATTTTAGGGTTTTTCGATCATACTACAATTAACTGTGCACAATTTAAAAAATGGTTCAGGTAAATGTTGTTTAGTTTGATGAAAGCTATCAAAATAACATAAAATGAATATCACCTCCCATTTAAAAAATGTTGCCCTCAAAAAAATGTGTTGCATGCTAAAAGATTTACCCCTTTTGATTATTTAACTTGAAAAAAGAATGAAGTTGATATCTTCATTAAAATCCGAGAAAAGTGCCTGTAACACTTTAGTTGGTTCATCCTGTAGAATCATTAAAGTGTATGTCCCTATATAAATTTTAATTAGTATGATTTTGGTGTTTCATAGGCAAGGTAAGTAAATTTATATCCTTAAATTGAGTAAAAAGTTTGTGCCGCTTCTTCAGTCAAATGAAAAGTCAATATTTCTCTATTTCAATGTCGCTTTATTCGTGGGTGTTTCTTCATTTTATTCTGTAAATTATAGTCATTTTTCGTGAGACATTATTATTCCATTCCTGTAGAATTTCTCAGGGTTCTAGGTAAAAAATTCTACGAATAACACGATCTTTTAACTCAACCTAATATAATGTGAAATGTTGAATCTGAGTACGATTTTATTTACTTAATATGGATGTCAAGTTCAAATTTGCGTCAACTTTCTTACACCATTTTCCCCAAACCGAGGGAGTAGAATCACCCTGTAGTGACTGTGACATAAGTTTTTATACACCCTATACATTTTTAAGAAATTGTATCTAAGAATAAAAATAGACTTATTATAGTGATCAATAGAGCAGACGATTGGCCGGATGAAATAGAACCTCTAGTATTACGATGGAAGAGACTTCGTTTCAAGGAGAGAAGTCCTCGTATCAATTTCAAGTTTACCTACGGATGTTGCCGCAATCCGATACACCAAAACAATCTCGACAAAACAAGGGATATCATCCTTCAGTCTAAGTCATGATATAGAGGAAGTCAACGTCATTTACAAAAATTATCATTACATGAAATACCCGAACATAATTTTTTGTATTATCACCAACAATTTCAGAATTGAATGCAAAAAGTTCTGCGCCTCTACATCGAATAATTTCTTTCACATAAACTCTTAAAAATGACCTACTTTTCGAGTGATTTCATGGGAGGGTAAATAAAATTGAAAAGTTCTTCAATGTCTGTTGCCTATAATGTTTTCTGTTTAAGAAAGAGGAAAAAACAGACTTCCGACCCCCAAAATTAACGGTCTGCCCCTGCTCTTATCATATTTGTTAACTTACACTGATTGGCTTCTCAATCTTCCAAATAGCAACGTCGTCGCTAATTCCCGAAATGCATAAAAATTGTTCGATCAAAATACCACTTGCTATACTATCATACCGAAAATTTCAAATTCTATTTCCATATCAGGTTCAACCGAAAAACTGAAGCCGCGTTTTACAAGTTTGCCTCTGACACCGAGTGGTCGTGGGACGACTAAGCTGCGAGCACGAGACAGCCCGACGCAACTGTCGACGCTCTTTTAAATCGATTAAAAAAACACGCGATCGCTGTTATGTACTTTTTCGGCTGTCATCGTTTCCTTTGCCGTCGTTCTTTCTCGGCGGGATAAATCGAGAGAGCAGTTGACGTGCATTTTCCGCGTAGCGCGCCGCGTTTCCGTATTAATTAGTAATTACAAAAAAAAAAACCGCGACTGCGGTACGCGACAAGCAGCGCAGAAAATGTTTGACAGCTGCTCTTTCGATCTACCCCGACGCGAAATAACGACTGCGGAGTAGGCAATGACAGCTTCAAAAGAATGGAAAAACTAACGGATTCGCATGATACTCACCGGTGCAGCGGCGCGGCAAGCGATCGCATGTTTTTCGAATCGAATTAAAAGAGGGCAAACAAGATTCTCTCCCGCTCAGGGAAACCTCAGCGGCGAAGTAAAGTCATAGCGCGCGAGCCGTACGCGTCTTCCGCGTGTGCGAAGTCAGAATTTGTATGTTTTGGCAGAGCAAACAAAGGAATGCGACGACAAATACATTGTTCCTGCAACGCTCGCAGAAATTGAATGCCGCAAGTTGGTTTAAAAAATACCACATTATGAGAAGCATAAAGTGTAACGTTTGAATATGGTGTTCTACTAAAAACTTTTAAAAGGCAGGAATAGATATAGATTTTTTTCGGAAACAACATTCTTCGCGTTCCGTCCGATGCACGGTGGTCCGAAATCACCAAAACGTGGACAAAACCTCAAAGGGTACCTAGCTTTAATTAAAATGTTTGTGTTTTCGGGGTTGTTGATTATTAGACTGCGGATTTTTATGAAAAATCCAATTTTGAGAAAAATAAATAGGAAATTGAAATTGGAACAACTGTATGTCTTATTTTCCGAATACATATTGTAACTTGAATTGTGTTTTTAAAAATTTAATATATTTTGGTATGTGTTATCAGTCTTGTAGATTTTTTGCATACTTAATATTGTCATAAATGCATGAAATCCGCAGTCTATTGATTACAAATCTGAACTTAAAATTTTCGTAAATGAACGTAAGTGAAAAAATTGATAGGTTTCTGCAAAAATTGGTACTATATGTATTATTTTCGCGGTTTATTGTATGTTATAGAGAAATATTTTAAGAGTTGTACAATTTTTTTCGCGTCAAAAGTAGAAATTTAATGAGCTGGCAGACTAGGACTTCGACCCTTGCAATGTAAAAAAGACGTAACTATTACATTATAAAGCCTATTTCTTACCACATACTATTTATGTAGACATTTTTTCATATAACAAACAGTTTTCCTGTAATTTAGGACAATAGTAAAGTGATTCCCTGTATGATACTTCAAGTAAATCAAAAGTTCGACGATTGAAAAATTTATAAAGAATCCAGTAGCAGGTATTAGCAGTTAATTTTTTTTTATAACATATTAAGGACATTAGAGGCTATCAATTCATACCAGAACAAAGACTGAACTCCACCAGACAACTTAAGTAATCTTCATGCAAACATTTTTATTGAGTGTCTCAACAATTTCGTGTTCCCTTATATACACTTCAATAAAATATTTTAACAATAACGTACCTTCTGGAGAAGAGTTCATAGCAAGTAAAATAAAATACGTAAACAACTTTTTGGTATACTAATACTGTTTAGTACACATTTCTTTAAATAAAAAGTTATTGGAAACAGTGAAATCTGTGATCCTAAAGATCGAGGAGACATAATAGATCAGGAAATTGAGATAATCATGTTTTTACACTTATTCATTATATTTTGATCATTAAACTTCAATGCAAAATTATTTAAAACTTCAAATATTTTGTTGTTAGGGATTTTGGCCAAGATTTTCGAACGTTTAACCACTATGCGATATACAGACAATTTCTGACGGTGTGAAAAGGTCCATTAATAAACTTGTAAAATTGATTCGAAAGAAGTATGTAGAGTAAGAATAAGGAAAAATCGAATGGAACGTGTGAAATATGTTTCAGGAATTAATTTAAATTATTGATTCCGTTTTAGTAGCTGTTACAAATGCCAAGGCAAGTGTTAAAAATACGACTGAACGATGCTCGTACCAAGAACGCTTTGAAGGAAGAAAGTATGAGTACGCGTCTTCCTGTCAGGAAACAAGGAGCCAAAGGACAGGATGCGAGAGCTCGGGTACTTTGAAAGCAACAACCGATGTTTCCTAGTCGTGGATGCACGGCCAGATACACTGCCGATGAATTTAGGAACGCAACACAAGGCACGGCTCGCTTCTGTCTGCCTACATGACCACAAAGTTACATGTCGTAAATTGCGTTTGTCAACAACAGCTAATTGCCTCTGGGAATGTTACTCAACTATGAAGAGCTTCATAATTAGGACGATGGAACGTTCGGGAAATTCAATTACTTGTTGTGCATAAACACAGATAGCTTGGAATCGTCATTGATTCTGAAAAACGTCGAACTTGCGAACACGTGACCTTACCGAATTCATTCTCCCAGTTATAATTAAATTTCGGTGCAGCATGTGGCATGCATGCCATTGTTTCACTTCGATAGATTAACAATTCTATAGATCATCAATCGCAATGCATTTCATGTATTATTTAAAGAGATTTTAAAACGTTAATTAAGTTCTTGAAATTCTTCTTGGATTTGGATATCTTTATGTTCAATCATCTGATTCAATATTGCTTATAATTATTTTCTGAAATATATTCAGGTTTTAAGAATTGAAACTGAATTATAATTAAAGGTAGGATCTTATAAAGATAAAACAAGGATAACAAATATTCAAATTACGAATAAGTAAATCTGAATTTGTATTATTAACATATAGATAGTACATGCAACAAAATGATGGTTTCACTGTTCTTAGCGGAAGTGAAAAGGTTTTAGAAAAAATCATGAAAGTATAATTATACATACATATATTCACGATATGATAGATAATTTAAAAAAAATTAATATAAGTATGAAGATGTGATAATAATTTATTCCATTACATATTCAAGGAGAAGATATTGAAATCACTGGACTGAAAATTTGCTTATGACAGTATTACTATTGTTGAACTATCCCGCGCAAAATAATTATAATTGACCTCCATATACAATGATTGACCACTTCAAGAAAAGTGAAAAATATAATATAATCCTTTTCTCAGACAATAAATGAGTTGTTTAGAATCAAAACCTGCTAAGTACATTTTACTCTTTTTTACAGGAGATAAAAAAAAACACTAAAATTTTAAATTTAGAAAAAACAGTTTAATATTTCCCAAAAAGATCGGTTTTTTTTAGACTTAGCAGGTTTTGATTCTAAAGTAAATTTAAAATTTCAATGTTTTTTTTATCTTCTGTAAAAAAGAGTAAAATGTACTTAGCAGGTTTTGATTCTAAACGACTCAAATATTCTTGTTTCGAATACAATTAATATTTTACCATGTAAGAAAAGGTTTGTATTACATTTTTTATTTCTCAATCATCGTTTAGGAGAATTAACATCTGTATGCGTTACCCTATAATTGATGAATGCATCAAAATTGACATTTGTATATCGTAACTATGCGATCTCTTATACTAGAGATTATAACTTTAACTTAATTCTTCCCGCCTAAAAAAGAAATGAAGTTCGTTAAGTGTAGTAAACGTCGTTAACGTGGTTCCGTTCGTCAACAATGGTCGATCCAGTGACTCGTTATAGGAACGGAAACAGTAATCCTGATCTCGGAAAAGCACCCTTCCATAGTATACATATATGCGATTCGGCGGTTAAGTTGAGTGGGTGACATAACGAGGTTACGAAGGAATGCAGGGACAGGCTTTCAGCGGAATACTGCCTATAGCCGAGCGCCGCACCGCCGACCTCATCCTTCTCCTCTTCCACTCGTAGCTCCACTAACCCTCTGTTTCCACCAGCGTTTCTACCGTTTTGGCTTCGACAAGCTCTACAGCCTCGCGTACAAACCCGCCTTTGTGCCTCGACCTACGACACTATTCGCCCTAGCTACAGCTACCCTGTCCCCTTAGAACAACGACACGCATACATACATTCCACTGCCATATACAGCACGCATTAAGAATTGATCCTCAAAACACTTTACTTCTCTTGACATTAATTCAGCACGAATTCTGATTCGTATACGCAACTCGACGTTCTTGAACTTCGTTGAAGATATTTTAGTATTTTCAAAAATAAACCGCGGTTTATCTCGATCGAAAGACTTTTTCAAAATGATAAAAGAAGAAATTTAAAATACTGTAACACAATTTGCTTACATTGCAACAAATGTATATTGCTGACAGTAAAAAGTATTTTGCAGTTATAAATGCTTTGGTTGTTTCTAAGGAACTCGAAATGGAATTTTTATGGTGGGGCGCGTGGAAAGTGAAGGGAAAGGGAAGATGAATTTTTATTCTGTTTTCTTTGTTTCAAGAATCTGTTTGCATTGCATTTGTATTATCCCTCATGAACTTGATTGTTTTGTTAAGCTAGATAAGGTAAACTTGTTTACCTTAAACATCAACTTTTTGGAGCACAATTATTAATCTTCGATGCCAAAATGTTTATTTATTGTGACATATTTTGTGAAAATGGAAGCAATGGTTTTTTGTGCATTGATGACCTTGAAAATAAGCGGTCATTGTGTGTCAGCAGGTGTAACAGTTATTGTCTTTTGTAGTGTATTTAAGTGAACTTATTACCAAAATACAATTCACGCTGAGTGAGTGATAATAAATATCTACGATGTTTTGCATGTTATCAATTAGATTTAAAAATATCCTTAATTTTACCTCCAGTGTTTCTTTTCTGGAACAATGGATGTACCTAAAAATATTTCTCCCACCCAAAATAGGAATCGTAAAGAGTCTTTTGGATCTAGGAAACATATCCCATAAAAAAATGATAAGAAGAACCCCAATTTTCAAGACATTCGTAGCAAATATTGTCCTCAAATTGCCTGAGACTGTATAACCGCAAGTCTACAGATGTAGGGTTTTGAAACAAGAGATTTAAGACCTCATTTTCTCAAAAAAAACTATCGAATTTCTTCTTCCAACATCTAAGAACCTCAAACTAAAGAACCCTGAAGTTTTTATGAAAGCAATATGTTTCTACCATCTTAAACAAATCAAAATTGAAGCTTAAAATAACGCAGTTATAAATTGTAAATAAATTATCCGATACTTCCAATTCCCCCGAATGAAACGGTTAATTAAGTCCGCAACATGTGCACACAAGGAAATAAGAAACTCTGTAAAGTATCGATCCCATACGCTTTTGCGAAGTTTCCGTGAGACAAGATCAAACGAGAGCGCAGCTAAATTTTGTTCAGCAACATGATGGCATTAAAACAGGTTGCAGCGCATTATAGAAGGTAGGGTAGGCATTTGTGCGGAGGAAAGTTCGTTTCAGAAATATGCTTGAATGGCTGTCAGTGGTATTTCGCAAACGAGGAGTCATTTAAACGCTTATGAGCACTTGACGCTGATAGGAAAGTCAAATGCACTGTTTCCCCCTTCATCTCCTATCACCCTCCTTTCCCATTCTGCCTCGCCGCTCCTTTCTCGACACGAAACGCTCCAACAAATCGCTGCACGCGGTCCTGACGGTGTCAAACTTCCTTCACTTTCTATACAGAAAATGCGCTCGCTTTTTAGGAATTCCATCTGTTATGTCGTGGAGATTAGCGTGAAATGTTTGCCCTGATATTTTACCGTTCATTTCCATGTTTTAGGACATTTTAAATCGCTATTATTCCAAATAATCTTTCGGACATAAAATATAAGTATTGCTATTTGTTTTAAAATATGACGATTTCAAAAAAGAATTTTCGAACAAATCTTTGAACTAACCCAATGCGTTGGTTTAAAAAAATTCTGCAGCAATCAAATCACTGAAGCGCGGATTTAGGATAATTTTAAATATACGAAAATCAATAATCCCGTCAACATATATCAAAATTCACAAAATATTAAAAATATAATCGAAGTTACAATGATTAGAAAATAAGAAACGCTATTATTCAAGTTTTGATTTTTTCTGAGTGTTTGTATAAATTTTATTTTACATAAAGATCCGCAGTCTACTAATCACTTTTATCATCGATCATTGTAGATGCAGATACTGAATTTTTAATATAATATTAAAGAACGAGGAATCTAAATATTGGTGAAACATTAAAGAAAATAGAAATTATGAGTTACCAATTTTATAATAATTGCGATGTGTATTTTCTATTTTCTCCTTAATCAATGAGATTTTCTTACAAAAGTGAGGTAAGTAATTTTCTATACTTTGATACTACAAGAAAGTTAATGCTTGACAAAACCGTCTTCCAATTAGCGTTGAAGACTTCCTATGAATCGAACTGATATCAAGTTGAGAAATGACCGACGAATCTGTTTCGCGCAACAACTAATAATATTTTCTGCGTGAACCTGAGTTCGTGGCGGATCTCCGACGATCCTTTTCCCCTCGCGCGACTAGTCGGCGAGAAACAAACGAGTTTATCCCTTGAAAATGTTTACGCGTACAGCCGATCGCAAACACATAAAATAATATGACAGATCCGAGAACGCCACAAATACGACGCGCGGATACGTTTCGACGTTGCCACCGCAGTTTTGTTTATTTCATTTTGTTTGTCCGACAACAAGGTACCTCCAATTTCCAGGACCAATATCATCGTTAATATTGATCTTCGCCACGGAGTAAAATGGAACGGCGTGGCGCGACGCAACAATTATACTACGGGATGACGCCTCGCGCACACACTTGACGTACCTGCAAACAGGCATTAATCTTTCCGTGTAAATCTATGGATGATGCACGACGACCTTTGAAATAGAATTATTATTTGTATGAGCTAGGACGACGGAGGTGCGCGGCGAGATTTATCGCGAGGATTAGAGACCCCGTCCGACACGATATTCAGGTAATAAATGGAACCTCCGGCGAAAGAAAGCCTTTGTCTTTTCAGTCGATTAATGGAATCTTCTGGTTTTGATAGTCCCTTTATGACTTTTCACTCAGGACCTATTGATAGTGACCATTTCATAATATACACGTTTATGTTAGATGTCTTTCGGAAGAAAATCTTCTTTCATTGCAATATATTAATATCATTCAGTTGGTCACATTTAATGACAACTAACTCACTGAACCTTTATTTTAATTTATGTATATTTCTAGTGTTATTTTCTGTGCCATTCGTTTTACTATTTTCCTAAAAAGGATACATAATTGTCGTTGTTTACAGATGCATTGTCTAAAACGCACTTCTCCAATTGTTTTAATCTGGAACAAACAGATGATAAAATTTTATGAATACAGCTATCGCCAGTAATATGGCGACAAAATGTGAAAAAATAAAAGGATTGATTGTTAAACATGAATGAATAATTGTTTAAACAAGTGATTGAAATTTCACAGCGATAGATTTTTGCAAATCAAATAAATGTATTTTCAAAAAATACGTTGGTTGTAGTTTCAATAATAAACGTGCCATTAGTTTATTTTACCATTGTATTAGTATGTGCATCGAGTATTGCAAAGCTTGATTGATTATTGCTGAAAGATTTACGATTCATGATTTTAAAAAATGTAACTTTTTATATAACTACTTAGTTAAGCGATTTTAATTTCTCTATTTGTACTCAATTTTTCTTCTACTTTCTATCTCATATTTTAGAACTAATTAATTTTAATACCGAATTACTGATGGACATAATTTTCATAATTCTTATCGACAAACTTACAGTACAGCCAATAATTATAACTATTTAAGAAATACAGCCATTATATTAATATTAACAATACATTAATACTCTATGATGGCGTGTAACTTGACAGTTACGTACCTATAAATTTCTCAGAGTTTCATAAATCACAATTACAAATACTATATTTCACGTGGAATTCCTCATAAGAAAAAGCTGTTCCAATTTCCAAGTCAGTCTAATGCATCCAATAAGCAATATTTATTATTTCTCTATTGCGCAATTCAGTTTTACAAATATAGGATCAGTTCGTGGAGAGTTCATAAAAGATTAATAATTACAGTTTCAAAACGCAGGCTCTGAGTAAACTAATGTCAAACCGGTAAGTGAATAACGGAGAATACAGAATTTGTTAACGTCACGGGTTCGGTAAACAAAGTTCGTCGTTGGTGGATGAGGTGGGGAGGGTTGAACGTGGATATAGACAAGTGCGCGGGAGTGAAAGAGAATCGCGAGGGGCTCGATGCACTCGAAACGAGGAGCAACGTCGAGCATCATTATACCATTTTTGCTCCCTTGAATCTTGGAGATGCAATTAGGAACGGCGATGGCGAGCGTCAGGAAATGCGAGCGAAAGAGAGCAGACGTCGTCCGATATAGCCTTTTCTGATTTTGTACGCAAGCTAGTTGTCTCCGGCTCCGTTTTGCATTATTCATGCGAGCTCGCTTGCATGTATACCAGTTTCTGCTACCTTCCTTGACTTCTTGCACCCGGTACTTATTGTATAACGTTACATTTCCCACACGTATCAAACTACTTTGGACGGCCGTCACTCGTGGCCGGCTGCCCTCTTCGAAGACTTCCACTCGTAAATTTGATTTTCCGTAAATTCCGATTAACTCGAGAAGCATACTACTCGCGAATAAAAATCGGACCTCTGGAAAATGACGATGGCACGACCAAGAAAAATATTCCATATTGTTGAACGCGTTTTCGATTGCCATTTCTTTCAGTGCTTTTCCATTTTTTAGACAATTAATGCATATTAAATGAATGACAGACTTGATTCAGTAATTTTTGTATTTAGAATAATGTTAATAATTTATAGGATTTATCGGAGGTACAACCTGCGACAAATATCTATTTCTGCTTTATACATAGTAAATCTAAATGTAACAAAGTCGAACAATAGTTAAAGTCCCATTCATATTATCAGAAATTAATTAATAATATTGTTCATAATTAATTTCTTTAAAACGGCGTAGTAAAGACGATTGAAACTTGACTAGAATAGATATACAAAAAAATTGGAAACACTGGTACCATTTCTGCAACATTTTCTCAGCTGCTTTATCCGTCAGGATCGTTTCTTTCCATTAGAATTCATGTAAAATCAGAGAAAATTAAAATCGTTACAACTCACTAACTCATCGTTCTAATTCAATTGATTCATTTCAAATTTGGTGTAATTCATCAGGAATACCAAAAGAACAATTCTACAAATTTTTATCGATCTCGTAATATTTTTAAGATAGGTCCAATACATCCTTAAGAATATTTCTAAGTTTAATTGATAACATCATAATTAAAAGCGACTGTAGATAGTTATTTATAGACTGTGGATGTTTATGCAATTATGGAGATTTAAAATATGTTAAAATGTATAAGGGTGTGTTGAGATACAAAAATACGTGAAATATAAAAGCATACAATACATTTTAGAATATTTACAAGGAACAAAAAACTTTCATTTAAATTAGTTTTCTTTTTTTATACGCTTGAAAATATGAATTTGTATAAATATTCGCAGTCTAGTTATTAATTTTGGGAACTATTTACTCTTACATCCTTAAACACCGAATTATTTAACAAACAAAATACAAAATCGTTACTTTATGTTAACTATAATTCTTCATTCACATTAAAGAATTTGTTATTCCAAATACCTTGCTGCATTTCCTCCAATAATTTTCTGTTTTAAAAAGAAAAAAGAAATAAATTGTTACGGGGATCGATGGATTCGTTAGCAGTAAAAATGACTGTCTGAACGATTTTAGAGGTCCAACAGAGAAGTAAAATGCTAATCGTGAAATGTCGTATGGCCGATGAAACGCGCAATATATATTACGCCCGGTGTTGCGATATTCGCGCGTATCCGATAACAATCAATCAAAAGGGAACAAAAGAAGCGTTCATTCGTCTGTAGTAGCCGCGCCGTTCTCGCAATAAAAGGCGAGCAGATATGGGGCGCAATATATTCATAGAGTCGCGAGTATTATTTTCGCCCGTGAAAGAAATAAGCGTTCTGTAACGGATCAACGTTTGAAGCTTGGAAACGCCATGAACGAAATTCTTTCACAGAGCTTCACGCTTTTGATGGTCCCTTTTGTTTATCGTTCGCTGAATGGCAGTTCGGATAGACGGATTACGTAGTTCCCGACGAGTCTACGTATATCCAGCTATATTCTCTTCATTTTTAATTTTAACTTTGCAATCTAAATGTCTGCGCGCTTTAACTTTCACTCTTCAAAGGCTTTTTTCACGGAAACGTCACGCTTAGTAAACAAAACAAATCAGTTGAAAAAGAGAAACAAATTGACTATTATTAAGTGGTTTTCCGCGTTGATAGGAATTCTTCATTTCCACTAACCATAATGCTACTACATTCACATATTCCAGATCGGACACTATAAATTCTGAATGAAGATGCTGGTTATCAAAGTGCACAGGCAGGAGTGTTCAGTGGCGCAGAAGAAAACTCGAGGAAGCTGCGTTTCATGGGAGTCCCAAGAGCAAAACATGCATAAAAATGTCTATTGTCAGTTATCATTACACCGCGAAACTTTATGCAAAATAAAATTTTTACGAACACTAATTAAGAATAGGAACATGAAAAACAGTGTATTTAATGTTCTAAACATTCTAACTTTAATATTTTGCATATTTTAAAATATGTTAACAGTCTCGTAGATTTTTCGCATACTTAGCATTGCCATAAATGCGTAAACTGTAGTTATCATTAGCAAAACAAAACGGGTCACTGTATGTCGGTGATTCCCGGTGAACCACGCGCGATAAGAAACAATACTGGTGTTTCCCCGTTGCGCGGTGCGTTTGTGTGTGTTCGCTCTTCGCATTTTCCTCCTGCCGCAACAAAGCCAACAATCTTCCGTGAATGTGTATTGATTCCGACATAATGAGATTGGTATATAAGAGCTGCAACAATCTCTCAACGTCAAGTTGAAGGAAACTGTCTTCTGGGCTGCAGAAAGGTGAGACCTTACGAAAATATTTTACACTCAGACAGAATTGTAAAACTGTACAATTTATGTGTTTTTAATGTTTTTAATGATTTAAGAAAAAATATCATTTTACGAAGACATATTTTCTAGTAATATTAAATAATTTTTAGTATATTTGTATAATACAGTATTTGAGTAATAAAATCATACTTTTATATAATTAATTTGGATAAGAATTCTACGATGCATCGTGTAAAGCACAATTAATCTTTGATGTTCCAACGAAAGTGATAAATGATGTTTATACTGGGTAGCCTAATAACAGCACTTGAATATCTTTATTATTTTTGAAGATACGAAAAAACTTTATTAACTGAAGTCGAGTAGTATGCGAAGCTCTATAAAATGGCAACAATTATTTTTTGGCGCTAGAGAAGTTAAAGGATTCCAAGGTTACCTCCACTTTTTTAAATAGAATTATATATTTTTTTATACATCACTTGATGCAGCTCGATAATCTTAATTTTTAAATTAACACTGAGAACACTGTTTCTACTAATATTACACTGACGTGCTATTTGATACGAATTAATGTTTAGATTTGCAATTACACTTTGAAGAACATTAAATTCACTTTCTTCAGTCATTATTTTTGTGGCTATAAAGCAAAACAACACATACCGCATGTTTTTATTTTCGAAATATTCGCGTTTAACGTTCTGACTGCCAATATTATACTATGATTCTGGTTTTTAATAAATTCTCATTTCTAAAAGAAAACTTTCGTTTACTACACTGTCTCTCTGATAATAATATGAATTCTGCTTTCTAGACCAGATTTAAGGCATAAATTCAAATTTTTTGAAAATGTGACGCGTAGTTTTGCCTTACAGCCACATCTCAGCATTGATTATTACGGGAAGTGTCAGTTTATTTCCATTGATCGTAAAGTTTACGATAAAGTTGGAATAGAGATTTCTATACTGACCAACTCTGGTTAATAAATTTTTCCATACCTTGAAAAATAACAGAGGTATTCAAGTGCTAATTTTTATTGAACTACCCTGAACATTCATGTTTTTCATTAGAGAATAAAATAAAAATAATGAATGTTCGGTTTTCGTAGAAATTTATACTAATTACTTTGTCTATATTCTTTTACGTTACAGAACGAAATATATAAAATGAAGGTGGGACTGTTCATCGTCGTATTACTTTCCGCAATTTGCGCGATATTTGCATATGTACCAACTATACCAAGACCGCAACCCGGCTCTTCGTTTCCTACTTTTCCAGGGCAGGGACCATTCAATCCGAAAGTGCGTTGGCCATACCCGCCTCCAAGAGTAAGTACACTTAAGTACTTCTTTTATGGAAAGAGATTTTCAAAGCACCGACTAAAGTACATAGTTCAATAGGACTTAAATTGAAAATAGTTACCGATACGGTCGTTGTATAATTAAACGGTATACGTTTCGAATTTCATTTCATACGGAAAAATACTTTTACCTATCACATTTTCCAACAGAAACCTTAATTACTTTCTATGCTTTTCAATCTATTTTTCTGGTCTTTTCGAAGTACTAAATGATATATTTTCTTTTTTAAAACTTATTTGCATTTTACTATTTTTGGACTGTTTTATGGTATCGTTCTCCGTGAAATTTGTACTCGTTACCATGTTCTGTCAAATTTTTAGAATTCCGTTTCTTGAATTTTTTTAATTGTCTTATCTTCATAATTTTTGGCGCTTTGTTATAGTTTCGTTCGCCTCTTTCTTTTTTGAGCTTTTTCAACGTTCATTTTGAATTTTTTTTATTATATCATACGCCTTAATGACGAAATGCATATATGTATACATATTTGCATGTTAAAGTTTCTAGTTTGTACAGAGGCGTCTGGTTATAGTTGCATCTATCGGATCCGCGCGCGAAACTGTGCGTAGGGAGGTTCACGATTCTATTCAGAGTATTGATTGAAAAGGAGAATAAACGAACTATATCGCGAGCGAATAAAAAAAACAAGAGTCTCCGTCCGTGCTGAGGAAACGGAATAAAGTGGCGGAGTTATCCTGTCTAACTACATATAACTTGTATAACTATATATAAGGTGAAACTCATAAATATAACCAGACGACTTTGTAATATTGTATGTAACAGCATTTAAATAATCAACAATCGATCTATCTATAATGTAAGATAATAATAATACCAAATACTGATAAATTCTTTATTCGCAACAAATTTTACTAGTCTGAAATCGAAGTTCATAGAAAATAATTAGTATTTCTTACTTGAATTATCATGAGTCAAAATGGATAATCTACAAATCTGCAAGCAGCTTAAATTGAGTACTAATAATGAAACAGAGAAGCACAACTGTTTCACAATATTCGTGGTTTCAATTGCGATTTTCAATTTATTATTAACATACTCCAAAATAATTTAATAATGTATTATTCAACTGTTTCAGGCCCGTTTCTGAGTACCGAGTCGATAAAGAGGAAATTCTGAATTGGAAAAGTAATCAGTCGTTCGTTGGAAAATTGATGATGAAAAATAACAATTGAATAAAATGTAAACAGCACAGTATTGTGTAATATAAATTTGAATATTGAACCAATTTATTGAAACGGTGTTTATTTTATTTTGCGTATCTCTGCGTGTGTTTGACACATATTTCACTTGAAAGAACTTTCATTCTTTTACCCAGCAAATTTTATGAAATAAGAAATTTATGAATAATTCAAGCTACTTTACCTTTGCCTTATTACTCTTTCATTCCGTATTGATAATTTAAAAATGTTTTTAATACAATGGATGAAAGTATCTTCGTATTTGCTGTGGCAATACATCACTAATTCCTGTAGAATTCTTACGTATATACGGTCACGTAAAGCAATCAGTGGTAAAAACGCAACAGAAAGGGCTTCATTTCGAGCAGCCCTTTCTAGGAAAATGGTGTCTGAATTAAACATTCAATCAAATGAAAAATTGATTATTGATATTGCTTGAGGAACGTAAGCCAAGTTAATGGAGTTGCAATATCTTCTAGGTGGAATGTTTCTCCTTCAAAAGCAAATCAAGAATACAGCATTTTCTTCAGCTATTAATCGAATCCCTGTAATAATTATTAAAACGCTGGAAAAACTAAATTTTAACATAATAAAATTTAAATAATCTTTATTGTTCTCTGTCCTAACAGAGCGCACTTTGAAGATTTTTAGATCTCACTCTCAAATGGAAAAAGATCGTCCCTGAACAGACATTCGAAGCCCAGATCTTACTTTACTCCTTCACTTTGACTTTATTTTTAGCAGAAGTTTAGCTCAGTGTCAGTTGATCTAGAAAGTAGAAAGCTATTCGGAAAATTGCAGACAATTTGTCCTACAAAAAAGGCCGCCCAAGAGGAAAGGCAAGGGATTGAAGAATGTGATCACTGATATTAATGAAACAAACCTTAAACATAGAATTAGTTGAATCAGATTTAAAATTAGACAGTTCCCAAATATTTATTATTGAATGATAACTAATTACAGATTTTCATGCAAAATACAATTTTCATAAACACAAATAATCTAGATTTAAATAACAGTGTCTTATTTTTTAAATATTGTAATTCGTGTTACATTTTTAATATTTTGCATTACTTTTCGATTTACCAATAATAATAATTGGAATTGTTATAAATGCTTAAAAATCCGAAGTCTAATGTTAGCTACTGAGGCTAATAGCTTGTAGCTGTATCTAATAACGAATAAAATGTGGCGGAGATATAGACACCTGCGTACATTGACAATTTATTATTCAATGAAGGGCTAATTACTCTAAACTCTTATATTTTTATGTTTTTCGTAAATTGAACATATACAGTGAAAAACAATTTAAGCAGTATTTTCAAACCAAGTCAAAAAACACACTTATACATATACTGTGCCTCTAATATTTTGGGCACCGAAAGTAACAATCTTCGTAATCAATAATAATAATTAGACTGCGGATGTTTGTGCATTTAAGCAATTTTAAAATTACAAAAATCTATAAAATATAAAAATATAAATTTGCATAAACATCCGCAGTCTAATAATTAATAATAATAAAAGATTCGTCCTCAAAAAATGTTTCTCAATCTCAAATCATCCACTGTATTTTCTAATTACATTTCACAAAGCACTTCTTATGGAATCCGAAGCTTCGAATCCACGAATCTTTTGTTTCGGGCACGTTGCACAGTTCGCCCTTAAAATGGTTGGTATTTTGGTGCCGCGCGGGGAATCTTTATCGGAAGACGATACACGATTACACGAAAACAAGTTAATCTGTGAGGAAGGACCGAATAGGGGCGCATAACCGTCCGTGCCAAGAGTCGCACACGACGCCGGAATGTAAATGGGGAATTCGGTGAGATTCTTCTTCGTAATGAAGACTGTTATACTAGAAGTTGGTAGGCGGCGGGGCGCTTTGGCCCGCGCGTTTTACCGTGTTCTCGCGTTAATGCGATAAGAGGGAGTAGCCTCGGTCGAGTCTACCTATAATTTAAATTGTCCGCCTTTTCGTCGCTTCTTAATGCGAGACGATACTTAAAAGAGAACAATTGCACTGCGGCGCGGCGCGGCTCTCCGAGCTTCGTTTCAGCCATGACTGTAAGGAATTCACGTTCCGTTTCATCCATTATGGTGGTGGTCTATAGAAGTCGCATTGTCGATCTCATACCAGCTACAGCTACTGATACGCATTACGTGCGTCGAAATTAGTTTCTTCCTGGGTTTTAAATATTTTATAACCATTGTAGAATTTTCATTTTTTCCATAAAATGCAATTACGGCAGCAGTGAAATTATCTTTCTCTTAAAAAAAGATTTTTTTTTTTTTTTTTTTTTTTTTTTTTTTTTTTTTTTAAGAAAAATAGTGTATATGTTTCATTCCTCTGATGAGATTCAGGAAGATCTACAGATACTCAGACGTCTTTTACAAGCATGTTTACTGAATACCTATTCGCTTCTTCCCGAACGTTATATTTTTATTAATCTGCAGTAAAAGTATATTACAAACTCATCAATCATAGCGGAGATTAACAAAATTTTCCATTTTTAAATAAGTCGAATATGTTGTTTTGGCGATTAGGTTGTTTTGAATGGAACATTGTAAATCATAAAAAAGATAAGTATATGTAGCTATAACTCTAACTATTAATACTATAAATATTAGTATCTATGACCAAATTAACTCTTTGTACTATAAATCATCCATATTTTTCACGATTTTTATAAAGTGTACCTTATCTTTAATGACTTATCAGGTTACTGATTACAAAGGAAACATTTTTATAAAATTTGTGTCAGGAATTGAAACATCACTGTTATAGTCATGAAACGTAGCTCCAATTCAAGTCTTAGTTATTGTCCCATTCAACACCATAAGTGAGTATAATATAAAATAATCCTAGAACTATAGATAATAACCATTCAAGCTTACCTGTTCAATATTTTCATTATAGTTAAATATAGGCTCTTTTACTTAACATTTAATGTATAACTTTGTCTCATAAAACGATATAGGAAATCGAAGAAAATTTTGATTTTATTTTTAAAATTGCAACCGACGATTACTATTCTATTAAAAGTGAAACTGCAATGAAGTTTGCGTAAAATGACAAGGTAATAGCGTTACTATGCACAGAAAAATAACTTATATGTGCAATGTGTAATGCATTTAGAATTTGAGCAATATGATTATGCCATTCAAAACCTGACCTTTCATAGCACTTCTCCCCTACTAATTGATCAAACATTTTTATGTGGCGAGTGCTAAAAAGAAAATAGCAAAGTGTAAAGAATAACGAGAGAAGAATGTTCGACGCAACAATAAATATTAATACAGGGTGTATCAAAACTGTTGCGAGTCCTTGAAAGAGATGATTCCTGAGGTGGTTGTAAACAACTTTTTTCAGCAAAATTGCGCCTAGAAGCTTTGTTGACCAGATATTGGCAAAAACACTCGACCAATCAAAGCGTAAATACAATAGTCGAATTTTGGCGTGGGGCTAAACTGTACATAGTATTGGATCACCATTGTTCGCGCCGGAATCAATCCGCTGTACTCGCTCTGTAATTGGTTGATGCTTTTGTTAATAATTCGTTAACAAATCCCCGCTTAACATTTTCGCTAAGGAAAAGGTTGTTTAAAATAACTTCAGGAACCACCTGTTTCAAGGGCCTGCAACATTTTTGTTACACCCTGTATAAACAGCGTTTATTCTGAACTCTCTAGGGTGAAATAGATTCCTACGTCCCCGGTCTCGGAGGCTTCTGGCTACAGATAAGATAGCCGTTCCGTATAGGTAATATCCAGTGTTGGAGTTACAGCGGCCTTTATTTAAGATTCGAGCAATAAGGATAACAAAGGGATATATGTATACATAGGTTGCTCACTCAGACGATGTTGTAGTCTCCAGTGGGAATAATCTATAGTAAACTTCAATTTTCAATCTCGAACGATTTCACCGTTTCTCAGGAAACACGTTTCGAAAATATATTCCAGCTGCTCGTACGACGTAAATGTTACTGTTATTAGATCTTCCAAAATTATAAAACTGTATATTTATACACATTTGTGAAGACTTTTTCAAAATACTGAATTGGTGTTCCTTCATACGTTTTGAAAATTTCTAAAAAATTACTCAGACGATTTCAATTTCTAGACTAGAAGCCAAATTTGTTATTTAACGATATTACTATTAGAAGTATAATCTTATTAAGAATACTTTATGCAGTGCTGACATCTTTGGTAAAAATGTTCTATTCATAAATCGTTCTTTTTTCAAGCGGTGAATTGCTGATGAGTCACATGTCTCTTATTTTTTTAAGCATAGGTAAAACGTTGTATCGATTTTATAGAGTTGTAAAAACAGTTTGATTTACTCATCACAATTGAAAGTTACACAAATTGATTGCATAATATAAACTCAATTTAGTTGTTCAAAGGACAATTTAGCCAAGAAGGATGGATAGAGTACTGCTTGGAAACTATGCTAAAGTTCACAAATTTTGATCCTTTAAGATCGTTGCGCAAGCAGCGATCGAGACGAATATCCTCGATCCTCTCAACATCTAAGCAGTGTATTTGAAATTCGTGAATTCTCGGTATCAGCTCTCCTCACAGTGCTCTTGGATATTACTAACAATAAGCATTTACCATACTCTACATAGAATATAGTGCTATACGAACTAGTATTTATAATAGTTATGCAGGTATGGGAATAAAATTATGTTGTACTTTCCATTCTCATTCTATACGATAAAATCATATTTTGTATTTAAGTTTAAGACCGTGCCAAACAATTTTTTAATTCGTCGACGACCTTATAACTATATGCATTTCTAAAGATACATAAGTCTTTTTTACGTTAAGCAATCCTAAGACTAAAAAACAATCCTTTGTGTCGGTTCATTTCCGTACCTTTTTCTTTTTTGGATAACTAATGAACAGTAATCGTAATTAAATTATAGAAGAGAAACATCCTGTGATGTATGGAGTCACGCTCGGTATTAATTGAAATGAATTTCATTTCGCTAACGTAGAGTAAACTTTAACTTACATAGATTTTATTATTATACTACAACCTATTCCATCTTACACGAATAAATAAATTATTGCGTTATAAATTTATAGAACTTGAGTTACGTGGAAAAAAACCTTTGTACAATTAAATATGACCTAACATTAATTAAAGTGCTAATATAATGAAAGTATTACGCAGACTTTTAACATGAAACGTAAATTTAGTAAAATAAAAATCTTATAAAAGAAGCTAAAGGCATGGACTACAAAAAAATTGCTAAGTAAACGACTAAGTAAAACAGTTAAGGTGATTAAAGGATGATATTGTAAAGCAGTTGAAAGCGGTGAAGAGTGGAATACCTGGGGAATATAATGTTCTGCATTATGCACGCTGTGCTACAAAATATTTGACATTTACTTATGCGAATTGTGAATAAACAATGTTAGTACAATGGATTTCACATACTGTGTATTTTTAATGAATGCAAATGGTTGTTCGAACACACAATTCGATAACCGTTAATTTCACATTTATATTATTGTAATCAAGAATTATTTACATTAAGCCTTTACAAGTATTCGTAAAGATTAAAAGAAATTCTAATTTTCTTAAATTTCGCGTGTAGCCGTGAAATTTATTCAGTCCTCCCTAAATATATTGTTTTGGCGGTTTCGCCGGACGAAAAGCGTGTTATGGGGCCGCGGACGATTGCGAAAATCTTTGAATACACCTACTCGATAGAGTCGGTCGTTTATAGTCTAAGAAATCTCTTTCTCTAGTAGGAAAAGTGAGACGTCGGTGTGACTTTAACGAGCAAGTGGAACGGTGAATTCGGGATCAAGAAAATATCTTGGCTTCCCAGCCAGATACTATCCAGCTTTTCCGTATCAGCGAGTAAACGACCTCGAACCGACCGTCCTCTATTTCATGTCCGGAGGAAAAGTTTCTGTTCCGTAGCAGCCGCAGCCCCGCAGTCGATACCTTTGGCTACGAGAGGGAAGTCTTTCTAATACTGAAAGATGTGCATCCTATCAACGAGAACCCTCTCGAATTTTCGACGAGCCACGTGTGCTTTTTCCTTTCCGTCGCAACACATTTTTCTTTTGACTTTCTGCAGACGAATTAGCCTGTGCGCAATGATTCCAAAGCGAACCAACCGAACCACGCTTGGGTAAATGTACCAGTAGTTGCCATTACAAGATTCATTTCTCATTCTAATTATTGTTGCAGTTTGCCTTTTTAATAAGTAATTGTGCTCACCTTTAAACGAATTCAGCTTAAGAATATTGATAAGTTATCATATAATAAAGTTTTATTTTTTAAAAATTAAACCCTCCGAATTGCCCAAATATTGAGTTGAGCCCAATTTTTTTGCCGTGAGACTTGAGATGTTCTACATTGAGGACCGATACTTGACTATTTTAATCGGTGTACATAATCAAAATAAAAGAATCTATAAAAGTAATTGACATAATTGTATATTTTCGCCACCTTCAAACCAACAGGCCTCACGATTTTAAATAAATTGTAGGTTGTCGATAATTTAAAAACTGAAGTCACTTGATGAAAAGAGAAGTAATAAACGAATGAAATGTCAAAGGAGTTCAAATGTAGGAATTCTCGTTCGAGTAACGAAAATGATCTAGAACATTGTAGGTTCTTCATCTCGTGAACCACTTGCGAACAAAGCTGTTACGACTCACGTTATTGATTCCATTGTGGCGATATGGTAACAATGTGTTATCTCATCCATTCGGCGCAGTCATTTACAATCAAATCAGATGCGCGGCGCGTTACGGTTTTTCGCATAATCGAGTGGCGTTTCGACAACCGAGGGCGCGGCGCGCCGGTTCCATGAACGTGCGACTTCCCCTTTGTCCGCAGATCAGATAACGCTAATTACACCAGTACATTACACAAGTGGGGGCTCTGAAATAACGAGTACGCGGCACCGGTCCACGTTTTACTACGGCAATGCCTATCGCGTAACCTAGACGCGGCTGTCCTAATTACGTACGGCCCGCCGGACTGCCTTCTTGCTTGCATCTAAACACCTTCATTACCACTCAACTGCTCCATAAAATACACCCCCTCTCGCCACGCCTTTTCCAAATGGCCGTTCGGTATAGATGTTCAACTCGATCCTCTCAATTCTGCGACTCCGTTTCTTTCCCTAACGAGGGATCCTTTGGTTCCGCCGTGCAAATCGATCGTTAACATTCCTAATTTAGGAGGACGAGTTCATCATTTTCTACTGTTATCCTTATCAAATTCACTGAAACATCAGTAAGTATTTTGTATTATATGGCTCATTTTTGTATTATTTCTCGATACAATTCTCTTGCCTTTTAACGAATTTGGCTCATCGACTCACTGTTGATAGAAACTGCAGAAATTGCATTTTGAAGCATTGCAACGTGTCTTGAAGCATCGATTGAAGCAAACTTAACGCGTTTAAGATACCTGTAAAATTCGCGAAATACTTTCAACTGAACTCATTTCTAACTAGACTCGAGCCACTCACTCGATTGTGAAACTGTTCAGACTCCGTTGGTTTATAAATGTTTCATGTAAAACGGCGTTGTTATCAATACATCCTTGAAATAAGAAATAGGAAATAGTTATGGAATCCGTGGAAATAACTGAAACGTGAAATATTTCATTTCCTTCGAACATTAGCAGAAATAGGAAATACTATTTCCTCAATGAAGTAGACACACATCAAAATAACAAATGCAAAACAATATTTCATTGAGTAATTATCCTGAAATGAAATATTTTATTTCCGATGTTCTCTACCACTAAACCTATTTGAAATACCTATTTTCCCCAGCACTGCTTTTTACACAAAGAATTTTTACACAAACAAAGAATTTGAGTTTAAATAAGTGTTCATTATTTTTCAAATATCGAAGTTTATGTTACATTTTTAATAGTTTGTGTAGTTTCCCATTCATGAATAGTTTCGTAAATTTATGCATATCTGGAATTGTTATAAATGCATGAAAATCTGCAGTCTATTTATGACCTAATACCTCGATTTTATAGAAAACTCCACTACTATTAATATTTATTCTTTCTCTTTCTAATAGTTCACTTTCTTACATTGATTTATCTTATTACACTAAATACTTAGTTTGTGAATCACACTATCTAATGAAACTATGCAATGATCCATTATTAATACAGGAAATGTCACACGATAATTATTTACAGTCATAATTAGTTTATTCGAAAGACATAACGAAGTTCACGGACCAATAGATAATGTGCAGCGAAGGCTAAGACAAATATGTTGAAAAATAGTGCAATCTGAATCTCGACGAATGCCTAAATAAATTTTCCAAATACATTCTGCATGATTAATTGACTTACCTCGTATATTTCCTTTGATTTATACACGAATGTCAGGTGAAGTAAGTGAAACACATTAATTACTGGAATACACTGAATTTCTATGAACATTCTGAATGAAAAATGACTAAGTGGCGACTAAATTCAATGAAAAATATTGAGTCGATGCAACTTGACAAATTTCATTCATCGGAATGATTTAAATGTAAAACCCTGAAGACTTATAGCAGTTTAGACACTTTATGACATTTATATGGTAACTAATGTAACTGATAATTACTTTATGTTAATTTAAAAAAGGTTACTGTAATTATTTTTGAAAAGCGTCTAGTTCGTCTTTGCTAATCATTTATATTTATAATACGGTGCATATACACATTTCTAAAAACTAATGTATTGCATTCATGACGAGGTAACATCTAAACATAACATTAAAAAGAAGGCATCTGAGCTATTTCATCGGTTCAATCGCGCGAAATTAAATTTTTCACGTTTAATGGGCACCCTTTTTGAATTAAAGCTCTGTCAAAGAACAAATTACCAACGCATTCAGTGATTTCGAAAATAGGAGGCAAATTACTTTCAACCGTAAATAGCTGTAGAGTTTGAAGCACGTTGCGTGATGAAAAGCTTTTTCATATAAACGCAGCTAATTTCCAAGAAGCAATTCTAAGATAGCGAGTGTAAGTGCTTTATTAATCGCACAAATTTTCCACAAACGAAAACTCCCTCGGATTTAATGATAAATTCAACAATATATGGAATGATATAAAAATTTATTGAATCGTAAAAAAATATGTTGTGTTGTAAACGTGTAAGTCGAGATCAATTTGTATTATGTTATAAAAACATTGTAAAACTTTTCTTCAATTACGGGACAGGAAATTTAAAAGTTGTTTGTGCTCATAATGAGATGCAAACGTACCACAAAAATACGCTGTGTGTCTAAAAATACACAGTTTCTTTTTAAAAAACTAAGCTGTTTTTCGGTAAACATTCAGAATAAATAAAATAAAAATTAAATGTTTATTTCATTAGCAGCTATGGTTAACAAAATATAAAGTCCTTTTGTTTTACTTTTCAAATAATCTTAAATTCTTGAATACTAGTAGGGAGCAAGTAGAAAAAGCCTCGTTGAGTCAGACGCACATTTCATTCATCATATGAGAAATTGTATCTTTCATTACCTTTCTCAGTATCTTTCAATTAATACAGTAATTAATTAATTAACTTAATTTTCCGTCTCAAATTATCGTCAATTTTTATTAACCGGGGTTCCAATTATTGAATGCATTAGATGTTTTAATCACTTTCAACTAATTGTGGGCATTTAATATTAGAAATATTAAATTGAATAGTTAAGGTTCTACTACATAAGTGCTAGAAAGAATTGTTAATAGTTATTAATTTTCATATTATAATAGTTGCAAATCAGTGTCTTATATGAAGTAACACTGCAATAGAAATGAAGTATTTTTGAAGATTTTATTGCACTTGTAATTAAAGAATCATGCTACGCTATCCTTGAGTTCAGTAATTTTTCTGCTGCGAAATTGATACTCAAGTATTGCTGCTGAAATATCTTCGGGAATGCGCACATATGCAAGAATATACGTTCCAACCGGCAAAGAAACATCTTTTCAGTTTCTCGTTTTAGCAATCGGTAGACTGAGCCGAAGTCTACAGCACCCCCTTCGTCCCCTCCTTCCCCCACTATCCATGGCCTCGCGATTGAACGTGAGTCCAACATCAGAATAAAACCACGACGAATACTACCTCCATCACGTTAACGTCCCTCTTCCATCTTCCATCGTAGAGACCATTTATTTCGATCTTAACCAATGTCTTTTCAGGCTTCTTTTCAAATTGCCACGATACGATTTGGGCATTCCATAAAAACTCTAATAGCATTGATATTGCATTATATTTGTCCGCAAAATAAATAGATGGATCTAAAAAAAAAATACGACAATACGCTTCGAAATTTCGCGGATCATCTACAGTCTACAGGATAGCTAAATTCGGTTTTATCAATTTGCTGCATATATGCAGCAACAAATGGAGCGTATGCGAAGGAATTGAAGCATTCCATGAAAACTTGTTAACAGGTATTTGATTAGTTTTATTTTATTGAAAATTTTATTGGAAAATACGAAGATTACATTGTTCATCAAAGTCAACACGCTTCTACTGATATCGACTAGTTTTCAGTAGCTTTTAACAAATGTCAGTTTCCATCATTTTCGTCGTGTTTTTGTGAAAATAGGATCAACGGATCAGTGGAATTTTCTCCGCAAGATTGAAATCTAACACGACATAAATTAAATTTTACAATAATCTCAGTGATCCTCAACCTGACGTCCAGTCCACAGCACGCCGTGCTCTAATTCTGACGTCCATTTTAGAGCACGCTGTGCTTTAATCTAGCCGTCCATTTTATAGCACACTGTGCCCTAATCCTGACGTCAAGTTTAGAGCACACCGTGCAATGTTGAACAACGGTTGTTTCACCGCGAAAAGTCATAATTTCGATAATTTTTGTACTATATAATTGTTAGTTGTTTTATATTCTTTATAATCTTTATATAGATTATTTAAATTTTATTTAAATATTATTGAAAGATTATTTAAATAGCATAAAATGTACAGACAAATCTCTAAGCTCTACTGCTATTAGAAATGTCGTTTAACACTCGATACTTTTTCTTTTCGTGAAAGTTAATTATTTTACATATCACGGATTTTGTATACAAAAGTGAATACTTTAATTTTATAATAGAAACGTTTACAAAAGCATTGATAAGACATCCGAACAGACGCACTTAGTAATTAATGTTGCAACGCATTTGATTGATTTTTTAAGTACAACCTTCTAGATTGATATGTATTGATCGAAATTTCACTTCTATTTTACAGTACAGGATCAGATCTTAAACTACGGTAAAAATCATGCGCTACTTTTTTCAACTTTTTGCACAATTTGATTTTGAGCAGACTCTTCGCAAACGGTTTACAAACAACGCTCGGCGCAACTTGAAAGGACTACCTAGCTCTCACTGAAAAATTGTTGATCTTTAAACGAGTATGACATTATAGAGAAAGAAGGTACAGTAATGAGTTGGCGCGGAAGTTTATGCAAACACACATTTTCAAGACCGTAGAAAAAATAGTCAACTCAAATAAAAGTGACCTGCACATTCTAAATATTATAGCATGTATTTTGTTTTTTATATTTCATGAGTTTTGCATCTATGCATATCGTTATATATGTTTTAATATATTCAAAATTGCCATAAATGCACAAACTTCCGCAGTCTAATAATGAGTCAAGGATCATTTTGAACGATGAAGCACTTACTTTCGCCTCCATAAATGGATTTCTAACAATTTTTCTATAAAATTTAGTTTTTGATTTATACACTTTCAATTCGAAACATAATTTTTGCCGCTTCGAATTTACCTATGGCATTGTTTTCACACCTTCTGTTACATTCTGTGCAAACAGTCTCGATATACACCACCACTCGGAAACAATGTTTCCAAGTGCACGCTAGGCTTTGCATTATCGTGAAAGTGTGCGACGAGGATGGAAACGTATCCGGCGTGATAAAGATCGACAGATGGCATCAGGCAAGGGAACTCTGAATACAGTAACGAATAAAACAGCAGCAGAAATGGTCACGGACCGAGCCGGAAGTGACAGTCTGGCAGCCTAGCAAGCAGGCAAAGGATTCGAAAGGTCCTCTTGGGAGCTTGCACCGTCCCCGCGCGCGATCTATCGCCCCATTGACCGCTGCTCCATTATCTGGATAGTAATGCCGTAACCCCCGTACCTGTAACCCGGCCGTCTGTGCGTCACTCCCATCTCTTATTTCCTTGGTAAGCCGCCACCTTTCTTGGTTTATCGAAGGAACCCTTTGTTAGGAGTGCCGGCGACAATGTCGGGGTATTCTCTTGAACTGAACCACTGCTTCATTGCTCCCGAGAAACTTCACGGTAGTGAATATCTACTGTGAATCAAAAACTCCTAGTTCTCGCTGTGCTGTTTCAGCGTCAATTCTATTTTGATTATTTTATGTGTAGGTACATAAGAAAAGCTTAAAGATTCAGTGATAATTTTGAGCTTCGATAATTATTCAATGGCAGTTTCTTTTACCATCTGGTTTGTTTCTGGGAAAAATATGCGAAGTTCAATATTAATATTTAGGTTCCTTATTCCTTGAATTTATATTACAAATTTATTGTTTATATTCATAAAAACACAATAGTAACAAAAATGGTTTTATTCCGAATTTTTAAAAGTAACGTAGCAGAGTTAAGTGTGCTTCGAATTTGTGTTTAAAGCGAATTAATTTATTCAATAATTGAAATTTTACATTTTTTTATTTATTTTAGTATATTTAACTTGTCTGCTATATTTTTGATTGTGCGATGGAATTTCAGTTGTCTGAGTTTCTGTCATTTAAAAGGTTTCAACAAATTCAACCCTGAGAAGATTAAAAATAAAAGACTGAGCAATCGAAAACGTGTTTCAGTATGACATGAATATTGAAAGGATTAGTAGGAAAAGTCAGCTAAAGTGAATATTAAAAGAATCATCCAGATTTCGTTAAGTATGAACTAATTTCGGCGAGTTATGCTCGCAAGTTTGCTTCAACGGACTTATCAAAGTCTGAATAGCGAATTCTTCCAGTTTCCTTGTATAGCTAGCGAAACAACAAAGAGAGATGAAAGAAGATAAAGTTCATTTACAATTGGAAGAGGTACTGTTATCAGTTCAGTAATGCCACAGCGTAGTATTCATAACTCCGAACTTGTCGCGCTTTTACTTTACCTTCTTATGATCTTGCATTTACCTTCACTGCCGCTTTTCTTGGTTTATCGGAGCAATCCTTTGTTACAAGTGTCTGACAATCTCGAAAGGGCGTTCCAGATAGAATTACCCGGGAATGGATACGGAGTCACAGTTTTCCTCAAACGCGTTCCAGCAAAAGCCAGTCGGTCCACCACTTAACAGAATAAAGGGCAGATCGTACGTTCACCCTCTTCTGGCATCTTTGCAATAGTAATTTTAATCCTATTTCTTTCGATTCTGTCGTACACCTAGTATAGTTCTATTCGTTTATTTCTAATAATGACTGCAAGTTCAATGAAAATTTCTCCAAACAGTAATTAATCTTAATGTCCGTAATTAAAAAACACGAGCTTATAAAAAGTGATGCAATTATATTCAGACATAAAAAATAGATTCTTTATTTAAAAAATATTCTCTTCTACTAGTTTTACTGTTTATTTCATTCTTCCGATTATATCTACAAGAATTCGGTTGTCGCAGGTGTTTTGTCTCAATCTTTGTTAAATGACTAATGACATACGGTATAATTAACGGGAAGGGCGCGTTTTCATTCCTTTTCTCTGACTGTTTATCAGAAGGATCGTATTACGTTTTAATGCATACCTTATAAAATATCGGATGCAGCGCGGAAGCAGTCACAGTGCCATCAACATAACTCGAACACGACATGACCGTATTGGAGGGATCGAATATTCCGAATTTAGCTAGGATTATTACCCACGATTTCAAATATTCCCACCATAACGTCTCAGAGTTTATGTGAAATTTTTGCACGGCAGCGACGCAACCGGAATTTCTAGCAGCAATATTATCATATCTGAATCGTTCTTTATACGATACCGCGCATCATACTCCCATCTTTAGGATCTTTATCGATTTGTCGGACAACATCGTTCGGCAAACCAAGCGTAATCGATGCTATCACGAGGTTCGTCGTACGCAAAAGTTATTTGGCCGGTGGTGCGGCTAATTCGTTTTGTCGCGTTTTTCGACGCTCGTAAATAACGGAAACAATAAATAACGAAAGTTCCACTGGAAGCGTAAGTCATGTAGACGATTGGTTCTTGGCCAATTACCAAGGAAGACACATTTTTGCCAAGCGACAATTTACAGCAGAAATCTTGGCGTTATTTGCAGAAACTGATAATATATTCTTCGGACTTCTTACAAAACGATGTACGCTATTTTTTGTTTGACAAAGAAGTTAGAAGGAGATGTATCTGCGGCTGTAAGGCAAAACGACGAATATCACATTTTCAACAAATTCTAGTTTCCGCCTAGGATCCAGAAAGTGAAATTCATATTTTTATTTATTTAATGATAAACTTTAGTTACAATCTTAGGAAAAAGCTAATCAATTTACAAGATATTAATAAAGCTTCTTCTTGTAAAGAAAACCAATCAGGAATGACGATCGTTTCTCATAAAATTGTTTATTGTACTTGGTATGCAACTGTTAGCTACTTCACTGTTAATTTTGAAATGTATTTCTCAATTTTGCATTTTCTCATAAGAATTGAAAGTTATATAGGGTCATTCGGGGTAAAAGGACGCAGCGGGTAAAAGTACGCAGTGCCGTTTTCTCTGAGGGGGGTGAGAGGACAGGGACGCTGGCTCGTCAGGATTGAGTGCGCGTGGGTCGCCATTTTGGGTCAACGCCTGTTGAGCGGTGCGAGTCGCGATTTCTGAATTAAAAATAAAAATTAAAAATTATCGTGTTATTTCAATCTTTTTCGTACCAGGGAAAAGTTTGTGGACGTATTATTTATGTATTTTTAGAGGTAAGTTGTTTTTGTTGATTTTATATAGTTATTGAACGATTTTTTCCAGAATAACATTTTAACCTAATTTTACTGGAATTCAAACTAGTACGAATTGTTTTGGTTATCGGTCAAATGGGGTAAAAGGACGGGGGTAATAGTACGCACTGGTATTTAGGTTACTTTCTACTTGTTTTTGAACTCTTAATAATATTTGGAGTAAAAACATATCTGCTCTGATAAAGGCTTGAGCATAATTTCGTTTTATTGAATCTATGAAAAATTTGATAGTTTCCTAAATTTGAAATTCCTAATTTCTATTGTTTTTGTCATCTTTAGCTTCATTTATTAAAAATAATATAAAAATATGTTCCATCTGTGTATTATTTGTTCATTTTCTTTTACTACACCTGAATGCATACTTTTACTCTACATGCGAACTTTTATCCACACGACTGCGTATTTTTACCCACATGTCGGGGTAAAGGTACGCAGTCTGACCAAGTCACTCTTTTGCTTAGTTTAAAAAAACCGTTTGACCTATCATCAAATACTCGTTACATTTTATGAGTCTATTAAATATGCTACCGATAGCGCAAAAAAGTGTTCCTAATATCATGGTAGTTTCGGCTCAGTGAAGCAAAAACAAAAGTGCGTCCTTTTACCCCGAATGACCCTATACAATAGAAAATTCATGAGAGGATTCTGATCAATATTCAGAGTCTACATTTTCAATGTACCATGAGCTAACTGACAGGATTAAGCATGATATAATCAAAATTAAAATTAATTGTTAGTTGTGTGCGCGTTGCAAACTAGCGCGAGGAATAATTTATTACCATCGGATTGCGGATGCTTATGCATTTATGATAAGTGTGAACGTCCAGAAATAAATATGTAAGAATATGCACAAATACAAATATACATATATGAAGTACATAAAAAATGGTATGCATGTTATAATATTTACAAGATAAGACATAAAACTTTTATTCTAGTTCCAATTTTCTTAGCTATGGATTTGCATAAACATTCGTTTCATTAACAATAGCTGTAAGATGTGCAATAATGACTATTCTCGATTTCTATGCGATTTTACTATGAAAAAGTATAATATTTTATAAAATAAAAGTTTAATCCAATTTGAGTACGAATTTCCATTTTCATACGCAATGACACGATCACATATTATTTTATACGTAACTTTCAATCACTGTTTTCCTATATCTCGAAAGCTTTTTGCAAAATTGACGGTTCGCATAATATCAGTTATTATAACAGAGGCACATAGAATTATGAAGCGAGGGATAATCGATAAATACATACATGTCGTCTTTATTTTATGTAAAAGTCGAAGTAATAATGTGCCAGTTAACATTGTGACGGAAGTTTTAACTCCGATGGCTGCGCGTAAATGGCGGAGCTGAGTAAAATGAACATAAACAATATGCGCCATGAATATTGTAAAGATAGGTGGTAATACTTTTGCGGGCTTCGTGAAATTTGGCAAATGTTGCTTGCGGTTCTCGGGGAATGCAGTAAGTTCGTAGCCACAGGGATTCCCGAATTAATTAGGGGCTCGCTTGTGATTTCTTACCAAAGTGGGTTCTGACACAGTAGTAATTAAATTATGTACGGTTATTTCGTCTATTGGAATAAAAAAATTCTTTGTCTATGATAGGAAATAACGTACTGAACCGAACTCTGACGTTGCGTGTATCTTCGTTCTGTTCGCTTATTTTTTCGCTGAACAGTCTTACAAAATCATATCAATTGAATGTTAATTTAAACCAATTCGAGGAAGAATAGTATAGAATAAATTTTGTTATGAAATATTAGCAAAACTAACTACGATTCTATCCTGGAAGAAATATTTAAGGATAATATTAATCCGTTAAGAAAAGACTTCATTTATCAAAATTCTAATGCATTTATTATACACTCAATTACCTCGAGATGGTCATTTCATTGTCAGAATGGCAATAAAAAAAGTAATGGCAAAGCTGAGACGTATTCCAACAATGATTATTCTATGTTGAAATAACTAATGTTAAATTTCGTCATGAATTTACTTTTCCAATATCATAATATATTTCACGTATTGTTTATTAAGGAACATTTGCTGAATCTGAATCTTGCTAGTCTTTATTGAAAAGTACGAATTATACAATTTGAATTTATACAAAATAATAATTTTCGAAGCTACCCTCGCTATAACCATATTAACTTCCTTTTATGTCGGATTCAAATGAACCAATTAACTTTTAATATCCCGAGAATATAACTGAATATTTGATTTACTGAATGGGTATCTCTGTAGACTGAAATTCTGCGAAGTGAAAGATTAATGTGGTCCTGAACAACCTTTACCGTCTATAATTAATATTTTTTGCACGAATGTTCAGCATAATAAACTGCATACCTCTTAATCATTCTCATAATTTAATAAAAACATCAATCAATGCTCATCATAACAAAACAAGCGATTAATTATTTTTTTAACTAAGAAAGAACGAAGATTAATCTCTCCAACGAGCTGCAATTAATGATTTGCCAAGAAATCTAAGGGGGTTTGAAAAATTATAATCATTCTTTCGAGGAATTTACCATTTAAGTGTTTTATCGACGACATTGACGAAGAAACAGTGAAACAAACAGAGTAGCGGCGAATTACTTATTTGTAGATCTAATACACAGAGCCATAGGATAAGTGCAGACCTCGGAACAGGTGCAGACAGACCTTTCGCCTAGCGAAACGCTGTTAGCAGGCTGATCACGTAGCCAAGGAAATCTCAACAGATAGAAGTCGAGGCATGGGGTTGCAACGGTTGAGCAACCCAGATGGGAATACACCTTTTCATTCTCCGATCTAGTAAACGTCCGGCAGTTCAACCCTATCACGAGGGAGGTGCCGTTGTCAGCGAATTTCAGAATGAGCTCCGTAAGAACTCCATTGCATTCAAATCTTCACCTTTAAACTTGTCACGTCACCATCATTGCATGCGCAATAAACCCATTGCTGTTTGCCTTTGGGACACGTTACATGGTACCACGATTTCTACCTGACCTTATCGAGAGATTCTGAGCGCAACTGATGAATGGAGGTACGATATGTTGCGAGTACTTTTGGTTCGAATTCTATACGAATTAGAATTACATTTTGCGACGTTTGAAATGAAATGAAAATTAAAAAGCTAGCGCCGAGGCGATATTGATAGATGTACAGCTTTTTATAAGCTTCGGAGTGGAAGAAAAGGGTAGGAGATAAGCCTTAAATGGGTAGGTATATTTCATCTGAGGCGGAACAAGCACATTGTAAGATTGCGAGAATGCAATATTTGGACAATGAAGATATTGGATAACGCGCGAGTGGCCTGGAAACATTTATTTTAGGGGAAATATCTAGTGTTGGAACAATGGATATTATATAGGATCGTTCTAAGCAGAAAGAACAAACGTACGATCCATTTAGGATCCCCCTATTGTCCCTTAAATTTTTTCACATACCCATATCTGTTATGTGTACACACAGACACATATTTATATTCTTATATAAATAGCAGTTTATTAAAGTTAAAAATAGAAAGATGTTTTCAAATGCCACGCAGCGTACTTTTTTTCAATAAAATAACAGAGGAAAAATGAGTTCTTTAATTATGAAGAACTTGCTAAATAAAGCAACGGCACTAACGAAGCTTTTCAATGGTTCGAAGACTTTTGTGTTTGTCTGTCTTCGTTTATTAAACATCAATATTTGGTAATAGAAAGCTACTCGGAGCTCAGGAGTCGAGGTACAAGCCTCCTGGCTCAACTGCCAAGTATCACCTAAAATAATTTAACCTGTATTTGTTACACTCTGTATAAACGTCTACGTTTACCTAACGCTTTTTCCGTGCTTCTACACGTAAGATTGATACGGCTTTACCAGAAACTCTTAGATCACCTTGTATACTTGACGCATCGAGACTCCAATAAAGATGTCAGACATATTTTCCGGGTTTATGATCGTGATTGATTTTCCAATATAACCAGAACGTGTCTGTAAGACATTACTCAAATCAAACGTAGATAAGATACAGCCGCGGCAACCATGGGCGATTTATAACGAGACAAATACAGATGGTGAAATTTTCGAAGCGTGAGACGTCGGAAAAATTTTTCCACCTTTCGACGAGTTTCCACCCTCGATCTTTGTCGCGCGTGGAACAATAACTGGAAATCGAGTGAGAAAACGTCCGTTTAGCATCTCACCTATGCATTTAACATATTTTGTGTATATATTTTGGCTAGGGAGATTCATCTATACTTTTCATAAATTTAAATTTTTGTCATGATGCCTTAATACCAAGCCATAAATTAGATCATACTTCAGTAATAGGTACACAGCGGATGTTTATGCATTTATGGCAATTTTACAATTGTAAAAACTCATTAGAATGCTCAGAGATATAAAAATACATAAAATATAAAAAATAAAATACATTTTACAATATTTATTTATGATTCTGTTGCAGTTATACATATGTCTCTAAAAGTATGAATTTGCATAAATGTCCGCAGTCTAGTAATAAGATTAGTATTTACCAGTCTGTCATGTATAATTTTTTATTATTTTTAGTTTATTTTGATTTTATGTCTCTCATTTTATTTTGTCTTTTCTACGATATGTCTTCACGCACATTAATGTAAAAATTTGAATTATTTGCCGTAAATAAATAAATAAATAAATAAATGAACGTGTTTGTTCGTGGTTCCTTAAAAATGAGAACAATCGCAATGTCTCAAAATAGAAACTAGATACACGCTTCGAGTGACTTTCATAACCAGTGACACAGTTATAAATGCAATTAGAATACTAATTAGGTCGCAAAACTATTTCGATCGAGGCAACCAATCGGTGTATATTTTCATAAATTAGAATCTAATTTTCCGCGAATACGGTGCGTTCCACCAACAAAAAGAAATCACGAAACCAGTTTCAGAAAATTAAGATAGTGATATAACGAGATACGTCGAGATATCGCAAGGGAATACGAACCACGAGCGTTCCAATCTAGCAGCTCGAAAGGCGAATTCGAAGCGTAAATTGTTAGCAGTACTTTTTCAACTGCATACAATGAAGTTTCGCTTTCTATAATATACGAAATACTTTCCACCGATGTAATGGGTCGCTTAATGAAGTGTTGAATTACTGGCAACGGACATTTCGCGACTCCAACAAATTTTCTTGTCAAGGCAATACAAACTAAATACGGTAGAAAAGTAATTTTCTCCCTGGCGTGTTTAAGTAATGAATCCGTGTACGACGAAGTTTAAATAAACGAAAATGGAGCGACGGTTTAAAATTTATTTTATCAATGCTTTGCATGACACTGACGTTTTCTTATAAGGCGGTGCATGAAGTATTGGCAGCGAGATGATGCACCAGTACCTAATTCTCAAATCGTGACCGGATATTTAAATGGAAAGTATCGAGGCTGTTGCATGCATAAGCTCCAGGAATTCTGACCAGATTTAGCTTTCTGTGAAGTTATATTCAAAAAAAGAATTTGTTTATAAAAATGCACAAAATTATTGAAAGTATTACGGTTATTTTATATGAATAATTATTGGAAGTATTACGGTTATTTTGTTAATTTACTCTTGAAAGATTTTT
Source organism: Perdita meconis (assembly GCA_030770465.2). Classification (NCBI taxonomy): domain Eukaryota; kingdom Metazoa; phylum Arthropoda; class Insecta; order Hymenoptera; family Andrenidae; genus Perdita; species Perdita meconis. The sequence continues at coordinate 13,123,091 of JASKOS020000003.1, read as the reverse complement.
ATTTTTCGAGAAATCGGAATAGTATAAAAATTATTGTCTTTTCATTCACTTCTCATTGTATTCGCTTTCTGTTAATTATTAGTTCTTCTGATACTTTATTTTCCTTTTCTAACCGCTTTACTGATATTTATCTATTTCTGTTGGGCGAAACTTTCTCTCCAGCAGAATATCTGTATTGGAGATTCGCGAGTTGCGGCTAGTCAGGACTGTTGAGGGGCAACTTCTACTGTACTACCTGACTTGCTGCACTTCGAAAGTCATGCAGTTGTATGCGGACGTGTCAAAGTACGTGAGAAACTCGGAAGGTGGGAATTGATATCTCCTTGATCGCTGATCGCGAAACTGTCCTGCCCGAAACTAATAAACTCTGGAATAACACAGTTGGCAAAAAGGTAACGTGGTCTTATCTTTCATTATATAAATGGTACCACTATTTCTCTATTTCTCTGCCAAAGCGCTTCGACGTAGACATATAAATTTGTCAATTTCTAATACTTTTTGTTTTGCCGAGTTTAAATAATTTCCACATAGACACGTTTTTTATTAACAAATGTTGTTCCGGATACAAATTGTAAATCATAACGAAGCTGAGAAGTTTTAGTATCTCCACAGTAAACATTTCTTTTCTTTATCATTCTTTTTTTTATTAGATCTCTAGTTTACATTAGCTCCTTTTGTGCTTTTTCTCGTGATTTGTATACACGGTGGATATTGATTTCGCATCCAAGCACTGGAAATAAAAAAATATAGCACTCCGATTGTGTATAAAACATTTAGAGGGACGCCTATAGAAAATTTCGAAATTTTCTAACTAGACAGACGGTTTAGTCACTTCAAGAATTTTTAAAGTCGATAAAGACTCGAGAATTCTGTGTAACGTGTTAGGAAAACGAAAATCTAAGGCGATGAGAAAAAATAATGAACAGAGATCACTTTTAACCACTGCTAACTTGTTAGCCTACTCCATCAACTTTAATACCTTTTAAGCTTTGTCCATTAATATAGTGACTGAAAATAAATTTCCTGTTTACCAAATTAGTAAACATGATAAAATAGCTTAAAAGAATTGACGGGTTAAGTAATGCTAACATTTTTCGTAAGATTCGTATTTTAAGTTGTCTAATTTATCTTGTATCTTGCCAGTACATAAAGCACATTTTGGGACGGAACTACTATACCTATAGATACACTCAGAACTGTTTTACTTATAGAACCAATTTATTTGTAATACCAACTGTACCAAACATTATCTTTGTGTTCATAAACTAAATATTCGGTTTTTTGACATATCAAAGTCATTGCTAAATTTTGGGAACTCTGTAGATCTGTGATCTACTGATAAAAAGGCAGAAAATCTGTTTTCTTGTACGAAGACAGCTTACATGGTATCGTGCCGATCGATGGTAATGTTAACTGCAGTAGTGAAATCACCGACAAAGGCACTGAACTGATTTTATATCATCTACGAAGGATGACATAGACCTTACGTCTTATGAAACGATCTATTTATTAATGCTAATAAAAATGTATGCTTCCTACAATTTCGGTAAATAAAATTTTAAAAATTGCAATAGTTAATTACTAATAAGGTATAAAATACAATTTATTCAGAGAGAGAGAGAAAGAGAGAGAGAGAGAGAGAGAGAGAGAGAGGGGGGGGGAGAGAGAGACGTTGTTGAAAAGTGAAAACTTTGCAATACTTATTTTATGTCATTAATAAACTAAGACAATAAGAAATTATTTTACAATCGGCAAAACGTAATAAGAAGGTGTATAGTTGTTATTAACAATATGCGCAACAGAAATTACAGAATAAGAATATTTAAGGAATTATTTAAACAGAAGAATACCATATACCATGATATCAAGTGAAAAACATGACTTAAATTGTCATTATAATCATAATAAATGATTCGTTGGAAACTTCAATTTATCGCAATCTGATTAATTCCGTGGCTTTGAATTAACCGTCAACCGTCAATCTGTTGGTATAAATAGACCGGGACAATGAAAAATTCCTCAGTCTGTCTAGATCTGACTTCGTGGGCCTCCCAGGGCCTTCAGGGTGGTCTAGGGACCTGGGGTGGACACCAAGGAGGCCAAGGATGGACATCAAGTGGACACTGGTCATCGGGGGAATTTCAAACGGTGTCGGAAGTATCTTCGCGGGTTACCCTGGCCATCGCAAGGGCCTGAGAAACCTACAGTGGACATCCTGGACCTGAGTGGACAACAGCAACCACTGGGGTACATTGGACTACATCCTAAGGAACATCCTACCGAGTTCCGACTTACATTTCGGAGTAGATCTTCAATTAAACGTTGTTCATGAACAGAGGACGCTAAATTCAATTTTCAAGTTTCAGGTCGGTAACATAGTGTAACCAGGGACAGGTACCCATAAGGTCTATTCAATACCTTACGGGTGTTTTTACTTTATCCTTTGTTGGTAAAAAGGTACTGCTTTATAGAAATATAGATAATTTTGCATTAAAAATTTTCCTGAATATAAAAATAAACGTTTAATTTCAATGTCAATTATCCTCGAGTATTAACATGAGATGTAATGCAAGATAAAGATAAATAATGTGTAGCCGTTCCATGCTTTTTATTCTAACAAATATACTAAAACTATGTAATATTGCAACCTCTTCCTCTAGAAATTGATGCCTAAATCTATTAACTATAAAATTCATTGACCTAACATTATAGCCACAGAATTAGGACTCCAAAGATTTACATATTTGTAGTAATTTAATTATTTCGTGCCCAAGCTGATAGTGATTTATCATGGAACTCTGTAGTAGAAAAATAATTGTTTGACCTATGTAAATTCCTAATGAAATTTAGGATAATAGTAATTAATAATTATCCTTACATTAGTCAATACTTGTTAATATTGTTAATTACGAACTCCACTGGATGTGCCACATATCCCTATCGATACTCTGACAAATTTAAGGATTAATTAAGCACTTTATAACATACCGTTAACTCGGTCAAGATAAGCTCATGAAATATTTCACATTACACGTCAAAGGATAAAGTATGCTGCTTCATTTTCTTCGCTCAAAAAGGAAGAAACTTTAAAATTCCTGAAGAGATAGCTTCCAAGTATTTTCGTAAATCCCGTCTGGTATCTTTACAGTTTTTTTAACTAATGATTTAAAAAGCAACATTTATTCCGGCGATCTCTCAAGTATTCAGCTTACGTGAAGTTTGTTCGCGTGAATCTAAAGGGGGAGATTTATTGGAGAAAGTTCTGTGAAATGTGCGCTGCCTGCAGACACGTCTTTTTTCTCCCCGAGAAGTGCACGACACCGAATATTTATAACTCGCAATCAATCAAACCGTATCGAACGTTTCGCTCACTCGTGATCCTTCTCCGCGGCAAGGTGATTGTCCAACACGTGAAAGTCACATTTTATCGGATTGTTCTTGCCTTTTTTTTCCTTCCTTTCGAACCGTCCTCTGTTTTTTCCCTCCTTATTTCTTCCCACAGCGGAGATACAAACGATTCGAATGTTTGCTATCGGAACCATCGACGAATGTTATTGTCAGACTCTGCACGCTTTATTTTTGCAGTTCGAAAAGATTCTTGCATTCAACAAATAAGAAACAAATGTTAGTAACAAAATTTCAAAACCAACTGTAATTTTCAGTTTAATAATATAGTCAAATAAAAAAGTAATATATGTTTAGTAATATACAGCTTATAGTTACACTATTTAATTTGTATACAACCTATTTGTAAACCATGAGGAGAATTGGATTCAGTTTGATAATGTCTGTCATGTTTGTGTCTGTGCGTTGCTGTGTGTCCTATTCGTAATCTGTCAATAATAATTTGTTGTGGTCTGTTTGGTTTGTTGGCTGGATTCTTTGACAAGGTGTTGTCTTTGATTTCATATAACGATGTCCTTTTTGAAGCTTTCCATTCTTGGTTCCACCTGTTACTTCTTATTTTGACAAAGTATATTTGCGCATATTCTGGTATTTTGGTATCCAAAGCGTTGTTCGGAATTTCTGTTAAATTATCTAAGTTGTTGGGAGAGTATTTTAAATAACAAAGTTCTATTTTAACTTGATTACGTTCAAAATTAAAAAAGAAAAACACTTTTGCTCGAAATCCAGACTGTTAAACTTCACAAAAATAACACTTTGTTGCAATTAATATTCGTAACGATAGGTATTAAAGAATATTTGATCGGAATGATCGAGAAACAGATAAAAGGCATCAACTATCGATCAGAATCTGCAAACTAATGACAGCGCAGACTTACGAAAGCAACTAAACCGCAGCGTTTCGTAAAGCGTGTCAGTGGATTTTCAGCTACGGTCAATTCGGGACGGTCGTTTCGTAACGAGCCATGAATAAGAACCGAAAGGAAACTAGGAGCTGACACGCAAAATATAACCAGGTTATCGATAGCCGGCACCGCGATTAGCAGGATTTCGAGCGGGCATCTGAGTAGTATGGATGGGTGACTAGGCAAGAGATAGCGATCGTAATTTATGTCAAGCCGGCGGTGTTCGACGTTCGCAATCGAAACGAACGAGCCGTGCACACGGAGATATGTTCGCGCTAATAAATGACGGAAATTGTTGTCTGGCACTTCTTCATAAATACGGTAAACAACTGGCCACCAGATTTACAAGTCGCGGAGCGTTTCCTCTTTTATCCCTGGTAGCAGAGCGGACGCGTGTATATTATTTGTAATAACGCGCCGCGATCTTGTTACTTTCTGTCGGTCGTTTACAAGTCTCTCTCTCTCTCTCTCTCTCTTTCTCTTTCTCCTTCTGTCTCCCCGGGCGCATGCAACATTTCGTTACGCGCTATTTAATTTTATGATACATGAATATCATTACGCGATATCATCGAGGGGCAACCGCGCCGTCCTAATAAGATGCCATATTTTACAACGTCGCTTTTTAGCCGTTGCCGTACGTTTGATCGTTTAATAAATACCGTAATTGCGGCTTGTCCCGTGCTTTTTGTTCGCGGCGAACGGCATCGGCTTAGATCGGCGCCCAGTATGAAAGGGGTTGCAAGAGCCCGATTATATCGGCGCGCATAAAGTTGCAACGCCCGGTAGCCCCTCGCGCGAGTGTAGAAATTAACACATCGGTTCATTAAAGTAAGTCAGAAGCCGTGCGACTTAACGACCGACCGGGACCCCGCTCGTGAAAACTTCATAAGCGTTTCCTTTTCCTACGGAGAGGCGCGGAATGAATTACGGGCCAATAATTTATCCCGCGTTATTGCGGCCCCGCTGCCATGGAACTCGGCGAGGCTCGGTAAATATATGGTAATCAGGCGATTTGACTCATCAAGGCTCAGCTTTGTAAATGGCACGGATGTCCTCGGTAATTTATGTGATGCAGAAGCGTGTAAGTGCGAGCGGCGAACGGCTGAGCGTTCACCTCGATGCGCCTATCGTTAAATTCAATGCGGACGCGGTTGCGTACACCGGCTCGCGAAGCTGTTCTAATATTTTCATCGTGAAAATGTTCAACCGGGGGAAAGGAAGCCGCTGATTAGCGGGCAAAATGTGACAGGTTGAGAGAAAGTACCGTATGACGGAATTTTAAAAATCTGGGATACTTATTGCCAAGGGTACAACCGCATAATGGACGGTTTTATGGGTAAGAAACAAAATATCGAATTATTTACGTTGTGAGAAGTTTACTTAGCAATTATATAGAAAAGGGTCCTCCTCACCGATTTTTGTGACCTTGAAATATGTTGCCAAGGTCATCATTCTAAACAATTTTTCTATATACATCAGAGATTTGATTTCACTGTACATGTTATCGCCGCTCGACTTTAGTTTCCGAGATATTATAAGATATTGAGTCGGAGATTTTAACTTAGTTATAAGTCCACTTGAGGAAGATGATGCGACCGACTTAAGCAATCATATTAATTCGTGTAACTAATACAGTACTGTTTCGATATAAGGACAATCTTACAGTGTTGACTCAAAGAACGACGCTTGAGTTTGATTCGAAAGAGGGATTTCTCTATCCCCACAACTTCTTCGCCGGCGCGAGTCTCCTCGTTCCGTCGTGACCGAGATCGAACCTGACTCGAAAAAGGGCTGCGCTCGGTTCTGAAACCCAGCCATTTTTCGAGTCAACACTGTACTGTCTCAACTAATTTAAGTTATTCGGCAATTTACGATCTCTACATAGTACCTCTCTTTGCATTTCGAAGTGCCATTCCCTTTATCAATGAAAAGTTGATATCGGTGTTCTTCATGACTTGTTTAATTTCTTCACACCTATTTTCAGAGTCGAAGAGGCCAGGATATTGATCTTCCTCCATCAATCTATTGTTGGAAATAGACTAAGAGAAAAAGTATTGACAGTACATTTTTGTAACATTTCATGTCTTATTTTTACGTGTAAAACACATTGGCAAAAATTTTGAACATTCTGGACACCCTGTATATATGTAGAGGAATGATACCCAGATATTTATAATTAGATAGTGTAGTTTATATTAGAAACTGTTGTTACATGCCAAAATATACAAAATATCAACAATACTATTCAAGTTAGAATGTTTAGAACATTAATCATTAAACATACTGTTTTTCAAGTTCCAATTCTTGATTTGTGCTTGTAAATTTATTTTCGTGTTTATTAGTGTTTTGTAACACGATTTTCATTAATTGTATCATGTTATTGCAAAACGAACATTTCTTTCTGTGAGAAATAATACATGCTTCGAGATTCTGGATCGATTTCTACGAAGACTTTTATGGCTAGGATATTGACTGTGTAAGATGTAAATGGTTCCAAAAAGGAACATTTAACGTGAGCGCAGCGTCGTTTATTAGATCCCCCTTATCTATCGCTGTTCATTCATTTAGATTATAAATGCCGAATACGCGGGTCGGGTATAAATTACGATCACTATCTTCTGCCTTGTCACTACACGTCCTGCTCATTCGAAGTTCAGCTAACCCGGTCAGCAAACTTTATCGCGTGAAAATTTGTTATACAGCACTTGATTAGCATACCAAACACTTTATACTACAGCCGTGAACCCTCTATTTAGTTTCGATTTGATTTCTCTTATATTAACAACGAAACATGGATGTTTCTCTAGTTTACAACTTTTTTGTTGTTATGATTTGCTGAATTACAGTAGCATACCATACATATAGCATTTGCTGTGAGAGGAAGTCTATAGCAAAGCAATCTTTGGTATATTGAGGGAGCTTATAGCAACGCAATGTACTTTTCACATTGGACTCTCGAAAAACGTGCTATTGTGCTATCACGCAACAACGTACGATGTAAAGAGAAAATGAGTTAAGCTATACTGTTTGAAGAGCATTTGAAAACCAATAATTATTCTAAGTGGTCGGTATTTCAATTCGAGAACACAAAGTTCATCAACGTGACAGGACTATTTACCTTGTCCGTAATTTTACTATATTATATTTTCCATTTACTAAGCTTTTCGATACTTGAAATCTTCTACGATTACTAAACATGACTTTCAGTATTTGTATATTATATTTTTATAGTATTTCAACTAGAGCTATTGATTATGAAATACCCGGGTACCCGGGTATACCAAAATTACCCGTACTACCCGGGTATCTCACGGGTACCCGAACACATGAGATAGACAAGAATCTCATGCCGAATTAAGCCGAATTGAACCGAATTGAGCCGACAGTTTTTCGGTATGTGTTTCTGGATTTTAAAATAGAGCGAGAGAGAGAGAGAGAGAGAGAGAGAGAGAGAGAGAGAGAGGGGGGGGGAGAGAGAGAGGACTAATTGTCAACATAACCATGGTCCATTAAATTCAATTTTCATCATGTATACAGAATTCATTTCATTCTGAAATTTTTTTTTATTTTTAAAGCCACAGATACGTACCGAAAATCTATCGGCTGAATTCGGTTCAATTCGGCTTATTTCGGCATGAGATTCTTGTCTATCTCATGCGTTCGGGTACCTCTGAGATACCCGGGTAGTACGGGTAATTTTGGTATACCCGGGTATCTCACGAGTACCCGGGTACTCGGGTATCTCACTCGGTTCACTTGAAATCTCGAGCCCTAATTTCAACATTTACAATATGTATCAGAAACAAAAATGATAATTTTATTACGTTCACTGCTTTCTGCTATTTGATACAACCTATAATTCAACTTACAATAATAAATTCGTTTCGAAACTCACGCTAATATAAATTTCACAGTAATTAATTTCTTCCTCTTTTTGCTCGCAATTTTGTCGTATGTAATGCACCCATCATTACGCCGTTAAGAGTTTTCTGCCACGAAAAGAGGCATATGTAAAAATTGTTCAAGCAACAAGTAAGATACCGACGATGACACAGCAGTTAAATATTAAAAGAACGCCGAATAAAAACGTCGAGAAGAAAGATGGTAATCATGCAGAAACTCGCGAAAGATTGATTCGGTCGTCGGCGAGCCGGCTGTTCTAGCAATCTGAGCGAGGCATCATTTGCGTCGACCTTTAGCGCCATCTTTTTTCGCTCATAATTAATGCGGTACATTAATAACAATAATGTTCGGCAACGACAGGAACTATCCGGCAAATTTAATTTTTTGCAACGCGCTGCGTCGCTCGACGGCCTGAATAATTTATAAAATCCGCGCCGGGGATCTACGGGGCACCGGCTTCGGAAGTTGAAACGACGCCGCCTTCGTGCCTCGGGGGCTTCGCCCTTTATAATTAGGCAACGAAAACGAATTGTGCCTGACGTCCATATCGACTACCTAACTCAAACCTGACTAACGAGCCCTCGTTTCCTTCCTCTATGCACGCAGACACCCGCGTACACTCTTGACTGCTAATAAATCTTCTAGCTGGATCTTCATCATTATCGGCGCGCGCTTAACTCGGACGGGATCACGTGATCGTTGCTTTCGTACGCGTTCATTAAAGTCAGCACGGTGATTTATATTTCTGTGAAGTTAACTGATATTCTCCTGGCATTCCTTTTCAATAATAGAAACGATCATTGTTTTGGAATCGCGTTCGCAGACGAATCACCTGACAAAACAATCTCAATATTCAGCAGAAAATACGAAAAAGAATTTTACTATAAACAGTAATTAACTTCAACAAATACGAGCTTAAACGTTATTTGCTCCAGGTTTCATGTTCATTTCAATAAACATTTCTCATTATTAAATTGTTCAACGTATGTAACGCAGTAAATTTTTAATATCTATAAATAATCGGTACGCTGAATTAGTTAAACGCTTGTGAATATTCGTAACAGTAAATACCTTTCAGTTTCTACCAGGGCTGGGTAAAATAGTATTTGAAATAAAAAATAAAAATATTTTCAGAAATTATTTCCAAAACTATGTTATTTTGAATAATTTGAAATATCTATTTATTTTTGTATTAGTGGAAATACTATTTGAAATATTTATTTAATCTCTCAAGTATATGAAATACGTATTTCAATTATGTGTTTCGCAGCACGAACTTAAAATAGTTACTTGAAATAAATATTTCTGCTATTATTAGTGGAATGAAACTTCAGCACTACCTTTCTCCGAAATAAGTTATGGATATATCTAGACATTCATAACTATGCTTATACATTATAGAGTAAGAGAAAGATGTAAGTAAAATACTATGAAATACTAGTTGAAATAATTAATTTTCATATATCCTTAAAATAATATTATTTCAAATATTTATTCCTAATACATTCTATGAAAACTATTATTTCAAATAATTATTTCTAAAACATCGCACAGCAAATATTACTTCAATTAATAGCTCCTATACATGTGTAATAAATAGATATTTTCAATTATTCTTCTATGTAGAACTAAGAAATAAAATAAATGCTGAAATACTACTTTATTTGAATAAAAGTATTGTAATTACTATTTCCAATACTTTTTATTTGAATTGTACCCAGCACTGGTTTCTACGTATCTTGAGTAATAATGTAAAAAAAAAAAAAAGAAATTTAACGCCCATTGAACCGCGAATTAATTTCGGGATACAATAAATTGTATCTGATTGTTGGCATTTTCGAGTTTACGTAATGATTTCGGCATACTAATCGCGACAGATAACTTGTTACCTATTTCGCGAGGCATTACCTTTTATCTCGCACGTTACGCAACGCAAACATTTTACTTTCTAATCTTATTGTCAAGTCGATTCGCGTTAAAAAAAAAAAAAGATACAGAGAAGGGGGAATGGATAGAATAATTAATCGGTGTCTGAAAGCGACGGAGTCGTTACGAGAAAAATTGATCGCGACAAGCGAAAGTCTGTCGAAACGATAAATTAATTGGCCAATTTCCGATACGCGCACGCGGATCACCGACACGCCATTGCCAGCGACGAGAATTATTATTTGCAAAAGATATATAAAGCGGCGGCAATGCGGGAGAGTTGTTACTGACAGCAAACATGGCCGCCACCGCGGAGGCCTCGGGCTAGCTTAACAACTTCTCTCTTACCGGCGATGCAGCACCTTTTTGTGAATCGCCCGAGCATTATTAATCGCTTGATGTGGATTTCAAACTTATTACGCCGACTGACATGACAGACACGGCCCGCGGCTCCTTATCTCTCTGTTCTTCGCCCACGAGCGCATCGCGAACCCGCCGTCCCTTGCCACCACTATTTCATTTGATGTCCGAGCCAGGTGCTCGTCCAATTGTACGCCGGCTCGTTTGCTTATTCCGCCTTCAACTCACGGGTTATTTCGCCCGGGCGCTGCTTCATGCCCTGTCCATAATTTCTTCCCTCCTTTTTCTCTCCTTCTTTTTTTCGTGAAAATTGCCGCTCTGGCGGAGGGAAATGACGAAAGGCGGTTTCCAGAAGGCCGCGCGAACGTGCACGGGAACACCTGCGAGCTGCGAAGCGCGAGTTGTAACGCGTTTCCGTACGCGCTCTATGCTATCGTGATAATTAATCTGCAATTGATACCCTTGCGCGAGTGTTGATTATACGCTGTAACGCAAAATTAATGTTCACACGTTGTGTGCCTCCTTTTGTTATATACGCACCTGATCAAGCCGGATAAGCATGTAGGTCGTTGCTTCCTGACTTCGTTTCGTGACTAGGACCTATCGATTACCCCTGTCACACAAGAATTTATTAAACGTTTATTATTATAGCTACTGACATTGGTAACTTGGCATACGTTGCAATCGCATATAAATCTTTTGATTAATGGGTAACTGAGAGATTGGGTCGCTTCAACTTATCCACAGCGCTGCAGATGTTTCGTCCACCGCTCTACAGATGGCGACACACGTTGGCTAACTGTAGTGGCTTCTTTTTGTGCAATATAAAACTTACTTGTTTGAGGTTGAGGATATAAGAAAAGGAGTTTCGAATATGTCATTGTAAATATTGGAAATATTGTCATTGGAATATGTTATTGTAAAAAGCGATATAGTTGTTCTTAATTGCAAACCAGCTTATATTCTTTTTTCCCATCACATAATTTTTTGGACGAGTATTCTAAGATCTCTACTGTACAATTAGTCCAACTGATTCTTAATAAGGTAACCATTCCCACTAATTATACATAAACAATATATATGTACATATACTACGTACACTACAGAATATATTGTATATATTGTATTTTATATATTTCAGTGGGACAGGGGCACTTTTCCTTATCCCATTTTTCCCTAGGGGTAAGAATCGACTGGACTGGGCGCATTTACAGCAAGGTGGCGTCCAGGACGACACAGAGGCAAGGGGAATCTTGCGATTGGATCAGTATGTGCGATTGTTTCAGTCAATAGTATTTTCGCTAGAACCGAAAATACGTGTGACGCCGACCAGTCAGACCCGCATTCCTTTGCTGCGCTAACTTACCATACAGTACACACATACAGGGTGCGCCAAAAGTATGGAAACGGTCAAATATTTCGAAAACGGAACATTTTTGAGAAAAATGTATTAAAGTAATGTTCTAGGGTTTTAAGAATTCTATTGAACGGTCGTATCCGTTTGACCTTCAGAGGAACGGTCAAGGTGACGTCAGTCAACATGATTTTTTTAAATAGAACACCCCATTTTTGATTATGCAGTGTTAAAGCTGACGATGAGACATTTTCAAAACACTAGCTGATGCTCTATTTCTGTTGAGAATTGCCTGAGTTCCGAGTGTTGAGAATGAAGAAATAGACTCTCGCTTGTGTACAATGATCATTCCAGTGTTTGACACATGACTCGGCCGAAATCGCACCTCAAAGATGTTACTGCACATACGCTAGAAATACCATCGAAATCCGATTTTACTACTACTACCCAACGACATTAATTCTAACATAAAACAACATAATACTAACAATAAGCCTGACGGTCTCGATACATTTAAAGTTCAGTACTCAAGTATTTTTCAACAGAAATAGGTCATCAGCTAGTGTTTTGAAAAGGTCTCATCGCCAGCTTTAACACTGCATAATCAAAAATGGGATGTTCCATTTAAAAAAATCATGTTGACCTTGACCGTTCCTCTGAAGGTCAAATGGATACGACCATTCAATAGAATGTTTAAAACACTAAAACATTACTTTAAAACATTTTTCACAAAAATGTCCCGTTTTCGAAATATTTGACCGTTTCCATACTTTTGGCGCACCCTGTATAAACATTCCCTGTAAACGCGTGTTGGAATTAAAAGTTTCTGGATTGTTGAAGGATTGCCATCCGGCGGTTTAAGATATATTTTCACGTGACACTAAAGTCACGACTTTTAATATCAGGACATTATGACACTGAAACTTCGTGGTATGAATGTAGTGTCATTACAACATGACTTCTAGTTTTCGCGACCACAAAAGTCCCTGGCATTTAGCGTCATAGCGCTAAAAGTCGCGATTAACTGTCACGTGAAAACGTACCTTTAGAGACTTCATAGACAATATTCCGGATAAATTCAACTGACCGTTCAAGGTCACATTTCCCCTTCCAGTTTTCTGGTACCGAAATATCCACAACGGTGTCGTCCGTGAACATAAAGAACTTTATATAGGTACGTAATATTTCACACGAATACAAAAACCTTCGTAGGGTCATTCCTCTCCGAAAAAAGTGAAAGAGAATGATGACGGCCAGGTGAGTGGACCCCGAATAAAGTCACAGATAGTCTGCAGACCAGTGTGACGCGTCTTTTGTCTTCCGTTGAACTAAAACACAAGCCCGCAGAATTCATTGAAATTCCAGTTAGGAAATCGAGAAGTATACCCCAAAGACAATGAACAACGAAACGCTTAAGGACATCAGTCGAAGCCGAAGCCTTCCTCCGACGGTAATTTTTCCAGCGAGCTCCGACCGAGAGGTAGTCGGTGGAAAAATTGGTAGGAAAAGTCGCGGTGCTAAATCGAACTGCCAAGACAATGTAAAAGTCATACGGTAAACTGGGGCTGCCACGGGCTCGACAGGACAAAGCAGGATACAAGCGAAGGAGAGTAGGGGGACGGCCCCAAGAGACGTGTTCGTAGCAAACGCCCACGAACGGTGACAGCCAGCGAAGATTTATGGCGCTATAAAATATCATTTGTATTTGATGTCAGAGCGAGGGCTTGATTAATGCACTGCCGGGCGCACAATGAATAACTGACGTGTTGTTATAGTAACATCAATCTGAAAGAAGCGCGGGGTGAGCCGGTGCTCCGTTGATAAATTGTGTAGATTGGAGTCGCTGTTGCTGAGATACGATCACCGGTCCTTCTACGATTCAATCATTAATGCTCTTTTCGCTTGATAGAATCGTCCGTGCGCATTTAGTAAATTATTCCCTCGTAACGATCGGTTTGTGCTGTGTTCGTTTGAATTATCGCGATCGAGGCGATCGCCGCGCACTCCGCGCAGTTTTAACATTCGAATTTAACCGTCGCATTTGTTAGATGAACGTTCCGGGAAGTGAGGACATACAGGGTGTTTGGGATAGTATAGGCAAGCTTTGGAGGGGTGATAGATCATGTAAAAACAAACAAACGACTTCTATATGACTTGGGTCCAAAACTCAACCATTTTTGAAAAAAACTGTCATAAACATTTAAGCTATAAACCGCTATAATACAAAATAGGAACGTTTTTCGTAAGCAATTTCTTCGCTAAAATAAAGATTACGATTTTGTTAATCGAATAAGTACAGTAACTGTGATATTGTTACCTCGTATCGCAAAAAAATAGTATTTTTCTAACCCCCTAAATTACTCTTTAAAATCGCGATAATTTAAGGGGTTAAAAAAATATTATTTTTTCGCGGTACAAGGTAACAATATCACAGTTACTGTATTTATTTGATTAACAAGATCGTAGTCTTTATTTTAGCGAAGAAATTGCTTACGAAAAACATTTCTATTTTGAATTATAGCAGTTTATACCTTAAATGTTTATGATAGTTTTTTTCAAAAATGGTTGAGTTTTGGACCCAAGTCATATAGAAGTTTTTTTGTTTGTTTTTACGTGATATATCACCCCTCCAAAGCTTGCCTATACTATCCCAAACACCCTGTATTTGCCATTGAGCATGAAACTTTTATTTTTTTTCAGGTGCAGTATTTCTATTCCTTTTATATAATCTTACTAATGAAAACAGAACGAAAACAAGCAAACTCTTTAGATGATCAATTTCAACGAACCTAATAACTGACAGCATTTGCCGGATCATAATTTCCCTATAATTTTGAACAGAATGAGAATTCGCGGACGCTCGAGTTTTCCGATTCGATGTATCACTCGAGAGTCGACAGCCCGACAAAACTCCAAATTACCGTGTAATATAACTCAAAATGTATCGATCGGAGGGGTCCGTCGCGAAAGTGTCGCGCAAAGTTTGCAGCTCCGCCGAGACAGGGAGTCCGCGTTCGGCTCGCCCCTCGAACGCAATCATTAATCACTTACCAACAATGATTTTATTCGCGGCGAGCGGTCCGTGTGTAACGTACCGTGACGCACCCCGAACACCGGGGACGATACATCACCGCGATATGTAATATTGTCCTCGGGGCCCCGCAAAGAAAGAGAACAGAGGAGAGCTGTCCCGGTCGGACGCATAGTCCATCGACCGATCGCCCTATCGGCCGTGCTCGGTGTCGATCGATCTTCCCGCGCGCGCCACGTTCAAACCGTGAAAACGCCGACAAGAAAGCACCAAGCGTGAAGGAAGATTGATTTCTTGCGCGCATTGTGCCGCCGCGCCGCGCCGTGATTTATGCATTTCCCATCCACGCGACGCCGTTACGTATATCCACCGTCGATCGTGACGTTTTGCGGAACAGACGAATGGAATATGCTGCGAGGAACGCGCGGATGACGCATCGTGCAAGTTTACAAAAATATGTGGAATTCCTACTGTCGATCGATTACTCGGAAAAATCTTTTCAGTAATGAATTTACACTTTATTCTTGCCTGCGTATCATATTTTACACCTAAGTATGACTTTTCAGGGTGCTTATTGTAGAGCGTTGATCTTAATTCTCTCAAAAGTAGAAAAAGAAATTGTACACTTCTGTTTCAGAATTATTCTTGAAGATCTAAATACTCTGTGTAGTATCCGATTAAATTTTCTTCCAGTTCTTTGAAGAGTAAAAGTGATTTACCATTTTATGGTATGTTTTGTTTCTGACAAATTTATTATTATTATTATTCTTACAAGGGAAGTTGGGGAACTCAAAAATAAAGAGAATTCAGAAACTCTGTTGTCAAGTAGAGTAATTTATACCTATTGCAAAACAATCTTTCGTTCGCACCATAATGCGATTTTAAGGATTGATATCCCCCTGGGGAAAATGCGAATTTTTCGTTTTCATAGAATAATTCGAGAACTGTAAAGTGACCCGCACACGGTCAATAATATTCTCAATATTTATCGGTATTGACAATTTTATTGAACGTGTGTAGTCGATATTGAAGGTAGAATTGATGTTGATCTTGAAGTTTAAGAAGAAAGAAAGATATTAGAAATATTATATAGAAAGGCATTGAAGTGGATTGACAATAATATTGCAAATTAGGATTTCCCTTTAGAGATAGGGAAAAAGTCTAAATAAAAATTGTTTCTTCTTTTTACATCTATAGAACTGTATACAATAATTGTTCGAAGAACCCAAATTTATTTTATTTAGCATCATGGCACAAACGAAAAATAGTTTTGTAACAGGAATGAACTACTCTACTTGTACATAGACTTTCAAAATTCTCTGAATTTTCGAGCTACCTAACTTCCCATATTCATATTACAATTGTTGAGCTCAAAATAGGGTAACGCATACAGTTGTTGACCCCCCTATACAATGATTGACCCTTTCAAGAAAAGTAAAAAATATAGTATAATCCTTTTCTAATATAGTAAAATATTAATTGTGTTCGAAACAAGAATATTTGGATCATTGAAATATATATATATATATATTTTATTATGTAAGAAAAGGATTATACTATATTTTTTACTTTTCTTGAAAGGGTTAATCATTGTATAGGGGGGTCAATAACTGTATACTTTACCCTATATCTTTTAATTTTATGAATGAGGCATGTTACGTTTACAGATTTTCCGTAGGAAAACCGTGAAAAAGTTGATCGCGATGCGAACGGCATAAAACGTCTGCGACGAGGCGGAAGTAGTGAGGGGGGTGGAAGGTTACTTTATCGTATATGGGCTGATTATGCACGTAAATATTTCACCGGGGATGATTCTCGGAGCAGCGGGGTGAACGAGGTTACGCGGAGGGACAAAGCGAAGAGGGGTACGAGTTGGAGGGGAAAATGGCGGTAGGGAGAGAGAGAGGACGGGGATTTACGCGTGCAAGCCTGAACGCCCTTTATACGTCGTCGACGCCGTAATATATGACACCTATAGATCACAATTACGTGTAATGGCGCTTACTCTTGTATTCATGGCGATATTATTTCTGGTTGCCTTTCACGGTCGTCGTCGACTCTGCCTCCTTTCTCCCCCCTCGTCTTGTTCGTACGAGAGTTCGGTCCGTATGCTAAGCAGCCGGTAATTCTAGTTTGATTTACTTCCCCCGTCCACCCCGAAACTTCGCGGCGAACGGCCTGCCCTGCGCCACCAAACCCCAACGGGGAAAGTGATTACGCTGGATCGGCTGATAAGTCTTTTATGGTTTTTGTTCTTTACGGGTCGCGCGGCAACGTAATTCTCACACTGAGACGCGCGCGTGTACGTGGCGATTATTTTATCCGTTGTTCATTTTCCTTGCTTTGCGAAGCTTGCTTCTTCAACCAAAGCTGTTCGATGCGCGGTGACGTCGACGGCGCACTTCACCTTAAATTAACGAAACGAGGAGGCTGTAAACTTCTACTTTATATTGCGATTATAAGAACCCGAGGAGTAGATTATGAAGATTGCGATGGGTCGTTGTGTTCGCAGTCCTGACGAGCATTCAAGGAACTATTTTTAATTATTCTTTTGCTAAGAAGTAGAAAGGAATACACAGTGGCTCATAAATTCGTTCACATGTATTCCAAATGTTAATTGTGAAATCCTCAGTATCATTTTTTTTTCAGATTCAGATCCGGATTCCAGAAATTTAACACACTCTTTGTGTACAAATCTGTAAGTCATTGTATTTTGAGGTAATTTATAAAACTAAAACTTTCCACGAACTTTATGAACGAAAGTACCAAGTACGAAATAAAATTTAGATTAAGTTTGCCGCGTTTTCATTATTTTTTGTTATTGAATGCTATTGTTACAGTTACAAATAATTATATTCCGCTTTGCCAGGATTCCCACCGGCAGCGACGCTGAATCAACCATACGTATACATTACGCGGTCGATATTTATATCAGTGCCTCGAGTAATTACACCCGTCGTAATTACCGAGAAGTTAGTTGGCAAGATAAATGAGATATGAACACAGTGTATTAAAAAATTCTGTTTAAAGGCCAGCAGTCGAGCGAATCTAGACGTGTAGAACGTAATTCCGAGACGAGGTTCTCCGTTCTTGTAAATTATTGTAGGAAGACGTTAAGGTGAATCCACATCCGACGACTACAAACACACAGATTGCTGTAGCAAAGAAATAAAACGTTCATTCGTTCATTAATACGGCTTAAATATTTATAAGAAAAATAACGTTGAACGTGAATGGGATTCTAGTATTAATCTTCGTCGCGACCACTAACCGAGCAGACTTACAGAAATTTTTGACTACTTTCTATTATAGAGACTGAAAAATCGATTGCAATTAAAATATAAAATAATCTTATTATTAATTACTAGTCAAGTATTCGATCGCCAACCGCGGATTTAGTTTCAGTTTATTTATCTTATCATGCAACGCGATGGCACCCTTCAGATCTTAAGGTATCTTTCCACTGTGAACCTCTGAAAAATTGCCATTTTTTGGGAATGTTTTTTGTACTGAACGAAATGTCCAATGTAAATAAAGTTTTTCCTGCTGATTAATACACTTATTGAGAGTACAAACAATTTTTTTATGCAATTTATAATAGTTTATTTGAATATATATATCGCACTGAATTGAGCACCTCAAGAAAACGATGTAGTGCTGGCGTAGATGATTCCAGAAGAACGACACATCTGAATAAAAAAATTCAAACTGGTTTTTAGTCGTCACGGATGTCGTTATCGTTGGAACCAAAATTATTGTAATTGATAAAAAATTAACCAAATGACGGAAGTTTGAATGTTTAAGTTCCGAAATCCGATGAATTTTTAGTCATTTGTCATTGTGAAAAGTATGAAATTATTAATAAAACAAAGTTTCCGTGGTCCCTGCGATAACCACTGATGTATTGAATAATGTGTAAAAATTTGAGACTGATTAATCAAATAATTTTTTTGCAATCATCTACGCCAGCACTACATCGTTTTCTTTAGGCGCTCAATTCAGTGCGATATATATAGTTAAATAAACTATTATAAATTGCAAAAAAAATTTGTTTGTACTCTCAATAAATGTATTAATCAGTAAGAAAAACTTTATCTAGATTGGACATTTCGTTTAGTACAAAAAAATTCCCAAAAAAAGGCAATTTTTCAGAGGTTCACAGTGGGAAGACCCCTTAAAACTATCAACAACAACTACCGTCCATTAATTGAACAAAAAATGAGACAGCTACGCGGACAACGTACGATCTTGACGTCCACGTCAGATGAAGAAGACAGACACGAATGGATTTGTTTCGTCGACGTACTGACAAGTGGTTCGCACGTATTCGCGTTGGCGACGTCTACCCGGGCTCGTTCGTTAAACGTGGCCCCGCCTTAAGATTCCGTTCCCGTGAATCACTGAGATGGTAATTGAGTGAAGCGCCGCGTGTCGCGGCACTTCCGCGACGTCCACTCGAAACCCCGCGTTTCAGACAGTATCAATGGTGCTACTTGTCGCCGTCGGCAGTGACACATGCGCGCGTGCGAATAATAATCACGTATAGCTCGAACGAGCGAACGTGATAGCTGAACGAGGAGTCTGTAGGTTCTTGGGACGGTTTTCGATTACTGCCTGCTCGAGTGTCGTGGCAGTTGATTTAGTGTTCATTCGGTGTTTCAGTTATTTCGCTGCGTTTAATTCTCGGTACCGTATTCTCCGTATAATGGCCACAGAGTCGAGACTGTAGCGTGACAGTTATCCGGGGAGGCAGAGTTCTGAAAATTCCCACGTGAGAAAACGCAACACGATTGATTTTCCATGAGGATTTTTATGGAGATTCTGGTCGGGTCTAACCTCACAATTTATGGCCTCTAAGAAGCAACAAAAAATTAATTTGCTAAGTCTTTAACAATTACCACTTCTGCTTCACGAATATTAATATAATTATTTTACAGAAGGTAGTGTAAGATAAAAGTGACATGCGTCAGTGTTGCCATCTGTTCTCAACGCATACGCGATCGATGTAAGGTACTGCGAGAAACCTTTTCATCACGGTTGATACAAAGGAAAATGTGTTCTGGTTTTATAATAAAGTAATATTGTAATCTAGACAGCAGAACAAGTGTCATTCGTTACGAGGCTAACAATCAAGTTAACATTTAAGCACGGCATCGATCAAACAGTCAGAATAAATAAGATCACGTTCGCTACGTTTTTAAGGGTATTCTCACAACCTAAACTAACGTTGTTGATGCTTGCGCATACGCGAAGTATCGCATTTGCTCGCTGAGGCTTTACACGTTTGTACAGCCTCGAATAACTATTGTCTCACTTCCGGGGGAGTAATGTCCCATTGTGAATTGGCCACGGTGATGTATTGCTTGTCGTCAGGAAAACGACGGTTAGTTTATTTCATTTCGAACACTCTGCTCGTTCGCAGTGACTGCTATCAAACAATGAAAAAATCAAGATTGGCGCGATACCAGAAGCATTACTCAACCGCAGGAAACCGTAGACCTTGTTGTATTATAAAAAAAGAAGCTAAAAAAGAACGTAATTTTGCATTCAAATGGCCAAGTATTACGGAGAAGGTTATCTCTCGACAACCCCAAATGGCTAAATCTCGTCAACTTTAGTATAATAGTCGATATGTCAATTGAATGGTAGAGCCACTCATCGGCCTGTTTCCTCTCCTACACGTCCAAACTCGTCGTCTATCTCAGTTCAATGGCTCGCCGCATCTCGCAGTTTCTCTAACAATGCGAATAGAGCAGGAAAATTCAATGGCTCCACGAGCTTAACCTCGGTCAACGCTGTGTTAGACATTCATTCTGATTTTTAAATCTACGTAGAGTGTTGCAAACCAATTGGATTCTTTATAAACATAATTCGAGATATGCATATCACACGAGGAAATGTGATGTTTTTGAATTTTACATTCGAGTTTACACTTTTAGATCTGAGTATACTACATATACTGATATCTTAGATCCTGATCCAAGTCGATGGAGGCCAATTGAATCACTCCTAGTTTGATGGTAAAAAAAGAGCTAATTTTAAAAGATGCTAATTTCAATTCTTTATTTGTGCTTGTAAACATTTTATTTTGCATAAAAATCCGCATTCTATTGATAAAACTAAGTAAAAGAGAGGAATCAAAAGCTGTCATCTACTAAACCTTGAATTCGATACGTAATACGAAACCATTCAGCCCACTCATTAGGAAATATAAGGTAAATGTACCAATAACTGGACGTCTAAGAACAAGGAGAACAAATATCTTAAATTTAAGGCATAAAATTAACTTTAAAGTAAAAACAACTGTTGCATTTTGAAGGGTATTATATTTTACATTAAATAAGTGCAAAAGAAACGATTATTTTCAACGATATTAAATATAAATTAATTAAAAATGTAAGGAGACGTGATGTACCAATACCTGGCCAGCCAAACGCGATTGTCCAAATGTCGAGGTCCCAATAAGTGGCCATGACTTTGATAGAGTATTAAAAATAATGTTAGGGAACGAAATTTTATTTTGTAAAGTGAAAATAAGACATAAACTAAATCAGAAGCATCAGAAAAGTTAAAAAGTATGAATATACTTAATAAAGAGGCCATTAAAAGGTTAAAAAGTAAAGTCGTGAAACAAGGTTTTACTGTGTAATAAATGATATAGTTTTATTATTAATCAATTTTTTTTGTAATGCTTTTTTCATAGTTGTCAGTCATTTAATCTCTTCGTCCAACTTTTTCCTTTCTTCAGCTATTGCCTTTTTATTTTCTTTTTCTTCTGCTTTTCTCTATCCTTGCCCATTGTATGTTCTATAATTTCACATCAAGTGTCGCATATATAAGTAAAAATAAATAAATAAATGTAAAACAACAAAAAACCTATAAAATCTAACTTCATTCTTTATAATAAATATTAACTTACCTAAATTAACTGTATGCAGAAACTAAAAAATAAGAAAAATGTGAAACACGTGTCGCGGTTAGTTATTGGGCAAATAAGATTATTACGTACTAGTACATAACCATATAAATTTGTGACTTAAAAATTATTTACATGCGTAATTCTTTGTTTTCTATTTATTATAAATATTCTTAAGATTTTATAACTGCTTTTTTTTTATATAGAAAAATGTAGTATAATGATAATTATCACCTTAGTAAGTACTACGCATTTCTTAGCCATATCTTAAGGAATCCATGAAGATTCATGGTGCATTTGATTACGATATTTCAAACAATATTTTTAATATTTTAAACAAAAAGTTTAGGGATATAATGTTTAATTTAGAAGGCTGAATGTTTAAATAATAAATTGATACAAACATTCTTTTTATTTTATGTCAGTTTAGCTTGTTAAAAAATAAAATGTCATCACTGGCCAGGTAATGGGACGTGGCTAGTCGTTGGTACATTTACCTTATTCGCTACCGAACATTTTCGTTCGCATTCATGTTTTCCACTAATAATTACCTGGGGACTGATATGCGGCCGATTGCGAAACCGATTCAGGTCCATTCGTTTCGATGGGCCGCGGTAAAAACGGCATTGTTAGAAGTTTACGGGATAAATGGGCCTCGATAGTCAAATCGGAGAACCACGAGGAAAACCGTAAAACTCTGTCGGCGGTTGTGCGCGCGTATATGTTTGACGGTACGTGCGGCCGCACAAACGAATCACTCACGTTTCCTGTAAATTGCGGATTCATGGTTTATCGGTGCGCAGCCGAAACGTTTTACCGGGCGGCGATGCGCGATAACGCCGCGCTGACAGCGGAATGTCCCGGCCGAAATGAATCCAGCGAGTACACGCGAGACGCATATGCGGGGAACGTATTTCGCCGCGGTACGTTTTGTTTTTTTGCGTTACTTCGTGCCTGGAATATCGAGTGTAACCAGTGGCGTAAGGTGAAAGAAGGCCCGAGGGCAGTGACGGGCCATCAAGCATTTCGAATCACTTTGAATTTGAATACAGGGTGTGCTCTCTGACGCCCCGTGCCGCGGAATACAAGGAGGTTGTTTCGAAAAATTTATCTGCGCGGTGTGCAACGTGTTGTAATGAAAATTCTGGAAGTGGTTCAGTTGTGCAGTAAATCTAAAACACACTTCAATTTGTTAAATGAAACTGTAGCGCAAACAAGCCAGTAGATGGACGCCTTAGTTGATTCCGGCATTTGTATTAAGGTTTTGCTTAGAAATATTTGTTTTATAAACAAAAACAAAATTCTTTGCACAAAAATCGTAAATTAATTTAAATTATAATTTAAATTATGAACATTATATTCAAAGCTTATCTATATCACTAGTGGATAGACGGTATTATGAAATATGTTTTTATATACAAAAAACACTTTTATTGAAAATGTTATTTCTAACACAACAGACAAGGAAACAATAATATAAATTAAAAACTATTTATTCATAATTATCGATTAATCAAAAATCTGTCCATTTATTATGTATCGTCCATCTATTGACGCGTTTATCTTATCGTTGTAAACATTTTTCCTGCATTTTATTGGAGAGTAACGTGTACTACGAATATTTCTTTTCTTACTCTTCATTACATTAAAAGTTTTACCCATCATGTGGAACTTTCAGCCATTAAATATTTGTATGAGAAATTTTTTCCGTTTCCACTAGTAACTTTCTTCCCCTTTTAAGTACATAGCAACTAGCAAAAAAAGTTTGCTAAGCCAGTATACATTTCTAATGTATTAAGTTACTGCTTATGTCAAGATACAATGTCATCTAATTTATTGAAAATTTCCTTCTGCAGAGTTGATTGTAAATTTCATTAAATGAATTAAAAAAAAAAAATTTCAGACACTTCGAATTGTCTCCAAGCTAAAAGTTTGCTAACAGTTTATCGGTATTGCTATCGTGACGATCGTACTAATGCACAGTGTAACCGTACGAAGGGTACGCGCCGCGTTAAATATTCTTTCTGCCGACGTGCTATTGCAACGTACCGTGTTAAATATTCTCGCATATCCTGCGGACGTGTTGCAGCGACACGCACGCATGTTACCCTTGATGCATCGTTACGAAGAAATGACGGTCCGCGATTTTATCTTCATTGAACGTAATGGCCTAGATGCGCCGCATCTTCTGTTTTTTTTTTTTCAACGGAATGCAAGGTTAATTAACTTTTTTCGAGGGGGTGACGTTTTGTCATCGAAAGGTTTTTTTTATCCATGACAATGAAATTAAAATAGAAAACTAATATGAAAAAACGCAGACAGCTTTCTTAATTAACAGTTGAAATGAAACTGCAACTACAGGAAATTCAATAAATTGGAATTAGAACTTCTAAATACATAAATATAGGAATGCATCAAGTGAGAAAGTATTTTGTTTGAAAGTAGGTATTTCAAGAAAAATAAAAAAATATATGTATACGTATGTTCAAGGCGATATAAATATGTATAAAAATTAGACTAGTTTAATTGAATAATAGGCATGCCTTGTTAACGTATATGTAAAGTTTAGCGCTTTAGCATTTCACGTTCCATGCATGAATATAAGAATAAAAAGGTGAGCCCATTTATCATGAAACACAGAGCAGTCTACCGAAACATAAATTATCATATCCCTTTTAACCAGACTTACGCTGTTTTGTTTGATTCGCACGTAGTAGCCATTAATTTAATATCCAATTAAGAGTGTTCTGGTTTCATTAAACGAGTAACGTGACCCATTAAATGTAATAGCCTCCTATTTATCCCGGCCAATATTGATAAATGTTTACAGATATAGAGTGTATACAATGAACAATAACTTCTGAGTTAGTTATAATAGTGACTATAATATTTAGTTTGTCCTATAAATATTTTAAATATTACTTTTAAATTTTCGCGTAAAATCAATTGTTTACATAACCGTATGCTTGAATACAGTTTTTATAGATTCGAATATTTATTACATTCATTAACAAACAATTCTAATCTACTTGCAAATAGTGAAAATTTGAATTCAAGTATTCTTTCAAACTTAAATGTGCATACAAATAGTTATAAATACACCGCATACGCGTGAATGTATGCAAACCATTAAAATTGTTTTCAAACGAAGACTGCTTTTAAAATGTAAATGCACACTTGTCTTATCAAGTGCATTTTCACTTCTATGACAAATAATATTCCAAGTAGCTTATGCAAAAGCATATTTGAATAAATGCTCACAGTAATTCCTTTAGAAACATTAAAAGTTCAGTCACTGTTCCTAATAAATTCATAATTACTCGCTGTCGTAATTTATCGCGTCGAACAAATCAAACTTTAAACGATTATTTCTACATATCGGTAATTTCCACGTAAAATTTATCGAATACATTTATCAACATTCCGAACGTTCTTACATAAATTGACAACTCAAGTGAGTAGAATGCGTAGAACTCAAGCGAAAACTATCCAAAAATATAATTCCAGAGTTTACTTAATCTCAACAAACTCATGCAAACTATGACGATAAAAATACAGTCACAAATTTTCAAACAATATTTCATGCGAATCAAACCACTGAATCGACCACGTTCAATAACTCCCAACCAGAAATACATCCGGCGCTGTCTATAAAGCGATATTACAAATTACGAGCATCGTCAGGAAAATATACAAAGCGAACAATCCTGACGGATTTACAAGCGTTTCTGCCGGCGCAAAGTTTTGCAACCTCTCCGACAGTCGGTGCTCGTTCCAATCCCATTGCCCAAGCAGCAGAGTTTCGCTCGATCGCTCGAAATTTATCGACGCGCGCGCGCCTAACGTTAACGAACGCTAATAAACCTTCAGTTTCTTAATAATCATTTCATAAATCAGCCGTGAAAAATGATCGGCGTCCCCCGTGACAAAGCAGAAAACGAACCCGCGGACCGCCTTCCATCGCCGGACGTCGCAGCCGCCGCGCCGGCCTGATAATTGCATTGTCGCGTTAATACGCATCTAACGTATAATGCAGTTTCGAGAGCGAAGATAAACGACGCAATCCGTTTGAGAGTGCGCCACCCCTTGACGGGCGCGCGCTTTCACGTCACAGTTATATATTTTCCGGGGTCGGAATTTATTGTGCACTAAAACACCGGTATTGTTGCAAGAAAGCGGCCGTTGACTAGAAAAAGCTGCCGTTATTAATTCACATTAGCTTAATAGGTGCGAGAGAGAGAAAGAGCAAGCGAGAGCGAGAGAGAGAGAGAGCAAGAGAGCGAGAGAGTGGGAAAGGGACCGAAACGTCGACCGAGGGAGGGGGTAGTCAAGAGGGGAGGGAGGAAAAAGAGATGGATTGAGGGGGAGAGGAACGCAGGGGGGAATAAGGTCACGCCAGAAAGTGAGTAATGAAGGCGGTTTATCTCCGAGGAGTAACTAGCGGTGTTCGTGTAATGGGGGCATTCATCAACGCGATCTCACATCGCCTTTCCGTTCGCGTTTTAGAGTCTCATGACGATTTGCACCACGGAACGGACGGTGAGAAACGGAGCTGAAACGATTTCTTTCTGGCCGCACGCGTCTCGGGAAACCCCGTTGCCACTTTGCCACGTAAGATTAATGTCGCCGAACCGGAGTTTTCGGCGCCATTAATTTTTCTGGCGCATTTATTAATTTTCCCGTGCGCCCCGGCAGTCGTTCGCGTTCGAGATCTCGACGCCGCGGCCGATCATCTTTCTCTACCGTCTCCCTTCTTTCATTAGTATACCCCCTACTTTTTCATGTTTTTTTTTTTCTCTCTCTCTCTCGCTTTCGTACACAGGCTGTTGCAACTCCCAGCGAATCAGTTTTAATAGCGCGCGGATCAGTATGCGACGTGCGATTGGCGACTGTATATTTTAATGGTAGAGAAATGTTTTTTGTACGCAAGATATCATTTTATCCGAGAAAACCATCGTTTAACGTAGTCCGCCGGGAATTGCTCATTCGAATGTCCACGGATGTTCCTAGACAGTTTTTCATCGGTCTTTCTAGCTTTTCTTTTGTTTCTTCCTCGACGGAAAAGAATATTTTATATTTTTAGTGACAGTTTTTGCTGAATACGTTTATTTAGACACTTTTATACCTTCGCGCTTTTTACAGTCCACGGAGAAATAAAACAGTTTTTGCAATAACTTCTTAAATCTTCGTAAATTTAACAGAAAGATAAGTATATCGGTTCATAACGCTGAAAAGGTTCCATAAAAATGAAGATAAAGATAACAAAAATGTTTGCCTCGTCTGCAATATTTATCATGAGTTCTTTCGTTAATTACATTCTGCGTCCATTATTTTCAACCCTGTGGAACGTTATTTTTCGAGAGCGACGAAGATTGGGTCGCTGACAACGATCAATCTATGAAATTTCATGGTGGACGTTTAATTAGAAGACGGACGCGGAATATTGACGATGCAATGCGTTACATTACGTGACACCGACAGAATAATAGTAACAATAACAACAGCAACAGCTACGGTAACGACAGCTATGGAGCATCGACGGCCGACACGATATACATGCGCGGAGCACGCAACGAGCACAGCAGGCAGCCATATTATTACCGTCTTTTCGCAGTCCGCGCCTCTGTAATTATGATTTTATTTTTATGGACATAAATTATACAGGCTGCCTAGCTGTGTCATTATATGGCATTTTAATTCAAGGCTGTAGACATAATGGTAACCCGCGCCGCGGTCTTGCTGTTCACCTGCCCGCTTAGCTGGAAGAGGAGGAGGAAGAGGTGGTGGAAGAGAAAAAGAGGAAGAACCGTCGCTAGCAGGAAGACGGCCACTTTGCCTCTTGTTATTTCTACGCTTCTGCATTTATTTTGTCACTTCCGCCATGCTCGCGTTTCCTAGTTTTCCAACCTGACAATCAATTTGCTAATCTTTTTCCAATCAAATCGCTGCTGTGGAAAGCGTTCGGCGAATTTGATGTAAGCCTTGACGTACGTTCGAGCTAAATCAAAATGGAGGTTCCTGAGGGAAAGAAAAAACGCGATTTTTAACTCGTAGGTATGGCAATTTTAGTAGAGGTTCTGATAACGGAAGTGGATTAGACGCAAGAAACAATTATTACTTCGTTTATTACAATTCGTAGCTGATTGTTTTTGTTGGCGCTATTAACATTGTTTTTTATTTATATTATACATAATAGTGTATATTGCAAACTATTATAATTTTACCACGAAATTGTTTTTCAAGCTGTATATTTCTTGAAAAATAGATTCAATCAGAATTTTGTATGTTTCAAAGGAATCTCAAAAGTCTAAAGTATTTGAAATATTATTATTTCACTATTTTTTAGTGTACGAAAAATATCTGTGTATGAAAAATAATAATTATTTATAGGAACAATAATTGAAAAATAATTACACTGGAAAAAGAAATAATTTATCACAGTGAGGGGTTTTTATTATATTCGAGGAATTCACGATGAATATCTCTGATATCATACTTGAAAACATAAACATTCCTAGCGAAACTCAAAAGAGACAGGAGTAATGACTGCATCATTTCTTACTCTCATTGCATTAATATCTATCCTCGCAGTTTGTGAGTTTTTTGCACTTCCGTTTCGTTACAACTCTAACAAGCGCGATCACAGCCAGATTAAATCGTGCGACGTTCTGCCCCCGGGTATAATTATACGAACTTAAAAACGTTCATTAAAATGGATGTTGATTAATTACATCCGACACAGCTAGCTACAAATTTTCGTACAAATATTATCGTTTCAGTCAGTGTGTAACGTTGGTATCTCTTTTATCGATCCAGTACCGTCGGTGACGGAAGGAATTGTACCGCAAACGATTATTCTATAGTTGAGAATTTTAGTTCAACAAAAAAAATGGTCGTTAAAAAAATTTGTGCTGCATCGAAATTGATTAGATTTCACTTACGCAACTTGAAACACGAAAAAACCATTAAATGGCAACCATTCGTAACAGCTTAGCGTCGCTGGTAAATGCAAAAGACATGTAAAAATAATCTCGAATGTGGTAATTCCGACTAATTGTAACATTCTTCAATTGTTTTACAATTACCTTGCGAACGTGCAAAACCGTTTTGCCGATATCTTGAACGCACCCTGCTATCTGAGAACGCATTTAGCATGGTGCACATGACTGGTATTCTTCAAACTCTGTATAACTGTCATTTACGTGCAATTTTAAGAGCACAATGTTCCGTAGTCCTAGCGATTACGTCCAATAATTACGTACTGGCCTGTTGTTAGGTTGTTACGTTCGTCGAAATTATACGTAATTTGTAGTCATAAGTATACCCCGCGTTGGTTTACTTTTGACAGTAATCCATACTTTCTTGGAACCGTCGTTCCTATTTGCAACAATGACGACCCTCTAAGAATCCAATAATTCATGCTCTACGTGCCTGAAGATTGTGATGACAAGCTATCTTCCTTCCACAATAGAATTTCTAATTCCATTTCTAATTCTGAGTCTTCAACCACTTTAATCGTTTTCAGACAACCAAAGAAAATTGTCCAATCGATGTTTCAGTTAATTTAGCTTCGGTTAAGCATGAAGAAACTTGCGAAAACTTAGAAAAACAGGGAATTATATTTGTGATCGTTCACTATGAAGCTTCTTTTTTAATCTATTTCCCTGAATAATACATATGTTAAGAAATAATACTTTTTTGTTTACTTTTCTGATAAGTTATCAATAATCAAGTTTCCTGCAAGTTTGTGTATTAAATTTTAAATCACAAATAAAACGTAATTTTAATTTTTTACGTTACCAAAAAAATTATTGGATTTGAATTTTTCCTACATTTTGTGGAAAACGGAGTCCTTGACTATTATTTTTGAGTTTTCATAATTTCAAGATACCTATAAATCATTTTTATTTTTCTATAACTTACAGTGACTTAGAAAAATATTTGGATACAACTGTAGCTTTTTATACTCTATATCTGAAATAAATATAAATAATACAATACAAATTTTTTGTCAGTACATTAATATAATTTATTAGTGTAGCTTAAAAATGTCAGAAAATAAACTTGTCACTGAACATTATTGTTTAAATATTAAAAAAATATCGAAGGAAAGAGAATTTTCACTTTATAAGTTTGAGATACAAAAACTAAATTAAGAAGTAAATACCTTTTTCATCGTATCAAAAGAATATTTTTTAAGAATTTGTTAGAGAGAAACTGCTTCGTGAATTAATTTGGTTCTTTTCAAAAGAATTTCTACCTCGGGGCACATTATAAATAACATAAAAAAAATGATTCAAGTTATATTTCTGTTTCACTTCATTTTAACTTAAATTTATAAACTGAACGAATATTTTCGTGACACGTGAATTCACTTGCTTTCGTCACTTCCTCTAATATTTAAACAACGGTATGTATTTTTATTAAATTTCCTTGCTTTTTGACATCCACACTTTGATGAACTGCAAAAAATTGTTGCTGCGTTATTCATATTTATTTAAAACGCGGAGCACAGAAGTGAAAGTTACACCGACGTTCGAATATTTCTGCGATCCGCTGCACGTGACAATACAATAAAATACATAAGAATTAACTAAACTTTCATCCGTGGAAATTTTTCTGCAAAGAAAAATTAAAAAAACGCGTACCTCTTGCGAAAGCGTGGCAACGAAATTAGTGACATGAAACAGGAAAGAAAATCGAATGCGAGGACAAAGCTTGGAAATGATTGTTTTCCCTGAAAATGATCATCGATCGTGACAGCCGAGATAGAACAAAATCGGCGGTTCGTTCGCATTTTCGTCGATGAATGGGACAAGGATCAACACGTACGGTAGCTGGTAATATTCGATGTTGCGAACGCTCGGCAGAGTGGCAAGCTGTCAGCCCGCCGCCGTGCTGTCAGTTTCCTGTCTGGTTGCTGTCTATCTGTCATTCACTCGCTCAACCCACTCATTCGAGCAACCCATCTCTCGCGAACTTTTCTGTCGCTCTTCCACCTCTTCTCCTCTTTTTCCCTCTTCTTTCCTCCTTTTTTTTTTTTTAATCTCTCTTTTTCGTGACTGATGTTCAAACTCGTTGGCCCTGTTACAACGCCGCCCGTACGCATCCGCCCTGCGAAAATATTTTTTCGGCTCGTGCTGAGCCGACCGACGGAATGATACCCCACCGCGAGGTGTCCTGCAAAAAAATTCATTCCAGATGCGCGCTGACGGTGGTCCCGGATTGTTTTTGATTTTCACGGGTCACGAGCCCCGTCTGTCCTATTAATTAACGTTATAGATTTTTTAATAACGAAAGTAGAACGAAGCGTAGCGCGAAGAATGATGCGTGTAGAGTTAATAACGCCGGCTTCTAAATAGTGTTACTGCTTACTTGCCACTTTATCTGATCGCTATTTTTCATGTCTGAATTATGAGCTTAACTTCCAGGCAATCCATTAGCAGATTTCTTTGTGAGATAAAAGGGTATACGAATGCGCAGATTAAAAGGAGCGTTGTTCAACATTTTCAATGCCATTCGGGCCTTCTGCACATCATTTGTTTTGCTATCATTTCTGTGAGATGTTTAACAAATGTGTGGAATATTTTTGGAAGATGCGAATGTGGTGGAAAAGGTTTCCAGTTGATTTTCCGTTCAAATCTGATCATCTTGGAATCGGAGGAAACTATTAATTTTTGATAAGTTCATTGTGATTTTAATTGTTGGTTTCAAGCAAGTATTTTTTAACTAATGAAACGAGATGCACTAACGCGCAGATATACTAAAAGCAAAATTTAATTTTTAACGCAATTTCTCTATCGTTCAAGCGCGAATATTACAGTTTTGTGTATCGCACGAGTCTATCTGCATATCTTAACGCTACCCAGGAGCAATTACGCGAGTGATACGGAAAATAGAAGAGAGTCTGGCCAAAAGAGATCTGAAAATCCGGCAGTGTGGTCTAACGACACGTAAAATCTCGTCCCCTTCGCGCTTTTACAGACAGGCTCTGGGGGCATAAATCACCCGAATTTACGATATCGGTTAAAAAGGGTAACGCGATATTTATAGCGATCGCGCGCAGTTACATATAACAAATTGAACTTTTATAAACGCGCTCACGCCCCGGAGGCACTACCAGCGGGCACAGATTTTAATTATCGATATCGATTTATTGCCAATACATATTAATGCAGAAACGAGCTACCTCACGTACCGGTGTTTATTCATATTGATGGAACCAGATTGAAACATAAACCGGATATGCAAACAACTGCAGGTTTAATCGTTCGACACTGACCAATGAAAAAGGCAATTTTACACGCGTACCAGCTTAAAAATTGCTATTCCGTCTTTCTCTCGCTTTTCATTTATTCTCGTGCTATTGTCAGCCGTACGCATATAATTGAAAACGGCGGTGGTTACACCGGAATTGATGGATGAAAAATATTCCCCATTGAATTTTTTATGAAATATTGTGTAATTATTGCACGAGCTTCATTCTCGCGGGAGTAAAAATATATCGATCGTTCTTTTCTCATTAATGAACATTCATTGCACACGATGCATTATTTCAATCTTTACACTCGATTGTCTACTAAACTATTCGTTTCGTGATAAAAACGTTTTGAACATAATTTACTCTGCTTTTAAAGGAATGTTTTACGACGTACATAAATCTCGATAAATATATTACCGAGATTTCAAGTTGAGTTGAACTTTCTTTTTTTCCTAGATAAAACGTATAAGTATACTCAAGTTGCGATGTTCTCATTAAGAGACAAGCGGAGTTATAAATATGGTTTCTTTCGATTTCTAAAGGTCTTCATAAATAATCATACTAATCGTTAAACTAACGACGCTCTTCTAAAGATAATGCGAAAGAAGTAATGAAACGCGTTGCGATATCTTGCAAATTAGCAATTGTATAAAGCAGGAAATCCCAAGCGTGATGATTATTCTCCCCCCTCCGGTTAATTAACTGACGCGGATAGATGAACACAACAATGAAAGCGGTAAGTCATTCCAGTGATGAGGAAGAGTCATTCAGTGAAACTGAATTATACCGGCTTCCACATGCGAGAGGGTCGTTAAGACATGATCCGGATGTTGATTGTGTAGAACTAAAAACCGAACGGGAGTAACAAATTGAGCCGTGCCGGACGATGTTAACGAAGACGTTCTGATAGCTGTTGACAAATGCTGCAGCGCGCGCGCGGAGGAAGGGGAAGAAAAAAAGGAAACGGGGAACCGGAACTTCTGCCGACTAATGATGCTATCCATTTTCTTTTAGATCTCGCTTGACGTTACAAAGGATCGTTCCCCCTCCTCCTTGTGAATCTTTGACGCGCATTCGCGTTACAAGTGTCCACATCCTGGCCCCGCTTTGCTTTTCTGTCTGCAGTGCTGGATGAAAATATTACCATAGCATAATTAATAGGACTCCAAAGCTTCTATTTACGTCCGAAAACAAGTGAAATATTAAATTGATTTTTTATGGTTATAGGATTTTTATTTATAATGAATTAAGAAGTGCAGGAATATCTGAATAATAATATATTAATATAGTCAAGAGCACATTTTTTATTTTAAATTTAATGAAAAATAATTAGTTATTTCTTTGTTGAGAATTTATTTAATTATTATTAGACTGCTTTCCAGACGGGGGAAAATTAAATAATTATATAAAAATGCAAGTTTGGAAGTTAAAATTGATGAAAAAGATTTATAAGCAAATTTATTAACACGTCCCGTATTTCTTTTGTTATTGAATGCTCTTGTATTTGTTTTACCATCTTTATGCTGATGATATTTTTCGTGAATAAGAAAAAAACGCAAAAAGGAATGTTTAAAGAGTTTAAAAAGGCTTTACAAGTAGATATATGAAATTTCTTGAGTCAATGAAAGATTGATTTGTTCGTAAAACATTTATAAGTAGACTGCGGATGTTTATGCAAATTCATATTTTTAGAGACATATAACTGCAACAGAATCATAACTAAATGTATGTTTTGTTTTCTAAATATTGTAAAATGTAGTTTATATATTTTTATATCTTTAAACATTCTTATAAATTTTCACGATTTTAAAATTGCCATAAATGCATAAACATCCGCAGTCTATTTGTAGGTTTTAGGTAATCAAGGAGTTCAGTATGATTTCGTTCGGATTGGTTATACGTAGGAACGTATGTTTAGTAAACATCAACGAGGTAAAGAAACCAAATGGAGCCGAGTAAATCGCTGAGAGATCGCGACATACCACTATCACTGCAACAGGGCGTGAAAGGAGCTTCCCCGAATCTCTGGCAGAATTCCCAAGGAAGTTCGAGAGAGAAAAAGGTCCGCGGTATAGCGACTCCAAAAGGAAGTAAAGTGGTTGGCCATAGGAAGAAAGCAAAGTAACTATTTGCTCGCGAAATGGCCAAACCTTTTTACGTTTCATTTACCTTTGAATATTTTATTCGATAATGCTTCTAAATGCTTCTAACAATAATGTTTCTATATGTACACGCGATGCACCACTAGAAGCAATTTAATGTCTGCTTGTAAAATTTCTTCCTATTCATTTTCAACGCTACCGGTTGATCCAGTTGCCTGAAAGACCTACTTTATTCTGTAGGGTTATCCACGTATCTCGGAACCCACACACATGAGCACAAATGAGCTCGAGTTCCGAAATACATGGATGACCCTGTACAGAGTTTCACCCACAAACATAGTATCTATAGATTATGCGTCATCTTGGGGCCGGTATCTCAAATTTAGAAGAAGACGGATTGCTTTCGGAGGGCTTACTAAGTACCTTCTTCTAACTTGTACTTCTCAGTCTCCTCCACTAAAATTTGAAAAAAGATGAGAAGTGCTCCCAAAGTTATCCAACTCTCTCCAAAGTTGGGACATCCAATCAAAGAATTCAGGTTTTCACAGCCTGACATCACACACCTCTCTGATGATTCAGTATCAGTGTGTCACTTGACCCCTGATGAAGCTAGCTGCAATGTTTGCAAAACGTTGGGACACTACTTCCGGACACGGCTTACACCCGAAGGCCTTAACAGTGAGAACTGTTTGGGACGTCCACTTTCCCCGGAATGCGCAGTGTATACTTATATATGACTATGGCATCGGCCACACGACAGCGACACCTTCGTTCGAAATTTCGTAGAGCAGGGTTTAATAGTAAGAACCGAAAGGACTATCTTTGTATTGGGTATATGGTGCAAACCAGAACGCCATCCATAAATCCACAGTAAATAAAGATCACTTAGTCACTAAGAACCGATCACCAGACGCGGAAAGAGATGCGGCGCAGACGCGTTTGGCATACGCGCGCGAATGCAACGAATCCTTCCGAAGTGCCATCAATTCCCCCGGTTTGCCGGGTAGACAGATTCGGGCGAGTAAATCGCGGCGTATCATCGTCCCTGCAACAGGGCGTGAAAGGGGCTTTACCGAATCTCTGGCAGCATTCCCGGAAAAGTCTCGAGGAAAAAGGCTCCGCGGGCGCGGCGCAACGGCGAACGCGACGAACAGAGGGAAAGGAAGGAAGATGACTGCTCGGTTGAGTAATGGATCAATTTATTTGCTGGCTGTAGGTACCTACCGGGGGTAGTAGATACGTATATAGGCGGGTAGCGTATAACAGGGGCAGAGAAATGGCTACGCTGGATCCCCCGAGTGTCGGATAGAAAGATATGCTGCGGGATGCGGGCCCGCGTCGGAGACGATCTCGCCGTCCCCGTCTGGCACCGGGTAACCGGGCATCATGCGTCTCCGTTTTAACCACCGGCATCCTCCTCCTCGTCGCCATCGTCGTCTCCTTTCCCCGGCAGCCTCTTTCGCGAAGAAGATCGTATTTATTTCCACGGTGGTGAGAATGGATAGCGCGCCGGTGATCTATGTCCCGGCGCAGACACATCTCATTTACTCCGCGAAGCATAATTCCTTAACACTTTTTTGGGGGAATAGCGCTCGTATATCTTGGTTACGCCACGAAGTCGTGCGAACTCCAACGCTTGGCACGCTCGTACAAGCAATTCCGACTTCCACTGTATCTTTCCCCGATATTTTATATTCGCCGTTCTTCTTCGACCTGGACAGTCTCGGGTTTGATTTAGGCTTCGCGCCATTCCGTTCCGTTTCGGTGCCGTCGCAAACCAGAGCGTCCGCTCTTCGACCGGTGTTAGGGCAGTCCGGGTGGTTTTACCAAAGGAGACAGTAAAGAGCATAATTTATCG
The DNA here is from genome assembly GCA_030770465.2 of Perdita meconis. Classification (NCBI taxonomy): domain Eukaryota; kingdom Metazoa; phylum Arthropoda; class Insecta; order Hymenoptera; family Andrenidae; genus Perdita; species Perdita meconis. The sequence continues at coordinate 13,087,070 of JASKOS020000003.1, read as the reverse complement.
TAAACTCGTGCTGTAGAATATTTTGTTTTCCAATCTGATCGTCGGATGATTGGTTTTTGCGTGTTTACAACTTTCCACAAAACGATCAGACATCTCTTCAACCTTCCTCAACTCGCGTGACTTTTCTTTGCGTAATGACTCCCGTCAGCCTGTGAGATAGATTTTTATGCGTTTAAAACATGATAGTCGTGCTGGGTAGGAGGAATATACTGTCTGTTTAGAAGGATACCGGGCATAGATGATTGGGGCCTTAATGATTTCTGGGAATAGAGCGAATTCCGTTTTTGACAGGCAGCGAAACAGACACGCGAATACAGGAAAGGCGACTAGGATATTTTCTAAAACTGTTAACCATATAATCACGGTAAACTAGTGATGGAATTAAGTTCAATGTATGCTTAAAATTCAAATGATATTCAAAGTTCGCTTCACAGAGTTCTTACCAGAAGCGGACTTACATATCTGTAGATATAAGAAAAAGTAACGTAAGTCATATTTTCAAAACAATTGAGTCCATGTCTGAACTCATATCTAAAAGGCAGAATTTATATTACTATGTGACAGAAAAACTATTAAACGAATTGTTTCTTTAGAAACGAAGTTTTAATGAAATTCAAAATCGTAGTTCAGCACTGGTGACGAAACCTTACAACGTGAATATCTCGAAAATGAAAACATGTGACATGCAGCGTTTTGCATTATAGTCACAGATATAGGCTAAGTAGGCTGAAGCCTAGGACGTTCTATTTTGGGAGAATGGCGAATTTTGCGCGAAAGAAATTGAAAAATGATAGTACAGTGTTGACTCGAAGAATGGTCACCTGGGTTTGATCCGAAGAAGGGATTTTTCTATTCTCACTGCTCCTTTGCTGGTGCGAATCGTCTTCTTCCACCGCGACCGCCTTGAGTTACGCGGCCGAGATCGAACCCGACTCGAAGAAGGAACGCGCTCGGTTCTGAACCTCAGCCGTTCTTCGAGTCAACACTGTAAAATGTTCTTGTTCATATTTTCTATTTTATTGTCGAGAGTAATAGCATAGATTTCGGTTCTAAAATAAAATGTCTAAGATGAATGGAGTTTTAAGGTGTGATACGCAACACTTTATGAATATTTGCTTAATATGCGAATAATATATTTCAGAGAAAGGGCGGCTGGCGTTTGTTAGCTCAGGGGCGCCAACTCTGCAAATTCGTCTCTGGTGCTAACCCATTACTACTTGTGAAAAATGACAATAATTGGTTTCAATGATAACAAAAGAGTAATTTCAAGAGAGTGTAGAATCTTCAGTAAGGTGCTCATCAAATATCGGACTTGTAGCTTGAAAATAGTCTACACTATTTTTTTTTTTTTATATATATATTTACGCAGTTTTAATCTCGAAAGGGAGATCATTCTACAATAGATTTTACTTAAGATTCTTGTGCATTTAAAATAGTCATAAATGTATCAAATTCCGTAGTATGATAATCTGTAATCTATCTAAAGTTTACTTGAAATTCCTCCTTCCTTTTGTTTGAAACACTTCGGGAGTATTGAAATTTAGGCAATCGATGTTCGAACCTACTACAGTGAGCTGCGAAGTTTGAGCTGCGAAGCTGTGAATTCTGGTCCAATTAATTAGAACTATTTAATTGGCAATATAATATCAACAAAACAATGCAATGAAAAGAGAAGACGAGTTAGGCGATCCTCTTTGGAATGCAAATTCCTGAACGCTCCATACTTGCGAAATGCTTGAGCCCATCACTACGATAGAGGTGCTACTAATAGCATATACTGATTGATTAAACGCATACAGTATTATTTAACTGAATCGCGTGGTTTGCTCTTGACACACACGTTTCTTCGGTCTAAACGATAATTATCAGCTTGCCCCTTGTTACGTTCATTACCAATTAATGTCGTTGTTACTTCGCTATTCCCGATCACACTCGCCGCGTGTTTGATAGATCCCTGATTGCCGTCAGCAATATTTACTCGGCTTCGCGACTGAGTAGTCCAGACAGAACAGAATGAAACGAAGCGTATAATACGCATAAATCGAATCGTAGCTTTAAACCGTCCCGATTTTGACATTTCTTATTTCGTCACATGTTCCAACCGACATCCACTTTCTACGCTTATCCGCTCCACGATACGAAATGACTGGGATATGCATACATATATTACTATTTCGTAGATAAAACGACACGTAATATATTATAGTTATGAACACCTTTCCATGTTCGCTTTCTTCGGGTTCCTTTTTCAACGAGCCGAGATAAATATGCGGATCTATCATCGATATACGATTCGCGTAACCAGGAAGCTGGCTCGAGGATAACTCGTATAACTCGTTGATATATAACCACGCTGGCGACACAAAATTAAAGACAAATTGAAGAATCGCTCGCCGTACAGGAAATGCAGGCGCTCTAAAAAGAAGACTGTATCTGAAGGATATTAAAACTCTTTTCCAATTATTTCGAGTGTAATTTCTTATTTAGATATGGATACGTTTCTATCGAAAGCATATACAGCGAATTCCGCTTATTTAGATCACCGGTTAATTGAGGCAGCCGGTTTTTGGGACAAATGTTAAAGAACAGAACCGAGAAGTATAAATATTTATACTATGTATAATTGGAACAGTCGCTTAATCAGGCCAAAAGACGCTAATTCCAATGTGTCCTACATAACCGGAATCCACTGTATGCGTTTCATTCTCTCGAGTAATTATAAACGGATATTTTTATCTAAAGATTTAAAACATTTATATTTTCTCCAAATTGTCTAAAATTAAAAAAAAAAAAGAAGAAAAACCTCCAAATATTTCAGTCTAACATCAAAATAAAGTCTAGTATCAAAATAACAATAATCAACTGAAATATGTCGTTTTTAGTGCAGGGTTATTCACGTATCTCGGAACCCGTGCGTGTAAGTACAAATGAGCTCGGATTCCAAGACACATAAATGGATAACCCTGTATATATAGTCTATTCCGATTTATGCAAAGTTTGGTTTCACATCGAAATTGTTTTCATAAAGATACGATGAAAATGATACGATCTGAATTTTCGATCCGCTCAGTTCCAGGAAGCAAAAGCAGATGTGTATGTCGCGTCGTGGGGCACGAAACGGCAATCGAACGTCGAATTAGAAGGCTGTTGATCGGCCGACACCGCAGGTGGGTATTTACGTAGGTTCGCGAGAGGTTGTATCTGTGATCATTAATAAATAACGGCATTATGCAAATGCGCAATTTGTCTCCCTCCCGGGCAGGTCGGTCCGGGCGGGATCGCACGAGCCCGTCCGCGGTGTGTAGTCATTTTAAATATAAAATGAAAGTACAAACGTAACGCGGGGCAATTTATTTCGGCCGACTGTCACGCCGCGGTAGAGCGGTGGCTCACATTTATAATGAGAAGACAAATGATCGCGTTACGATGTGTCCGCGTCCCCGGTACAAGCGTGTATGAGCGCAATGATGACCGGCCATTAATTTATCGCCGCGATGAAACTAGGGCCCCGTCAACGAGTTTTTCGTGTCGATGTCATTTTCGTTGTACCTGCCCCGTCCCGCGTGTTTTATTACCCGACGAAATGGAGATACGAGGAATACTCCTTCTGCGTCGCCGTTAGACTCTCGTTTCGTGCTTAACGAATACAAATTGTACCTTTCTTCTCTCCAGCGCGGCGCGGCGATTTGATCCGTGAAGCTATCGGGAACTACCAGGATGTTCTAACCAAATTATATTATCAGGACCAACTATTCCGTCTGGATAGAGTATTTTAATATTAATTCAACTTTGTAGCAGCCACCCTTTCTAATTTAAAGATCATTCAAAAGGCTACCAAGCTACAAATAACTCGGACCAAATTAATTAACTGTTCTTGGATAACTGAAGTAGTCCTCACTTAATTAAAAACTTCTCATTCTGGTTCATTGCTCAAGTGAAGGAGTAGGCAACATATTTTTATGAAACTTGTAGTATTGTTTACTGTAATCGATTTTCGCAACTTATCGAGATTATACAGGGTGTAACAAAAATGTTGCAGTTCCTTGAAAGAGGTGATTCCTGGGGTGATTTTAAACAACTTTTTCCTTAGCGAAAATGTTAGGTGGGGCTTTGTTAACGAGATATTAACGAAAAACACCGACCAATCGGGGAGCGAGTACAGTGGATTAATGATGACGCGGACGATGACGGACCAATACTACTTACAGCTGGAGCCCGCGCTGAAATTCATTCCCAGTATTCGCGCTTCTATTGGTCAGTGTTTTTCATGAATAACTCCTTAACAGAGCCCTACTTAACATTTTCGCTAAGGAAAAAGTTGTTCAAAATCACTTCAGGAATTACCCCTTTCAAGGAACTGCAACACTTTTGTTACACCCTGTATAAATGCTTGTGGATGGTAAATCCTTATTTATGTAGTACCTATATATGGTAGAAGATAGAGATATATAAAACAAATTAAAAGATTCTTGTATATATTATTGATAAATTAGTTTACAGAGTGAGCTACCATTGTATGGATAAACTAGGTTAAACCTGTTCGTGCATCTGTTCTAGAAAGCAACTTGCAAACAGTTCTAGACAGGCATATTACTCTAGACAGTAGATTAGTTGTTGCCAGGAGTTTAACACTAACTTTACGCGTGTCATAATCTCCAGTTTATACTGCCAACCACCAAGAATAGCATGTTTTATGGTGTTCAGGAGAAATATAATAAAGTTGTTAAATTTACAATGCCACAGTTATGAATGACATTGAAAGATACGTGGCTTGATACTTGATACATATATCACAAATCCATTCTTAAATTTTCCTTTAATATCAATAATGAACAGTTGTAGTATTCTTCTAACTCATAGTAAAATTAAAAATGTGTTAGTTATTACTTTTATACAATTCATCGAGTCTTCGATAGTTGTGCGTTATCGAATCCCAACCGCATGCAACTAGCGAGTCCCCACTGTGTCGAACAACTACCTAAAGAATTTATAAGTAAATATATTGTATCAGTATCTTTGTATCATTCGTCAAGGCTTTTCCCATTTCTGACACTAAAACATAATTAATGATATTTGTAACAGAAATTAAAAATAATTTGTAATGCATCATTTCACCTATAATTTTTCCTTCGCGCAAGTGCAAATAACTCGTAAGAAATCGAGCACGTTCTTGATTTACAGTTCACCGCGAAGTGGAAATAATCGTCATCCACGTACCTTTAATTTGCAATTAAGAAAAAATGAAATAGTTCACAGTAAAAGGATTAACATGACGTAATATATTTCTCGATACTTATCTCGAGATTTAAATACACTTCTCGCTAATAACAATAATAAAAACAAATCAACGTCACGGAAGCTAATGATTAATAGCAGTTAATAACTGGTTTTCACGGAATTTATTCATGGCTCTTCGTACAATTGACAGCGTAAATGTACGATGATTTATTTATTTCCAATTCCTGTGCAACGGGAACTGAGTGTACTTAATGAAGATTTTCAACAGAAAAAGGCGGCGATCTCGAAGTGAACGATGGTAGCAGATACTGGACAGGTATATCATTACGAATCATGTAATACAAGATAGGCTGCTTTTTCAGAATTAATAGAGCGCACAACGCAAGATATGTCGCGCAACGTATTTTACAATTATGTGAAATATTGATACGAAGATAACGAGATTGACAGATGCGTGGTAAACAATTACGTCCATCTGGTTACGATCGAAGATCAAAGTAACCATGGCTCATGTTAGATCTTTGTATGTACATTTTAGGTAACTGAAGAGGAAAATAATTTCGTGTTGGTGTGCGTAACGTGATCATCGTCATTAAGATATCAATGTTTCCTTCACGGAATCCCCGTTTGATATTGGAATTCATGTACCTAGAATACTCATTCCGCGAAGATTTTTCAGCCGAAGAGTCGTAATTCTGTGATAAAATCGTACTAAGGAATTTTATTATTAGTTCCAGGGAAGTCATTATAGCTGAAGTGTATTTAAGTAAAAAACTATCATTTTATCGATTATGCTGATTTTCATTTGTTTCACTAACTACCATCAATCAGTGTTTCAATTAAATTTAATGGTACTGTGCTTTCTACCGAGTGTGTTCTCTTTAAATATTCAATATCTTGTCAGTCATCAGCGTTAAAATAACAACTATTTTGATATTTTTGTATCCTTAAATAAACGAAAATTGATGTCACTTAAATTAATTCAATTATTTAAAAAGCTGAGAGTGATAAGATAAGTTTGGTTTCGTATCTGTAGTTCAATATATCAGTCAAAACAGATATTTTCGTGTTGTATCATCCAGTGTTACGGCCCCGAAATAAGTAATTTTTCCCTGTGCCACTGACAAGAAAGCAACTGTTCTACAAAACAGAACGATATATCCGATAGGCTATTGGCTATATTGGCTATACAATCTGACAACGTCGCGCCCGAATACGCTGCGGCATTGGGCCTTCCTAGCCACGCCGCTGGTCTGGGTCCGCCCTACAAAATCTCTTTTGAAGACACCAATATGGGATGCGCAATAAGTGAGTATCCACTTTAACACGTTCTCAACGTCATCGTTCTATTGCAATCAAAATTTGTTGGTTGCTAATTTTGAAAACGAGGAGAGAATTGAAAGGAAATATGATCACCCAACCCAAAAGATATAAAAAATAACTTCCCTATAAATCGGGAAGTTAAAAAGATATAAAACGCGGAGTTTCTTAAAAATGAAATTCATATTTCTATAACGACGAAAGCGGTAACATACCAATATGAAAAAAGACTTATCGAAATATCAGGAACGAAAGAAACGTAAGTACTTAATTTCTATACTCGGAAATTCGTAAATCACGTCTTGCCATAAATTGCCGGTAATGCGGAACGTGTGGAAATCAATCGCGAACAATCTGAATGAATTTCCCGTCGACGTCAAACATTTATTTCGTGTGCGTCGGGCATAATAATTAATTGCTCTAATCGAGGCGCATTAAGAAACCGCGGTATCGAACCGCTCATTAAGTATGCATCGTCCAACGTTTCCCTCTAAGGAAATGTGGACGTTCGGGATAGTAACGGTTGCCAGCGCCGCAGAACTGCTGGATTGCATGTACTGAAAGGTTACCGGCAATAAAATACTCCGTGTCTAAAGGCTATTAATGTCTCGGTGCAACGCCAACCATCGTTTCCATCGACACTTTATTTCTATGCGTACCCGCGTCAAAGAAACTGAGGCCTTTCTACCGTGGTCTTGCGGCATTAGTCACCCACTGATTGCCGATTTTATGGGGGAATCGTTTCGAAACCGTACGGGAAATAATCTCCTATAGAACTATCCGTCGGGTTCTCATAAAAGAGTCGCTGCATTATTTCCTCGCTAAATTATGAGAGACTCCTTTAAGCTTCAAAAAGTTTTATCAACTATTCTTCTCTATGCTGTTCTACTTCAGAGTATCGTTCAAGACGATTTTCTTTGTCAGGTATTAGTTTTTCAATTTCCACAGCCACAAGAAAATTTTTCGTTACTTTTCAATGTCTGACGATCACATCAGAATAAGAACATCTGACAAACTCATTAGAGTTTATAGATTAGCAGCTAATAAAAAGAGTTCCAAGGCAACTTTCGAACTATAAACTTCCTGCATCAGATAAGTTTATCCCGAGCCTTCGATTTCGCTAAAAATAGCAGCGCAGGTCTACGACCAACAAGCGTAAATCAATTAGAAAAATTAGAATCGTTAAAGAACGACGGTGTCGGTGGCAAACGGGAATTACGTCGTCAAGTTTCGAAATCAGATGGCCGGCAAAGGTCGCGTTAAGCCGTACACGTCGCGTAAAATTCACGGAGCGATTCATAAAGCGGGGCTCGAGTCGGTCGCGGGGAAACACAATTTCCGACAAAACAGGGAATTAAATACTTATCTTTACGAGCGGCCGTGCAATTTTCTGAAAGAAGATACGCTCGCCGCCCTCGGCGCGCTACTCGGAAAAATTTATCGCGACCTCGATACCGCGTTTCGAGTGCATAACGTGCCTCGTGCTGGATGAAGTTATTCTTGACGGCGGGATAGAGGCACCGGGAGAAAAGCAGACGGCGCGATAAGGGCGGAAGAAGAAGCATTACCGGCTTCGAAGATGTCGTCGTGTCATGGCAGACGACAGGTACATTTAGATTCCGCGGTAAAAGCAAATAGAGGGAGCCGCGCTCGTGGCAAGTGAACATCGGGCCGCGGCGGTTAATTGCGATACTCTATCAAGATGATTAATACTATCCATTCGTCTTGCTCATTGATACTTCAATCACGTCATGCATGCAAATGCCTCGCCGTCAATTTTGTGTTATTATCTCGCGGCCACGAATCTGTGCCGCGTCGCGTTGGTTTCGCGACGGTGTGTGCATTTGCACGCTTATCTAATATCAAACTGTCACAAAGAAAGAGCAGATGTAGCAATTAGTGTCTCGCAAGGGGATGACTGCTAAACCGATACTTTCAACTTGAACGAAATTTTTTTCTCCGATAAAGATACACGTACGCGGAGTGTCAGCGAAATTTGAAATATTCAGTCAGCAACTTTTCTTCTCGCAATCATGGATGGAAGTGACTATCAATCATTTTCATACTTCACGCTCAGATATCAGATATGCAATGAGTTCTCGATAGTAGCGACTTTCGATATAAGCAACTTCGGTTTCAATGAATCTCCTTATCACCACATCATCATCCGTGGCTCTTGCACTTTCAACCTCACATCTACTCTATACCTACACATGTTTTTATATTTTATATATTATGATCGAGGCTCTGAGATATGATTGATTATCCAATCCACGAATCATGTGTTGCAATGAGATGTAACCAATTAAATCTTACGATGTAACCAATCAAATTATCCGACAACAATTGAGTCTCATTTCTCGGTATTAGCAACCTTTTCTTTTATTTGAATAACTTTTTGAAAAAAATTGATTCTGTATTACTTAAAGGTATTGTTTCCTTATCTGAATTACCCCATTTTACAAATGCTGAATGGTGTATATTGTGTGATTTGAATAAACATATTTTAAACTTGTAGTATTTTAATGGGTTCGATTAGTTAATCATGTTCAGAGCTACGATTCGATATTAATCCATTATTTGGTTGCTAAGTCGCATGTCAGCGGATACGGTGGCCATTACATACTATTAATAGGCAATAGCATAGACACACTTGGATCCCATGCACGTGATTAATGGAGAGAAATGAACGCTTGGCTAACCGTACATCGATCTTTGCGTATAATGTTTACCGCGCCAGCGAATACCCGTTAGTTATTGTATCCCCTGATCGGCCGACTACTAATTATGGACAATGCGAATTAAAAGCTACTGCGATTTAGCGAAACCAATGTAATGATGGATTGAAACGATGAAAGGGAAAAGAAACAACGTAGGCCATTACGATAAATAACCTGTCCCTGTTGTTTTATGTATTTACTTCAATTATTTATAGATTTCTTATGTATTTATTTCCTTTTGGTCAGTCTTTATGATCCAAACGTTAGTTAGTAGTAGATTCTTTAATCCCACTGTCTTCTTTCACTTATTTCAATTCCTGAAAAATCTCAAAGCAGTTTGATACCACAAAGTACTAATTCAAGCGAAAGTTAACCTTTTTTCCCTCATACCCTATACATCTATTTTCAAAAAGTTTATACCGTCGGATTTCACGGATTCTTTGCCTTCCCGCTAACATCGTACCGAAGTACTCCATTTCAGCCACGAGATGGCAGCAAAGTCGGAAAATCAACAAAAATGAATCTACACACAAGTGATCTACCTTCATAGTTAAAAGTGACACAAATATAAACATTAATTTTTCATCGAGCATCATTTTACCTGAAACGTTTTCTAATTATTGACCACTTAATTATAATACAGCGATAGAACTGCAGAACGATCGGATTTAATCGAAGTGAATGAACATACGAAGATACGCGCGAATCGAACGAACGCGAAAGATGAAACGCAAAGCACACGTCAGCAGGGACGATTCATTTGATACGCGGCCGGGTTTTATATGACACATAAACCTGAAACCGTTTGAGAATAAAAGCCATAGACGTTGCGGGCCAAAGCGGATCCTCGACGCGCGTTACCTCGAAGCAGTTGGCCAGAATAAACGTATACTGACCATCGGCTGGCCAAACGCCAGAGCACCTATCCGCGTGAGCATTTGTCTTTTCATCGCGCCGCGCCGCGCCACGACTGAACCGTACAGATTGATGCGCGGCTTAAAACACGCCGGCAAATGATCTGAATGATTTGGATGCCTCTAATGCGCGGCATGATTGAAATTTTCACGACCCAAATTGCTGCCGAACGGTTGCCAGTTTTTTCGATCGTCGCGCCGCGCCATGCTATTGTCGAGTGACACGCGTGACTACAAAGTATGCTTCAACCATGAACTTAACACAGTGTTGCTCAGTCCAAGCTCGACAGTTTGACTGTTTGACAGGCGTGCGTCTATTTTATTTTTATACTTTATATAACATTTTATGAAAAATAGAGAATCACGTCAGATACCTTGAAATCGGTTTGTCAAAAAGAAACGAAAAATAATATAGTTAGTCGCTAAAAATTACATACAACAAATTTAAAAAAATACAGAATTGTTTTTCTTTAGACTGTGATTTTTTTATATGGCCTCTTGTACACGCCTTTAATGCAATGCAAATGAAAAATTATAAATTCGAATTACTGATTTTATAACGTTATTAACGTCTTTCTTAAAATACTTTTATTCTAGTTCTAATTCTAAAATTCACTTACGTTGTCGGTAGACTCTAATTATCAATAATATTAACAAAAATTTATGATCGAAAATAATTAACAAAAGCTTGCTATTATCAATAGTGGTTATACGTAATTCAATTCCGTCGTCGATAACAGTTATTGGTCAGCAAGAAGATTGTATCCATTTATAAGGTTATTCATAACCAAAGAAAAGATGTGTATACGAATACATGTTCTCAAAAATGTAGAAAAGAAATGAACTCTAAATAAAAAATTTGTCTTATCTTCTAAATAGAAAATGTATTTTACAAATGCATAAACATTCTCATGTCTGTTCATAACCAAAGTTCATTCAAATACAATAATTTAATTCTCACACCATAATATTCAAAATTCAGGTTATAAAAGTTATAATCTTCGGTTATTTTCGATTTATAAATTCTTACCTTTTATGTTCATCTCTCCCCCGATTCCCGTTCCTTTTCTCCTTCAGTGCAAGTGCTTTCACATTTTCACTTTTATTATTTGTCAGTTGTTTTTCCTGTAAAGCACCTTGGCTCTCTCAAGATAACCATTATTTAATAGTCGTTTCACGCAAGACATTTGTTTGGTACGCGTTGCTACCGAGTGGTGCAGTCGTGGCGCCATCGTGGCGCGGTTTTGAACTATATACGTTACGAAACATGGTACGTATGTATTTTCCAGAAAGTAACGCCACTTTGTTGCGCAGGTGAACCATAGTTGATTGAAAGTCTCCAACACTACGAAAACCTCTGTAAAGCACCTCTAAACATTGGTATTATTATTTATTCAATTATTTAAAGTTATTTCATACTCTCAACTCTGCGCACTAAAGCAAGCTGTCACGTCCCGATTTAAATTCTGTTCTCTACCTACGTATTTCCCAACCTTTTTCCTGGCAATACTTTACCTTTTTTATTTTTCACGCGTATCAATAAAAGTCTGTAATGAGATTTCAAAGCCTAAGAATAGTTTATAATCGTTCCCTTCGCTACAAAGTGTATTTTGATTAAAGAATCCAACCGCATTTTTCTCCTGTCATGCACGTCGTGACTCCTACCGTTAGAATCGTTATACATTGACGCCAATACGAGAAAAGTTTATTATATCGACATCGGAGGTGCGAACGGCACTGCGCAGCGATAAACGGGTGTAAATACAGCAGCCACGGCGGAACGTTTCCAGGCACCCTATAAATTCTAATTTAAAATCAGTGTCGCAACAAAAGGTCCTCAGGATCGGTGCACAATTTCTCAGAGTGTTCCTCGCATAGCTCATTCGTTTTATCGTCGTGAACGGAACAAGCGTCACCCTGACACCGTGATAAACAGCCGCCTCTGTCGTAAGTCACGTCACCGTAAAATCTCGGGCATTACTTGTCGCGGTGTTTACTAAGTCAGGATGTCTTGACAAGGTGAATATAGTCACCGTTAGATCTTCGCCGCGCGGGTCCGCTCATTCGGCATCCACCCGACATTTATCATCGTTCTAACGCGCGCGCGCACACGCTCCGAAGCATTGAATAATTGCGACATTTATACGTACGATTTAACAAATGTTGCCACTGAGGGTACAATTTTCCACGCGAAACGAACTAAAATATTGCGCTCGATACAGAGCATCCTGGAATTGTTATTTACATTAATCGACTCAAATTACTAGTTTATCCGGCGAAAAATAAAAATTTATACTCGACGTTATAACAAATGTCTTCCAACATGGACAAACAAATAGCTGCTAATGTTATGCTAATTCTTGGTTCAATAATCAGTGGTTCTTACGTTTAAGAATAAAATAATTGAACATTATTATGTAATCTTTTGTTACATTTTATTTTAATGAAATTGTTAAAGAATACTTATTTCAATTATCTTACACAATAGTATCAATGTTATAGTGCTATTGCCGGCTAACTTGTTGGCGTTCATCCTACAAGCTAAAACTGCAGCGGAGAAAGGGGAATCATCCACTCACATTGCTCGATTCTGGGCAGTAACACCTCTATTGAGACGCGTTGCGTTATTGACTGAGCTGATCGCATGGCTAAGTCCATTGTGTGACGCAGAACGCCAATGAAACCAAACGCGACAAAGTGAGATGCGACGACAGGGAATGACACTGGCGTCGCACGACATTGTCCTGCGGATATGGAGATTCTATTACTATGCGAACGGACCGTCCCTGGAGGGGATGAGGCGGCGCTAGCGGCCGATTCCCGTTTCTCCGCTGCAGTTTTAGCTTGTTGGATGAACGCCAACAAGTCAGCTGGCAATAGTAAATACAGGGTGTAACAAAAATGTTGCAGTTCCTTGATAGGGGTAATTTTGAATAACTTTTTCCTTAACGAAAATGTTAAGTGGGGCTTAGTTAACGAGTTATTAACGAAAAACACCGACCAATCGGGGAGCGAGTACAGCGGATTAATGATGGCGCGGACGATGGCGGACCAATACTACTCACAGCTGAAGCCCGCGCGGAAATTCATCCACTGTATTCGTGCTTCTATTGGTTGGTGTTTTTCGTCAATAACTCGTTAACAAAGCCCCACCTAACATTTTCGCTAAGGAAAAAGTTGTTTAAATCACCTCAAGAATTCCCCCTTTCAAGCAACTGCAACATTTTTGTTACACCCTGTATATCAGAACTACTGATGGACAATTTTTAGGGTCGAACTAGACGTAGAAAAGAATAATTATTTTTTCTTATGTATGAAGTAATCTTCTCAGATAGATATTAGACATGCTATATTATTAGAATTAAAAATTCTCACGGTTTTGCAATTAGTTCACTGCAATTCATGAATTTTGACGAGTAACCTTAACCCTGCTCTTCAGGTCTGTTTGACCCAATCCTGCACTTTATTTTCTTAAATAACTGTTCCAATTGTAAAAAAAATATGAGGATGTTAGTGTTAATATTTACATTTATTGTTCTTTAACGTACAGCAAAGATTTCATTTGCCACATTTCTAATGATGTGTTAATAATTCAAATTGTAATAAATAAGAATTAAAAATTTTGAAAACAGCAAGGTTAAGGTTAAACCTTACGTCACTGTTTATTTATGTTTCTGCTTGTTTTCTTGGATAATCCAACAATTGATATGGCCAATATCAGATATGGCCAATATCACGTAGCATAAAAGTTGGGAGTCCATATTTTCTCTAGTTCATAAAATGGCTCTAACATATAAATCAGTAAGTTGCTGTATATAAAAGTAAGTCAATTTTTAAATCACATGTTTTGGTAACAATGCATGAGAGTAACTGAAAACACAAGGAACCCAGTGCTGCTCCTAGAATCATTGAAATCAGTTTACATTATTTAAACGTTATACATCATTTTTAGTTTTGAGTAACCATTTTGTTGTGAATAATAGTATACCGACATTCATGAAAAATAATAGTAGATACTGTTGAGACGGTCGTCTTTAACAACGTCAAGATCGCGTTCACATTCGACAAATACAAAGATTGAATGAAATCACATCAACGTACGCAACCCTTAGTCGAGGTTAATCCGGCGCGCGACGTCCGACGTCACGACGTTCGAGCTAATGGCACGCAACGACGTAGCCAAGATTTTCAGCTCGACCAGTCGTCGGGCATTCGTCGTGTCTAACGACAAGAAGAAGGAAAGCCGCTGCTATCGCCGGGTAGCTTGAGTGATGAAGTGAGTGCAGAGTGAGGTCTATTTTTGTGCTCACCGACAAACAGCCTCGTAGGTCCCGTGACACATCGTTAGAACGCCACGAAAATACCCTGCCGCGCGAACGAAAAGTGCTGCGAGATATCCAGACATCGGCCGGTACGTTTATTCCGAGAAATTACAGGCTGTTTCTACGTTCGTACGCGCCAACGATACATTCGAACGTTCAGAAACACCGCTACGCACCCCTGTTTCTTGTCAAACGATCGTACCGCCTGTAAATGCAAAAATGTACGCGTTGCAGTTGTCCATAAGTAATTAGTTTCCTGTCACCGGCTTCGGTACTTCAATATTCTATTGAGCTTGAGCTTTAGGTTTGAGGTTATGGGAAGCAAATGCTAATGGTTACTAATATTTACTCTCTGATGATAGGTGATACCACTTCCAAGTAATTTTACTCATTGTCAGTTCTGTTAAGCATCAATCTGTCAGTAAAAAGTAGTCTAAGTAATAGTTAGTCAGGCTCACAAGAGTAGAGAGACTTCTTATTGGATTCCGAGTACTGTTTAGCTATTGTAATAATACTTGATTAAGCATTTTCATACTGTTGCATGACCAATCGCTATTTCTTACTGCTACGTGGGTTTTTTTTCAGTCTTGGAATGTCATCAGATAGTTTGTAACATTTCAGAATAATTATTTTGCATGATCGTGGCAGCTGTACGATGTAAGATTTCTATGTCATCAGAAAAGCAGCTCTTTTATGTGCATTTTGTATAATGTTTAAATGCTTAAATGATCTAAAAGAAAAATTTCATATCAATTTATATTATTTCTTCTCTTGATACACGCAAACGATGATAAACACGCGCTAATAACGTACCATATATTTTTAAGCAACGAATATCCTGACTGCACGGCTACAAACGTATAATAAAGAAATTGCTTCCTCTTAAATGAATCTGTACCTCGTGCACTTGGAAACATCAACGTCTAGCGACGCTATAATAATCTTAGGTAGCATCACGGACAGCTTAGAACATATGTATCTATTTACTAGGATAGACACTCCGTCGTTCACTTCTGATGGCGTTGACAGAATCTTTTGAACACTATACACATTAATCGTGAGTCAACCTTTTCGTTAATACAATGTTAACCAATCGTCAAAATAACTTTAAATACAATATATTCAATCAATTTGTTATCCTGCCATTCGTTTTACAACACCGTGTTCTTAAGAAACTCCAATAATTGGGTTAGAGCCTTATCGAAATGTACAGAACGATATCAATTATTTAGTGTTTTAATTGGTACCAATAACCAGAGACCTAAAATTAGTACGCAATTAGGCATGATGTAAATATGTATAGTTTCTCTAGAGTCGGGAGAAAAATTCTTGTAACTTTCAATCGACGTATCGCGTATTTCACAACACCGGTTACAGTCTACGTGTATAAATTAATTGTAATTTATCATCGACATCGGAAAAACGTAAACAGCGGGAATGAATTTTACTACCTAATGCTTCGATGTCAACCGAACGCTGGCTTCTAGCTCTAACCATCAACTAGTCACGCATCGTTACTTACGGCGAATAAAATTAAGCTAACGATGTATTTCGTCGTAAATTCTCCGGGTTATTAACTTTAAGTTGCCGTACATTATACTGTGGAATTTATTTAGTGCCGCGAATACGCCACGAGGTCACGTATTGGCGAAGACGAAGAGAGATAGAAACTGTGACAGAAAACATATTAGAAGACTGAAGGTACGTAGCACGGTTCACACGCGAGGATATTATTCTTGGACATCATTAAAAACCATTGCAGTGCTTAAAAAAAACGTTAACAAAATATCTGGTAACATGTCTTCGACAAATTAGTGCATCCTACATATACAGTTTGCTTTGACCATTTTATCAATACAAATTTAAAATGCAAACTATAAACGATTGCTTCCGATATTCAGTGAGACAGGTGTTCAGTAATTCTTGAGCATTCTAAAACATTTACATTTACACTTAAGCTTAATGATAGACTCAATGACAAAGAATTAATCACATTTAGAACGAGTTTATACGATGTATCAATGTACTCCAGAAAAAAACGAATCCACTTTGCCCATGACAACTCATAATATAAAAATATAGAGCATATAAATCAAGTAACGAAACGTAATTATCGTACCTTTAATTCACTCAATGTGAAACTAAACTAAAATATCTAAACTATATCGTCTTCAGACCAATTGGAAGGTCAATGCAATTATTTAGTTTATCTTTGTAAAAACGAAAAGCATTGGCAAACAACTGCTAAAAGTGAAGAATATACTTCACTGTATCCTGCCCAAAGAGAGTTACGTATACCTAGTCTTAAAATAATTTCTCTGTGTCAATCTGTTCCTGCATCAACTGACTATCCCTTATAATATACGATACGCACTAAATGACATTTGAATGTTGATAGAATCAACTACTACGCCGTAAAAGTTGAATGGGTAGCTATTTATACGGTTCCTTGTTGGAGAAATTTTCAGAACAAATCGAAACAGCCGTACCTCCTATATCAGGCTTTCCATCGTCTTCCCTACTGACAGTTATTGCAACGTTTGAAGATACTTACCGAAGGAAGTTATGGTGAGCAGCTGCGCGCTTTTTTCGATCATTTGGTTTTTTAGTCCGAAAATTATGTGCTGCGCGAGGTTTACGCATACGGGTGTAGACACGATCCAACGTCGGAGGAAATCTTACGTAGGTATACGTACATTTAAAATATAATATATACGTTACATGTGTAACTATATACATGCGTTTCAAGGCTAAGTGGCGGGGAACTAATGATAAACACGACTCTTCGCGGCTATAAGGAGAAATTAATGTTCCGGACGTAACGGTAAATGGAGTAGAAAGAAGACAAGAAACTGCGAGATAAATTGCGCTCGGTTTGCCGTAGGATGACACTTTTTACGAAAGATTGCTGAACGTTTTTACCGAAATCCCGAAATTGCTGCCTATACATTTTCTAAGGGTCTTAACTTACTTTCGCATCGAAAAATCACCTATATTCAACATAAGTTTCTGCTTATTTCTTACAAAATCGGTATACCTATTTCAATAACTTGTCATAATAACTATTCGCTCTTAACATCTTTAGGTTTTTTTCACATTAGAATAATGCAGATTTATAACCGAAGTTACATTTTTTTAAATTTTACACAATCACATAAACAGCTCAGGGATTCCTCCACTCTTTAAGTTATATGCTCCACCTAAGACTCTCAGAAAGTTTCAATTATTAAATACATTTGTATACAGAACTAACTATGGCTTTACTGGTTGTATTAATCGCATCTGGAATAACGTCAATCTGATCGCATATTTACTCGATTTCTGTTGCGATTCGCTGCCTAAATTTAAAAAACAAGTCAGAAGTGTTGTATACAGGGTGTCCCAAATAAAATGTAAGAACCGAAAAGGGGTGATTCCTGGGATGATTCTAAACAACTTTTTCCTTGGCGAAAATGTTCGTTGCGGCTTTGTTAACGAGTTATTAACGAAAAACACCGACCAATAGACGCACGGATACAGTGGATGAATTTCAGCGCGGGCTCCAGTTGTGGCCCGTAGTATTGGCCCGCCATTGTCCGCGCCATCATTAATCCGCTGTACTCGCTCCCCGATTGGTCGGTGTTTTTCGTTAATAACTCATTAACAAAGTCGCAACGAAGATTTTCGCTAAGGAAAAAGTTGTTTAGAATCACCCTAGCAACTCCTCCTTTTCGGCTCTTACACTTTGTTTGGGACACCCTATATTACCTATCTGTGTTTCAGTGCAATATCTGGCTCACTATTTAATTGTCTTCTTATGTAAATTCCTTTATGTACCAAAGGGTGTTACCCATATATAAATAAATGAATCTTGTTTTGAGAAAATCTTGTATTATTATGTAAATTTGTTGTTGAATAAGCGTAACTATTCATCCGTAAATTTTGTAAAAATACCTTTTTAAACTAGAACCATCAATATCTGTTTTTCTTCTATAAACTGTCAGTATGACAGTTTTCTCAAATTGCATGTAAAAGATCATTCTAAAGGTCGTATTAAATGCTTTGATAGTTTGTTAAATACTTCGTTAGTACTAGAAACAGTATTGAAGGTTGTAATACCAGGTGAGACACTCTATGCTCAATTTATGCACAACCATTAATCTCGATGTAAGTGAGTAAATTGAACACTACACGTTGCACATGCTCGATCGCTTTGAAAGTATAATCGAGTTCAATTAAAGTCAGCGCACTATACCTGGGTATAAAAAAAACCGCAATTTCAGTCTAATGTGCCTCTTTTATTCCAGGAAGATATTTAAGAATCATTAAACACGTCTGCAAAGACGTCAAACGTGAAGACCGTATTGCAAGCGACGCTTAAATAGTAATTTACATGCTACAGGAAATATTAGACAAAAGAGATAACTAGGGGGAAAACATTTTATGTTAATTAATGCGTTAACCACCTCTGTTATTTTTTCCGAGAGAGGCGTTGCATGCAGGGTTTAGAATTTATCAGCCGGGCTGTTTAATATAAATGAATTTCGTACATCTCTGAGTTGAAAATCAGTACGCTGAGAAGCAGTAAAATAAACTCGCTTTGTTAAATATAAATGTTCTGTTGAATTCGTAATGAACTAATGCGTTTCAAACAGATTCCAGAGTTTTATATGAAAATATACAAGGTATCGAGTTTATTGCCAACGTTTTATATTGTAAATACAATGACGGGAAAATATTATCTTAAAACTTGTTTCTAAACTCGTTCTAAAAAGAACAAATTCAAAGAGTAAACTTTTTAATCGCTTTCAAATATTTTTATTTAGTCATTCAAAGGGAAGAAAATATTTTTGCAAATTAGCATAAACAATTTGTTACTTTTAAATAAATGTTCCTTTGACAGAATGCATCTCAAGTAGTTACGGAAGAGGTTGCAGAAAATTGAAAATGGATGCGACTTGGAAGATGCACGCTGGAACGAAATTTGGATTGATCGCAGTTCCATGCCGAGAGTAAATGCGCAAGAAAGTGATTGCGAATGATGGACGATCGGGTGCCGGGGGATGATAAAGTAGTAGCGTGTGGTGGAGAATATCGACGGGAAGCACCCCCATCTATCAGTCTCTTCCTACTTCGCTGATAATCACAGGCTGCCAACCAAAGTCAGGCTACAAGTAAGATCTTACAGGATGATCTGACTCTACCTCCATCGATCTAAAAAAGATTACTTCGACTCATACTATCGTAAGTACTAACTTACCAAAGGATAACGGTGCCGTGTAGTTTTATTTCAACACTCAATCGACATACGACCCAAAGAAATGACTTTCAGAATAAATGAGCATATTGCATTCTACTTTATCCTTATAACTATACTATACTTCTATACTTCTCGATTTATGACACGTAAAATATTGTATACAGGTTCGCGTAGGCTTTTATGAACAAGGTCTACACTGCAGTTTTAAAGATTTACATGTTATTATACATAGCTACTTTAAAGACACATGGTATAATATGAGGAATGATGCTTTCCCACATTCTTGTTTGCGATACATTGTAATAAAAACCTGTTTCATGCCGCCGAGAGATGCATTACTTTTCATCACCTCAGATAAATGTTCTTAGATTATAAAAGCTGAAGGTAATGTGAAGGGAATTTGTTCTTGAAATGTGGCGAAATAGCGTTTATTTTTCAGCATTTTCACTAACGTGTCATTAACAGAATGTGATAATAATTAATAATACAAGAAAAATTAATATAAAAGGTTATAGAATATATTAAGAAATTTTTTATACCAACAAGAGTAAACAGAACGATGTAAAATGTTTTCAAAAAGAACGAAAAGTGGTTGAGCTATCTTACCAGTTAGAACCGCTTGGAACGAGACCTGAACATGATCGTGGCGCTTTCGTGGCGCGATTCAGAAACACGTCGGCAGAACATGGAACACGCCGCTTCAAAAACTAACTATTCCACTTTATTCCACAGTAGAATTATTCGGTGACAGCCACTCCGTCTGACCAAACAAGTCTCGTGCGAAGAAGCTCTTGAAATTTGGAGTACTCTTGTTTCACGTACCACAACCCGTGGTAACTGAAACGCGTCGTTGGGCGAATTAATACAGCTAAAGTAGGCAGGTTCGACGCGTTTAACCGCGGATCGTCTCCGTTCCTCGCGCACCGTCAAATCTCACGAGCAAGAAACGAGTGATAAGGGAGAGCCGCCATTAAATAACCTTCGGAATGCGCACAGGCACCCCGGTACATAAATTTCTCCGGGTAAGTCGGACGATCGGATTAAATGCTTATTTCTTGGACGGCAGCGGCTGAATTTACTCAAGTTCCGTGGCTCGAAATTCTTCGGCGGCTAGTTACACCAACAGCGTGCGCGCGCGCAGGGGCAGAAACGTACGCACCAGCGCGCGCGGCGCTGGTACGTAGAAACGGAGATCAGCATACGTCGCGTATTATTTACAATTGGCGGCGATTTATGTCTCTGCGCCGGATGAGAGCAGGCGAGCAGGCATAGGGAATGCGCGGCGGAGAGAAAGAAAGAGAGGGGAAGGATAGCTAGGTAGGAGTGGAGGTCTGAGGGGGAGAGGGAGAGAGAGAACGCGGCCGCCTTGCCAGCCAATTCCCGGCGGCCCGCTATATTTACGAGGCCCATAAAGTAGCGGGTACGGCCGCGTATATTGCCGCGTAAATATCAGCTTATGGAAATATAGAGCTCAATATCTGCCTGCCTGCCTGCCTACCTGCCTACCCAACGCGTTCCGCAGCTTTCCTTCCCTTTCCATTCAAGGACCATCCTGATGTCGGTGCCGGTGCCGGTGTTGGGGTAGTTTTCGTTCAGCTCGTTGGTGAACGCGTATCTCTCCTCGAAAAATTATTTTCGGCTCCTCGACACCCCTCGTTGCCGGTTCGGTTTGACGCGTCCAAAAATTTATCCTCTTTCTCTTGGCGCTCCGAGTCCAGAAAATGTATAATTTTCGTTCTTTTGAAGATTTCAAGCTCAGGGCCGATTCTTCCCTGCAGGTTTGATAGGTACCTTTTTATTGACTGCTTGCGTACTGTACTTTTCAGAGTATAATATTTTTAAACGCTTCTCTGCATTTTTATAGTTTCTATACTCTGGGATAGTTTTCGGAATCTTGGAAGATTTTGAGGTTATATTGACAATATACGTAGGTTAACCTTTAAAGGAACGACCACAGCTGTGGGCTTTGATACACGACTTGTGGTTGACTTTCAGTCATTGTTAGCTGATCAAATTATGGTGCACTTTGTAACCAAATTTGACATCTAACACTAAATTGGTTTGGCGTAGAGGATTTATCTTTGTTGTAAAGTCTATACATAAGGTTCCTAAATGCAGTTTTAAATTTTGCCTCTGCGTGAGATAGATGGCAGCACTGTTTGAGTCACTCAACATGGCCGATAATGGTAAACATCCCTTTTATGCTCACTCTTTTAGGTCCCTAACCTTTACACCACACAACAGATTTTCTCTTGACCTGTTCTTGTTTTTCCATAGTTTTCTCTTGTATCTGTTCATTCGTGTGTACTGAAAATTGTATATTAACAATGATTTAAGTTTCAATTAACTTAAATCGAACGACTAATAGAGACAGGCATAGAAAATATGCGATCGTCATTGCGAAATGAAGTTGCCCACTGTTTTTACACACGGCTCGTCTGTGATATAAGGCGAGACAAATTAACTTATTATTTCGAGATGTAACATTATTCACCCGCTGCACCGCAACACACAATTAATCAATGAAATCTCCAATCTAGCATGCATTAACATTAATTATCATTAATGCGCCAATGAATACAATTTCAGCCCGTGGATAACATGATCATCAGGCGTTAAATCAGATCTTCCCAACGCGCAGGCGTTGAGTGCGCGTGTGTGTAAATCTTACGTGACGTAACAAAGAGCAAACGTCGTGATGAGAAGCGGGGAAAATTTGCAATAAAAATTCATAACGGATATCCAACTCAAAATAAATGTACGAATATAAACTGTGCGTAGAATCACTATATCATATTAAAAAATAATTTTACAAAGTTATATAGAACAATATTTAGAAATTATATAAATCACTGACTATACGCATATAAATGCCTAATTTTGAACCGTACTTCGCTCGTTCTCTACGTTCCTCACTCTCATTTACAGCAGAGTCAAGGGCCAGCCAACCGAAGATAGATAACAGCGATCCGTTCCTAAGACACATAGCTTCCTCATTAATCGTAATAGCTAAATCTCGGCCAGTGACAATTGAACGAGCACCGTCGTACATACAAGGCACAATCGGCCAAGAAAATGTCAAGTTCTACCGCCACAAATACTTCACCTACCGTCTAGAATCGGTTCTACACTCCTCCGACTGTACACCATTAGTCAGGTAGCTGGTGTCTCCGTGATGGTAGAACCGAATGATACTTTTCAACCAATCGTACACCTAATTGACAGTGTCTTCGGGGTGGGTTCGCGCGCGGCGCATAAAACTACCGGCGACGCTTAACGAGGCGTACGATTAATCGGCGAAATTCTGTAACGTCACAGAAATTGGACGTGGCCCTGTAATATAAGTGTGTGGTTTCGATCCGGGCGAAGCAGCTAGTCGGAAGAGCGAGTCTATAGTAAACGGAGGAGAACGCGACGAGAACGCCTGACGCTGGCTGACACCATTAGCGCAGCCATCCGTCACCATTAACACAGATGTCCGTGTGCTTCCGCGAACATCGCATTAATCACACCTATCCACATAAATTTCCGCCAGTCCGTGCCGAGCAACGAAACTCGAGCGCGTCCTGACACCTTAATGGATGATAAATCAGGAATTCATTAAGGGAGGCGACAGATGCGACGTATTTATTAAATCGAATTCGACGCCAGCAAATGGCTGTATTTTAATCTGTCCACCGTCACGAATGTCCGCCGGCTAAGTCCTTTACGCCGAGGCCGACTTCCTAATGTCAATTAAATTCAACAGCCATTTCGACCCGATCCGTTCGCTTAAAAACAGACGAGGATGAAAATAGCTTCGTCGAAGATTATTTCTTTCTCGACTTTACGGAAAGCCTCGGGGCAACCTCAGCGACGATATCATTCCTCGAAGATCGATTTCACCTATTTGTGTCCCTCAAATTAACTAATACGCCTGTAGTTGTACAGACATCGAAAATAGAAATAACAATTCAATAATATATTTATTAATACTCAAAGTTGACGAGGTGGAACAAGTTTCTGTCGAAGTTTGTGAAACGTCACATATTTACGTGTCACTCGTTTGAGAAAGGAGACTGAAATACGAAACACGCGGCGAAATTCGGTGGGAAGATAAAACCGATTGAAGCTTTTTGCGGATGAATTCTAAGTTATGAGATAGTAATTAATTTTAGTAATTGATTTACGATACTAATAAGCACCTTGAAAAATTAAACGTCACTCAAAGATAGGAATATTAAAGTCATGATAAATCACGATCGCATCTTTCTGCGTTTTGTAAACATAAATTTTGAATAATAATGTTGAAGGTAGTTTTGCGCAGATGGTGCAGCTGTATAAGTGTTGAAAACCATAAAAAGAGCCTGTTTGCATAATTCAATTCAAATTGTAATCGCAAGAAATTGAAATGACTTTAAAAGAGTCGTCCAAATTTCGATTTGAAGAAATTTATTGTTGATAATGAAAACTGGTTGGAATAGTGCGAAACAATATTGGTAAATCCTTACATAAGTGTTACGGCACTGATTGAAACTCGGGCACAATATTTCCCAAGTGCGTTGTCGAGTGTACCGTTTTGGCCACAGGTTTGTAGGTGTAACGAGCAATCTCCCTCAGCGGCAATCAAGCTTCGGCCGAAATTAAACCTTGTTATGTTTGGAACTCCGAAAGTTATTATCACGCTGTTGCTCTTATGGGTCCTCGTAATTCCAACCCGGTTTTCATAATTAAATTATCTATAGTACGTACAATTATTCAGCACGTTCGATTATTAAATTCTGCTCCGCAAAAATTCAGTACTTTGATAATTACACTGTATCAGTAGTTCCATCTCGTAGTGTGCCCCCGCAGACAGTTACATTTGGGTACGCGGCACACCGGCATAAAACTAGACGTGTATAGGCACGAACATAAATACGTTTGCGCAGCGTAGGTGCCGACGGATTATAAAGGTTTAATATCGCTCCCCGGGCATTTGCGGTGAAGTAATGCAAGCCGCCGCGCAAGACGTACAAGCCTGGGCTCCAGAAAAGGACGGACGGTTGCGAGGGAAGAGGAGAGAGTTCGGAGTAAAGAATAAGAGAGGGGAGGGGAGAGAGAGAACGAGAGAGAGAAAAAAAGGAAGAAGGAAAGGAGCACGACCAGGTGAGGCGGACAACCGGTGGTAATGGAGCTGAGAGCCGACTGTAAATAATGCGGCTTATTGTTAAATCGCCGCGGTCCCAGCATCATTAACTCTATCGCAGATCTCTCTGGCGCAGCGGGTGTCGCGGTAACTCTTACCTCGAGTGGGTATGCCTGTTTCGAGTACAATGCCGGCTAATGATGCCTCGACGCCGGTATGTGGAGCGAGCGAGCGAGCGAACGAACCGTGCGCAGAAGGGGTTGGATGAAACCGCAAAACGAGAGCGCTGCCCGCCACCGACGAAGACGGATGATCCGTCGGGAGCGAACGGATTGACGAGCCGACGGGAAACGAGACCCGGGGAACGACGTGTCCACGACGAAACGCCAAGACGGAACACCGGGAATCAGATGAGCCGCGCCGCATCGAGACATTAAGCGTGCCGACGCGACGGAAGAATAGCTTAATAAGCTTCGACAAGATGATACTGCGAAATTCGTTGTATGGTAAACGAACAATAAAGCGGATGTACATTGTGGAACGGAGGGTTGGGCGGTTGCAACTTTGTGAGATTGTAGGAGATGAGAAACGAGCACGCGTCAGTGGAGATGTCGCGTCTTGTTCTCTCTGAGAGAATAGATGCAGTCGGACGTTTCGGGTGCCCGAACTCCACCGGACGTTCGATTGTTCAAATATGTAGTATATATTATGCCACGAGTGAGGAAACATGAATATTCGATTTCTACAGCGTAGGGTCAGCATGATAACTAAATTGCTGAGGTTTGTGCAATTCCACATTGTCACAGACGTACACTACCGTCCATAAATATGTGGACACTTTTTCAAATGTAACATGCTTCATTAATAAAGCGGGGCTATGTAGTTTCTTTCGTCAGTAGACATTTTCCACAGGAGAGCAGGATGAATCAGAAAATTTGATCGGATTTGGAAAGATCTTGCATTTATACCGCATAGATTTGGAATATTGAGTGTGTCATTTAGTGCAGTGGTACAGGTCACGGATGCAGGAAAGACCACCGCAGGGAATAACCCTTCATCACCCGTCAATGGCGGTTTTCTTTCTCCTCTCCTGGCCACACGTAACGCCATCATCTATAGTGGCTCACGCTGAGAGTGTACCCTTCACTAATGAAGGTCTCAATACTCACGCTGAGCACCTCCATCTTTCGAAACACATACTCCGGGAACATCAGTCTAGTTTAGTGCCGTGTAATACGCGGCGGTTAATCATTTCTAGATGCTGTCGTCGCTTTCATTCCACTTTGTTTCCTTTACTACAATCCTCCTCCGTCTTTTGAGTACTCAAGATTTAATGATTTACCTATACTGGCTTGTTTTACTCCTCGACAGTGGAAATAATTGATAAGTTTCAAAGAAACGTATTTGTCCCTCTCGTCTAACTATACGAAGCTAAAGAATTGTGAATTTAAAAGATAATGATGCCAGGTATACATACTGTAATTTCCATGTTGTGATAAGTTTAATATTAATCATTGCTTGCACGATACAGATCAGGTGTATTGTACATAGTTTATGCGTTTTTCAAGATTAACCGAGTCTATTTTACAATTCAAATTTCACAATGTCTAGTAATAAAAAAAGGAGCGAGAGCTATCGTTCCTATAAGTTCAGACCCTATAGTGTTTCTCAAGGGTGTGTTTCTATTGCGATAGCACGTCTAACAGCATACGTGGCGTTTATTGGCCGCGTTTGTTACAATAGCTCCTTCGAGGATTGAAAGTTTTTCGATTTCGTTCATACATACCATCATAGAGAATATTGCTTCACCCTTCGGTACATCAGAGTAGAAGACGCTTATTTACTTTTTGAGGATAATGGAACTGAGAAACGGAGCTTGAACAAGTTTAGCGATTATAAAGTATAACCTGATAATATCTGAAAGGAGAATGATTTCTAATGTGCAAATAAATTGGAAGTATATTAAAAGTCTTTGTCATGTAGCACTGTTTCAAAATCATAGTGTATATCATTATATAATGCATAACAAATAATTATTTTACATATAAATTTTGATCATTGAATTCGTGAAATTTTTCTGATAAAAATGAGTCCAAAACACGACATCATTTAGATAATTTCTAATTTTTCAAAGATTATAAATATTTTGGAGCCACTGACGAAATCAAAATTTTCCATCTTATCAGAAACAACGATGTTATGGTATTTCATGAAAAGAATCTCAATCTAAAAAGCCTTGACTGCAGGAGAGAAAGACGATTATAAATATAGCTGTGAATGCTACATTTTGTATAACAGTAACAAGCTCGCTAGACGGACAATTAATTTCAGTTAGACAAGTCTTGACACGAGATAAAAGGCAATATGCATTGAGCGTGTCTCCCACACAATGACGCCATGTCGGAATCCAGCACAGCTAGAAAGACGAATGGATTTATATAGTGCGTGTATTACGGGTTATCTCTAGAAACAAGTATTTATGTTTCGTTGTGCATAATTCCACCTCTGGTCATAAATAATAGCATTTCGTCTCGTTTTCTTGTTTACCTCGCCTCTTTCTACCAACCATGCAGAAAGGGAAAGGTGTCTTCTGAAATAATACATACTTTCGGAAAGGATTATTTTTAACGTGATTTATATCACTAGCTATTTCTTTCGTGAAACTAAATTTTTAGGTTCCGTGAAACTATTTAAGTGACTGGAATAACATCGCAAATATCTTAATGAAATATCGTCGGATTTTCGTGAAACTGGAAAGTTTAAAGTGCCAAAAGATGATGACACGGGAATAACTTTGTATACCAAGGTAAGAACGACGGAACGACTGACAGACTTCAGTAAATCTTGGCAACATAATATAGAAGGTGTCGCAATGCCGTTTCAGATGCAGATGAAACGTAATCATAAACTTGACACAAACACGATGCCACATCTCAAACTAAAATCACACGTTAAGAATATTAAACCAGTTGCATATCTCATGTTTTCACGATTTTTCGTAGTTACTTGTTTAGTTGACATTATTTACCGATACCATTTCTGTATAACCTGTACGTGAATTTCATTTATACCCTTCATCTCGCTTTTCCTTTCTAGAGAGCTACGATACCAGAATTGAAATTAGTAGTAAATAAATGAACCTTGGTTCTGACCACAACATAACAATTGATTGTTACTTTTTATGAGACAGTTATGAAGACTAGATACTTACAGCTCGTGGGAACCATCGTTTCAAACAATGGCATGTTATTTAGTTTTCAGAACTCGAGGATACTCGTCACAGTTATTTGCTACGACAATAAATGCTAGTTTAGATGCTAAGAATACTATTATTTGAAATGATAGCGCGTAGGCAGGAGTATCGTGTGCCGAACGCCATGACGCGAAGGCGTCCCTCTAGCGGAGACTCGCGAAAGCGCCGAGCCATGCATCATTCGTCGGGATATTCTAGAATCTAGAAAATCAGTTCAGGAGCAGCTTTCGCGCATCGCCGTTCCAAAATTCGTTCTAAAAAGAAAGTACAACAAAGTTTCACAGCGTAACAGTTACGGGATCCCCGTGTGGGCGTGGCGCGTTATTAATATTTCGGCCGGAAAACGTCCGCCAAGTCGTTCCAAGAAATTAAACGAATGGCATCATTTGGCAAAAGTTGTACCGTTATGTTCGGGCAGCGTGTGTAAGGTAGCCCGGCTATATTACGCCGAGTTATCCGAGGCTCTTTCTCCGTTCCACCACCAACTGGCGTCCCCCTTTCCGCCAGACGATGTCCACCGTACACTTCAACACCCTTGAAGAAAAGTGCTTCTGGTCGGTCGAGGTTGGCGAAAGAAGGGGGGGGCGAAGGCGTAGCAGAGCCATAGACGATGTAAAGAGGACACAAAGAGAAAGAGCAACCACAATTTCGCCGCGCAATCGTGTCCTCGCCGGAAGAAGAGGAAGCCGGGAGGAGGGAGTTTTTGCGACGGACAAAGCTGACCGCAGCGCTGGACACAGCAATACCGAGTTCCCAGTTTGGCATTTTACGAAGCCATTGGAACAAGATGGTGCGTGATAATGGCGCCTTATAGGGGAAAAGCAATTTCTACGAACCCCGTGCCTCCGCTCTGCCCGCCTCGAGCTTCGTGCTCGATGTACCTTACAATACCTTGCCGATACCTCGATTCTCACCTCTTTACCAAACGTCTAATATTACGGCTACTTGGTCTTCTTCTAGTTCCGTGGCCCCGTATCGATTAACGATTTGCTATTTTAACAGAATCTTTAATATGCGCGACAAGTACCATTCATGCCCAAATTCTTTGGAAAACTTGATGAAGGTGGTGCAGCCAAGTTGGCGGTACTCTTCAGTATTTTACCAACCAGTCGATTTTTGGTTGTAAAATTATTAGGTATAAGTATTGTATGGCAATTTGTCAGGAATCCCTCACTGACCTAATGAAACTCAAATTTGAGACGTACAATTATTTGATTTACCTCGGCTCTTTACCTAAGAAAAAGAAATTGATTGACTCGTTTTTGTTACGTACCCCATTCATCCTCCAAGAAGGATATAAGGGAATCGCAAGAAGAAGTCATGAAGATAAAGATGATTACTTTTCATGACAGATCATCGAATCACTTTTTGAAACAGTACTATTGTAACGATTATGGATAGATGTGGTGGCTGATTAGTCTATTTCTTTTCGCTAATCATCGCATCAGGTCCATGTTACATTTTCTGCGTCATTGACAAATCTCCCAAAATTCTGTGTTGATCCTGTTGATTTGTTTTGAATGGAATTGTTATTGCAATTCCAAACTGTAAGATAAGTTTGAACTGAAAGTGTCTTCATACTCTGATAGGACCTATCTCGACTATCACTGCTATTTGTCAAAACTAAATAACAGTAACTAGTATGTGTTATCCATCCACTTACTAATACCAAAAGTAAATAGATGCATATTTAGGGGGATGTATAGCAGCGTCAGTTTAAAAAGCGATTGTCGCGGGATTGTTAGACGAGGGCGGCTAATGGGTAAGACGACTATCCTAGCGGGAGATAAAATGGTTCGACTTGGCTAATGGGGTGAAAATCACTTAACCCCTTGTCAATGCGAAGCGAAAGCGCGTTATTCAATTCGCGCTTAAGCCAACGATAATAACATCAGCCAGCGGCAGGCGGCAGGCGGCGTGCAAAGTCAAGGGCTGACGTAGTGGTGAAGATTTACGGGCACGGGTCGGGGCATGCATCCTGTATGAATGTCGGGGCAGCTTGTAATAATTCAACTCCGCGGCCACACCTCGGCCACTTCCCGTCTGCAGTCTGGCAGGGCACGACCACTGAGCGAACTGCTGCTCCGTTGCGGAGGGGTTTCCGGTAACTGCGCGCGGTCGACATCTCTCCTCTCTCCACCCCACCCTTCTCCTCCTCTCTTTTCCTCCCTATCTCCGGATCTATTCCTCTCTGTCCGCCAGTTTCTTCCTTCCTCCCGCGTCTCCGCTTTCGCTCTCCGCTCCTCTCCCGACCCCGCAGCCGCCCGGACAAGCCACCCTTATCCGAGAGAGCCCGACCCGAGAGAGCGAAGAGTTCTGATATATCGGCCGCACACATTGCACTGGATGGAACGCAATATGTCCGCCGAGAAAGGCAATAACCATTAGGTCCCGAGAAAACTGCCCCATTTCAAACGACACGAACGGTCGAATATCAGGAAATTTATATCTGGTAGCCTTCTCCCTCCCCCCTCTCACCGCCAGCCACCTTCTATCTTTACCCCTGCCGGGCCACTACCTTGTTCGTCCCATTCGTCGAACCCCGGGCGCGAGTCGTAGAGATCGAGCCGACTAGGAGCCTCCGAGACATATCGTGCGGAGCGAAGGAGGTTATAAACGCGGAGAGGCAACTTGCCTGGAAGGTCGGGCAAAGTTTTCGTGAGGGACCTTATAGCGGTGGAAACGGAGGTTACGTTCGAGTTCCGCTTTATACGATCGGATATGAAGTGGTGGTCACGTGTCCGTGGCCAACCGGCGGTATTACCGACTCGGCCACACCGATTTGTTCAATCGCCGCGCAGCGCCAGGCCACGCTGCGCCGCGAGAACTCTTCACCTTCGACGCTTCGTTTCTTCGACGATATGCAAGCACATCTGAAAATAAGATTAAGTATACACGGTACCCATGAAAATATATGTACGAAAAAATATTCAGTCAATCAAATCAATCTTATCAATTGAATGGATACTAAGATAACATATTGCTTCAAACTAAGGACGGAGTTTTCAACTTGGTTCTAGGTGAACGCTACTCCTACTCCTTCTTTCCTAGTTGCCGCGACAAATGAGAGGACTGAGGAGGAGCGAGGAGTCGCGTGACAGCAACAAGCCATAAATTACCATCTTTTTTTCACTAAACAACGCCGTGACAGTGCCGATCGCAATTTATGGTTGCTGCTGCCGCGTGACTTCTTGCTCTTCCTCGGTCCTCTCACTCACCGCGTCAGGGAACACAGGGAAGCCGAGAAAACTCTCTGCCGCGATCTAACGAGTACAGAACTAAACACAGGGGTGACCGATTTCAATGAAATTCAATATGGGGATGTAGAGAACTTGGTAAGATAGTTAAAACCAGTTTTCAAGTGTTCGCGAGAAAATTATGTCCAGATATTGGTGTAAACCTTAAATGTAATTTTCTGTTGACTACTTGGGATATGTTTTTCTCTATTTCATCCTACCAAAGTGCCAAATTCCATTAAAATCGGTAACTATAGTATCGAAATTTCCCCTTATAAGTCTTTCTGTCATGAACCGTCAGCTTAGATCGAGACAAATCTGTATCAAAGTATTGCATAGCCCAATTAAAAGTTTTTGTGTGTCATATTTTCATGCTAATACCATTCAGTCCTAATTTTTTTAGTTGTCTCATCTATGACCATAACCTCAACGTCACAGCGAAACACTGCGTTTCCTTGAAAACTGGTCATAACCTATCTGTACTTCAAACGACATTTATTTTCATTTCGATTAAGATTTATTCCCCTGTGAAGACGCGGTTGCTCGCGAGGTCGCTGAAGCCTTCCGAACGAATTTATCCGCTTCTCCGAATACCCACGCGAACAGAAGACTTCTATTACTTTGGAAGGCGATGATGCAAGCTTCGTTTGCGAGATCTGAATATTTATATCGGCGATAAAAGATAAACACATTATCTGCACGATATAAACGACGGATTTATGGCTCGAGGCGAAGCGTAGGCGTCGCACCGTCGACTGCAGGAGAAATATTACGCATTGCTCTTTCCGTGCGACGACGGCGACGGCCGAGAGCTGTCGCGTAACAAATGCTCGTACCCGACACTCGTAAACTAGACTCACGCTAAAAGCCTTCGTCGTCCTTCTGTGTCCTTTCCTCCCTGTTCAAGGATGTCAGATTTATTTTACGTTTCACCGCCCTTGAGACGTATTTTCAGCGACATCGACATTAACTGAATATCCACTAACGAATTAGACAGGGGGTTCCTTGGTGTTACGAATTTCGACGCCGCGCCACGGACGTGACACGATGTACTTAAACTGTCCGATCAACTGTGTAACGATATCCTTACACGTGTTCCTTCTGGCATTTGTCGTTGTTTGTGGTTGATATAACAGATATAATAAAGCAATAACTCTCGAGTGTTTGCTGACTACAGACCATGGACACGTTTAACGTAGCTCAGATATTAGATTATAAATCAGCTGTGAAGACACCTTGAAAATCAACGTTTGTTCTTTAAGCACAATTTTTTATTTTAATATTTGATATCACTCTAGTTTTGTAAATTTTGATTTCTCCAAGAAGGATATCTGAATGTTAGATGAAGAAGTGCTGCGCAAATGACACTCAATGCAGTGGAAGGCTCAACTGTTCCATAAAAGTTATGTTACCTTTTCATGAACATTTTTCAAGGTACGCCAACCTCGCAATTTCGCAATAGATAACACTTCGTCCCCGTCTCGATAAGTTAGTTCATATTCTCGACCCGAATGGATATCCGAAACATCCGTACAATTGCGTTATTTAGCGTGCAACAAATAAATCGCAAAGTAATAGCAAGACAAGCAATTAGATACGTCGGCTGGTTTTAATCAAATTCGCGAAGCTATTGCCAACCTTATTGGCACGGACCTACGACTGCAAGCATTTGGCAACTTCACCGGTTTCTACAAATCACCCGACGCATACCTTCGGCCTATAAATCAGGTCGAAATTTTCTGCGCCGCTTCGATTTGTTTTATATTGCGCAAGACTTACTAATTGCCTCCCCCGAAGACGTCTTCGTATTTCGAACAGGGACAAGTTACGGTGCCAACGTCACGAGTCAAGAACCGATTCCGATGGAAGGTGGCGAAAGGAGAATCGGAGGTAGGCAGATCTCGGCGATCCAATAGGAAATGCTGTACAATCTCGAATTCTGCCGAGGGGGGAATAGAGATGCCGAGCACGTATCGACAAGCTGGTCACTAACGCGCTCAATAGCGATCCCAAATAGAAAGAAAGGAGAAGGACGTTGTCTTACCCCGGACCCGCCGACTCTCCATTTCTTCTCGTCTGCTCAACCCCCGTACGAGTGCTTTTACAACGGTCAGCGCTCTCTGATGCCCGAACAAATCTCCTTGCATGCAGTCCAATTTAACTAAATCCTTTCCGCTTTTCGTCGACGAAGGGTGGGCGACGCCGGGAACGACGGGGCGAGGAGGTTGCTGGTTCAAGACAGGCAAGGACAGGAATGGGAAGGGGAGGGGAGAAACCATACGTGAAGATAAGATTGGAAAAGTTGTATGAGGGGCAACTTTAACAGCTATATAACCATTACGGTGCCGATAAAGTGGAATCTAGTGTCTTAACGGTCCGGAACGAAATTCCGGCTATAGCGTCGTATATTCCAATGGAGTTAAACACGACGTTCAGATACTAGTTTGCCGCCCGCCACCGTGAAGAGTGTACATGCCGCTTTATTGTCCGATAGATCTGAGAAATCGCGATTCCCTATCAACGGATCTACTTTATACACGTTTATCAATCCGTTCCCGAAACGGCTTAACCATGCGCGCCGTTTACGATGAAAGATACTTACCGGCGCGAGATTCAATTGTCGTTCGCCGTTAACTTTTACGGATTCATTATCCGCGCTCGATATACGAGGTGATTTTCTGGGGTGAATGGAATGAAAATCGGGGTGTACGACCTACGAATACGCAGTTTAATAAAAAATTTAGTGAAGGATTATGCACCACAAATATACTGAATGTGAAAATATAATATTATTGAATTTCAAGTGTTTTTAAATATTTTTTAAAAGTTTCTCAAATATTAAAATTTCAAGGTAAAGTAATTATATGATAATAGATAATAATATTAGTATTATATGATAATAGATAATAATAATTTGCAATAGATAAAAATAATCTATAAGCTTTTAAAATGTGGAAAACTATTTTTGTTTTTACTCTTTAATACGCACCTGTATCAAAATAATTGTTCAATTGTCTCAATTCGTTAAGTCTATGTAATCTAAGTTAAAATAGCAAGTTGCCTTGAACAAAGTCAAGCGATAAGAGTGACACAACCATAAACGTTTCTGCGTCTTTGGAGTCTTTCTTTGATGACACTGATTTTATTCGCGTACAAATATACGAATGCAAACTTCGTAATATTTGATATAGTTATTCGAATGGTACAACATAAGCATTTCCACATACTTGCTGGAGCAGTTAATCTGAAAACGTTATGTTAAGGTTTTTCGATAACACTAACGTAAATATAATTAATAATTTCATTAGAAATCTGGCACATAGAGTTTCTCAAACGAACCCCCGCAATGTTGCTTAAGAAAAACGAGTGGCAAGTGAAATAAATTTTATTTATTATGTACATTAAAATATCGTGAATTTATTCTTGGAAACTTTATTTCTCAGGGTCGTATATCGAGTCGAGATGGAAGTTTACGGGATTTCTTTATCGAAGGTACGAACTGCTCGAATTTATGGAGTATTTATGTGAATATGATACGCGTCACTTAAGCAACGTAATAAGAGAAATTTATTAAAGTCGTCAAATTTGGAAAACAGCAAATTGACGTCACGTGACGCATGAAATACAAGAGTTACCGATTTCACGTTACAGAGAGTGTGTTGTCGCAAATACATATAAAGAACACCGAGGCACGGTAATACGTGTTTGTGCTGCCGGCTATACATATTTGCCATAATTCACCAATGGGACTGACAGCTTGCATAATATCCGCGAAATTGATTTTATAAAACGACGCCAAACACTGCTTCACAACAATGCCATAAACGCTTCAAGTAAATTACGACTCGGTGGCATAACGACGTTAAGAGGGAAGAATTGAATAGACTCGAAGGTAGTCGGGAGTTCAATGTTTAAAAACTATTAAACCACCTGCGCGTATATTATTCACGTGAAAAGTCTCGCGTTTATGCCTCCTCAACTATTCAACAAGATAAAAATAGTAATCAGTTTTAAAATGAGGACACGAAAATCCTATTACAACGAACGTTTGGAGAGTCGATATTGTCGATACCCTATTTCGGCACAATTAACTACGAGTCTTGAAAACACGATGAATGGATGAGTATTAGTCAATGGTTCTTTATGTAATAGAGTTTCATGAAATATTGGAAATGTCAACGGACTGATGTACACGTATCATTTATTGTACGAACGTCTGATATATTGGACGCGACACAGGAAATTCAATATCCTTCGTATAGGCACCCATCATTTATGTCCGTATGAACTTCACAACAATGTCTGTTATTGATCCCATATTTAGCTCTACGTATTCACATGCAACTATTAGGAACTGTCGATGAAAAATGAAGTTTCTAGTGGTGATCGCTGGTGACAACCCGAAACTATAAATATAGTACACCCTGTAAAACTGGCGTTAAACTGTTTTCGAGGTCCGGCACAAAGATGAAATCGTGTGTATGAAGATAGGAACTCTTCATTGGCTATACTCTTCGCCAGCACGTATACAAGCTTGCATACAGGGTGTAACAAAAATGTTGCAGTTCCTTAAAAGGGGTGATTCCTTAGGTGATTTTAAACAATTTTTTCCTTAGCGAAAATGTTAGGTAGGGTTTTGTTAATGAGTTATTAACGAAAAATACCGACCAATAGAAGCGCGAATACAGTAGATGAATTTCAGCGCGGGCTCCAGCTGTGAGTAGTATTGGCCCGCCATCGTCCGCGCCATCATCAATCCGCTGTACTCGGTCCCCGATTGGTCGATGTTTTTCGTTAATAACTCGTTAACAAAACCCTACCTAATATTTTCGCTAAGGAAAGAGTTGTTTAAAATCACCTCGGGAATCACCCCTTCAAAGACCTGAAACATTTTTGTTACACCCTGTAGAAAGCTGAAAGTATGTCTGTCCGAGAAAGAAAGCAAACTTCCAGATACATAATACTATTAATATAATGGAAAAAAATCTGAAAGTCCAACATTTTTCATCCGGATAGAGAAAAATTACTATCAAAAACTACCAGGCTAGGCTAGCCTGATATTATTTCTATGTGCAGCGAGATGTACGGATCCAGCTAGTCTTCAATGGAAGTATTATATTCCTTTAAACCATAATACCATCAGTCAAATGAAGTACAGCTAATAATGAAGAGAAAAAAATAATAAAAAGATTAATCACGTTAAAAAGCAGAATGTTACTATGATGTTTTAGTGTTTCCCAAAAGATTAGCGAGGGAAAATTATAATCGGTAAACAGGTGTGTCGTCACCGCGCAAGTAGAATCGCACAGCTGACGGTTCATGCACAAAAGGACTTCACTTTTCGTTGAGTTATAATCTCTCGTATCATTGTTTTATGGCAGCACCATAAACAATTCCGACGCACGACACTATTCGCTCGCCGGGGTAAGCAGGCTCAACCTGTGATTTACCGAAAGTCGTAAATTTTTTAACTTACCGTGGATTAGATAGCGCCATCTGAATGTAAATTTGCCCTGACAAAACTGTGCCAGCCACAGTTACCGGGTACAACTTTATTTTTCCGGTTATAATGGAGCATCCAGCCTTACATGCTTCAGATTCTACGCCAGTGCGCATCATTTACATAAGATAAATATTTTTGGACCGCGGCCCCAGTCTATTTAGCCAACGTTGGTCCAACCGTATTCCCATTACGTATTTCGCATCTGTTTAATAACCACGCGATTTCCCTCTTCAAGTAATATCGCACGAAATTACGCGTTATATCATGATCTTTTTTATAATAGCAGGTAACTCGAACTCCAAGCAACAATATCTTGTTGCCGAATTAATTTTGCGTACATAGAATCACGATTGATAAAAGTAGAATAATTATTGCTATAATAAAAAATTCTAAAATAATTTTAACATTTCTTGTAATCACAGACTTGACATACTTTCATAATTCAGACAGTTCACGCTAATATATGCATCCTTGATAATAACGCGCACCTGACCAATTTAGGTGATAAATGTAATTTTTATTTGTGTTCTACTTTTATGTAGACTAATTGTAAATCACTCGCGACAAGCTGAAACTCGGTGGGGCAATACAATTCTTGTACACTTCTAAAAGAAGCGAGCGACAAGAAATAATCTTTTTCCTTTTCAATAAACCATCGAAATGGAAGAATCAAGACAGTTTCTTCCCTCCATCATGTTTCAATCTCTAGAGTTCACTAAACGGCAACAATTGATCCCGTTTCTGCACCATTTGCCGCGCGCGAACGTCGCGAAGTGTTAGGAAAAAAAACAAAGAAAAAGAAAAAGAGGAAAGAGGGCGACGCGGCGTTCGAAAACATGTCCACTTTCACGGGACACGGGAACGAGCTCGAAAACTACTGGGGGATCGGTGTTCCGCGCAGTAAGTAGCGGCCATGATCCGAGTGTATGCGCACGGCGTTGTAAGTTCGCCTGCAAACGACCGAATTATTCAAATGTTCGCGGCTGCAAGTGGTTCTGCGTTACCGTAGCGACAACTGGCGCGTTTGCGGAGTCATCCGCGGATGGCATCGCCGCAACTTTCGAGTATCCCGCAACGATAAATTGGCGCCGATATCGCGGCCAATTTCCTGGATACCTTTAAGATGCGGTTGCTGCCGCGGCGCATGCACTCTTTCGCCGACCGTTTCCGGAAGATTCTTCATTGCGCCGGTGCGGTGCTTGCGATACACGACGATGGGAACGGAGAGTCAACCGGGACAGAAACGAACGGGCGATAGAATGTCAACACCTACTTACGGTTTACTGACTCCTACGGCGATCGTAATCTGATTTCAGGCTTCGAGCTTTCGCTCGTCGGATCGCCTTCCTCGTAATCGGAAGAAGATAACCACTTGTTTCGTGTTTCGCTAGATTTCTCGTTAGCTTAATTGGGAGGATGGATCGAGACTCGATGAGATAAAGTAGTAGTGAACTTAATTACTCGTTAACTTATATACTTCAAGTGTTTGAACTTTGAGAGCAGTATGCTGCTTCGGAAGAAAACCGACAAAATAACTTTCAAATTTTTTATTATAGTTACATTAATTTTTATTAAGTAATATTCTACTGGAAGCTTTAAAATCGATTATCTTAAAACGGTGAAATTGCAGTACTTAATGTTACGTCCTGTGACGTAGTCCGCTCCGACTATCATGGCTGGCGGTAGTTTGGGGGTCTGCCGCTAGGTGTTCGGAGACTTTAAGAATCTTCAGTCGTCTCAATACTTCTCACAAGTAGTAAATCAAGTCTTCGTTTGTATAAATATAAGTTCCGAACATCAGTTCCCATGCGTCTGGGGCAGGGGTCGTCAGTCGTAGCCCTACTGATGAGTCTGACTGGGGCGATCCTAAGACGAAACGCACACTCGCTCTCGTCGTACTCCGTACGATACCCTCAATTTTTCTCTCTCTTTCTCAGTTGCGTATACCGTGTAAACCTTAGCGGCACCGGGTACGTAACACTTAATATCCCAATTTTTTTATTACGCTTTTAATGAAATAGGAAAGAGGAAGTTTCAAAAATCTCTAGTTTAGGTATTAAATTAGAGGACAGATAAGTTAAGGTACGCTTTAAAGGAATTTAGTTAAACAACGGTACGAGCCATAAAAGTGATATTCGATAGTAAGCGACCGTACTTATCACCCCAGCGAGCTCGGCAGAAAGGTGAAGTGATCAGTACCTGACGGTACATGGTATTCCCATTTCGCCCTGCATCCTCCCAGGAGTGACGTAAAGCGTGGACCTATACTCCAGTTCATGAGTTTCGGTCGGTAAGACCGCTGAAAGATAACCCCTACCATGTTGCCCGAGTATTTTCCCATGGCCCCCGAGAGCGAACCAACGCACGCCAACGTCCTGCGCACGCGCGAAGCTCGGAAAGTGGGGAGTCCTTTCTGTGGATCATTGCTCGCGAAACGACCTGAGAAAACGAAACTTGCGAACTCCGGTAGAGTCCTGCACGTCTCACCATGGAGAAAGTATATCTACGGTTCTGGAAGATTTCTGCAGACAGGTATGTCTCTCCACGCATCATGCCACTTACATCTCCGACATTTACTTCCAGGGCTGGCAGAACGCATTATGCAAGGCATGAGGGCGCTTAATGCCAGGGGCGCCAATCACTAAACACAGGAACACTGATTGCGAAAACATGTTTTTTTAATTTTTACCGAGTGCTAGTCTGAGAAGATTTGTGTTTTGTTTGTATGTTTCTGTTTCTCTTCTTCCCATGATGTTATAATAAGTCTAGTTAAATACTAGGGCGCTATATGTATAAATTGTTGCATAAAGGTGCCAAGAATCCTAGTGCCGGCCCTGTTTGCTTCTATCGAAACAAACAGAAATACCCTCTGTGACATTGTTTTAATAAGAAATTACAGTCAAGCGAAACTGGAGATGAATCTTGGACGTGGTTCTTTCCTAATTTTATGTATCTATTACAAATGTGTTATTCTGAATAAATCTCTTGATCATGCTCTCTCGCAGCCTTGTTATCAAAGATAAAAAATGTAGAGGTAAACGGAGATTAGATTTTTAATAACTAGGTTTAAAAGCTCTCCGTTTGACGTTAGAGGAACGACAACGTGTGTAGGGAGAACAGGAAGAGACACTAGTGGACTAGGAGTTACAAGCCCAAAAGTTCTGTGAAAAATTATGACTACTAAAACCTCAAGCGCTACTGAGTGACTTATGAATCTCGAGAGGCTACTTATATTAGCACGTTACGAGTAAAAAGAAGGGAGGTTCGAAAGAATATCTAACGAATATTCAATCCCGTGGTAGGTGGGTAACATTAATTCATTGAAATGCGCCGCACGCCACATTATCCCCTTCGAATCACCTAAACCCCAACGGAAAGTTTGCGGAGAAACCGGCATTTACGGGTGCCCACATCGCAATGAACGGACCAATTAATATTGTTTCCCTCTTGTACTTGCCGCCGCCCTTGATTCGTTGTTGGATCATCCCCGTGCGTGGGTGAATAATTGCTGGCATGCCTTGGCAGTGTCTCGTGACTGACCGTCATTACTCAGCACCGATTCCTGGAAAATTGCTGGGAGTGAAAGAGTTCGTGAACGCTTATATTTACTGATGCTTGACTGGGAGGTGAATTAAAATTAAACATGTTCTCCATGAATGCATGTGTTAGTTTTCACGAGTAATTGTGTATACTTTTACATTTGTATTGTGCTGGAAATGCGTGTCAGAAGCTGTTATGTATTAATAACAAAATAATTCCGAGACACTACGAGCTAGTAAATGCTTATTAATATTTGTTGAAAGAAATTATGAGAGGGTTTGCGATCGAAAAACGCAATTCCACCGACATTTGTCAAATTCCATGTTACGCGGTGGTTGAAGCCGGTAGACACGACGATGTTAA
Source organism: Perdita meconis (assembly GCA_030770465.2). Lineage (NCBI taxonomy): Eukaryota > Metazoa > Arthropoda > Insecta > Hymenoptera > Andrenidae > Perdita > Perdita meconis. The sequence continues at coordinate 13,046,315 of JASKOS020000003.1, read as the reverse complement.
CAACCTTCATCACTCGCGGCATTGTTTTAATGCCCCAGCGTGATTGTGTGCCGGCTGCATGATGAGGCTTCCTAATAACCAGTCGCTCACACGTCTGCTTTTACCTCTCTCCATCCTCTTGGAGCCCGTCCGACGTCACCCCGCGCACCCGCCGACACCGCCAATACCAACCGACCCCTTCTCGCGAGCTGCGAAACTGTGGCATGTCGGCTTCGCATCAATCTTGTTAAATTACCCACCCGGCCAGGAGTCGTTCTCTCGCTCGTGGATTGATAAATTGCCCCGATCCCGTCTTCCGCAGACACGTAACGCTTCACGTTGCGATCTCGAATCTAGGGAAATGTGTAGGACCGCACCGCCAGCCCCGAAATGCACCCGAAGAAAATCAAATTAACGTACGTGCCACTTTGCCCCTGCCGCCGCACCGCATCTTCTCTACCCGATCCACTTCGAATTACTGCCAAATTCTTCCCCGGATATCGAAACCAAAAAAAAGAAAAAAAAAATAAGACAAACTACTTTCATCTGTTTTCACATGTATTTGACAATGAAGACTATTAAAGAAGAATTAAAAAATGGAATTAGTCTGTTCCGTTACTCTCCATTTTTTTGACAACCCCTCAAGGTTAAACCAATAGGATAGCTGCATTAAAAATCACTAAAATTAACGTATAAAGTATTGCGCGTGAAAGTAGATACGTTCCTGTACGTGTTTGTATATAAGCTGTAACAAAAATGATACAGTTTCTTAAAAGGGGTGATTCCTGAGGTGATTGTAAACAACTTCTTCCTCAGCGAAAATGTTAGGTAGGACTTTGTTAACGAGTTATTAACGAAAAACACCGACCAATAGAAGCGCGAATACAGTGGATGAATTTCAGTACGGGCTCCAGCTGTGAATAGTATTGGCCCGCCATCGTCCACGCCATCATTAATCCGCTGTACTCACTCCCCGATTGGTCGGTGTATTTCGACAATAACTCGTTAACAAAGCCCCACCTAACATTTTCGCTAAGGAAAAAATTGTTTAAAATCACCTCAGGAATCACCCCTTTCAAGGAACTGCAACATATTTGTTACACCCTATATAGCAGCTTCGCTCACACAGCTTGCTCACTTTTTCTAAAAACACATCAGATATCCATTTTGTTCATTAAATATAATGAGTTGTAATCCTAGATTGCCAACCTATGTAAAGTTTATGTTTACATTCTAGGGTTAACATAGCGCAGTAGGAAACCAAAGTGAGTCCTTTGAGGGAGCACATCTTATTCCTTACATCATGACTTCTTTCATTTTTTTCGACCCAACAGTAGATTCCAAATCGTGACATAATCATCAACTTTAAGATTGAATTTTCAGGTAAAAGCGATATCGCGACTGCATCGAACCTAACCTCCGCCATTCAACCACCAAGTCGCACTCTAAACAAGTTTAAACATTTGTAGGAAATCGTTTAGGAAACCGTTTAAGAGGCAGGGATTGTCCTGAAGCCAGAAGGAAAAGATTTTCCGAAAATTCGCCATAATGAATACGACGAGGAGATCGTGCGGAGCATCGAAGCTCCTCTCGGCTGTGCCCACCTTACCTCGCCTCCAGAGTAATCTACCCACCTTTCCCCATTCGGACTTGTCCTATCGCTTTCAACCGAACGCGATGAAGATAACTATCAGCTCGTTACATCTTTCGGGCAGCGCGGCGAGCGTGTTGTAACTACGGTCGAGTACCACCTAGTCGGATCACGGGATGAGATAGAAAGAAAGCCAACTAAGCCAATGCTGATAGCGTCTCTAAGCTTGCGGGTCTGGCTACCTCAATGCACGCTAGTGGCTAATGGCTGGTCCGCGGCTTTAGCACGACAACGCGACCATGTTGAGTCGGACCAACATAATCCTTACATATGGCCAGATTCCGCTGGATTAGGAACGGCGCGAACCCATTGTGCTTGTTCCGTCTCTCTGTTGACTAACCTCTCAATATTTAGTATAAACTACTTTCACAAGTCCGCGCGACGAATATTCACTCTGCTTATCCTCCTTGAAATATGAATATCCGAGGTTGAAGCGAGTCTTTTGTTTCCTCCCCCCGAAGCTGTACGTATTTTCCTTTCTTGGACAGTTTGTTGGAGTGTACAAACAGCAACTGCTATTGCATATTGTTTATATTATATCGTAAATTTGGTCTAAGACTGAATAATTGTAATAGTTTCAAGTTTCAGTTAATTTCTGGATGGATCCAGTGTTCCTCATTGTTGTACCTCGGGAAAAAATTGTTGCTTTTACGGTAAATATTGAAATATCTTTTGTTCAGTGAATATTTGAGCAACGAACGAGTTTAGTGGACTCTTTAATGAATCATTGGAACAACTTGAAATTAGATTTTCTACCGAGCCAACTCGCATGCGCCGAGAGTGGAAGGCACACGGAGGAGCCGTCGACGTATCATCGTTACCGAGCACTCATTATTCAAACTTCCCGCGTTCCATTTATCTCAGTTTTACATCGCAGAGAGGATGTGAGCTGCGTGACGATGTTGGCAGCGCGCAATCTCCCGACATACATTATTCACGGTTTCGTATTGAAATTGCACGGAGTACTATTGCCCATGAGGGAAAATGAAAATGCGCTTCATCTATTGCTTCCTTGACAGCCCGTCAGAGATGTATCAGGCAAAGAGTGTTCCTATTTCAGACACTAAATATATCTCTATCCTTGATGGCTATTGTCAGTTTGCACTCACCACTAAGAACGTAGACAGAGTGAATTGTTTGTCTATACCCTATTGCTATTTTTTGTTGCATTTGTTTTGTCATGTGATGACTAGTTTGTCGATAACTGACAATAAAGTAGATATACGAGTAATAGCAAATACTGTGCTATTCTAGATTTGTTTAAGGAAAACACAAAGTTCATTTTACTGTATAATATAATCATGATTAAGCAACGAATCAAAAATCTGCATTAACAAATTCGGTGTGAATAGTCGATAACAAACAGGATATTAGCTCCAATTCACTGTGTCTGAAACTTTCAAATAAATACATACATGGATGCATGATTTCATATTGATATCCAGTTTTTATTTACATTCAGCAAATATCAAGTTATGAGAGATATCACTGGTTTCAGATTGCACGGTAGAATTCGCCCTAGCTGCGTCATGTTTCATCGCAACAATTCATCAAAACTACGCTAAGAAAAATTCCCTAAATACATAGATTTATCGGAACCAATAAATGTAAGGTATTGCATTTCAGTTGAAAGATTGCATTACTATATCGCTAAATATACAATAGCATTTGACGACGAAGAAATGTAAGCGTTCCCTTTCGTAAGCTTTCACACAATGTCGGTTTCACGCGCAATTGACTGGTATTATTGACCGTACCTCCCGTGTAAGATGACGTACACCCATTAACTGGTCTAGTATCTCCCGGTGACGTAATGCCAAGGTGCGTCCCCATACCTGTTTCGAATAATGCACGCGGCGAACAATGACGTGCAGTGATGTATGTGGGTTACGGGTCGAGCAGCTGTTGCTCTCGACAACTGGTTCCTCACACTTCTGTGGGCGCTCACAATGTCACAATGACGTGCGAGCACTTGTGACAGCATCGTGTGGGTACCGCATACTACATCGGAGTTTGTATTACAAGCGCTTGGCTGCACGCAAGGGTGGCGCGACTCTTGACGCTCCGGGTACGACACGCACAATACGTACACGCATTTCCAAAACGCTACCATACAAATCTAATTTGCGAACGTCATTGTTAAAATTTCGCCTTCATACAATTTCGCACGATATCGTTTCATTACTTTTTTTTGCATGCACATATCTAGAAATCTTAAGGAGGAAATTGTAATTTTGACAGCACATCTATTGTTTTTAAAGGCATGAATAATACCGTAGTAAAAGTTATGAAATACCGAGCTACATAAAGTTACACTTGCCAAAACTGTAGGAGTATCCCCGACCGATAAATGCAGTATCCCAACTAAAAGTCGATCTATAAATGTTTACAATTTCAGTGTTTTCGTAGCATGTTTCGATGGATTTGATGAAACGAATTTCAATACCCAGGGGGATATTCCTAAATAGGGCTACCATCCGTCCGGGTTTCCCCGGATTTGTCCTAATTTTTGGGACGTCCGGGAACGTCCGCAGAAAATTCCGGCAGTGATTCGGGTTTGTACAAGTTTTTATTTTGTCAATGCTACCCGCTACCCTGATGACCAATCTGTCAGAGGTTTTCATGCATAAACAAGTTGCTCGCCGAACTGCTCGTCTAAAAATGTCATCGATGCGTCTACACATCTGAAATGTAAGATATATAAATGTGTCAGTGAGGTTTTTGGGCAAGCCAGCTTGGCAAACGGTTTGATCGTGTATGGAGACTAGCTCCCACTGATCATCCGTGTTCTCCATGCTATGTATACAGGCGTGCATGCGATACATTTCCGGCTGACGAAACAAATTGTTGCACGTCAGATCACGCCTGTTGAGACATTATAAGTACTTAATTTAAGAAATTATATTAGGTGGTAAACTTAATTCCTGCCGTTCTTTCGTCTTCAAAATCGATTTTTTCGGATGGGGAGATATGAACGTACCTTAATCAAAGTAATTTCCTCCATTTTCTACTACTTTTTCCCATCCTTCCGGTAACTGGGAACTATCACGACGATAGAATGCAATGTCTTTCAAGACGATCCATTCATTCACCCATTTTTGGACTTCTTCGTATTGGAGGATGAGGATCTACGCTGGATGCGGGAGAGCTTCCCATTCAAGCTCTAGAAGCGTCTGCTTCACTTTTCTTGCAACGTCGCGATAGACAAACGATTCAAAAAGGCATTTTCTGACAACTCATGTGATAGCCATACCCCTTCCTTATGAATTTTTCCCATAGAATGCAAGCGTTTTGAGACGACCATTGGAGTAACATTTAACGCTTTCGACAACTCTAAAAGCGTTTCAACTGGATTCTCATCGAGTAATTCTTGCAACTCAGCATCTTCAAATTTTTTTCGGTTGTCCCGGACACTCTTTATCTCGTACGTCAAAAACACCGCTTCGAAAGCGTTCAAACCAAACCCTACAAGTTTCGTCCCCATACACTTCGGATAATAAGCGATGTGTTCCGGCTGCGGTTTTCTTGAGGTTAAAATAGTGAAGAAGCACATATCGGAAAAAGAGTTTATCGCGGTTCAATTTCAATTAATTGGAAAATCTCTTTACTGCGAGAAATCTACCCTGTGAGGACTGACATGAGTAGCTTTCAACAATATCTAAACAACAAAAGACATACGATTTCACTATTCATCCACACCAGCGTTGGAGCTGGCGCCCTCTAATAGCGACCGGCAGGAATTAAGTTTACCACTTAATAGTTAAAGTGAATGGAAGTACTCGTTCGTTGGGCAATATGAAAGACCGCTGGTCATTCGAAGCGCCATCTTCAGATAAAATATCTGAAGAAAACAAACCTAATAATAATAATAATAGTTAGTGTCCGGGATTTAGGCGGAAAAATCCAGGGTTTTAATGTTTTTTGTCTTAGATTAATGATTTTACATATGGCAACCCTACTCCCAAAGAAATATTGCATCGTATCAGTTCTGTTAGAGGCTTCGAAGTTCGTAATCCATGATGCGTATTAATCTTGGCGCCCAGTCCATACTAGTTGACACATCGTAGTAAGTAAGTACATAGTTGAATTCGGGAAGATACGTCACGTATACCCGTCTATGTCACTTTTAGCGGAGGCACGGGGTTTGTAAAGCCTCGGCAGCTTTGCCCTTCTTGACACCATGCACAAGGCTGTTGCAGGCTTGTATTCGCTGACTATCGAGTCTGGATCACGTCACGTCGTGTCGGATCGCGTTACGCTCTCGACACTGATCGGAGATTAGCACCGCCGAACCCCACCTCCCTGCGATCCCCTACTTTTCCTCCCCCCGCGCTCCTGCGCCCCTCCGGACGCCCGGGGACGGCCGTACGGCATCCCTCCGATTGCATTCAAATCACGCACAAAGAGCTCAACTTGAGAGCTTCTCCTGGTAACCGCACACGCTAGAGCCGCGCCTATCTGACAGCCGTATCTAACGGATTTTTAACGACCTTTTGTTAGCCGAAAAATGTATATAAGCTCCCGATAGTCGAGTACTGTCCCGTGAAGGAGACAGCGCGCGGAAATGACGATCAGATATCGCACCGACGAGCCCACCTTTTTGAATATCCCGCTTTAAATCGTTGCCCTTTCAAAGAGAACCACACCGGACCCTTTTGTTTGTCTCGCCGTGAATGCAGATTTGACAATAAGAATACTGGAAATGGAAATTATGGATCAAAAAGGCGAACAGGGAATATCGAGCGGCGTAACTTCGTGACTCGGTATCGTTCGCAAATATATGCACGCCGATGCGCTGAACTTCATTTTGCTGCACTCTCACTTGTCCTCTAAAACAATTATTAAACTTTCCGTTTATTACCCGCTGCGCTGTCCTACCTTTGACGACCGTAAGGAATATTGCTTTTACCTTATATTGCCAATGCAGCATGGTACGAAATTCCCTAACTCCTGAGAGCATGTACCAACAAATAGGTTGCGCTAAATTAACTGTTTACGAGGAATAGATCGAGATTCTTAGAGCTTAAAATACTTCGATTAACATTAATGATACCAGAGAGTGATAGAATATTTGGAAATATTTCTTTCATAAGAAATTTAAAAACAATTTATATAATATCCTTTCGTGTATATTGATGAGCATAAGTTGTTTCATCAGACGCGTCACGGTACTTTTCATTACAAGCAATTACAAGGAGCAGACATTTTTTCAATTCGACACGAGGAACCGCGCAACGGGCTCAAGAGTGACATAACCTCAACGATTTCGACAAACATTCATGTTTACAGGTTTCCCTGAAATTCAATTGCTGTTGACCGGCTCGTGCCTTAAGTACACCGAATGATAAACGATTGCTGTGGCATACCTTGTCGTTAGCTTCTCGTTTCGAAGTTTCTCGCTCAAGCACAGTTCGTTTAACGTCACGTCGCTTCTCAAGATGGCGTTCCGAGCAGAGGGGAATGATTTTGCGAGAGTCGTTAGCACGGTTCGGAGCCACGCCTCCTCCGACGAGGTTGCCTCTTTTCCCGTCCAAACACCTTCCGCTTTGCGAACTACTGGAAGGTACTTGAGACCAATTGTCTTCAAAGCATCCAAAATGCGAGAAATAATCACTCTTCATCGGGAATTAACAAGGTGTCCTTTCTTGGGTCTCGTTTGTCGCCTTCATTTGCTGGTATTCAGATATCGCCCATCGAGATCAAACTTCGTCTTCTTTTGCTTTTGAGCATTTGTATTGTTCCAAGGGAATATAAAAAGTGATGTCGTGTGCAATTCGTTTCCAGGATTGCGATGATAATCTGCATTCATAGTTTAAATGAGACCGGTATGACTGATTATAATAAAAAGTTAACCAACTATTTTTTTCCTTGCGATCGCTAATTAACGTCGAAAATATTCGTTAACGAGCTGGATGAAAAATAGACTCGATTTTCGGTGAAAAGCAAGTCAAGTTGAAATAGATATAGATAGGCTGGCACGTAAGCATAGGAAGATGATAGAACGAGCCTATGCATTCGTCCGGTAAATAGCGTGATTGATCGATATTATATTCATAACAGGCAACGACTTGTCATCAATCATAGCCCATCGCGCATAACTGCGGCTCTCTGTAATATACCTGCCTCGCTGGTATAATACATTACGATCCCAGTTCGTATCCAGTGCATCGGGTGTTCTGAAAACATTTGCGCGAGGATATTGCAAAACCTTTACGGCATTAGTAATGGTAAGAAGTCATAATTACATTAACCTCCAAGGAGTACATACATATTTTGTACAGGAAGCGTGTACACTTTATAACGTTAATAGTTTCGTTGTCATATCACACAGTTATTTAACACCCATAAATGTCAATAACTAAACTGAACTAACAACTTACCGTATATACAGTTATTAACATAAATGTTGAATGCATTGTGTAGCTATTATCGTGCAAAATTAATACTAGTAATACAAACTTGGAATCGTTTACATGACATTAGCATTGGTAATGTATGCCAACCACTTTATATACGACGTGGATGTTATGATACACAACAACATCAGTACTGGAGCCATCTTTGCAATTCTTGCAAATGATTTTTTAATATGCCTTTTATTAATTACCGAAATGAACATACTGGAATTAGGTAGCATATGAACTATTCGGTCAACGATTTCACCTCAACTATATGCCTTTTTGTATGTTAATGCTTTTGTTTAATGCATTTTGTCCATATCGTTGCCCAACAAACACAATGCAGCATAAGTTATCAGAGATTTACATTGACTTGGAATTAAACCGAATTTGCATTAATTTGAATCTGATTCGATACACTTAAGCGGAAATCGAAATACATTATTATTCGCCATTGCGTCTGGAAGTTACAGTGGTAAAATTTTGTCTTTTTAAAAACTGCCATTGACGAATAGACTAGCACGGTCGTTAGTAGCAGCGGATTAATAAAAATAATAGCAAACCATCAAAGTGCCCGCTAGCCAAGATGATTGCTTTTGAATGAAGTGTCGGCAGGCGCGCATTCATACGCGAGCTCCAGATGTTGATATTGTAGCGACGGCCTGACTTATGACAATGAGTTCGGCGCTGACAACAGTAGTCTTCCCTCCCTGCCACTCAAAGCCTCTCAGGTAATGCGATCCCGGCAGCCTAAATAAACAGGTTAGAATAAATAAGAGCCATTCGAAACGTCAGTTCAGTGTTTGCTTAGCTGTCAGGGTAGTGGAGGGTACTCTCAGTCTCGAACAGATATCGAATTGGCCGCTTACAGGCGTCTTCCTGTGTGTGGACTGTCAACCATCGCTGCCGTTTCACTGATATTTTTATCAATGGGTCCGCGAGTCGTGACTTCCATGGAAATCTCTAATAAAAATCAGAAATGTAAACATCGCGTAGAGCCGTCTCGTAAAATTATCCCTCAGGCAGAATTTATCGAACCTAAACGCGGCTGGAGCCAGTGTTTCGATAGAAACGAAAAATAAAAGTTCATTGGAATTTTTAAACGCTACTCATTATTTTCTGGCATGAATTGTACCAGTAGGAAGACTTTAATATCGGTTGTCGAAAAAGGCGGGAAATAACTATGAGGTATAGTAAACTATTCAGAGGAGATATTAGAAAAACCCTCGACCAATCAGAACGCGATTACAGTAGACGAATTTCAGCTCAGACTTCGACTATAGTTAGTATTGGACCGTCATCGTCCGCACCGGAATCAGTCCGCTGTACTCGCTTCCTGATTGGTCGGTGTTTTTCGTTAATAACTCGTTAACAAAGTCCAAACTAACATTTTCGCCAAGGAATAAATTGTTTGAGATTACCTCAGGAATCACACATTTCAAGGACCTGCAACGTTTTTGTTACACCCTGTATACTTTATGGAAATTATTAGATTATGGTAGTTCTTTTATATTAATAATTATTAATAATTATTTTATTGATATTCAATTAAAGAAGCAACACGAATACGTCTTTACACGTCCTTTTACTTTTATTGAATTAATCAGAGTGAAAATGCATATAACAAAACATCAGGATAAACAAGACGGTTGTTATCCTCTATATTCAGACACATAGTACAAGCTGATTCATTTTTGTATTTAGAATAGAATCCAACAGAAATCTATTAGGTAACTTGAAGCTAGAATTTCAACGCCATTTTTTACAACATCTACCGTTTTAAAAGTACGTTAGTCACTCTCAGCGGGAGAATGATTCTTCGTAAACATGAAGAAAATAATAATGAAGCAAACAGTAAATAAAGGAACGCCGATAACATCGATTTCACGTTGAATCATCGACGAAATGAGTCGCAGGAGGTAGAAAAACAGAGCAGCGAGCGAGACGAATGGAACATCGGCGAAGGAAGCAAATAAAATTGACAGTTGACGTCTGTCCGCGTGAGTCTCTCGTTCGTAGTCTCCCCGTACTCTGTCTGTCAGCATAACATCGAGCGACGCCTTCTTTATTATACATTCAATTATTAGGCGCTGCGCATGACAAGCACTATTGCATATTTATATCTACCATCCGAGACGAGTTCAGCCGGATAAGGGGGTTCCTGACAACCCGTCACGAACATACGTTAACATTCTTAATAACGCGCTCCTCTACACGCGCGCGAACTCACACCGAACACCATGCACGCGTGTGCGTAGAAATATACGCAACAGACATAAAACACACGTTTACATAGTGACAGTGTACGCGCTGAAACCGTACTGCTGCAGTATAATTTCAATACACGAGGAAGCTATCAGCCTTTATAACCTGTTTATTACGATAATACCGTAAATTTGCATCGCGTGTTCACCGTAATCGCTTGCCGTAGCGGATGTCATATTACGTTAACTACAGTAGTTAAATAGGCATCTCGGGAATAGGCCCAAACTGGTATACTGAGGAATTTACGCCCTCCCTCCTACCAAGTTGTATCTCCGCGTGCAGGTACAGGTATCGATTTCAATACGATTTAATGAATTTCGAGCATTTTACTTGACGACCGCTTCATCGTCGATCCATAATAAATGGCGGATCGTAAGATACATATTATCACACTTTTTATCGTACACCGCGCCATTATGAAGCCGTACGTGATACATTCCTCATTCCTTTAATAGTCGAACGCTAGGAACGGGTAATTACTTGATGCGTTATACATGTAAAATCGTCTTATACAGGTTTACGTGTTTTTCAGTGCATCGCGATACTAAATAAGAGAAATAATCTCTTAATCATTGAGGGTAGCAGAGGAAGTAATATTTATCTCGCATTATGCACTGAAAATCTTATTTCAACGTTTTACCTTATTCTCTCTTAGTGCTTTCAATGTATAGTAGAACCTCGATTATCCGACTCTCAATCATCCTCCAATTTTATTATCCAGGATCTTAAATATTAAATGCATTGTGTATACAATTACAGTAGGACTTGGAATAAATTTTGAACCATGTTTTAATAATTTTGAGCTCATAATTAATATTTTATGTTAGTATTCCTTATTTCAATATTTAGACATATTTGAGATACACGTTTCTAAATTGTTAGGTACATGAAAATAAAGTTACTAGTAGCATCTACATTATCTACAGTATCTGAAAACTTTTTTAATGAAATAATACACCACGAGAAAATAACTTTTGTTCTTGCCTTATTTTTTCTGAATATAGAAACACAGTTATCGTATTGAACATGCTTTTCCCTCTTAGGACATTAAACATTATTTGTGATAAATCATAGAAAATTTTAAAACAGCATATTTTTTATAAATTATGTTGACGTATATTCGGTAGATTCTTTAAATAATTAACAATAATGCTAGATACGTGCAAAATTAACAAAACTTTACGAATCTTCAGAGTGTTTTTGCGGAACACGGTATTTACGTTATTCGTATTCCCGGTAGAAATATCCGAGCCAAGGTAGTAGCTTTTTCGTCAACAAAATGCTGAAGTCCGATCGTATATCAGACACCGCCCACGGCGACCGTGGCTCCATAAAAAGAACAAAAACTTTCTTATTTTCCCTGGCCATGGCCGCCTGCTTTGATATACGATACGTTTGTACCGTGTCGGCCAAAGCCTTCGAAAGCCGACCATCCACCGTAACAGCATTTTTATGCTAAACTGGACGGTGCAACTGACAAGAATTGACAGAATTCGAAAAACAGCTGACAGTCCGCCATGGAACCGTTCTCCTATCCGACGCCGGTAAATTTTGAACTGTCTCTCGGTCACTTTTTTCCCCCCTTCACCATTCGCAAAATAAATGTTCGCTCGCCTCTCTACGCATTATATGCGTACCCTTTGCTATTGGCCCGATACCTCACACAATCACATGCTTTTTCACCTTGATTCTGTGTAGTCAAAAATGTTATGAATATATATTCAATTGAACATGTGCAAATTCACGTTTTGGTGCATCAGTGCGAGCGTACAATCTAATAATAATAAGCTTAGAATAATCGAAACGAAGATGTATTTTAAAATTCAAAGAATGCAGAGAGAAACATTTATGATGAAAAGTTATTATTAGACAGCGGATCTTTATTCACACGCATATTTTGATAAACAACAAATAATCTAATCGAACCTCGACAGAAATTTGTTTTATGATTAGAGGATTCTAAAAATACATTTTTTATTTTACATTTTTTTCATAGTGCGCATGCTTTGCTTATTTATGTTTAACAGCATATGAAAAAATATATTGGATATGCATTTATTGTGCTTATATAGAATATCTTAAATCTTGACAAATTTATTTTGTCCATCAATAAATTTTTGTATTACAACTTTATGAATCATATAGAAGAAATCATGTTTTTGTAATTGAGTAATCTGTAATTCAGCGTTAATTGTGGCAGTTTTTGTTTGAAAAACAGTTTAGTTCGTTCATCGCAACCAATAGGATTTGAGTCTAATAGTGAAGAGTGACTAACAATAACTGTATTCTGTAGTAATATACATATAAAAATACATAATATTATATAAGAGTGTAATGTATGCATAATATAGCGTAATAGTATAATAGTACAGTACATAATGTAACAAAGTAACATAGTTTATAACAGCGCGATTAAGTATTTTATCATATTTTAAAAAATGCCAAAAGTACGAAAACCTAAACAGTTATCGAAGCAAATTTTGGGTTGGAAATTTTGTTATTGACAAAAATGTAACAAAAATGTTGCAGTTCCTTGAAAGGGGTGATCCCTGAGATGATTTTAAACAACTTTCCCTTAGCCAAAACGTTATGTAGGGGTATGTTAACGAGTTATTAACGAAAAGTACTGACCAATCAGGGATCGAGTATAGCGGAATACCTACATTGAAAATATTGTATAACCTAATATATCATTTACATTAGAGCTGTTACTTATGAGATACCCGGGTATTCGGGTTACCCGTGAGATACCCGGGTAAATGAAAATTACCCGAGTAAACGAAAATTACTCGGGTACCCAGGTAAATGAAAATTACCCGTTATCCAACTACCCGGACAAATGAAAATTCAAGTAACCGGATATTTCATGAGATACTCGGATACATTTTTTACAAATTATTAGTAGGGTAAAGTATACAGTTATTGACCCCCCTATACAATGATTGACTCTTTCAAGAAAAGTAAAAAATATAGTATAATCCTTTTTTTACATAATAAAATATATATATATTTCAATGATCCAAATATTCTTGTTTCGAATACAATTAATATTTTACTATATCAGAAATGGATTATACTTAATTTTTTACTTTTCTTAAAAGGGTCAATCATTGTATAGGGGGGTCAACAACTGCATACGTTACCCTACTAGGTGTAAAATTTTCATTGCAAAAAATGCAACTTACCTTATTTATTATTAGAGTAGATCTCGGGTACTCGGGTACCCGACGAATCGAGTAGGATTCAGGTACCCGGGTACCCGACGGATCGGGTAGGATTCGGGTACCCGGCTACCCGACGGATCAGGTAGGATTCGGGTACCCGGGTACCCGACGGACCGGGTAGGATTCGGGTAATTTTCCTTATCTTGAGACAGATCCGGGTACCCGGGTACTCGAATAACCGGAGTACCCGGGTAATCGGTCATTGCTCTAATTTACATATTATATATGTATAGTCATACTTGTATATTTTTAGTTCCTATTTGCTTATTTTATATGTATATTTCCATATTTTTAGTGCATAAATGACATATGTATACCTTTTGCATATTTATTGTGCATAACAGTTCGCTATCTAGTTATTATAATGAGTTAGGTAAGTACGCATAGGCGAACAACGTGCTGACACCTAAAAGACGCCGCAACAGAGATGTAATAATCGAAACATTAGCGTCGATATGTTCGCCAACTGTTAAATCGGTGTTACATGGCAAAGGAGCTTAAGCTCCACGCGTAACATATTGGTAGCCATGTAATATAACCTTCGTTAATCTTACTTGTGCAACCTACTCGGGTTACGGGCGTAAAAAGAAGTTAAGCTCGTCCCCTTATTTTGTATTCGACGTTGCACAAGAAGTGCACTTGATCTAGATATTTGCATTGTTTTGCATAAACTCATCTGTTTCTTTATTTATCCATTTGCGACACTAAAAACAAATTAAACGATATTATAACCGTTATACGTAATAATTCCCGCTTTATAGCATTTTCGTTCTAGTTACAAACAGAATGATGTGAAAAATTACATATTTAAACATGTAAAATAAGTGCAAGGGGCACAACTTGTCATTTCCGTCATTAATGCGATTCGCTTCTTGCATTTGACATGTTTCAATCTTTCCAACATTATAATACGCCTCTATCAAAATGGAAAAAAAAATTGTCATTGATATTAACATTTTTTTTTTCAATATTTTTCTCAAGTTTTTTTTGTAATAACTCCAGTAACTCTGATCTAATATTTTTACCAATGAATGTTCATGATATTTTGAAGATTGCGACAGTGCCTTTGTAGTTCACATAAAGATTTGGAAGTTTATAATTTCCACGAAAAAAAGAAGATTGAATTTCGAGCCCAACACAGTGAACCTTTATTCTTAAAACCTTGACACCTCTTTTTCGGCACCCTGCAGGCCTCCTGCCACACGCGTATTTCCTTTAATTCGGGGGTTTGCACCTTTTGAAGTCGGATACGGTGCCGGCGCTGTCGTCACCGCCAAACTATGGTTGGTCTTCGTTGTATGCGGCCATAGACTCAGGACAAGGGGGAGTGGGACGCACGAATATCAATGTAAAGTGAGACGGGTCCTGAACTGGGAGCAATCTCGACAGTGCATCGGCCAGCAGATGACAGGTATCGACCTGGATCAACATCGTTTTCCTATAAAGTACCACCAGCCCTGTTCCATCTTCCTCTCTCTCTCTCTCTCTCTCTCTCTCTCTCTCTCTCTCTCTCTCTCTCTCTCTCTCTCTTCCTCTCTCTCTCCCCCTTCCTACCCTGTCCCCGCCTATAGTGCTCCATCCTGTCTGTTCACCGAGCGTCTCTTCCTAGTCTATAACACAAGGTGTGTGTGTACACGCTTCCACGGACAGAGAGAGAATTATTATCCGGCCACTCTACTCCGCTACCTACCGTGTTTCTTGATTACTATCGGCGCAGCTGCGCCCACAATTTGTGTTTCCCGTCAACCGTGCGTAAGAGAGCCGTCTGTCAACGTCGTGCCCATAACGATACCAGCACCCTCCTCTAAGACACTGCTGATAGTTTGATATAGGCACGTATTCATCATAACTTCTGCCACGATCCTTTCACAGGATGACCTAACGCTTCCTTTCTGCGAACAGGCGGAATCCTTTCTAACTTCCACGAGAGTAACAGGATTTATTTTGATGTGGTTCGAACATATATTAATTATTGTTTTGTCTTTTATTTTAACAAGGTTTTTTTCTGTCAGAGTCAAAATTACTTTCAGTTGTCCCTAGTGTAATAACACTATGTATAAAAAATTTTCACTTCTTTCGGACTTGTAACATTCAATAATCATTTCTTATAGATTCTTTTGCGCTGAATACGAATCTACAAACCGTTTGTCGCCATCGCCCTCAGTTTTCGAGAAATTCGATTTTGAAAATAGATGCGATTTTTAAGCCTTGGACAATTGTTGTGCAAAAACCATAATAGTTATTCGGTTGCTTTAAATTATTCTATGAACTCTCCCGAATGAAATAATATAAATTACTATTTGATTATCAACATTTAAATATGTTTAAACAACGCTGACAGGGAAAGGCAACCCGAAATGCACCAATTTTGGAGTGAAAAGCAGATTTGCTTCTAGACTTTTAGTTTTTTAAATAAATTGAAAAATATTTGCCAAAATTGGTGCATTTCGGGTGTCCTTTTCCCTTTCCGCGTTGTTTAAACATACTTAAATGTTGATAATCAAATAATAGTTTATATTATTTTATTCGAAAGGGTTCATAGAATAATTTGACGCAACTGAATAACTATTATGGTTTTTGCACAACAATTGTCCAAAGTTTAAAAATTGCATTTATTTTCAAAATCGAATTTCTCGAAAACTGAGAGCGATCGATAAACGGTTTGTAGATTCGTATTCAGCGCACAAAAATCTATAAGAAATAATTATTCAATGTTAGAAGTCCAGATGGCTGTTGTATAGTGTAGTATTTATTACTCTCAGGAATCTCACAGTATACATATGTATGCTTTAGTTATCAGCAAGTAATTATTGGTTGAAAAGAATAGAAAACACGATTATTCGGAAAAAGGACAGGAATAATGCATCGGGGTTAACTTAAATTCGGGTTAAATCTGGGTTATCTATGCGCGAAGGTTGGATTGGGTCTGGGTTAACTCGAATAAATCTAGGTTGGGTCACGGTTACGTTAAGATTAACTTCGGGTCAGGTTCGAGGAGGAACTCCGTTCAAGTGGTAAACTACTATATTTCAACAATGAATATAAAATACTGTTAAACTACAGTCAAGACTGTCTGTAGTGTCTACTGAAAGAATTACGGTTCGTGTTGCTACCTGTTTGGACAGAGAAATATTTTTGTGAAATCTTGGAAAATATAGTATTTTCAGGGAAATTTAAGAAAATAAAAAGTGCAGATTTATTGTTGTATTTTATTTATCTTTCAGATGTATTTGAAGCATTTGTGCTTTTAGTACCATGGAATTAGATTGTTAGAATGTTAGATTACGATTAGCTTAGATTTTATTAACTATTTAGTAGCTTAATTTGTTTCTTCTCGGTATTCAATATTCTTCGAGTCAAAGTCAAACCTGCTTTAAAATAATATGCCTCGTTATTAATAAACAACAAAATATTTCTAATAATTTTAAGTGAATTATCTATGAATACTGCGCACTATATTTTATTTCAACAGTGTTTAGTATATTTTACCGAAATATAGTAGAATACTATATAATATAGTACGGGTGGCACCCATAATTACAGTTGATAGTTTTGTACGCACAACATGAGATGTGCTATCTTTAAGATATAATATCTTACGGCTACATAAATTAAGTTAAAATTATCAGGAACTGGTAGAGTTTATTTTTTTACTAAAAATTACACTTTACAAGCATCATCTTTCCCCGACTAATCGAATCCGACTGCGAAGCTCGAACTGTTGCTCTCCACCAACGCGTCAAGCCAGATCCGTTAATCTGCCGAGGTATGCCTAATTCCATCTGACGTCCTCTTTTCGTTGCTCCTGTGTTCGTATTCCGCTTCGTCGTGTCTATATTATTCTTCATTAGCGGCCGGATGCGTTCTTCTGCAAGACATTACAACTTTTAACGAAGAAACTTTAGGTGCACTTAAAAGTATTAAAGAAAACTTGTGCGAATAAAAAGAACACTGCATTTTGCTTCCTGGATACTGCAATATAAAATTTCTTGATCCGCGTAATATTGAACTGTAACGAAACTTGACAAAAACCTCAAAAGATGATCAAGATCTATCATAAATATTTCACGTAGAGAAGCGCGATAAATTGTAGAGATACGCGGGAAGTAATTTGACTTCTTATTATACGAAGTACGATTCATTCGCCGGCACTCCATGTCTCCTTACATTTCATGTATTATTCAATGCCCCAAAAACCTATGTATGTATCTACTACTTCGTTTCATTTCCATGAATATCATTCTTGTCGGAAAGAAGAAACCGTCAACCTATGCAAACGAATGGGCGCTCATCGAAATTCTTATTATAAACATTACAAAAGGCGTGAGGGGCGGGGAGGTCAGGTGAATTAATTCAGAAACGCGCACGCCGTGCTTCCATTTCGACGGACCAGAAAACTCACGACTGTTGGCCGGCATCGGCTGGGGGCAGGAAGACGCGCGGCAGCGCACGGATTAGAATGTAAATTGGCTTCGAAACCCGTCACAATGCTGCCTAATTTCGTTATGTTTACGAAATATGATGCTGATGGAGTGGCTGTCAGTCACTGTCGGTGATAGGAGGCGGCACCCATCGGTTAGGGGAGCGGCAGCTGAATACGGACCCGGGGAAGATATCGTTATTTATGCGGTGAATGTCCCCCGGAACTCACTGCTTTGGTCTCGCACAAAAGCCCCTGTTCCGTGAATCATGCCGAGCTACTCCGATCCGGAATATTAATAAAGCGTCGTCACGAAGATCAGTCGATAATGGTCTGTGTCGGTACTGAAAGAGTCAATTCCGTGACTTGTGGCTGCGCACATGAGCGACGGAAGAAGGAAGACACTACGCCTATACGTTCGACCACCCATGAAACTCTCACGATTTTGTGAAGACCAAATCGGGCACCAATTTACTTTGTGGTCGATAACAAAGGAAAAGTTTGTTGCTCCTTGTGTAACGTTGAAAGTAACGCTGAAATCGTTCGAAGGAGGATGCCAGAAAATGCCCAAATTTTTTACCCTTCAGCCTTCAGGCACCTAAACCTTTGACAGGACATCATTTTATGAATCTTAAGGAGTTATGGAAGTACAGTTATTTATAATTATTAGACAGCGGATTTTATGTATTTATGTCAATGCTAATCTATGAGATTTGTAACATATGTCAAACTATACAAAATATCAGCAATAAAGTTAGAATGTTTAGAACATTGAACATACTATTTTTCAAGTTCCAATTCTTTATCTGTGCTTATTAAAGTTTTATTTTGCATAAAGATCCGCTGTCTAGTTATTATTTTCTTTGTTTCTGCCATTATGTTCTTTTCATCAAGAGTTGTCTCGTTTTTAACAGATTCCACGTATTTCAGAATCACACACACCTACGTGTCCCAAAATACATATTCGTTTTCCAGACGACCTAGCTAATGCCCGTCCACCTTCCCGTCCAGTTGAATTGCTTGACGAAGCGTGTGAGAAGAACAGACACAACGGACAGACCGACCATGATTCGTGACCACCTGTCTACGATGAACTTCCCTTCGGGGGCACGGTTGTAGTGGTGGAGTGTACCCTGTGGGTAGCACGCTATTTGTTAATGCTCGTATGATCATCGTGCGGTCTCTGTACAAACATGTCAAGTTGTCGTGGCGCGGTGAACAGTTGCTCGGTCGGTCAGTGTTGCGTGTCACAGTGTTGTTGCTATTTAACCTTCTATCGGATGCGTCTTTCACGCCATTCACGTGACACACCTATTACTACCACCTGCTAAGGCTCGTTTCAGCGGTCATTTCGATCGCGTTTTCGTTGCGCAACGGCAAATTATGTATTTCATGCGAGCCGACCAGTTCTCATCGACAATTCACATTCACTTTTACTCTTTGTCGATATATTAAGTTGTGCTTGGTGATAACATTTCTCACGGTCCCTAAAAAATACAGTGGCTCGCACATTTGTTTACAAACACTACATTCCATTTGTTTAAACTCTAAAAAAGATATTTACCTTTACACAATAAGAGTTATGAAAACGGAACCACAATTAAATGTGGAAGCTGAAAGCGACCGAAATTGAAATAAAACGTTAATGTAGTGAATTTCGCAATTAATTAATATTTAGAATGCATGTGAACAAACATGTCAGTCACTGTATACTAAACGCTTTGAAAAAGATATCGGCTCTGGGCTCGTTTAGGGTGTTTTATAAAATTGAAACGCGAAACGAAGGAGGGACGTAATTATTGTCTCATCAATGCAATTTTTCGTAATAAATAATCGTCTGTCTACGTTAATGTTTGGTCATTTGATTATGCGAAAGATTTATTCCATCCAATTAATTCGTAGAAACGAGCTAACTACTATCATAATTAACGAACAACGATTATCCGATTTATGGGAACTTCTGAATGATAAAATACATGCCTACTTTATCAATGCAAACTTATCAGTGTCTAAAATATTTCGTACCAGTAAAATCCGTCAAAATATAATTATTTCAATAATTTTATTCCCCTCGAAACCTACTTAAAATTCAAACGTTTCAAATATACCGTTCGCGTAGCTGGATAAAAATTTTGCAAGTTTAGAAGAGGAATACATTCGACGAAAAATGGCATTCAGGCTATTCCAGTATCCGGGCAGCAGTCCCACTTCAGGCAGAATATAATTTCTCTTTATTGGATACGGTACGTCGTTTCCCTAGCGGATAAAAGCGCGGAGATAAAGCCAAAATTCTTTTGATATCGAGACACATCGCGGAGCGGGGGGAGAGAGGAAAAAAGAAATGCGCAGGGGACAAAGGGGTATGTCCTTCCGCGAAAACGTTTCCTCACCCTTGTCTCGAACTACCGTGGAAACTGTATTAGCCGGCGGCATCTTGATATCATCCGAGGAACTTGCCAACTCCTTTATACAGACATTTATTTCCTGGCGTATCTGTTACGGCCAAATGGCAGTCTCGCAGATTGTAATACTTTGCTTTGCCCCAACCCCCGCGCGCTCCATTTCTCCTACCAAAGAACTTGAACGACCGAAGGAAAACATAATCGTGAGTCATTCGTTACTGCTACGCGGTCTAGTAATTACTTTACAGATGGAACGCCGTGGAAGTTATCGTTCCTTTGGCGTGCGGCTAGTTTACGCAATGGTTAACAATAAGCAAACATCCACGTCTTCGGAATATTTCATTCCTCCGAGTTTCTAGTCGTGTTGCCCGTCGAACCAGAAACGATCGAGTTCGGATGAAAACCCTCATTACGCAAACTGAATGATATAGTTAATACTGAACAACTACTGTAGTTTATAATGGAAAATTAACAAGCGACTTCAACAAGATTTGACTCTTAGTGTATACAGGGTGGGGCAATAACTATTAGCACCTCAGATATATCGGAAACTATCAGTTTCACAGAAATATTTAATGAAATAAAATTGCACAGTATGAAAGAGGCCATCCGGTGGCGATAATAATTTTTTTGCAGGTGGAGGTACTTCGGACATTTGAAGGTCACCTCCATTTTTTTAAATGGATCGGTACGTTTTTGCTTCCGTATCATGATAGAAGATCTTAAAACGAGTTCAACGACCTATTACATAAGGTCATTGAAGGTCATAGAAAGTAGAGAAAGGCGATTCAATACAATGAGTTTTTTCTTAATACCGTCTTACTTACTGATGAAGCAACATTCACAAATCACGGGAATGTTAATTTGCATAACATGCATTTATGGGCAGCGGAAAATCCACATTGGCTGCGACAGGTTGAACATCAAAAACAATGGTCCGTGAATGTATGGGGCGGTATCATAGGTGATAAAATTATTGGTCCTTATTTTATCAATGGAAATTTGAATGGCAACATCTATGCTAATTTTATTAAGGATACATTGGGTCTTTCGCTAGAAGAGTTACCTTTACATACACGACAAACCATGTCGTATCAACATGATGGATGTCCAGCACATTATTTATTGATTGCGCGAAGGGAACTCGATGAAAAATTTCGAAATCGTTGGATTGGACGCGGCGGTCCAATATCGTGGCCAGCTCGTTCACCAGACTTAACACCTCTAGATTCCTTTCTGTGGGGAACACTGAAAGAGGAAGTGTACAAAGAAGTACGAACTACACCTTACGACATGCAACAGCGAATTATTGCAGCCTGTGCGTCAATAAGTTCTGACACTGTAAGACTTACCAGTCAATCAATCGTAAAAAGAATCCAATGGTGCTTTGACAGTGATGGTCATCATTTCGAACACCTACTATAAACGTATGCTTCATTTACTACCAAAACCGTAAGCATTATCGCCTTTCTTTACTTTCTATGACCTTCAATGACCTTATGTAATAGGTCCTTGAACTTAACAAAAACATACCGATCCATTTAAAAAAATGGAGGTGACCTTCAAATGTCCGAAGTACCTCCACCTGCAAAAAAACTATTATCGCCACCGGATGGCCCCCTTCGTACTGTGCAATTTTGTTTCAGTAAATATTTCTGTAAAACTTATAGTTTCCGAGATATCTGAGGTGTTAATAGTTATTGTCCCACCCTGTATAGCAGGAACGACTTTTATACGTATACAAATTCTCATAAACATATTTTTGACGATAAAAATGAAACACGTGAAGAAGTAAGTTCTTATTAAAAATAAAATACGGTCTGAAAGATTCGAGCGAACAATTTTCTCCTCACTCCGCGAGTATGTGGGACGCCCTGTACAACTCTAAACAGGATTATGATATCTACGAAGATAACATAGAAGGAAATATATTTCGAGCGTATGATTTACACCCGTACAACACGCAATCAGCGAGTAGGAATTAAACTAATCTGATGTATTTAAATTACGGCATTTGAAAATATTAAAGTATGTTATTTAAGTTAACGATAAACGCATAAATTCACAAGGGGGAAAGCGGATAAGTAATTAAAGCGAATGGGGCTTTTTACTACTGCTTAAATCATTCCCCGCCCCCCACGAGGGACGGGCAAGGTGTTCGCGCGACAGATTTCTGATTATTTGTGTTATGCGTCTTGTTCCGTTCTTCTAGGGGGCAGGAACGTGTCAACGTGTCTAGGATAAAAGACGAACGACCGACGGAGATTCTCATTAGCAGACCGCAACGGGGTGCCTGGTGACCTTGGCCATCGTTGCTTTCCTGCTTTCCGTCGATTCTACTTAAATTCCATCGGCGAGGATCGTCCAGGTGCTCGGCCCGTGTCAAGGGACTTCACGCGAACGCCTACCAACTAATCTTTGCATTCATTTGCACAAAGGTCATGACTAATGATCCTAGTGTAACGACACAATAAGATTTACTTCTCCTCTTGCAGTCCTTTGTGCCTCAGCCAGCTGAATAACGTTACTAATTCCTTTGTCGGGTTTACCATTGGGCACAAAGAATCCGAACCACCGCGAACATGAGCAGTCTCGTTTGTAATGTTGCTCCAACAGGGAATTCAACTACTATCACAATTTGTACTCACTTTGGTTTCCATATTATATTTTATGCTTTATTCTTTCTGTATTTTTTTTTGCTTATATCAGCCATTCAATTTGCTTCGTGTTTTAGTCAGGGTTGCCACCTTTTAGTTTCGATGAATCGGGACAGTGGATTTTTCTTAACAATTATTATCGGAAACGCAGATTTGAAAATTGTATTATACACGGTGTCCCAACTGAAGGAGACCATCTAAATTTCTACTTTGTTTTTAAATACTGGTAACCTTGAAAATAAAGCTGCTTTTTCAATTGTTGGCGACGCGACTGCAATTCATCAATTCGCGCTACAGTGCTGCTACATCTACAGAATTTTTCTGCATTTGTACATACGGTATTTCTGTTCTTACCGAAAATCAGAACATACTAACGATCCTGGAAAAATCGAGACGGTTGGCAACCCTGGTTTTACGTTAGTAGATATTTACCTTCTGATCCGTGGCTTGTTTTTTTAATTTTGCAGGGATATTTTAAAGAGATTCAAAGATTTCTGGAAAAGATGAATTGCGTAGCTATAAAATCCTCAAAAAAATATTATATTATATTATTACACTAGTTAATTTTAATTGTCGATTGAATTCAGTACCAAAAAGTATTGTTGAATCAATTTAAAATTACCTACTTATGTTAGACCCACATCCATTAAATTTTGATCAGGAATTTTAAAAAAGCGAAAAATAATTATTTCTTTGAGTAAATTTTTTCTTATTTTTAACTCTGAACTTTTGGCCAAAGAAATATAATTAGTGAACCGTATTTCATGAGCTATATAAGGTAAATGTCACATAAAAGTTTCAGCATGCTATTAACTATTTATACGCATTTCATTAGTATCCATTTAATTCTTTAAGCTGAAGGCTTTCCATGTAAACTGCCTACGCAGTAGTTTTTGTAATCGCTACTTGTATTTCACGCAATAAATTTATTTTCATGTCCACGGACAGCAATGATAAACCCAAACTAATTGTTCCGAGATCCTTGTCAATGCTGAATACTTTACATAACTTTTTGGTTCATAAAAATCGTGCTCCCTCGTCTCAAGAGTAAATTATAAGAATGTCGGGCTGGCTTTCCTAAAGTAGCTGAACGTATCTCGCGATACGATCAATGTGTGCCTCGTGTAAAAGGTGAAAGAAACATGTACCACTGTCGTTTTATATCATTCAATGTATTCAACCTACATAGGTACGTAAAATAAATTGACGGTAGACGAGATAGAACACAAAACAACGATGTGTAACACGATCGCATCATAAACTAAGGGATATCCGGCGATCAGAATTTACGTTAATACGTCCTAATGCCTGCCAAAGTTTTATGCATAGAAAATTATCCAATTAAGCGCTTGCAGGTTTACGCATAATGTGAAATGCATCTTTTCAAAGTAAGTTAATTTTATCTCTTCTGTAGATGAAAAAAATACGTAAAAACTGATGTAATGGTGATATTATACAGAAGGTAAAAAATTTAATCTTCAAAACGATCGAATGCTTAAAATAGAGCAATATAAAGATATTTAGAATTATTTGAAATATTTAAGAATACTTTACTTTCCTCGAAGATTGCACACTGAAATGAATTGTAAATTTAAAAATAATGACAACTAGTTGCACGATTTAATAGCGCAACTTCGAGATAAATTTCAATATGGAGACAAATGATTGATCCTTTTAGTCTTAACAGGCTGCTGCGAGGATATCGCATAAACAGGTAAGGGGACGAAATCGAGATACTACGAGTTTCATGTTTTCGTAAAACTGACATCAAATAATAGTGTGACGGCACGATAAGGTAAAGCAACTTGATATTCCATTACATTCTGCTTCCTATATGCCATATGCGATAGAGAAAGCCGTAAGGGCGGGAGTCTTCGCATGAAACCAAAGACTTCCTGGCACCAAGTGCTAAGACTTATGCGCGTAATACAGACAGACAGTAAAAATTTTCATTCGAACATTCGAGTCGAAGGGAACTCGCCTGAAAGGAGACAAGTATTAACTTTCTTCCTCTTCGAACAATCGAAACAACGCATGATCTCGAAGACTCGCCGCCACGCAAATATTCCCTCCTGATCATTCCGATGATATACGTAGACTCAAAGGATTTCACAAAACTCCGAGGAAAATTTTAATTCTATGATTACACATCGATCAATCACTCGGCCGAATCGAAAAGGTTGCAATCAACAAAGCGTGGATTTTTACGTTTAGCGATTGATGATTGATTACCGCGTTTAATTAACTATGCAAACCGACTGGACTCTCGAGCCAACGTGTTATTACCGTCAGTTTCTTTCGTTTCCTTTTTGTTGTAATTACAGTAAACCGTCTGGCAACTTTGAAATCAATCAGATCTGTTGAAAGAATTCTAATTAATGCCGTCAGTTTTTTTTTCAAGTGAAGTAATGGCGTGTAATTACATTCGTATTTAGTTTATGGAATACCCTTGACTGCATTAATATGTGACTGGAGTAATAACATAACAACCTTGTGTATTAGAATGTAGCATAAAGGAGTTAAAAGTTGTTCAATATTTAATGAATCGCTAAACGAAATTGGTTGGCAAGTTGGCAATCTTGTGCGACGGTGTCGCTACCTAGCGAAGCAATTCAGAAACAAAGTCTGTTTTGTGAAATAACCGTATGTATGTACATTTTCATTAATATAAAAGTTTACTAAGCTTTACAGTTTAATTTTTACACTTATGGTATATTACGCTTTCTCTCTTGACTATTCGTTCCTCTGGACTATTTCACATATTTATTTAATGAGTTTTCTTGATATAGTATCTTTGCATTTGAAGGGGATTCCCGGTGAATGAGTATTTATTCAGAATTTAGACGATTCGAAGATGTATGAATTTCTTCAAATTTTTTCTGACATTTGCATACTGAAAACGTATGATTCTCATCTACACAGTAAAAAATAATAATAATAATAATAACGAAAGTACAACGTAAAGAAGAAAAGATTGACAGAAAGGGATAAAACGGAAGGATACTAGAATTATGATCCCGGATCGAACACTCTACAGGGCGTGTCAGGACCTTAATTGGCAGGACGTACACGAATCGGTACGTCAGGACGCAGACGACATAGTTAACTACTTCCAGGAATGAATTCCCGCTCACAGTCTCGACACGCAGTCACCGACCATATCGAAGTTCCATCTGTGACTAGTGACTACTGTGCCACGCCGACGCGGCGCGGCGCGACGCGACGCGACGTACGTTTCGTCGGTCGCGATCGGCAATCTCTGCCGGATTATTATACTTGTCCATCGGCTATGATCACCACGAACACGTCGGCATGCCGACCTCATTAGCTGCTTTGAGTCCGGTTTAAGCCAATGAATAATGGGCCTCAGCACGGAGCCGCTGTCATGCCTGCTCATATCTTTTTCCAACGATTTATTGTCTTCCTTTATTGGCCGCTTGCTAAACACGCTTTACAATCCGCGCTATCGGCTTATTATACATTTTTATTTGACGTGACGCGACGCTTTTGGTTTTCGAATCCCGTGCCTCGATGCGTTTCTCATACCAACTGAAGATTAGCAGACAACGTGAATTATTCAATGTTCATTGGTTAGAGCTCTCGACAGTTAATTCTTTAAGAGTTTTAATAAAACAAAAATATAAGGGAATGAACGCAGGGATTATTAATGTTCCGCCAAGTATCTCTCGAGATAATTTACAACATAACTATTCTTGCACTTAAATACCTTATAAAAAAAATATGACTTTATCATTTGTTTATAGATAACGTGAATTCAGAAAGTGAATAACACTTTTCCACCGCATATAAAAATAATATTAATCAAATATGATATTTCTTTTACTCATGCGAAATGACGTACCTAGCGCAGAGATTAATTCAACCATAAATCAGATGCTAATTAAATGTAAATCGCCGTTCCATTAACGTGGTAATTGTGTCATTTTACGATTAATACGTCTTGACAGATGTGAGTGTGATCGTACTGCACGTGTGTTATTCGTCGCTTACAAAACGATTACACTAAATTACTATTCTGATTAACTTTAATCGTAAAAACAACTGTTGAAGATAACGTAAATATAGAAGAGGAGGTACGAATATAAGATAGGACAAAAATATGAGATACCAAGTTTTTGATTTGTACGCAATACTGACATCTATGACAGTGATTTAAAATTGAGTATTATAAAAGCCAGACGTCATTATTTATCGCCGGTTTTTATTTCTTTTCTTCTTTTTTCTATTTTTAATGTATACTTACATTTACTGGTTCGGCTGCTACATACTGTTTATTCGGTTTATTTTGTGATTTGTTAAGAAACAGAAGACGTAAGTTATTCTTCATAATAAATGTATTGTGATTCTGATACCAAATAATAAACTGAATTTCAGTTATTCCTACAGATGCCAAAACGAAGCTAAAATAAAGGTGGACAGTGGATCCAATACTTGTCATATCTATTATGGTTCTGCAGGTTCAGAGGGCCAAATTTACATGCTCTATTATTGTAAAACTAAATAAATGAAGGCTATATTGTTATATTTATTACTTGTGAATTGATCAAACTTTTTTTATTAGTCTAAACGCAATTTCATAAATTATTTCTCCCTACAATAACACTGTCTATGTTTTATCTATAAGATTCACGATATTTATGTTCATGCAGCACATTTCACATGAAATTCCCTAAAGTTATTAAAGAAATTCCTGAAACTTCTTAGATAAAAAAATAAATAAAATGGATATTCCATATTCATACCCATTCATCTAGTTAAAGGGGGTTCTGGTTGTTCCGATTATTCTTCGGATTCAAAGTTGCCGATAATTCTAAGAATACCATATCACGTAATAAATTCGATCACTGCACTTCAAATAAATGTTTCCAATAAATTCTTGTCCACGACCGCGGCGAGTGATAAATTTTCGAACACCATTCTGTCGAAACGGAACCGTCTAAATGGCTGTCTCCGATAGCCTTCGTTCAAAACGTGCCCACCGGTGATCATAGTCTTAAACGGATAAACTAATTCCGGCCCGTATCGCGTTTATTTAATAGCCTCATTACGACCGATCGTTTCGGATTATCCGTGATCCGTTTTCCGAAGAGGGGAGGGGGGTGAGAGTACGTCGGATCGATTCATTCCCGGAGACCCACCGCTAATAAATTACGATAATAGCATTAAGATAGATCGACGGATAGACGCGTAGGCGTGGAGACGTGGCGGCGGACAATATTTTAGCGTGCAGTAGCTTTATGACCAGAGGTTACGAGCCAGGAAGAGCCATAACGCCTCGTATCTCGTTGCCTCGTACCCCCACGTTCCTTGCATTTGCGGAAAGCTCAGCACGGGTGCCAATTCCTAGGAGCGTATCGGACCATAAACTGAGAACGTGATGTATATTACCTTATACCCTCTTCGCCTGCAATCCTTCCACTGCCTCTCTCTCTCTCTCTCTCTCTCTCTCTCTCTCCCCCTCTCCCTCTTTCAACGTCCAACGCTCTCGTTAGTCTCGATATTTCGCTTGCATCGTTTCTCTACACCCGAAACAGCAGGACATCCGACTCCGACGTCTCCACTTCCCGTATGGCGCTACTTCATTTTGAAAGCTCAGATAATAGAAATTGTTTTGGTTGGAGACTGTTCTATTCGACAAATTGTGTTAGATCTTTTTATAGCTGTTTTTTAATTCTTTGACGTTGGATATTTGTAAATAAGTAACAGTTATATGGGATAAATGGCAGATTTTTATACAAGAAATTCATAATAGTAATTGTACAGTTTTAACGTCGATTAGTTTCCAACAGTTTTCACTGAAACATGACCCGTTTTTAAAAAATACTGGTCAAACTAGGCAAGCAGCACTTTTGGTCGTGACTGGCTGGTAGTACTACATACATATATCAGAGTTGAGCAAAATGTAATCTGATTACTAGACGGTTTTGATTATTACTAGGCGGATATTATGCATTTATGACAATACTAATTGTAAGTTTGCAAAAAAAACTACGAAATTGTTAACAAATCCTAAAATCTACAAAATGTAAAAAACGTAATTCAAGTTACAATGTTTAGAAAATAATATATATATATATACTGTTATTCAAGTTTCAATTCTTCCTTTATGTTTGTAAAACTTTTATTTGGCATCAAAATCCGCAGTCTACTAATTATAAATAACAAATCATGATTAAAATGTAATTATTAATTCAATTGCGCATTATTTTCTGTAACCGTTAATCTTTATCGACTACACAGACAAATTGTGGCGCCGGCAACGAAGATTACAGAAAATAACTCATAATTGAATGAATAATTATACTTTAATCACAATTTGTGATTTGTAATCAGCAATCAGATTACATTTTGCTCAACTCTGTACTATATGTCTGTCAACAATTTCCACATACAGTGTTGACTCGAAGAATGGCTGGGTTTCAGAACCGAGCGCAGCCCTTTTTCGAGTCGGGTTCGATCTCGGTCACGACGGAACGAGAAGACTCGCACCGGCGAAGAAGTGGTGAGGATAGAGAAATCCCTTTTTCGAATCAAACTCAGGCGTCGTTCTTTGAATCAACACTTGAAGATTGTCCTTATATCGAAACAGTACTGTACTTCGAAGCAAAGAACTTTTTCATGAGCCCTATTTATACATAACCGGGTCGTGTCCGTTCCGGGGCAGAATCCAAAATAGTAGTCATGCTTTTCTGTATAGTGGTTTACACATGAACGAAGCGATTTTCAAGTCTTTTCATATATCCCAATTTTTAATTTCCTTCTTATTCAATCTTCATATGTTTTACCGTAGTATTTCCATTCTATTTTGTGTATCATGATGCTATAATAAAATAATTCATAACGTATCCTAAATTGTAAAATCAAGCGCAATAATTCAGATACTTAAAAGAATTTCAATTCTCTTGCAATAACTCTTGCATAAATAAAATCATAGGCCATGTAATTGACTACTGTTATTTTAAAAATACGTTAGATTTGTTTAATTAAAAATTTCAGATATAACTTAAAACAAAATAAATAAAATACTCACTAGATATGAAAAGCAATCATAAAGAACTATCAGTAACGCCTCAGAAATTAAGAAACAAATTAAACGTGATATATATGTAAACGAAACGTGTCCGACACGGACCTTAGACGGTGTACTTTCCGTCATTTGTTTCGTTCATGTGTAAACGACTGCATATAAAAACACGACTACTAATTTGGATTTTCCGTAACCGTTACATGTCTGAACGGATAATATAAATCGGGCTTTCGTCTGCATAATAACCAACTGACCTTTTATAAAAGAACCTGTCAAAATTTTCTAATCGACTCATTGATTAGTCAGCGATCTATTGATTAGTAATTATCGACCAGACTATATATTGATACTGCATAATCTGCTGCAAAAGCATTGCATACCGATATATCAGCGAGAGTATCAAACGCGTATAGATTCTTTTCGGTATTTTAAATGTTGATGGCGATCAATAGTAAAATGTAATTTATAGACTGACACCGACAGTATTGATTCGACGTATCGTTCACTTTACGACCCCGCAACTTTCACCCGGACCCATTAAATCAGCGGTTTGAATCGCGCGAATTCATAAGGCCCGACATTCAATTAGCAAGGTGTTCGGGCGCTTTTAGTAACGATACGTCTCATTATCGTCGTGTGTCGTCGGGCAACTTTTATTCGGTCGGCGAAGTGTAACATCGGCCGGGCGAGAAAGCGCGCGGCGCACCGCGGCGCGGCCAATATGAATAAATTAAACTATCCGGAGCTCAGGGTTGTATAACGCAAGCGCAAGTCGTAACACTCAAAGGCGCGGTAATGAGAGTAAATCACGGATTTATGGCCGTCCGTCGGAGATTATACGGTAAACACGTATGCAGTTTATCGCCGGTAACTACGTTCAGCGATCGCGACGTCGCGCGGGGCCGCGCGCGCGCGCGCGCTCGCACACACGCGTGACAGCCCATATTTTTCGTCACCTAAATGCCGAAGGGGGACGTTTCAACACCGATATAATATTACCGGCCTATTCGTTTTCAGTAACCTTCGTTGATGCAACTCCCTTTTACGTCTTCGTCCAACGCAATGGTCAAACGGAATCCGAACGCACGCTTTCTAAAGGAATTATCGATTTTTCAATTTCACTATACCGCGGTGCGACATAAAAGCAAAAGGGGAAGCGACGAATTGTGCTTTCCTCGCGCGTTTAAGTGGAAAGAAAACGTGCTCGTTACGATACCGGCGTTCGTGGAAATAATTTCGCGCGAGAAAGGCCGGGAGGGGAAAAATGCAAAAGCAGAACACAGGAAATTTCAGTGCCGACTAAAAGTTCCTTCCCCGAAAATTACGACACGGTCTCTGTCAGAGCTCTTCCTATTCCCGACGGCCGTTCGTGCACGTCTATAGACTTGGATGCGGCTATAAATTAGGTTTTATGAGGGAGATAAAATGCGCGTTATTATCTAAACGGCGACGCCTTTACAGAGATCGTGGCCCACGCTATTCTTCGAGCACGTCCGCGTGTGTATTCTCCCGTGCACGCACACAACGCGTGCTAGTATGCGTGTACACGTACTAACACACCGTTGCGCTGCGCTGAAAGCTGAAAGGCATTCACCCTCGAATACGTCGTCTACGACGAACCCTTCGTAATACGCATAGATTGACTGTCAGGTTCAGAGAATGAATAGGAAATTGGATGTCAAAGATGATAGCTTGGGACGCGGAATAACATTTATCAAGTAATGTTTCCATATTTGGGCGCGCATATTTTTTTTTTGAGGAATTATGTTATTTCAATACTTGCCATGCGTTTGAATTGCTGAGAATCGGGATGCATTCGACGCGTGCTTTCAATCGCTGCATTTTATTTTTACGACAAACTGCGGAAAGACACCAAAGTGATCTGTGGAAATTATATTTTTATTGCACTCTTCTCCTGTACTTTATATTCTAATTAACATGAAAATGAGCGCACGATCATCGTCATTTATTTATGTAAGTTGTACTTACTGTTTCATCCGTGTCATTTTCATTAAATATTTACTACTTTCGTTTCGTAACATCGACTGGTCTTATTAGTGTATGATATAGCAGTCATGAAAAAATTAAATTTATCGTTTAATTGCCGTTTATAATAATTGCTTTTCAAGGGGATCGTAAGAAAACATGAAACGTTCCTTTCCGAGATTATAGATTAGTCTTAAAATCATCAATCGTCCCCCTCCACGGAAATCTGCAATAAAAAGCAAAAGATTTATGCGCAACTACAATATCGCAGTATTTGTGATTT
Source organism: Perdita meconis (assembly GCA_030770465.2). Lineage (NCBI taxonomy): Eukaryota > Metazoa > Arthropoda > Insecta > Hymenoptera > Andrenidae > Perdita > Perdita meconis. The sequence continues at coordinate 13,014,002 of JASKOS020000003.1, read as the reverse complement.
ATTGTTGGGATTATTAAATATCGTGATTGCATTTTAATTGGATAAGAAAATCAATTTTATGGGCTATAGACTTCGATTTCTTCGTCTTGGAGTTGAAATAAAGTATTTTATCATTTATATATCTATGTTAAATATTAATGCTTACTTAATTAAACGCCGAGCACAGCAGATTTTTTAATAATTTTCGATTCAGAACCGCATCGTTACTTGAGATCGAGGCAAATCTGTTTTAATAAGTCTCCAGTACTATTATTGGTTGTTTTAGATATTTTAATTTTTAATAATTTTTAATTTTAATCTGCAGTTTTTTTATCAACTTACATGCCACTTAAATGGATACTGATGTTGTCTTTTACAGAATGGATTGCTATTATCGCAAAAACAGTTTCTATTAGTATCCAACTCACTATAAAGGTGGGTACTCACTGGTGAACAGTGCGCGAGCACTGTTCGCATACAATGTTTGCAAGCAGTTCGTAAACTTTCTATAAACACTTAAAAAACACTACGTCTTCACAGATGTTACACAAACTATTGAAAACCCGTATGCGAACACGTACGCGAACAGATGATTTCAACGAAATTCAACTGTAACATTGTTCGTGAACAGTGAACAGTTTGCGAACGCCAGTGAAAAGGCACCTTTAACACATCAACTACATTACTCACATTTTTTTTATCAGGTTATCTACACTTATTTGATTAAATTTTTAGATCACAATGATTTTGAAAACGGCATGCTGCACAAGTGAATATAACTAAAAAAAATCCATATCTCCATTATTTTTAGTAGTTTTTACACATCATCAGGTGAAGTATATTGTCAGAATTTCCACTTCACCCTAAATAATTTTTTAATCAATTATTCAATCTCGCTTTCATATCGATAGTTGCTTCGTTCTTTCAGGTTTTGTAATTATTCAAAGCTTCAATTCCACATTCTGATAGATGTCTTACATCGTAACCAGCAAAACTTCATTTAAAAGGCCGCGCGCACTCAAATAAAAGAAAATTAGAAATCACTGGGTATTCCAGATACAAGTGTTAGTAACAGAAAAGTGTAAAAGCCACAAGGCGATATTTATCTCCCCCCCGGAAACAACGTTCGCAATCGATATGAAGCCGTTAAGAGGATGCAAATTAATCTCGGATACCGATACCGCGAAAGAATGCGATGCCGCGCCGTCGACTTGCGCGCCCCGAAAGACGGAACGCGCGACTTACAATGCGCGACCGGCGTTCCCTATAATTTATAACAGCGGGTTTCGCAACAAGAGCAGTCAGAAGTGACCACCCAGTGGCAGGGTAAAGGATGTTCGGTCATAACATCTGATGAAGCGAAACATTAACGAGGCGATATATCAACCGGCTCTTATAGACGTAGCGTGGGCGGTATCTTGGACATCACCCAGAAGAACGGGCACGAAATGAAATGTGAAAGAAGTAATTCCTCGGGACTGCCGTGTCCGTTCATCCAAGTGGTAAGGAGATTCTTCGGCTTATTCACGACTGCCATTAAATCGTTGAAACGCGACGGTCCGCTGAAAGTATGAAATCAATAATTCCAAGCCACATTCGTTGACAAATGTCCTGTCAAAGCGGCGCACTGCGTTACGCAATAGTCCCGGTGACCAAGAGAGAAACCGCTATTTTGGATCTTCTGTTACAAAGTAACAGTGCGACGGTAAGGGCTGTTTCGCACGGGATACTTTCGGGGCGATGCGTGGCGCTACCTGGTGGCACGACTGTGGAGTCAGCGTGGCATTAGTTGGAAACACGTGATGCAACATAGAATCTGGGGTCTGAGTATAGGTATGATAAGGCACTGTAGAGATGAGTATGCGCAACTGCCGTATTGAGACCAATTGGAAGGATACATCACCATAAGTCATAATTAGACAGCGGATCTTTATGCAAAATAAAATTTTTACAAACACAAATAATGTATTGGAACTTGAGAAACAGTACGTTTAGTGTTGTAAACATTCTAACTTCAATAATATTGTTGACATTTTGTATATTTTAGCATATATTAAGAGTCAGTCGTAGCTGTCTAGTCATAGTAGTGATGTAAAATCACATTTGTCTTGGCTGCACTAATAATTAGGAAATTAATGTTTTTTACGCGAATTTTAATACCAGTTTTAGCAGACTCTTTATATTGCTTTTTCTCTCCAAAGGACCCAAAATGGTGGATGCGCATGCCTACCCCTTTAGTGCTTGAAGTATGAAAGAAAAATCATCATCTATTAATTCTTAGACACAGCCAAAAATGTATTATATGATTCAATTGAGTAATTTTCAGTTTTACCAAGACATGAAATAGATGGCTGCACTGTCTAAGCACATCAAGATGACTAAAATAGTCTCGCGATTGTTAGAGATCTATACACAGGTCTACGCCTTTTAGATTCATACCAATGACTTCTTTTCAAAGTTAAACTGCGTGAACACTTGCTAAAGGCGCGTATCCGCGACACTCGACTCGGCGAACCACTACCTGCTTCGTCGCTCCAAATAATTAATTAGACATTAGACCTATGTAGACTCATGTAAATCTTTGTGGCTCAACGAGTTATCAGTCAAAGGAATTATTTATAGCCTAATGTATTTTCAAGTTACACAATTTATGCGTTTAGATCGTCTGTAAAATATTAGAATAAGCCCATGAAAACATAATTCACATTTTTTATTTCATAGAAACTGCTACTCGATGCCGTTCATCTATCTTATACCTGTCAAAATTCACCTCATATATTTTCTTCATTATTCATGAATGACACTGATTTCCATTACGAATGAATATATGTTTAGGAAATGTACAGGAATGTGTTTTAATTATACTTGTGTCTAGAATGATGAATAAATTTAAAAGATATAATAGACGTAGTGCTTGAAATACTAACGACTGAAATCAAGAGTTACTCGATAAATGGCATTTTGCATAATGTTTTTACTTTGTTATATACCGGAAAAACAGGTCCAACGCGTCATACAATTTGTTGCGAAAGTCTGCATTCACTCTGAAAGTTGTAATATGTATTTTATAAAATGCAAATACGGTAGAACCATTAGGTAAAAGCATAGCCTGAAAGTTACACTTACATTAAATTAAATTCATTGCATATCAGTTAAACATATGGAAACAATTTAAAGAAATTACAGTTTCAAGATAATTATCTCAAGATAAAAATTACATGTTACAAGAAAAAGCATGAATGAACCTAAATCATAGCGCTATAAATTATTAATGTAAACTATCATAAGAAACGCTTTCGAATTTTCAAAAGCATCACTTACAAAGTAGGGTAACGTATACAGTTGTTGACCCCCCTACACAATGATTGACCCTTTCAAGAAAAGTAAAAAATATAGTATAATCCTTTTCTTACATAATAAAATATATATATTTTTTTTTTTACTTTTCTTGAAAGGGTCAATCATTGTATAGGGGGGTCAACAACTGTATACTTTACCCTACTTGCATAAGAATTTTTTTAGTGGAATATAGTATATTCGTGTAACGACATATTCTTTTTTCTTTAAAGTAAATTTACATTCACAAATGTCGTCTTGAAATTAGGGATCGTCCGTTATAAAAGACGTAAGAGGAACGTCTTGACTTCATAATCCGTAACGGCATACGGTTTCCCTCGAACGTAATACGTTACGGGAACATAATGTTTCTCCGGTCTTGATGTATGCTGCCTATTTCGCTGACAAAAGGCAAGAAAGCTGCTCTTGAACCGACAGTATAAATAATCGTGACTTGGCGGGTCAGCGCAATAAGTCCGTTCAGAAAAATACGAGCGGTAGCGGCGCGGCAGCAGCATTGGGACGAAGCCCATTATTCATTGGCTTAAATCCGGTTCCGAACAGCTAATGAGGCTGGCATACCGGCGTGACCATGATCATCGTAACCGGTACGCTTTTGTTGACAATTGGTGACACGTAACAGGGTCATGTCTGCTCGAAGAATGCAATAAGTATGTTGTAAGAAGACGCACAGGATATTACTGCTACGGGTACAATGGCGATAATGCCCCGCTACACGAACCATCATTGCTTGTCTACTTCCACTTTTTCCACCGTCTACTTCCACTTTCCAATATAAAATTTTTATAATGGATTACACTTTAAATAGCAGAAATTACCAGTTGGTTGACAGTGATTGTAGACACATTTTGACAAAAACTTTCAGAAAATAGTCCTGTAAATAATTTTATTCTCATAAAACAATATTTAAAAGCTTTAAGATTGACTACAAATTATTATTTCAATGTTTTAGTTTAACTACATTGAACAAAAAAATTAGCGAATTATTTTTATAAATAATTAATGAATTGTACGCAATGGAGCAGCTAGTATTATACTCAATGGATCTCCGCATAATCTCCAAGCATAATTAAATTATTTCGTATGGATATCTTCAGATAAAAATATTGAACGAAAACAGGAAACTTGTGAGGAACTTGTTTTTATACAAGATATCCACTTGGTAAACATCTTGTAAGGTTGGATAATATACGCATTACTTATTTATATCGGCAAGGACAAAAGAAACTGAACTTGTTCTATGTATTTAAATAATACTTCATACTTTTTTCGGAAAAAGTATTATGCGAATCAGACTATGTTGACAGAAACGAAATATCGACTAATGAATGAAATATATAAAAGATATTTTTAAGGTGATATTCATTTTCGTCCATGGACCAATAATTTATTTATCATGTGTAAACATCGGATGTTTATGCATTTGTAGCAATTTGAAATATGCGATAACGTATAAGGATCAGCGTAGATGCAAAAAGATATAAAATATCCAAGATAAAAAACATTAAGAATAGAAAACAAAGGTTGCACTTCTTTTTTTGTACATTTAAAAATTTTATAACAGATTCAATGCAAATTTCCTACAATAGATCAAATAGAAAAAATTTACCTGTGTAGCTTATTTTGAAAAAATATGCATATAGAAACACAATTACATTTTCGCGTGATATTAAATCGCTGTTTTGATTACGGTTAGATTGAATGTCGTGACATTTATCATCGTCAGAGCTAAAAGTTGCGTTGTCATGACAATCTCGTAAGTGCTTCTACAGCAAAAACTGGAATCAAGTTTGACTGTTACTTAAATTTTTAACGCTGTAGCGCGTAATTGTACTTGTAAACTTCTCCAAGATTAATTTGGAAAAGTAAAAGCAAACATTTTTCAGTATTAAAAAATAGTCCTAATTTTGATTTTCTTTTCCTTTGAGTAATAGTAATAATGGATCGTCCATTATACAAGGAGTGTAACGCAACGCGACTACTCTAGTGACGCATTTATAAACACAACGCACACACGCATTCGAACGCGCGCGCGCGCGTGCGCGATATTATTATCTCGTGATTCATAGCGCGCATTCATAAATGTTCTCGAGCCGTATAACGGCGCGGTACACAGCGGCATGTATCGATTAACGTCGCTTCCCGACGGGATTTACAGCCGGCGACTAAATTATTTAAAGTCTTCATTTGTAGTGCGACGGATGGACGGACACGAGCTGGCGACCACGAAGCCAGTTCTTCTTCGGGCGACCGTGTACGTTCCTGGTACAATCGCTGACAAAAGTTCATTGTACGCGTCATCGAAGTTGAACACGATCGAAAAGAACCCTACAAGCGAGTGTCAAATTAAATACTACTTTATCTTTTTTTTTTTCAAGTCGAGAACATATGTCAAACAAATTTGCAGCAAGCTGTTGAGACTATCATTAAATAATTGTTACTTGTTACTCACTGGTTATTACAAACAATTTTCTCAGCAATCCATGGCTTTTACATATATTTCGTAATTTCAGGAATTTTATATTTTAAGCTGCATGTTGTGAAAGTGTTCGCAGGACTTCTTTTAATGATGAACCAAAACATTTTGATACATTGAATAACTACCTGTTGATTGGAAGACTACCTTTAAAGCTTGTTTACTTTTCATGCATACAAAAATGATAAATACTAACATTTTCTGTAGGTAATTCAACACTCTTTTAATTTATTTGTTTCTCTCGCAAAAATATGAATTTAATTTTCTAGATCTCAGTTATGGTATAAAATCAAATTTTTTAAAAATGTGATATACGTCGTTTTGCCTTACAACCACAGAATTCCCTAATTGCTATATTTTATATAGTATTTTTTACTAATAGAAGTGTAAACGGATAGTATTTATGTAATAAATAGTCTAAATTGGATCAACCTAACAGAAATCGGATCGAAAAGTTTTTTGTATCTATATAAATAGACAGAAATTAGACAGTCGTAGTTTTTGTCGATCTCAAAACTATAACCTACCCTACAATTATTTAGTGCTATGTATGCTTCCAGGTCTGCCACCACTCAATTCAGCATATAAGTTAATACCCAAACATTTTCTTAGTCAATCCCGGTTATCTTGTCGCTTCAACAGTTAAAAAAACTCTAAAAATTTTTGTATTTAACATGTTGAATAATATGTATTTAATTAACTTGTCCATAAATAATTACTTCTTTTCTCATTCTAATAACAAGCTTCTCTTTGAAGTATAACACAGTTCTTACGATAGACCGATCGATCACATACAAGTTTCAGCACTGACAGCTCACGTTTCCTAGATTAAGACCTGTGTAGTTCCCAGTAACGTTACTTCGTGCTCTTATAACATCGTTGAGCGTAAAGGTACTCGATATTCTTTCCCTGAAAGACGTGAGACTTTTATACCACTGACAGTCACTATTCAGCCTAATAACATTTATAACCACTCTATGTAGTCCACCATGTATACAATATTCTTATCTACAACAAAGGATTTGCTATTTATTCTTGCGTCAGATCAATACTCTTTCATCTTCCAATAACTTGCAGGTACATACTTTCCGTACGTAGGACATTAACCTTAGAACACTACTCTGGGGACTTCAATGCCCCAGGAGATTTTTCTTTGTAAGTTTACTAGTATATAGTTTTTCTATATTATCATTCTAAATTCTTTTTAAACTTAAAGTAAACAGTTTCGAAACTTGAATATGAATTTAATATCGATTAATTTAGTAGAAAAACATAAATATTTCTACTACACGAATCGCAGTATCTTTTAAGTTAATATTAAAGTTACAAAAGGTTAATGTTGGTAGACTCGGTTACATTCGTTTTATTGCACATCGCAATTGTGAAGTAATAATATAAAACAATAAATTATAACCGTTTGATACCATAGACTTAAGTGATTAACAGTCGCAGTAAAATTTCATGTACAAAAAATTTATAAAAAAAAAGAAAATACACGGAAATATGTAAAGAGTATAAAGAGAAAGAGTAGAAGAAGTATGAAGAATATGAAGAATATAAAAGAACAGAATCACTGCCTTAACACGCGATATCTTACGTGTCTCATTTAAAACATCAGAGACTAAATAAATAACCAACTAACTCATGATAAATATCCAAGTTTGACACCGTACATAACTGACCACATAATTTCTTCAATAAAGAAACGCGAAAAATTTTGGGTGGTTAATTAACGACATCGCGGCAATACAAATAATTCATGTTACCGCGGTTGTGGGCGCGAAATAATTGGCTTCTTTTGTTTCCACACGAAGCAGCGAACTTTTGCTTGTGAGTATACGCAAGAGAGATCGTCGGGCTGTGTGGCGTGCCGCGGCTGCCACCGTCCGCGCTACGAACATCCACATGCGGAGGAAGAGAAGCGGAGAAGCAAGAGGGTAGCCGATCGGACAAGAAAGAGATAAAGACGAAAAGTTAAATAGAAAGAGGCAAGGGGACGAGGTGAGATGGGGAAGAGAGAGAGGGAGAGTGTTCCGGGCGCCCATGGAAGGCACGTCGTGCAGAACGTCGGCGAACTCGTGTGTGTTCCGTGTTCCGAATGCACGGAACAAGCGCTGCTTGTCCGCGGCCACCTGAGTTATGATCGCTCTGTGCCCACCCTGGCTGCTCGGCTGGTTGCTTGACTGCCTACCTCCTCGCTTCCCTAACTGCCCTCTTCTTTTTCACCCTTCTACTTTCACGGACCGCGGCCATCTTGACTCCGGGAACCGGTTAGCTTCTCTCCGATTTAAGGTAGATACACACTACGCCGTAACGTAGCGTACCGTAACGCAACGTAACGTAAGCCGCCGTAGCTCGCCGTAACTCGACGTAGCTCGGCGTAACTCGACGTAAGTCATCGTAGGTCGACGTAGCTCGTCGTAGGTCACCGTTGCAGTGTACCTACGAGGATCTGTTACCTGCACTCTCGCCAGCAGGATTCATCATTCAGTAGTAGTGCGTCTTCAAAAGTGTTAGCATCAAAGTTAAAATTCCTAAACATGTCGGATTTTTCGGACGAAGAATTAGCAATAACTGCCGTAATTTTAGAAGAGGGTGAAGAAAAGAATGAAGACGAAAAGAAGAGAAAAATGTGGGTGCACGACTTGTGGAAAAAAAAGGGACACGGAAGGAGAGTTCTCAACATTATATACAATGTTGTTAGATGACGAACATAAATTTTTCGAATACTTTCGAATGTCCCAGAATACTTTTGAACTGCTGTTATCAAAAGTTGACAATTCTTTGATAAAGCAAGACACTCCATGATCATTCCACGCGAACTCGGACACTTTTTGGAGTAACATCTCGGATTTCGTTGAATTTTGGATATGTTGCAGATTTTAGGGATATATAAACATGTGCGAAAGGGTTTTAGAAAATATTGAAAATTGTTAATTTTAGAGCTCTTTGAAGGTTACTGTTTTCTTTTTTTTTTTTATTAATTATAGCTCTTAAACTAGTAAACTGATAAAAGTGTGCTTTTGGGTTGTTATACAGCAGTCATAGCAGTATCTAATAAAAATTATTTCAGTTGGAAGAAAAACTTTTTTAACCATTTCTTTTGCAATTGTTGTTAAGAAACATAGGTTTTTCATGCTATGAAAAACCTGCATTTGTTAACAATTCAAAATAAATGGTTAAAAAAATTTTTCTTCCAACTGAAATAATTGTTATTAGGTATTGCTATGTCTGCTTTATAAGCACCCAGAAGCACATTTTTATCAGTTTGCTAGTTTAAGAGCTAAATTTGATTGGAAAAAAGTAAAGAGTAAACTTCAAAGAGTTCTAAAATTAACAATTTAAAAAATTTTCAAAAATCCTTGTGCACACGTTCATATATCCCTAAAAACTAAAAAATATCAAACATTCAGCAAAATCCGAGGTGTTACTCCAAAAAGTGTCCGAGTTCGCGTGGAATGACCTATATGGTAAGTGCGATGTTTCCGAAGCGCTGTGCTCCATGATCCGAAAAAATCTCTTCTTTACTATAACATCTTAAGATATTTCACAGTTTGACCTGAAGGTGGAGGATTTTCCAGGACGACCCTAAGCGGTTCACGCACATGACATTCACGCATTCGGTTGCACCTTGTATTGCATATTGTACATTGCACTCGTTTGGATCTGAAATCACATGTGAGCACTCCCTCCAAAACCCCTGAAAATAATCATATTTATATCGCGTTTGGTACCATTTTAATCAGGAAAACATCAGCCTTTCGCTGGTTACATTTCTATGAAGATCACGTATGAATTTATAGAAATAACTATTCATTACTAGATAGCATACTGCTGTTTATTTTCATTCCCGAACCCCCGGGGTGCGTGTCCCGAGAGCTTCGACCCAAGGCACTCCAGGATCACAAAAAAAGGTCCCATTCAAGTGGTCACCGTAGAAATATCGTTGCCAACGATTTTCTTACATTACGTTACGGCCGACGTCGGCCTAGTGTGAACTGCTTCATTTAAAAACAAGGCAACAATATCTTCTTCCGTTGGTCCGCTACGCTCCGTTACGTTACGGTGCAGTCGGTATCCTGCATGTGTGAACGGCCCAGCCTGCATTTTCCAGAGCCGGTCACCGTCGGTGTAGTGTGAATGGTTCCATTTAAAAGTAAGGGATTGATATTTTGACTTTTGGCCCGCTGCGTTACGTTACGTTACGGCAACGCTACGTTACGTCGTAGTGTGTATCTAGCTTTAGTCGGTATATTCCCCGCTCGCGGCGCGTTTCAACGTGCGCACGTAACAGCGTCGCCGATCGCAGCGTCCTCGGAAGTCCTTTCGAGTCTAGTCGACGTTAATGGCCCGTGCGGCGAGAGTTCCTTTGTATTGTTTAATAACGTCGTTACGTTGCCGCGCACAGCTGTCCCAGGGAATCAATTCTTTTTTTCCCTGACTCGTACCAATACGCCGCTGGCTCTTTAAGTCCTCCTGTATCTGAGTTATGGGAATGTTTAATGTTATGCCAGTTATCAATTTATTAGAAATTTTTTATTAGTCTTAAACAATTAGGAGCCATATCACTACCGTGATAAAAAAATTGTAGACATTTGTAATTTGTATCTATTTAGTACGCGTCGATACTTACCTCACAATTTTGTAAATGCTCTGAAAACCTTCCCCTACCTAAGGTACCACTATCGAGCCATAACCTGGAAGCAAGACAAATCACGATAGTGGTACGTCAAATGGAGAGATTTAGGAGAGCAAATGATTATCCGGAGAGGCGGTAACGAGAAAGGGTTCACGGGAATATGCGCTCCATCCCTAACGATAATGGGGATTCCCCTGAATCGTGGCGCGTCGTAATACGTATGTAATCGGTCCGTACGTTTCTCGGCGGAACGCCAACGCATTATGGCTGGTTTTCAATCCGAGCATCGGATCGCGATTGCATTACCGAGGTGTCACTCATTTTCAGGAGAAGCACACCGGCCGTTTGCGAGTGGGGAAGTGTGTAGTAGACAGTGTTGCATGAACGCGTGCGCGCGCGCGAAGCAGAAGATAACGGGCTTCAATTCTACACCTCCGTACGTGTCCCGATGACTGGATAAGATTTATCTTTCATTAGTACGTCATTTGCATTGAATAGACACGTTATGGGTTAACGGGTTGCCCGTTAATTGTTTGTTCCCGTTCCTTGTCTAACTGGTGATGCCGATGCTGCCGCAGCTTGACGCTTTGACAAGGTACACGGTAGATATTACAGCGGTTCGCAGTATAGCGTATCAAGCTGCGGTATGCGAAAAGGTGTAAGAGAGGCGACCGCAGCCCACGGCAACAAGGCGTGGTCGCCGCAATTACCTGGATAGAGTTACAGGACTCGTTTTATGCTCTCGCACAAATTTATTAGCCCCATTCGAGTCAGTTTAATTACGAACACGATCTGCCGTGATTCTTTCCCTTTCCCTCCCCCCAAACCCTTCATTTCTAACCTCTTTCTTCGTTTTTCTCGTTCGCTGACGAGAACGTACAGATGTCGCTACCAGGTTATGAGAACCGGAGACTTCATTTAGCCTGTCCGCGTGTATCCGTTTGAGAATACGTCCGCACAACCGTGTACGGTTGATATCAATCGCGTCGATTTTACACTCGACGCATTCCTTGAAACTCAAGCGGTAATTAGTTTTACCGCTAAACGCTTAGCGGAACCCGAGGAGCTGCTAACTGCTTTCCGCCTACGCAGGACTGCTTCTCTTCTTCCTGCCCCTACCCGCTTTACCACTCTCTTTCTCACCCTCTCTCTCTCTCTCACTCTCTCTCACCCTCGCTCCTTCTTGCCGCGTCCTACTGTTTTGCTCCCTTTTTCTCTTCCTCACCTCCCTTCCATTCCCATGGAACTACGTAGACACCGCACAGCGCCGCTTCGCCGCTAATTGTGAGCAATTAAGCAGGGCGAAGCGAAGGAATATCGTGACATTAATTATATCGCGGGAGTGAAGTACGAAATAGGTGTGCAAGGTGTAGATAAGCATTTAAATTGACGCGTTCCTGAAGTACTATGGGGCCACAACCTGTATACGTATTGTATATCGCGTTCGAGATAAACCATGTTTTATTACCGCTCGGCCAGTACGTTGCAAAAGCGCCTTTACAAGCAGATATATACGTGAATAGGTGATTTACGATCTGATAAGTTAATCGTTTCCATTTTTATTTGCGACTCCTTTTGATGGTTTTCCACATATTTTTATAACGTTCCCCAGTTGCGAAAGACACATTAATCTTCTGCACTTTTACTTTATTGCCCGATTGGTAACGTTGGTTTGTTCTAAAGCTCCTGCTTCGCAAACATTATTATGGTGCCTAAAATGCAATTAACTTTTTTCATATTGTTCACATGAAATGGTGAAAAGTGCACATACTTTAAGCACCGATAAAAGATTTTCGGGAAAAATGTAGCACCATTAAAGTAAAAACAACCAGTTTTTAGTGCTCGGCTTTCACTTAAAGAAACCTCCAAGATTCGCCGCGTCCAAGTTACCAAAAGACGAAGAAAAACGAAACAAGGAAGAATGCAAGTAAGCGTAACACCCGACATCGAATCGCGGCCCCTCCGCGTGCGCGAGCGCGAAAGACAAATCGGTCCCGGTGAGTGCAAATGTCGTAATTATTGGAGGCGGTAATCTCTCGACGCGGAAGAGAAGGCACGACGAGGCGGAGGAAGAAGAAGAGGCGCTGAACGAAAACTGTGTGATAGAGTAGCTCGGTCTGTTCACCCTTGGCATTCTCCGAGTCGGTGTACCCCTTTTGCCCGGAGTGTCGGCCATACATTACCGCTGTTAGAGCCCGCCGGCACTATATTATTCCCTGACACGGCGCGGCGCGGCGCGGTGTGGCGTGGCGGCGGCAGTGTGGTATGGCGGGCCGTAGAATGACGCGAAACGCGTAGAAAAGGGGAAGGGAAACGGAAAAAGGAGAAGTTGACGAGGGGTAGGGGACGACGGTCAAGTAGGAAAGGTGAAAGGCGAAGAGAAAGCGAGAGTAACGGAGACAGAGGTGAAGAACGGATGGGAAAGAGGAAGACGAGGGAGGACAGAGAGAGACCGGCGGCCGGTACGTTCGATTGTTGATAAACCACCCTCCGCGTTCACTTCGCGGATATAATAAAATTATATCTGACTGGTCGTATCGCAATTCTGGATGCGAGGCGGTCGTGGTCGGTACAAAGTTGCCGCCTGCGCGCCCACGGCGGCCGTGATAAATAACGCAACGCAGCCGAGGAGCAACGGGCCGCGTGAGCACAGCCCTGATGCCACGTCGCGTCGCACCGCCTCCAGTCACGGCCACGCCACCGTAAGTCGCGCCAAGCCGCGCCAAAGTGGCACCGCCGCCGCCGCGTTACCGCTTCGAAAGAGAAAGAGAGAGAGAGAGAGAGGCGGTCGCGCGCGCCATACCCTGCCCGGGATTTCGAGCCGGTGCACGATCCCTCTCGACGAGAACCGCAACACCTATATCCCCCATCCGTTGCGTACGTTTCATTTCGTTGACCGGCCGCGCAGCTCCGCGCCTCGCCGTACCCTCGCGAAGTCCACTCCTCGCCGCTCAACCCGTTCGTAAATTATAAGTCGCCGGGACCCGGACCCGGGCTTGAAATACTGGTACTGACGCGCGCAGTGGGACGCGGACGTATAAACGCGCCGACGAACTGGAAAACGATGCGTTGCTTTTCGAACAGGGACGTCCGGGACGTTCGTTCCAGTTAACGCGGGGACGTCGTACACGCGACGTGAATACGACATCGCGTGACAGTCCGCTCGTACGCTTCGCTCCACCGACTTTATCGGACCCGATATACCGTGGGTCTCGAGCCATTCCGACGATCGTATCATCGGCTGCCTACCGTTTCGAGCAGATGAATTTATTTCTTTCGCGGAGTGACTTTTACATCGACCACCGACCGTACAATCGATCGTCGTGATATATTCCGCGGATCGGAGTCAACGAGCTAACGATCTCTAGGTATCATTTTCAAAAACGCGCTAACAAGCACAGTAGAACGTTTCTTACACGAATTGATAGAGATCTTCTTAGAAAAATTCCTTTCGATCGAATGCTGTGTTCCTTCGTAATCTTTCTATTCACACATTTTTGTTTACACTATCAACAAGACCGAAACGCACTTATCAAACTCGAAAACGCACAAAAATGTCTCACGCCATTCATCAACGCACGAACAACGTGAAAAAAATAATTTTCCCCAAAGCGTTTCTCTGCAGATGTTCTAAGGCACTACGTAAGATGCATTGAAAATTTATTGCTGGACGCGTCCAGTGATTAACAAATATCGTCATTGCCAACGACAGGCAAACAAATCGTGGCTTATCCCGGATTACATCTCCCCAAGGGGTATTTACTTGACACAACGAACCAGGGTCGTCCGTATCCTAAAGTCTGGCTTCGAATATTATACCCCGCCTGTCATTCCCCGCTGTCATGGCTTATGTCGCCCTACCTTCTTTTTCGCTTGTCAGGTGAGAGAGGCAATAGTAGAGAGGCACCTCTGGTGGGCATCGTCCACAGAAAGCCTTACTTTCGTCCGAGTGGCAAAATGGAAGCTTTGTAATGGATAAGTTCGACCATTGATAAGATCAATGTCGCAATGTTTTACGAAGCCGTGTTCAAACATTTCACAGAAAAATCGCAAACTGTACTCTTTTCATGGCTCTCCAAATAAGCTATGAGATATAATAATTTTCAATTTAACTTTTTCATTACCTATTCGAAATGTTACAAAATCAAAGATAAAAACTAACTAAAAACTTGACATTTTATGCAAACCGCGGGGCCGAGTTCCAGTGAACGCGTTGAACCCACTTTGCCCAGCTCTGGATAAGATACTAAATAACTTGGTCTTTGGTGCAAAATTTTGTTACATACATTACAGATTAACACTAATCATTGAAGAAGCACACTTGTTATCAGTTAACGAGAGGCGGTAGATGTTTATTTCAGGCTCCTATAGGTGTCTCAATTAAACTGCATACCGAAGAGAGTAAAGCTGGATTTTTATTATCCGTTCAGACAGGGAACAGTCGTGTTTTTAACTTCCCGATTTTTATATACAATGGTTTACATATGAACGAAACAAATGACGAAAAGGACACCGTTATATAGTCCGTGTCGGACACGTTCCGACTCGAGATCACGGTGTATTATAGAGATGTTACGACAAAGCACCTCTGTCTAGTTGATTTTTTTTGTGATCAATAGATGAAGATCCTCTGGTCGTCGCTAGGGGCGTTATAGTCAGAACTCCGCACATGGTATGAATGTGCGAATGAAGTGTGTCACAGATGATCACGGAGCTTTACTAAGCTTTACTCGCACTCGTTCTCCTCACCACTTCAGCTCGCTGAACCAATAGAAGCGCTCTCCACGGATGTTTCTACTCAGACGCACTCTAGCGGTCGCTAGAAGATCTTCCATCTAATAATCTGCACTATGATGTATCCGAAACACTGACGTTATCGTTTCAGATTAGAGACATCGATATAACTGAATGTATTAAAAATATTGTGAAGGAAAGTCCCGATTAATTAATAAGTATGAAAATAGCGATCAGTTAAGGAGTACTATTCGACACTACCTAGAGCGTCGTTCTGAAAATAAATACATACGTCGTGCTAAAAAGATCTTCGGCGCGTATTTTTCGAAGATATTCGTGATAAAAAGTTTCGAAAGGTTACGCACAAAGAAGGTTAACATAGTCATTTCGAAAACTCTTCTGTCAAAGACAGCGAAGTAAAGAGGCAGACTGAACGAAGCTCGCTAATGCAATATGTATTATGTGCATAAAGATAATATAGAACCGCGGGGAGGTGGTGGCTGACTGAGTTTATTCCGAAAGACAACAATAGAATGCATCGGTAGAGCGTATTGTATGCTGGAGGGCGCGGTATGGTTCACAATACCTGCTGCATTATGTATCTCATGCCGGTGGTTATCTCTGTGTGTTGTAATCCTAAACAACCGTCTATACACACACCTCATGCGGTAGTCATAGTCACAATGGCGTAGCCTTGTTCACCTACGGGTGGCCTCAATCGTTTCTGAAACTTTACCACCGTCCCTGCAAACATTCACGCCATTATTAACGTTTAAAACACTCTATCCCCGTATAAATGAATTTCAGATTGTTTGCAGTCACTTCCATCAAAATTCTAACGACTCGGATTTTCTCCAATTGCTTCTTTCTGTACCCAACAACGAATAGGGACGTTGCAAAGCGTTTGTTATACAAAGATGTGTTCCAACTTCGAAGAATATATACAAACAATTTTTCAATACACAAAAAATATGGGAAGAGATATTTAATTTAACAAAGAATACTATAATTGAATAGAAAATAAAAAATTAAATCCGCAAAATTAATGTAATTATTTTTACCATTTTTAAATTTTAGTATGGATAATGAGCGAATAAGGATTACAATTTAATTTTCGGTTTGTAGAAAATAAATGCTAAATAAATGATACCTTTGAAAGCAGCTTTTCCTTTTTCGGGATTGACTAGCTCAAATGTTTCGAAAGCTAGAAAATGTCTGCGCGTGATTTTAGATCCGAACAATGTCAGTGGCAATTGCTCTCTAGGGATCTACAAGGTTGACCTCCGACAACTGCTCTGTAAAGGCGCAGAAGCGATCCAATCAACTCCGGTTTCTCATGGTTTCAGCTGGTATTATCCCAGGGGCGTCTTCTTTCAGCTCCAAGGTATTCAACGAATTTGTCCGCCATTGAAAACCTATGAAACCACCAAAAAGTGTCAGCGATTCAAGTGGTATTTCAAAGGGACAAAAATGTCAGCGACAGTAAAAGTCATAACAAAAGGATCGAAGGTAATCGCTTCTGTGGGACTCTTTCAAAGATTCTCTTTCACATGGAAGACTTGTGTTTGATCGTAATTTAATTGCATTTGAAGTAAATTAAATGTGATTAGAAAGTTGTATTTACGGGGAAAAAATTTAAAAATATTTCGTATAATGGACAACGATGCGATGACTGAAATAAATTCGACAAACGCAATGTGAAACAATATGTTAGAGATTTATTGTTCGCGTATGTAGATGCACGGGACCATTTTCAATTGTAGATCACGACCGCGACCGTAACCTACATTTTTTTATGAATACTGGTTGACCGTATTTTTGATCGAAACACTTTCATGAATTGTGGTTCAAACCACATTTATGAGCGAAATTCGCGGATGAATTGTGCTCGAAACTGCAATTTTACTCAAAATTCTCATGAATTTCGGCCAGGGGAACCATAAATAACGTTTCAGTCATTTCACTGGCCGTGACCGTGATTGTCATCGTAATTACAGTGGAACCTCGATTCCGTCGAATTTTGACAACTCGCAGGCACCGCGATATTCCAATAACTGAGTGTTCCGTTAATCCGCGTTCTGAAAATTTAAAGGTACGCTAATCGATATTCCAATAATTATCGTTTTACAGAGCTCCAGTTCCGACAATTTAATCTCAAAGTTTGTAAATTTAAATCAACGCTTAATTTGTCGACTTTCCTGAAGATGCTATTTGTGTGAGACTGCCCAATGCTTGTCGTCCTAATTCCATAATTAAAATTGAGAACGTCTTATTTATACATTATTCTAAAGATCGTTATGATCGTCGCTAAGTAAACTGTGACAGATAGAAGCAAAAAAATGGTGTTTTAAAGAGCATCTGAAAGACCGAAGATGGAAAAATAAATCTGGATCATGAAAAACATTATCTACCAGCTGGTTTGCGTCGCTCAAGCGGCTCCTTTGATCTTCAACTCGCCTAATCCGCACTTAAGCACGCTCCCTTAACTTAATTTCAACTAACCGGACGCGTTCGCAGCGTTACCCACGGTTCGTTTGTCTCCGCCACAAAAGAGTGGCAAAGTTGAAGCTTCAGAATAATTATTTGTCCCGGCAGTCGATTTTGAAGCTGTGCAAACGGTAGCTAAAATAAGTCACAAAGATCTGCTGAAGTATGGCGTAAAAATTTGTTATCCTCGTTGTCTATTGAAATCAATTTAGATGACTCAAAAAATCTAAGAATTACAGTAGTAAGTTAGGCATGTCAGAGTTTTTAAAATAAACAAACATTTTTAGAAAAATGTTTATAACATTGACGTTTTTAATCCTTGACAGTCGAGTATGATTAGTACTGCAAGAAATGTGATTCTCGTAGCTTTTGTATATTTTATGATTGTAGCTACAGCGAAGTCGTAAAGTAATCGCAGAACAACTGTCTAACGGAAGGAATTCCGTGAAATGCAAGAAAGATATTTCTATCGTTTGCGTTTTCAGCAAGTCGAAAGGTTTTCGTAACAAGGTGGGTAAAGATAAATGGCAAACATCAGGCAGAGCTAATGGACACGTTTCGAAATCAAAGGCATGCAACGCCGACACTCTCGTGTCTCTTAATTAAGCCTCCTTCCTAGTCCTCGAATATGGAACGTCCGTTGGCAACGTCGCGGGGACGCTTTGCAATGTCGCTGACGTCCGCGAGAAGACACAAAACACGCCAGACACAGGCGTGCCATTTGTCATTCCTACAATTAAGGTCGAATTTGTGACAACCACTTAACGGAATAATGCATCAGGATCCGAGACTGGTTTTTGGCTCCTCTTAATAGTTCAAAGACACTCTGTAGAATGTTAATGCTCCAAGGGCTTCTTTCGCGCTCACCCGACGCAGAAACGGGTTTCGATTCTCACGAACGTTAAATAACTTTTGTGTAATGATACCATTCCGCAATGTTCACGCATGTTATATTTATAATTCTTGCGTTTTCAACCAAATCATTGACTATCTGTTACACCTGGAATCTTCTTATTTTTCTCCGAAACAAGACTACCAAAAAAAAGGAATGAAAAGAATCAATCACTGCCACATTTTACTCTTAGTTAAAATATGTTCATACAATTTAAAACAAGATAAACAGAACGTTTTATAAAAATTACTTTTGTAGAACTCTGGAAGTTAAAGAAAAGTACCTATGTATTTTTATTACGGTATTTTCTAGGTAGCTGCCTGTAAATCATTTTTTTTCTATTAGCATTGTGAAGAAATTTGTTGTTTTTGGAGGATAAGCTGATAAATAATGGAAGGCAAATATATGGGACAAACGAAGAAAATAAACTGACACATTGATGGAGGATTGGAATTCCTATTCGTTTTAACAAAAAGCAGTCGATTATCATAATGCGTGCTGGTAACATGAATTTCACGCAAGTCTGTTCGAACGGAAGTAAAGTCACGTTCTGTAACGTTACAATGGTTCGTAAATAAGTCCGGATTCCAGTAAAACCCCCATTCTCCCGAAACGTACAATGCGATCGTGTCACGTGTTGGCGTCGGATAAACGGTTAGCAGTGGGATACGAATTCGAGAAACCTCGATTCCGATTTGATAAAAGACGAATTTTTCGCGGTATCAAATCGAATAGGATTGAAGGAAATAAAATTGATCGGAGCGAATATAAATCAGATAGCGCATATATCCCAAAAATATGAGCAATACACTCATTTAGAATTATTACACCGTGCAGATTATACTCACTACATTTTTCAGAATTTGACAAAAATATTCATAACAAGTGTTCTGTACTAGCGCTGCTATAAATATTTGAATATTTGAATATCTGTAAAATTTGAATATTATTTGAATAATAAGAAGTATTCGAATTTCATATAGTACCGATTACAAGTCTAAACGTAAAATATTTCTTCACGCTTCATTAAAATATTCGAATATTCAAATACTCCGAATTATTCGAATAATGTTTAAATATTCAAATATTTCTATTCATTCGAATTAAATATTCGTACTCGAAGTTTATTCGAATTATTCGAATAGTTAAATATTTACAGCTGTATTCTGTAGTTTGTAGCTGTAGTTATATACCGTAAAATTATTTTATGAACAAAAAAAAAGGAAAAAATTGAAAAGCAATTGCGATTAGTAATTGTCGTTCGGGTTTACTATACTATAGATAGACTCCAATAACAAAGGTACTTTGTATTCTCGGTCAAGTAAATACCTATTTCACGCACACACTACGCGCAATAAGACAGCAGACATTATCGTGACTGCTGTTAAAGAATTAACACCAAGGATAATGAAAATCAGTTGGAAATCGTGACTGAACTGGTAAAGTCGAGTAACTTCCTATTCCACGTTGTTCGTATTGTCTGCGTCCGTGTGATTGCTTTTAACGAGGGAACTCAAGAAAGCAACGAGGTTATTTATAATTACAAAGCCTAACGATTGCGTTAACCCATACTTGAACTCGTTGTCGGAAAAAATTTGCATTTGTGAAAAAGAGTTAAATGAAACTTCCATATTAAAATGCATATAGTTATACGATTAATTTCGTAACAAATACAGTAATTCATTCAGAGTGATTTTCTTTGATACAATTTAGTCTTTCAGGAAATTGTTCTTGGTAAGGAAAATGAGTGGGAATAACAAGATAATTACTACAACATAATAGATATGACGTAGTAATAATGATAGCGATTGAAGCGGTCCTTTTCTGGCTCATAAATACGTATGTACGAACTCTTTCGGAGTACACATTCAAAAATAGAGTAAATCAATTGTTATAGCGTTGTCTATTGTAAGTGCATTTGTATGTACAAGTTGTGTACAAAAGTAGGAAAAATGTGTATAGAATTCGTAACACATGTGTATATATTCATACACAAAAGCAACTAACGTTACATCTTAATTCAAAAAGAAATCTTAAAATATATTTGAAATTGAATATACATAGCGGTAAACATATTTTAGTCAAAATGATGATCTTGACAGCATATTTGAGAGTCACCGAAATTTCAGACGATGCCCCCATTCTGTTTACTCACCGTAGTTAGAATAACACGGCTAATTAGACGCAACGTCTAAAAATAGGACCGGCGCGGCGTGGCGCGTACCGGGTGGCGGAAAAGCGGAGGGAAGAAAGGTTAAAAGCGAGGGCGAGGAGGGGAGGGAGTCGAAAAAAGACGAGCGCGTAGAAGAAGCCGATCAGGGGGCGTAGTGGAGCAGTTTCTAACAGAGAGCTGATGGAAAGGACGATGAAAGCCGACGGAAATTCATGACTGTCAGATCGAAGGCTTGTCCCGTGCAATAGGCATCGTAACACCTTACCCCGTGCCCTTCGCGTCAGCCTCTGCGGCACGTCGCGGCGTCGTAACGAGGCACGAAGGAAGGCAGTGAAGCAGAGTCAGGCGAGGCAGCCGGGCGTCACGCCCGCCAGTCATCGAGCTCGTCACTCGCCCACGAACGCTTATAAAGATTCTCGCGGGCAGAATGTAGATACGAGCTGTCAGCCCGACATGAAGCATGCCGCCGAGTCCGCCGACAGTGTACGGACAAACGGGACAGACAGATAGGATAGGCGAATCTGTCTCTCCTTTCCCTCACTGACCTCGTCCTTCTCCTCTTCTTGCTCGTCCTCTCCGACTCTCCATCTCTTTTCCTCCACCGCTTTTTCCCCTTGCTTCACGTATACACACTCGACTCTGCTGGCCTCTCCTCCTCCCCCTCCACGGTTCGACTTCCCCTGTCGTTTTCCGATCGCGTATACATATACCACGTTGGTTGGTCTCTTTCCCGACCAACTGAACATGTCTTCGTCGATCTTCCTCTCATCGGTCGTGCGTCTGTGTTGGTCTACGTGTGTACCCACGTCGGGTCCCCTGCTAATCATTATGCCAGGCGAAGCGGCACGACAAGGCACCGCGCGCGCCTTCTTAACTTTTCATTTGCTCGCTGCGAAAGAACCCGTGAGGAATCAGTGGCTCTCATTCGTCCTTCCTGCGGCACATTCGCCCTGCTGCCTCGGCTTTAAGGTCCGTTTCCACGTGACAATAAATCGTAATCTTTAATGCTATTTGTGACACTAAATATCATAACTTTCGTCATCATAATGACACTGAATTCATACCACAAATTCTCTGAGCCACAGTGTCATGACATCAAAACTCGTGACTTTTAATGTCACGTGAAAACGTACCTTTAGGGATTGAAAATTCGCTTACAATTCTCACTGGAATGTTCAGGAGAAACCAAACTGTCCTGTTCAGTTGTACAAGAAGAAGTTTTGGCGCGTATCGATTCTGTTTACGGTTTTAATTATCTATTAGGTCTTATATCGCTATCGTGTCGGCTCAGTGTCAGTATCAATTCCACGTTGACTTCAGAATCGGTTTTGATATTGCCTTTAAAACCGGTTTCAAATGACTCAGTGTTTGATCCTCTTCTGAATAGAGAATCTTCGAAGTTCCATTGTACAACCACTCAGAAAAATTTAATGAAGAGACTAATTCCGAGTATTCGTTTGATCGCTGTCAAGTGTTGGACGCTGGGCGCCGGACGCTCTCACGTCATGTCGTGCAGCTGTGAAAACAGAAAGCGTAGTGAAGATAGCTCTCGCAGTTAGTTAACCAGAGTGAAAAATGATCGGTCAACGGCAGAACTACTGTGTTCGGTGCCGTGCCGCGCGTCGGTGCATATTTTTAACCACTCGAAGCTATGTGTTAGATATTTTTGTACCAGATTCTGGTAGTTCAGATGCACTCTAAACAAGTTTTACTCCGCTTCATTGGTAACCAAATCGACCGGCAATTGGCTAGGATTAATTTAAAAGTCCATAACTCTAAGTCAAAATAGTGGATAATTACATAATTAGTTTATAGCATGCGCGGGGCTAATCAGATGCGAAGTACCCCGGCAATAAACCCGGGTCGGTTGACAATTTAAGAACAGTTAGGGTAGTCGGGGTTGTGGTACGGCCGCTGACCCGGAAAACCGACGAAAATCCCATATAAAACTTCCTTAACTGTCTCTTAAGCACACGGTGATAATTAACTAGCTTCGAATTTATTCTAATTATCAGAAATTCCATGTATCCATAGGTTAAAGCATACAGTTTTTGACTTCCCTATACGATGATTGACCCTTTCAAGGAAAGTAAAAAATATATTATAATCCTCTTCTTATATAGTAAAATATTAATTATTTTGGAAATAAGAATATTTGAATCACTGAAATATATATATATTTTATTATGTCAGAAAAGGATTACACTACATTTTTTACTTTTCTTAAAATGGTCAATCATTGTATGAGGGTGTCAATAACTGTATGCTTTACCCTACACTTTTTCATTTTATTTTCGATTCTCTTGTTTTGTTATCAGTAGACTACGGATTTTTAGGCAAAATAAAATTTTGACAAGCGCAAATGAAGGATTGGAACTTCAATAATAGGATGTTTAATTATCCAAACATTCTAACATGAAGTATATTTTTGGTATTTTGTATATTTTAGCACATGTTCACCATCTCGCAGGTTTTTTGCATACCTAGTACTGCCATAAATGCATAAAATCTGCAGCCTATTTAGTTAACAGATTTGTAGCAGTTAGACAGACTTCTACGTGCCCGCTTTTTCACGTTGCAATTGAAATTCAAGAACAATTGTCAGCCAAGTTTAAGAGAGATAAATAGAGATACGTATAACGCGGCGAAGAATTATTCGTGATATTTTGCTTGCAATTAGAAAATTCGCTACTAACAATTGTAATGAAAAGGAGACCGTAACCATTTTATTACGTAAATTGGTCAGCCTAGAAAACGGCGCGTATAAATGTTTATTCCGCGGGATTCCTTGGCAAGCGAAAAAGGCGAAACACCGAACTTTTAGTTTGCTTAGCGTATATGAGATAAGCCAAACGCATTTCCATAAACGGAGCGTCGCCGGTGTATTTTTCGTTGTGCGCCGGGGCCGGCGTTGCTGTGCTTACGCCGTGACTTCCACTCCAGGTGCTAAGCGTCGCAATGGCACCGTGAAAATGGAGTTATTTTATGTCGAGCTTATGAGGATCGTTCCAAAGAAAGGCTGCTTCCGCAGAAAATGGTTACCGCCCCTGTATACACCCCCGTCCGTACACACTCTCAAATTTATACAAGCTGTTACCTTCGTTCTCATCGTCAGCTATCTTCCTCCTCGGCTATGTTCTTGCGCCACCAACGAGAACGACAATGGCTGATTTTAGTCAAAATGGCGGCAAAAACGGACAACTCGTTCGCCATCACGCAGCGACCGCGCTATTAGCCTCTAATTATTTAGAAATTACTTTTCAAGTATCTGCGACTTTTCTCTCATTCTCTCGAAAGATATTAGAAACGCGATGATCTTCATCTTGGTTTTTGTTATACAAATACAAATACAATGACGCACAGGTTTGTCCACAAGTATTCCAAATGTTAATTAACTGTGAAATTCGTAATATTATTTTTTTCTATCAATTTATGCCGTTCCAGCTTCCATATTTAATTGTATATCAGTTTCTATAACTTTTATTGTGCAAAGGCAAATACCTTTTTTAGATTTTAAACAAATTTAATATTCTTTATGAACAAATCTGAGTGAGTCACTGTAGGTATTTCGTTTGTATTTTATTTGAACATACACAGGGTGCGGCACAAATTAGTCCCCACGATTTTTCAACTCCTTCGAATGGTCTGACAGAAAAGTTTTTCCTAGTAAAGTTAATCAGTATTTAACTGATAAGAAATTGCAGTTTTTTAAATTTTAAAAAAAATTGATTTTTAACAAAAAATCGTGTTTGCCGTCATATCTCTAAATAAAACTGGGTATTTTTAACTTCATAATACCATAGGCGACGTCGAAACGAATTCAACGACCTGCTATACGATGACCTTCAGATAACCTTGAAAGAAAATATCGCCATAAATAGGTTGCCAGAATATTTGAAATAATTCGACAATACATAATAGCAACGCCTCGCATTTTGAGGTAAACAAATGAATGTAAACATTGTGAATGCTCATGTTTACATTTATTTGTTTACCTCAAAATGCGAGGCATTGCTATTATGTATTGTCGAATTATTTCAAATATTCTGGCAACCGATTTATGGCGATATTTTCTTTCAAGGTTATCTGAAGGTCATCGTATAGCAGGTCGTTGAATTCATTTCGACGTCGCCTACAATATTATGAAGTTAAAAATACCCAGTTCCATTTAAAGATATGACGGCAATCACGATTTTTTGTTAAAAATCAATTTTTTTTAATTTAAAAAACTGCAATTTCTTATCAGTTAAATACTGATTAACTTTGGTAGGAAGAACTTTTCTGTCAGACCATCCGAAGAGGTTGAAAAATCGTGGGGACTAATTTGTGCCGCACCCTGTATAATTTTCTAAAATCTGTTTGCAATTTAGGACTTAGCAGTAAGAATAAAGTAGATCTGCTTTCAACTATTCTAGAAAAATTTCAAAAATTGTTTATGAAAGTATTTTTTTTTTTTTTTTTATATTTAGTTATTTAAGGTCGCATCAACCGTTTTATGGTCATTAGCAACCGCAGTTTACAATTACATTGTATACATACAAAGTAACAAATAGAGTGCATATACATAGCTATACTTAAGATATGAACTAATTTCACATAATATTTACTATTAGAGGTACAGAATAGATTGCATGAGTTTGGTAATACAGAAACTTGGATTGGATTCGATGTGTTACAACAAATGTCGGTGATAGGTATAGTTTAACTGTTATAATTTGTTATACAGGGTGTAACAAAAATGTTGCAGTTCCTTGAAAGGGGTGATTCCTGAAGTGATTTTAAACAACTTTTTCCTCAGCGAAAATGTTAGGTGGGGCTTTGTTAACGAGTTATTAACGAGAAACACTGACCAATCAGGGAGTGAGTACAGTGGATTAATAATGGCGCGGACGATGGCGGACCAATACTACTCACAGCTGGAGCCCGCGCTGAAATTCATCCGCTGTACGCGCTCCCTGATTGGTCGGTGCTTTTCGTTAATAACTCGTTAACAAAGCCCCACCCAACATTTTCGCTAAGGAGAAAGTTGTTTAAAATCACCTAAGGAATCACCCCTTTCAAGGAACTGCGACATTTTTGTTACACCCTGTATACATTGGTATCTTTGAGGAAGAGGAGGAGATTTTTAGAGTGCTTTTCGTGATTTAAAGAAGTTTGGATATTATTTCGAAGCTTATAGAAAGTATTGTTTTTATTTAGGTGTTATATTTGTCGAAAATTCAATTTATCGGAATAGAGAAATTAAAATTGTAAGTTGAAAGATTTGAAAGAGAGAGAACGACGTGTTTGATAACGCTCGCGCAGATGGTGTAATTAACACCCACGGAGCGGGATAAAGTAGAAAGTTTCAGGAAGACGCGCGCGAAACATAATTGTTCACAGCTACTAATAATTAATAGCTTCCCGAAGTCGATTAGATAAAGTGCAAACGAATATCATAAATATTGTGTGTTATTCCTGTACCGCAAGCACGACGTAGCCTTATCGACTTTCTACTCGTAACTCAGGCGAGCAGAACGTATAAATTTCCGCTAGCAATCAACAATGTATTGCAATCTGAAAGGCATGCTAAAGTAGCTTAAAAGTGCTCATTACGTTCCGTGCGTTCCTTGTTTAATTAAAAGATTTATATCGGTTGATCGCGACTAGTGCGCCGCACCGCGCCGCGCAATAACGGTACGCCACTTATTATCGTTACATTTTATTCGGCGATTACTTACTTGTTGATATAAATCCTGTTTATTAGTTGAACGAATGCAAATATATTTAATCCCCTTTTAATTATACGCGGCGTCGAGGGTCGTGTAACGCTTTAAAAGGGAAATTACGGCACTTTTATTAAGAGAAAGCCACGTTTTAACAAAATTGGAAAAAGCTGTTAAAAGGAATCATAGGCAATTAAGCCTTCCAAATGGCCATGAAATTTCATAAGCCGCTTAAGCCGTCGTTTTAAAGAAATCCCGCGGCAACGTAAATTAGTTTGTGCAATTTATCGATCGTTCAAATTTTATTTCACCTATGAATATTTATATAGTATACGCTTGGCCGATTTTTCGGAATCGCTTCAATACTTTTCCTACATTACGCAGAGAGGAAAACGAGGCTCAGAGGAAAAAATACGCAAGGAAAACGCAAGCTACAAAAGTACATATCCACAGGTACATTTCTAGTAATAACAAATTTTTCACCTCGTAATGAATGAAACAAATGGTAGAAGCGAAACGAGGTGAAAGTGAAAGGAAATGAAAATTCGAATTGAAATATTCACTCTGCGTAGATAAATATTTATGTAGACGCGTGTAGACGTATAAACGAGCAGCAGGAAGAATGCATGTGCAATGGATCGATGTCAGGTGTTGCGCAATTTAGTGATAGCGAAATAGTGCGACTGATTCAGCACAGGTCGATCAGTGAAAAGCGATCAGCAACAAAAAATTGAATCTCGTCGACGATTATTTGCTCGAAGGAAACAGAAACAGATTGTGTGTCAATCGAAACAGTTCTGTGTCGCATCGAAACGAAAGACAAATTGATTACTTGATTGAATTACAGTAGAACCTCGATTGAACCAACTTGATATTTATGAAATAAAATGCAAATAATTAGTGGAACTTTATAGTTCAAGTCCTAATACTTCGAACCCCACTTTATTATACCTAATGCATGAATTAATTGCAACCCTAGATAATTAAAAATAAGGATAATAGTGATTCGGACAATCGGAGTTCAAAAACCTGTTCTGGACAAATGGATGTCGGCCGAGGGAGACTTTGATACTCCGTTAGTTATTGACAAGAATCCCGTATCGCAAAATGCTTTTCCGCAACGTCGTCGTCCAGCCACCCCAAGAAGCGTTTTACTATCATTATCATTACCATTACCATTACCGTCGCTCGGTATTATTACTCAGAAACGGTGTACATGTGTTGCAGGCGGTACAATAATAATCTTGATTGTCTTTGGTCACCGACTCACGCCACTTTGCGCGGCTACGTGCAATTATAGTCTCATAAGGGAGGCCGTTGGTCGGGAGTCGGGAGCAACGACGCCGCTGTACAGGGAACAAACGAATTGGTATTTTACAGTAATGATCGAGCGTTAAATACTCCGCCTACCGCAATTACTTAATGCCGTTATAAACTTTGGCTTGTTTAGTACAACGCCGATCGTTACAGATTAAAGATCGTCACTTAACGCACCGAAATTTGTTCAAGACAAAATGATGCATTTTAAGGAACCGTTCACGAATACAGTAGTGATTCGATAAGAGTCGAATAGTCGGAAACGGAATTTGACGTTTCACGTAGAAGATGCTACATCTTTTTGCCTCAGTTAGGCTTTACATTTCCAAGAGTTCGAAAGGAGATCACTCACTGGTTGGTGAGGATAGGATTCGACGTACATACAGTAGTGATTCGATAAGAGTCGAATAGTCGGAAATGAAATTGGACATTTAGCGTAGGTAGCACTACATTTTTTCGCCTTGCTTAGGATTTACACTTCCAAAAGTTCAGAAGGAGACTACCCGTTGGTTCATGGAGACAGTATTCGACGTATAACGTAGAAATTTGAATAGGCACTTATCGAATCACTATTGCAGTCCAAAATAAATTAATATTAGGTATTAGGAAATCGTATACGTGCGTTGTTTGAGTATTTCTTTTATTTCCTTGTAAATGTCTAGATTACAATCATTACTAGAAACTGATTTATACATAAAACTAGAAAAATCAATATCAATAATCAATATTTCACATTTCTATACGTTTGGTAATTAAGTCATTTGCCTGCATTCTGACCCAACATTCGCCGAGAAAATCGCGACAATCTTCGATTGCTCATTTTTAGTCGCAAAATATTTCGCCGACTAATTGGAAAGATCGCTTTGCTATCGCTGAAGATCGTATAAAAATTTTACAGCGACTTGGAATGTAACAATAACAAAAGTTAATGATAAAAGGCAAGCGCCTCGAATGGCGTCGTCCTGCGGCTTTCAACGCGCGACGATCGTTTGAAATTCCACGTCGCTGGAAATACGTGTCACGTATTACACCGACGACACGGTAATTGCCGGTTTATTACCAACGAAGCTGAGAGTTTATACTAAAATCGAGGAGTACCTGTGTCTGTCGGTGCTATAAACGCACACAAATTTCTCTCGTGCGGGTCTTTATAACTGAAGCGATGGACGTCCGAATCACGATCTTGTGCGAAACAACATGTTCTTAAGTCTTCATGAGCGCTGAATGTCTGGACTAAATTTTATGTAACTTCGAAAGTTAACTGCATATATGAATGTTAAGGATTTGCTTCTTTATGACATCTTGTTGCATAATTGTTCGCAGTTTTTATTTCAGTACCGTTCCAAGATATTACAACACACAGTACGAGTTAATAAGTGTTAAGGAGTGTTAACCTAAATACTGCATGTTTGCTAATAATTCTGAAATTTACTTTAATAATTCCGTCAATTTGCTTTTCAGTTACCGTTTCGTTAAAGACTCGAGTTAAAAAAATTTGCTTAACCCTTAGGTGTTCCTCTAAAAAATTCCTGACGTGCAATAGTTTTTATTGCCTATTATTGGTCTAGTAGTCGATCACTTTTATTGATTAGTTACAACAAACAAATATTGAAGTAAAGCATTTATCAAGTGGTAATTGTTATATTGTATTTTAACTGTCTAATTTCGAAATAAGACGAAAAGCAGTTTGTAAAAATAAAGAAAATAAATGCTTTTAAAATTATTTTTAAACAAGTTTTCATTCTACATGTGCAATTGCTGGTTTCAAAATAAAAATGAACTTTGAGAAGAAACAGCTAATATAATTCAGCTGTATACATTTTTCATTGAAAAATGAGGCTGTATGTTATTCAAAAATTATCAACGTTCTTACTTATAAGATTAACAAATTTAACAAATGGAATAATTTAAGTTATATATACATACTTTAAATAAATTTAAAGTACTTTAATGTATTTTACATATTTTACAACATTGACTTTTTATTTCTTTTTAATACACTCAATTCAAATTAAGCTTTAAGTGGTCGACTACTAGTGCAAGAAATAAGAAACATAAAGAATAATAACTCTTTTTAATTTTCTTGGAAATTAAAAGATTATTGGAGAAAATAAAAGGTATCGTTGGGTGAAGGAAGAAACAAATATCGCCTAATGGTTAAATAAATTTCTTCATCTTGAACAAGTAAAAAAATAGTAGAAAAAATATTTTTTAAAAATGTATTGACTACGGTGTGAGATGTGTGATTTGACGCGGTGGGTGAAGTGGTGAAGAGGGGTACGCAAGGGCAGTGAAGGCGAGGGGACGGTAGGTACGGCGCGGCGCGAATAAATAAAGCTATCTCGACTCGCGTTTATCATTCGCTATCCGAGCGGTCCTCGTAAATCTGCCCGGCATCCAGTCTTCCTACCAGTCGGCCTGTCTGCTCCCAGTCGATAAGAGTCAGCTACAGGGCAATATGTTGCATCTCACCCCCGGACTGCGCTTCATAGCACGAGTACAATTATGCTACAACCGCTTTTAACCTCTCTCCGCGAACGCCGTCGAAGGTTTCCTCCGTTCAGGGTTACCACCTTTCCTTTGTAATAAATACTTTCTTTTCAAAACGATAGACATTCTTCGAGTATTCCGCTATGACAGGCAACAAGGAGAGATTAGAATCGTATTCTAGCTTCTCTGCTGCTGGTGTTAGGATTCTTATAACCGCTGATCATTGTTTTTGTTAGTATTTTATCATATAATACGTTGTTTTATTTATGATTTTATATGGAATTCTGAATGAATCGCATTGATTGAATATTTTTCTTCGTACATTGTTTATGAAGTTCTGGATATCTGGATATGTAGATTGATCTGTAGGCTTCGTAGACTTCATGTTTAACAGATTTCAAACTAGTTAAACCGCTTGCGATTGTCGTGCATTTACATACCAATAATCAAATCTATAATCAATAGTGAGCCGCGTTGATTTAAAGCGCTATCATTCAACACGAAGGTTAAGTCAATTTCTTCGTGCATTTACACGGTTACAGATAATGAATGCGATACGCGCGACGTGAATAACCATGCGAACGTTGCATCACATCGCAACTAATAAAGTTGTTGCACAATCCTAGTGATCGCATTAGTCATTGTGGGAACGGCGATTATTATCTCCTCTTCGTCACCTGTGAAGTATTCTTCGCCGCGTTTGTAGTCGACTCTCGTCGCTCGTTAACCACTTACGGTCAGAAATCCCTGTCACGAAAGTTACTCCGATTAAGATTTTTATTCGCGTGGAAAATATAATCAGTGAATCAACGGTATAAAAAATCTCATTCATCAGCATAGACTTAATTAATAAATAAAATTATCTTTTTTTACTCCAAGTAATATTCAAAGTGTTAGATTTTATGCTATTGCCATTGAAATATACGGATACGTGAAAAATAATACGTTACATCAAATTGCTCATTCTTTTCCATCAAGAATTTAATAACCCGTGTGTACATACAGGGTGTCCCAAACAAAGTGTAAGAGCCCAAAAGGAGTGATTCCTGAGATGATTCTAAACAAATGTTTCCTTAGCGAAAATGTTCGTTGCGGCTTTGTTAACGAGTTATTAACAAAAAACACCGACCAATAGACGCACGAATACAGTGGACGAATTTCAGCGCGGGCTCCAGCGGTGAGCAGTATTGGTCCGCCATTGTCCGCGTCATCGTTAATCCACTGTACTCGCTCCCCAATTGGTCGGTGTTTTTCGTTAACAACTCATTAACGAAGTCGCAACGAACATTTTCGCTAAGGAAAAAGTTGTTTAGAATCATCCTAGCAATCCCCCCTTTTCGGCTCTTACACTTTGTTTGGGACACCCTGTATTTACGTTTAAAAAATTGATTATCCTTCCTCGATGAATTTTGGTACCCCCCTAAATGAAACTCTTAAAATAATTAGTACTTTGAATAACTTAATACAATATTCAGCTGATTTGTTTACAAAGTACAGTTGCGAGTGATAATCCCACATATTTTAGAAACATACATATTCATTAGGGTGGAACGAAAATTTTTTTTTAGTTTTGTAATAGTGGGGAAAAGTTGCCTTTTAGGTTCAAAAAGAAGAAAAAAAAATTTGGTTGCTATACTACAAAATCTTGAGGTGCCGCAGAGCTTAAAATTTGTAAAAAAATTTTAAGAATTGAAAAATTATAAACTTTGATAAATTATTTTTTATAGTTTTCTCGTACATATAAAACGCCTATTTGAAACTTTTTATTGCATAATCAAGACATGTAAAAATCTTTGAAAAAATTACAAAAAGTGTGTTTTTATAAAACTTTACCGCTCTTGCGGCATCTCAAGACGTGCTCCAATATTTTTCATATTTTTTTTTTTATCTTGTCTACACCAAAAAGCAACTTTTTCGCGCTATTACAAATTAAAAATCAAAACTTGTTTTTTTCGTTCCACCTTAATATCCATATTTAAAGTGATATACATATGTATGTTGAAACAAATAAAGAAGAAACTTATCTTGTGCTCGTGTTATAAATACACAACCGCCGACGAAATAAAACATATTCCCGAAAACAGTTTCGTCGCAAGTGGTTGGTGCACCTGCGTCGCATAAAACACGTCGAAATCGCGGGGCAAAGTAAAATATAAAGAATGTTTGAAAAAAGCGAGAAGCCCGAGTCGCGTTAACCGCGGAAGCCCGAAGGTTTAAAGAGGGTCCTCGGATGAATAGTAGTGACACGCGTTCCTGCGAGCTAAGCCGCGTGACTCACTCGACAAACTATCGACGTGTCGTTCCCGGCGTTCCCGTTGTCTTCCCCGTCGGTCTCGAGACGGTAAGACACCGGGTAGAAGGAAACGGCGAGGAAAACGGCAAAGATAAACGGAGAGGGACAGAAACGAAGCGGGCATGACAAACCTTTCAGCGTCTATTTTTGTTGGTTCCGGCGATGTGGCCCCGTCCTTCCTTCCCCGCGTTTTTAACCCTCGGGCCCCCGGTGGATGTTACGGTCGGATATATACGATCCAGTAAATTCTTTTTACAACACGGTTAAATCAGCGTGAGATGAAAGGCAGGGCGCAGCGTGCAGGATCGGTTGGTTTTAATGCGGACAGCGCATTAGACACGTCTCCGCCGTCGAGTCCTAAGACGGAGTAGGACGAAAGAGAGCGAGACGGAGGGAGTCTCTTTGATCCGCTTAGGCTGGCTGCGCCATCAAAGTAATCCGACAGTAGATTACTTTCAATACATACGAATGCTCGCTTGTCCGGCAGCCAACTCGCGTTAAAATCCCATCCCGTGTGGGTGTATCCGTTTGTACTCGACCGTGTCTGCGCGTACGCGAGACTAACCGCCATATCTACTGTCGATTTATGCGGTCGGCATCGCGATATCTCCCTCAAAACGAGTCCTCGGCCATCTCGGCCGACTATACCCGGTCGACGCGCCGAAAATAGCGGGCCAGTTTGCAGAAAACTTTGTATGCCCACGATCTACGGCACGACTCGCATTTGAACGGAGATTCCCGTAATTCCACTTGGATCGCCGACGGAACTCGCGCGCGATCCAAAAAGTTGAATCTGTCGCTTGTAATGGATTGAAGGAACGATTTAACCTTTTGGCTTGAAGACGTTCCTAACATCTCAAAGAGAGGATCGATTTAGAAGATTTCGCATCAGTTGGCGAAAGGAGAAGACAAGATTACAAGTTCAGGTAACCCTGAATTATAATAATAATTGAAATAGAATATTTGCAACAATGTAGAGACAAATGGAAGCATGAAATACGAGTTGTTTATGCCAAGTTCAGCAACATTAACAATAAATTTGCACGCATTACAGTATTTCACGCGGGAACGCAGCTGTTTGAAACGAGAACGAAAGCAAACGTGTTCCGACGCTCACATGCACACGAATGCGTATAGCTTTCAATATTATTTGCATATCCTCATAATATTTCACTCGTGTGCTCTAGACACGTAGGAAAGAAAATCGGAAACATTATTTTATCTTGTCATGCGACGAGGACGAGATGCCTGGCAATTCGAAAGTATTTATGTGCTCGGCGGTGCGAGTTAATTGGTTATAAAAATTTAATAAACGCATTAGCATGAAACTTGTAGCAATATTTACAACGAAATGATAGTCCGAGTAATATTAAATCTTCATAAACTTCGTTTCGATTCCGTGTACCTGATAATTTGAAAGAAAGTTTCAATTTCCTTGTTTCTGGCACCGTGGATGATACCCGTTCTATCTTTACGACTCTTTCGGGTTAATTACGAGCGCTCGGGTGTCATAATTTTTAAGGGCGAACGATCAACGATTCATTCTTGTGGTTATCGTAACAAGCCACAGATTAATTATAGTGTCGAGGTGAAAGACAGAAAGTCCGAAGGCGACAGCGGTTCCGGCGGGGACTTTCACGTTCCCAGCTGCAACTGGCAACCCGTCAATTAGCGCCACTGTCACTACCTTTAAGGTTCGCTGGAGCCCCTCCTTTTCGCTATTATCGCGAAGAATTACAGTGCATATATCTGTCAAGCACCGAGTTCCGTTCCTGTTCAATCTAGTTGCCTGTTACCAACTCAATTAATGATCAATTAGGTTCATCGGACAGCGACTAAAGAGATTCCTAAGAAATTCTATGAACACGAAACGCTTTACGCCCATTCTTCTCATACCTTTATGGGACTATCAATTTTATAAACGTTGCAACTCAAAAGTTAACGATGTTTCTGTCTAATCTGCCGTTGTAACTTGTAGTGCGTAGTACAAAAAACTAGAAATCAATTCTTTACTGTCTGTAATATTATACATATAAAGAAAACTCAGCAGCTAAACAAATCATACAAACATCTCGCTTCTAACATGAACAAATTTATTTCAGGCTCGAGAATTTAAGACGCAACAATGTTTTTTATTTTATTTATACATAACTAACTGGATCTGTGCACCTCGTAACACATCGTACAAACGGTGACATTTATCAAGCTAACCTGGCCTCGTAGTTTTTTGTATTGTAATTTTTTTTTCTATCAAGATTAAAGATGTTAGACTTTCGGATTTTTCCCATTATATTGATAATATTATCTAGCTATACAGGGTGTAACAAAAATGTTGCAGTTCCTTGAAAGGGGTGATTCCCGAGGTGATTTTAAACAACTTTTTCCTTAGCGAAA
Organism: Perdita meconis; assembly: GCA_030770465.2. Lineage (NCBI taxonomy): Eukaryota > Metazoa > Arthropoda > Insecta > Hymenoptera > Andrenidae > Perdita > Perdita meconis. The sequence goes on along the minus strand of JASKOS020000003.1, from coordinate 12,979,066 downwards.
ATGTTAGGTGGGGCTTTGTTAATGAGTTATTAACGAAAAACACCGACCAATCGGGGAGCGTGTACAGTGGATTAATGATGACGCGGACGATGGCGGGCCAATACTACTCACAGCTCGAGCCCGCGCTGAAATTCATCCACTGTATTCGTGCTTCTATTGGTCGGTGTTTTTCGTTAATAACTCGTTAACAAAGCCCCACCTAACATTTTCGCTAAGGAAAAAGTTGTTTAAAATCACCTCAGGAATTAACTGTTTCAAGGAACTGCAACATTTTTGTTACACCCTGTATAACCAATTTCAACTTGATATCTTATCTGGAAGTTCGTTTTCTTTTCCGAACAGGCATACTTTCAGCTTTATACAGTTACAGATGTAGGAAGATTGCATATTTAGTATTACTGGCACAATAATCGCGCGCGGGTTTTCTGTTTTCTCAAAACTGATTGACTGGCTACATTCAAAGTTTTACAATCTAAAGCCGTGTACGCACACTGCGAGGTTGCCTCGCGAGGCTTAGGCCACTACCTTATTATAGAGTACGAAAAAGGAGCGAGTCCATAGTTGCAATCATCTATTTTGCGTTGTCTCACTCATTTTTCATACACCGAAACAAGATACCGACGCGAGCCTCGTGAGGCAGTCTCGCAGTGTGCGTACACGGCTTTATAACTTACATTTCCAAGTTACTGAAAGTTCGTTGCTTTGTATGTAGCAAGACACAGTAGCCGCCTTACTTGAGTGGAACAGCTACGCAACATAGTGTCTACTTTTCAAACGGTACAGTAGAGATTTGATAAGATTCGAAAAGTCGGAAAGTTCTACATTTAACGTAGAGGGTACTAGATTGTTTGCCTCGTTCCAGTTTCGCAAATTCTAAAGGTTTGGAACGAGACTACCAGCTGTTTGGTGGGTAGAGAAATTGAATGAACGTTCATCGAATCACTGCTGTACATCCTAAGTTCTGCAACGTGTTTCTAAATAGCGTCGCGGCGGCGCCACTGTCGCTTGTCTCGCATGAAACGTGTGAAACAGCTTTTAGTGATTCGAGTCTCGTTCCATTGTTAGTCACTTCCTCGTATTTCCAATCTGTACGTAGCTACTTAAGGCTTTAGACGATAACCAGAACAGTTCTGTGTGTCTGCGTTAAAAGTGTTCGTGTACTTTTAATTGGATCCACGGGAGGATCTCCCCTTCACAGACCGCGAACGCTCATAGCGTTTCTACCCGTATGATTTATGTAACACGCTGCTCTAATACACTGGCACATTGTCAGGCTCGTTAGATATATCGCCTACCGAACGTTCCTGTATCGCGCCGTCATCGTGATGCTATCAAGAGCTGTCTAAAATATTTTACAGATAGACCGTCAATTCGTTGGGTGCGCGTACCTTTCTAATATCCTAGAAACACACCTCGAACATAGTAACGTATACCTGTCAGTCTGTAACTCTCGTTCTCCGTTAAGGTTACTTGCCTGTTGCTGGTTCGATTAACGGTCGATTAAACCTGTCGGGCGGTCGTTAAGGAGATACGAGAAAGAACCGAAGATATGAAATGCGAGATACTTTATAATTTCAGATAACGTTATGAATGGTAACGAGCTCTGTCCGTCTTCTACGACCGCGCGCGCGCGTTTCCCCCGTGTCCGTGTGATCACTCACACCTGCGCAGGGCCATTCCTCTCGGCCCAGTCGCTTTAATCGAATGGAAGCTAATGAAGCCGAGTGTTATGCCGCCGTAAAACGTTCGCGTACGATCCTCGCGTTTATCGCGATGCAAGTCGAAAACTCGATGCGTCGCGAAATCGATGCGATTTCATACAGTTTTATTATTATAACTTCATGAATTTTGATGGCCCGCGCGTCGATCTCAAACGTCGCGCGATCCGTAAATTACGGAATCGTTGACAGCCTGAACGCTGACACAACCTTGTTACGTCACTATAAAGTATTCCGACTCGCGAGACTGTAACATTTGCATAGGCATCTGATACGGGTCGAATACAAGTTTAAATAAAGTAACAAGAAAGGAAAGAGGCACATTTTGCAACTCAACGGACGATTTTCATGCAAGATTTGCGGAATTTCAGTTTCCTGTGAGAAGAATTTCTGAAAAAAGGATTTTAATATACATTGTATATTTTTAGGCTGTATAATTTCATGATTTGAACTTTAGGAAGAAAAAGTTACGTACGTTTTTATAAGCGAGTAAATTAAAATATTTAATATTTCTTAATTTACAGGAGAAAACTAGCCGATGTCTTATTTGTGAATAAAATCCTAAATGGTCTAATAACCTGCCCTGACATCATTGAAATTTTCAATCAATGTACCATCTAGGAACTTGCGACACCCAGAACTACTACATATCGAATACCACCGTACGTCCTACGCTTATTTTAATTGTTACAATCGTATGTTTATTCACTCAAACATGTCACATGTACATTCAGACCTTCTGCTACACTCATCGCACGCGCTTAAATCTGCACTACGAAATTTTTTTAATGTAATTTCTAATTCTAACTTGTAATTTTTTTTCTCTTTCTTCTTTCTTTTTTTTTTATTGTATTTTTTTTAGCTCGTACTTTTTGTATCTTTATTCTTTTTTGTGCTAATGGGTTCTTTTCCCGTAAATTAATAATAAATAAAGAAATAAATTTAAACAAATTATACAAATATCATTAGGGAATCGCAGACACGCTAAAAATGTTGCTTTAACACAACATTGGGCCTTAATGGGTTGAATCGCAGTGTAATCTGAAATATTTCAAGGTGTATGACTTCTTTTACAATCTTTTACAATGAACAATATTTTTATATTTATATTGAATACAACATTTGCACTGTATACGTACTATTGTTCTTAAATCCACAACTACAGCAAAAGTCAGAAGCCCGTTTCAAAATCAGAAAACACAGGAAACAAAATTGATCAACATCACGCGTCAAGTAAAAAATTGATTTCCATTATTCTCCGCGCCGACGACAGACAGCGATCCATCAAGGCGTCGATCGCAGGAACGCGACATTCTTCAGCGGCGCGGGCGATATTCAGACGTCCGTCGGACGAACCGGTGACGTACAACGCGAATATCACCCTTCGCCATCCCCCGTGGACGTGACTACTGTCCTGAAACAATTACAAGCTTGAATGTCAGCGCGAATTATTTCTGGCGTTCCGTCGAGAAGGAGAAAGAAGGAGAAACGAAGGAGCGAGAGGAGACGAGAAAGCGAAAGAGGAGGAGACTATAGGATAGGTAGAAGTTCGATTCAGGCCGAAAGGGAAGGATTAATGGCGCAGGCGGGACACACCGCGGCCATAAATCGCCGCACGGCCAGGAATTACCGGCTCGCAACTTGCGAAATATGACGGTCTCATAAATCCGAGTCCACTAGCCCGCGCGCCTCCGTCGGCCACGTCGCGTCCTCGCTCCCGCCACCGACGCGTCGCCGCAGCCCGTCCTCGTCGGCACCGTGGCTCGCGGGCTCGCGGGGAGAATACACCGTGCACTCTCTTGTATACGTTTCAGCTCGGCGTGCAACGGCCATTTATAACTTGCGCGCCTGGAAAAGCGAGGTCCATAACCTAATACGTTCGCTCCTCTCGCCGAGGGGAGGCGAGAAAGGAGTTAAACAAAGAACGGGACACGACGATTTAGAAGACGGGGATAGATGGATGGAGACACCGGTGTGTTGTAACGATGTTCCGCCTCAAGAAATCAATTCGCCTAACCGCGCGCCGCGCCCCGACTTCGCTTCTCGATTATGCATTTTCCCGTTCGCGGGTCGAGGGGAATCCAGAACTGTTTCAAGGTGTTTATATCCGTTGTTGCGAAGCAAATTAATGCGAGTCACGGTTTTAAAAAATTCGAATCTGTGGCTTAAGGTCCAGGAAGGGATTAAAAAAGAAGCCGTTTGCCATAAGGTATATTGCATGATAAAAATGCATCTACCTTTACAAGCAAGAATAAATGCCACTCAAATTTCGAATGCTGGTCATGCCTAGTTATCAAGTTTTTTATGGAAATATATAACGTATTTTTATTAAAACTATCTAAAAGTACATACAGGGTGTCCCAAACTGGACGCGAGAGCCGGAAATGGGAGGAGAGCAGGAATCTGGGGTGATTCTAAACAACTTTTTCCTTTACAAAAATATCCTCCGAAGCTTTATTAACGAGTTATTAACGAAAAACATCGGCCAATCAGAGAGCGAGTACGACGGATTAATGATGACGCGCACGATGACGGGCCAATACTACTCAAAGCTGGGGCGCGCGCTGAAATTCATCCACTGTATTCGTGCTTCTATTGGTCGGTGTTTTTTTGTTAATAACTCAGTAACAAAGTTTCGGAGGATATTTTTGCAAAGGAAAAAGTTGTTTAGAATCACCCCAGAAATCTTCCATTTCCGGATCTTTGTAATTTTTTTAATGAAAAGTGTTACAAAATGTGTAACAGCCACTTTTTTGAAAGGTATGTTCTGCGCGGTGAGCCCGATTTCTCGAAACCTGATCACATGAAATCAAAACGTTTCTATTAATATAAGAGTCGATCTTGTTCGTGACCGAAGTATCAATTTTTTGAAAAACCCTTAGATATAATTATTGACATTTATAAATATACTATAGCCACATAAACGATTACATTATTTATTACAATACTACTTTCGTATATTTATCTACAAATATTTTCTTTTGCACTACGTGTTGTAACAGGCAAAGCAAATGAATCCACTATGTCTCAAACATGAAGCTAAAAGTTCCATTAGTTGTAAGTTGTATTAAAAAGAACAGAGCTATAGAAGGTAGACATTCTTTTTGTTCTTTTCCTAGCAACATACCTAGTTAAACCATTATTAATATTGAAAATAACAGTAAATGAATATTACGTTTAGGTAAAATATTAAACAGAATATTTGCAAAGCGATTTAACAAGAAAAGTCCTTAGCGGTGCTAGAATTAATTTCTTGATTATACGATATACACCTACCTACGTGAAACATGTTATGCATATGAAAGAGCAGCTTAAACGAGGTACAATAGTTGAGGCACTTTCCAACCGCGATAATGCTTTCGCTTGAATTATTCTGTAATTTTCGCGAAACTGTCTCTGAACATGATACATAGAGTTATTAAGGTTTAAGGAGATTAAATGAGAATCAGTATTGGAAATGTCGTTATCTAAAAGTAAAATATCTCCAACATTATTTGATGGAAGTAAAATTTACGTTTAAATGTAACCGTTAACGAATCCACTCTATAAATGTTCTGCTTCTAATATTGAATTTCTTTTCTGTTTCTAGTCGCGAAAAAATCAGTAACTTGTAAAATTTAATCTCGACTGCGACTATTAAATTACTCATCATTTTTTTTATCGAATTTTAATGCAATATAAAATATAGTATTTTAACCTTGATAAATTGTAAAAAAAATCAACATTTTACAATAGAAATATTTCAAACCGTAATTTCACGCAGTAGTGAAACTTTTTTGTTTTTATCGTTAAAAGTATTATCAAATATTTATCAAAATCTCCAACAAAAATTAAGAGCTGTATATATTATTTACTTCGCATCATTGATTCTATCAATATGATTTCACGATCGTAATCATAGTTGGTTACAACTTCGTGATTAATTATCCGCTTCCGTACAAATATATCAATTACGTAATTAAGTTCAATGCGATTAGGACAAAGCTTATCGAATACAATTACATACTTTTTGTCGGGCACATGTATTTTTACACAACTTCGAAATCGATAAGCTTTGCTTACGTTTCCAGAAATCTCTTCAGCGATTCGACAAACTTTTTTGAAAAAACTATTGTCTATATCATCTCAACTTTTATAGTTCTGTCGCTCGAGATTTCAAGAGATTTATTATCAAAATAAGCTGAGCTTCTACAGTTCGATCAATCGATCAATCACAACCAGTCAAATCGTCGCTATTGACGCTCGGATAACGCGGGAATAATCAATTATCGTCGATGTTATCACTCGCTGTCTTTTATCGTTCGAAATTGTCACCAAAAATAACACCTCGTTATATTGGGCTTATCTGCCCATCGAATCGATATAAAACGAATGACGGAAACTTACCCTTGCCTTTAATGGGTGATAACGATTTCATTCTTTCTTCAAGATCTGCACGCAAAGAAGGCTTTCATAACGTATCGCTTATCTGATTTAGTATAACGTGTTGTTAATTACCTTCGAATAATCCCGTATCGCGAACGTTTGTAGATAACGCGAAAGAAACGTAACGAAAACATTTTTTTTTCGTAGTTGTTTTCAACTACGAACTACTAGAATTTGAGCAGGACGATAGGCTTTCTATTCCTTGGAAACTTTCTAAAACTCGAGGATTTATATACGTTTTATCCGACAGTCTATCATGTTGAATTAATAAATTGTTTTTTAGTTCGTTTCATGGAAACGATATGATAAGCGGAAATTTAATTTGAAGAACTTCAAATTTTATTAACGATCTAATTAAGATATATTTTACTACATACAGCTAACCAGTTTCCTCTATTAATTTGGATTATATAATTTGGATGTCAGATTTGTTGTGACAAAAATTTTGCCTTCAATCTCATTTTATACTAATTCCTAAACTGCGGATGTTTATACAAATTCGTATTTTCAAGAGCGTATAAATAGAAAACCAACTTAAATAAAAGTGTCTTTTACCTTCTAAATATTATAAGATGTATTTTATTTTCGATATTTCAGGTGTTTTTTCATCTATACAAATCCTTATACATTTTAGTACATTTAAAATCGCCATGCATGCACAAACATCCGTAGTCTACTAATTAAAGGAAATTAAAAAGGAAACAGAATATTTAAAAAATATACTACCGTAAACAGGAGTTAATAAGTCAACATTAAGCACGAAAATATATATATTATCTAATACTAATTTATCATCCTACATAAAGAGCTTTAAACAACGTCCGCAATTTTAATCGATAATGTAATATATCAATCCAAAATATATAAATCAATAAAATACATAAATCAATCTAAAATTTAAACAAAAATTAGGATTTGTTATCACTGAAGGATTTCATGTCATTGGAGAACAGATAAAAATAAAAACAAGAATATTTTGCTCAAGATTATTTATCCTTATCACATCATGTAGAAAGTAATCGAAAAATAAGTTCTATTTTAAGAAAATGAGATACCATCCAAGTAATTAGAGATATCATCCAAGTAATTAGAGATATCATCCAAGTAATTAGAGATACCATCCAAGTAATTGAAGCTCATATATTCCTTCTTCTAATCTATTGAACATGTCATTGTTTTTCTTTTTAAGAAAAATTATCAGATGCTACAAAAGCAAGTAACGGGCAAAGATATAACAAATTCAAGAAGATATCCGGCACACACAGCCGATAACGGTTGTCGCGCGAGATCGTTGCAGGGAAAAGTTGTTGATCGACGAAATAATTAATCTGAACGATCGGTACAGGCGTCCTCGCTCCTCGTAGGAACGAGGCGAGCGAAGAGGAGTCGGTTGCACGTCAAGTATGTGCGGAATGAAAACTGTCAGTGGCCTGACACGGCGGACTGGTTGGGGGCGACAGCTCGCTAAATGCACAACCACCCCGGCTGATTCTAGTCAACGTCTGCATACCGTCTACCTGCCACCACCACCACCACCTCCACCTTCACCACCTCTGCTGCTGCCACCGCTCGGAACCAGGGGGAGCCCCGATATTGTTGTTCGCGCGTCAGAAATCCCTTCTGACGGAAATACGACAAAAAAATATGTATACATATACACGCGTCTATATATACGCGTGCGTATAATATATACAAATAAACAAAAAGGGAATTTGCAGATGCATGGTTTTGACGTGCCGCGACCAACCGTCCATTAACCCCTTGACAACACCGGAAAGGTACAACGAACCGCCAAAAACCACTTCATCTGCTTACCAAAGTCAACCACACGACTTATCGATGCCGATTCCTTCACGGTACTTTAACCGAAATGTTATACTTTGTTCGTAGAGTTGAAGTTCCGTTTCCTTCTTGGATATCTTTGACATCTATTTTCGTAACATGTAACTTTATGTTTCACTGTAAAAGAAAGAAGGCAGACACCTATTACATATTTTGATGAGAAAACATTTTCCTTATTATCAATGCTTTTACTGCATTTCACAGTTATCGGTGTTCTTCTTTTTGGAACGATGCTAGAGAATTGTAGAAACTGTAACATGGATTGCCTCAGCCTCAGACTAAACTTGTCAAAGGGTTGAATACAACAAAATGTTGAACACATGATTGTAAAGAAATTCAAATAAATCAAAACCCCCAATACTGAGGTCTATGAGACTTCAGAAGAATTAAGGATTAAGAAAATACCGATACAAAATTTTGCTACCAAGAAGCGACTCCCGATTGCATTTTGTCTCCTACTTGGCACTACGGTTATGCTGGATACGTATTTTGACAAACTGTGTTTTGACAAATACGTCCGAATTACTTCATCGTTTAGCAAAAAACAGTTCGAACGTATTCGTCAGAATGCAGTTCGTTTGGACATGCATCCAGTAGGTGTGTACGGGTACCCGATATTTCGGATTCGGGTCGGGACAGGAATTTTACTCGGGATCGGGTCGAGATCCCGAAAGTTTGTAATGTTCGAGTACCCGCGATTTCGGGTAACCGAAGTTGTAGTCAGATCGAATCGGATCGAGATCCCGACCCGATTCGTCCTGATCGCTACCCGACCCGACCCGAGTCTCGGGTATCCGTATTTTCGGGTACCCGTACACCCTAGTATTAACATAGTATTAGCTAGTACACATCCAGTATTAGCTAGCGTTCTGTTATAGTAACACCGACATCCTCCTTACTTTTGCTGTTTTGCTCACTCCTAGCAACTCTTAAACGACCCATAGACGATACGATTTGTCGTACGACAAGTAGTAGGATAAGTTGGACAGACAGTTGCAGCGACTGATCGTATTCACTTTTGCCCACAAACGATCGTATGACCGATCGTATGAACGATGGTACAGCATACTGTTCTGAAGTGCCTTTCCTGATGGCACCAATCATGTCGAAGAGAACAACAACCTCACTTGCGGTCATTTTACTGGTAGAATACGAAAATGGAAATAAAAGAAGACGCATGAAGTGGTTACAGCAGCGGCATACTTCTCACATGAATCTGTTACGCTATGTTTCTATCAATTCCGTCCAAAACCTTCCATTTTCAAATAAATTTCAATTTCCGTCCTTCATATAACTGAATTGTACGACAGATATTTAGGGTACGACCACGTCACAAACGATGCAACAGTCTTTAGAGGGTCGAAACGACTTATGTAGTGCGATAAATCGTATCATCCGTGAGCCCTTTTGTTTATTTTGCTCTTTCAACGATTCTCAGAGGACATTTACTTGCCTCCTTGCGAATAGTTTCCCACAAGAGCTCAATGAAAGTAATTTCAAACGAGCACTATTTTGTGTCGCAGTACGTTTGAAGCTTCCATCTTGACGCTGGTAGCGGCACACACAATTCATCAATGTCATCCCATCAATTAATATCGACAATACGTGTGCGGTGTCTCTGCGGTTATGTCAGAGCAGATTTGGGTACGAGTAGACCAGACATCAAAGCCATCTTCTAATTTGACCGCAGTCGCTGCTAAATGTTCACGTTTACGTCTTTTGATGGTTTGCTATAATACGTATGATGCAGTCCTCACAGTATCGTCTTTGATGTATCGATGTTGCAGCAAATTAGGACACCACAATTACCGTGGTTCGAGTATCAGATTAATCAGAACAAAGGAAAGTTCAGCTTCTTAACTGAATTACTTTTCAATATCAATTACCGTCGATACTGAGTGCTTCAATTTACAAGCTTATCGTGGAAGTCTTTATATCACTTTGGTCGAGGGAAGGCGAACGTCTTCGAAGGAAAAACATATTGGTAAGTGCACAACATTTGTATGATGTATAAACCACTTGGGACAGGAAAGTTTATTTGTTTTACATTTAGATAATTTGTTTATTACAGCATTCGTCGGGATCGTGTAGAAACCCTCGTGCAGACACGGTGACGTGGTTGATATTAGTACCACGTCAAACTTATAATTGGCGTGTCCCGATCGATATTTTAATTTATCTAAGGGGAGCGCTCCGGTGATGCTGTCAGTACACTTAACGAGTAAGGACAGCTTGCCGAACCGGTGAGTAGAAAATTGAAAACGTGACGCCAGCTATTCAGATGTCACGTACCCACATCGTTCGGGTTGTCAGGAAGTAATAAGTAAAAATAGATCTTTCTCCTTCGAGCACCGAATTACTTCGACAATTATCCGGTTTACCCTTCATCGCAAAACGCTTTTTTCCATTCGAAAGCTATAGAGGATGGTTGAAGAAATTTTGCATTCTTTTTACACAGAAATATAGATCAATTAAATATTGGAAAATGGACTGAAGAAAATTTCCTGTCGCAATGAATAATTTGATTTGTCACTTGTGACGATCACAATTGTTACTGCATACACTAAAGCTACTTTTTCAGATTATACTAAAAGCCATGACTTTTCATGTTTCTGGTATTCACGATTCTAAAATCTAACGACTACTAGTTTTCACGATGACGAAAGTCATGACATTTTGGGTTATGACACTAAGATACGTTTTCACGTGACAGTAAACCACTTTTAGTGTTATGACTCCAAATGTCACGACTTTCGTCATCGTGAAGATTAACAGTCGCGTTGTTTGACACTGAATTTCAGTATCAGATACATTTTTACGTGATAGTAAATCGTGACACTAAATGTCATGACTTTTGTGATCGTGAAAATTAGAAGTCGCGTTGTAATGACACTGAATTCGTACCACAAATTTTCAGTGTCATAGTATCATTAAAGAGTAGATATAACAAGAGGCGACACTCGAAAAGAAAACCAGTTTTAGAGAAAGACAAGATGACACAGCCAATTTAAATGTCCGTAGGGTGTTTTGATCAGTAATTTCATTCTTAGAAAGAGACGAAATAACACAGCCAATTTAAAGGGACACTTGGAGTGTCGCCTCTTATTATATCTACTCTTTGGTATCGTGACATCAAAAATTGTGACTTTTAGTGTCACGTGAAAATGTACCTTAAATATTTAATGTTACAGTGTCATGGCATCAAAAGTATTGCATGAAAACGTAGCTTAAAAGTCAGGATTTACTGTTATGTAAAAACATATCTTAAATACAAATGCAGCATTAACTTCATAAACTGTTTATTTGAATTCCCATTATCAAAATCGAGATAAATAATGAAATATTACTTAACCGGAACATGTTTACAGGCAAACATTCTAGTGGATTGATACTGTGGAAATGTCAATCATTTTGAAATTAATCATATCTGCGAATATGTCTTAACTGGACAGGTGCTTGAATTTATTATACAATTATTTATCTCATACATCTGTAATTTCGTGAGTACAAGGCAAAATGATGCGTTTAAAGCAAAGAGTAGGTATAATTATTTTTATTTAAAACAAAAAAAAAACACATTTACTGCATGGATCACCAGTGACTTATTTCACGATTAGATATTAAAGTAAAACGGAGTGAACTAAAGCAAAACTAAAACGAGGTTCAGTTAATTTTCATTTAATTTATTTATTTAAACAACTAAAAATATAAATTCCAGCTTCAAACCTTCAGTTGTCTGACAATCACAGAAATGTTCTGCTACCGTTAAAAGTAAAATTAATTAATTATTCCATGCGTGTTTCGTACAATTTTCTGTACCGTTTACAATACATTTTTTATTCAAGTATTTATAAATACAAAAGCAAGAAAAAATATCTCGACAGTCGTCCCTAGACACTGTCCCTTCGTCGTCAAAACGAATACGTTATTCACAGTGCATCCTGTCCCATCCGAAATGCCATACACACACGATCGTTTTCATTAAACGCTCGGTCCTCACGGACAATCGTAACAACTGACGTTCATCGGCTCTCGGCCGATGCGATGGTACTACAAAGACGGCGCGACGCGACGGAGGAATGAAGAAAGCGGCCGAAGCGGCCGACTGGGGTATAGATGTTGGGGCCTGCTGGTTGATGCAAAGCCGCCGAGACACGATCGAATCATGCTGGCCCATTGTCCCGCGGTAGATTGGCTGATTTCGTCGGGACGTTTGACGAAGCCCCGCAGCTGTTGCGTTCGAGATTGATTGGCAGTGATAGGGTCGATCGACAAGTACCACTGAGACCGGCACAGAAGCTCAATAAAGGTAATTAATGGCCCCGGTCAGAACGTAGGTGTTCCGACTCGGAGAAGAGAGAGAGGATCCTCGCTCTTAACTCACAAGGAAATGCCGCTGACGCGTTCGTCTTCCACTTTAATGAAATTTCTTGTCCCCGCATCGCCGTTTTCACTGGCGGCCCCTTTTTATAGCTGAATTATTTAAATGGCAACTTGGTTAAAGATTACGAACTAAGGAATCTCAATATTCTGACTTTTGAAGCGAGTATTAAAGAATTTCATGGCATATGTTATGAAGAGCACAAATATTTCTTTAAAAAATGAAAGAGGTATAAATATAGGGTAGATGTCCTAATTACTGCCAGTGTCCCAATTATTGCCAGAAAGTGATTCCGAAAGTCTCAGTAAATAGTATGAGTTGCTTTTTTGTGAACAATGTTTATTATTAAGTGTATTAAGGAAATAATTTGTTAAAATGAGTTAAAATGGAATGGTAATTGTATAAATAAAGCGGTGTTTTTTGAAAAGGCCAACATTCGAAATATTTGAAAATTATAGCCGTGTAATATCTCCTCATTAGCAGGCTAGAGGAAAATTGCTCACGCAACAGGTGCTGGGGTCTCAAAATTTCAACGAGCATGATTCAAACAAGATTAATTTTGAAAGATAACGGTCTACCAATTGGGAGTTTACTTTATTTACTGCGCGTGCTGCTTTCATTTGAAACTTTCGTACTTTCTCTTTTTGCAGGAATATAAGTACCGTGGTCAATTACCGATTAATCGAGCAGATACGGAAATTGGTAACGAGCATCGAAGCGATCATATATTTAAAAATAATTACATTCTTTCAATAAAAGCTGTACCTCACAGTAAATAATAGTCAACGAATATGAATATAAATCAAATAAAAAATTGTAGCTAAAAATTCGTGACAAAACAATCGATCCTGATTGGAAACATTTCGCATATCGTTGCTATAAGTATTTCATAATAAAAATTTCCTTCAACGAAGAAACTACAGATTAATTTCTACGGAACTAATATTCTACTAGAATTAAAACTCTAATAGAAATCCTAAGCTAATCACCGTGCAATTAGTAATAGCAAATTATTTCGAATGACATGACATTCGATTATCAAAGCAGTAGACAACAAAATGAGACGTTATATTACTTGTCAACCGGTTAATCGAAGCGTCGCTACTCGGAAATAATTACTTGCTCAAATAGATAGTGGTTGGCCTGCTTCTGAATATTGGTGGCGAGCACAACAAGATAGTGTATGGGACGGTGGACGCTTACAAACTCGGTGACGTCAGGATGAGCTTTGGCGCGTGAGAAGGGACGAGGTGAAGAATTCCCTCTGCCACTTTGTTCCGCTAACGCTAACTAAAAGTGACGAGATAGATGCATCGCTTCGCGCCGCGGTACCAACGCTCCGTTACATTTGTTTCAATCTATGAACAGGGATAATTACGAGAGTAATGTCGGTGCGTCCAGAACCCTCCCGTTCGACGCGCCGCGGCCACCGCGGTCATCCTCCGCGAGTAGAGCGACGCAGGGCGACGCAGACTACAGAACAGAACGAATCACGTTGTCCTCCGACGAGCGGGGCTCGGCTTAACGTTACTCCAGACTGGATAGTTCCCTGTCAAGCTACATGGAGACAAACGAGCGACCGGCAATCAACCGCTGTTAGCCCCGTCCGACCTTTCGCCAACCGCCATCTGACCGTTCCTTTTTGCCCCCAGAACTACTTCATCATAATTTATTGTGATACTGTCACGTTAATAACTCAATTTATTTCACTGGAAACCCTATTATTTTTATGGCCTGGCTCGGGCTGTCGTTGCGAGCCGCGCTGCTGCAGCTGGTCACGCATTTCGCCCGGTCTCGCGTGACACCCCGGCTACCTCCCGTTTCACCGATCACCACGGTAGAGATGGGATCAAGTACCTGGAAAGTAGCTTGGAATTTGACTGTATAGTATCGAACAGTTCGCGAGCACTTCGAAAAACAAAAGCAAGACTTGTAATAAGTATGTATACTCGAATCCAAACCAGATAGGTTGGAATCCTTTACAAGTACGATTAGTCCAAATGATTCGTGACGGTTGCTAGAAAATCACCAGGAGGAAAAGTGCCCACTCCCACTATTGTATATAAAAAATATATATGTACATATACTATATACAATATCTACGTGCTGGAGAATGTGTACGTATATATTTTTTTATGTATAATTACTGGGAATGGGCACTTTTCCTCATAGTGATTTTCTAGTAACCGTCACGAATCGTTTGGACTAATTGTACATTGACAAATGCAAGCTGTACTTCCGAGTACAATCAATGAATAAAAAGAACAGGAAGGAGCATGAGTTGGAAATTTAGGAGTGGGGATTGAAGACTGCTACGTCATACTTAGTTCAAAGATGACAGGCTTGTGACGCCGTAGTTAGGGTCCTGGTCCCTATTAATGTACCTGTTCCTATTAGTGTGCCTTAAATTTACTTCGAAAAATGAATGAAGAATATTTTTTTTATTTGAACTAAACTATCAATGTATGTGTTGCAAAAGAATATATTGCATTTCAAAGCAATTAAAGTATAGTAAGTATTTTTTCAAAGATTTTTAGAAAGTTTTACTCAAATACTTTGTTGAAAGCGGTAAGGAATACGTACTTAATATAAGTTAATAAATTGACAAGTGATATATAATAAATGTTGTTTGCCAACGCTGAATGTTCTGCTTCTGCTTTTGGTCATTGTCATTACAGAATATCTTTTGTAGTTACCTAAGCTAAGTCAATATAATTCCTTTCTTTGTTAATCTTCGAACTTCATCCTCCACGGCTTTATTCATCGAACCTTGCTATTAGTATGTAGCCCTTTTCCCTTGACAGTAGCACTTCTTTTCTCACAATCGATGCTTAATCCTCTATTATAAGTCTTGAATATCTATTGAATGTTAGCGTTTTAGCCTAAATTTAAGTTGTATCTCTCTTTGTACTCGTCTTTCGGCTAATCTAAAAGGCTTTGCGCGGATAATGCTTGAGAATATGTTGACCGTTCCTGACGGTTCGACATGGCACCGAAACGGTGAAAAGAATTGTTAAAACTTCATTTGTGCCATCAATGGCCCGCATTGCCTGCATAAGATTAACGTAATCCCGCCTCCTATTATTGATAATATTCTAACAATGAAGTAAAAGTAGAAGGGAACTGAAGAGGCGATGCATTTGAACGTTGTTCGGGATAAGTCCCGAGCTTGACTCGGTAGCGACACAGTTTTAAACAGTTCTTTTCGAAGCGAATGGCTTCTGCCCCGCGGAGATGAAAAGTGGGAGGAAGCCGAGGACAAGCGAGATAGAGAGTTTCGTCTGGAACCCATCTGGGCAGCATCATTTAATTCGGTGATAAATAGCTCGTTGAACTGGATTCCGAGACCGCGTGCGCACCGGCCGCGTAAATCTTCGTCTGAAATCGCGCAAACCAAGAACAGAAAATTATAGTCGCGAACAGTTGAAGTTCGAGTAAAGCGTGCTCGTTAATTTTGAAAGTTTAATAGGCGCTTCTTCGCTCCTACCGGCTAATCACTTCATAAACATAGTGCGCCAGATACAACGCAGATACAATGTCCGCATTAATCGTAAGAATTGCTGGTTTACGAGCGGCGCGCGGCACGATGTGTCTTTCGTTTCGTTTCCACCGCGTCTGCATTACATCACGCGGCTAATTAAGCCCTCATTATTCTCCGTGAATTATCGCAGTAATTCACCCGACTTTCTCTCGCTACGGCACACGGACACGCAAACAACGCGATACCCGGGGCCGAGGATTCACCCGTTGAATTTCAAATGAACGTCCATTTCAGGCGATTATAAAGAACTACTTTTTTTTTCTGTTTTGTCTCTCTTTACGCCACCGTGGCGATACTCTGACGCGTAACTGCTAATTTATACGATTTCAGAAACACCGGTCGAGCGACAGCGTAACAACTTGCCGACAAGCGCGAATGAATCATGAGTTACGTCATTAGGGAATAGAAATTTGGTTTGCCTCGTTACGCTCGATTATGATAATCGGACACGGAAATGCTCGGAAGGAGGGGCCGATGACAAAATGTTGATGTTAGTTGGTTGTCGAACATCCTGAGTTATGATGCTTTCGCATTCTCGTTGCAGATAAACGAAGAGTTACGGTGTGTTTTGACTCGATCCGAAATTTTCATGAGACGCTCGTTTGGTAATTATGTCGTAAATCGTTGAAGCGAATTATTTATTCTGATGCGAATGTCTTGGCGAATAAAAAAAGTCCAAATTATTGACGTTTTATTCTGAAAATTACTTGAAACAGGTCAGTTTATTTTATTTCGTCACGATTTAAGCGAACTGGGTTGTGCCATTCGTTGGCATGTAATTTAATTAGGCGAAATGTTTGGACACTTATTGCTTTCACTGTGAAGTTGATATATGAGATTAAACGTCTGCAAATGCGTCAAGCAAGTGATTATTAAATGATAACGTTCTATTACTGGTTCGAGAACTTGTGTGACGGAACTGTTATAAATAACATTTTTTTTTTTATGCTGTAACGGAAAATATTTATCACTTTTATACATCAGTTTCGAATGCGTGTTTAGTATTCAAACTAGGCAATAGAATTTGTTTGTAGAATTCTTGAAAGAAACGATAAATTTTTGTTTGCATTACAAAATCAACTGTGTCAAATTATAATTACTGTCCATTCAGTTCTGTCATACTTATGGAATCCTAATTGCTGTTTTCCTCTTTCCTTTTTTACACATTGAAATTCGTCCTTGTTTGGGTAAAAATAGTTTCTTTCATAACGTTCATGCTTCAGAATGAACGATTACATCAGTTAACGAAGACTTGTCAGTGTAATTTGCACGCGAAAACGAGCGTTCCACATTTTTACAATTATAATTACACTTTTAATTACTATTATTATCTTATGATTTAATCTCATTAAGCCTATAATAACTCATCAGTCCGTTTCTTACATTGGAATAGTAACATGTTCAGATACTATGCAGTCTGATTCTCATTGACCGCCGCATTTATATAAACTGTGCACACGTAACGGCTACTTAAAAAATTATTCTTTCCTAATAGACAAAGCATAATAAATTTTTATCCAAGCGCCATTGTATCTCTCTTTTCTCTAAAAGCATTTGCATATACATATAGATATCTGAAGTCTGTTAGTTGCCAAACGAATAACAGCACTTTATTTTCGAAAGTAATAACTGAGGATGAAAAATGAATCCATTACGATAATTCTCAGTGTAGATAAGTTCTGGGAAAGCAGTTGCATGGACGTCGAAACGGAACATAAATGGAAACAATATTCTTCGGTATATATGATGGAATGAAAATGGAGTCTCGTTTTCATGAGCTTCTGAAATCATGCCAAATGGTTACTGGGGGATATTACAATAACCAATTAAATTGTTTCAAGGTAACTTGGAACTAAAAAGGTCTAATAGCGAAAGATGTCGGTCATTTTATTGTACAACATTTGGCTACATATTATTGCGAGCTTAAGTAGAAATAATTTAGGTAGTTTTGAACCAGGGTTTACTTTACGAATATTGTTCTTTCTGATGAACCTATTCATTTATTTACAATATTTTCATATTCATTTACATTTATAGCATTCGTTCAAACTAATCCAACTTCTACTTTTATAAAATAAAAATATTTGAAACTATCGCGGGTAACAGACAGCGGCATTGCAAAATGGATTAATGATTCAATTCTCTCTCTAACCTGTCTTTCGACTCATTTGCTATCTGATGGAAAGTGAAAGTGTGGATAGTTCTAGGAAATATTTCACTTGGAATCAAGTTGTTGTTACGTTCGAATCCTTTTCTAAAACATGGAACCTCATTCTTTGAGCTGGGGCAACCCTTGTATAGATTCCATTGCGACTTCCGCGACAACATGGGTGGATCAGAATTTCCTAGAAGAACTTTTTCGTACAGAGCTAAATACTTTATCCATAACCAACCATTTTTATCCTATTTTTTAGTATAAAAGAGCAGTTTTAGTAGGCCTTTCAGATTCTAATTAGATACTAATTTTAGAACCACAGAGAGAAAGACTAAATGTCGATTATTAATGTTACACGATATTGAAATTGTAATTACTAATGCTAATCCAAAATGCATCACCTTAATGATATCATCACTTCAGACTTGATTATCATTAAGAAGCTATTTCGGTAGACAGGCATCTTAAGATCATTTTGGAGAATTGTTCTGGGAAAAACGAATGATACTAAGCGTTGTCGTTTTGTCTACATGTTTTTTTTTACATTTTACCTACATAAACAAATTTTTATAACGAGCTCTTGATAATATTTTAAAAGTTATTATTGTTCGCGTATTTCGTGTTTCAAAAATTGGCAACACTAATTGGGTCTCTTCTAATCGTCCGAAATCAAAAGTTTGTAGCTCATTTTCATCATAATGAATATGATTATAGTTGCTGTTAAAATAAGTAACAAATAGAAATATAGTAGAAAATGGTAGTCTTGTACATACATAAATTGTGATATTTGTAATTTATGTTGTATTTGGAATTTAGTATGAATTTTAGAACCTCCGAGAGTTATAAAAGCAAAATTATCTGCAATATTTATTTAAAAGTGGTAGCAGTAATAACTAGACGTGTTTTAAATAATTTCATGATAGCATAAGTCACTGGATTGAATAGTTCTTAGTTTTATTAATTTTTTCATAAAAAAATTGCTAAAAATGATGTTATAACTGCCTGTTTAGACTAAAATATCTCCTTAGACGTTAAACTGGTAAGAAAAGTCAGTCAAGTAATAGTAAGATAACGTCGGATTTCCGGCGTCGAGTAGAAGCTGCATTTTAATCGAAGTGCCGGTGTGGCGCGGCGTTTCATTGTCAGTCCTCTGTTGACCGTCTCCGCGTCCCAACTATCCTCATAATCGCGTTCGCATCGCCGGCAAGCGTCTGTGACACTTATTTCATTAGCGTCAAATAGAATTATACAAGTCGCAGCCGATGTAAGTCAACCGCGCGGATGTGTGCGTGGCTTAACTGATTCCGAGTACGGCGATTCAATTGTCGGCTTGAACGAATTCCAAGTAGGGAGGAAATGGACTCGACGGACTGAGAAAATGATACTTCTTTAAGAGCGCATACGTGTACATCTAACGATAAGTATACATGTTTTTATCTCTCGATCGTATTGCCCCCCTCCTTCGTCCCCTTTAATTCCACGTCCTTCTTCTAATTTATTAAACATGGCGTTACACATTTGGTGATCGAGCTTCAGGAATTAAAGGCGTCTAAAATGTAAAAAGAATTACCATGAAATTTATGATACAATTAAAACTTAAAACTACCGTCGAACCTTGATAATACGAACTCTAAGCGAAGAAATAAAATCTTCGAGTTGTAGAGACTTTAATTTATCCAGATTATCGACTACGGTGATTTAACAAACGAAAATTTGATATACAGAGGTTTTGTACGATGGTTAATTATTTTCTAATTATAACAGCTTGGAGAAAGAAAAATTCATTTTTTGAACATGAATTATTTATTGTATGAGCATGTAAACGTAATTATAAGACAAATGCCACATATTCATATATAAGCTTCCGCTTAAAACTAATTGTATAATTTAATATGGATGTAAATGCAACAAGGCAGTTACGTATACGTTCGACTAACGAAAAACGATTATGTATAAAGGTCAAAAAATCAGGGGTGTAGTGTTCACTGGAACCCGGCCCCACGTATCCAAAAGCCCCGCAATATGCTTAAAATGTAAATTTTTTTGTTTTTATGATTAATTTTACGCGTTTCGTAAAATTTCCAACAGATGTTGGAGAAGTTCAATTAAAGACTACTATACTATAGGCGTAGCTCATGCGGAGAATCTTGAAAAAAAGTGCGGTTCACGTTTTTTGTGGTATTAGGTATATAAAATATTTGAACCTGGCCTTGCAAAGCTTTGCGCCGGCCCTGCATATCGAATTCTCATTGTAGAGGCACCGGCGATAGAAATTCGCCTTATAGAGGAAAACTTCGACTTGCAGAAGTATTCGAAATTCAACTAATCAAGATGAAATAATGCTTCTGAACATACGGCAAATAATTCGAGTTAAAGCAGGTAATTGTTTTGACTTATAAAGGTTCGCAGCAAACAAAATTTTTATCTTACAGAGACTTTCAAGTTATAGAAGTTCAACTGTATCTCTATTATGGCTTTGATTTTGATATCAGTGACGTTTACAAAATCATTCGAAAATTGAATATGATTTTAGTAATCAGCATTTTTTGGGCATCACCGTGTTAAAGAAAATTCCCGTTTTATTTTTTACTTAATAGGGTAAAGTATACAGTTATTGACCCCCTTATACAATAATTGACCCTTTCGAGAAAAGTAAAAAATATAGTAAAATTCTTTTCTTATATAGTAAAATATTAATTGTATACGAAACAAGAATATTTGAATCATTGAAATATCTATTTTTCTTATTATGTAAGAAAAGAATTATACTTTATTTGTTACTTTTCTTGAAAGGGTCAATCATTATATAAGGGGGTCAATAACTGTATACTTTACCCTACTGTGTAGTTTCAATATTGGCAATCGTGCACGAAATTCTATCAGTCGCCGATGCAACTAACGGTAACTCGTTTCAGTTTGAGCACGATGCACTACTCCGCGCCGTTACGTTTTCCCTTAACCAACTTATCGTGTGCGTTACACGGTTCCAGGAACCGGGAGCAGCAACATCGGCCACGATATTGATTAATCAAATTATCCCGCGGGTCGAAATTGCCGCAAGTTGCGTGTCTCTGTTTCCCTCCCGGACCCACGGTATCGTAATTTCTGAGTAAAATGTTAGTGACAAAAGCCGTATAACGAGACATCGGAGAAGAGGCAGGAAGTCACAGACGCCAGGTTGGATGGGACATTGATGAGGAAACTTCGGTTGGTTATAGCTCGGGCTGGTGATAAGAAGCCAAGCAGTTCCCAAGTAAGAGGAGGTATAGCGGTACTTGCCGAGGGGTTAAACCCGGGACTATCTCTTGCCGCGCGTTATCCTACCAGCCCGTATATATCCGGCCGTGGCCGAGGGTAGATATACCGTCGGATGAAAGGAGGCTCAGCGCTTCTTATCGCGTCGTTTTATAATCTAAATACAACGAATCAGGAAGAATCAGCTGCAACGTGGGCCTTAATGAACCGCGATGTCTTCAACGAGTCTCTCCGCCTCAACAATCGAAATCTGGACGCGCGGATCTTTATTGAATTATTAACAGGGACCAGTAACGGGGTATTATCGAAGTAATTACTGAATTCAATTACATAGTATTTATAGCTCTTACTAAATTTCGTAGCAAACTTTCTAGTGAAGTTGTTTAGCATTGCTACTTTGGCCACTGAAAATTGTATTAAAAACAGGGTAAATATTAGGCTGATAAGAAATTAATGTTGATTTTCAGACTTTATCTTTAAAGCAAGATTTTTCTAGCTGTGTCAGGTGGTCGATAACAATTGGATGACTTATATCCAACTTTTGCGCAAGTTGCATAGAAAGTTGTATAGAGTTGCAAGCATTGGTGATTCTTTAAAAATTCCTGGTACAGATTTTTTTGAAGACTTTAGAAAGATAGCAGACTGAAATACTAGACACATCATAAAACAGCAAGGATTTGATAAAGGAACATATTATTTAAAAAACTTTTATATGATAAATCCAAACCATGGTATGCTAAATCATTATAACCTCGCCGCATCACTCGCTTGTATAGGCATAATAAATGATCCGAATTGTGAATGCAGAAAGTTCATTCAAAATGTTAACCATATTCTGTGGCAGTGTTATCTCTGTAACTCACCGCGCTCAAAATCAGTCAGAGAATTGCACAAATGTAAATTATATTTACCACTGAATATAAATACCGTGTGATCGTTGAAAAAAACATCACAGTCTATTCACATATTCATAATTTCATAAAAAATTGTAATTTAACGCGTATATGTATAAAATAATTCTCGAAATAAATTTCGTTTGAGGTTTCAAAGACTGAAAAGAAGTTGTAGAGTTCTTAAATTAGCTTCAACACTTCCTCATCTCCCGTTCATAATTCTTTAACCACCAATAATACACTGTGCATTCATTCACAGTATCTTGTATAAATGATTAATAATCGCTTCCGCAATTTTATAGTCTAGTTGACACTTATATAAAAAATGAATTTGCTTCCTGTTCATCTCGAAGTCAGTAGTCTGTGATGAACACAAATTAACAGCGAATACAAAATCATTCTTACTGGCACTCCACTGTAAACTGATACTGTAAAATGTAAAACAAACACCGCTGTCTCAAAACTAAGCCTTAGAGTTGTAGAACTCAAAAAGCATAATTAATTTCTTGTGAATTCTATCTTTCTGTGTGAATTTGCAATATTTTTAGAAAGTATGGAATAGTATTGTATATTTTAGCGATTTAAGTTTGTTCACATATTTTTGGAAATTGCTTTGATGTGATTCGGTTGATTTCTCTTCTTTCTACTGACACGAAACTTACACGAAAGTATATTTTACTATAGCGCGTGAACTAAAATCGCCAAGCAGACCTTAATCGTTCCCCGTAATGGGCATCGTAAAGTCGTTAATTGCCGTTAAAAGATGTCAAGAAGTAAAGGAGACGAGAGTACCGTATAAAAAGCGAATGCTTTCAGGAGTATTTTATTTACAGCGACGTACTACTACACGCGGGACCGCAAATATGATGCACATATATAATGAAAGTTGAGTAACGTCTCTTGTCAGTCGGCTCCGTTACACCAATCACAATTACTCCGTCGGTCCCTTTGTAGTTAGTCAGATTGAGAGATAACCCGCTCCTTCATGCTCGATCCAATAATTTAACGTAATTACAAGCGTTGCATGGCGGTAGATAGCGCAGCGGGCTGCATCCACGTCGCGGCGTGGTGTAGCGTGGCGTGGCGTGGCGTCGTAACGCGAAATGTCTCTTAACCCGAAGCGCCAACGATCGGCTTTCAAATTAATTTCATCCCGGGAGGAATGAGAGAAATGTAATAAAAAGACGCTCTCCGCGACACGGTATACCGAACGATTTTTAGCCAAATTGATGGTGGAATATTTAATCCTGTTAATTAGATCCACATCGGGACCGCGCTTATACCTACGCGAATCGTACGATCTTCATCTCGGAGGAGATGAGAGTTCATTTTTTATGGTAATGACACAGGCGACTGCCGGTAATCGTTGGAACTGACAAGTTTGTATTGGGTTTTGAACTTTTTTACGAGCTATATCGTAAAAAAAATGTACGAATGTCCTATATAAGGCTTCTCGTAAAATATATTGTGGTGATTCTTGTAAAATTTAAACGCTACTCCAATTTTAAATTGATTTCGTGTTTCAGATCACGCATGTGTCTTGTTTTTATGTTCGTTCATTATCGTGTAAAACATGTTATGGATATTTCCAATGTACCTGTGGTGGGTTTCGGAGAATCCACTCTGAGTTAATTGATCATATGACCCTAGTTCGATATCAGTTGTTGATGCGAGAATATCGAAGAATCGGGCCTATGAGATTGCTATGTGTTTCAGGTTTTAGGCATCCGATTATAATTACGGGTTTCATCAAATTGAAATTACAATACGTAGGCGTGTCTACAAAGCCTGCACACGATCAATAATACTGATTGAATGTAGTTCGACAGTTTCATTTTCAATCTACTTTAGTATGTTAATGTAATACCTTAAAATCAATATCGATTCATCCTTTAATATTGACAAATATTGACAAAATTAGTGTTTGAAGCTATTTTTGCACTAACTTTCGGCGCACAGATTCGAGAAACAGATGTGACTCGATACAAGGTGATTTCAAAGCAGAACATCATGTTAGACAGAGTTTGAAAGCCTTTAGGATGAAATTGTAAAAAGAAAGGGGAAACGAGAAGACACAAACAAGTCATAAATTATGATCTGCACTGATTATGAACGAAAAACATTGTGATTTATAGCTTGTTGTCGCCTGTCCCCCGCTTCTTCTCGACCCTCTCACTCAGGGCTACAACTACGGTACTGTTTCGATATAAGGACAATCTTACAGTATTTACTCACAGAACGACGCCTGAGTTTGATTCGAAAAAGGGATTTCTCTATCCTCACCACTT
Organism: Perdita meconis; assembly: GCA_030770465.2. Taxonomy (NCBI): domain Eukaryota; kingdom Metazoa; phylum Arthropoda; class Insecta; order Hymenoptera; family Andrenidae; genus Perdita; species Perdita meconis. The sequence goes on along the minus strand of JASKOS020000003.1, from coordinate 12,954,568 downwards.
CTTCGCCGGTGTGAGTCTCCTCGTTCCGTCGTGACAATCGAACCCGACTCGAAAAAGGGCTGCGCTCGGTTCTGAAACTCAGCCATTCTTCGAGTCAACACTGTACCTACAAAAGGAGTGGGAACAGCGCTCATCTTAAACAGAGTCAGACACTTCAGCCTTAAATCGAGACAACCCTACCTTCGCCTTAGGAAACGAATAAAATCGCAAAAGTATGCAATATAAACACTCTTTAGCGTCCCATAATAAAGTAACTTCAAGTCTTCTTAACAATAACTCTAAGTAAATAAACAAACAGATAAAAGAATCAGTTCTTCATGCTCAAATATCGAACGAGTCTACTCTAAAAACCGTAGAAGCCTGAAGCCCACTCACAAAGAACATGAAAAAGTGCATAAGAGATGCTTAAACTCGGATGCAATATACTAAAAGTTTCGCCCACCGAATCGACATCCCCCGTCGCAATAGCCGAGTGGTAAACAGCTGGCCAAAGTCCAATCGGATTCGCGGGACGATAAGTTTCACAAGCACGGACCGCGAGTGTAACTCCAGATGTTGGTCTTGGAGTTTCATCGATCACGGCGCCGTCAAAGTGACGGTGTTAACGATGCCCGACTGACTGACGTTTCCTTGAAGCCCCGCTAAGAGAAAGAGCGAGTCTCTCCGTAACTGTCAACGAGTAGTGAAACTAGTCGGCGCGGCGAGGAGAAGTGAGACCGGCGAAAAAAGGGGGATACCGGAAAAGAGGACCGCGGGGATGAGGAGAAGACGCGAGAGGTGGGTGGAATCGTAAGGGTGGCTGTGTGTCGGACGAGAGGTAAAACGAGAGGGGGAGAGAGAGAGAGAAGGAGGGAGGGAAGGGGTAGAGAAAGGGTGGGAACGGGAGCAGGGGGTGAGAGGGAGAAAACGCGACGGACCGGATGATGAATTAGCCGAGGTGACCTCTCGCGCGAAATCTCTCCTGCTAGCTCTCGCGGTAGGCAGCTCCCGTGATGTCGGCCCCGAGATGATGGATCGCCCCGCGTCACGGAGCCATTCATCACCTCCATCTATCAGCCATCCCTTCACCTTGCTTTAGAAAGCGAGCATTCGACGGCTATCTACTCGCTTCGGATAGTGATTAATGTTGATCGGAGAGCTGTTATTCGACCTCACTTCCATCTCTATCTCGGTCTTTCTCTTTTTCCCTCGCCTACTCTGCCTTTCCTCCTCACTCTCTCTCTTTCTCTCTCTCTCTCTCCCTCTATCCCTCTTCGCCTCCTCTACTCGCCCTCTCCTTGAACGGTGCACGTCTACACGTCTCTAGACGTTGACTTCGTATTGACTATGCGCGTTCATCTTCCCGATCGACGGACAGCTCGTTGGAAACGGCGTAAAGGATGACCTCTGAGCCGGTTCGGCTAAAATACCGATCTCCCGTGTTTGCCTTCGATTTTCCGTGCGCGCCCAGCAATCTAATGCCGAGACGTTGATATATCTCTACAGTTTCGTGGACCTTCCCGTTTTTCCGCGCGTTCTTCTGTCAGTGTTCTATATCTGGCGCATTGAAAATTGCTTGGTCGCAACTTGCCGCATTTCGTGCGCGATACACTGCTTTTCATTTCCAGAAACGCGTACAATTTCTCATGCATGTTCCTATATTACTCTGATGTCCCTCAACGAAAAAAAATAAAAAAGTGGTGAATGTTTAGACAATTTTGGATAATACAACATTGACTACTGTCATCCACGCGATCACTTCAGGGTTAACCAGAAATTAGCCTAACATATTTGTTGATGTATAATGTATAAGTTGTTTATTCACCTGACATATAATAATATCATGAAAATTACTTTACCCTAAAGTACTAAAGTTCCATGTGAAATGCGAATCGTAGAATGCCGATTCTCCCTTTTCCACTTCGGAACATGTTTATATTCTTTCCAAGGATCCACCTGAAACAGAAGCGGCAATATTTTAGCGTAAACGCGAAATTTCCGAATACTCGTGGACGATAGCGCACTTCCGCGTCCACGTCGCGCGACAGAAGCACGTAGCGGCGTCGATACGCGATTGCTGGGAATCCCATAAGGAAGATACCAAAGGAATCTCTATGAAATTTTACATACGGATATAACTAATTGTAGGGTCAGAGCCGATGTCAAGAATTTACATAATACGACAGCGGCATAGCGATCAGCCGAGCCGAAGGTAGGGACGAGGTAGCCGTTGCCACTGAAACGGCTGATATGTTGCACAAGTCGTATATCGTAGCCTTCTTAATGGAATAGCATTAACCTTTTTCTACGCGGCTCCTTCAACGATGAACTTAAACTCCGCGCGCGGCTCTTCTCCACGCGAATAAACCACCGACGGAATGAGTAATGGTAGTTGACACTTTCGAATTTTCAGTTTTATCTCGCCCTGATCGATATGCGCGCTGCATCAATGCACCGGGCGGGATTTATGCGCTCGTACAGTTCTCATTTCGATAGAAAAATACATTCGTTTACAGTCTTTGATGGGGGTCGAGTGCGTATGACATAACTTGCGTATCCAGTTACAAATCTCTTGACAATATAAAAGCAAACCCGTTAACCGTATTAATTGACGCATCAAACGGAGTATCTTTACAAAGTTTGCGACTGACACAAAAGTGTGCAATGACGTTATTGAGAATACTATCGATATCATTCTTTTTTTATCCATATTCTCATTAGATTTTATTCGTAAAATACGTTTTAGTGATTAATTGCTTTCCAGATCGGTGTCAAGGAGACTATGATTGCAGGGAGAATAGATTTAGTTGGTGACAAAGTTTGAAATTAGACCCCGGGTCAACTCAATTGATTTTAGACCACCATTTTCTTTCACTTTTTTTCGGAGAGGAATGACCATACAAAGGTACACATGTGAAATATTAGGAATGTAGAAGTCATGATAATGGAGAACACCGTCGTAAAAATTTTGCGACGAGAAAACCATAAGAGGAAAATGTAACCTTGAACGGCCAGTCAAGTTGAACGTAAGTATAGCGGGACAGGAATATTTCCCACTGGAGAATCCCTAGAGAAACCCTTATTTTACCAAATAATAAAACAGGATGAAGTTTCAGAAGTGAAACGTGGTACCGTTCTTTCTTATTTTTGGGGAACAGAATGTAGTATGTCTATGAAATTCAATCTCGCAACTGTAACATGTTTGTCACATTTCTGTTATGGCAGTCACGCTGGAAAATTTCCTCGATGGGTTTTATGATTCATGCAACGATTCGATAATAATCCAATCCTGAACATAAATAGGATAATACTCATATAGCATAAAAATGCATTTCTCGTTAGATCCTCATTAGCGTAATGTGGCGTCATTAATAAACTGTTAAGCTTCATACTGAGATACGGCAATTGTTTTCGAATGAAAAATGACTTTGTTCACGGCATTTGTAATAGGAATGTCTAAGCTAGCGAGTATGTATTAACACATTTTAGAGCAGAGGAGTACCTTATCGCTCGGTCTTTTCTTGAAAGAAAATGTCTATCAAACAAGAATTAATATGCTTGATGATATAATTTAATGAAACTAAAATCAAGACGAACTTTGTACAGTAATAAATTCTATTTTTTCCTGGTATTTTTTTATGGATAGGAACGATCAACACTTTGAAGTGGTGTAATTATAGCTAGTGATTACATTAATCGTCAACATATTCTTATCTTGTATTATACTAAGAGCAAGACCGTTATCGTTTCTTTTGTATTTTTCTTGTAACCTTTTAATAATACTTCAAACGACCTGCTTATGTAATATTTTTCTGTTTTTGTTGTTTATAGAATATACTGACAATGTTTATACACGAAGTTAATACTATCTCGGTTCAGGTTATGCACCAAAATAGTATGACAAGCGGGTATAATACAAACTAAAAATATAAATATTTTGTTAATCAAAGCAAACTATCGAAATAAACATAAAGAGTATTACGTTTCTGTAAATCGTTAAATGACAATTAAAAGAAACGATATAAATATTGACTAAAAAATTGCATACATAGAAGTTAAAATGAAAAATGTTCCCAGCCACAAGAAAAAAAATTTTTTGAGGTAATTATTACTGTGATATTTCTTCGTCAGTAAGACAGGCATCATCTATTCGACTCTACGTGATCGATGGAAATAATGTAGTAGCTGTCTAACCTTTGCTTTGAAATAAGTGTTAAGAAGAATGGTCGGATGCATGCTGCGAAAATCCATCACATAATAATATTTATGACGGACAAAATTGATCGAAAAACGTAACGGGGCCACGAACATTTTGCGTTAACCACGTGATTACAATCAGACAATTGAATCATGTGTCTGAGTCAAATAAATTGTACCATTCTTGCAGTAACAACAAATATTTTCTTCCGTTAAAGCATAAACTCTTTACCATTTTCAACTTGTGACAAATAAAGTGTAAAGAAAAAAAAACACTTTATTTGTCAATAATATGAGACGTCTCTTCTTTTTGTGCTTATGACTTTTATTATTCAAAAAATTTCAAAAATTCACATATTCCGTATATTTTTTAATTTAAAACCAATTTCAGTTAATTGAACAAAATTAATTTGATAATTCTGAATGTTTACATCTTTGTATATTATCAAAAAATGATATCAGATTTCATCGAACGTTATAATAATAATGTACTTATTAGGCTTTGGCAGAGTAAAATAAATGATAATTTGTGTGAAAAGGTCGTTAACTCCGCCCCTTGTCGACGGTCCCGAAAAAAATTCAATTTCACACGCGAGATGCGCAAATATCGTAAAACGTTCAGCGAGGTTTGACCTATCGATTTCGTCTTCCACAATTTCTGCCGAGGGGGATCGGCCGTAACTTATAGATGAATTGTAGTTGCTCTTTGCTGTCGCGCATTCAACGATGATGTATGACTCGGCGGGAGATGGTAGGTAGAAAACATCAACGATGTACGGCCTGTTAATAACAGCAAGAATGAACGAACGGCTGCGCAACGCGGTACACAGATGCCGCTGGCGGCTAGACCCCCTTTGTGTTTTATTACAAACGATACGTCAGCCACGATGTATGGGCTGCTTTTATCTGCGGCCTGTTATTGATGTGCTAAATTGTCTGCTCTGACTCGTAAGACTGGCCAGGGATGGCTGATAGACGTCGTTCGCCGACGTGTACTCAGCGACAAAAAGACCGAATCGACGAACAGGACGGGTTTTCTTCCGCCGAAATTATGCTAAAAATTTCTCCTGTCATCGAACGCCGGAGAAGTCGACTTTCGACGGCGAGTTTCTTGTCAGTCAAACCGTGAACGTTTCCTCCGCGTACAGCCGGGAACGATAACGATACAAGAATGAGGGAATCTCGAGTACCGGAAATGACGGATAATAAACCGCTCGTCACTTTTACTTGCGCTTCGTTATTCGCGCTCGTGTTTTTCTCGACGATCAAGATAAGTTCGAACGGGATCACAAAAAAAAAGCGAGGAAAGAGACAGAAGCATTAATTGAGATATGTATAACGACGATAAGTGTCAACTTCAAACGCGACATTCTGTGTTTCATGTACGTATACAGTAGAATAGATTCGCACTCCAATGCTTGGAGAAAGTTACAACTTCCGTCTTACCGCTAACGTAAAATTGTAATATTTTATTTTATCCGAAAGAAATTTTCAATACTAACCAATCCACAATTTTCGCGTATATAGATTCGTCGAATACAAAAATGGATGTCAATGCTATTAAACTGATAGTAGCGTAACACGACAATGGCGGATCTAAGTTCTGACAACCCAGCAGGTATAATTTCCATAGTCAACGTTCGTGGTACTTTTCTTATCTGGCGAGGATAAGTTACTTCCTACATCGGATTCGGTATAACAAATGGTCTGCCACGTTCCGAACAGCGGGACACGACGTCTGATAGGCAACACACCAAGTGACACGTCGACTGGCTGGCAAAGCGATCTATACTGCGAGGACATGACGTTCGCGTGAAAGACGATCGGCAATGGCCATATCAGAAATATCTCAAAATAGATTTATGTTTTCCTGCGCGATATTACCATTGGATATTTTACACTGTTGCGCTAACGTCGATACATCTCGTTTCAAAATTAGGAAGCGAAACATGCTACAACTGCTTGAAATAATTTACGCAGAGAATTAATGATCAACGCTTAGAGGGCAATACGTTGCCGACGTACGTATTGCTATTTAGTATTGTAAGATAAGCGGCAAAGAAATACATATAAGAATGTTGTATGATTCTGAAGGCCAAACACATGGACTTGTCTCCTCTAATCTAAAATATGGTAGAACGATGTTTGTTATTAAAACGATCGTTCAAAAATATTCGTATCGTTGCAAAGAATTTTCCAATTAGACTGTTAATCGTGTTTGTCGCTCACTTCACTATCAGTATGTTACTAATAAAGAATAATTTGACATATATTTTGAAGTCAATTTAGTAAACATAACGCTCTTGAAGAATTGAGCATTTAAATCAAAGCAAGATATTAAACAGGATGATAACGTCAATAAAATAGTGTCAGCGAGCATTGCATATCAAACATAAAATTATTTCAAATAAATCATATCAATTCTCAGACATGATAAATCATGGCTTCGTTCTTTTTATTTAAAACTTGAAAATCCCAGATTTTCAGTAATCCTGAATTCACTTAATATACATACAACATCCAATTCTATCCATTAGCCGGATAAACGAAACGTTCATGCCGGTAACGCGACCATTACGGTAATAATACCGCAGAAACCATACGTCCCCCCCTAAATTCAATCACGGAGTCATAAGTCACGCGATTGGACATGTCTACGCGTAAATACTCTAGTTAGGACGGACGAGTCGCTAATTGAGATTCAGCGATGCGCATAATGGCAGTGAAATAACATGAATTCCAATCCGTAGAACGAGGCGAGAAGGCGAAATACGAGGAGACTATTCATCCCGACGGTTAAAATCACCAAATATTTCACTTTGCTGAGCCAGCTGAGCCTGCCACCGGCTGTCATGGCACCCCAGCGATGGAAACGACGTTCGCCGAGGGTAAAGCACAGGTCTAAAAACCTTCCAACCACCCACTCCCTTCCTCCACTCTTTGCGTTTTCCTCTCGTCCTCCCCTGCCGACGCCACCGTCGCTCCCTCGTCGCCCCTCAACCCCTATCCCGACACTAGACTGCAGATTTATGCGCCCCGCCTTGCAGCGCTGATATCCGAGAACTCGCGACCTGCTCCGTCCGTAATGAAAGAAATAAATTTACTCTCCTCGGTGCCCCAGGGATTGAAACTCACCGTTGATGCGCGCAGTGCGCACACGAGCAGCACCGAGCACTCTGGCGGCGCAAATCAGAACCAAGCCAACTCGTCCTGCTCGTCCCGGCTCTCCATTGTTTCTTCGCTTCGCGTTCCAACGATCCTAACCGTCTTTGCGGCTTTCTACTTTTCCTCGTTATTACGTACAAAGTGCACGGGCGATGTGGATTGGCTCGATTACGCCGATTAAAAAAGAATGCGTCGACATTTGTCGCTGAAAGAAACGAATGAACTTCCTCGAAGACAGGTATCCCCTCTTCTATTTCTTATTTCTTTTCTTTTAAATACGTCAGAATATCGTAAACAAGAATAACAACAATACATAGAATCTTTCTTTAACAAATAGCACGACACCGTGTTGAAGTAATCGAATTAGGTATTTAAATACGTAGCTGATAGTGTTTGTTATTCTGCGTATTAGCATACAAGAGTTAGGTTAACTAAGGTTACACGATAGAAATGAGTCATCTGTAACAAGAGTCTATGTTATGCGTGAATACTAAAAAAAACTATTGAACCATTAATAGACCACAGATATCGACAAAATTAACAGTTCTATAAAACTTATCCTCCATACTGAAAAAGGTTAAGTGTTCTGAACGTATTGGAAATCGTTTTTACTCTAATGCATTATCAATCTTATCGAACCTATGTGAAGCGTGAAACGAATTAAATACGGTATGTCCATAGCACTTAAGAATTTGACGTCAGATCAAACTAAAAATGAATCACGAAAGGTTAAAGACGATTTTACGTTTAACTCTCAGCTCTGATTTAATTTCAGTTATTACTATTGATAGTGTCATAAGCTTTCTGGTTTTAAATTTGATTTCTAACAGAACTCTGTAACGTAACTTAACAGAATTAACAACCAATTACGCGAAACGATATATCTATATATTTGGTAGCGCGTCTATAAACGAAAACGTTATTTCAAAATAAATGGAACTTAATAGACATTCATTATACATAATATTTGGGAGAAAGAAATCAAAAACTGCTAATTTCGAGGATAATTTACTTAGACTGAATGATTTTACAAAAATGATTAGACAAAACGAAACCACGAAAATAAGGAGATTTTATAAAGATAAGCAAATTTGGAATAAACGAAAAGGACATAAATGTATTAGTAAAAATACAAATTTAATGATTCCACAAACATTATTTTTATTAAAGCGGTATGGAAACTCAACGATATTTACAAGAGGTATTTACAGTGCAAATAATGCATATTTACTTTACAAGGTGGACAACAAATTCAAAAGATAATCATACTTTAAGATCCGCGAAATAATCTCTACTTCCGTTTCCAGCCATCTTTACATCGTTTTTTTCTCTTATATAAATGACGCGAATAAGTTAAATGTTACATTTTGCCATAAAGACAGCTTGAATATACCGTTGTTAATAGTATCTCTTATTTCTTCGAAAAAATAGCGTAATATCACAGTTATATCGTGGACACAGAACATGCACGACCGTCCAACGGTTCGAGGATATCGAACGCGTCGCCATACGACAGTGGTCGCGGTTACAATTTTACCGAACACGCAATTCTCTTTTCAGACAATTAATCGCATCACTTCGAAACACAAAGGTGGCAACAAGAGAGCACAGAATACGTTCAATGCAATTCCTTAAAGGCTTTCGGCCATCTTACACAAAAAAAAACAATCGCATAATTTCGAAAACTCGCAGATTCCCCATCCGCGGCGTACACGTTCCTCTCCTAATTATCAAACGTCGAAAGATACGTTAATAATAGGATTTCGCGATGAAACAAACTGTCGATAATATTTTTTATAAACTGTAATCATGATTCTGAATTTATACACACATATGTATATATATATATTTTCATATATATTTATATATAGATTCTTTTAAATAAATTCATATTATACACATTCAATTATTTACACAACAGTCTGCGTTAAAACGTTCCATTCTCGACGGCCTTCTATATTTTACACTATGACAGACTGTACACTCAGACAAACTTCAGCACCGGATGATCAGAGGTTTACGGATGAACGGCAGCACCGATTCGTTGACCGTAAATCGCGTACGGTGAATAATAAGGTCCCAACGCGTTAAACGCGCTGTAAGGTGACGCGGCTAACGACGCAGGAAGAGGTCCCGTCGGTGGTTTCCCATAAGGGTGATATCTAGCACTCAGAGGACTGAGAGAAGGCGTCGGGTAAGATCCACCGCTGGCGCGATGAAGAGCTGCCGACGGCGAGAGCAGGGGATGCGGATGTGGATTGCTCAGCAGAGCAGCGGACGACGCGTGCTCGCCATTGGTTAAACTGGTGTGGCTGCGAAGATGCTGAAGGAGCTCTTCGGACGTTGCGAATCGTTTTCCGCAGTAGGAATCGCTGCCGATCCAGCTACAAACGTACGGTCTACCACCTGCCAACGTGGACGGGTACGACAGAGACGGAGGTGCCATCGGACCTAACGACGATAACGCCATTGCCAGTCCGTACTTCTGGTGGTCGCACTGCGTGCATCCACTGGGGCAGGTCCCGGTACCCATCATTAATTGCGCGCTGTGCATGCTGTATTGGCATCCAGTACAGTATGGGTCCTTGCACACCGGCACGAGAGCTTCGCCGCCTGCCGGAGTTTTGACGCGGGCGTAACTCAGGTACGGATTCCCGCCCGTCGGGGTGGTCGACGGATAGCCTAGAAGAGCTGCGGCAGCAGCATGGTGATGAGAGAACGGCGACGCGCCGGCAAAAGGTGGTCTGAACGCTGGATTCTCTGCTAGACCGGGTGGACAGCACAGAGGGTTGCTGGAAAACCCGGGAAGACCAGTCTTGTAAGCGCCCAAATTCGAATCCTTTGCGTGGCCGCCCGAAAGAATCTCCATTCCCGACCTAATTATCGGGCTGGTACCGTTACTGTTCCGTGGTGAGCCGTCGGTCTTCTCCCGATCCGCCGGCGTCTTCCTATCCGCCGTCGGAGTGCTGGTCGCTGTTGCCGTCGCCGTCGCTTGGCTTGCGGGCGACGCGGACTTCCGACCGATGGGCGTACGATTTCCCGACGACTTTTTCTCGCCGTGGCTCTCACTCACACTCACATTATCCTGACCACTGACACTGTGAACACTGGCTTTGGACGTCGGTCTACCCTCATCAGTAGACTTCTTTGAAACGACGTTGGTCTCGTACGGCTTGAAGGCCAACGATTTCCCGTCCGACGGGCTGCTGCGCGTACTCCGTTCCAACTTCGCGGCTGGAGGCGATTTTGCGTTTGTACCGGCACTCATGCTCTTTGGCGTCTTATCCAGTGGAGATATTAAGGGCTTCGTCGGGGAATCCGCTCCAATTTGGCTGCATGTCTGTGCCAATAGGGCCAACGGACTTTTCTTCGCATCCAACTGTAAAATATAATTCAAAAATACATTATATAATGATAGATAAATTATCATTTGTGCTGTCTACGGGGTGAGAATATGCGAAATAGAATGAATTAAGTATGAAAGAGAAAGTACGAGACTAGAAGCGCATGTGCTCCGACCCGTCGGATAGCGAGTGCCGTCGGATGCAACGAAGGGGCACCAAGAACGCATTCTTACGAGAATTAAGAGTGAATCCTGATAAATTTTCGTTGGATTGTAATGCGACTGATATTCCAGCGCTGTTATCCCGTGAAAACGGCAAATTAGTGTTATATTTTGTCCAAACTCTTATACGACACTCGTAACTCCAATCCATCAAAATCCACGGAATTTGGACAATCAAGAGATATTTTTTCTGACAGATACTAACCGTAGTTGGAAGCGGAGAAAGATAATCCGGTTGTAGATACTGATTGTGTCCAGTAGTCAGCATACCGCCTTCCTCGAGGACAACCATTTGTTTTTACACTTATTGAGCGAATCACTGCACCAAAACCACTGGTACACTGCCACAGATCACGAAAAAAAAAAAATGAAACCGTTTCGTAGATGTAGTCGAACGTCACTGCACGGTGTGCCTCGGTATACGTGGTGGCCCGATCGATTCTTAGCGTTGCGCGAAACGATTAAACGTAAACGACGTACACCGACTGAAATCCAGGAAAATAGTGGTAGCTCTCGACGGAGCTGTTCACTGCACGGAGTGGAATGCGACCGCAACGCCGCCTGGCGACACGGCACGCTCTCTTCCCCTCCTTCTTCGGCGAACCGAGGTGTATAACCTGTCCTCTCCTGTCACCCCCACCGAGTCTCCGGACGGAGGATTATGGTGGGAGAATTGCGGTGGGTTTGGCCCGGTGTGGGGTGTGGGAAGGCATTCTAATTCAACACGCCACCCATGATGTTGGCCCGACGATGACAGCTCCCATCCCGGCTTTGATATTTCACCGCTTTTACAGCCGTCCATCCCCCTCCCCCCTCACTCCCTCCCGCTTCCCTTTACCTCTTCCGTCCCCTTGCCGTCCACACCCCTTCCCGTTTGCCTACTATAGCTACCTCGACACGGAACCGTCCCTGCCACTACGGCAACCCGATATTTTATACCGTGAAACCTGTCTGTCTCTCCGACCGGCCCCGCTTAATAAGCAGCTTTCAAAATAGAAATGTAATGGGCCGGCGGGGAAGGGAATGTCGGGTGATTGATTGCTCGCTCAGCGACTTACCGACTTGCCACAGCCCACGGGGTAACGAATGACAGCCACTTAAACGCTATTTGCCTACGGTTTTGTAAAAGCGTTTTAATTATCACCCGACCGCGCCTCGATTTTGTCGCGCATCGAGTCGACGGATACTGAACATTCCTGCTACCAATCTCCTTCGACTTCCTTGACGATACAAAGGGGAACACGGTGCTTTCAGGAAATTAATCTCCTTTTACAACTTTGTGTTTTGATAATACTATCCCTTTACGTTATTAGATATAGTCAATTGCATATTGAGATATTCATTGAAGGCTTTAGATTTTTTTGTACATCAGTTGGTACTTCTACGGTTATTAACCGCAATACCTGAATGTTTACTTCTGAAGGTACGTTAATAGCAAAGAAATAACACTACATTGGAGTTGATATTGCATTGAAAATAAATGAAGTCTATTTTATAACGCTATATTTAATAAGAACGCCAAATAAAATATAGATGTTTTAACTAGTTGTTAATAACATAACCTACGAACCCCACGTGTTTATTCCAGATCTGCGATCGGTTGAATCGGCATGGCATTTACGTTCACAGTGTATATACAGTACATTTCGGTCGAGCATACATTCATTAAAGCATTTAATTATAGAATTGTTGCTAATTGATTCGCAAAACGATGAAATTTAGAGCAACAGCATAAATATAACATTCTTAAAACGTGTCTCAGAGTTCAGATAGCAAGACGAGAAACCTGTTTTGCAGAGTTAATAATATAAAAAAGGACAGTACAGTAACAAATAGTGTTGTTAATGATATTAAAAAGATGGAATTTCTGATTTTAATGGAAGTACGAAAGAAGCAATTCCAATAAACAACTGTCATAAAAATTGTACGAACGAAACGTCGATGCGCGTTTAATTCAACGATACATTTTCCCCACCTCGGTAAACTGTTATAGCATTTTTACAAATCATTTGACGGGTTTATTGCGTTTAATGTTATTGCCATCGTCACTTTTTGATAACGGTGTGCGCCGTAAATGGTCAGTGAAGGTGCAAAGTGATTGAAGTTTTACCTGCTGAAGTTTATCGTAATAACAAAAACTGCATTATTTGTAGGAAAATTTCTTTTTCCTCGGTTATTAGAAACCACTCTCCTGATGTCACGGTTGAAGGTATGTACGCAAGGTCTCGGGTACATTTATACGTTTGAGATATCTGTACGTTAAAAGCATGATTGCTGCCGGCGGAGTAACGGACATTAAAAAGCTTGGATATTAGCCACGTTGAAACTTAAACGCTCCTATGCGATTAGGAGATTATGGCAATTTCACTTAGTAAGTCTAAAGTAAGATAAAGCGATCGATGAAGTAGCCGTGTTACAGGGTAATTACAACTAATTATGACAATATCCATATCCGTGAGTACGTAGACCGCATACCGGTGGTAAGCAATAGTTAGTTTGGGAAACATATTGCGTTGGAATGTAACCGAGCATTAAGGCCGTGTTCAGACCTAATGAACGATTATGAATGAACGTCAACGAATAATTGTAGACAGTATTGGAAACGGGATTTAGCATCAACGAATAGTACAACGCCATCTACTATATGTCAATACATTAAGGACGGTCACGTTTGCTCATTTTCGTATTCATTTGGTTTTGGCTTAAATTTGTGTTCACTTTTACTTAACGTATTAAAACCGAATATGTCTTGAGAAACTTATTATTATTACACAAAAAAAAAAAAAAATGAAACAAATTCGAATAACATTTGAGACCCACCGAGAAGAAAGTGAACGTCAAAATATTAACATAAAGCAGAGACGATTGAACTTCCTTTCATGCGATTTCTATTCACAATTGAAGCTGGAAATAAATTAATATTAAATCTTTCCATCGTGTAACATTTCCCAGAAGAAATAAAAGTCTGTCTGAGTTCTGCGTCTATGGAATGTGTTTTTCTCTTTTTCTGGCTCCCTTTTTCGTCCCTTTCGCCCCACCAGTGTTTCTCTGAAGTTATGGCGCCGTTAATACCTCAATGGCAAGTCTTTGACGTTTTGACGTTGACGGATGAGTTTACGGCTAATATAGTTCTCTTTCATCTTCACCGCTCCTTCAGTCGGCGTTTCGAAGATTTCAAGATGACAACTACCAGGCGGGTAACGATTTAGCTTTGATGTATTATTGACGGCTGCGCCGCGCCGGGTATAAACAACGTTCATCAAGTAAAATCAAAAACGATTATATTGCTTCAACTGGCACCAAACTATATCATATTCTTGACAAAACAAATATGTAAACGTAAACACATATGTAGACAAAAACGTATATATAATCATGTTTATACATTTCTATCTGCAATATGTGCACATTATTATATCATATTATATTCATGAATCTTAATTTCTGGATTAAATTTATTTTAATCTATCATAGAATATATGTATTTTTACATATCTCCTTTTACATTTTGTTTAAATCATATTTTTCATTCATGTACTTAAAGTTTTAAAAGTCATACTGCATTAGAAAATTCTGTTGATTTACAATTCAGATTTCGCATGTAGACTTACTTTAGCTACGGTAAAGCAATATTAATTTCTATTTTCGGATTGTGGTTCTATTTGGATCCAGTTTCACTAAATTTAGTCTTAAAGCGCGTTCAGGCTAACCATTAACGACTCTCTTGTTAAACCCTGAAAGAAATACTTACGTTGTCGCATTCGATTTGTCGACTATTTTTAGAACAGTATACTTTAAGAATTAATAGGAGAAATAGGTACTGTTAACCATCGTATTTGCAAAATATCAGGTTAGAGCAGTATTGTTGAAATATAAATTAAAAAATGAAAGGTTTCTTAAATCTTTATCGTAATAGTGAAGTAGATATTTTTTTATATTTCTTATCTATATTATAATGCGTAAGAAAATCAAAAGGTGCTAAATTTATTGCTTTTATCGCGTTCTAAAGACAAACACTGTGCTAATAGGTACGTATAGTTTAGAAAGTATATTTATATGGGATTTACAATCGATGTATTATCCGTAGAATTTGTTAAGAATGGGCAGTATAATGAACAAGGTACTAGGGGCTCTCCCTCGGTAAACAGCGGACGGCACATCGAATGCTGTACGATTTGATGTGACAGGGTAATAATGTTTCGAGCCTTTGTCAACCCGGATTAGGACACTGGTTACACACCTCAACGAGACTCGAAGAATCGGAAAGGGCAGGGCACTTCAACAGTTTCACAAATTGCGTTATAAAAAGTATGAAGAGTACTCATAAATTACAAGGAATAAATATATTCATAGATAAGATACCTTATTTTTTGTTATTTCTCATAAAAATATTTGAATCAAATTCTTCACGTATCTTTCTCTTAGGGACACTTCTGTTAATTTTTTTCAATTTCGTAATCTGTGTGGAATAATTTTTTTTAATATTCGTAGTATCTGTTACCCAATTTCAAAGTCCAAAAGAAGAAAAAATACGAAACACGTAATTTATAATTTCTGCAGCAATCCGATCAAGCGTTAATCCGCAATAACTTTTCAACCCATCATCGCCATTTTGAGTCTGGGATAATCACTCTTCATGACGTATTGTGACCGTACGAACTCGTTTCAGGGACACAATGGATACTAGAACGCCGAACAAAAGTGTAAAAATGCTGACAAGCGGATAATAAAAGAGGCAGTCAGTCACTTTGAGAGATGGTGTGGAACAAAAGGGGATGAGTGAAGGTGAAGAGGGAAGCCCGGGGAAAGTTGCTCGGTGAGCCGTGAAAGGGAAAAAGATAGATGAACGTAAATGCAGTTGGTGTGCGCAGGCAGAGAAACAGAATTTTGCGGCCAGTAATAAATCATAGCAATCTTCTTTCGGTTCCCGCCGTCTCGCCCCCTTGTTTCTTTTATACCGAACGTCGAACCGTGGAGTGACAAGACGGCGCTACGTGATTATTTACATATCGTTGCCCTTCAATGCTCTCCATTTTGTATCAACTTCCGTGCAAAACGTGCTTCGGAGTTCCTATCCCAATTCATGATTATAACATTCTACGATCAGGTATTTTGAATTATACTTGTACGCAAAAAATAAAGGCAATCTGTATGTCTTCCTGCTTTTCGAAAAACACTGTTGTTGCGTCAATAACTAAATATGTATAAGAATAATAGTGTTCTTGTTCTTTTTCAATATACAGGTGGAGTTAAAACATCAGCCACTCATTATTTTCATAATAATTTTCGATGATAAAGGATATAATATATGTATATCACTACGTAAAATCAGCTTCAAATAAATTTATTTGATACTTCTTGAATATTGGTCCAGAGTCCAAATCCCTATAGCATTTGAGGTAGCAAATCTCACTGGAAGAAGTGAATTTCGATATTTCCTTGATAGCTTCAGTATACAAGACGTGATTGGATCAAATTTTCGTTTACCATTTTTGCAACATTTCCTTCCATCGATATTTCCTACAATATTTCGTGCGTTCATTTATGACTTCCGTATACAGGCTATGGTACAGTAATACAGATGAACTTTCAAAGATTTTTTCATAAGTGTACGCGCATTGTACAACTCAATTTGTTACTAAATTTACATTGCAAAAACTTTCCTGCCGCCTTCCAGCTATAAACAGTTACAATAAATTAGCTCTTTTCATTTACAAAAATATTGTATTTCACGATGCGTAATCGACGACACCAATGAATGTTCGAAAGACGCTGCCGTATCGTCCGTAATTGTATTTTTATTGCATTTTTGTTGGTGCGGTGCGATCGATCTAAAAGGTCGCAACGTCGAACTTCCGACGCGACGACGCGACGATCGATACGTTGACCAGAAAAAAAAAAAAGGCCGCAAAGAAAATATGTGTGACAATAATAATAACAGGGTCGGGCGGTGAGAAGGGATGGAGACGTAGACAGAAATACGAAGCTGGTGCAGCGCAGACACTCGGCAAGGGCCTCGTTGCCTCATGTTTAAATCAGCGATAACGAGAAGCCTCGGTGACATATGTCACTGTCGCTGTCAGCCGGCTACACAATCAATATAGTCACCCACCCGTCTGTTCGTTCGTTCAGTTCGTCCGTTTGTCCGTCTGTCCGTCTGCTGGCTCGGCTCTCAGCCTGCCTCTGCCTGCCTGCCTGCCCTGCCTGCCTTGCCTGCTTTTCAACCTTCACATGCATAGACCGTATTCCATCCGATAATGTATTCGGTACGTGACTTCGTATTCGACAAATACAAGAGCGTCCACGGTCCGGCGCGGTCGCGACCCGGACCAACCGCCATTGCCAACTATCTTCGCTACCGACCGAAAGATCTTTGTTTTTATGGAAAACGAATCGCGTAATAGGATGCTTTTCCCTTCTTCGACTACCACTTTCTCTCCTTCCACTTCGCTGCCTGTCGAACAGATTGCCGTTCGAGGTAAAAATCAGTTTCCGAACGGACCAATTTTTTTTTTATCTGTGTACCATTTTTTAAAGAATACATGGTGTTACCGTTCCGTTTAAGAGAACTTAAGTGAATATATTCATTATTAAATAATTTTGTTGTATCAGTTTTTACTATCGGAATTTGTTATCGATTGCATATTTACTTTTTTTTCTGTCTAATTAATTAATTATAATTATTATATTGTATCATTATCTAAGATTACAGAAATCAGTATATTTGAATCCGATGGCATCTCATAAAACTCTGATAAACATTTTACAAATTATTTATTATATTATTCTATTAAAACCATTCGTTAGTTTTAAAGGTAGGGTAACGAACACAGTTGTTGACCTCCATATACAATGATTGATTGTTTCAAGAAAAGTAAAAAATATAATGTAATCCTTTTCTTGCATAATAAAATAATGTTTATTTCAATGATCCAAATATTCTTGTTTCAATGGTACTATATTTTCTACTTTTTTTGGAACGGTTAATCACTGTATAGAAAGGTCAATATCTGTATGCGTTACTCTACTGCAGTATCGAATTCGACCCCGTAAAAATCTAAACGAATGTACAAGCAGTCTTGATTTTTGTCCATTGATGGACACACTGTGCGTCATTTCGATTCCACTTCGTCATACGATTCTTGTAAATCGTTGAATGCGATTTTCCTTTTATTTCATACCCATTCACGGTTTACTGATCCACTATTGTTCCCGATTGAATTTATGGATTATTTAACCTCGGGATTTATCGATGAATTAACACACTTTCAACCCTTCGCTTCGGTAGATTGCATACGTAATACTTTGACCTGACAATGAGGATTTCCCATTTCTAGCATACGAGTATAATTAGCTTGGAAGATTGCCTCGAGCGATTTATTAAAATCACTTGATACCATATCTGCGTAAGCATTTTGTATTTTATTAATTTGCGTTTATAATAGATACGTGTAGAAGTAATTTTCGAGTGGCTTGAATTCGCAATTTTTCAAGTGTTTTGTACATCAATCATATATTGTTCCGTGGACTTTTTAATTCCTCAAGATTATCATAATTAACAGTATAGATAACAATTACCAATCGTTGCATAACTGTAGATGTTACGATAGATTATGTGAATTTAATGTAGATTCCACTTTCATACGTAGCAGATTTTTTGTGGATGAGAGAGCTATGGAATTATTTAAACATGATTCAAATACATAGATGAAAATAGATAATTCAAACAAAAAAGATACCGTTTTGAATTTCTGATTTACAATTATAGTTAGGATTAATGCAGTACATCGTAAGCAGCCGTTCTTAATGAATACGATACTTGATTGACTCGAATAACAACTTAATTGAGAAGGCAGACAAGGTGACAGTTTGCTATTCGCTTCAGGGTTCTGCTATTCTGCACGCATGTATGACGGAAAGACTTTATCACTTCAATCAATAATGACGTCTTATCGATTAAGTGACTCGTTAAAAATGTACATACTGACTTCAATGATAAAAAAAAATTAGAATGATTAACCAGAAGAGGTAATCGATAACAAGCTATCGCGACAGAAATAAGAGATCGTTTGTTCTAGGAACGTCTGCTGACTACAAAATTAACGCTTTGTGCAACGCAACGAAAACATATTCATCTGCCCGTGAGAGAACTTCTAATTGCTTTGTTTGCGTCGAATAATTAATGAAATAACTTTAACTATTAACGAATACATGTTCTAATTAATTATCAAGACGTTCCGTGCATTTATACGGATAATTACTGGATCATTTAGCGGTGATTTTTAGTATACCATAAATCTCTGCAACTCTTAATTACCTAGAGCACAAACGTCTGTTTATGCGCTTATAAATATGAATGAACGGAGGCGAAACACAAAGTATGGAGATATAAATCATATTCAGAATGTTCAAAGGCCGAACGCTTATGTAAATTGCATTAATTTGTGTGATAATAGTTAGGCCAGTACCTATACATAACGGTAGCTATCTGGTAAATTGCATGGAAAGTGTATGCAACCGCATCCTCGCAATCCTTTCACAATAATATACTTTATTTTTATTACAATTATTTTGCTAGAAAAACGTTGCTATTAATAACTACTGTGTTATACAGGGTGGGGCAATTACTATTAGCACCTCAGATATCTCGGAAACTATAAGTTTCACATAAATATTTGCTGAAATAAAATTGCACAGTACGAAGGGGGCCATCCGGTGGCGATAATAGTTTTTTTGCAGGTGGAGGTACTTCGGACATTTGAAGGTCACCTCCATTTTTTTAAATGGATCGGTGTATTTTTGCTTCCGTATCATGATAGAGGATCTTAAAACGAGTTCAACGACCTATTACATAAGGTCATTGAAGGTCATAGAAAGTAGAGAAAGGCGATTCATTTACTACCAAAACCGTAAGTATTATCGCCACCGGATGGTCCCCTTCTTACTGTGCAATTTTATTTCAGCAAATATTTCTGTGAAACTTATAGTTTCCGAGATATCTGAGGTGCTAAGAGTTATTGCCCCACTCTGTATAAAAGTAATGAAAACTTATAACGAATAAAACAGAAAGAATTAAAAACCAGGAGTTTATTGAATGAAATGTTGGATGCTGTAAGTATCTAAAAATCTATGAAACCGTAAATTTAATATTATCATGGAATAATAGCAAATTGTCTTCTTGGTTTAAATACACAAAAACAATCTAATTATTTTACCACTGAATCCAAATATTTTAGTGCTTCTCAAAGCCTTTAACTTTATTTTGCGTTGTTAACGACTTTTGACTTTTGTATAGCTTTAATCTATGGAGTTTTAGTATCTTTAATTGATTACTAGAATTAACGTAAGTTCAATAAGTTGTGGTCAGTCAGAGCCAAAAGTTTGGCTGCTTTGTGAGTAGCAATCGAGGAGAAACTGATCTTCCACCATCTCTCTCGCGCATGCTCCGGTGCTTGCTGCGATCAGTTGCTGGATCAGCGAGGAGTCGAACAAGTAATTAAATAGCATACGCATCTTTTAAACATTTGAAAAAATGGTAAAACGAAATTATTTACTCCATTAAAATTTCTTTTTGTAATTTATAACATTGCATAATGTAATTCAGTTTAATTCGGAATACAATGAAAAGGCCTTTGGGAGATATTTTATATTCTCTGTTCGGATTATAAAAGCAATCGTTTCAGCATAAACCATGATTCTATCATACTAAAAGCAGTATACAGGATTTGAATTAAAAACTTTGTTCAATCTTGTTGGACGGTGACCGTAACTTACGTCGTTTCGGATTCTATCTTCTTGTAAGTTCGAATGATTTAACCAAAGGATATTCGATCTCCGCAAGAAGATAAATTTGGTTGATATAAACATGATATTCGGATGTGAAGAATGAATGAATTAGTATCGAGTGCCACTGTGTCGCACCTGATGAAAAAAAGGGTCTCCCGAAAGGGAGAGACCCCAGGTATACGAAATTTATTATAGGCACCGTCTACCGCCATCCTCCGATTTTCACTCCAAACTATACCCCGGGGATCATATTTTATGTTTTAATCTCTCCATTGTTCCAGGTATAACGGAGTTTAGAAGGAAAAATAATGCCTACTCGGAACACACAAGGCTGTCGGCCATAAAACACCCGTGTCGGGTCACCCAGCCAACGCGCAAGCGTGCACGACCTGCATTTTTATGTTCGCCGTCAGATCCGCGTACAGATTTTCTCGAAAACGTCGAATAAATGCTTGAACCGAGACAAAAATATACGGTGTAACATTACATTATTATCTCACTGCACCATGTAAATCTCTGCACTTTTGTTGTTCTCAAATATAGCTTCTTAACAATTTTCAAAACATTGTTACGTATATCGATAAAACTTGAAATAAATCTCAATAGACAAAAAGATAATTATTGAAAATTTATTACAATCATAATGATTCTAATTTCAAGCTGTTTCTAATTAATTTGTTTATTGATTATATGTTATTATATTTTGTTTAGTATAGAAAATTTAGTGAAAATATTTGTGTATTTCTTTGCACATTGTTAACATTAGCTACACAAATTATTTGTTTTTGTTCAAAGCAAATTAATAAGTACAAATTTCTTGGATCTAATAATATCTGTAAATAGAAAACTGCGTGTAAGAAAACTCTTCGATATAGTGCATTTTTCCTGTTAGCATTCTAGGGTTAATAAAAACGAACGAACAATAAACGCGAATGAATCAATCTTTCGCGTCGCTATCTCTTCAAAATGGTGCACTGTTGCTTGATCATCCCTAAATTCAAGCCGTTTATAAAAACGTCAGTACAATCTGGAACCATACAAATGTAATTGTGTCCCTGTGAACGTACTGAAACGGCCGGGCAGTAAAAATTCCCCCAGCGTTTTTCTCGGGCTCAATTTATGGAGGATCATCCATAATCGGACGTAACATCAGTCTGTCCCGCATCGGGCCATTTCGAATACGATAATGGCATTGCTTTCGATAAATCAGTCCACGTTAGGTCGCATTAAGGGATAAACTGCAGAAAGGACGGTGTACGGGGGAGGGAGACGGGGAGACCAGTGGCATCGGTACCCTCAATTTGGTAATTTTATTTCCAAAAAGCCGGTGTTCGGCGCCCTTTATTTATCTGGCGCCTCGAATCGTTGCGGTGGTTAGCGTGTCCGATGCCTTTAGGGTTCTTCCTCGACGACGTTACGTCGCTCATCTATGACTAATTCCCATCGTCTCCTTGGTCGAATTCGTTCTTCCCTCCCTGGTATTATCAGGGAAGGCACCCTGCCATTACCGTTACATCCCAACCCTCTCTTCTGGGACAAATTCTGGGACCGCTAATTATTTCAGGCGAAACGACGTAACGGCCACCGCGTAATGACAATGCCGAGGGAATGGACGCCCCGCTGGAATCGTGTTATTAAAATAGGAGTCCTGATGATACGTTTCTGCTTGCCAGTTCGGCTCCGATACGAACGCGAACCGTTAAATTGCTTCGCGCATCGGCAATGAATCGCTGAGGGACGGCGGACGGCGGCGGCGCGTCATGATTATTAGCACGGAAATCGTTACGGGATCAAGAACGTGTCGGTAATAAGTGAATACGTTTAACGTTGCGAGATTTCCAAATATTTAAACTTTACCGAGGCTTTATAATAAGAGACCTGTTCACACTGATTTGAAATTTGAAAATATGTTCAACTTTAGACCAGAATATAATGCATACTTGTAAACACAGTTTCAGATAACTGCTTTGAAAGAAAAATAACTATTTACATAACGTTATTTGTGGGCAACACGTACTAATCTGTATACAAATTAGTATAAAAATCGCAAATGTAATGTAAGTTTTTACTTTCAAAACAATGTACACATAAATATTTACAGAAAAGCAATTTAATCATTTTAAGTTTAAAGTTTTGAAATATACATTTTATTAGTTGCTAATTTTTACTTTAATCTTATTTTAGAAATCATACTACAGATCCTGCATCAAATCTGTTGCCAATCTAACAATAAATGCTGCAATAACAGATTATATAAAAATCTGCTGGATGACATTTGACTGTCTGGGCTATTATTTCCTATGTAAAATAATCGCAAATTACAACAGTGAAAATGTACAATGTGATTGGACTCTATATTGTAGTTGGTATTATTTAAAAATAATTCGCAGAACACGATATAACTTCACCCTTGCGTAGCTTTTTGCAGCACGTATTTGACGCAGTATTCGCCACCTTGAATTATGTTTAGTGACGTCACTTGTGAACAAACTTTCCCGTTATCTTCGTTTTATTTTGACCCGTGGGTTCCGATACATGAGCCGTATTTATAAATATTGTACATATGTGGTCCAAGTGTCCAACAGTACTTAAAGACTCGTGTGGGAGGTTAAATTTTTATTCGAAATTGAGTAAAGCGTTTTACCTAGAAGCTATTTGTAAACGGAGAGCCAACGTTCCTTCATTCGAGGGAGGGCCAACGCGGGAGAATAAGGCGTCTCTCTCCGCTGCGATCAGAATTTCGGAAGAACCGTGTGTAATCGGAGACGACGTCTTGTCTCCGACGGTACAAGCCGTGGTGTCTCGTCATTCGGCCTTCTGCTTTCAACACGACACGATGCGACGCGACGCCCGTCTCTCATTCGACGCTAGATGTCACCTCCCGCACTCTCGACCAATATGTCGGTTTGCCGCACCGGAGAAACCATTGGAACATGAAAACCTATCGTGACAGCTGATCCTAACTGTTTCACGCTACTCACAGACGGGGAACACGACGTGCTTATTACGCGAGCTAATTGATCGTACCATTATCTTGTTTCTCTCCTACGTTCTTGCCGAGTAAGTAGATGGATGGTGTTCTAATTGTGGTTGAAACTTCGCTTCTTCTCATTTCCAGTACGGGAGCTTTATACAGTTCTACGTTGTATCATCTTAACGTTTATTTTCGCTTACAATGGTCTGTACAAGTTCACTAATTCGATTATTTTTCTACGCATAAGCTATACATACATGTATACACGCCTTGGCAGAGCAAATAGGAACGCGAATACAAAAGTCAGTAGACACAGGTGAGCCAACAAAGGGGTCAGTGTCGACCATCGACTATTATACTGCTACTTAATTAAATTGAACATCCATTCTCGAATGTTTGCAATCGCGTATTCAACTACCGCGACTATCTAGTAAATAGTCATCTACGTTAGCATTTCAAGGGGTAAAGTGTATAGAAGATAAAGATAATATTTACTGAAATCGATCAAATTTTGAAAGAATTCATGTTATACATATACAGGGTGTCCCAAACAAAGTGCGGGAGTCGTCCTGGGGTGATTCTAAACAACTTTTTCTTTGACAAAACTGTTCCTTGCGGCTTTGTTAACGAGTCATTAACGAAAACCACCGACCAATCAAAGAGCACGTATAGCGGACGAACGGCCGTCCAGTGACTGGCACAAGCTACACGTAGCGTTCACGGCTGTTCTTTTGCTATATGTGCCCTGTCACTGGTCGGTGATTTTCGTTAATAACTCGTTTCGAGGATATTTTTGGAAAGGACAAAGTTGTTTAAAATCACTCCAAGAATCTCCCCTAAACGGTTTCCGCGCTTTGTTTGGGACACCCTGTATATACAGGGTGAATATTCTTAGCTCATCATAATGCAAGAAAATCGTTTTGAATTCAATTAAAACCTTAATAATAAGACGAACTTACTTTACTAAAAGCTCGAATATCTTAAACACTTAAATAATACTATTTAATAATTAAACGATATGAGAACAACGCCGAGCTGTCACAAGTTTGCGTTCAATATTACTGAATATTAAAATCGTAGCAACGCCTTTTGTTTCCGTCGAGATCTGTTCGCCTCAGGTTCCTGTATTTTCACGCAGAAATTTCACGACACACGCTAACGAAATATCCCGGCAGGGGCAACACGACGCACAAGAATTAACAGTTTTTTACGCGCGTTTTTACACAAGCCGTCTTCAAAGTCGGCACCCGAGGTATACTGAAAATTACCAGCGACGCGACACGATAGGGTAGGGGAACGTCAAGTTTTGAAATATGACAAACACACGTGTGTTGTCCATGGGTAAATGTTGTTTATATACCGAGCTTGTACGGCTGTGCTCGCGTCGACACAACGCAGCTCTTTGATGAGGAGAGACGAGCCGTACAAGTCGTGAGCTTCGCACAAGCGAATAGCCGCGACCAGACCGAAGGAAACAGGGCGAGAGATCGTCGTGTAAACCGCGATTCGTGAACACGTTGTCCAGTACGTCTACTAAGCAAACTGTGCAGTCTTTATTCCTTCAAATTCTCCACGACTTTCACTTACGTATTCTGCTATGCTTCAGTTTTTATTTGAGTAAGCTTTACCAATTAACTATTATGAACAAACTTATAAATAAATATAATAATATATCCACATTTCACTTAAATTTCTATTTGTTCTACTTTCTAATTCCTACCAACAGTCGAATATCTAAGAAAATTGATTGCAATACACTGGACCGGTCGCACAACTACAACCATATAAGAGAAAAGGATTTTTATCTGTAGTCGCTTTATACCATTGGTAATACGTACTAATTTGTCTCGATTTAAGGTGACGCTCGGTCTCGATTCATCACCTTAGATCAAGATACAGAATCTTTTCGCCTTCTCTTTATTGCCTCGTCACACGGGGCTAAACAACAAGCCATAAATTACGATCGGTACTACCATGACGTAATTTATCGAAAGGAGGAGCGTAATTTATAGTTCGTCACACCCCCGTGCCCTCTCGCTTCTTCCCAGTCTTCACTCGCCACGATATCCACAAAAAGTAATAGCAGAGGACAGCGTTTGTCTTATATCGAGTCAAAAGCTTCGTCCTCAAATTGGGACTTGGCCGGATGCCATGATTGGTACGTTTCTTTCCTTGTTGACACAACAGGATTTTAATTTGCGCTGAGTTCGTTGTTTTAAAAAAGAATTCAATCCGAAGTGGAGCATAACGTTTGTAACGGTTAAATGGCATTGTAAGTATTTTATAAGAGAATCGATAAAAGTATATTTATAGCTGCGTGCTCGAAATTAATTACGCTTTATGCACATACGTTAAGCACCAATCAACAAAGATAGTTAGCCGACAGGCAACTACAGTGAGTTAAGGTTGAAGATCTGGTTACTTTAACCTTTAGTAGTAACTCCGAACTGAACAAAATTTCATAGATCATGATAAAATTAGCAAAATAGTATGCATAAGCAAGCAATAATATAAATGTCTGTGCTTATGTAACGATCAAAAGCTGAAAAAAAATTGGCAGTAGGTGACGTATACGCGCGTCAGGTGTGTTTGAACAAACAGAAACGGAAGGGAAGGACAAGTTCTACTTCACTACCATTCCTGAGGACTGCGGCCGCCAAGGCGTAAAACACGGGTACCTCGTGAGTTCCCCTGTAATTTGTATTTGTCGTTGGGATGCGCGTAAAAGCGGATTCCGCGTAGTAGACATGACGTCCCCGGCGACGTGGAACGCATTTTCGTCCTGATGTACGACACCTGGCGTATGACAGCCGTGATTTATCAGCTACCGAACGGTTCGCTGAAGCCGCGAAAAATGAAGACGGGTTCTATTTGAAATGTTTTCCTATAAAACAGTACGCGTCGTTCCCGGTTCTTTCCCTGACGCGACGTCTGCTAGAAAGTTAATCAAAATTTATGACTAATAGCTACATCAGCATTATTGATCAACCAATAAGATTGATAGCTTCAAAGACCATTTGTTAGTGAACGAAATGAACAGTGTGGTAGTGAACGAAAGTAATAATCCATTTGTGGGTACGTAGATTAGAACAAAAAATAATCTGAATTTAGCTTATGTTCTTAAATGAAAGTTACAAATGTGCATTTTATTTGTTTAATGTATGAGTAGAGTATGCATGAGTATTTAGATAGTGTTTGAAAAGCTGCTTTCGCAATTGTACACTGATAAAAGTAGCAGTACTTTTCATTATCGCGGTAGTGGCAATTAGGTACTACCTATTTTGTATCGTTAATAGAAATATTTTCCAATACAAATATACATACATATATGTTTTGACCTGTCTGTTATCTTTATCTGCTTATCCTGAACTCAGTAAAACACAAGTCATTTTCGTTAGTATCAAAAATTTGAGGAAACGTAAATCCCAATAACTGCATCGCTCAGGAAAGTTATCGTTATCCTCAAGTTCTGTACCGGTTATCATCGCTTCCGACTCGCCACGGTAGCAATCGAGATACCGAATTTATCGTACCGCGTTTCCTTCGAAAGCCATTGTCTCAAAAGCATCTCCGAAGACGCCGCTTGTCAGCCGGACTTTTATCGCACGCGAAATCAGGGAGACTCACAATTATAAGTCAGCGTACGAATGGTAGTCACGAATCAGGACGTCCAT
Source organism: Perdita meconis (assembly GCA_030770465.2). NCBI lineage: Eukaryota > Metazoa > Arthropoda > Insecta > Hymenoptera > Andrenidae > Perdita > Perdita meconis. The sequence continues at coordinate 12,927,228 of JASKOS020000003.1, read as the reverse complement.
TTGTCTCTAACCGGCGGACTAACGGAACGCGTGTATATCGTCGCCTAACACGCTACCTACCACGTTGACAACGAACGTTGTTTGCCGGCTTGAATGAGACGCGCGACGCGCGATACTTATCTCCGGACCCTTGTCCGCTCTGTGCCTTCGTATCTTTCATCGCGGGAGGACAATAATTTAGACCGGGGTGTTTTCACTTTTTACGCGATCACGGACACGCCGATCCAGCCTCACGTTCGATCTTGGTCGCGGCGGAGCTCTGATTACCTGACTCCATAGGTATACGAGCCGAATCGTTTCAAACAATAGCAGTTCACACTTTTCTAAGCCAGTATATAGTTACGGCTTTCAATTATTTACTATTTATAGACGAAGATAGATGATGGAGTTCGTTTCAGAACTTGAAAAGTCGCAGTCGGCATTCAAAATTTAGTACAGAGAAATTTGGCACGCAGATGTATCAGAACTATTTCGCACGAGATGATTTTGAGGCTATGCGACGCGATGATGGCGCTGCCTAGCGGTTTGGTCTAGAACTACACACATTACAGAACTTGGGAAAGACAATTTAGTATTTAGTGATTAGAGTTTTTTGTTAAGCGATTGGATCACTCATCATTGTAAATCCGAGGAGCAGTAACAAAGTGGGATTGGAACGAGTTCTAATAAGATAACAAAGTTGAGTTATTTATGTAGAATACGTGCATCCATAAAGTTTGAGTTTTTATGGTAGACACATGTCGTCGAACTAGCGCGAGGGTGATAAAACTCGAAATCAATGTCCGATACGATTAAAAAGCGATAGGCACACGGCGGATTCCGGCGCCCATCAAATTCCTAAATCATAGATGTCAGCGTCGGCGATAGACAGTCGTAGCGTTCGCGGCTCCAAGGTGAGGAAAAGAGCCGGGAGATAAATACGTGGAAATGCGAGAGAGAGAGAGAGTGAGGAGGGAGGAGAGCGCACAGCCGACGAGTGACAGGCGGACGTAGTGAGAATGACACACTCGTTTCCATTTGAGCAATTTCAGCGCGACACGAGGCCGAGACGCCACAGCGACCACGGTTGTCTTGCCGTTAAGGGGAAGAAAGCCGACGAAACGGCAGGAACAAAAGAGACGAGACAGGGTCTGCGGGGTGCGCGAACTGTCACCTGCATTGTGTTGTTGCCATCCTTCTTCCGTTCTTTTCTCTCCTCCTCGTTTCAACCCAGTCCCGCTTCCTTTCCTGTTTCTCTCATTGTCAAGCCCCGTCCGTTGCTCGTTCTTCTTCCCTGCCCCAGCACCGGCACCGTCCTTTCCGACCCCGGCACACCGTATTCGTGTTCCTCTTTCTCGGGTCTTCCGCGGCTCGTTTCTGTCTCCCTGTCCGCGGACTCGTTCGCTCCGCGGGGGTACAATGGCCACCGGCGGTGTCCCTATGTCACCGCGCAGCGTGCCTAATCACCCCTGGGCGGTCGCCTGCTATTGAGATGTTTAATTAACTCCATTGTGATCATCTTTTGGATCGCGATCTGAGCCGTACTCTCGATTATTGTCAACAGAACACGGACGCCCAGAGGCGTCTTATCCAAGAGGAATCATGTTCCCTTTGTCTCTTTGATCACGCGAAACTCTATGCCGCACTGTCAAGCCGGTACCGATCGCGATTATTTAATTACAACACCATTGCCTGCCGGTTCGGTTCTTTAAAACGGTGAACCGCGGAATGGAATTTTATATATAAAGAAGGTTTTTAATACTGAAATTCGCGTTTTTAAAATGTATTATTATATAAATAGTAATTTTCTGGTACACATGACTCGTTTCAAGAATGAGATTTATTGGAACTTCATATTTTGTATACGGTAGCTAATGAATATTAATAAATATCGGAATATAACACAGGCAAAAACAGGTTTGTTTTCGTGGAAATTTCCATGTTCCATGTTTTGCAATGGAAAGATTCAACTAAACAAGGTTGAACATGTTTTAAGTATATGCGCCTATCCGGATCAGTTATGGAGACGATCATTTCCCGTGTTTTATTTCGGACCTTCTCGAAAGAACAATTCTGTTTCACGAAGCGAGTTGTTTTGTTTACAGGGGAAAGTCCAACGCACAGTTTCTTCCCAAATATGTATGCTTTCGAGTCGAACGCAATGGCCGAATTGGATTGCAGTTACCTCGACGACCAATAATCTTTTATTGGGGCCAGTGCAATATTTTCATGCTTTATAGCACGGGTAAACAGCGTCGCCCTCATAATACACCTCAATCAGGACGGCAATAACGTAATTAGATTTACTGTTTAACTGCAAGACTTTTCGGGCGTGAAAAGAATACCGTTTAGTTCCATAACAACAAACCATTCGAAAAGGTTGACAGTTTGACAACCGAAGCTTCATAAATCTGATACTGACTAGGGATGCCAGACGCTGCCCTACCACAGACCAACGCGTAGGTAAGGTTGCAAATATAGTGTGGCGGTGAGCGGTGAGGATAGCGACGAGGTTACAGGCTAGTAAAGGACACTATGTCTTTGGGTCCTTTTCGTTTTCTTTTGTCCGCGCTGCTATCCTCGTCGCTCGCCGCCTCACTATATTCGCCTACTAAGAAGTGACGTCAGGTAAACGTAGTGTCAATATGATTGGCTTAACATTGGAATGACGTCAGGTATCACAGACACAAATATACTGTAACTTCCATAGGCGTTCCTTTTATTACGTCACTTCCGCCATTTTCGCCTTACCGTTGGCAACCCTGTCTGGTTCTATTGCTATGACGATAATAATTCTTCAAGAAATAACTGCAAAAATGTTTAAAAGGAATAATGAATCAAATTTTTAATTCTTCATTTTTAGTTTAATCACTTGAAGTATGAAGATTTTGGTAATAAAAAGGTAAACCATCTCGGTCATATGGTCTTCCCACTTCGCTGAACACAACAACAGCTTGAAGAAGTATCTACAGTATTATTTTCTCAGGTTCGCCGCGTTTAAGTTGGGGCAGAACATGTCAATTACCGATTATAATTATCATCCTATCATGAAAAGGCTTAAACTGGTACCTTTAGAAAGTAGAAGAACGTTTTCTGAGTTGATACTGCTTTTTAAACTCATCAATGGTTACATTAAATGTCCTCAACTTTTTGAGTTTGTTAATCTTTAGCATAAATAAAGAAGTAAATAAATAAATAATTAAACGCTGGCGACGGGAATGAAGAATATTACTATTCCAAGAATATTTTTTAGAGGGATAAGTTTCCTAAAGAAAATGATGCCACATACTGAATATTTGAAACGATTTTTGACCAACATGCTTTCCACCTCATGAAAAAACAACTTTCTGTCCTATGCAGTAATATTTTTATTTTATTCTTATTACTCTCATTTGTAGACTATCCTGTAGATATATGTACCTACGTAGATAACACCGATAAGCGCAGAAGATTCCAAGAATCCTGTACAATTTTAAGTAGAAAGCCTTTTTATAGTTTCCCCATTGCAACAATGTTGGGATACGTAGACCGCGGTAATAAATTTAAAATGCAAAAACAGATATACCGAACGAAACCCAACAGCGACAAACCGACGCGTTGGTTGAACGTATTTCAAGAGTCGATGCTGGTAGACGTATTATTTCATGGATTCCGAATGCACGGGTGCATTTTGTGCGGGCACATAGAAGACCGCGGATACTGGTCCTATAACAAGCTGCGTCGTTTAGATACGGACGTTATTTTGTATTCAACCCTGGAATGCACTTTACCTTTTGGTCATATTTATTTTCGTATCTGCTTCATCTTTATTCGCGTGTTTAGCTGTGTTAAACGCGCCGCGATACGGCCCGTACATTGTGTCACTTTCTGTCAACGTCGAAACGGAAAATCGTGAAAGGCAGCAACGAAATATTTCACGGTGTTTTATTAAATCGTCGACTATCGCTCCCGATAAGAAGGTTACCGTACGTCGGACCCGAGGTGGAACTGTTTAATGGCATAAAAGCGGGACTTCGATGCGCCGGTCGTACTGTTGTTTACGACAATGAAAATGCATGTTGCAATTTAGCCGGCTCTTTTTTTCCCTTTTTGTAGCACGTAGATGTTTCACTGAAATATATTGCAGACGTAGGTATCGTACAAACTTGCAAATATTTCTTGGCACTTTGTGAAATGTAGTATAGAAGATTGTAATATTACACGGGGATGCAGGAATCATTTCTTCTACGCTCTAATGTAATTCACACAAAATTGTTTTAGATCGAAGAATCTAAGGTACATCGGCAAAACTGTTGGGCACAAGAAAAATACTTTATATGCACATTATTTAAGTACATTTTTGCTTGAATAAAATATTCACACGCGTATTTGGTCTAAAAATATTTTCCATGAAATTTAAACACGAAGTTTCATTTTAATTAATGGTTTCAAAGTATTTAATATTCAGTTCATTTATATTTAAAGCAACTCCTATTTTATTTGATAAAACTTTAACTCGAAATAGAATTTGTCATACTCCTCTCTGAAAAAAACCTATTTTCGAGAGTTATTAGATACATATAAAAATATTCGCGAGATAAAGTCGGATGCACCATTTGCTCGATTAGAGATTAATAGCGAATACGACAATGCTGATGGGTGGACGGAAAAATGTGCGAACGAAGGAAGCGGAAACAATACAAACTACGTGACTCGGATCATGTAGGTGTTCGACTAATTTTAGCGCCCTGAATTATGCGAGGAAAAACACGCGCGCGATTATCGGTCACGTGTGCGATTGATTGACGCCCGGGACGAAAAAGAAAACGGCTACATCGGTTCGCGGGGATCGTGATTAAAGGAAAAGGTTGCTCGTTTTACGAATGTAAATTCGTATCGATACGGTTGATTATTTATAGTTTACGCGACGTCGATTCAATTGGGAAATCTTTCGACGTGAACACTCCCGTGCGCTCGAACGTGTAATTTGCAACGTGACAGCGACATTAATTGCGCCGGGAGTCATCGAGAGGCTACACATCGAAGCCAAGGTCGCGTATAACAAGCTTACTCTTACAACTTTTTTACTTCGGACGCGTTAGATACCGGTTGTTAGTCGCCGATAACTGTCGATGTCACGTTTGACAAATGCGCTCGGGTGTCGAAGATAATGCGCGATACGGACAACAATGCGACTTCGCGGAATTATGCAACAATATTTCTATCTAATCACCGAATCATCTGACGTATTCCGCGACGAACATAGTTTCCATATATCACGATCTGCCAACACGGCAATTAAGTAGCAAATCATTCATGTCGCCCCTATTAAGAATACAAGTAGGAACGCGTTGTACTTAATATGATCGCGGTGTTAGTACTACTTGACATACATTTACATTGAGCGAATTAATGCAAATGAAATGTTGATCGGGGCAATTGAGTGTACAGAAATAGATTCGCATTTACATTTAGTTTTATTTATTTCGTTTGATCGATATCGCCGCTCCTCGTTATACGATATACTTATTGTTTTATCGATGCTGCAAAATAAATTAATAGTTTTTGAAGGTTTCTTGAAGGTAGACGTTTTACCATAACGCGACACTAAACGAGTTCTTCGTTCTTTGCATGTTCATTTAACCTTTTTATTATTCACGAAAAAAAAAACACTTCAAATGTAAATTTTTTACTGCAAAATAGGAATTTAACATTTTAAGATAAGTCGAACAATGTTTTAAAGAACAGTTAATTAAGTTTAAATAAAAGGAATGTAGAAATAAGAGCCATGAGTGATGTTTGTGTTATGCAAAAGTTGTAGCATTTACAACCTGTTTAACGTCGGTGGTGGGTTTTTGGGATTGACGATTGTGACTCGGAAGTGAGACGAAGTAATGGACGTGAACTTGTCGGAACAGTCGTGTATTGTATGATTAGGCTCGCGAAGGCGAGAGATCACAATTTAATACAAGTTACTCGTGGCACGGTTGTCGCAGTTCTGCCCGTTTCGACCGTCGTCGCTCGGAGCTCCGGGAGTCCGTTGGTCTCGTCGAGGAGTTTGAAACGCGAGCCTTTCATTGGTGCATGAGCGGTTGCGGTGTGAGCGGCGCGGCCGCGACGATCGCGGGCGTGCCGATATCTGCCGCGTCATGCTGCGAGCCGTTGGGCGTTCGAACGGTCGACGGTTGTACAAGACCGGTAAGGACTGTTGTCCCGCGCGCATTCGTCATTGACTTTGCTTACTCTACGCTTATGACCTAACTTACATCTAGTCTTAATCCTAACACAACCGCTAATGAAAATCTACTTTAACATTAATCGTGTTTGATTATAAAACACTGTTTGAATTGAAAAAATTTTTCCAGTACTTAAAAATGAATATCATTCTTGAGATGTTCTTCTTTCCTTTTTTTTTTCAAAAATAGGGATTTATTTTGACAACACGATTATTTTATAATTTTGGCTTACTTTTGTACCTGCAAGGATACCATTGAAAATAATTTTTTTAACAACGTAAGTGCCGGTAAGAAGAAGTAACATGTTTTCAACCTAATTTCGCAGGTAATTTCACCTGTTTTTCGATCGTACCATTTATTCGATAATATCTCGTACATCTGGTGGAATCGATACTCGTTATTCATCACGCAACTGTGCCTGCAATTGTCCCGAAACGAATAATAATTTTCAATTACCCCTCATCCGTCTATATCGCACCTTCTCATGCGTCCCGAACTCTTTCGGCAATATTGTTCTCAGTAATGTCCGCATATTGCGATACGCGGAGAGCGTATCTGTCGGTATTTTGCGATCGTTAAGCCGGTAATGTATATGTTTCGTTATAGCCGTCTACGTACGTACGTAGCATCGCGGTGCCTCGTAAAAAGTCAAACGTATTACACGTCCGCGCCGCTCGACTCCGGCCACGTTGACATTTTGTGTATAAGCACGCAATATAATTAGTGGCCATAACCATAAATAAGATAATTTGCATGTATTTTGTATAATAAAGCTATTTTACGCCGAGGCACGAATCTCGTGCTTTATGGCCACCGGTATAAAAAAAAAAACAAGGAGAAAAAAAGGAGGAACGGAGAAGGAAAAATAAATGTTCCCTCGAGATACGCAATTACCCGACACGAAATCGAGAACGCCGCAAAACACGTTTTCATCGTTGCTACCAACGCTGTTCGCCGGAATTTATAAATCCTAATTACCGGCCGAGCAACGTTCGTCTTTCCGCTTTCGCCTCGCCACTCGTTACACCACGAATGAAATGCTTTTCGAAATCGTTACAATGGGATCATGATTTTTTCAACATCGATCACGCAAACGTTTCGCTATTTTATGATTTTACGCGTTCATACATTGGGCATCAAGATTTACAGCGATTATGTTTTTAGTGGTGTGTTTTGTTGGTAATACTGTTAATAGGGGAATTCCTGACGTTCTTCGTTTATACGGTTCGCATGTGCATTACACTTCGTGTATTACATATTGCGTACACCGAAATTTATGAGTTTCGGCGGGTTAAGGGTTAAGGCTGTTCCTCGGTGAAGGAGAAACTAACCTACCTTTTGTTTCGTACGCGCGTTCATACATACTTGCTAAATTGAGTTGCGTGACCGAGAAGGTTAATGGCTTTGGTTAACTAAAATATGTGCACTTTGAGGTAGGTACATATTTTACATAATTTACGTTGCATTGGCAGTCTTCAAGGATGATTTACACTTCCAGCAGCAAGACAACCTGTAAACATAACTTAGAAATTATTTAAAGTTCACGAATTTTCGGGGGCAGCAAGGACCACTCAGAAGTTACGTCTACTATGCCTTAAAGTGATATAATTCCACGAGTCCGTCGGATTACACGGTAAATTTGAAAGGTGAAAGACGTTCGCAAACCGATTCGTGTCGAAAATCTGTTAATTACGTTTAATGCGCGAAAGTCGAACGCGTGTGCAAGGCAAGTTTCGTGCCCCGTCTGAGAAAAACTTAAGATGTCATCCATACAAATGGCCCCATTTCAAGAATCTTAGCGGTATCCAGTCCTCGCGCGGCGGTTGTAGTGGATGCCGAGTTACGTGAGAATAACCGTAATGCGCCGTGCTTCCAAGGATACCATAAATTTCAGTTGAATAGTGGAACTAGTAAGGAGCGTTGGCTACGCCACTGCAGACGGCCGAGTCAAGCAGTCAGCCCAGTCGGACTGGCTTCGGTGTGCGGTCACGAAGAGTTCCTCGTCTAGAATACAAATGAAGAGTATAAACATGTCGTCATTATCTGCCGGATTTATAATAGGGATACACCTAAGCTTGACGCACAGGTGGCTCGCCAGTGGTTCCCAGTTTCGACATTTGACCCGGGCTGTCATTCTAAATAGACGATACCGATTCAACGATCCAAGCGTGAAACATGCGAAACGGTGCTTTCAGACCTGGACAAGCACGACGAGATATATATTTTTTATTCCGAGCTACGTTCTCGAGGAAATACATTTTGAACATTCATTGAGTGCGCTTACACTCGGCTGAGATACTGTTTAGCGACTATAATACTCGTCAATATCTGTGACTTTTACGAGGATCTCGTCTACTTAATCCGCCAGCTTTCGTTGAATTATAATGACAAGATACAGTAACAAGGAATACGTCGATGTGATCCAGGCTTTAAGTGTCTGTAGCCGTAAATCATCTTGTGCTGTTGACTTCTGCAGACAGTGATATTCTGATCAACAATGTTCTTAACCCTTTCAGTGCTGAACAACCATATATCGTTGTTAGCGATACTTGCGAAAAGTCTTAGGTGTTTCTCAGACATCATTAAACTACACCAATTTGGTTTTTCGCTTAGCCACATCTTTTCTGTCGGCACTAGAAAGATTAAAGAATAAAAAAAGCAAACTTTGTAACCTCTTATATGATGTTCCCAGCTAGTCGAATGCGAGCAGGAATCAAGGTTCCTACCCAGGAGGTACACGCCAGTTTTTCGCGAGTGTTTCTCGCCGGGGTTCCCCCAGTGTTCCAACCCGTGCTGAACTTCCTCAAGGAGGTGTTAGTGCGCCGCGCACGTTGGTGTAGGTGCAACGGTGCAGGAAGCTGCAACAGCTCGCCGGTGCAGCCGCCTCGTACGAGGCCAGATAGACATCTTGCCAACTCTCCCGCCGCCGTCTAACTAATTGGCTACTGAATTACTGGGCGACATGACCAGTTATTGCTTCGTACCTCACCTCGCTCGAGTATATCGGATCCTGGATCTTGCGGTTCGAAGGGTATAGTCGCTTGTTCCTCGCGTCTCCCTTTCTCCGGATTTTCTCTCGCTCCCTCCGTTCATATTAATGACGGCCAGCAACACGTTGCCGATCGCGAAATCCTCGCTCGTAATGGACCCGCCAAGTAGTCCGCTTCGGCGAGCCGCACGTATTTATCTAGGCGGTGTCTTTGCGCGGCTAAAACGCCTCCAATCTTCTGTATCTCGGCCGTTCGCTTGATCGCTTTCACGCGATACTCTCGCAAATACAATTACTCGCGGTACCGATTTTACCCTGCTTGCTCTGTTTGCGTCGCGCTCCCCCTCGACTGGTTCCGTACGGGCCGATAATCGTTCGTCAAACCGTCGACTCGCCTTGTAAACAATCACTTGCTATTATATTTCTCAGTGACACGTTTGTCAGTTTTCCATTTAACTGATTTTATATATTAGAAAGCTCACAATGGAACCGTGACTTCGCAACACTCTCTATAACCGTCGAGATAGCATTGTTGTCCAAAGCGAATACGTTTTCTGTTTAAAATTATTGGAGGATAGAAGGTTAGATTATTATCGGGGGTTCGGAGCAGCACTATTTTGTGCGAACTTTTCATTCGTTGTGATGTTATTTATTCCACACGGTATTGCAACGTGGGGCTCACGATTTTAAACTCATGACGATTAATGATGATATTCAGAAACTGTTTCTAAAAAATAACAGACTTTTTATTGGATTCTCGAAATATTAAATAGCAATTGAAGCTTTCTAAAGTTTTCGCGAAAAGTCTTCTATAGTTAATAATAAGAACTATTAAGTTATCTTATATACGGTTCAAATTTAACAGCCTGTTGTTTCATAAGCAGTCCTGTGATATACGAGTGACTGCTCCGTACGTCATATTGATTTTTAAAAAACTACTGTGTGTATACAGTAGAAGCTCGATTAATTGGCTGTAAATTATTTTTTATTTCTATTATTCTGGATCCTATTTATTCGGTATATTAACAATAGGAGTATAAGAGTATTTCGAGTAATACTTGAACTTTTATTTATTGATGGCGTACTAAAAATAAAAAGATTCTGCATTAACGAAATTTTTTAGTTTCGATTTTGAGATTCTATTGTACATACATACTTCTCTATACAGGGTGTCCCAAACAAAGTGTAAGAGCCGGAAAGGGGTGATTCTTGAGGTGATTATAAACAACTTTTTCCTTAGTGTTGCGGCTTTGTTGACAAGTTATTAACAAAAAAACACCGACCAATAGACGCACGAATACAGTGGATGAATTTTAGCGCGATCTCCAGCGGCGAGTAGTATTGGCCCGCCATACTACTGTCGGTGTTTTTCGTTAATAACTAGTTAACAAAGTCGCAACGAATATTTTCGCTAAGGAAAAAGTTGTTTAGAATCACCCCAAAAATCCTCCCTTCTCGGCTTACACACTTTGTTTGGGACACCCTGTGTACAGTAAAATTTATGCTTTCTGCTTAGAAAAAAGACATAGAAGCTGAAGAAGCATGGACAATACTATATGTATAAAGCAATCTGGTTTCATAAATATTTTATTTATCAGCTTGAAGAAACGTATTGAATAAATAATGCGAAGAGTAACTGAGAGTAAGTCGAGCGTATATGTAGTTCGATAAAAGTTCGAGGGCGTGATAGAGCTAGGTGTACTTAATGTAGAATCGTTGTCTTCTTTGCAGGGGTTTCCGTGCGGCGAGTTAAGGTACCAGTACAAACCGAGGTACCCCTGGGTGATATACGACTTTGTGGGTGCTCGCGCGATACGCCGCCACTAAAAGGCTTAACGAGCATCTTCGTACGCCACAGCAGTCCAGAGTAAACAGGACGTGGCTTATCTTGTCACGAAAAATCTGCGAAGGGAAGCTCCCGCGCTCACTCTTATTTTTCTTTGTCCCCACCCCCCCCTCTCTCTCTCTCTCTCTCGCGCCTCTTTTTTTCATAATGCCCCTGCGAACACATACTACGGCCAGATACATAACGCTTCGGCCTAACTTTCGGACCTTGTTTTTTCATTGGTGGACGTTGAAAATCGCGGACACCGCTGCCATGGTTATGAGGCTTTAATAGCGCCGACGACGTTTAAGACTTTAAACGCGATGTTCTGCAATCACGGTAATTAGTTAAAATTTATTCGCTCGATTCAGGTAAATGCTTGTCATTTTTATAGCTGAGGATATATTTATCTAGGCTGTATCGATCTGTTAAACAAACGCTTCCAATCGTTGCTGTATTATACATATATTTTCTTCCTATAGTATGCATCAAAATAAAGTTTTCTGCGTATCGCAGCGTACTGATTTTGTTTTCGAAAGAAATTGAAAAACGGAAACAACCTGCCACCCAAGTACAAAATTTTGGACCACCTGTTGGCCTTAATACGCTTCGAAAGTAGGCAATTCAAATCGAGGATACCGTTCGATTTTCGATGCCGATGCCAGTAACGATGTCGAAACGTTTATTTTATTTATTGTGGCTTCAATTAACATCCAGGTCGTTACAAGCGCCTCTCCCATTTTCAGGGTATCACGAGGCAATTACGGGATCTTTACAGGAAATTATTAACTCGAACGCTTCATTATCTCCTAATGAACTGGCGCATACCGACCCGAGTGTGCTGATGGAGACGTCGTTTGGCTAATTGCTGCTTTACCAAACGTGTCACACGCAACGGTCGACGTTTCGATGATTCGGATTACGATTACGCGCGGCGACTACACTTTTAAAAACATTCCTTTTTCATTAACGTAGTGCAAGGCTGCCTCGCATTAAGCGGCAGAAATTATAAATACGGATCATCGTAGATACTAGATAAGGTTTATCGTGACCGAGGAGTTTCTGTGGAATACTCGATTACATCGTATCTTTCGTAATTACGCTTCGCATAAGAAAAAGCGAATCTACTTTATGATATGCAATTATGGCCTGTAGGGTTACACCCAGAGATTCATAAATACGGATAACGCTAAATAAAGAGATTATTAAGTCGTTTATTATCGACCTATCATAACATACGTATAATATAAATGTACCAAAATACCAATGGTTGTCGTTGCAGATGTCATTAATTGATATACAATGTTTATTAAGAAAAACTTGGTGTAGGCAAGGCTGGGGCGTGACGGGGCTGGATACTGGATTCTTTCCATTTTATGGTTTGTTTTTACAGCCCGCTCATTTCGTTTCAGGTGAGACGGGCAATGGTAATAGGGTTCCGGAACCCTGGAAAACCGGGGCCCGGAAATATATTGATTTATTCTTGTACCTCGTCTGTGGTTTCAGTTTCCCCGATTGGTCATTTCTTAGTACGATGGATGAGAATGGCGGAAGGATAGCTAATACGTTGTTGTACCTTCGTGACGATAGCTTTATGAAACAGTTTACAATGAGTTGTAAAAAATAGGCTCATTCTATTGAGGGTAATAAAGGTAAACAGTTAGGGTCGACGAAAACACCAATAAAAGGGGAACATGCAAAAACAAAATGATATGGCGAGAAGCGGGCTTGAGAAATTCGTGGAAGTAAAAACACGAAAAATGATGATCCACAGAAAAACTATCAAACTGTGATTATTGTACGGTTCAACTATGCGAAATTTCGTGCACAGCGCCTCTGTCTGGTTGATTTTTTTGTGATCAATAGATAGAAGATCCTCTGGTCGCCGCTAGGGGCGTCATAGTCAGAACTCCGCGTATGGTATGCATGTGTGCGAATGAAGTGCGTCACAGGTGATCACAGAACTTTAATCGCGTACGGTTTCCGCACCACTTGAGCTCGCTGAACCAATAGGAGCAATCTCCACGAATGTTTCTGCTCAGACGCACTCTAGTGGATCGCTAGAAGGTCTTCCATATAATGATCACTCATTTCTGAGGGAACTTGCAACACCCGTATAATACACCGTGGCGCGAATTGTAAGACACCGACGATGTTCTTACAAGCTCTTTGGCTATGACTGTAACTATTCTCTTTTGCAGATAATATAGCAAACGAATCTCAAACATTTCCGATTCACTGATTTACACCTGAATTTGAAATAAAAATTCGATGAACAGTTGAAAAACTCGTACTTGAAGGACGAATAACTTTTAATGGACGGAAGTATTAGTATTCTTCGAGGAAGTTCATACACTTCCTGTGTGACCTATCGATCTCGTTGCATTCAACGTTGAACGGTTCCCAAAACTGATAAGAATGCAAGTAACATTGGGTATTGCATGGATGTACGGACTACCACATAGAATTCGTTATCCAAGGAATGTGCCGCTAATCGTTGCACGTGACACTGTGGCATGCCACATGTTATCAAAATGTTGTCTAGCGAAATGCCACCTTCATATCCGGCAAGAACACTACATTTTACGCATGTATAACTCTGCTCTGGATTCGCTATACTGCTCTGGATTCGCGTTCCTTCTTTTGCTTTGTATCGAATAAACTTACTATGGATTTCTTCGATACAGTAGGAAATAACTGTGCACATGAATGTCAGCGTTCGTATACTCCGCATAACATATGTAAATGCACACTTTTTGTAAAAAAAAGACACAACTTGGTTGAAAATTTTCCTATTTTGCATTCATACGTTGCATATTGCGTATTTATACTACATTCAATATTCTATACATTTTATACATGCTATGCAAAATGGTTAATATAAAATACTAGAAATTATTTTTTCGAAAATCATCAACCTCAAAAGAAACAAATCAAATCGTTCTCGCATTTCTTCGCCGCATTACATTTTATAATCCGCTGTGTTACGCATTTGAATTTTCAGTGTAAAAACTTTGATAGAATTCTTGTACTCAGCAAATACTTATATTTGAGCTAACTAAATTACAATGATCGTTACAGGTATATCCAATCGATTTGGCGATCTGCAACCGATTCGATGACCAATGGTAGTGTGAAGTAGTGTACGGTTTTGGAGCCCAAAGGACAAAACGATTTTTCGTTGAATTGATAAAAAAAAAAGAAGCAAAAAGGTCGCTGTCGCCAAATGTGCGCATCTCCATATAAATCAATGACTTTTTATGAGTGGCAAAACTGTTTTGTTGCTAGTGTGCGCCGGGTCTTACGCTGGATATTAAACAATTGAAACAACTCAACCGTCCGTAATCCATACGATGGGATTCCGGCAAAAGAAGGGGACGGCGGGGTAGACCATGATTAGAAGCTTGAAACATAAATTAAGATCTGAGCATGTGATAAGGCGGCCGTTTAAAACAGGCTCGTCCAACCTGTGGTCCGCGGTCCGCAAGCGGCTCTAGATATTTGGTAATGCGACTTCGAAAAACCGTAAACACTTTAACAATATTTAATAATAATTCCCCGCTCCATAATTATGTTTTATTTATGCCATCGTTTTTTTGGCAGTACGTACACTTTAAACAACTACAAAAAAAAAAAGATTAGACATTCATAGTTTAAAACTTAATCAGCGAATACAAGCTCCATCGTGAGTCTACTTCTATCCAGAGGCAATAAACAGTGTTGACTCGAAGAACGGCTGGGTTTCAGAACCGAACGCAGCCCTTTTTCGAGCCGGGTTTGATCTTGGTCACGAAGGAACGAGGAGACTCGCACCGGCGAAGAAGTGGGGAGCATAGAGAAATCCCTTTTTCGAATCAAACTCAGGCGTCGTTCTTTGAGTCAACACTGTAAGATTGTCCTTATAATCGAAACAGTACCGTATTTAACTGGTTAATTACATGTGAATATATGGTTGTCATACGCCATTGGATTGCCTAAAGCTATATCGTTTCCTCATTTTCATACGCTCCGCGTTAAGCCGCGTCTACATGCACCGAACGAACGTGAACGAATGCAGGGAAGGCGAACGCGTGCCAACGAGCGCGAACGACACAGAAGATGCTGATTCGCTTCTTTGACCTAAGTAGGAGGGGCATAACGTTCGTTCGCGTGCGTCCGGGTGCGTTCGACGCGACTTTAGACGCTGACTACGTGTACCGGCGACAAATTTCGCGCGATCTTTGAATTTATATTAGTATCTAACAGGCCGTTAAATATCATGCTCAGGATCATTGCGCGAACGTTGGGCGGCAACGTTTTATCGAAACGAATCGCGAGAGAAATCGTCGAGGGGTTTTCGAAATCCTCGCGGGTCCGCTCCCCCCGGGTGGAAGTTGATGAAATCGATCTTCCCGTGCGGCGGGTACCGTTTAATGTTTCAGCGGGAGATGCCGCGACGTCAAGATACGGGGAATCGGCGATAAGTTTCCGGTGCGCGCGGCCCGGTACCGAGGCACCGCGATCTTCCCGAATTTAAGAAAGTGGATTTCAATTAGCCCGAAGACTTTGGAGGCGGCCGGCAGCCGATAAAATAACGAGGAGCCAAACCCCTTACACGAACACGCTCGGAGAGAGGTAAACCCACACTTTCTTGGCTCGGGTGAATTATGCTCTCTCCGGACCGTAACTTACCCACACGGAGTTAATGCGTGCTTGTGCAATCTTGCCTGCCACGGTCCAGCCTACCTGGGCTAATGAGTAGGTGTTTGTTGGACATTCTGACACGTTTTACGACTCACCAGATTACTTCCCCTCCTCCCCCCTCTCTCTCTCTCTCTCTCTCTCGCTCCCAATAGATAGAGAGCCCGCGCCGCCTGTTGCGAGCGCGCTGCCGCCAACAAAGATTGGAATAGGACAGTTGATTTACTACGGGCGAGCCTGAACAATTTCATTCGAGGGTACCGGGGGCCTCGGTATCGCCGCGCCGGCTCGTTACTCTTTCGATCTTGTCGAATAGAATCGGCTCGTCGATCTGCCGTCGCCGCGCCGCGCAGGATTAAAAATTACGAGTGATGCTGATTTACGGCCACGACGCCTTGCGATTCGCGAAAACCCCCGTCGCCGCGGAGGTTCCCCGTTGGGTGGGAATATAATGCAACCCTCCCCCGCGCATTCATCTTTCTTTGCTCGCGACCTGGCACGACTGTCTTCCGAACGGCGCCTCTTATTTTTTGCTCAACTAGGGTACAGTATAAGTATATCCAGTAGCGACACTCCCCGTCGGCTCCTTTGATCTCTTGTCCGAAGCCGCGCCATGTTCTTGGTGTATAGAGCGCTACGTTTAAATTGTGAAAATGTAGACAATCGTAAGAAATATTTTTACCTTACATGTTTTGCATATCGAATATTCTAAATTTGTTAATCCATTAAGTCTGAACCCATGAAATAAAGCGATTTTTATACATATAATTGTTTCTTGCGAATAAAAGTGTATAAAGAAGAATATATAAATGATAAAAAAAAATTGTTTAAAGAAAATTTTTTGCGTTACAAAATGTTGTGTTTACGTAACTTTTCTTCTTTAACGTATTATTATTTTTAATAATAAATCTTGTAAGGTGTATGTGGAACACGAAATAGTGAGGAAAAAAATATTTAACGAATGTTTGAATATATTGTAAATATATTCAATTCTTGTCATAACTACATATAATACAGAATTGAATACTGCAAAATGGATGAAAAAAAAATTACGAGTGGAATGTTGCGTTAACACAACGTTAAGCCTAAATGGGTTAATATGATGTTAACGTAAGTAATCATACAATAATAGTCAAAACACGAAATTAATAAATAACAATATATTAAATATAAATTGTAGTATGATGTATTATTTATATTTGAAAGAAGCAAGTCACATTTATAATTATTATTTTATTTCTAAGCAAATTTATGTCTAAATGAAATTACAATACAAATTGTTGAAGAACAATTAAAAATTTTCTGTATACAATTTATCATGCAGCATAATAATGAACGAGCTTCGATAATTTAAGTCATTTTTCAAGAGCTGGCAGGTTAGTATCTGCTAATTGCACTCTTCGCTTCAATCACAATAGGTCATCGTACTTACAAACTACAGTCGACGTCATGTTCTTAGCAGTATTGTCGCGCATGCGCTAGAACATTTTTCGCAGACGATTGCACCCAAGCGTCCCTGCTGGATATACTTATACTGTGACTGGAATTGGTTGACGACTCGGTGACCCACGTGCATTGCAGAATTGATAATATGTACCTGGACGAAACTAAACTTGTATACGTCTATCGAGAACCCAATTCCTGATGAACTTTGATATTGAAATTTATTTATTGGAATAGCATCTGAATTATTGGAAAAAGGAATTGGTTAACAATATATGTATTGTATATGAAAATATCAATTCTTTTCTGATACTAACAAAGGAACATGTCGAATCTTCACACCTCGATTTTGACGATACTTATGTGATAGTTTTCAGAGTATTCAACACGTGTTTTTTCTTATCGGCCAAAAAATTGTTCACGAACAGGAAAACACGTTCTTATTGCCTGAGATATTTCTTCCGTTTCCAATACTTCAAGTCAACATTTGTTTTCACTTCACTGTGAATATTCTACGATAAATGTTCTTTCCTTGCGTTAGAAATATGGAAGCAATATCTAGCATAACATATGCACAAAGATTGCAGTTGTGGCAAATCTTATATTTGCTGTAAAATAGCCCCAATTTAAATACATTCATTGTATAGTGCTGACTAAGAAAAAGTAATCTACATCGAAAGTATCCACGAAAATGATCGTACATATACAGGGTGCGCCAAAAGTATGAAAACGGTCAAATATTTCGAAAACGGGACATTTTTGAGAAAAATGTATTAGAGTAATGTTCTAGAGTTTTAAGAATTCTATTGAACGGTCATATCCGTTTGACCTTCAGAGGAACGGTCAAGGTGACGTCAAGGTCAACATGATTTTTTTAAATGGAACACCCCATTTTTCATTATTCAGTGTTAAAGCTGACGATGAGACATTTTCAAAGCACTAGCTGATGCTCTATTTCTGTTGCGAATTGCCTGAGTTCCGAGTGTTGAGAATGAAGAAATAGACTCTCGCTTGTGTACAATGATCATTCCAGTGTTTGACACATGACTCGGCCGAAATCGCACCTCAAAGATGTTACTGCACATACGCTAGAAATACCATCGAAATCCGATTTTACTACTACCCAACGACATTAATTCTGACATAAAACGACATAATACTAACAATAAGCCTGACGGTCTCGATACATTTAAAGTTCAGTACTGAAGTATTTTTCAACAGAAATAGGTCATCAGCTAGTGTTTTGAAAAGGTCTCATCGCCAGCTTTAACACTGCATAATCAAAAATGGGGTGTTCCATTTAAAAAAATCATGTTGACCTTGACGTCACCTTGACCGTTCCTCTGAAGGTCAAACGGATATGACCGTTCAATAGAATTCTTAAAACCCTAGAACATTACTCTAATACATTTTTCTCAAAAATGTCCCGTTTCCGAAATATTTGACCGTTTCCATACTTTTGGCGCACCCTATATACCAAAGCCTAAATAAATATCTAAAAACACATATAAAAATTTGGTTTCAAATATTTTTAAAAGTAAGTCTAAAACGCACCTCTCTCAAAGGCTGATGAGTAACTACAATTTCACAAAGTCGTTACAAAACGCCAAGTAAAAACGTAAGTGCGTGTTACTCGAAAGTAGAAAAATAATGTTGACCAACTAATAATTTGGTGCGACGAAAAAATCAGGATATCGTGGCACACCAGGTACCGACAAAAGGATTTGCGCCGGCCTTCGGACGAGTTTATCTGATTTTCGGAACTCATCTAAATAATTCTAAATAGCCGAGCGCGCCCCGTTCTTTTTAGTATTTTCTTCTTATCGAGATGCTTGCCACGGTTCTTCGAAGGAAGGTCGACGGCGTTAACGTTGGATGCGCTATTTCGGTTCGCGCCGTATCCGCTCGTAAAAGTCGCCCAAGGCGTGGGCATCCATCCTAATTAACAACCATGGAACCAGGTACGGGACCATCTGATACCACGCCGAGAGTATAATCCGCTCGTTACTAACACGAAGCCCACACGGACAAGTACTCTTTACCGCCGTAAACCGTCTCTTCGGCTCCTCTTGCGCTTCGGGATGCGATAGGCTTGGCGCCTGAGGCGGACCGCGCAGCGCGTAGCGCGTAGCGCAAGGGCAAAGATTCGATGCTATGGAGATTTAGAATCACGGAAATCTGCTTTCTCTTATTCTTCGATCGCTATCGATGATCGGCTTCCTGCTACCCGTACACGCCAATTTTTATTTCGTTAATGTCGGAGGTCGGAGGTTTTTTTTCAGCAAGCAATTCTAGAAAACAAGTTCGATGCATTAGCCAAGAAATTCGAAACCAATCTTTGCTAAGAATATTAATCCTTCAGTAAAAACTGCTGATATTCATGAGGTTAGTTAATGAGGATTGTTTTAAGAGCAGATATTATTATCTTAACCTTCATGAAAAACGATTAAAATGCTTTTTAATGATCCGCTATAGCTAATAACTTTGAAAGATTGTATACACACTGGTTTGTTATTGCTAAACCTGATTGCTATTTATGTCTGGTAGACTCATTAATGTTTTATGTATAATAGACCAGGTTTTGTAATTTGTCTATCATCGAGTCGTTAATAACCATTTACGCGTATACAGATACAGCGTTAATATACACCGGAAAAAATATTAATATTTACTTTTTGTAGAAAACTAAATGCAAATTTCAAGTGAATAAACATTTAGCGCTGAAAATATAGTGACGCCAACGCTAAAACTGGAAAGGTAGTAAAGTATGAAATTCGACAAAGGAATCAACGCAATACGTCTTATAATTCTTCCATCGAACATTTGCATACAATGTTGTAGAATAAATAGTGTCTAAGAGTCTAAGAACTCCAAGACATTAGAAAGCAATTAGTTTCAAACGCTTAGCAACCACGTGCTCTCTGACACAAACTTCTCTTTGATCGAATCGAAGCACAGCGCAGTCGAGAAAATAGAAAGGCGATATAGTCTTCCTACGCGATCAGTTGTTCCGCTGCAATAAATTTCGATTTATGGATCATTGTTCGGTTAAAAACTCATAAATCGAAATTACATATGTACCTGTATTTTATTTGAAAAAATTTGCATCATTCTAAATAATATTTAGAAATTTAATATATAAAATTGTAGTAACTAACAAGCAGAATACGGCAATTATTATGATACTGTTTTGAAAAATGCAAGCAAATAAATGGCGAAAACATTGCATATATGTACTAAAAAGAAAACGTCAAAGTACCTAAAAAAATCACACGTAACATATTTTTATATTTTGAACTTCAGTGTCAACACGACGTCATCGCATTACACACATGTAGTTCTTCGAATAACTTTTTTCATCAATTATAACGTAGCATTAAGAAGCTCAATATGTTTTGGAGCCACTGTAACTTAAAGTCTTCTTAATATTTCAGAAGATATGAAGTGGAAAAAAGTTAAATTCTAGCCGTCCAATGAGTTGCCTTTAAAAGACATGCTTCATTCTAAACGAGTAGGTATGCTTTTTTGTTATTGAGTCACTCCGTATAAACATTAGAAATTTTGACAAAGCATCTGACAATCTCTACGTAAAATTGTTCGTTTCACAGATCTCACAAATTAACACATTGATGCGCCTCTTTAATTTTTCAAATAGGGTAAACAATCCAGTAAATGGACGACTTAGTTAAGGTTTTGCTTATAAATATTTTTTTATAAACAAAATTCAAACGCTTTGCCCCAAAAAAATGTATAAATTTTAAAAAACAAGTAGCTGCATGCAATAGAAATAATTTATTCAATCATAAAATGATGCAAATTCTACTTATAGCCTATATCGTCAGCAGATGGACGACATTATACAGGGTGTAACAAAAATGTTGCAGTTCCTTGAAAGGGGTGATTGCCGAGATGATTTTAAACAACTTTTTCCTTAGCGAAAATGTTAGGTAAGGCTTTGTTAACGAGTTATTATCGAAGAACACTAACCAATCGGTGAGCGAGTATAGCGGATTAATGATGACGCGGACTATGGCGGGCCAATACTACTCGCCGCTGGAGACCGCGCTAAAATTCATCCACTGTATTCGTGCGTCTATTGGTCGGTGTTTTTCGTTAATAACTCGTTAACAAAGCCCAACCTAACATTTTTGCTAAGGAAAAAGTTGTTCAAAATCACCTCAGGAATCACCCCCTTCAAGGAACTGCAACACTTTTGTTACACCCTGTATATTTTTTCGCATACAAAAAGCACTTTTATTGAAAATATTAGATTTCTAACACAACAAACGATTTCTTTACAAAATAAAGAAACAATAATATAAATTAACAGCCTACTTTTTTCATAATTATCTATTGATCTAAAATCTGTTCATCTACTGGGTACAATACCATATATCTATTGGTGCGTTTACGTGTTTAATTATTAAAAACTTTTTGGCGTGTCGATATTCGATATGACAAACATCAAACGCCGTATTGCAATTCCCAGACAGGTGGCAAGAGACAGTACATAACGACGAAAATTGAGCAGAAACGAGGAGTCGAGGGAGCAAAGTGTCGCGTATCCGCCTCGACGGGGACGAGATCAGGGGTGGTTGGAAGCGGGGTTACGGGTCGCGAAGTTGGTCGCGTCGCAATAAATTCGAACAGTAGCGTGTCCCGAAGATTCCGAGGTGACTTGACCGAGCGCGGCTCGATAAAATAAAACACGACGGTGCTAAGTCGGTTATAAACAAAGATACAAACTACCGTGGCTTGCGGGACCCGCGCGACTCACGCATGGCTGCCGGCGATAGAAGCAGCCAGTTCCGCTTTATGATCCCATAAATATCTCAATAGGATCTTAAATTACCTCTCCGGGGCCCGGAGTCTGCGACTCCCTCAACCGCTCTTGCACGCTGGCTGCCGTTCCGCCACCGCCGCCGTTGGCTGCCGCACCGGCTTCTCCGCCCGCCTCTGGATATACATTTACCCGGCCGAGTTTTCGGTGGAGACGTTACTGTTATTTATGGGCTCGTTTATCAAGGTGGCACCCCTTTCCCCTATCGTTGCTTCGATGCAGACTATCCGCCACTGCGAAGCCAATCCCGAGATATATCGCCCCGATACCAATCCGGCCGTACCGAGTGAAAGAGAGTCCCGAAGAGGCGACCGGCCTTCGTCTCTCTGATCCCTTCTTTCAACTTTTCGCCCCGCGGCCACACCCCGAAAACTTCTTTCGGTGATAAATGCCCGTGAAGAATCGCGCGGCCGTACGATACGTACGATAGCGGCAATTAGCGCTCGCTCGTTCGTCTCCTTGTTCGTTCTCTGCTTGACGAGCTTGCGGCTACCGCGCTCGCAATCTATTTCCGGTGTCCGCCGGACGCCGGAAAATTACTCTTCTATCGACTATCGATTTCAACGCAACCCTCTTACGGCACAGTTCCTCGCTTTAATGTTCGCGCTTTACCGTCTTTCTCGATTTATTGATTTCTCCAACGGAACGCTCCTTTTCTTACCTTATAGAAAACTCTTTCTATACTGTGCAATTAACTTTCAACGTAGCGACATTCTGTGCATTTAACGATTACTTCTTTTTTAGATTAAGAGTTTTTTTTTTTTTTTTTTTTTTTTTTTTTTTTTTTTTTTTTTTTTTTTTTTTTTTAGATTACACACGATTGACAAATCGTTGATTTATTAACCGATTTGGCGATTAACAGTGGTGTTATCGTCGTTATAACATTGTATTTGACTGTTTTCACGATATCGACGACCTTCGCACCACTGTTGGTTGCCGAAACTGTTGCAGAATCGGTCACCAAATCGACTTTGGTGTGTAAAAGCTCTAACTGTCACTTGCAACAAATTCTATAACTTTAATATTGTACTTTGCCAAAGTAAATTCACCGGAACAATTTCAAGATGTGCAGCGGGTTTAACCCTTTAAAGCCGACACCTAAATCCAAACACATAAAACAAATGAATACTTTAATAACTGTATCTGTCTTTAATGAATAAAATTATTCCATATGTAGTCTAATCTGGAGCAAGGAGCGAATTCGCTTCACCTTCGAAGGGAATGTATCATACTATCGGAAATAATTTTTCATTTACTTAATGGTACTCAAAGCTCCAATCAATAGTTACAAGTTTGCAAGTTTCCATTTTTTTCCAAATTTCGCACGGAGCCTTGTTTTCAGTTTCGCATAAAGCACAGCGAAATCATCACACAATTTTCTGTATTGATAACTTTCGAAAGTCGACTCCACTTCACTTTCGAAATAAAAATCTATTTCTCTATCGGTCCACGTCAAAGTTCTATAATAATCGCAGTGTACCGTTTGATTGGAAAGCACTCCCGGCGCTGTCCTTTCGAGTATCGCGCCAATGCACGTCCGATTTCATAGCGTGTCCGCATTAACCTTTCATAGTGTTCACGTAACACCGAAAAAGGATCGTAGTTTTAGGTTTCCTTGTCGGAAGACAAATAGCGGCAGTCAACAGGGAGCGCAGCCCACTTTGTCCCCGACAGCGGGGCGAATAAACGCCCGATCACTTTACGAGCTAGACGGGGGTGTAAGAGTGGAGCAGATAGTGCGAACGCGGGCAAGAGAAAGGCGAGGGAACTGGCGGAGAGGAGAAGCCCACCCTTTCTCAATTCGTACATATCCACCTACACCCTCGAGGCCAACAATCCATTCCCGGCCCCGCCAACACTATCCAACCCTCTGATCCGAGAGAGGACTTCGGGGATCTCGGCCGGGCAAAACCGCAGCGTTGATGTGAAACCTGATAATCCCGTATCTCGCCACTCTACCTGATTAATTTCTGTTCCACCGATTACGCGATTTGCGGACGATCGCCGTTTTCGTGCATCTTGATCCATCTCGAATAATCATGACCCAATAATATGTTCGCTGTGGGACTTGTTGCGATTAGGTGACGGCGTTTATTCCTCCTGATCGATGACAGTTGATGAATTAACGATCGTAGGATTAGCGAACGCGAAGGTGTTAATTGCGATTTGTTGTGAATGCACTGGTTCGGTGAAATTCAGTTAAACAAGATCAGTGATTCGTTCATTCTCCTATTTCCTGCGCGGTCACATGCAAATAGTGTCATCTGTGTTTGGTCAAGCTGTTAAGCCCATTTAGTTTTAGAAAAAAACTTAATTTTAACGTTCTCCCTATGAATTTAAGACATAAGAATATCTTTAATGTTACCATTCATGGAACTTTGTATGCTAAACATAAAAGTATTGATCGTACTTGTAGAGGAGAGCGGAGCAAAACCGAAATGCTAAGGATAAAATGTCATTACTTTGACATTATTAATCTAAACAAGAAATTGCAATTGGGATCCATTAGAATAAACTCTTTATTAAATAACGGTACATATCCCACCTTTTTTGGTACACTGAGAGAAAAAATAAGAGAAATTTTACTACATTTTCTACTAAAACGGCAGGATTGGTAAAAGTGTTTAGGTTTTTACTACACCAGTGTAGTAATATTTGGTTCTGAAGACTTGGTAAAAACTATAACCTCGTGTGCTGATTTTTACTACACCAATGTAGCAAAATTGGAACTTTCGCTCAAACTAAAAAGAGTTTTTCTTTATGGAAATACTGAGGGGTGGTATGCTTGGCGACGGGGAAGGCGAGGTATAGAATAGATAAGAGAATTCCTAACGGCCCGTAACAAATATCTATGTCAGAAAATAAGTTTTTCCAATATTAACTATACCATTTTTTGAACATTTATGCGATATTCATTGAAAGGCATTGAAAAGACAGTGCTAAAATCCAAGGAAATTGAGGTTATGTCACGAGACGCCACTTCTTTCTGAAGCGTAGATGTCGCTGTGTATCACAGTCCTCCGTAAATTTTATTACACTGGTCTATTCAATTTTGAAACACATGTGCTAATTTTTCCTTTTAATGTGGTAGAAAGGAATGCATTTCACTATATCCTGTTTCTTTACTACGCAATGTTGTAATTTTTCCTCCATGATTTTTCTCAGTGTAGAAGAACAAATATAAAAAATAATGATTTATCAGTTACTAGCACCTATAACAACGAAACTCATCCAATTCTTCAATTTCCCAACAGTGCAGTCTTCGTAAGTTCACTTGGAACAAGCTGGATCCTCTAATGTAGATTGAAGAGACACTTCGTATTGTCGTGCTGCTAACCTATAACCCATTTCTCTATTTGCAACATCTGAAATAACCTTCCGCATGTTTTCCTCATCTCATATTGTAATTCGTTTGTATTTACGAGGCATTTTGTTAAAGCCTAAAAAATAACATGTAGATTTTATCCAAAACTGAGTATCCGATTTTACCCTCGCCCCACGATTTTATATTTTTTGGACAATTTTACGTGTCTGATCATTCAATTGCATTCATAACAATTCTTCAGACACGAGGAAGCGACTGTTTCTGAAAGAAGGCTGTTGCAACAAAGTGCAGCCGAAGCTTCAGAGCGTCAAATGGTTCTAGTAGTAATGTAAACTGTCCTGCGATGAAATAGTGGAGAACCAAAAAGAACGAGAGCAGCCGCTGCTGGCGTTTGACGGACAGAGATAAATAAATAAAGGAGTCGGTGCAGACGCACAAAGGGAAGCAATATCCCTCTCTTTAGTCTTATGTAGAACTGGGTGGCTCGCAGTCGGACGAGGAGCTAATAACGGTTACGGTAAACACGCCGCCTCTACCACGGATTCAAAGTGTATATGTAGGCTTAATGCTCATTCCACCCTCTCGTGTCTCCCGTTTTTCTTCCATCTTCCGGCCTTTTCTATTTGATCTTTGTTACTCTTTCTCGTTGCTAATGTAAGCGTTTCTTCGTCTTCCACGCAATCACTTTTGTTTGTCGAATTCAATTTTCTCTTCTTCCTTTCTCTCAGTTTTCTTGCGCTAATTGTTCTTTATTTTTTGAGTCACCGACCGACAAAACATTTTGCTTCCTTTTACAGTCTATCTCTGACAATCGCATTGTATGATTAATCTCCGCCGCATGGAATTAGGAAATGTGTATAATACACGTACTGAACTTTTCTCCTTGGTCGAATCATGCTCTCAAGATGTTTCAAAACGGACAACGTCCACGCAAAAAATTCATGTTTATGTAACGATAACAAGAAACGGGAAATCCTTTGATAATAGGTTTCCATCTTCGTGTTCCATTTCCTGTCGGTCTGCTTTCTGCTTCACATGCCAGCCTCTTATATCACAATCGTGTCAGGTGGATCATTGAACTGCAACTCCTGCTAAATAAAAGGCATATCATTTGCAAGACAGCTCATATATTACCAGCCGCGAAGGATAACTGGCACGAGCATACGTAGTTTCAGTTACGTTTATTATATAGGTATGCACTAGTTCATTGTACATCATCCACATGTCAATTGCAGCTCAAGGCAACTCGTGTGTTAAACGCGCCGTTTATTTCGAGGCGTCATCATTTCGTGAAAGTATGCGGCGAACGTCGACGCAGATGCTTTTTATCGTTGTGAAATATACTGTGCGTGATTAACAAGTACCTACGACACTTCGCAAATATTTTGAAAACAAAGTATCGCACAGGGAAGTTATAAAAGCCTTTCAAAGTAGAACAGCTTCAGAATAAAATTACATATTTTTTGCAGATAACGATATTATCAGCGTACAAACTACATAGGAGGATTATTTTTGTTCGTCACTGTTTAGTCTATTAGCCAACTATGTCAAATCTTTGAAGGGATTGTATATTTGCCCGTCAGAGGTCTATTTGCTAATAAGCATAAAATCGATATTGCGTGTACGGTGTCGTGCGAGTCTGGCGAAGAGAAGGGATCCTTTCTTTTTGTCTCTAGGAGTGTCCTTTTGGGTATACAAGCCTTCACAATACAACCAAGTTGTAAATTACGGCATCCATATGTCGGTATACAGGGTGTAACAAACATGTTGCAGTTCCTTGAAAGGGGAGATTTCTGGGGTGATTCTGAACAACTTTTTCCTTTACAAAAATGTTATCCGAAGCTTTGTTAACGAGTTATTAACGAAAAACACCGACCAATCAAGGAGCGAGTACAGCGGGTTAATCATAGCGTGGACGATAGCGGGCCAATACTGCTCACAGCTGGAGCCCGCACTGACATTCAGCCACTGTACGCGCTCCTTGATTGGTCGGTGTTTTTAGTTAATAACTCGTTAACAAAGCTTCGGATAACATTTTTGCAAAGGAAAAAGTTGGTCAGAATCACCCCAGAAATCTCCCCTTTCAAGGAACCGCAACATTTTTGTTACACCCTGTATAATAACTGATGCCACTTCCCTTTGTCCTGGTCCCTGAACCGCATTATCTGCGATATACAGGGTGTTTGGGATAGTATAGGCAAGCTTTGAAGAGGTGATAGATTACGTAAAAACAAACAAAAAATGTCTATATGACTTGGGTCCAAAACTCAACCATTTTTGAAAAAAACTGTCATAAACATTTAAGCTATAAACCGCTATAATTCAAAATAGGAATGTTTTTCGTAAGCAATTTCTTCGCTAAAATAAAGATTACGATCTTGTTAAACCAATAAGTACAGTAACTGTGATATTGTTACCTCGTATCGCAAAAAAATAGTATTTTTCTAACCCCCTAAATTACCCTTTAAAATCGCGATAATTTAAGGGGTTAGAAAAATATTATTTTTTCGCGGTACAAGGTAACAATATCACAGTTACTGTACTTATTGGATTAACAAGATCGTAATCTTTATTTTAGCGAAAAAATTGCTTACGAAAAACGTTCCTATTTTGAATTATAGCGGTTTATAGCTTAAATGTTTATAACAGTTTTTTTAAAAAATGGTTGAGTTTTGGACCCAAGTCATATAGAAGTTTTTTGTTTGTTTTTGCGTGATCTATCACCCCTCCAAAGCTTGCCTATACTATCCCAAACACCCTGTATACAATGTTGTTGCAACCTCGCCACATTGTATCGTTAGCATTTTCTTTGCCCTTCCGCTTAGTAAGACGTTCAAAGTTCACTTGGCCGCTCAGAAAGAAATTCTGTCAATTTTATAAGAGCGTTCTTGTTGTTGCTTCCGATGTGTATTTACCTTAGAAGGTTCATCTTTATTCTGGACGACTCTGTGTAATTTTTTAAAAATAAACCCATCTCCCCGATGTAGCTTTTATTGGGGATAAAAATAAGACTTGCGGGACAACTACTCGAGGGTGGCTTCAGCTGCCGATAAGCTTAAGTTCGCTGTAAAATCTGTCTATAATAAAGAAGAAGGTTAATTGAAGCTAACGTTCTTGAGTTTCACGCGTTGTTAAGTGCGTATCAAAGTGAACTTCACTGATGTGCATCGCGGAGCCTTGGCAAAGCAATCTAAAAGCGGCCCGGTAGAATACGTCTTTGTAGAATTATGCACACTCATTAGCACGTAATAAACGGTAATGCACTTCACACTATCTTTGAGCTGTCCACCGTACTTCATTCAACAGTTAATGCGTTCTGCCTCGCTATCGAAGCCTAGCAACATCAACATGTAATTATCGGCAACCTTTGCAAGAAGATATCCGTGAATTCAGGCGAATGTTCACGTAAACGGTCAAGAACGTGACTCGGCGTAAAAGAAAAGTAACATTGTTAAACCCACACACCGCCGCGCCGTTTAAGCACCTTGTCTATTCATCCGTTTCAATTTCTATGAAATAGTATGCATAACTGCTTATTTAAACATTCCAGAATCTATAAAGTTGCTCTCTGAGACACTGAATACATTATATTAATTGTTCATTTTGGGATTAACATAATGTTGCTACTCCTAACCTATGAACGACGGTAAGAGCTAACCATGGACCTAGTCCATGGAGCTAACGCATAATAAATGAAATGTTCTAAACGTAACATGTTTCTAAAATAGTGATATAATCAAATGCAAAATTTTTATCATTTTGCTACATGTCAATATACAAAATGTATTACTTTACATACTATTTAAATGTGATAAATAGCATTTGCTTGTCATAGTCGTGTACTTACATAGTACATACATACAAAGTAAGGTAAAGGCACCAATAATTGACGAGTCAGTAGTTGACCTTTTTTCAGGAAGTGTGAAAAGTAAGGTTCTTAAATGGAATAATCTTTCAGAAAAGGCACGATAGGTATGCTGTACCATCCATCGACGCAACTCCAAATCTTGTTTAGTTGGATTCGTTAGTTTATTGTAACGACGGACAAGTAATTTCATTAATGTCAATTTTATGTCTCTGTTCTTAACGCTGTCGTTAAGAAAAGTTCTACAATTCACGATAAGAAATGCTTAAGCTTCTAACTTGTGACTACATCATTTCATTCATTGAATTGCGATAGAGTTTTATATTTAGTAAAGGTAATGTTTTTGCTAACTGAACAGTATGGTCAATTACTAGTTTTCCGTTTTCAAGGATGGTCAATTTCTGGTGCAATTATTGAATTTTCAAAAATGTTTATAGAATTTGGGTAATATAGTTATTTAAAAAAAGTAGCTTTTTTTCATAATCTAGCAAGTTCAAACAACATTTTCACACGTAGACATTCACTATTTAACAAACGAGCAAGCACTATTATTATTTATGTAAAATATTTTTCTTAACTGGTCAACTACTGGTGCTTTTACCTTAATGTACTTAATGCCGAAGGTAAGTTCAATATGTACATATTTCTAATAATACGAGTTTCAACTGAAAATTGTTTACGATATTTACACGATTGTTTATACATCGTTTCCGACAGTGGCTCGTAGTTTGCTTCAAACATAATCCAAAAAAGACTAGAATAACGAGTCGTACAAGATAGCAATGCATTCGTAAAAATGTTTACAAATTAAATTATGTAGCAGCGTGTTCTGTTACAGGATGGTAGATGAACAGAGGCAATCCTTAAAGAAGCTCGAACGAGCGTGGCGCACCGAGGTTTTCAGACATTATCGAGATTGAGGGTGCCAACGGCAAAGGTCGTCGGGTTGGAGGGCGAGAACTGAGTGATTTAGTGGGGTGGCTACTCGACGACTGACCGAGATAACCTGTCTGTCCACGGAACAACCCCATTTGTCCAATGTCTTCCGCTACAAAACTGTTTGCCACCCTCCAGGCTCGCGTCCTTTTGAATAATGATCACGCTTTGTCAAGCGGTGGTCTGCTGATAATGCCAGACGCGTTGAATACGTCGAAAAAAGCTGGTTAAGCTCTTTGCCCTTTACGATAACGCGGAACAGAAATCATTTGACCGACGATTAAACGAGTCCGGGTAGGAGTTAATTTTCTCCATATTAGTTACAGGATTGTCGTCGGAGTTAATCAAGTTTTTACTGTATTCCTTTCCCGTAGAAAATCTTGTATCCCGGACTATCTTTCCGTAAAGACACTTTCACCAGATTCCTGGTGTTAAGTCGATGAGAATGATACCCAACACGACACAATTCGAAGTACTTTGAATAAAAATTTGAATAACCCTCGAATAATAAAAGGAGAGCACTATTCGGTGTTGTTTTCACGAAAGTCGAACGAGGAACGTAGAATTTAGCGTGTTCGGAATCAGTAGAACTTAATCAAATCGTAAATAAGGTGTTTTTATCTCCAGATCGGAAACCGTACGTGGTTCTCTTCGGCCATCTTCAATTAAAGGAACAGTCTTTCCTTTCAGGAACGCGAAGGTAGGATTCCACCGAAACAACTTTATCTACAGTCTAGAGGGCAAATGAAACTTCACCGCAGCAATATTTTAGCAACGCGCGGTGCCGGTAAGGCGAACGATACACGGGATAAGCATTGAAAGGTTGCAATCTTGAACACTTTCTCGGATCCACTGAGAACCGATTCTTCCCCGGAAACCGCGAGTCTGGCCCAACGCAACGCGCTGCGTACATTATCATAGAAAGTGGGCAACGAGTACGGAACACAAGTCATCCAATAAATATATCGACAGCTCTGAGAGGAAATATATATCGTCGGTGGAAGAGGGAGGCTGGATCGAGTTCGAGCGGCGCAGAAACGAAACGAAAGGACGAGCCGGGACTAAAGGCGGTCGGGAAGGATGCGATTCAGGCTCTGCGCGAGGGAGAGAGAAAGACAGAGAGAATGAGAGGGACAGAGAGAGAGAGAATCCGTAGCAGACGAGCGAGGTGGGCCGTGGATTTATATCCCGGTCAGCCACTTTGAGCCATCAGCGGCTCGTTTGAAGTTCAGCCGCGGCCGCGCAGACGTTATAAAGACAAACTATGCCTACGGCACCGTCATGCCCCACTACTTCATACCATATTTCTTCGGGCCGATCCTTGAAACGGCCACTCGATCTCCAGGAAAGACGTACTGCCCTTCCTCTCCGGCCGGCTTTCGGTACTTGCCCGCATACAGGCTTCTTTCACCGTGTACAACGACGGACACACTCGACCCTCTCTCGCTCGCTCTCCCGCTCTCCTGCTCGCCGTTTCCCTCGGCTCCGCTTCCTTTACGGTTAGTGCTTGAGGGTAATAAAGATGGTTCTGCTTATGTACAACCGGCAACTGGAGGCGGAGCCAGGCTGCCCTCTGTGGGCAGGACTAACGCAAATGACTCTTCCATGCAAGATGGCGTAGGCATACGGCGCACCATGCCGCGAGGCTGCTTTTATATTTAGCATGCGACGTGCAGCCTGCGCGGCGAATGCACCGCGTGCAGTTCGCGGCCCGTCTCTAACCTCTTTCGCTACGCGCGCGCCTCGTTCGTGTCTTTCGGTTTCGGGAAACTCCCGCGGTCGCTCTTCCTATTTCACTTGTTCGTGCGTCTTCGTTACCAACGCACGGAACTGTCGATATTAGATACTTATTCGTTTCAACGCAGGATATCGTATACGCGTTCAACGTTGTGGCAAACGGAGGAAATGCTTTTGACACAGTGTGATCTACAGCATTCATATTTTTCTTTGTTCTTACAAAGCGGGTACGTATTTCATGTTGCCGTTCTGCTACAGCGTCGGATGCATATAGGAAGTTTCATTTTAACCCTACAACTACCGGCGAAAATTTTTCTATGGAGTGTCGGTACGAGAGACTCTTTAAAAAATGCTTGAAGCAAGAAAATATTCATTTCCAATCAATGTCAATTGCTAATAAATATGAAGAATTATCGTATAGGTTATATTGACTTCTTGGTGCACTCAGTGCAGCTGATGTTTGCCCCTAGGGAAAAATCTGATGAGGAAAAATGTTGACGAAATTTCCCACTGAAATATATAAAATACAATATATACATATACAGTGTATGTAGGATATGTATATACACATATATTTTTTTTTATGTGTTATGTATTTATTAGTGAGAATGGGCACTTTCCCTCATCCCATTTTTCCCTAAGGGCACGAACCAACTGAACTGAGTGTACCTCTATTTAATTTCAGTGTTGTTAATATGTACTACACAGGCTGGCTAGTTTTACTGGCAAGTTTCACTATTATTACATTATTTTCCAGTATAATAAATCTTTCAACATTATTTTAAACATGACTGAAAAACAAGAAAAATAATTTATGGACAAAATATTTACAGGGTGTCTCGATTGAAGGTCACCTAAATATCTCCCTTGTTTTTGATGACATGAAAAATATTTATGAAACAATTTAAACGATTTTAGGAGAGAAATACCATGGAAGGACAATTTTTTTTAAGTATTTTTTAAGGTTATCTGTGTTTTTTGAAAGGAAAGTGTATAGGTGGTCTCCTTAAACTTAGACACCCTGTATTTTTAGGATCTACAATTACATTTAGTGCAAGAAGTATCATGTTTAATATTTCAATATATTATTACGATAGTGTTCCAATATTTTCAGACTTAAAACTTTCTGCTGTTTCAACATTTTTTTATAATAGAAAAACAGAAAATTAAATCTCATTTTATTTGTCTTTATTCTTTTTACAAATGTTGGACCATTTATGAAAGAGTTTATTTTATGACAAATTTTTACATTCGTAAATGCAAATGTCATTATAGTAATTTCTATTTAGGATATTTCATGATATCTAAATAGAATTTGACTCATTTTTTAAAAATATGACATTGGCGCTTCTTACACCAAGCAACAGAATAATTTATCTCAATGAGAAGACAACGTTTATTTATATTTACGTACTTACCTCGCATTATGTACTTTAAATATAAAATTAATGTTCAATCTATGTAAAATGAATTATTTCTACTTTGGAAAGCATTAATAAAATTCTAATATCTTTCATTCTTGATGATTAAACTGCTAATGTTTATTCAAATTCATATTTTTACAAAGAAAAAAAATGTGAAGTTTGAATAGAAGTGTTTTTTTGCTTTCATTTATTTTTTCTTTATTTCATTTTATTTTTGCATCAATTATACATCCTTATCTTATACATTTTCGCACATTTAAAATCGACAAAAATACAAATATCCGCAATTTATTGGTGACGCTAAAAATACCGTTAACCAATGCTGTAAATGTTGCTCCGCAAAATATATAGTTAAATAAAAAAAAATAACATCTAAAAATGAATACAGATTGATTAAAAATTTGAGGAATATCCCTTCATCATACTTACTAAAAGTAAATAAGCCATAATTATAATTAATATTAATAAATAGAAGATTTTATTAATTCTTCACTTTGATGTTATTCGTCGTGTCAGTTTCTAAAACAAATATTTCGAAAATTGAAAAACTGAACGATTGAAACTTGAGACCATTAACAAAACTCTCAAGAGATTATTGATGATAAAGCTACCAAACGTACAGAAGAAAATGCGAAATCGTTTCTAAGATAAACAATCGTTGAAAGGTCGTAGAAAACAGAAAACGTTCTCGATAAAACCGCGGCAAGGTTGGCCATTTTCGCAAAGAAACTAAGAAGTTACCGATAGCTAAAGCGAAACGCGTAACGATTCTGTATACGTGGACAAACCAGACATAACAGTCGTTTTCGCTTCAAGGAAGTATTCGACGTTGCAAAGAAACCAGGCTGACGTTTTTCTGACCGATCTCTGATATTCGAACGACCCAGGAACTCGCATTCCGAGTGAGGGACAAGCGTGTCTTGAATTGCTCCGATGCGACTTTTCGTTGGCAGAAAGAACGTCGCGTCGCCTACCGGGAGATGGAAACGGTCGATCGTGAGTCGCTCGAAGAAGTTTCCAGCTGCTAATGACGTTAAGGGATACGTGTCCCTTCCATCGAAATTCTCGTAAATCTTGTTAACCGCGTAACCGTACCGTTGATTCATTGATTCCAGTAAGGAAAAGGCAAGATTCTGAATAGGGGAGACGCGATTGCTTTTACAAAGGAAACGACCGCGTTGTTGCACGATTATCTCGCGAGATTTATCGCGGCGCGGCGGTTCAAATTGCTACGATCGGAACAAGTTTTTTTATGCGGTGGTCGACCATGTTGGCGATCGCGGAAAAAAAAAGTGAAAATTTAAGTGATCGACATAGCACAACCACCGAAGCGTTCCCTAGTGAATATAGAAGGTTATTTGTAAATGGTCGATCAACGATCGTGACTTTGATATCTTATAATTCGAATATGAGTTCCATACGTCAATTGAAATAAGGTGAATGTCCCAATTTCTGCTCATTTAAGCGTTCACTCGTTATGAAAAGGATATAAAAAATTTGTTTGCAGTAAAAATTTGCAAAGTAATTGATTAATACCTCGCTAATGAATCAATTAATTCAAAAATATTTTAAAAAGATGTTATATGATGTTTAATTATTAATAATGGCTAATTCAATGTAGTACTCTAAATGTCCGTATTTCTGCTCACGACAAATAACTCACAAAAAATCCACTAAAAAGCCAGAGTAAAATATAGTAAACGTTTTAGTATTAAATACGATTTATTTCTGCACACACTACATTCGGTCCGATTATCGAATCACAATGAAATTGCTGTTTTTTAGTCTAAGCAGTAAGAATACGATCAGAACGAGTAAGTTCCTTCTTCTAAAATTTTTTTCGTTGCTTACGTAGCACTTTCTTTTTAACAAACCTGTGCATCACTCGCATGAATGATCAAAGAACTTATAATTATTTTTTTACAATTATAGTAGAAACGTAACATTTATAATAATAAGAAAAATACGAAGTGATTAGAAATCGGGACATGAGCAGAAATTGGGACATTTACCTTAGCGTTCGTTGTAACCGACACATTTCTATCAATGAAATGCAAGCTCGTTTAATTCTTTTGTAAAGAATCCTGATGTCCTAGATTTTACAAAGTCTTCAGGAACCTACAAAACTCTCATGGCTAATGTTGGATAATTTTCCTACTATAAACAATACTTTAAATGTTTAAATACAGGGTGCGCCAAAAGTATGGAAACGGGCAAATATTTCGAAAATGGAACATTTTTGAGAAAAATGTTTTAGAGCAATGTTTTAGGGTTTTAAAAATTCTATTGAGCGGTCGTATCAGTTTGACCTTCAGAGGAGCGGTCAAGGTCACGCCAAGGTTAACATGATTTTTTGAAACGGAACACCCTATTTTTGATCATGCAGTGTTAAAGCTGACGGTCAGACCTTTTCAAAACAATGGCTGTTGATCTATTTCCGTTGAAAATTGTTGAGCTTATCTATCGCCATATTATTAAGGTACAACGGCGCGAATCAAAGCAATTCAAAATTTTGGAATTAATGTCGTTGGGTAGTAGTACTGAAATCGGCGTCATGATTTCAAGTAACCTTTTTGAGATGCGATTTCGGCCGAGTGATGTGGCAAACATTGG
The DNA here is from genome assembly GCA_030770465.2 of Perdita meconis. NCBI lineage: Eukaryota > Metazoa > Arthropoda > Insecta > Hymenoptera > Andrenidae > Perdita > Perdita meconis. The sequence goes on along the minus strand of JASKOS020000003.1, from coordinate 12,891,357 downwards.
AATGATCATTGTACGCAAGCGAAAGTCTATTTCTTCAGTCTCAACGCTCAGAACGTCAGCAAATTAACAACAGAAATAGGTAATCAGCTAGTGTTTTGAAAATGTCTCATCGTCACCTTTAATACTGCATGATCAAAAATGGGGTGTTCCATTTAAAAAAATCATGTTGACCTTGGCGTAACCTTTACCGTTCCTCTGAAGATCAAACGGATACGATCGTTCAATAGAATGTTTAAAACCCTAAAACATTGCTCTGAAACATTTTTCTCAAAAAGGTTCCGTTTTCGAAATATTTGACCGTTTCCATACTTTTGGCGCACCCTGTATAAATCATTTGGAATCTTGAAATATCACTGCAGTCATTTTCCTGAATTTATAAATGCATAATGCGGTAAATCCAATTTTATTTCTCACCTTCTCCAGAAATTCATTTCTTTCTTCTACACTTGCATTTTGGGTTGTGAAATTTTAGACTAAGAAAACAGTTAAATTACTCTCGTACATTAATAAAATATGTATTATAGCTTCAACTAGATTTGAATAGGAACATTTTGTCTCGTACGCTTGTGCCTGCTAGTGAGCCATTCTTGGTTTCCGCCGAGTCCATTGTATCAACGTTGTTCTCTAGTCTGGAAAGTAAGAACAAGAGAAAGAGGAGCACCGCGCAGCATAGGAAGACCAAGACAGTTTTATAGAGACGAATTCTCGCCGTAAAAACGTCGGGGCCACCTTCGCAACTCCTACCTGTCCTCGCGAAAGCATTACGAGAGCCGGAGGATTCACAAGTTACCCTGTTACCTTTCCTCCTCGCGTTTCACCCTATCGGATGGACGAGTCTCATGGTTCCAGCTGTCGGCAATGAGAAAAAGTTTCGGATAATTAAAAAAAACCTTTGATCCTCCCCCCCTCTTTCCTACGTGACATCGTTTAATTTTATTAGGTTGATGCAAAAAAATTCGTCACCGGTGGACAAAGAACGTTACTAAGCTTCAGTTTGTGGGAAAGAGGCAAACTGTTGTGCACTAGAAATAATTTTCTTGTCGTACTTTAAGAATTTGTATTGAGAATATTAAGATTGCCCACAAATTATTTTGACGAATCGAAACTGCTGTTTATGAATTGGCGCACCTAATTTTATTTGTAATTTCATTCGTTAAATGCGACAAAACCTGCTCATCAATCTAACTTTTAAGCTATATAAGGTATCGGTATGAAACTTTGACTGAATATTGTATGGATGATAAGTTAACAGTAACTTTAATAAAGTTATATAACAATGACAATATAATTATATATAAATAATAACAATAATAATATATTTAAAAATAAATAGTTCTGTAAGTGTTATAACAAATAAGTTTTTTCATTATGTTGTAACTTTAATTACTTTTAAACTCATAAACTGTTTATCTGCTGCTTCAGGATTTTTTTTTTTTGTTTTTTTTTTATCGCAGGATTTAATCTTTATGGAAGAAATATAAGGATCAGACGTTAATAAGAGCCTGTTAAATAGATCTTCATCAGTTGCTTTTCTTGGAAATTTTCTTGTATGTGTATTTCTGTATTTTTTTAAATCTTTATGCTTCATCTTCTGCGCTTCTTCCGAGAGCTGTCCGACCAAAGAAGACAATGCTACGCTATCCAGTTACAGAGGACAGTATCCCTTTTGTAAGATTAGTAAATAAGAAATTGTTAATAAATCTGTAGATTTCACTCTTTAACTGTGCGTCATGCGCATCCTACTTACTCTTACGTTGTTGATAAGCCGCTCTATCAACGACTCTTTCTTTTAAAAATAGAACGGAATAAAAACATTAAACAGAGTCCCTGAGACATCTCAAAGAAGATAAGCTGTTTAATGAGTTGGAAAGTGGTAGACTTAATTTGTTCAATTGTAAGGATTCGTATCAATCAAATTTTTTTGTTGAATTTCATTAATTTGTTCATTATTGAGATTAACAGACATTAAGACAGCAATACAAACATACTAAGGTAAATGTTCCAGTGGTTGGACTTTTAAGATAATGTTCCTGTTATTAAAATTTTCGACAGTTTAAAACAATGTAAATTAATATGAATGTTTGTTCAATCGCTAGATTGAGTTTTCTTCTTTCAGAAACTTGGTTATAGAATATCGTTTATATAAAAGAAAAATGTAAAAATCTATGTTTATAAAAGCGTTCATTTGTCCCAGTTATTGGACAGAATTTACGGTATGTCCCAGTGATTAAATTCAGCTGTCCCAGTGCTTAGACAACAGATTAAATTTCAGAAAAATCATTGATATAAAAATAATTAACAATTCTTATGTTGTACAACTTTATAAAGTTTGACAATATGTACAAAAATAATACAATTTTTAAATAAAAGCTTAGTAAATAACCGAATAATCTAAAATATTTAAGCGCGCTTACGAATGCACACATTCGCAATTGTAACAGTAAAAAGGGCAATTTTTGTTTAATTTGAGCTCATTAATTATTTCATTGAATAGATATTAAAATATATATTTATAATAAATGAAAATTACAATGTATTAGAAGTTTCTTCAATTATTTGATTCTTTTTGTCCTTCGATGTTGATATATTTAAAAATTTTCTGTTTACTGGCAGTTCTTAACGACATGCCTTTTTTAACAGCTTCAACAGCACTCTCCACGTCTTTTGGTGTATAAGACTTTCTGTTTCTGTTTTCCTTTGGCATGATTTATTAAAAATCAAATTTTTTATTATGAATATAGGTTATATTATCAATAAATATAGATTTCTTTTAAAAAATCTAAAATTGACAAATAAAGTCGACGAATTGAGGATAATAATTGACGAATAAAGTATCTAAAAACAATTAAGCACTGGGCCAAGCCGATACATGTTTGCTCTAGTCACTGGACAGATTGTCCAATAACTAGGTTAGCGGCGATTTCATGTACTAGTGTATAGACACGTTAGTTTTTAAATGAAACAAAACAAAAATGACTTAAAAATATATGGTTATCAATTAAACAGACTTTAATAAGTCTAAAAAACCTTTACTTGATGTAAAAGCATAACCAAAGTATTAATTGTGAACTTAACAAAGATGCTCTGAGTCTTAGTCAAACGGTTAGTAGGCTCTTCATAATGCATTAAATTCATGATTGCTAGGTAATATTTCTTTTTCAAATATATATCATGTGTTTCTGATCAATTGCAATGATTTTTAGTATAAGAAATAACTCAGGATAATAATTTTATTTCCTCAACTTCGTCAACATTGTTTTTACTTTAATATTAATAAAAATTCATGACAGTGTCCAATTACTAGGACATGTCCAACCACTGGGACATTTACTTTAGATATCATTACGAAAAAGTACATTTTCTGTCAAAATGTCACTGAATTTCTCGATCCGTACCACTCTGCGCCGCGAAACGCTTTCGATTACACGTTACCCAACGATCTTTAGCCGGTCAAAGGAAGCATTTACTCAATAATTTGCAAGATAATCACTATACTGGAATAACGATCGAGAAAAACGTCCGGTACGGTCCGTGGGGATGCTATACTTATCGCTTGTAAAATTAAAATAAATACGCGCGCCGAGCGCAATATATTATCGGAGCGGGATCCCCATGCATAATGATCCGAGCAACGATCATTTTTCATGTTTACCGTTGATTGGGTATGCATGCGCCGTAGGAGCGCATTCATCACGCGCGCATTAAACATAATTTAACGCGCGATTTCGTGTCCCCGCGATAAGGTGTATCAGCGACGCGGTAATTCCACGTTGAAAAAAAAGCCGATCGAAAAAACGGTCGGCACGACATCCTCCTACATTAGTTTCAATCGTCTCGTTATAAAACGCGAGAGGAACCGGCGCGGCGGCGGGACCGAGCGAGGCTGGATGCTCGGGGAGGAGCGACAAAAATCGCGGAGAAGCATCATTGTTAAATGTTAACAACTGAAGAATTCCAAAGGAGACGCGGCCCTTTGATACTTTCGCAAAGGGAGCGGGAGGGGTAGGGGAGTCGAGTCAGGTTTAAGACACATGCCTGCTTGCTAAGTAGCGGCTTCTGGCGGCGCGGCGCGGCGCGTCTACGCGTCCTCGGCCTCCGAGCGCTTCGCTCCGCTCCGTCTCTCGCATTGCCGAAGACGACGAAGACAACGACGACGACGACTGATGTCGGTCCGCTTTGCCGTGGGCCACGGTTCTTCGTCTACGTCCCGCGACGATTGATGGCCCTCGTGCTACGTGCCTCCGGTTCCCCCTTCTCGATCCCCCTCTCTCTCACTCTTTTTCTCTTTCCAAGCCGCGCCGCGCTGCCAGCCGGAACCGCGGTCATTCGAACATTTTACATTTATGGAATATCTTGAAATCTTCGTTTCGCCGGGGCTCTCGACAGCCAGCAATCAAGCGATTGTTTCCTCTCGGCTGCCGGTACGCGAGCCGAGCCGCGGGCCTTTATCTTCGGGAACATCTGACTTCTCGATCGGATATCAAGGCGCAAGCGTACCAACGGTAATAAGGGTTTCGCGTACGCGTCTCGTCGGCCATTGGCAAATTTAGCGCGGCCGCTGCTCGCCGCGAATATTTCTTCCGTCGCATTCATTCGGTCACTTCTTCTTTTCGCAAGCTCGATATTTGTTTGGGAAATGAGAAGGCACTTCAGTCTTCGAAATGATTCCTTCATTTTTTGTAGGATGGAACGTAGATTATCTGATTTAATATTTGTAACATAAAGTATGTATTAATAAGTAGTAGAAAATTATTAAACCATGGTTCAAGTTTTACTCCAAATCCTGTTGTACTTGTTCAGTTACATTAATTAATTGCAACCCTAAATAATTTGGGGTAATCGTGACTTCGACAAGTTATCCATCGTCCATCGAAAGGACTAAAATAGGTAATACAGTGAATTCTTGATAGAAGCGATTTCTATTGTAGCGATCCTTAGAGTACATACACATAAAACGACTTTTTCAAATATGACGTCTCAATGTTTGTGCAAAAAATGAAATGCTAACATTACCAGCAGTTCTATTTATAAACGCAATATATTTTTCAAATAAAGGGGCTTTAAATCGCAATAATCTACCAAGAAGTAAAGTGGAAGCAGTTTTATTCGTGAAGAAAAAGTATAATAATTATTGACCTCGGAGTAATAAAAGTTTGTTATATATGAATCGTTTACTTTTTTCTAAATTAACCTCAACTTAGTGCGAAGCTAAAAACACTTCATTTTGAATCACTGATTTTATTTAATAGATAATTAAACAGTGATTTATAATATACTTTATAAAAACTTGATATATAATATATTTATGTTACATGTAATGTAATTTTTAAAACTTTAACTTCGCATTAACAATACTTTGACGCCATTTTATTTTTAAAGAAGTTCTTTCCGTCAAACGTAAACATGTTCCCTCTATAGTATTATAGACCCTAAGTAGCGACAAAGTATTCGTTATAAGCCCTTTTCGATATAAGCAACTTCGGTTTCAATAATTCGTTATAAGCAACTGTTACGTCATAGGACCATTAAGCATATAACACACGGAAAAGTAAGATACCAGAAAAAGCTACATATTACCTTATCATAATCTGAGACTCTCATACTCTCAGCCTCATATCTACTTTATTTAATTAGTGGGATCTACTTTATTTAATTTTCCTCATCCCATTTTTCCCTAGGGGCAAGAATGTTTTTATATTTTAAATATTGTTCTAATCGGGGCGAGTTAATTGATCAAAATTGGAATACTGAATGAAATAGTGCAAAATGAAGAAATAGTAGAACTGAGCAAATTGAGATATTTTATCGTTAATTGTACACAAGAATCTGTATCATTTCCATCGCATAACATCAAAAGCGTACGACGTTGGGTATTCAACTAACAAGAGTTGGGATGGGTTCAATATCTTCAACTTTATGTTAGCCAGCTGCGAAGGTAATAAGTTATGAATCAGCCGCGTCGTTAAATACGTAAATTAGTGAAAAATCGCGTAGCGTGATTTACGAGTTCCACGTGCATGTTCTCATAGTAGATGCTTGCACGTTACCACGGAAACGCACATAACAATTAATTGTACCACATACCAAACAAGATGAGTGGCTAACGACGTATTCGTAACTCACACAGGCAAATGTTAATTTTTATTAGTATAAAAAAGGTTATCTTTATGCATTATTATCTCGTACGAAGTAACTTTAGAAATGTGTAGCGATTTTACCGATAAAAAAGCGTGTAAAGCCCATAGTTCCGAACTGTAACCTCTTAACATTTCAAATTAGAGACATTTTAGAATGAAATATTTTCTTCGTTTCCCTTATTCAATAACAACATTTTTTGCTTGCCCCGCGTGGCGTAAAACGTAAAATCTTGCAACATCCTGCACGCATATCCATTTATGCAACACAGACTTTTTTTCTACTTACATTGCACGTAATTAGAGGTACCATTTACTTTCATTTACGGCGTAAATGCTGGAAAACGCTTCAGATTTTTCCCGCATACTTTCCGTCATTTCAACGGCTGCTTTTTTTTTTGCACACCGCCGACACGCTCCTGTCCATGAAAAATTCTCGTGAATCGTTTAACGTTTCCGCCCTTTTCTAATGTAGTACGAGCTGGCCCCACCTCCTCGACTTCTCCACTTCAACGCTCATTCTCATGGCGCGTAATGGAGAGCACGAGGTCCCCACGTTGAATCTGACAAGCTTTTTCTGGTACAATAAAAGTCAGAAAGAGGCAATCTATTAGGTTCCCCCCTACAACCTATCCCAGGAGAAGAGGGCTGACTGCGCACCGAAGCTTCGAGCTAGTCGGCGCCCTTTGATCCACTCTGCTTCCAGTCCGGCTACTGGAATTTTCTATTTACTATTTAAGGCTGCCACTTATTGCCGTCTCTTGTTTCGTTAATTTATATATAATAGACACGCACTCGCACAAATACACGCGCACGTACCCATCCAACCTCGCGCTGAACACAGATGTATTATGTATCAACTTGACAAGGGTACTATGAACTATTTCTTAGATTGCGTACGATGACTCGAAACAAAAGGTTTTGTAAATTATAGACCGCCGATAAAATATAGTTGTAGTAGAACTTCATGTATCACTTTTTGCACATTGTAAGTAAACGAAGCAAAGTATTGCAACGTTGGAAACTCCGAATCACTATACAATATTTCCCCAGACGGCTATGGACATTCAAAAAACTATATGGACAATCTTTATATTGGGCAGATGGGAAACTCCCCGAAAGCCATCTGGGTCTAGGCCTAGTAAATAATTGCATACATACATATACATACATCCAAAAAACTAGGACAAGTCTGAAGAAGTTCAGACAAATGGCAGCCCTGAACTTAACCAATGACAGGACTCAGGATTTAAAACGAACGTATCGGGCCGATTATAGGTTATGTTATGATAGCCCCCAGTTTTGGTCTTCCGAAAAATTTGAAGGATATACTACAAACTTACAACAGCATTCACAAACTATGCAAAAATGCTCTTTGCTTGGTACAAAAACACCACCCACGAATGACGGTCGGTGGTCAAAAAGATCCATTAATGCTCGTAAGTTTGTAGACATAACAGTTGGTGCACCTGTCAACAAGTTGTGGCAACATTGTCGTAGTTTGCGATGAACTAAATATACAAAGTGCTGGCGATCTGGAAAAATCCATCAAATAAGTCTCTGCACCGAAAATTATTATAAAAACTATAAAGTATGCATAAAAACTGGCAAAGATGATTCACATAAAAATTAATGACACTAGCGACAAATTAGAAACAAGAACAAACGTGATCTATTAAAACAGAGATTAATATACGCGTAGCATTGAGAACAATATTATCCCCACTCGAAAAGATACAATGCTTTTCGCCACGACTACATTACGATTTTTTTTTTTTTTTATTTGGAAATAGACTCGAAAATCGCGACACTCGAAACGTGTAACGCGATGTATGTATAATGCAGCATGCAAAGTAGCAAGATTCGCATATGCGAGCGTGTGACGTGTAAAGGTGGATATACCCACGCTCGGGTAATGTAACGTTTAATGCAACATGCAACATTTCAAGACGTACCGTGAATGCTTCGAGACCCTAGCCGCGGATCGGTTGAGTTATAGCAAGGTGTCAGTTTCCATGAACACGTTCAACGAAGTAGTAATTTGTCCCTCATTGTCAGACCGTGCGCTCAGACGCGCCAAGTTGCACCGGTGGCGTTTCACGCGCGAATAACGAAACGTTTTTGCATTCACAGCAAAAACTGACACCAGATGTATCGGCTACGAATCCGGTGTTCAACGTTAGGCTGCATACAGATGTACGGCGTGTAAAGCGATATTGACGAAACGCGCTACGTCTGGGAATATTTCCCGAATATGTGTCTACTTTAGAGATTTATTGCACAGACATACAGCGGTTGCTCAATTATCGCTTGGAATCATTAATTTATGGAGAAAATTACGGATAAGAAGACGTGTTTCGACGCTTTAAAGAAAAATTGAAACAGTGATTTATTATTATTAGATGCTGTACTGTAGGCTTAGGGCCGGAACAGACGAGCGGCATGCGTCATTTTGTAGTCGCGTTGATATTTCTGTATAAATATACACAAACACATCAATCGGATATATGTATTGTTAAATAACAAAATACAGGCAGACTGTTTGCGCTTTAAGGCGTGTCTACACCTAGCGAACGAGCGCCAACGAACGCTGGCAATACGAACGAATGTCAGGCAACTGCGATCGCCATTTCTTCGTATATCATAGAAATTAATTAGATTCGGAAAATCGGAGCTGCGTCGTTCGTGCTCGTTCGCACGCGTTCGCTTCTGTTACTGCACCTCCACGTTCGTTCGCGCTCGTTCGCTGGGTGTAGTCGCGCCTTTAGAAGTAGATGCAAACATGACGCTAATGCTAGATTCACGCTAGCAGCCACGGTACGGTCAGATCACGGTCCGGTCACAGTAATTGAAGAAAGAGGGAAGATCTTTTTTCTGTTTCAACTACTGTGACCAGACCGTACCCGCTGGTGGGAATCCAGCTTAACTCAAATGTGGCGTTAACATTTCAATGGTTACAATGGTTATATTGCCTTTCTTATTTAACAATACATATATTCAATTCATGTTTCAATTGACGCGACTGCAAAATGACGCTTGCCGCTCGTCTGCACCGGTCCTTACAGTAAGTTGGCGCAAAGTACGGCACAAGGACAAGGGAAATCTTGCTATCAGATTAGTATATGTGACCGTTTCAGTCAATAGTACGCTAGAACAGAAAATACGTGTGACGCCGACCAATCAGACCCACAACCGTTCCAAACAACAATATATCGTGAGCGTACAGTACCTTGTCACTACTTCGCACTGCCCTATTAAACCAGATTCACACTACGCCGTAACGTAACGTACCGTACCGTAGCAGCCGTGGGAGCAAAGAAGAGGACGGATTTTCTCTCTTCTTCCCTTCTTCTAACGCTACGTTACGGTACGTTATGTTACGGCGTAGTGTGAATCTCGCTTTAGTCGTCAAAGTAGGACACAAAAGTACCCCACTCTAAATCGAAGCAAATTTGAAGTACTGTTCAGTGATAGCTTGCTGGCTGACTACCAACAAGCTAAACCTGTAGCGGGGAAATGAGAATCTTGCACCACGTGATCGTCACAGTCAATACTGACACTCTGTCTGACCAGGGGGCATCACTGTTCAAAAGCAAGCAATACGAGTGGACAATTCTCTTTTCCCACTGCTGTTTTAGCTTATGGATACCTCGTCAACAAGTCGTCTCTGAGCAGTACTCAAAGGCATTCGGTATATTTCACTAGCGATCAAGTCGTCGATCGACGCAAGGTTTTCTTTGCAGTGAATTTCCAAAATGCAACGAAACTTCTACCGTGAAATACTCGAATCGCCTCATGAAAGATTGGAAGCGATGGAATTCAAAATCAGAGGAGCATTCCTCTGACGAATAAAACTGTCGTAACTCGATCCGGGCAATGACCGATCGGACGCGAACGGTCGGCATCGGCTCGACTATCCGATCGCGTTTGGGTGGTTTGACAGCGCGCGGAGAGAAAGATGAAGAAGCCGACTGCGACGGGAGCAAAAGAGGAAAAGAAAGGGGAGAGGAGGGGATGCGTATGCGTGCGTTGTGTTCCTCTCCTTCCTCTCTTTCGGCGAGAGGGAAAGGTAGCGAACTACCAAACGAAAAGAATCCAATTCGTTTGGTAAAACTGAGGCCGTAGATCTCGCGGCGCCGTTGATGTGACACGCCAGACTCTCGCGTTCCTCCACCCCTTCGTCTTCTGTTCGGTGCTGCCGGCTTCGATACCCGTCCGTCACGAGCCGTCATTAAGCCCCGACCAGATTCCTATCGGAACAGACAGCTGAGACCCGATCTGGAAGAGAGCCGAGGGGGAGAAAGAGTGCGAGAGAGAGAGAGAGAGAGAGAGAGAGAGAGAGAGAGAGAGAGAGAGAGAGCGCGTCGGCTCCCGCTGACCGCGGGCATTAAAGCCGCCGACGGAAGAGCCAGGGTCAAGGCTTCGACAACCCCTCAACCGTCCGTTAGGAACCTATCGATCAGTGTCGTTCTCTTCTCCGCGCCGACTAACTACTCCCGCGGTTAGATTTGCGGAAAGCCACCGAGGGGGATCGCTGAATTTCAATGACTGACGGACGTCGAACGTGATTAGTGTTCCCCTTTTTGATCCTCGCCTTTCTTTCCCTTCCAGCCGATTTTGTTTCGCCGAGTCTGTCGTAATTGGGAAACAACCGCAGAGCGAACGTCACGCTGTTATTTATGTATTGAAATTCAACGATTATTCGTCGTTTTGACGAGTTGGTCGGCTCCGTTTAATTGGACACCTCGCTTTCGGTTTTCTGCGCTCGAAGGTCTACATTTTTTTATATTATTGTTTCTTATGGCGATCAAATGGAGAATTCCATATTTGTATGAACATTTTGTTTATTTTTTTGTCATGCAAATATAAATTGTTGAGAGCAGTCGCTTAAAATATTGAACTATAAACTCCCTTTGCACTTTGTGATCGCAATTTCGTTTTAGTTGCATTTATTAAAATAATGGATTTTAATTTTTTTTAAATATATAGCTTCATTTGTTTTATAATAACTACTTCGATATCACCGGAAATTTAGTAAAAAATACAAAAATGGAAATTTATTAACTTAATGGAAACGAAACTACGGGATAATATTAAAAATAAACTACAAACATAAAATAAAATATGCTTCACTCATATAATATAATCTAATAATCGTAAGATAAATGAAATACAGTTGTGTACTGATTGTCGGTTCCTATCTTATACAGGGTGTAATAAAAATATTGCAGTTCCTTGAAAGGGGTAATTCCTGGGGTAATTTTAAACAACTTTTTCCTTAGCGAAAATGTTAGGTGGGGCTTTGTTAACGAGTTATTGACGAAAAGCATCGACCAATCAGGGAGCGAGTACAGTGGATGAATATCAGCGCGGGCTCCAGCTGTGAGTAGTATTGGCCCGCCATCGTCCGCGCCATCATTGTTGCGGTTCCTTGAATGGGGTGATTCCTGAAGTGATTTTAAACAATTTTTTCTTTATCGAAAATGTTAGGTGGGGCTTAGTTAACGAGTTATTAACAAAAAACACCGACCAATCGGGGAGCGAGTACAGCGGATTAATGATGGCGCGGACGATGGCGGGCCAATACTACTCGTAGCTGAAGTCCGCATTGAAATTCATCCACTGTATTCGTGCTTCTATTAGTCGGCGTGTCTTATTAATAACACGTTAACAAAGCCCCACCTTCCATTTTCGCTAAGGAACAAGTTGTTTAAAATTACCTCAGGAATCCCCTTTCAAGAAACCGTAACATTTTTCTTACACCCTGTATTAGAAGCTACTTGAAAGATTCCATTAGATGAACTGTTATTCCTTTGTTATCTATAATATTTGTGCTATTTGATATCTATTTAATTACAGAAGATATCAATAGATATCGAATATCAATGAAAGTATTTACTTTTCTTTCAATAATCGTCTGATATAATTTAATAAAGAAATATTAAATACTATTACATAATACTTATTTTCAAATATTTGTATTAAACAATTCTGGAAACACATTGTAAAGTTCTGTGATTAAAAAACTGATTTAAGTATTTAAAAGAAGATACGATCAATGAAAAGAACAGTATTCGAAATATAAAAAGAGATTAATTACATAAAAGTACCTATTAACAAATGCCTCCTCATGGTTCTAAAAAATCTTTTGAGCTATTTCATTACCTACTATCTAAAATTTCACTTGGGATTACTGTGCCACCATTTTTTATTAAAAAATTCTTGAAAAATGTTCTTTTTCCTCTTTAGATATAATAAAGACTTTATGTCACATTTTTAACAAACTTCATACATAATCTTAAAAACATCTCTAAAGTTATGTTATTACTATTGGATATCATCTTGGCGTCACCCCTTAACTATCGTTTGGCATCACTTTCATTTCTGTCTGCTTTTCGACTCAGACGCCTCTGTAAAAATGGGTATTCACCTTTACGTAGGCTCGATATTGAGATATGACCAAAATGTTCTAAATCCTTGTTTGACACGTGGAGGATATGCACATAGCACGGTACAGTATTCTCTCGCTATAAGCTCGTCGTTTTCGTCACTTCATCGAGCAATAGTATGTGTAAGGCACATGTTCGTGAAGGTAATGGAATAATGGAATCGATAGCTTTTTGTACGTCGTCAATGATTAGAGTGAAATTGAAGAGTGGCTCGATGTAGCGACGAAAACGGCGAGCTTATAGCGAGAGAATACATACTGTAGTCGGGGAACGTCGACGGATAGAAGCATACCGCAATGGTCCGTGGCGTGGGACACAGAGGTTTCGTTTGTGATCAGGTAGTTCGAGAGTGGCTACTAACGACGAAGTGTTAATTTAGCCACGTGAGAAGGAAATGTCTAGGGCAGGAGGTTCGGCAGCGGTCGTCTCATCGCTCCGCTGTCAAGCATCGCGGAGGCTCGTGCATTAGAGTGATGAACGATGTCCCGCGGTCGCGGTCGCGCCGAACGAAAAGGAACGAAAGAAGGGAAACCATCTGCACGCGATACGCGGATCAGGTCGATCCTTCAACGCCGTTCGGCTAAAAAACTCTCGTTTATTACCGGCTACGCGGGCACCGCCGGCTTTCGCGTTTTCACCTTCATTTAAAATTCTTGAAAGTGCCCCCTCATAATCTATGGTCTTTCGAGTAGCAGATACGCCAGTCGGTAATAGCCGGGCATTTTCGAAATTGCATCCGGTTTTCTGTATCGTTTATAGATACGCAATGCCGTACGATTGTAATAATACGTCATAGTTAATGGCGCGAACGCTAAATAACCTGTTATCTGCATAATTTTGTATGCATTATGGCGTTATTATCTATTATCGAAAAAGGGGAGTAAGCCGAACCGAGACAGTATTTCGTTCTACTCTCCACCCAACTTTCGTTTTTGTTTTCGCATATTGCCGGCGACGTGAAATTTTTCATCCGCGATCGTAATAACGCACGGGGAGAAATTTTTCCGATAGATATCAAAACGGTTCGATCCGTCGCGTCGTTATCTTTTTATTCGCTGCCGCGCTTCGTCGCGTTATGGTAATTGCGCATAAGCAGATAACACTCGCGCCGAGGTTATGATTCATTGCATCAATTACCGTGAACGGCATTACGTAATGAACGAATTAATCATTTTTAACGACTGTTTTGCGAGGAACAGTGGAAGAAGTAAGACGGATCGAACGTTACGCGTTACGTTAACCGCTTGCGCCCCTTTGTTTTTCAAAATCTTTGACCTATTTAAATAACGTTTGCGAATTCCTCTTCGCGCAAATAAACGCAAGAGGCTACGTGCTTCAATCGTTCTCGTTTGTCGTTCGATACATATAAATCACTTTGCTACTCGTAAATGAAAGATGTTCGAAAACGATAGGCAAGAAGCGTATCTAAAAACTAAAACGATAAGTAAGAAGTAAATCTCGTTATTGACGTCTTATCGATAACACGAAGACCCCTGCAAACAATATAAACTAAGAGCAACGATAAGACTTAAGGGTATTAAGAGAATTAATTAAAAAATATAGAAAACAAACACTTGATAATATTAGATATTGCGGCACTTTAATCAGTGCTATTTCAGACAACATCAAACAGCACGTGCAGGGAATAAACCAAAACCAAACTAAAACAAAAAACAATTCCGAGAATTTATAATAATTATTATGACTAGACAGCGGATCTTTGTGCAAAATAAAATTTTTACAAGCACAAATAAAGAATTGGAACTTGGAAAACAGTACGTTTAAAGCCATGTACGCACACTGCGAGGCTGCCTCTCGAGGCAAGCTCTGATACCTTATTGTAGTGTACGAAAAAAATGTGAGACAACGCAAAACATATGATTGCTAACGTTGCCTCACTTCTTTTTCGTACACTACAATAAGGTATCGGGGCTTGCCTTGCGAGACAGCCTCGCAGTGTCCGTACACGGCTTTATGGTTTAAACATTCTAACTTGAATAATACTGTCGATATTTTATATATTTTGGCATTTGTTAATAGTCTAGTAGATTTTTTGCATGCTCAGCATTGCTATAAATGCATAAAGTCCGCTGTCTAATTATGACATTCTTAACACCCTAAATATGCTCACTCTAGAACAGACAAAAACCTTAGCAGACTTGACGATAGCATTTAAGTTTATAAATTATAATTAGTTTATTATTATACCTATGAGGAGAAAACAGCTTTTTAACATTAATTCTTGCCAGACTAAATTAGGCGAATCGAGCTGCTTTAACAGATTGCGATTGATAATGTTGACTTTTCTAATGGATCCGTAGCATCATTTAAATCTTCAATGGCGAAAACACTCAGAAATTAAACGCTTCATAAGTGAGATTATGTTAATCATTAGGCTAAGACTGATAATGTACGTTATTCTTGATACATAAGGGCGCCTGTGCCCGTTAATAAATAAATAAATAAATAAATAAATATCTAAAAATAATACTCAAGAAAATCAATATGAAAAGAGATATACTTTCAATGCTTATTTGAAATGTTTGGAATTTCCTTCACTTGTCGTACTTCAAACATATTTGTTCAACACTGTTACACAAATTTTCAAGCATCTCCAACGACTCGTGCCGTTTCACCAATTACACCGGCCCCGATCGTTAAAAACTTCATTAATTGAAACGTGTATTTATAGTCTTGACAGTGTTTCCTTCGACCCTCCCTGACAGCACGTATTTCATGTCTCACCGCGGCAGAATTAAGAAAGATCCAGCGATAATGGCAATTGGCATACTTGTGTATGCGTGGAATTGCGAAATGGCGAAGGGACAGGCAGTAAATCAAGATATGAAGCTCATCGGGTAGCCATGTGTTGCAACAGTTATACGAGCCATCCATCATCATTTAGAGGTGGCATCTATCAGCGTCACCACTTGTGAGAGCGATAATGACGATTCCACGGCTTAGCGGCTCGCTTTGACCTAAGGTAGCCTCCACAATCGTTAATTTACCGACACTTTCTCTTTTACGCTGCTTCCTTATTCTACACCGATCGGCATGCTCGAAAACTCTGATATAAATTCTCACAAAATTATTCACTCGCTTGGATCGTGACGTAGTCTGGAATATTCAACGCCGATACAAAAGTCAACTTCGTTTTTCTACGCTTCGTTCCGATATTTTATTCTGCAATTACTTGCAACTTACTATTTATAATCTTATTTTGTACGTTTACTGGCCTACATTTCTACGGCGATTTGTCGTTGCGTCACTGGTTGAAAATACTCGGAATTCAGCTGAAATTATTAAATTCAACCAGCGCACAAAATGCATAACTGTATCGTTCAACGGTTGTTAGATTTTAGAAAATTTATTTCTGCAAACGAAAACGATACAAATAGAAATAAAGCGCATAATATTGTCGAAAACAAGTTCTGACTTCTTTGTCAGAAAGATAGTGAATTAGTTGATAAAACTGACACTGCGTCAATAATAAACGAAATCGCTAAGTATATTCGTAAAGGAACGTGGTAAACAGGTGGATAAGAATAACGAAAATATCTATATAATGGGGATCAGCGAAAAACTTCACAAGGAACACGAAGATTAAATATTCTACTGACAGTTAGAAACGTACTTCGTAGGTAATATCAAGTAAAATGAGAATCAATCACAGGAACAGACGGTGCAGACATTCGAGGCAGTAAATCAGACTGAGGTTCATTTGTTCCGCAAAATGTATTACATCCAATGATTCACGCATAATTCATAAAATTTATGAGGCAACAAAGGTACGAAATTATTCTTCGAAACTAACACGAACAAACGTCTTCCGCCCATCTCAAGATTTGGTCGCGGCGGAGTAATTCAGCAGCTGCTTTTTCACGCTCTCAAATCCATTTATTAGTACGTACAATTTATTTCCTTTGACGCGGCGGTAATCGCATCGCGAGAAAAATAGAACTGATTGCGTTTTTAATCGTCATAGCGAAACGACTCGCCTTTCATCTGCACCCGTTGAAAGTATTTTATTCAAAGCGACTCAGAATTTGTGATCGGTTCTAAAAACGACAAATCGGAGAGCTATCGGATTAATATAAGAGGCATGCATTTTTGTTACAGCGATTAATTTTATTTCGAGGGTCCGTGATTATTTCACCAGCCAGAAATATGGGTCATCTATGATTAAAATTTATCTTAGTTCTTTTCGCAATAATAGATCACTAATTCATCATTCATAGTGATCAGAATCACTAATTTCGTAATTTTCGTTGAAGTGAATTATTAACATTTCTCGACTTTCTGGCCCAATAAATTTACAGTTATACCAATTTGTTCTATAATTCATTTCGTCGTAACATGGCAATTTAGACGGGTTAGTAGATTGAAGTTATTGGTGGCACCTTTTCTTCATACCTATGTATTTTTTTCCATTTGCTCATTTAAGGATGATTAGTCCTGTCGTCGCAAATATTTGACAACCGTTAACAACCATAATGGAGATTTCATTTCGATCAGAAATGAAGATTAAAAATGTATAAGCGTCGGAAGAGTTCACCAGGGGCGAAGGACCGCGATTCAGGTGAATTTGTTGCATCTGTAACTAGAAAAGCGAAAGGAACGATTGCACGAAAACAAGGTAAGTATTGGTCACGGCATTCTCCCGGTGTGCACCGTCGAAGGAGACGCGGCGACGCGTTTAAAAGCTGTCGAGTCAGGCAATATCGACGAGGGCAGGCGAAGAAGAAGAGGAGGAACAAGTAGTTGGAGAACAGGCCGAAGGAGGAAAAAGACAAGGAGAGAAAGGGGCGGAAAGCAAAGAATGGAACGGGTTGGGCTAAGCATTGTACGCTGATAGATGTGTCAAATCCGGGCCGTATTATACCGGCGGAGATAAATGGAGCCCGAGTGAAGAAGCAAAACACGTGCCTTTGTTGCCGCCCTACTCATCGAAGGTAATTTAAAGCACCCTTTCTTTGACAATATCCGCGCCAGTACACGGGACATACGTTGCTTCGATTCCACTGTGTCGCATGGGAACGACCAATCCGTTATCCCCACTGCATACCTAATCGGTTATAGGGATATCCTCCAATGCTGTAGAATCCTTTCAATTCCGCGTCGATGCACATTTTGGTATTTTTTGCAAACACTTCAAGATTAGTCCAGATATCGTCAAGGAAAACGTCTATAGCCAAAATAAAAAGTCTTGTTTAGCTACGCATTGCCTATACAATACACTAGTCAACAGTTCGTGAGCACCATTCGCACACAATGTTTGCAAACAGTTCGCAAAGTATAAACACTATGCAATCCCTTCAGACGTGTTACACGAACTATTGCAAAACCGTATGCAAACAGGTGTAAGAACACATGATTTCTACTAAATTCAACTGTCTTACAGCTCGTACACAGTTTGCCAACACTAGTGGAGACGCACCTTTACTGCAACTTACAGATTTGTTCACAAAGAGTATGGTAAATTTAAAACAGGTATTGCCTTTCCAAAATAAAAGTCATGGAAGCTGAAAAGCAATTAAACGTTGAAACTAAAATGACACAAGTCGATAAGAAAATATAGTACTGCTCACAATCAAGCAGCATTCGAAATACATGCGAACGAACTTGTGAGTCATGGCATATTTCTCCGAGGAATCATAATTCTTTCATTTCAATCGAATACGT
Source organism: Perdita meconis (assembly GCA_030770465.2). Taxonomy (NCBI): domain Eukaryota; kingdom Metazoa; phylum Arthropoda; class Insecta; order Hymenoptera; family Andrenidae; genus Perdita; species Perdita meconis. Next base: position 12,873,092 of record JASKOS020000003.1, on the reverse strand, counting down.
AATTCCGTTTCTTTGTCGTAACGAAGCATTAACCTAGAAAGAGAGTGGTGTTAGAGTATCACAAAGTAATGGCAGCATTCGTGTATCATCGCTCAAGGTTCCCAAAGAGGCCATCCTTAATGGTACAGGGAGTTTGGTAAACTGTGAGCATCCAAAACTGTCTGCTGAGATAGAAGACAAACATACCACGATGTAGATCGAAGAAGAAGGGGTTGTAACGCGGGGTTCTTAAGAGGAACGGACACCGAAACGAAAATAACCTTTCAGCGTTCGTCCACATGCATAGTAGGCGCTCATTCGAAGCGGATTCTTCAACGTGTCTCCACGGCGCGGGCCGTTTGTCGTTGCTCTATGATTAGCTTCTCGCTCGAACGAGCGTTCGCGTAGGACTGAAAACGAGGGAGGATACGGTAAGGTGGAAGGGAGAGGCGACGTGGAAAAAGAGCAGCGGCGGAGGAGGAAGGAGTGTCGGGTAGTTGCACGTCATCCAAGAAAGATGCATCGTAACGCTCACGGCGATGCCGAGAAGACAGAGAGAGTGAAGGCAATGCCACACTCTGCCACCCTGGCGACACGGCTGGGTGCAGAGTTGAAAGCGAGAATTCTCCCGCAGCGCGGAGACGCGGCACTCGCTCCGCATAAATCATCCTGCTTCTGCTTGGAACAGGGGAGGCGAAAATAGATGGAGCCCTCATCCCTCTCCCTCGCTCCCTCCTCTTGCTCTCACCCTGTATCTACCCTATCTCTTTATTTACTTGTCCATCTATCCATCCATCCATCCATCCATTTATTTATTCAATTTTTATCCATCGCTCTCTGCTGCTTTCTTTTGTTTATCAATCCTACTTCGCGGTTTTATAAGCAGAAACAGCACCCCGACCTCGGGACCGGCGCGGCGTGCCATGCGCGGCTCTGTACCATCAGAATACATTGCGAACCCGCCTTTTTTTTCTTCCTCCTCGAAGGACCTCCCACATATTTCTGCGACTTCCTCGACCAGGTATCCGGCCCACGCCGCGGGATATCCGAAAGGTCGTGTGACCCCGAGGGCCGATATCCACTTTCGCAAAGATACTTCCTCGGGATTGAACGGAACACACTGTTACTACAAGCTTTTTTTGGGAAGTACGCGGTTGGTGGTAAGAACACGGCCTTCCGATGCCCCGAGTTTCCAAGATCACCAGCTGTCCTTTCAAACGCCATCTACGGGAATTCGATTCCCAACCTGAATGCATTCTTTCGAATGAAAAGCGAAAAATTCCTTGAAGGATCCGACCTTACTCTTTTTTTTTCGGTGCTCCCAATATGCATTAAACCAATTGCATTAAAATTTAACGAAGCGTTTTCGTTAAAAATTGATTAACGTGGCATTCGTAACGTTCAAATTTTAGTTCCAGCAAAAGTTCAAAGAACGGTCGTATAAAAATCACTGCGGACGGCGGAACAGTAATCGAAACCAAACGTATTGACCTAGAATAGCAAATGTGTTTTAAAGATTGAACCGAAAATTGCTAGACGTTTGCTAAAATTAGTGGAGCATTTGTCTGAGGCACATATGAATCAAAGAATTTCGTAATCTTTGAAATCGCTCATCGTCACGGATGAAAAACGGGAGGGTGACAAGAGATCGACGAAAATCAATTCGTATCTTTTGGTTTCGGACGCGGCACGATTTCGGAGTGTCGCATAGCGCCTGCCCCTTGCCATTATTCTTCTTTCGCTGACCTACCGTTCCCTTTTCTAGCCGAACCCCCGGCCTGGAGTCTCTATCCGGAGTATCACGCTGAGTGAAGCGTGGTGCGCCATAAATCTTCGCCCTGTTTTTACGTGTTTGACCCCCGAGCGACTACACTATTATTAGATGCAGCTTTCAACCTTATCCCACTAAGAATTTCACGAAACCGCACCGTAACTAAGCCCCCTCCCCTCCTTTCTTCTTCCCTGACGTTTATTGACCGGGCTACGAGTTTCCTCCCTGTCCTTTCTGAAAACGCGCCGGATTTATCGCCTCGTGTCAACAGCTTTGATGTCCCTTGTACGCGCTACCGTCTTATGGTATCGAATTTCTTCCAGACGATGCCCTCGCCACGCTTGAAACTTTAACCGTGTCACGCGGAAATTAACGATCAAATTAGGCAAATCCCTCTTTCGGGGTGTCGAGTTCTTCAAATGTATTCTGTATTCTCTCCTCTCCGTTCGAATATATTTTCAAGAAACCTTTTTATCCCTGACTAATTGATTTTTATCATTTTTATAGAGTCAAACCGCGATGCTGGACATCATTATTTAGAAGCTTTTCCTAAATCGTAATCATTAATAATAGTTTTAGGAAGATTAATGCTGGTTACGTGTTCACTTTGACGACGTAACGTGTCATTTATATGGTATCCAATTTATGGTGTTCCACACTGAATATTAAGATCTAAAAGATTCTTAGCTTGTATGTATGTGTGTGCAAAAACATTAAAAAATGTGTTGAAACGTTGTAATTTGTCATAAAGAATAAAGTTTTCATATTCTTCGCTTAGTATTTCTAAAATTATTCGCTACGAGTGAACTTTCCTTTCTCACGAAAATAGATGTGTGCCTAAAATTCTTCAATCTAACTTAAACTATAAATAATTGAATTATTCCTGTATTTTTGAAATTAGTTTTCGAACTATATTGAAGTTAAAAGAACTGAAACTTCCTAGACATAATTTTTATAAGACTGCCGTTGAATTAGGCTGGAGCGCATATTTTTTAACGAAACTCGGTGTTGCAGGGATTCCGATATACGAAATAAAGGAACCGTGTGAACCGATTATTGATCTAATCGCGACGATGTAAAATCGGAGGACCGATAAATCGTGAAACGGCGATCGAAAGCAAACGACGCAAAAAATTAGCGACATCACCCATGGAAAACTAATAAAGGGCTGCCACATCAAACAGGATTCCGGGAAATCATTACTCGAGCAATACACGAGCCGTAACGTTTAAATGGCGAAGGGGACGAGGGGTGGGACCGATTCAGCCCTGCTGCACTCACCGCGAGTAACGTCCCGAGTAATATTACAATGACAGTAATTGCCGCTTTGATCAATGCAGTCCCGGCCGCGAGTAGGCAGCCCGTCACGCCACCGGGATTCAACGCGATCCTTTCCGGCCTACCCTACCGTTTCTGGAGGCGGATGTGCCGTGCTGTTGCGTTATCCCCTGCCGTGATATAGCTTTGCCCCGTCGATTCATCGTAACTAAATTCTCCAGCGCCATCTATTTTTCACCGAATTTTCTACTGAACACACCGAAAGTACTGACACAGGGTGAACTGTCTAGTCTAGTGAATGAACACTTAAACAAAGGTCTGTTAAAATCTAGTATTCACAAATAGTTATTTAATTCTCTGAGTACTAAAATCGTAAAGATGTTGTTTCAATGTGTACTAAGATCACACATCCCAACAATATTTACACAATTTTAACAATATTTAATAGTTATAATCTTCCTTAAAAGTCTAGTTTTACTACAGTTTTGCAACAGTTTTACACTAATACAAAGGAATAATTGTGGCGCGAACCATGACAGGCCAATAATAATCGCAGCTGTAAACCGTACTAAAATTCGTCCACTGTACTCGTGTTCTGATTGGACGGAGGTTTCTGTCGATATCTCATTAAGAAAGCCTCTAAGTACATTTGCTAATGAAAACATTACTTAAATCACCTCTGAAATCACCCTTTTCAAGGACCTCCAATATTTTTGTTACACCCTGTATAATCCTCTTTTCCTCTAGCAAAAAAGTGTAAGTATAGCACTTTGTATCCATGCAGCAAATTTTAATTGCCCTAAGCCTTAGGGCTTCGCAGTATCCGACATATCAACGTCAACGTGTTTTCGAGTAGAATCGAGGGCGGATGGCCCCATGCCGTCCTGCTTTCGAATGTCTCACTGGGTCTCAGGCTGCGCCTGTGTGGTCTCACATAAGGGTACGTGAAACGTGAAACAGCATAGCAGTTCTGACCGCAGGTGATGGCTGATGACGACGTTGGATCTGTCAGCCATTGAGCGTTGATGGATTGATTATTTACGCGAAGGAAGAGAGAGTTTGGAAATGGTAAACGGCCCAACGCTGTGCTGCTGAAGAACGGCGACTTTGTTCTTCGTCGAAGCATCTGGCCACGGAATAGTGAAGACTTTGCTTTCCGGTAAGAAGCCTATGAATGAATCCCAAATCGCTGACCCCAGAATAAATAGTATTGTTTCGATCCAAGAATGGGATTTTTGACTCGCTCCGGGCTGAGCGCTTTCCTCTCGCTGCTCCTTTTATAGCTGCCGCGACGAGTGAGAGAGTTGTGGAGAAGCGAGAGGATTCGTGATAGCGACAAGCCATAAATTACAATCTCTTTTTGATAAACGACGCCGCAGCGGTGCCGATCGTAATTTATGGGTTGTCGCTGTCGCGTGCCCTCTTGCTTCCCCACGGCCCTTTTACTCGCCGCGTTAGGGAACAATAGGTAGCGAAAAGAGTCCCTAACTCGACCTAAGGTCACGCTTCGCGTCCAACTGTCACCTTGGATCGGGACAAATCTGTGGTTAACGGTGCGTTATTGACGCGCAACTTTCATAAACAAATGAATTGGAATGAGACTTTTTCATAATTTACCATTCTCTAACTTTTCTAAACTGGTGGTTATTGACGCAAGGCTACAATTTATTTTATAGGAAGCGTTTATATCACGTGTCCACAGATGAGACTCGTTAGCCGCGCTCCCAGTGACGGAAAACGTAAATATCGAACAGTCGTAAAGTGGAAGTACCTGGCGTCATCGGACGTAGATTAAAAATTACGATCGTGGAAAATCGGCGACGCTATTAGGGATCGACGAGCGATGTTGATGCGAGCGCAGGGAAATCGAAGCGACCGACCGTGTCTGAGATCGTTCCTTTCTCTCCCCCTTTATCATCTTCTATCTTTTTCCCTTTCTCCACTTTCGTCTCGGAGTTTTATTTGCGGCGGAATAAATAAAAATTTACGAGCAATTTACGGAGGGTCCTCAGCCGGGTCAGGGGGATCCATCAATTTACTCCGAAGTGCTCGTTTGGCGCGCAGGTTACAAAATCGTCGACGAAGTTCTCTTTATGAAGCTAGAATAGATTAATGCTCTCGTTTGTTCGGTAATGGCCCCGATAAATTATCTTAATAGCTCGAGGCGGCTATAAATATATTCCTCGGTTCCTGCGCTCTTACGCTTGTTTTCCTGGTATATCGCTGTCTCGGCTGCACGCCGTCGAACCGCCATGTTTTCCGTGTCACTAATTCTAAGAATGAGCACGCCGCGAAAGGCGGGAGATATAACTCGACGAAGGTGTTTCGGCGTAAATGATGTTGTTTTGGCACCGGCGTGAGCTCGCGTTAACGTTTCGATGCTGATGCCTCGTCCCTATCGTTTCTTTTCAACTTAACCGTCACATTGAAGTTAGACAGTTTTCTGTTATGTAATAAAAGGGACGAAGCTGGGAAAGCTGGCTCTTGGACAAAGTTTATGTGCACAAGGGAAAGTGGGCACTTTTGGACATTTTGAATTTGTATGGTTTAAAATCACAATTAATTATAATCTTATAGAGTATAGAATATAGAAGCTTCTAAGATTCTGTGGTTAATTCTACAGGGTGTAACAAAAATGTTGCAGTTCCTTGAAAGGGGTGATTCCTGAGGTGATTTTGAACAACTTTTTCCTTAGCGAAAATGTTAGGTGGGGCTTTGTTAACGAGTTATTAACGAAAAACACCGACCAATCGGGGAACGTGTACAGCGGATTAATGATGACGCGGACGATGGCGGGCTAATACTACTCACAGGTGAAGCCCGCGCTGATATTCATCCACTGTACTCGTTGCCTGATTGGTCGGTGTTTTTCGTTAGTAACTCGTTAACAAAGCTCCACCTAATATTTTCGCTAAGGAAAAAGTTGTTTAAAATCACCTCAGGAATCACCCCTTTTAAGGAACTGCAACATTTTTGTTACACCCTGTATAACCACAGAATATATTTCAGGAGTCAAAATTTAAACTTTAAACTGCTTAAATGTGCCCCACGTTCAGAGGTGCCCAGTTTCCCCCTACAGCTAAATTTTGTACACTAGACTCTAACATCTTGTACAGTCCATATTTATTTTATTTTGATGTGATCATGTCACCATGAATACAAATTTTGCCTAAGTGGAGATGCTTTTTAGATTTCAAGCTGATAATTAAGGTAATATAAATTATAATCGGGTGTCATCGTGATTAAGAGATGAGGAATCCGTCGTGGATGAAAAATAAAACTTTTCTCCTTAGGCAGACTGTTTTATTTTTCCAATTCTGTACAGTAGATACAAGAGCGAATAAAATTAGGCAACGAGTGAATACGGAAGATAAAGAAGTATCCAAATATCTTTCCGAAATGTGAAATATTCAGAATGGTAATCAGACGGTAATTAGATTGTCGGAATCAAAGAATCGACGGTGGAAGCTTAATGCACACGTTCCAGCAAGAGACAGCACGTTCCCTGGTATTTGGCAGAAATTAGGTTGGTAATGCATCAACCGCCGGTCTCGGCAGCACTTAACGCCGTAAAGTTGTTTGATGGCACCGCTATCACCCCTAACAGTTCCTAACAGTCCAACGCACAGCTCACGTTGCGCCCGGAGTCTGACACTGCAACCGTGAGTTATTCACTTAATGCGACCATTACGCGCTCCTCGATGGCGCTTCATCCTGATTTACTTGACAAGCATTTATTGCTTCTATCTCGGCCAGCGATATTAAACCCTCTGCTCGCATTTCCTATGTACGTACGTTACACGCTTCTCCACCTACGTGGCGGATCTCCAGCATTGCCGCGACGTAGAGCATCGGGAGAGGTTGACGCGTGCTCGGTCCTGCTCTCAAAAATCCTAGGCACCAGCATCAATTCCAATCATCTATCCGCCATTTGCATCTCGCCTCTCTGCGCAGCGTCGTCAATCTCAGTAGGGCAATTGCATGTGCTGAGTCGGAGAAAATCAATTTCTTCCTTTAGCGTTTTGTTTTCTTTCTTTTTAATTTTACTTTTTGACAATGCATCTTTGCATATTGCCTCAAAGCATTTGGTGGAATAGATAATTGTATACCAGTCCAATGGGATATCCATTTTTTCTGAATACACAGTGGATAATGCAAGAACGGGATAGCTACGACTTGTAAGGAAGATTGAAGATTCAAGAAGTTTCCGTCGACCCAAATTTTAAGAGACGAACGCAAATTCGCGAGGATCCAAAGTTAAGGAGATTCGAGGGAAGAAAATTTCCGACGAAAGCGTTGCTTGCCACGGAACTCCGGGCGTAGATTTTAGTCGGTGGTTGGCAGCTCAACCATCCTTTGCGCCGTGTAGTATGTATCTCTCGTCGTCGTAGCGCCTCGGTTGAAACCTCGTAAACCCGGGAACGACCAATTAAACGAAACGAGCAGCGCACTGATGCACTCTCTGGCTGGTTGCCTGCCTGCCAGCATTACCTACAGGTTATACGACTCGCGGAATTACCCTCAAATTACACAGTTGGTGCCGATGTGTGCACTCCCCCTCCTTTGCACGGCTCTGTATACTTACGGCCGGATAACAACCGGCCTGCTAGCAACGCTACCACGGCCGAGAAACGCTCTTTCCTCTCGCTATCAAACTCCCTGGGCTTCGAACGAAAACTCGGATCCCGCGGCAAACCTATACTTGCTGCCCGCTTACTCGATCATCGACCGGCCTCGAAGAAAGTGACGGTTATGGAAGGTATTCACGCGCATTCGATTTGACTTAACCTGACCGGATCGTTCCGGGAACCTATAAACTTTACGCTCGCTCGTTTCAACTCTTTTGCCAGCCGTCAGCCCTGTTCTTCTTCGCATCCGTATACTCGAGTCTCTTTGTTCCTCTGCTTTCGTCATTTCCGCAGTTAGAATAAAAATGAGACGCAGAATGTACTCGATTTATGTTTTTGATGGCTCTCCAATGGAACTCTTCGAGTACAGCCACAAACTGAATCGTTCATTCCCTCCATTGTCCTTAAATGTTTGTTCAAATATCCGGGGTGCGAGCTAAGGTTGCCACCTTTTTTTTAAGAAAATATAATATTTTTCTGGAATTGAAGAAAAAATTTAGTATTTTTACAGATATATTACTATTTTTCTAGATATATATAGGGTGTAACAAAAATGATGCAGTTCCTTGAAAGGGGTAATTCCTGAGGTAATTTTAAACAACTTTTTCCTTGGCGAAAATGTTATATGAAGTTTTGTTAACGAGTTAATAACAAAAAAAAACTGACCAATCGGAAAGCGAGTACAGCGAACGAATCTAGGCGCAGACTGAAACTATGCCTAACATTGGTTCACCACTGCTGGCGCAGAGATTCGTCCGCTGTATTCGCTTTCTGATTGGTCAGTGTTTTTTGCTAATAACTCGTTAACAAAGCTCCAACTAACATTTTCACTGAAGTAAAATTTGTTTAAAATCGCAGTAACTCTTATTCTTGGACACCCTGTATAATATAGTACGGGTGGCAATCCTAGTTCGCGCTCAAACACGTATTTACGTATTCTTTTTTCTGCTTACTGGTAAATTTTGAAATCAGTTGTAAAATCAATGCCATTGATTCTTGCCCTTAGGGAAAAATGGAATGAGGAAGAGTGCCCATTCCCCCTAATAGAAATATACAGGGTGTAACAAAAATGTTGCAGTTCCTTGAAAGGGGTGATTCCTGAGGTGATTTTAAACAACTTTTTTCTTTATCGAAAATGTTAGGTGGGGCTTAGTTAACGAGTTATTAACAAAAAACACCGACCAATCGGGGAGCGAGTACAGCGGATTGTGCGGACGATAGCGGGCCAATACTACTCACAGCTGGAGCCCGCGCTAACATTTAGCCACTGTACGCGCTCTTTGATTGGTCCGTGTTTTTAGTTAATAACTCGTTAACAAAGCCCCACCTAACATTTTCGCTAAGGAAAAGGTTGTATAAAATCACCTCAGCAATCACGTCTTTCAAGGAACTGCAACATTTTTGTTACACACTGTACATATTGTATTTTATATATTTCAATGGGAAATGGACATTTTTGTCATCACGTTTTTCCCTAGGGGCAAGAATCAATGTCACTGATTGTACTTCGCTCTTCGTAAAATTGTAGACTGTATGTAGACAGTATTAAAAGTACATAGTGATTCTCTTACCAGTGGGCTCAAAGGCAGTGCCGCCGCCTAAACATAGCGACAAAATCCTCGGTTTGTATACACTCATCTGTCGATGAAGAGATAATTTACTGCGTTTTCTTCAACATTTCAATTGTGGGACTCTCGTTTTTAGTATATACACGTACGCATACAGCCTTCGCTGCTACAGTAGCCATACTCCTTCAGATCTCAAGAGCAATATCGGCCTCTTAAACGGATGAGCTTATACAAACCAAGGTTTTCGTCGCTAGGTTTAGGCGGCGCTGCCTTTGAGTCCACTGGTAAGAGGATTACCCTGTAGTTGATAATCCATAAAAAAAATACATTTATACAAATAAATTCCTAAAATAAGAATTTCAGTTTCAGATTATTCAGTAAGCCTGAATTGAAATAAGAAATGAAATATTCTTTCCCCATTTTCCGCGACGATAAAGGACGGTGGCTAACGAGGAGTCGGATCAAAAAGGAATACGGGCGATATTGGGGTATCCGTTGGGATCTCCTGTAGAACTAGGAAAGGAGTTCTCCAATAGTTTCTTTGTTCCATATGGATTCCCGACCCGGCAAAGTGAGGCGATCCTTCGAAAACGCTACAGCAGGGGAAGATCCACGTTGTCCTCGTCGAATACATTAGCGATTCCTAGCAGGCGACGCGCCGTAATGAATGTTTCCGGTGACAGCCGACAGAGGAGAATGCCTTCTGCGACAAACAATGCGCTCCTCTGTTCATCGAAGCCGCTTCCACCCCGTCTTTCCTTCCTCTTCTTTCTGTTTGCGTCGGTAGCTTTTGCCATCAAAAGGATTCGTCGCCACCCTGGACGACTGAAATTCATGCAGCGGTTCTAATCCAAACCCACAAACCTGCCGGCTTCGTTCTAACGTTAATTGGTCGCCCCACAAATCCAGTTAAAACGGAATCATTCGTTTCGTTCGAATATCTATCACGTAGTTCTTCGTTGATGTTTCTGATCAACGTGTAATTGAATAAGTATGTATAACATTACGTAACACATGCGATGCAACTGGATGGAATTAAATAATGTTTTCATGTTTCTGCATATTTTAAAATGTACGCATTTGGCTTTCATTTTATAGCCAAAAATTGTATTATTCGTAGCGAGTGCACCAAAGACGTGGACAAATTTTGGTACTGTACTATTTCAAATATTTATAATGAAAATGAATGTGTAAACTTTGATTTCTTTCATAATGCAATTAGAAAAATGGAACTTAAAGAATTTAATATTCTACTGCTTGGAATTAATTGTAACTTACTTCTCTTCGTTAAAAGACGCCCTTTATTTTAAGTAAATGGTATCTGAGGGCTTAAAATCTTTCATCAGTATTCGGAATCTTTCCATGACAATGTTCTAGCGGAAACCGCATTGAAATATCAGAAGGGCTGAAGTCGGTAATGCCACGGTTCGAAACGGAAAGACCTACGTAGAGATCGTATTTCAGGGATTCAGAGCCATTACATTGTAGAGGGTCTTAACATATCGTCGCTGAAAATTGGCCGATCTGTTAGCGATGCGGTATGCACGCGCACGAGAAACGGGGCGCGAAACTGCACTTGTGGTCTTCGTTCTGCGAGGCTTGACGTTCGCGTTTCGAGATCCGCGAGGCAATTCGATGTTGGAATGTTTGACCACTTGTGGGGGCCACTCCATACCCACCAACTTCATTTCCATTGTTACCGCCTGTATCGGTAGCCGGGCCGCGGGAATTTCAAACCCTCGATTCGATCGTATTTCTCCATATCCCTCTTCCCGGTTCTAATTCCACCCGTTTGCATTGTCGGCATTATTTATACACCAAGTCTTAACAGCAACCTTATTAAATGTCTTGTTGCCGCTTAGCGGATCTCCTGGGATCTCCACTTGGACCCACGAAATGAGAGCATCTAGCGTCCGCTATTGTAACGAGTCTATCTTGTCAACTTTTTACATACTTACAACTCACCATACATTTGTTGTAAAAGATTACAAGCGTTCTATATGGTTAGTAATTCTTTAAACATGTTGATTGTGTTTATATGAAGAACGATGTCTCAGATTATATTTGAATCGAAAGTCACATTGAAGATGCTCGAACGCAGAATCCGAAACTTCTCTTTTATATACAAGGATCATGTTTTTGATGCATGAGGATTTCAACTGTTACGTATCGGTGATAACATCGTTGTGATATCCGAGAGAACGTTTACTCGCGAAAAGGCAGAAGCAGACACGTGTACGTCCGAGTCGAATCGGCGCGGTATATCTGATCGCGATAAAGGAATGCCATGAAAATCGTCGTACACCGGCATTATTTTGTTCGCTCGAGGTTATGTTATACGTGTAATCTTATGGTAAGCAGCCGTGCGAACAACTCTGCGCGTGAATATTCGCAAGTTCACTATATTCGTCCGCAAATTTTTAAAATGCATTTCATAGGGCAATAACTGTCGCCTAATTTATGTACATTCGTGTGATTCGTACCTCATGTATTGTAGGAGAAGCCACGCGTTGGACTTTGATAATCCTACGAGCAGGCTCGGATTTATAAGAATTTTAAGATTGTCAATTTCAGTAAAACTTGGGACATCAATTGGGATTGTCAATTTTCACCGTTTTTTGAAAATTGAGAAATTTCATTTACAAATATTTTGAAAGATTTCTATTTTCTCATATCAATGGTCGTTGAATACTAAGCTTGAAAGAATCAATACGTTGCAAAGCAGTCCAAAAAAAACAAATATTTTCCGCTGCGAACATAAATTATGTAAGCTTGCATATTCTTCACTTTCAATCGAGACTTCATAAAACGTGGAGTCGTCGAGGAGTCGTTGCGTGTCACCCAAGATCTTTTATCGTTCATCTCGAGAATAAAGTTAACAAGTTTTGTCCCTTTTCACAGCGTTATTATGTCACACCGGCTAGTAGAACGAGTTAACAAGCGCTACCGCGACGTCATTACACACCGTAAATCGTGCCGGTCATTCCTCTTTAATTATCGCGTCAGTGGTGAAATCTGGCCGCTCATCGAATCGGCATCCTGACGTCCGGCGCGGATGCCTCGGCTCGAAAACCGTTCGCGAGTCGCGTCCGTGAAGTTGGAAAGAGGAACGATCCTCGAGTTCTCCATTACACGATCCGCGCCTGGGGCTCCGGTTCCGCCGACGGACCCCGAGATTCATGCCAGCCCCGTGCTTGGATCATGTAGCGAGGGCCTTTAGAGAGCCGTAGAGAGTCGTTGATCAGAGGCGAGGTTATCTCTTGTCTCTGCAAGGAGGCGGTCGAATGAAAGGCACCGACAACGTCCAGCAGCGGCCCATACATCAACTCGCGGCTTGAGTAAATAAGCGGTGCCCTGCTCGATCTTCTCTCTCCCTATATTCTTACTATCTTCCCCGTGGACTCGCTTTTAAGTGTTATACCACGAATCCGGCAGGTTTATCTCCGCGCACCGTTTTAGAAATAGCCGGATGGGGAACGGTTTTAGAAATCCCGTGATAAATGCGCCACACGGATTTGTTGATCTGTAAGTGATGCCTCGTTTACTCTCCTATCTCCGCGCCATCATCATATCCTTTCTCCTATTATTTAGGCATCGTTACGAAGTCACCGTACCTCTCAATACCCCAACCTAACGTTACTCTGAACGAGTGATATTATTTTATTGAGAAAAGGGGGCGCCAACTTTTAGTATTATGCAGTATTGACCCATTAAGCGTCCGCAGTCTAGGATCATATCTGGATGTCTATCGGGGAGGGTAGATATTCCGAGAATTCGAGTTAGGGACGGAAAACAGTGAGTGGGAAGGAGACAGCGATAGTTGTTTATTTATCTTACATACGGAGCCCTCGAAACTCATTTGTGAGCCCAGTTCCTTTGCTGGGGATAGAAACGGACGTCAAAGAGGGCAGCAATGTGGATGCCTAAAGCGTAACGTAGCGTTAGAAAAAGGGAAGAAGAGGGAAGATCCGTTCTCTTCTTATCTTCTCTTCTTTACAATTGCTTAAACATTAAATTATTTCTTTTGAATCTTCAACTTCAACGAACCTAAGCTTCATCTATAATCATTTTCTTATTATATTTACGAAGAGCTTTTCCCTTGTATTTGAAAATTATTTTGATTCGTTATAAGCCGTTGATTCCCGAGGCGCTTTGAAGTTTGAAGCGGGCGATGGCGACAAAAATGCCGAGTTTATTCAATTCTCTTCGCACATGTCTCGTGGGAATGAGTCCTTCTCTTTGAGTCCTTCAGAAGGCAATAAAATCTTTCAAATCTCAACTTCTCGACAAAACAGTATCCATTCTTCAATTATAATCTTTAGATACACGAATAAAAAAAAATATTTGTCTCTTTGAAATAAAAGTTTACCGCGATGAATTCCAGGTCTTCGAAAAATCCCAGTGAATCAGACATTTTGATGCTGTAATATTCTTGGATTTAAGAGCTCTTTCAGAGGAAACACTTTGATGGCGATGGTGTCACCGATTGGCGCGACCGCTCCGCCACAAAAGTGTCTCGTGCGAAGCGGTTCCGAGAATCGAACTCGAATCCCGGTGACAACGCGAGCTTAAATGCTGAAAAGTGTTTGGGTTTTAGGACTCTGAGTCAGATACGAAATGTATATACCGTGGGGCCATCCAGTGCACGGTATATTCCGCGGTGAAGGGAACGAAGCGCGGATCGTTCCGACGTCGATGGTACTCCTAAACAGGTAGGACAACTTACCACCGGCGTTTCCCTGTCACGTGTATAAACGCATTAGCGCGCGAATATATTTAAAACGTATATTCCGTGCCGCGGCGCACGATAAACGTTCCTAAAATAAAATAGCTATCCGGCGGACAGATAAACCGGTAATATGTTTCAGGAGTAAATGGCCGGATCCTGATAAACACAAGTTATGCGCTTACGCGCAATGTCTTTTCGGCCGTCCAATAAATTAAAGTCTTCCCCCGTGCCGTGGTTCCCCTTTCGTTCGGCACCGAACGAAAACCCGCAGCCCGGTGAAGAGGATGTTAGTACGATTATAATTTATTCTTGATTAGCATTAATCCTCGGCCTTCTGTCTCCCTTTTTCTCTCCTTCGACGCTAACCTCGTCGCCGCGTTTATTGGACCATCGGCCCGGCCGTAACTTACACTTATGATTATTAATGTCGACAGATTTATCGGAGATTGCCACGAAAATCTGATACGCGAAATAAAATGGTGCATAAATTCAATTAAGGTCGTGCGTGAAAGTAACCCGCTGCAACTGTGACCGTGTCTCTTTTCGCGCCCGTGGACACGACTCTCCTCGCCGTCTTGTCAATGAACTTTGTTCGTGAATGAAAAGCTTGCTGCTTGCATCAACCGCGTGAAACTCTTGTAAACACCTCCTGTGTTAGTTAGTAGTTCATATTTCAAATACTGTTACATTTTTAGTTATTCCTTTTTATAGAACAGGTATTCCGAATCCAAAACTTGTTTTGCGCATTTGCTTAATACATTTGTTGTGTATTTTAAGCAATAAATTACTTGTTATTTCGTGAGCATTCTACTGTCGCTTTAAATAGTATTTTCCATCTTCAGTAAACTTTTACTAAATTTATACCTACTTGTCGAGGCGACTATCTAAGTGTAGTAATGACTCGATAAGTGTCGACTTCAATTTCTACGTTAAAGGATGAATCCTATCCTCACCAAGCAGTTGGCAGTCTCCTTTTGAACTCTTGGAAGTGTAAACCTTATCCGAGGCAAAAAAAATCAGTAATTTCTGTGTTAAACGTCGAATTCCGCTCCCGGCTATGCAACTCTTATTGAATCACTATTGTAATTACAGTTACAAGAAGCGATTGATCGCTATCAGGGTTTTGCGCTAGAACGAATGACGTTATCAAGCAGGATGTCAATAAGTGAGCTAAGAAAAAGCGTTGACAACAGACAACAGTATGCGTCAACATGTCACTTGTTCTGATTAACGGACAAGCCACTGCGTTCTACTATTTTTGAAAATTTGAAAACAGGAAGCGAAATATGCTACTTGTCGTGGCAAATCAGTCAAATGTATTAGTTTTCGTGGGAAAAGGTGAAGAATACTATTTTTCGTAGCTAACCATCCAAATGTGTTACTTTTCGCGGTGAAGAACGAAACGTGTTACTTTTCGCAACAAACGTCGATATGTAATATTTGTATGTAAAATAATGCAGGTTTTCCATCGCACTAAGGTCCAAGTTAAGCGCAAGTTGCAAACAAAATGTAGAAAAACATACTTAGCAATTAAAAACAGAATGATAATAAATACAAATAAATCTCTTTGTGAAGCAAAATATTCACAAGCTTTTCCGATGCATTCAAAACCCTTCCAATGTAACATTTTTATTACTTTACAAAGCGATTCTTTATCTTTCTATCGAAATTCGAAAATTTCTAATATACTATATCCACTCAGCCTCGTTGAGTGCACACAGCGGGCTTAATCAGCGTGCATATAACGAGGCTCGTATTCCGAATCAAGCCAGTATGTTTACATTTCATATGCATATTTGTCAGGTTAATTTTACGAAATAAGTATACAAGAACATCGCATTGCAAATATTAATAAAACAACTTACAGTTCTTTGTGTTACTTCAGTCTCTTTTAAGAACCCTTTAGTTATATTACAATATAATAACGTGCAAAAGGTCAGAACAAGTGTATAAACATGGAGTAAAAGAGTTCAACGGCTCCGTTGGCGTTGATCGAAATATCTAAACGCACTGCCGCCTCCTCACACACGTAACTTTCATCTATAGACACGCGTATTACGCGCGTATCTGCCCCCGAGGCGAAACGACATTAGCTGCTCTTATCCATTCAAACAGAATGTCAAAGTGCCAGATGATAATGCGGAGAAGATAAATCAAGCATGCTGAAAAGATGACCGTGATAAATGTAAACCCGTCTGCCAGGCGGCCCCGAAGATAGTTACCGAGATACACGACGAGTCGTGACTGATGGCGATGTCGTGAGATGTGGTATCATAATAATTCATAAAAGCCGAGGCCAGAGGCTTAATCGCTGATTAATGAAAGAACAGACTTGTCCCGATCTCGTCCTTCCTTTTTCACGTTCCATTTCTCCTTGTTCATCGTTTCCCCGCCGGCCGACCGCGCTGCCGTCACCGTTGTTAGCTGCCGTTGCCTTTTCTTCGCTCTCTTCTTCTTCTTCTTCTTCTTCCTCCTCCTTCTCCTCCTCCTGCTCCTCACCCCTTTATCTTCTTCCTCGTCGACGGTGCTGCCGCTTGACGTATGTATATGTACCAACGGAGCGGGACGAGTAATCCGACATGTGTTCGTTTGGGCGATAGAACCAATTAATGTTGCGGCGGCCACGTTGCCCCGTCGAGTCCATAACTCACCGGGCAACCTCCTTCCACGGGATTCTTCGAGGCTGCCTCGGACCTAGAAAGGGTTACTCGGAGTCATCTGTAACGCTATTAACAGCTCTTGTAACGTAGCGGCCTTCGCGCGAATAGCTGGAGTAGAACCATAATTATTCCGACTGCTCAATGAACACGGTACCTCGGTGATCAGCCTTTTCTATTAACCAACCGCATTTTAATCTAGAGAACCATGATTCATAAAGCAGAAGGTATTAATCTGACCATCCTGCGTTTGAGGTTCTATACTTTGGTTCAACTCAACAGGCCGTTCAAGGTAAAATTTTCCTCTTGTACATTTCTAATACCGAAACCTCCACGACGATATCGTCTGTGAACCCGAATTCTGTCGATCAAACGTGATTTCTACTAAATGCAACTGCCATATTGTTCCTGAACGGTTTGCGAACGTTAGTGGAGACGAACCTTTATGTCATATATTATTCATCAAGAATCGACATTATTAGAAAAACGTCTTGTGAACTATGAAGCGTTGCATTATTACTTAATGTTATAAAATATATGTAGTTTTTCATTATTGCCATCATTAGTTTGATTTTCAATTTACTTAATATAGTTTAGTTTTTGTGTTACATATACAGGGTGTAACAAAAATGTTGCAGTTCCTTGAAAGGGGTGATTCCTTATGTGATTTTGAACAACTTTCTCCTTAGCGAAAATGTTAGGTTGGGCTTTGTTAACGAGTTATTAACGAAAAACACCGACCAATCAGGAAACGAGTACAGCGGAGTAATGACGGCGCGAACGATGACGGACCAATGCTACTCACAGCTGGAGCCCGCGCTAAAATTCATCTACTGTATTCGTGCTTCTATTGGTCGGCGTTTTTCGTTAATAACTCGTTAACAAAGTCTCACCTAACATTTTCGCTAAGGAAAAAGTTGTTTAAAATCACCTCAGGAATCACCCCTTCGAAGGAACTGCAACATTTTTGTTACACCCTGTATACAGTGACTTACAAGTTTGTTCACATGTATTCCAATTTGTGAATCACTGTATTTACTTTAATTATTATTTTAATTATCATTTAACCTGGGATCAATTAATAAATTCGGAATCGTCGTGTCGATTCATTCTAGTATTACACGACTGCTCAGTATTGTGTAGTGCTCAGTATGTTCTAATTTCATTTGTTATGTTTAGTATGTTCTAATTTCATTTTTTATGCTCAGTATGTTCTAATTTCATTTGATTTTTATTCAATGCTTCTAATTTATAAATATTTCTTCATTATAAGCAACTGTTTCTCTGTAAGTCCGTTATTTGGATGGTACGCTAATATGCACATCCTGTTAAGAAATAGTCTTATCTCGTAGAATATTCTCTCTCGTAACGAAGTTTCTCCTGGAGCTATAAAAGTTAATCCCAGTTCGAATAATTTAAAGGGAAATTGACAATATATTCATATTTACGTGTAATAACGTTAGAGCAGAAGCTTGTAATGCCGTTTATAGAATTAGAACCAGGTAATCAAATCGCGAATAGGTAACGGATTGTCATTAGGAAATCGTAAAAGAGCGTTGCGAAGCTGAAGATAGAATCGATAATTGCAATTAAAAATATGCCTACGCGATAAAAGTTTGCGAAGCGGATCAAATATCAGGAAATAACGTTTACACGAAACACAGGAAAATTATTGTGCTTAATATTACTTTTAATATTCTACCACAAACCATAATCGTATAACTTTTTAACCCTGTTATGCGGTAAGTTAATTTAAAAGTTGAAATCCATTTAAGATACTCAAATATCCTGATAAAAATCATGAAGTCAGAGCCATTAATTGTGTCTTACTTTCTATGCGCTGCGTGTGTTCGTACATAAATACACAATCATATTATAAATATGATACAATCAGGATTAAACTGAACTGAAAGTTGCAATCGAGGCGAAGATACTTCCAAGGAAACACAGCCAAAAGAGATAACAGCTTTACCGACTAGGTAACAAACCACGTATTTACCGCCATCTGAGGCTGTGCTCAACCAACTTGTAACTTGGCATTTCAACTGCATTTTATTTTGAAAATCTTCCTCTATCTTTGTTTCCAAATACAAAATGTTTATCGTCCACTTTTCGATATACAGTGACTCACAGGTTCATTCATATGTATTCCAAATCTTAATTTACTGTGAAATTCTCATTATTATATTTTTTCTATCAACTTATGTCGTTCTAGCTTCCATGTTTAATTGTTTTTCAGTTTCCATAACTTTTACGGCGCTAAGGCAAGTGCCGTTTTTAGACTTCAAACAAAAATGATATACTTTTTGTGAACAAATCTGTGAGTCACTGTAATAGGTGCTTTTTCAAAACTTGATTAATCATTATACTAAGTATATATATATATAAAAATTTTGATAACATTGAAAGAGGTACGATTAAAAAAATGAAATACTGAAATAAGAGAAATAATAAAGTATCTCGTTTCTTTTCCAGTAGAAAAAGTTTTGAGGTTTCAATTGCGTATAATTAAAGTTCCTGTCCTCTATAGTAAAAAAATATATCAATATACACTTTTCACTTAAAAATATTTGAATATTTAGAACTAGCCGATGCCCGCGACTTCGTCTGCGATAAATAATGGGCGGCTGTCGCTCACTTTACGATGAGGCAGAAGTAAAAACTTTCTTTCCTGCGCATGCGCACCGCGTCGCTTGCCCCCTCTCCACAGTAGCAAGAGAACATGCATAGTTGGGGCCGTTGCGGCCGCCAAGGCCATCGTTATCGTCTACGTATATAAAAACTTTAATAACTTGACATTAAATAGAAATATCGAAATAATTTTTTTTGTAGATTAAGACCAAGAGTATAAGGAATAAAAATAAAAAACTTTGATGAAAATCTATGCAGTAGTTTTTGCGTGATGCGCGCACATCGACGAACCTAGCAATCATTTTATTTATATAGATTTCTCTAATAAATATTTCAAAATATCTTTTCTACCAGTAAAATTTGTATCAATTACATTTACATCGCCTTCGCCATGCTGTTATCTAAATCTTTAATTATTCGTACAAATTATAATTCGCGCGATGTCCTACTCCCAAAAAAGAAACCAGTCGTCTAACAAATTCTTCATGCCGCACATAACACTTGCGTAAAATAATCGAGCGCGTTCATATCTCACGAACGACGACGCTTCTTTTTTCTCCGTGCAACGAAACGGTTCGTAAAAACGAATAACTACGTTCAGTAATATTTTACGCAATAACGAGATTTCTTAATTAACCGATCGGAATAAATTAACTGACGCTTTCGCGGAGGCATTAGTCGGATCCCGTTTCAAAGAAACGTAGCTACTTGTTGCACCTGCAATTATACATACCAGAGCGTCCCACACGTATACACACATTGTTCCTTATTTATTAATACCTAAAAGACTGGTTAGCATTCCACGGTTAGAAATTCAATGGTTTCCCTCATGGGTTCCTTTTATCATACCGGTGTAAATTAACTTAATTAAATACCTTCGCTCGTTACGCTCAGTTGATGATTTAGCGTTCGGAACAAATTTTTCCATTGCGACGGCGAGGAAAAGGATACGTAAGAACCGGGAAACGATATTTGTAATAAAATCGTTTCTTTGTTTGGGCCCCATTAAAAGCCTCTACTTCTCCGTCCGTGGGATAACCTTAAGCCGGGGTCCCATTAGAAAAAGGCGCGGCGCACGCGGTCCTGAAAACCACCTGAAAAAGTCCATATTTACAAGCAGACTCGTCCTGAAGTACTCAAAGTGGTCTGTCAAGGCGCGCTTGGCACTTCAGGATGAATGTGCTCGTAAAATTCGACTTTTTCAGGACCGCATGCGTCGCGCCTTTTTCTAACGAGACTTAGAGTTTAGTGTGCAGCAAGATAAACGGTTGCTGCAATTTAGAGGAGCCGTAAAAAGGAACGACAGGAGTTTACGAGAAATCTCGACGTCGTTCAACGCGTTACCAACATATGAAAACGCGCGTATGGTCCGCGCGCTAACAAAGCCGTCGATTTAACAGTTAACGACGCGTCTTTCCTGTTTTGCCACTATATCATCGCGATGAACATGTTCGCCGCGCGAAATTTCGTCACGGTACGCACCTACTCGTTTCTCTAGACTCGACGACGCCTATCACGTTCGAGATCTACGCCTCGTAACTTGGTTCTTTCGCCACGGACACACGGACGCCCGGAGATTCACCTATATTTCGCGAGCCTGCTAAGTTGCAATTTATTACCAGCCACTCGTTTACATGTTCATGGGACCGAAACGATCCTCGTATTCCTTCGCCTGACTGACGGGGATGTAATAGGAATTTGCGAGCGACGTTAGCGGCGTCGCGAAACGGTCCGGTTGATACGAACAATTTCTCCTACGAATGTTTCACCGCGAAAAATAGCGTTTCGATTGCGAGTTCCGCGGACTCGCCGAGGGAAAATTGGGATGCCACGGAGTGTTTTAATAGGTGGAACGAGAGCAGACTCTTTGCTGTGGTAGAGTGACGAAATGGTAGTACACGATCCGTCGCTGTCATCGCATGCTGCGATCAGACGAGACATGTACAGGGTGTTTCAAAATTATATGTCGCAACCACTATAGTGTGATTCTAAATCCTGAATCGATAGAGATTTATGTAACAAAACTTGCGGTGAAATTGACCTTCACCTTGAATTTCAAGGTCAAAGTTTTTTTCATTGCCTAATAATCGAGTAATAATCGCCAGAAAAGACAAAAGTCTGAAAGGAATTATGGGTAAAAAATGAACGGTTCTCTCGAAAATTGACATTAATGTTCAAATAAGTTCAAAACTATACAATTCATTATTTATCTCAATAAATGCGGCTATATTTAGATGATAAATATCTAGTAATAAATTTTCTTTATCTAACAGAAAAACTTCATTAGTGTGTAAATTCCAATTTCGTTGAAAATTCGGAAATTTGAAGGGAACTTTAGTCAAAGAATCAGACATTAATAAAATACATATGGACTAGTATGAAAAACTAAACCTACATCAGAAGTGGCAGCGCGATTAAAAAAAAAACATTTTAAAATACTTTGACATGCAAAAAAAACACCTCGACAATTGAATTCGAAAATGAAAACGCGAATCTTTTGAATTCGAAGAATAGAAACTTGCGAGGCATATCGTTGCATACCTATTTAGGCTGCGGATAGAGAGGTTCTATGGGTAGGGCAAGGGGGAAGGACGCGACGGGGGGGCAGGGTGTAGAGAGGGGGTGAAACGCAGGGCTGCGTGCCTGCCGGTAATCACGCGTCGGAATAAAGTTATTCCGGGGCATAAATAACCGACATGTCTGGAATAAGGCATTAATTTATGTTATTTATCGCCCATTACGCAGCAAAGAAACATTCGTATGGGAAATAATGTATCATTCTTAACACGCGTCCGCGGCGGACTCGGGGAATCGAGAATGATTCAGAATGGCAACGAACGGACGAACAGGGGCCCGCGTTTGTATATGTACACGTCGTGCCCTCTAAAAATGCCCGAAGATAGTAACCGTCGCGATTGCGTAATGACGCATAATGCGCGGATCGCCACCGGAGAAACACTTCGGCTTCCATCCAAATCTCTTATCGCGTGCACAAGGATAACTTTCTGCAACATCTCTCCTTCCACGTACGTAGTTTTACCAAAACCGTTCAACGATTCAAGAGTCACTAACGAGGACTATTTAGACTGTTTAGTCTGTATTTAATCCTCGCCTGATCCGAACATAATTGAAACGTTTAGTTTATGTTTGCGGTTGTAATGTCGATACTGTAAAATCGAGCGATTTCTCAAGTCCAATTGAAACGAAGTTACATAGCTCGGATCTGAATAGCGTGATTTACGCACAAAGCATGGCGACGCCTAGTGGAAATGGGATTTATTCAAATGCAGAATGAATTGGGACAGTCGTCTGTTTTTTAACAACTTGAAACTATAATTATTAGAAACGTAATCACAATTTGTCATAAAGAAAACTTCTCAGATAGATAATATTTCAAGATGAATTTTCTGATAATATGTGTATCTTTATATGCTAATATCTCAACTTTAGAAATACTGGCATTGATACTTCTTGCACCAAGCCACAGAATTATATATGAGAAGCCTTAACCCTTTCATTTCTAACTTATTTTATAATTATGAAAAAATATTTGTTTGTATTTAACGCCCTATTCTATAATAATTACATTTCAGACATTGCAATCAACGTTATTAGATGCATGGTGCAATTAGACAAGGTGAACCATTCCCGATGATGCGCAGTGGTTCAGAAGTCAGAAGTAGTGGGGAACCGTCAGCCAATTGGCTTTGAACCACGGTGTATTATACAGGTGTTGTAAGTTCCCTCAGAAATATGTGATAATTAGATGAAAGATCTTCTAGCGACCGCTAGAGTGCGTCTGAGTAGAAACATCCGTGGGGAGCGCTCCTATTGGTTCAGCGAGCTCAAGTAGTGAGGAGACCGAGCGCGAATAAAGCTCCGTGATCATCTGTGACGCACTTCATTCGCATACATGCATACCATACGCGGAGTTCTGACTATGACGCTCCTGGCGGTGACCAGAGGATCTTCCATCTATTGAACACAAAAAATCAACCAGACAGAGGTGCTTTGTTAGAACATCTCTATAATACACCATGCGTTAGAGATTTAAATAGGTAGTGGCATCACGTGACTTTTCACGTTATGAGGTTTTTTTCAAAACAATACACTAACATGACGACTATTGTTAGCTAATAAATTGATTTAGAACTTGCAGGGATCATGATAAAATTGCTTATGCGATCTGTTTAAACTTGATAACATGAATCAAATCATATTCCTTCTGAAGAAGTCGAAACTAAATTGTTTGTTACGTTTGAAATATGCGGGACGCATTTTAGCACTTAGCATTTTACTTAACATTTTGCGCCATTATACGCAATGGTTCACCTTGTTCTACTTCCACCATGGTTAAATGATTAAAATGGAAGGAAAAGTAAAATTGAAAGAGTTTCTGATTTATATAAATCTACCACATTATTTTTTGATTTTATGCTATTCATAATTAGATATCCTATGTTTTTATCTTATTTAAAATAATTCCCATATTTTTTGGCAAATATTTTATATTTTTCAAACATGCATATGTATTATCGTTAAATAGGAACTAATGTATGTCACGCCATCTATGCAACTCACTAATAGCATATACTTAAACACTGATGAATATGTAGAAAGAAAGATAGTGGAAAATACGTTGCCACATTGTTATATTACTTTGTTTCAAACGATATTTCATTCGTACAATTTATATTAATTTGGAGTAGTTCAAATAGAACGTAATACGTACATCTACATATTCTCTAAGGTAATGTTCCATTCGTCTGTATTTTTAATGATAATGTATTAAACTTAGCACGCCTATAATGTCTAATGTGTCCCAAATCGTAAAGTATAATAAAGTTACAAAGATAATTTATTACTTACTTTCTGCAGATTCATACATTAGAGGATAACTACAACGTTTTTACTTTCATAAAACTTTAGTCCAGTTTGAAACAATACGACACATGTCCGCTTTATAAACTAATTGAAAATCACACCACGATGGTGTTGTAATCGCAGCGCTTGACACTATGTTGCTACAAAAGTACCGCATATGAGATAGCTTTTACACCGCACGTGTTTAGTTATTTAGTATAATAAAGCGTTCTTGCAAACATTGCGACATTAGTGTACAACAAGTTGAAACGTTCAGTGCTTGTTTTAACATAGAACGAAAAGAGCAGAAGCAGCAATAACATCATTACGGAAACGAAGCACACGTTTCGTAAGTGTCGTGAATGAACCTTTTCCAACAAACGTAACACTGTCTTTAGAAAGTTTGACAAAACTCAATATGCAATTCTCAAGAACGTGCAATACAGTTGAACGGTGTCCATAAAATATTAAGAACGGCAGACGTTCGAAGAGTAGAAAAAAAAAAACGAACGAGGCTAGATATAAACTGTTGGAAGTTCTGTAAGTCATTGCGAGCGAAACATACGACTTAGAATTACGCTAATGGCGTATCGAGCTGGCACATTGTACTTTTCTCGCGAGTCGGATCGAACGTCCGAGATTTATCGCGAACACGTTCAAACGTAACTGCAGCCTGTCACACGTAGCTGATTTATTTGCACCTTACATGCTGAAATTCTATGACGTCGCATGCTAAATTGAATTTCATAATACTTCAACGATTTACACGTGAACTGTGTTCTCGTTAAAAATACCTATTCGCAGTACATACGACGCGTTACGCGATATACGAAGGAAAAAAAAAAATATACGGACACGTTCGCCGGGAACGTGAACTTCGTTTCCACTGGTGGCGGTAGAACTTTGGGACGCGAAATTATTCAGCGAACCTCAGCGCACATACTAAATCGGACGTCGAAAATAAATCCATTGGCAAGGACGAAGCAGTTCCTAATGCACGCGATACCTCCACTAACAATAAGTACCGGCAGAGATTACATCAATGTAAATGAGAAAACACCTTAAAACGCTTTTCGCGGATTATGCATTGTTAAAAACAGTTTGTACATATGTTTCGATCGGTAGATTACACTGCGGTAATAACAACATTCTGTAACACGTCGGTGTTACCGTTGCTATCAAGGTCAGATTTAATAGAAAGCCTGCTCGTTGCACAGTTCTTTAATTACCGTCGAGGCCGAAAGCACAGAACCAGGTGTGGATTTGGAGAGTTGGCGTCCCTAGACTAATAAACGTCTGCCCTTTCCTATTTTATTTAAGAAAATACCATAAGGTGTTGCGTACCACACCTTAAGGTTCTTCATACAAGACATTTTATTTTAGAACGGAAATGCTATTATTGTCGATGAAAAAATAAAATGTTACAGGTAAAATAATTTTATTATCTTTTTCAATTTCTTTCGCCCGAAATTCGCTCTAGGCTGCAGTCTACTTAGCCTATATGTAAATCCGCCTCTGCAAGCAACCGCCTTCTTCGGAACCAAATCTTCCTACAATTTGTGAATTGTGTGGTACGATAAAATTATTATTATACTGGGGGAGGATTGACTCGTAATTATTCCCATTATGCATTGGATGGAACAAGGGCTCATAGCCTAAAATACTAAAAATACTATAACAATAAAATCGTTTTCGAAGCCTTCATTACAGTATTACTTGATCAAAATAAAGCCTTCATTACAGTATTATTAATGAAAAGTAATGCAATTAGATTTAGAAATGATAATTGAATATAGATACAGGATTTTTCGTTAAATAATATTATAATGAAAACTCTGAATTCAATTATAGTGAAGTGGTATTTTTATCTATGTGCCCTTTCTCTAATCAACGCCTCAATTATCTACGATCTCGATTAATTGATTCAGTAGATTTGAGAAGAGAATCGAAGCCTGAGTGAAACTTGAATTACTTATAATTTATTGAAATTCCACTAATTATTAACATTTCATTTTATTAATATCGATTCGGATAATCAAGATTCCACTGCACTTTTGGAAATTTTTTTGGAAGATAAAAGGTAAAAAACTTCAGTGTAAAAAACTTCTTAATTTTGTCTTTGTTCGTGTGAAAAATATTACTGAAGTTTATTCTTTGCTATCTGGGCAGCAGAATTTTTAGGCGCACGTCTTAGACTGGCCCATTGTGGTTTCGTGGTCATAAAATTTGAAATCCTGCGGTGAGGGCTTCTGCTGACCATGTTACACGTTGCTGCAACTGTTCCGAGTAGTAAAATTACTTTATCATTATTTTTAACTTTTAAAGATCAAACAAATACTTTTGTACGATTCTATTTCATTGACACTGCTTCAGTCATAATCAAGAAAGAATCCCTGCAACGTGTAACGTATGTTGTACGCAAGATTAAACTTGTTCCCTTTTATTAAAAAAAAAAACTATTTGATTTAGTAGAGATAGAAGAACCCGACTAAAACATCAACAATTTAACTCTTATGTTTATAACCAAAATTTTCGATATTTTTTAAGGGTTAAGAAGTAACACCACTTTGAAAATTTAAAAATATCGAACAAATTTTTTTTTCTTCAAATATGTAATAATTTATAGTCCTGACAGTAAGGCTATATCAATCGCTATAAAATACAGTCGCAATCGTAAACTAAAGGGAATTTTTTACTTTTTTAATACACAAAATATTATAACGTAATACCTTAAACGCATTTTTCTCCAAACAACATTTCTAAAATTGGCGTGCAACATAACTCTCACAATTTTCATCCGATTCTCTTGAGGTTTAAGTAGAGGGGATTTTCTCAGTTCAACGATCTAAAGAAATACCTAGATGTTATGC
This sequence comes from Perdita meconis, assembly GCA_030770465.2. Taxonomy (NCBI): domain Eukaryota; kingdom Metazoa; phylum Arthropoda; class Insecta; order Hymenoptera; family Andrenidae; genus Perdita; species Perdita meconis. The sequence goes on along the minus strand of JASKOS020000003.1, from coordinate 12,846,118 downwards.
GATATATGAAAAATTGACCTTGTTATAAACATTTTTATACTCAATTTTTAAGTCAAAAGTTACATTTTTCTTTAGATATTCTCAATTTTTCCAAAAATCCATATTTTTAAAACTCTGTATGTATTTCTTTAGTACATGTAAAAAAATAAAAATATTTTGTTTTTTATTCTAGGTTCGACCATATTCCGGTTATCTTGCACGCCGATTTAGCGCTTCCAAAAAGAAGCTTTTGTGAATCAGTTTCAAGGACGCCACTTTGTTTGAAAAAAAGAAACAAAAAAATGTGTAGTATACTTCAATAGTTGCACAATAAATTCTTTCTGAGAGATTTTCTATTTTCTCAAAGATAACAAAAAAATTTTTTATAACACTTCAAAGTAGTATAACCCTTCAAAAATTTAAATATCAATCTTGCAGAAATAAAAAAAATTTCTGCTCACGCTACAGCACTTTACCGTGAAATTGATCAAGCACAACTCTACAGGAGGACCGAAATTTTCGTTCGATTCATACGTTTAGAAGATCAATACCCAGCCGTTTGCACGGATTCAAAGTATTTCAAAGTAACCGCTTCAGTCTGTTGCGCAAAAAGTAAAACGCCGATGTCTGGATGCAAGGGAAAGGAGCAGGTGAAAATTTCTTGTTCTTTACACGTAATTCTTCCTAGTCAGGTTCAATACGGAGGTGTCTTTCCAACCTCGATTTATAGTTTTATACCTGCGGTAGAGAGAAGAAGAGATATCTAATAGACAAGATTTACTACTGCACGCCCGTCTCAATTGCGGAACAAATTTATCTTCTCTGTGGTCAGCAGCCTTTCCACCGCTTCCTAGCCTCAATCTTGGTTCCGCTCCTCGTGAAATATTGGCTTACCCCCGAACTCGAAAGTTACTTGACAAACGAATCGATGTACGGCCGAGGGTGCGAGAGAAAGAAAAAGAGGGACTGTCCCTGCGGGATTGGCCGTCCTCTAAACTTTCCCGTTTCCCGATGTCACGGGGAAAAACCACTCGCTTTCTCTTTCCCTTTTACCGCGGAAGCAAACCGAGAGCGATCATATGCAAACTAAATAGCACCAAAGATCCCGCAATTAACGATTGTTCGATACTTGGTTCGAGGGGTGGTATGTCACCGCACGAAACGCGAAGGTGAACAGTGAATGCCTTGTTTGAAAGTATCGTCGCGAAAGCTGGTGAATTGATTTCTCGTAGTCAAGGCTACTACGTTCTAGAAAACGTAATAGCTGTGCACATCTGTGCAGAATTTAAAAGACAAACTTGAGCAATATTTGATAACGTAGCGGAAACGGCGAATAGAACAGTTGCCTCCTTAGAGGAAACCGAATCTTGTGCGCTGAATTTCATCGAGAGGTTCGAATTTTTTCAGATTAACTGAAATTTATGATGGCTGTAATTTAAATTGGGCATTAAATTTCTTGAAGCAGCATATAGACTACTAAATGTTATTTTAACCTTCACCAGGATATAATGGTTTTAAAACACAAATGGATAAAAGAATAACAAAATTGTTTTCTTGCATCTACAAGCAAAAATGTGTAATTAAAAATCAGAGTCTTAATTTAATAATACAATTTTTTTTCTACGTCACTTTTTATACGTTAGGTTTACATTAAGTAAAATAACATAAATGCCAATAATTGGGACATATATTCTAAATGTATATGGCGCTCAGGTTTCAAGGTGTACGAAGAAACAATTGAAAGAAAAAGATTTTTGGAGACTTTGAAGGTAGTTCGAAGAACTGTGTGTTCTTCCATTTCTGCGATCTCTCTAGTTTCTCCAATTTCTAGCCAAGCATTTGCAATTTAACAACAGTTTGACGCTGACTTTGACCCAAAAGCATTTCGACAATGGTCATACTCGGTAATGTTTGCAGCACACGTGCGTATTATCGTTTCGGCAGCTTTCCGGGATACATACATTCAGCGACTCACGATTTTGCTGTAAATTCAACCGAATACTCGTTTTACATTTCATTTCATTACGTTTATGCGCAGACTTCGCTTCATATTCAAATGTCGCAGAGTCTGCGCTTTAATTGCGGAATCATATCTTGTAAGACAAGTCTGGTTTGTGAAGATAAATTCGAAGTATAAGAAACTTTAGAGATATGTACAAGGTGATTTATTTATGAATTAAATTCGATGCAAAAAGTCCGGTTTCTATGAAATATGAAGAATCCCATGAAGGACATTAGAGACAATAAAGTTGAAGACCTAAATAATTACTTTTAAGGTGGACTTTTTCGACATAAAAAAATTGTTCCTACAGTTTAAGAGTAAATTCTCTAGAAAACATGTGAAATATAACAGTAGTAGATATTTTCAAATTAGCAGAAGCTACAAGAAATGATTATTTCCAAAAGCTGCTTCAAAGTTGGACCTCCTTGTTTCTTGTAACTTATTTCATGCAATGCTGTGATTTGTTTAAACACAATTGAGTTTGGATACATAAAAAGACTGGAGGAAGTTAAATATAGGTATGTACCTATAAAAACATAAAAAGCAAACATTTTGAAACGCTGACATAACCTTTCATTTTGCATCCACCTTCGTTCTAAACACTCATTACTAAAATTCATTACCAAAACTATCGACATAGTAACTATAGACCACGATGTGTTATAAAGGTGTTGCGACAAAGAACCTCTGTCTGGTTGATTTGTTGTGATTAATAGGTGGAAGATTCTCTGGTTGCCGCTAGGAGCGTCATGATCAGAACTCCGCGTATGATATACACGTGTACGAATGAAGTGCGTCACAGATGATCACGGAGTTTTATACGCGCTCGATCTCCTCACTACTTGAGCTCGCTGAACCAATAGGAGCGCTCCCCACGGATGTTTCTACTCAGACGCACTCTAGCGGTCGCTAGAAGATTTTCCGTCTAATGATCACACATTTCTGAGAGAACTTGCAACACCTGTATAATACACCGTGGTATAGACAAAGATGGTTGCTTTCAGAGGACCTAGCGGTATATATTTGTATGTCTATAATCAAAACCGATTAACTTATACCAAAATATTCAATAAAGCGCAGTTGCCAACCAAATAACAGCGAACGTACTATAGCTCTCGACTTCGTAGTCTCCCACTAAACGCTGAAGTCGAAGTCAACTACAAAGATTACTCAAGGCGACGAAGTCTCCTCTTGCTGCTTACGAAAGAGGCTCCCACGCTTCGCTGTATAGTCAATGAGAACACATAATACACGTGTACAACGTATACATCAATGATACACCAGATATGTACATGGGACCACTTTCTTAAAAAGCGTGAAAGGATTGACTGCCCTCAAATGGCCTTCGCAGCCAACTTCGACTTTAATCCGTAGAACTTAATAAGTCAGAGGTCACGGGTGGCGAGGTTCGACTTCGGCATGTTTCTTGGACTGAAAGGCGAACGTCGAATCGAAATCCTCGCAGAGAGACGTGCTGTTTCCCGCGTGACGAGCTAACTGTATGAGTAGATTATTGTCAAAATGCATTCCCGTGCGACAAAGCGTCGCGGCATGCGGTGCAACATGCATACACCGCGGGGTTGACCGATAGGCGAGATCTTTGGGCAAGTAAACACGGTTAATGGAGTCGTTGTTGCGCTCCCATTTAGCCAAACTCGTATGTGTGTATGTCGCGGGCGTCCACACGCATGCACGTATCCAGAAGTGCGTGCATGTTAATACGTTTGATACCTTGACTGCGTAATCTTTCGCGGGGGCAGGAGGTAATTAGTAGTAACGGACAGTTACGTCCGATATACGAACAATGGAACGCTGCCGATGCAATGGGAATAGGAAGAGGGTGATGGGTGAGCGAGTATGATAAATGAATGGTGCCTGACAAGCGGCCATCGTTGCCCAATGATGGATGGTCGACGGTCCGGCTCCCTAATTATTTCATACTTTGCAATCAGAACGATAATCCATCCGCAGTACCTGCAGCCTGTCACAGATAAATCATCGGTTATCATTTCTGAGTCACAACACGTGCGCGTGAGCACCGTCGCGAACAATCGACGAAAGCTCATGGTGCCGCATTAGTGTCAAGGCGAGAGTCGTTAGTTCTACGCCATCGAGTCACGAGGATATCGCTCGAATTCACGAAATCGGCTCCGATCGCGGGGATAACGCGAATTTCCAATTGGTCCGGAGGACAAATTAACCGTCCGCCGTCCGCTTATGCATATGCTGCGTTCTACTTTTCGGATTACGTTTGGATCTTCTATCTGTGCAATGTTTATCAATTGCAACTAAAAATATCAAATATTTTGTGAGGAATTAGCGGGGGAAACAAAAATATGGAATGTTGGTGAATGGACAATAAAATGATAATTAAGAGGAACGAATAAGTCCTATTTATTTGATTGGAGACATTTTTTTTTCTTAACTGTTCAACTCCAAAATTTGACGTAAAAAATTATTTTGCTGTTAAAAGCTAGAAACTAGAAACTAAGAATCTAAATAGAAAATCAATGCAGGGAGAACAGAAACTTATAAAAAAAGTCAGAGTGGCGTCATTATAGTTTCTCTTTATTAAGTACTCTACAAACTGTTTAAGTATTTGTATGTTCAAAGTAAATATTTAACTAAATAATTAAATATTATATGAGCAAATAATAATAAAAAACAAAAGTTTCATATATTATTTTATTTAAAAATTTTAATTCGTGATGCATTTAATTTTCCATTCCGTATGTGCCTTTGCTTACATTAGAAAGAATCTTTGCTTTTGTCGCTAACATTTTCCTTTTTGCACTGTCATTTATCGTAATGGCTAAATGGAAAGAGTTTTACTGTTATCTAGGAGTGACGTGAAGGACACTGTAATAAGTTTCAACAGAAAATATCTATACGCAAAGTAATTACATAAATTTATATACATGTACATGTTTATACAATGTTTCAGTTTTCCTGCTATTCAGAATTTAAAATATTGACGAACATGCAACTTATCTTTGAAATTATCATGTCATGAATACGAAAGAAGCTTGAGAGGAGATAACAGGCACTGAAAAATGATTTTTATTGAATCCACTTTCCAGGTGTATATGGTCAAACACAGATAAATTATTGATATAATTATTTTACAAACGTAATTTATTCTTAAAAAACGTTTTCACATTGAATCAATATTTTCTGATTATATTTACAATGATGCCGAGCTGAAAGAAAGCATTGTAATCGGTATTGCTTATTTGCTTATCGATTTTGGAAAACAATAATTAGTCACGCGAAGAGAAGCACTATGCATATTAAAAATACACTCACAGGAAGTTTAAACGCAATATATAGTTTTTCCATGAATAATCGCTGAAATTGAAACAGCAGACCTTAGTTCACGCTAGTTTCGTGTGGGATCCCTTATCCCTTTTGAAGTGGCGCCGATGCTAGAAGCGATTCAACGTCAAGCTAATAATTTGAAGATCACTCCTCCAATAGACCGCCAAGTAAATAATTGAGGCCGCCGTGTCTAATTGCCGTTGATGATTTCGAAACTGCCTGTCATCCGGCGGTTAATAAACGGATACACCGGATTTCTTAAGCAGTATAAGGCCCTGCCATTATTTTCGTCAGAGGCCGAAGGTTACAAAGGGCCGCCTAATTTACTTCCTGACGGCATGCGGCGCGCCTGCTCGAAACGTTTGCCAGATTCCTCGTTTAAAGATTACTAACCTCCCTGATCGTTTCGTGACGAAGTTACAGTATTTCTAGTATATTTTTCTGCTTAAACAGTTTATTTATTCCGAGAAAAAATTTATAGTCATTCTACGAATAAATTATACAAGTTAAAGTAAATGAAAACTCAACTTGTATATTTGCATTACTGCTTTTTTGTAAAAAAATTAAAACTATTCTAGGACATTTTTGCAACGACACATACATACTTAATCGGCAATAAATAATTTAGCTCTCTGTCGATGTCGCCACTTTTATTTAGTATCTGCAACAGGTTTAATTATAAAAAAAGGATTAAGAAAAAACTCGATGGAAAATAACGAAGACGCGATTGTACAGTAAAATCGACGTTCGCGAAAAGTCAGTTGGAAAATAGAAAAGCTGCGCTCGATGCGATCCAGATCGACAGTAATACGGCGATGATCGAAGAAAGGGGTGCGCAAGTCGAGGTTTACGACGGGACGCCACGGCTTTACGTCGTCGTGTGTCACGCATCGTTAGAGCCGCAATGCCGTTATGAGACGTTTACGATAAGATATGTCACACCTTTCGCCCTTGACATCCCACAGATTTACCGCCGGTGCCGAGAATATAGCTGAAAGGGGGATAGAACAGACCACCTAGCCAGTAAACGGCGATATTTGAAAGATACCCTCGTTTCAGACGTCCCTGGAATAACATGCGAGTTATTCTACACGATTTCATTTTAAATTCATTCCAGATGAAGTTACGATATTAATGACTCACGACAGCAGTCGGAGGTAGTAATAAAAGCGCCGTTGTTCCTTTGGGATAGCTTCCTTCGTCCTTTGATATATATTTTAAAAGCCTTTTTTAATACCTTCACGTTTCATGCTTAATGAGAAAAAAATACTACAAATGATTGAAGAAATGTTGAATTGGTTTGTTTATACGTTATGTTTTTAAGAATTTTTACTCATTATTATTTTTTTATTGCTAGGGAAAAAATAGAACGTATACTTAAAATTTAAATTTCATTTGCCACTGTAGAAAACAAACGCATTTCTTACTTGACGAGTTAATATTTGTAACATAAAATCCTAATTATTTGGAAAAAATAACTAAATCATGATTCAATTTACTCAAAGTCCTACTGTATTCTTATAGCTAATACATTAAATAAATGAAACCCTGAATAATAAAAATTAGGGTGATTGAAAACCGAAGAATCAACGTTCTGCTGTAGTAATGAATTCTTTTAATAACACTGGGAGTTTCAAGGGTTGATAGATAGATAGACAGATAACTAAATAAATTTGCAAAAATATACGTATATAAATAAATTAATAATACCTATGAATTAATAAACAATTAAATCTATAATAAATGTCTTCGGATACAGTTTCGTTAATTTTTAATTAAGAGCATAAATATCTCTATTTTTATTAAACACAGACTGTCAATTATTAATCAAAAAAAGTCTGAAGATAACTCTCTGTCACTCGTTGAAAATATTGAAGTCCTTTTTTAGGTATATACATTATGTAGTAGAACGTCAATTATCCGATTCTCAATTATCCTTAATTTTTATTATGCATTGCAGTTATTTTAAAAATTGAATTTCTCGAAATCTGAGGATGATGGCAACTAACGATTTGCAGAATCGTACTTGGCGCACAAAAATCTATAAGAAACGACTATTGGATGTTACAAGTGCAAAAAAAAGTTAGAATTTGTTGAACAATATTATTTAATTCATTAGCTATACAAATGTATTAGTGCTCCAACTAAAATTTCTATTATGCTTTAATAATTTTCGAGTAATTATTAACATTTTATGTTACTAAATAATAATCGACGTTCTACTGTAAGGTACTAGTCTCTATTAGTGAGCCTGAACCCATGTACCTTTACGTTCAAAATAAGTTGTGAAAAAGGAAGTAAGATTCCTGCGATTAATAGGCGTTTGTTAAAAGACTTAGACTTTATTTTTCATTCACTTCTCAAATTCGACCGAACCGCACAAAATCCAAAATTACAACTTTTCAACTTGTCAACTTTTTTTTACAGAGCCCAGCAATCAACTTCACAGTTATCGATTTCAATTAAACTGACATACTTCACGATCAAACGGTCACAATGTCTACAACACATTTTTTTCAGTAAATTTAATAGTTTAACTTAATTAAAAGAAATATTTTTCTAGTATTTCTTAGATTCTTTTTCTTTTTTTCCTTTTATTCTTCTTTACAACTTATTTAAATGTAAATGCACACTACTAGGTACAGTTTCATGAATAGAGGCCATTGTCCTACATGTGTGAAATAATTTGGTGCAATACTTGCAATTGCAATAAAGAATTTGCTTCCCTCACATATAAGAGCTTATAAAAAGATGTTTCAATCCAGAAAAAAATTCTTACTATACAGATAATCTCATCTCAATTACTGTAAAAATTCATAAATTAGTAGTACATCTTACAACCACAAACTTTAATTAAAAAGACAAACCCTCTATAGTGACACGTAACATAAAAATGATTTAAAAGTTATAAATAATTATTTATAAAATATTTCACAAACTTTTAAATTCAGCAACAAAGTACTTTAACTACTTATAAAACTCTGCAAATGACAATATGTCAAGAATCATCCTCTTTTAATTCAATCAATTAAAATACAAAGTTATCAATTTGTACTAAAAATGGAACGTTAGCGATTACTCTGTCGTAGTATTTCACTTTCCTGTTAAAAAAGCAAAATGCAGTTGCAAGAGGTTAAATTTGATTAATCGTAGGGACGCGGAGAACCTGGAGTTCCCAGTAATCTCAATCGGCGGCGCCGTCTAATGTTTTTATTAGCACCGTAGGAATCGATGGAGATTAACCAAAGTAGTAAAGCCGCGTATACGGGGGACGTGATAAGCACGTCTGGCCAGTTGTTTACGAGAATGCGGGAACCGTGTAACGGTGCAGCCCCCGTAAGGCAACGCCGGATAGTTCGGCCTGGAACACCCCCCCTGATGGCTATAAAACTCCCGGAAACCATTCGCGGTTCGTCCGCCTATTCGCCCTGTTCGCTCGTTCGCTCGTCCGCCCGCTGTCACATACGCTCTTTCCCGCTTACCGGGAGTTACGACGCTGTAATTTCAGCCGTGAGGGCGTCTCTTTCGTCCCTTCCCCGCTTTATCTCCTCCTCTACGTGCACCCCCGTCGTCGTCGTCGTCGTCGTCGCCGAGCCCCCGGCCTCTTGCGTACAGGTTCCCGTCGTCCCCTGTCCCACGGTAGAGAACACTGTACGCGACAAAGTTGAAGTTACGGCCCGGGTAAACTCGCGAAAGCTTTTTACAAAACTGTTAGCTGGTTCCGGGGAACTCGCCGGGGTGACAATAATTCGCGGTCACGAACGCTCCCAGTCAAACGCGTCCTTGGACCTCCCCCCGGGTGGTCTCGTAAGAACACTACCTCCTGATTCCTTCGTCGTCTTCGACGGACACGTTGCGCTCCTACTTTCGGCTCGGAGATCGTATCGTACTTTTTCGCTTTGCTGATACCTCGGTAGCGACTATTTTTCTTTGCGTTTGTAGTTTTACGTTTTTGTGGTATGAATATACAAACGGGGTATTCCAACGGAGCAGGGTAATTTTGGATTTTGGATAATAGAGTGCTCCAGTTGGTTCACCGAGCTTAAGTGGTAATAAGACCGAGCGCGAGTAAAGCTCTGTGATCATCTGTGACGCACTTCATTCGCACTCCATACGCGGAGTTCTGACTATGACGCTCCTAGCGGCGACCAGAGGATCTTCTATCTACTGATCACAAAAAATCATCCAGACAAAGGTGTTTTGTCGAAGCATCTGTATAATACACCGAGTTCCTCAGTGATTTGTGTGAAAATAATTTCCTCAGCAGCAACATTTTGGACGAAAAACTATACAAAATTTTTTCCCTAATTTTTCTCGTCGATTCACATCCTGTCCGATTGAATTACGAGTTTCGCCCCACCTTTGCATTTATGTTTGTTTTATTTAATTCAATAGGTATAGTTAAACATCATATACTATTTAACAAAAAAATAGTGATAATTGAGACAGTATATTCTTGTATACGAGTAGTATTACAAATTACAAAGATTATACGTTCAAAATTATTTGATTAGATTCTATTTGTCTAAAAAATTAATAATCATTATTATGAGATAAAATTTTGAGTATAGTAAACGATTTTCAGCTGCATCTAGATTTGACCGCCCAGGTGCAAAGGCAACTTTTGCAGCCTGCCAGGAATAGCCCTGCATGCGAAATAAACTATACAAGATCACATTAAATAATCATCCACTTCAAAAGAATAGAGAATCAGTGAAAAATTCTACTCCAACCGTTGCGCAGCCTTTATTGTAGTGAAAAATAGCGTTGCTCGGTAATTGAAATTCGTTAACGCGGAGTCCATAATCAAAGCTTGCGGGAATGACTGGGTTGCGTAATACTATTTAGGCTCAACTGACCAATCTAGCGCAATGGGATCGACGTTGCTTGTTTAGGACAGCGACTATAGAACTTGGGCTTTCTTAGGACAGCCACTTCGCGATTGTCAGCCTCCCGCCCATGAAGCACAAAACACTAATGGGTAATGTACACAGATTGGAAGGATACTTAGCGAAGTTAGTGCCTACGGCTACTTTATTTACGCCGTCCGCATGTCGACACGGACGACAGTCCTATGTATACAGTAGCATTCGGTGGTAACCGACTACGCAAACATTATCAGGACGGTTCCTATTTGTGGATGGACCCGTTGCCGTTCACGGTTTCAGCGTTGTACGGTGAACACCGACGCCAAGCCGCGCCGCTTGTACGAGCTAGAATACTTGTGCTACTGTACCATTTGCCTAAGGTAACAACTTTAACAGCTTAGCACCTTGGGGGCGGATATCACGATTGCCTTACGCAGTAGTAGGCTCGGTCGTTCGGTAGCAACGATATTTAGCGGGACGTTTACCTTCGAACTAAGACCGTAAGAACTTGCTAACTTCGAAAATCTGTAGCAGAGAATTCTGGGAAACTCGCTGGATCGATACTTGTGCAAGTAGCAACAAATTTTCGTCCCATACTGCAACTTACTTGTTATCTTTGTATTGTGTTACCATGTGGTACATCTTGTATCAATTTAAAAGATTTTAGGTCACACAAGACGAGAAAATGAGCTAGAAAGTATGTTTTACTTGAATTTTTATTAAAAAAAGCATAATTTATCTTTTCCTTGCAATTTCATTAGAATCTATGAGGAATATACATTTTTTCAATATTTTTCTAACGTTTAAAGTTGATGTTTTCATAAGACTTTCAAAACTTAAGCCCTACTAATACTCAGTTTGCCCAATGAAATTATATGTATATTGTATAAATCTTTTGTAATTTCTAGCTTATTGTCTGAATATGTTATTAGTTAATATCCTTCTAATTGTAATACACGTTTAATGTAAATAATTCGGTTTATAACGATATTAAAATCTACATGAAACGTGAATCCCTTACTCAAAATGTATCCTTCTTAAAATATCCTAAGCAAAAGTATTTGGACAATTTTCTAAAAACTTTTTATGCTTCTTTCATGCTGTCCTTTGAAGTATAAAACATTGACGAACTCAAAACATACCATCATTACAAAATAAAAAAAATTGTAATAAATAAGCGTGTTGAAGGGTAGAGAATAAGAGCATTAAAAAGCAAAAAACACGCGCATACATACGTACATACGCATAATACTTTCTTTGGACACGCATGCAGGGGCATTAAGAAAACATAAAATTGCTTCAATAAATTTTCTCGAATTACAGCGACCTTTTGTGCGCTGTACGCAGGTATTGTTAAATCCCTCCAACCCTCACGCCCATTCTCCATGATCGACACTCGAATATTTCATACTGACACTCCGAACATTAACTCTATTCGTCAGGGCTTGTGCCATCGAATGGCATCGCATTCACCCGTGCGACGCTCGGGCATACATGCTTTTTAGCCTTCTCCGTGGCTTTTATACATACATTGACCAACAGCTGTTCGACTTTGGACACAATCATTATGTGTAAACTGCCACGCTTTCTGCCCTTTGTTGAGAAGGAATGGCCTGTTTGGACAACCTTCGCATCCGGTATCTTCGTCACGGGAAACCTTTCTGTCACGGAATTTCGGTCGTGCCGCCGTGATTTATGTTTGCTTTCGTTCGTAGCATCGCACACTGTAACTGTAACTAATTGCACCAGACAACAGAGGGTTTCGTATTTGTGGATTAGTCTGTTTTTACCGAAACTTTGTTGCTTACAATTAGAGTAACATACGATTGAGACACGCGATATCTGTTGATGGGTTGTGTTCGGAATAGTAGCACATACCTACTTTATTCCTTTATTTATTCTTTTCAATGATGAGAAATCAATCTTTTATGTTATCTCCTTTCAAAAATATTTGTAATGAGCTTTTTCTTGTTTTGTTTTAAATATTTAGGTTTATTTTGTAGTGGTCGCATTAATAATGAAGTGATTAGCGACCACTGGCTTAAATCTACATACTTTGGCGTTTCATTACATAGTGTTTACAATATTTGTTTTACATTGCCGATACTGTGTAGTTATAGAGAATCAAATAGGTTTGTTTCTTTGAAAAACTGAATTACATTTCGGATGTTTTTGGTTTCGTTTAAATTTGTTTTCAGATAGATTTTTCAGATTACTTTCTTTGCTGTAATCATTTTGGACAGTCTAGCAGAATGTGTTTTGTATTTAAGGATGTTTCACATGTTTCGCATTCTGGGGGCAATTGCTGCGTGATCAAATATTCGTGTGTTCAATGATCTTGAATAGCTTGAATAGCTTGATCTTGAAAGCTCCTTGTCCTTTTCTGTTCAATTTTGGGACGTTAGGTTGTTCATATCACATAGGACATTAGGTTTTGTTTGCTTGTTGGTGAGCCATTTATTGTCCTCAGGTTCTTTTATGACTTCATTGATAGTGTTTTCTACGTCTTGGAGGCTTTCCTAGTTTCTTCACAGGTTGGCTGTTTGGTAGCTTCATGGGTGGCCCTGTTTGGATTTTCGTTACTGCTAAGTCCAACATGGCTGGGGATCTAAACAATTTTAATGTTCTTGCCTTTGTTGTTGACCTCCATGATAATTTTTTGTATAGACTGTACGGAGGAATGCTGTGATTTGGTATTTATGATTTCTATGGTGCTTTTTGAAGCGGTGAAAATAGTAAAATCGTTAGTGTCAGCGTTTTTGTGTAGAATACCCCGTTTTTTATGGTGTATAGTTCGCAATATGTAGAAGAAACACGGTGTATTATAGAGGTGTTCCGACAAAGCACCTGTGTCTGGTTGATTTTTTGTGATCAATAGATGGAAGATCCTCTAGTCACCGCTAGGGGCGTCATAGTCAGAACTCCGCGTATGGTATACATGTGTGCGAATGAAGTGCGTCACAGATGATCACAGAGCTTTACTCGCGCTCGGTCTCCTCGCCACTTGAGCTCACTGAACCAATAGGAGCGCTCCCTACGGATGTTTCTACTCAGACGCTCTCTAGCGGTCGATAGAAGATCTTCCATCCAATGATCACACATTCCTGAAAGAACTTGCAAGTATAGTACACTGTACGAAGAAACGTCCTTTCCTTTTATTTTATGTCACTCTTCTTATTGTAACAGCTTTTGTTAACAATAGAACTGATACTATATCTACGTATATGCTTTTTGTAGTGATCCAAATACTAACCATAACAATTATTATTTATGTAACAATTATTCAAAAAAGGTTATGATATCATTTATTGATTCCACTTTACTTTATACTGCATTAAAATAAAGATATGTAACTAGCATTTTCCAATAAATTACTTTAGTATTTTCGAAATCGATGTATCTTCCATAGAGATAACAGAGAAATTTGAAAATTTGATCAACGAAACGTTCGCGTGCGCTGGATAACTCGTTCGAAGTGCAATTTTACAAAAGAATCCGAATCCGAAAGCAGCCAAGAAGAAAAAGAAACGTCGGCGTACATGCCGTCGCGTCGGTGTCGATCAATCAACATAGTCGGTAGTAGATAGCTGCGCAATATAGCTAGGGGGGTCGAGATGGATATTGGATTGCACGATGAAAGCAGCTCGTTAAATTAGTTTCTAATCTGTCCGATCTCTGAAAGCACGGAGTTCCAGGCTTCGTTCTCGTGCGTCTAATCATTAATCTCTGCCAGCAGATGTGCCGCCGTCATTGATTTAAATCAACGACGTTGGTGTACGTTGGTTAACCCTTCCTAATCTAGTCTGTCCGTCTGCGCTGGCCTGATGTTTGATCCGATTGTCAGGACAACGCAACAAGATAACGCGTATCTGCGTGCACAGAAGTGTTTCGCAACGTGTTTCGCGTTCCGGCTCGCGATCGAACTCGGAAAGGAAACGAGGAAGAAGGACCTTTGACTTTCTTCGCGCCTGTCAACTTCCTTTACCGGGTTCCTCGAGCCTTCTGATCGATTGCTGTTACTTCTATTTAAAATCATTTTCAGTAGGTAAATAAATTTTCATTTTAGAGGAGACTGAATTTTGTAAAAACCTCCCGAATTTAACCATATTTTTTCTTTTTTTTTTTTTATACGAGAGGGTGAATCTCTCCCCCGTTTTGGAGAAATATTCTTAAGTGTATTCTGATGATGAAGATTTCGTAGAGACAGTACAGTTTTATCGGTCAATATTTCGAATTTAGACATCAGCAGGAATTTTCATACTTTTAATAATTTATTTCTCCCCATTGGATAGCTTTAGTGTTCCTTCAACTCCCCTAATGAAATCAGTGGAAACCGATGGTAAAGTCAAAATTTTTTTAATTAATTACAGGATATGTTTTGGGTTGCATAGTTTCATAAGCTTCAAGTAACTCCGAAAATTCTTTTGTCTTCAAAAATGACTCGTTTTGTCCCAAACTCTGTTGTGATGAAATCCCGCTCGAATCCCGATAGATCTAGATCACGGGTAAAAGTCTGTAGCAAAAGAGTCGGTGCTTAAACGGGGGCCATGCTTCAGAGCGATGGCTCGCGGAGAAACCGGGGGTTGGGTACGGGACGACAGAGAAACCGACGATCTTTCAACGAAAATTTCGGTACATGCTCTTTGCGGGGCCGCGAAGTCGTCCGTGGCTCGTGAGCGAACTCGGGACAGTAAATCAACCCCCGAGAGTGAACTCTCGGCGGTGGCAAACAATGCGCGGCGTGACGAAGGCATTGTCGAGTTTACGCCCCACGGGGTGCTCTGTGGCTAACATCCAGAGCTCAGTTCACTCACCATTATGGAAAGGGAAGGGAAGGGAAGGGAAGCTGGGATGGAGGGGGGAGGCACCCCATCAATTACATGGGAAATTGCGCTCACATTATTTATGTGCGTATACACCGACACGGGGCTACACTAGGCCACGCCACAGTTCTCTGCAGTGGTTATCGATGGCCCGACAAAGAGGACATAAATAACGCCTTTTGTAAGTATAGGTCAGTAGACGCCTGTGCATGTGCGATGCGCGTTCATGGGTACGTGGACGTTGCCTCGTCTCGTAATTTGCGAAGCGTCTTCGCCCTGGTGTTACTCGGTAAGTGCGTGCTCGCATGGCGCCTCGGTACTCAGTAGTTGTGCCATTTTACCATTTTGCGTCCTCAATAAACTGTTTAGCAAAGCCATTCAAGAATGTAATGTTAAATCGCTTCTGATTTGAAAAGCTAAGAAAATTTATTAACGTTGCCCAATGTTTTTTATTTCGTTCGTACTTTTTATTCTATTGTATTTACTTCAGGAATAATTTATTGGGCTCAAAGTTTTTGCAACAATTGGCCTTTGTATTTATAGTTAGAAATAGTAGTTTCTTGCTAGGCAAGATAGATGTTAATTATTTAAAAAAAATAATGGTTTATTAATTTTTTGATACGGATTACTGTATTGTCACACTATTGTATAAATCCGTGGAATTCGGAATATCGTTCGCGTTTGCTCGTTGGAGCTTTTTCGCTAAATGTAGGCGCGGCTTAACTTTTCTGTGGTATGGGTCAGCTCTGTTCGACCGCCGGGAGTGGGAGCCACGGAAACACGGCTTTATGGCCTTTTAGGTGGTGTCAGCGATTGAATTCCTACGCGTACTGCCTCTACGTATCGCGTGTCTTACGATTTTTTGACAGTAACATTGTTTTCCTATTTATTGGGACGCACTTTCAATAATTCTAACTTGGAAATAGTTACTGTCAACAATTTCCAGCTTATAACCCATGCTACATGTTTTATATCGTTCTGTAACGCAACACTGTTGATTTATTGACAGTATTAGCATAAATCATTCGTCACTGCATCGTATACGCGGAGAATGACGTTTAGTCAATGTGTATTCTGTTGGTGCAATATTAAGCATATTGCATAAATCATTAAACACGTAAACATATCACGGATCTTCCGCTAAATTGTATGATACAACTTAACTTTTCTTTCTCGTGGTTTAAAATGAGAATAACAAATTTTAGTGCATTTCATAATTACGTTTTTCGTGTAAGAAATATTAAATAATGTCTCCTGGAGGTGTTTGAAACTAACGGGAAAAGGGAGAACGTCGATTTAAGAAGTTGGTTCGTCTCGTCGCTAGATCGCGTTTCTGGCGAAGAAGATACAAGTCGTAAACCGTTGTCATTATTTCCATCTTATCTGTGTGGCGAAGAAGGCAGTGGAGTGGTTGTTAGCTACGAGCATTAGCGGAAGAGCATTAGCGACGTTATTAGCGCTAGTTAGAGGGTACGCTTTGCTGAGAGATGAGAGCGCTGTATAATTATCCGTGTCCTCTCCTTCTGTCTATGCGGACGGGGACAACAGGTTTATGTGGCGCCGACGAAGAAAACCCGCCTCTTATTTTACCATCTATGATACTAGACGGATTGAAGGTGACACATATTAGACGCCACTGCATTTCGAACAACTTTTCACTCGCTTCATGTTTTTAAATCCTCAATTTGTTCCTATTACGGATCGTTTTATGTTGCACATCCATCAAGAGAAACGCGACGCGTTTACCTGTAACAGAGTTGTAATCCCTTATTTCATCCTCGCGTGCCTTTCGAGTGCCTAAAATTGCACTTTGATGCACTCAAGCTTACAAGTTCGTCGAAATTTGAGGTCGATTTCCTCCTAAAACGAGTCCCAAAATGAAGATATTTTATTCATAATTTCTATTTTTTTTTGTGACATTACACCGTCGACTCTGCTACGCCTCGTGCAAAATACAACATAAAAAAAAAAAACGTAATAACAGTTGACAATCGTAAAAATTTATAAAGAAAATCACGCCCGACAAATTAAATTAACTCACTTAATAATGCGCAATTCCACAATCGATACAAATTATGTAAATCAACTTGTCTGCATTGCACATGTACGCGATACAATCGCATAATTCTGTGAATAGTAATGAAGGGAAGTAACACTCGAATTACCATGAAACAATTGATATGCATTTCGATGTGGCACGAACCCATCCACGTCCGCGAACATATACCAGCGCCATTACCACCTCAATCTATTTCAGCGGAATTTATTAATCGTTACAATATGCATTCGACCCAGCGTTACGTATGCATTTAAAACGCGTCTATCGTAAATTCGTTTCGGAGCCAATTTCTATACGCGCGCGGACTGCACAATTGAAACGTTTCAAATAATATTTCTTTAATTTCTTTTTTATTATTACCAATTCCCTTTTAATATAAATACAACATTTCGTGTCAAGGGGAACAATATAACATTCTGTACGCTTTAAATTTCAAACGTATCTACCGAAAAATTTATTGTCGATAAACAGAACGTCATCAGCTTAACAATGCGCAAAAGAATTTCAATTTAGTTTATTGCAATATATTTAATTATTCGTTTAAGTCAACAAATTTGTTTTATTACAAAATACTGCTTAAGAAACGTTCTCGGTTTTTGTCCTGGGTATGGAATGTTCCAGCACATAAAAGTCATATTAATTAAAAAATACAACTCGGACGGTTTCAACAGTTTCATTAACGGTTAGACGCAAGCGAACCGAGTGTAAAACCGTCTTATAAAAGCTATTATCATCGTCAAGCACGGAGTAAAACGTCGACGAGCAAAAAAAAAACAGAAAAATATTGTCGTAAAGATTGTTATGAGAAACGACAGAAGTTAAACGACTCTTATCGTTTCGGCAATAAACACTGTTAGTACCGACAGCGAAACAATGCAATCGAAAATTATATAACGAGCGACATTTTTGTATTTCGAGTGCGTGTACGTTACGCGTCAGACGTTCCAATGTTTATTTTCACCACAATCAGCAGCAATCGCTCAAGTGTTCGTGTTAACAATAAGATCGTAAAAGGCAATCATCTTTACTGGCCCCCATAAAGCTATAAATTCAACCGTTCTGGACGATTAGGATCGCGTAGGGTTCGAACCTGTAGGTTATATTGCTTAATTACTGGCCGCTCCGCTCACTTTTTTTTTGTGATCAACAATCGGAACTGCTTGTCTGGTCATTAAGTAATACACTGCCTGGCATTTACTACTCCGACCAGGATGCGACAAACAAATCTTTTTACAGCTCATAGTTGTACGTACCCTCACTCTGGTTCCAATGGAATTTTATGGTATTCCCCGTGCATATTCGATTCGATCCTCCAATGAGAATGCGACATTTAAAGCGAAAACGAACGCAGGCTGTCCTTGATTAAGGCCAAGGGTTTTTACGTTGTTTAGTTTAGTTGGACTCCGTTTGCTAATGTTTGAAATATATCGAAGATAACCATTGCATTACACTTGAAAAACTCATTTGGTTTTTATGTGATGGATAAATATTTCAGGACAAACATACATAGTTTGTTCGGTAGAACGTAGTGAATTTTTTCAGAATAAGTTTGGCTACAAGAGTTGGGCAAAATGTAATTTGATTACAAATCATAAATTGTGATTAAGGTGTAATTGTTCATTCAGTTACGAGTTATTTTCTGTAACCACTAGTTAGACTGTGTGGCAAGTAAAGATTAACGATTACAGAAAATAACCTGTAATTGAATTAGTAATTACATTCTAATCGTGCTTTGTCGTTTGTAATCAGATTACATCTTGCCCAACTCTGGATACAATAGAACTTCAATACAAAGTTGGGTCTTATTCGTTGCATTCCGTGAACTGCAGAGTCACATTAATTGCGAGTTTGTGACTGTGTGTAAAGTAGATTTTCGTTTGATTAAAACGTTCATGTGGAGTCTCCCAGTCTGCAACGTAGTATTTAAGAATTAATTACGAATAAAAGACACAGGGGAAGCCAGAAGTTTAGCTCTCAGTGGATCAAAAATTACTAGCTCGACTAAACAAACCGCGATTCTCGCACGAACTCCTGACATCCTTTTCGTGCAACAGTCAAAATTCTTTAGTGCCAATCAATTTGATACAGTGTATCAACTGTTTCACTAAAAAAAAAAAAAAAAAAAATGTACGCCATCAAAACGCTGCAATGTTCTTTCGAATATTAATAAAGCATGCGCACTTTAATATAATCAAATAATTCCAAATTCAATATTAGTTCATACGGGCAACGTTTGCAGTAGACTCATGCTTAAGCTCATGATTAATTTCGTGATATTAGTTGAAGAAAGAGAGAAACGAAAAGCAGACCTCCTTTCTTTCTTTCTTCAATTAATGTGACCGAATCGTGACCGAACCAGGAACGGACCGATAGTGTGTTTCGGACCGGTTTAAAACGTTTGCGACCGGTAATAGTGGCTGGTGAAGCGAAAGAAAAAGGGCAGAATGGAGATGATGGAGAGTTGTAGTAGGAGCTCGCACGAGTTGACACATGGTTGCGCACGGCAAGTGTCGCTATAGCGCGTACTGACAACGACCACCTTCGCTCGCCATTCTCGGGACCCGTTGCGTGCTGTCACTCTCGCTGGATAGGGAAACACGATTTTTCAGTTAGGCATAATTGCGAGTCGGATGCGTCATAAATTCGTTCGACCGCACAATACGGTATCATTTTTACTACTTATACGGGTTTAACTAGCATACCTAGTAGCGCATTGATGTACCAAAAGAAATTCATCGTAAATATAGAATTGGCGAAAAGGTTTTCTTCTAGTGGCTATTGGAAACTTTCTAAAACGTAAAATAATTGTATCATTGTCTTGTCGGAAAGTTGACTAGCAAGGGAAGGTCCCCAACCCGGAAATTCAGAAAATTAAGCATATATAAATATGTATTATGCAACTTCTTTTACAGAGGAAAATCACCCTAAGGGTTCAAATTAATCCACACACATTTGGCTCTTTTTTAAATTTTGTTTTATAATTCAAAAAACTATAAGAGATAGGACAAAAGTTTTAACCCTCTGTGGGCTGATTTTTCCTTCGATCGGAAAAACTAAACTTTAGAATAGAAAAACTCCAAACGATTGTTATTGAACGTAAATTAGTAATTGAATTACAGTGTATGAATATTTTTGTAAAGAACTCTACACAGTAGATGTTATATTTAAGTTGTATATAAACGTGTTTCTGATTTATAATATATTTTGATTTAATGCAGTATAACTCATAAAATAATCATAATCCGACTTAATATTTACAACATAAAACGTTAATAATTTTAACACAATTCAAGTTTTAGACAAGTAATGAAATAAATGAGTATGTAACTTTCAAGTTACATGGCGCATATTACATAAAATTACATGAAATTATAAACAAAAATATGTTAATTGTTTTATTATTAGACTGATATAATTAAAAGAAATATGTACTTTTTGGCTCAAAACGCTTGTTCTATCCCTTTCAGTCCTTGCGTTATAAAATAAAATCGAAATGGTCAAATCTTTGAGGATTAATTTCAACCCCTTAGAACATTTCCCTGCAGTAAAAAAAAAATTACTTAATACATGTTAGAGCTCTTATTATCCAGGTATCCGAATACTAGAAATATTCATTATAACCCGAACTCCGTTTTTAAAACTGGCTGTGAATAAAGTACTCAAATTCGGATACCCATAGATCCAAGTAATACATAGTCAGAGCCCTAATACAGATTATATATGCTCTACATATCCCCTAAGTTTCATAATTTTCTGATTTTCCGGATTGAAAACTTTCCTTTGCGAGTTAACGGTGGTCATCTTTGAAACGCAGGAGATTTTTACATCTCTGTATTATGAAAACATACATTTCACGTTGATATTCCTTTTCATTATAAATACGAGCTACGTCGCTGGGTAAATTAAAATGTGTCGGCGATTCTGAATATTTATAAAATGTGACCGTGAAGAAATGTAGGTTTAAATTAAGGGCAGCAAGATTTATTATTTATAAAAAGTATTTAAATAAAAGGATAGTACACTGCTCCTCGACAGACGCACTTTCCCTATGAAAAGTATACTATGAAATAACTTCAAAATAGAAATAATACAAATTCGTTAAGCATAGCATAACTGTACGTGGAATTCAGGTCTCCAAATTCTCAAAAGAGAGAAATTTAGAACATGAAAACGCTGAAAGTGGGCAGAAGCGCATAATAATCGTAGCGAGATTGGCCGACATGCAAAACTTTGACCAACACCGATTCTTAGTTCCTAACTTCCTGTACAAAGTTTTCGTAACGCTGCTCCTTGTAAAATAAATTTTATTTGTCGATAACGATGATTCCTTGAAAATGAAAATTTGATGAGATTTTTTAAGTCGTACGATTATTTTCTTTACACTGAATCAGTTTATACGCTTATTAAAATATTTTTGGTGAACCATTTCTATCAACCACAACTTTGCGATGGTTTTTTGAATATTCTACAACTTAAGAACTATTCCGTGCATTCAATTGTACCGAACTTGAGAAGTTTCGACAGGTCAAGGTCGTTTTGTGAACAGAAACAGAAAGAAACTCAACACCCACTTTGTGACGAGCTCGTGCGTGTCGCGACATTTGTCACGTGGAGTTGCGTGATCGTCGAGGGATACGAAAAGTTTATACAAGCGACGAGGTAAGGTTTATTTCTTAGCGTCCCTGAACGATCTAAACTGAAATTCTAATACGGGACGAATAAGAGAACACTGACAAGACAAGACATCGTTGAGACAGTTGTGCTTATTTACATCGTTCAGGAAAACTCGACAATGTTAACATGACCATAAGTAATTTCAGAACAGGGTTGGTACTAGTACCACTTTGGAATATGGAGATTAAAATATCGTCTGAACTAATAATTTCTCGACATAAATATCTAAATAGTTTTTTTTATAGGTAATAAAGATCTACATCAAATAGTCTGTTAACAATTATATAATTCCATTAAAGAAAATATGTCACCTTCATATGACCTTTACACGTCCATCTACTGAAAAATTAATTATGCCAGATTACGTCCTCCTCGAAACTATTTAATTTCTTTCTGAACTATTTCTTTCTATAGTGCGTACTTTACGACTAATTTACATTTATAGATTATAACTAGACACTCTGTACATACAGGGTGTCCCAAACAAAGTGTAAAAGCCGAAAAGGGGGGATTGCTGGGGTGATTCTAAACAACTTTTTTCTTAACGAAAATGTTCCTTGCGACTTTGTTAACGAGTTATTAACGAAAAACACCGACCAATAGACGCACGAATACAGTGGATAAATTCCAGCGAGGGCTCCAGCGGTGAGTAGTATTGGCTGATCAGACTTTGCACAACCTCCTTGTGGTGCACATTGGGTAATTCTAATGCCGACGGCACACAAATACACATGCAACCACAGGCGTGCGTGCGTTGTTATTAAGAATTTATTATTTACTATTAATATTAATTAATTAACACATTTTTGTCATATTTTTTCGAGAAAGTCGAAAAATCGAAATTTCGCGATTACAGCGCCATCTATCGCAAATAAAAAAAAATGTTTCAAATAAAACCTACATATTTTGTAGCGTAGAATCCGAATCTGCAATAAAAAATAGGTGTTCCTATTTTAAATTTTAAAGTGACCCCCCAGACCACCCCCCCAGGGGGGTAGGGGTGAAATTTTTTGACAGGATCAGATGTCCCCCTCCAAACCATCAAATTTTTATTCGGGATGTTTTTTGATCCAATGCATATTTTTTAAGTTATCCGTGGTGGCGGATTAAAATGGGACACCCTGTATACAGGGTGTCTCAAACTAAGTGGAAGATCCGTTAAGAGGAGATTCATGGAGTGATTTGAAACAACTTTTTCAAACAGAAAAAAATTTGTTCAATTTTGTTCAGTTTTTTTAGATTTTTTTCTAAATCCGTTAGTCGTATGAAAAAAAGTTAATAGAAAATGAAAGATCGGTTTTGTCTAGATCTACAACTTTTGTTTGACATAGTTTTTCATATAATCAAAATCTTAGCAGCTATTTAAAAAAACCGACTTCAAACGTATTAAAATAATTATTATAACCTTCGAGGTGAAAATCGTTTCCCCCTCATCCAATCGGGCCCAAAAACATACATTTTTTGTTATTAATTCCAACTATTCCAGAAAGTGCCGCGGTAAAAATTTGAAAGTCGAAAATAAGAGCCATGCTAATCCTGTACTTACAATTAGATTTACTTACACGCATAGCAGAAGAACGAGGTAAGCAGCGACCGCGGCGAAACGTACCGACCGAGTTCGTGGCTCTGCGTTGTAAGCTTCCCAGTGGAGCGTGGCGTGGCGGGGTAAGTCGACCGAAGGTTTCGTCGATGGGCAAGTTGGTTGACGATGAGGGGCACGGAGAGGGGAAACTCGGGTGCTCGGACAACGGCACAGTACGGTGTCCGATTCAGTCGCGATTCGAAGTCGGCCGCGTGAACCTCGTATACGTCTTTTGTAATGCGTACCGTGTATGCCCTCCCTCTCGTTTCACACTGCGGACCCGTGTGTTGTGTCTCCCGCACCAAGGAGAGCGGTTGTGCGCGCGAGGAAATACGCCGTCGGAGGCCATCAAATGGCTCCGTTCACGTGCCATTCGTATATTCCGCCGCGAGGGATACAATAAGGGAGGAAGAATAGAAAAGTGTCCGCACGGATTCGCTCCCCGGTGGATTGTCGCGAATCGCGAGTGATCACAGTGTCATCGGCGCTTGGAGCGAAGATGCTGACTTCTAACGCGAATCAGTACCTCCGTCCGGAATATCTTACGCCTCTGCCTACCACGGTTAGTGAGCATTTTTTTTTTTTTTTAATCTTCGATCGTTACTTTTGTTACGGTCAAGCGTCTCCAATTTATGAAACGTAAACATAGTGAAAACGATCGGTCCGGACGGTTGCCGTAAAAATGTTTTCCGTCGCGACGGAAAGCGCAATCGACGGGTGAACGAGAGCCTCCGTAATTTTCTTTATCCGCCAGTTTCTTCCATCGTTTTACCGTTCTTTGCGTTCTCTGGGGACCGTGGCACTCGTTTAAATTGTGAGTTGATCGATGGAAATGAAGGAGAAATAAAAAATTGATTCGTCAGGAGCGCGCGTGAAATTGGACCGTAACTGTCGATTGAATAAATTACAGCCAATTAAACTGCGGTGAAACGGTGCCGATGTAATAACAGTCGCAATCGGATCGTAATCAACTCGGCATGAAATAAATACCGCGAAGGACAATCGTTTCGACAGGCCATTAATTGCGACTGTCGGCGTGTTCCGTTAATCTCGCCGGGAATGCATTTCGCGTCTTACGCTTTAACTCCTGTAAACTATTTTGAGGACAGCCGAGCGCTGGCAGCGTTTCTGCTCGAATGTTCGCTGATTTACGAGCGTCGTAAATCAAAACGCGATTCGGTAATACAATGCTGCACGGATAGGCGACGGAGACCGTGTGCATGGGGACTCCAAAAATCAACGTAAGCTCGTACCCCTCTCCCTTTGCTTCGGTTTTTTTTTTTCATCATGTTTTTCACCGCGTTCCGAACACTGTTTACCATGTGTGTATTGAAACAGCGGCGGCCGAAATTGTTTAAAAACGAGCGAAACAATTACGGCTTACCATGCTTTCAGCGCAGAACAAAGAAATCATTAACCATTCACTTTTTTAGCTTTGTCGTTTTTTTTAAATGAATCATTCATAAAAGAGTTTTTCTTACAAACAATACTTGCTTTTATTCAATTTTATTTTGATAATTTGTTTTATATTTAAAAAATGTTTTGGAATATTTTTAAAATTAATTTAGATTGGAAACATGTGCTAATGAACAACTTTTGAAAAGTTTCTACTACTATATCAATTTTATTATTTACATCCAAAAAAATATTTTAAAGAAAATGGATAATGATAATATGTAGCTTAATATTATGCAGAAAATTAATGACAAATTTAAAGACGTGATGAAAGACGTTGGTCTTAAAAATAGGATTGAACAATAGTATAATTTAAAGAATTTTTATTGGGTAACGTAAAATATTCTGTATGGATATTATTTTGAGCCCAACTTGAATATTAAATATATAAATATAAATATGTATTTGTAAAAATTAAAATATATTTGTTATAAAATTATTTCTTTTCAATATATTTTTTTCGTTTTTTTTTTTTTTTTTTTAGTATGTTAAAATGACATCCATTTACATATATTACATTGTTAAATTTCTGCTGCAAATAGTGAATCAACAACTTGCAACTGGAATATCTCTGTGGTCTGTTTAAAACCTCAATTTCTTTTCAACCAATGAATCTTTACTGTGCTAACTGTAGAAATTATAAAATTATAAACTAGATTTTAAATTTACCAATCTTCGAGGCAAATGTATATTTGTTCATCAATAAGGTCGACGTAGTTTGTGTTATTTCGTTGATTTATATTATACGTATAACTTTTTTTCTGTGGTGATAACTGGATTATAATAGGCTGAGTTGTTCATTTTTTATAGTTAGTGTTCTGTATATTTTTAGGAAACTAAAATATTATAGAAGTCTGCGTAACATTAAAAGTTCAGTTTGTCTAACTGAATTCCTTTTTATTTAAAATTTGCAAGTTGAATAAGTTAATGTTTTTCACTGTGAGCGTATTACGTTTTTTTTTTTTTTTATTTAATATTAATTCGGATAGATCAACCTTTCTCAGTAAATTTTAGCTCCAAAAGATTATTTGTAATGCACACGAATTATACAAGTAACTTGCATATAAATTTTAATACATATTAATTATGGAATGTCGTTATAATTAGACATCGGATGATTATGAATTTATGGCAGTTTAATTACAATTCAGCAAAACTATATAGGATATTAAAAATAAAATAGATTTTATAATATTTAGGAGATCAGACAGTCTTATTCAGGTTTCACATCTAATCCTGTGGACTTGAATGTAATAAGCATCCGCTTTCCAGTTATAAAAGTCTGAAAAGATATACGTAAATAGATCTTGTATATAAAATTTTGATCAACCTTTTTTATAGCACAGACATTTTAAAATTGACTACAATCGATTTACTGTACTTCTCGGGTATTAAATTCTTTGAATGCATTTACAGAATGGAATCCATAAATCACGCCTTTTCAATATCGTTTTTATCTTCAGAGCAATTTTATTCACCTTTATTGGCTATTTTAGTAACTTACAATTAGTAAGAAACATAATCGAACTACCTTTAAAACAATAAATTTTCTTTGTATATGGTCTCTACTTTTTGCGTATTTAAATGAAAAATTTACTACTAATCCTTTATCGACGTTTGAATTTAACTCGTCAGGATTTATCAAAGATTAATCAGAAAAGATATTCGTACGAAGAATATAACGCTTCCAATATCAATTGAAAAATCAATGGCATTAATCATTTGCTTGCCTGTCATTGAGCTTATGTAGTAAGATCCGAATTTTATCAGTTATCAATTTTATTCAGCTGACGATGGAAGAAAAGATAGAAAAGTCATTCTTCGTTTATCCTCTTGTAGATCAGTGGCCGTTCTTATTTTATTCTCCGACGTTATAAATAATTGAACATTACTAATCGATAGGTTCGCTAATTAAATGAATTTCCACATTTTTCATTTAATTATACAGCTATTTGTATTGTACTAATAAGTTATCGACGTGATCATTGAGCTTACATTAAAAAACTTACATTTAAAAAATAGTGAAATCTCATTGTTTTGGTCTACCAAAAAATTGCATTCTTAATTGCAACTGTGAAACGATATTCATTCGATAGAATTTTGCGTGATTAAAATTTTTCATCCATAATAACAGACAGCATTTCACAGCATCCAGTTTCGTATAATATTTTTTATTAAACAAACTAGACAAAAACTCGTAATTAGTAACTTATTATTTAAAACCAAAAAGTGCTTTTATATAAATATAGTCCTACAACGACGCACTATGCTCTTAGGGTTAACGCACAACAAGCGACGAAATGCGAAATGCGATTTCGCACTGGCGGTGCTGCGTCAATGAACGCGGTAATTGCACACGCAACGATTCTAACGAGCAATCGTATTTCTGTCAGTTGGAAAACAGAATAGACCTATACATCAAAAGAAAAAAATCGCTATTCATCCAGTAAACAAACAGTTTTTAAATTGCATACAAGGTAGAAGATTTTATAGTCATCCGTTCGTCGTTGCTCGCTTTTTTAATGAGAGAACCTGGATTTAGATTTCTGCTCCAATTTTTGACCATGGAAAAGCAAAAGAATGTTTGAGTTCTACATTTGGTGCATTATTGAAAAAAATGTTTCATATTTAGGTGAAAAATTACGTGAAAAAAATTGCTTATGAGAAAAAAAGTTTACAACGAAACGCAAAATCAGTATGTAATTTCTCAAACTAATCTCACGCAGAATTCAACAATTTTTTGCTTTTTCTTCCAGGTTAAAAATTGCAGGATAAATCTTATCGGCCGAGAAAATTAGTAGCGCCGCAATTTTGCATTAACCGAAATTTTTCAAATATTGTAGTAATACTTCGAAGAATGAAGACTATCATAAAGACTATGAAATAGATCTTGTATTCCATTCACTATATTCACTAAAGGTATATAAGTCATATTGTTTGTTAAAAAAAAAAATCATTGCCCGGTGTTGTTTTAAAAAGACAGACTATTAAAGAAATATTCAGTCGTACAGTTGCGTTCGAAAGAGCCGTTAAGTCATTCGGTAAATTACTTTTTGTCCCATATTTCAGGATACTTTTCGAACTCGTTCGATGAATAGTTCGTATCTATAGAATCTGTTGACGCTGTTGGAGTTATGTCGCGCGGCGTGCACGCCCGTATTGCTTGCAATATCTCATCAACTCGTTGCGATGTTACGATATTTTATCGTGCGATTCAGCAAGTGACACGCGCTGTCAACGAGTATCGTAACTGTTGGCGCACTTGTAAGTCCCTGTGCACACGCGCCGTTGCGAATTCGCACCGACGACGCGACGCTCTTTCGGCAGATTTCTATTTTTAATTATGAAATTGCAGTGCGATTATGTCCACTACATTTCATGGAGACTGAAGTTCGCCGACGATTTCGGTCGGAAAGTGATAATGACGAGAAATAAAGGCTACGATAGTGTCGATATAAACTAACGCTACTTGTGAGCATTTGAGCATGACTTCATTGAAAACCTTAAGCCACATCCACACGAGCGCGATGCAACATGTAGGTTAATCACATAACAGTTTTTTCTTGTTTTTTTTTATCTTTACAATTACCAATCATTTTGAAAGAACATAGACTTCGTTTTGATTTTGGCGAGGATAATTGATTCATTAAAAGTGAATAGAACTTTTATTTAATTTAGTACAAGCTAAATTGCAGAAGTTTTTGTGATTTCCTCGACTAAATTCTTTTGAAAACTCAGAACAATTCAGTTATAAAAGTTGAATAACGACAAAAAATTGAAAATAAGATATACAATTAGATTTGAAGATATGAAATTGGCTTTTTTTTTTATTTAACAAAATCAATGTCAGAACGGAAATAAACTTCACTTTTAGGTCAATTTTGCTATCAAACTGATAAGAATAATTGTTTTAGAAATGATTTCACGATTGTAGAGTGTATGGAAAGAATGTGTAAAGGCCTGTTGAAACGAGGCTTTCACCTATGAGATAAATATTGATTCGGAACAGTTCGAATGGTATTCAACCCTGAAATCAATACTTTATAACGATGACCTGGGAAAGAAAAGCGTTACAAGCTCACGATACGGTGATAGCTAATCTATTAAAGGAAGTTATTTTCAAAGCGCCAACTCGTTTAGCACCGTGTGTGTACTGCAAAAGCGATATCTCGGAAGATATTAACGCTTAAATAAGAATTGTGTTCGCAGACCTATTCCGTTTATATGAATATTTATGTCACATTAATTCATTATTCTTCGTTTTCTTTTTATTGAAACAAAGACTCAGTATCTGTTCACTTAAAAGTAACTATCGTCATTTTCCCAACGTTTAAATGTAAAATTTAAAGAAGGGTTCTCATGTAATGTGTTCAGAAAAATCTATTTTTCGTTTATATATAAATCAAATACAACATTTTAATATTCTACGCTTAAATTTGAAACTAACGAAGATTTATAACCTATTTTGTAAAACGAGCCAAAGTAAGAAACTGTAAGCAATAAAAACTTTAAACACGTTCCTTTCAAAACTTGTCAAATTGGCATGCACGATAATTAAAAAACTAATTGTCCAATTAATTTCAACCAAAGCTAATTTTATTCGTTATCATTTTCTTAGGGTACTGAAACTAAAATGTAAATTTTAATTTTTGATTATAATATTTTTTTCTTCGTTTTAAAGCTAATTTATCTGAGGAAATCAAATTTCTGAATTTTTCATGTTTTTTCCTAAACTGTGGTTCAGTATCAGCGTTAACTAAATATTTAACTTTAAGAAAATTTTTCCTTTCTTGTAATCAGATGGCTAACAAATATTACACGACACGCCAATACGAGTTGCATCGTCCAAGGGGTTAACAAAAATCTACATTAATTAATAAGTAAAAAGAAACAATCAACACAACAATTCTTTTCTGTAATTTAAAAATGTCTTTATAGCCCAAAACTGTTTAATTCAATGTTAACAACCGTTTAAGAGACAAATATTCGTAAATATCACTTATGTTTAGAGCTGTTATGTTTGTTAGACGCGATTTTGGGCGAAAAAAAACAAAATATATACATGCACACGCATGCATGTCGCGATTTTTCGCGGGATCTTAAAATTCGCTAATCTTAAAAGTGTGATATTTAAGTAAATCCATGTTTTATCTTTAATTTGGCATCTAGCAAAGTGCAAAAATAATAATAATTAAATTATAATCCAAGTTCTAAAGTCCAGAATGCAAAGGGTACAATTTTCGATTACCCAAATTATACTTAATATTAACTATCAAGCATGATAATTTAGCATGATAATTTATTGTAATATATAGTATAATAGTATAATAGTTACATACTAATTGTAAACTGATCAGAAATTGGATACCTGACAGTATAATAACTACAAAGCCTCCGCATTTTTTTAAAAAGTTTGAAATTGTAATGTAGCGGTATAAAACTGTCTTATTTTTTCTAATATTGATTTCAACTTGAAATTTTCAAGTATGAAAATTCAAACTATACAAACGTCCAAGTATCTTTATGAATACTTAATTACATATACACGTGTGTTTTCGCTAAATGGATTCTAGAGACATGCGGTCTAGAAGTAACTTTTGCTGGCCGTTTAATGCTGTCGATGGCGTGTTGCGGTTTGGAGCTCGCTGTTCAAGTATGAGCACCACATGTGTGAAAGATCGTTTGTTGGATGTGTGGTAGCTTTATGAAAAGTTCAACTCCATTCACGAATATAGCGTTTCTATACAAGCGACATTAATGAATACCTCAAATTTTGCTGGCAAAAATGAAATTAAACACTGTACCACTGTATTTCACAAAATGAGTGCTTCGGTCCCATTTTTTTAATTTTGTTCGTAGCGAACGATAAAAAAATTCAAAAGAGCAGTGAATAATAAAAGACCCGACGTATGACCTATCAATATTTTACAACCAGTCAAACAGTACCTTATGTTCTAACACAAATGTATTGTTAATTCAATGAATTGTGAACGGAAGAAATGTGTTCGACCAATTGCGAGCGAAAGCACTGCATAGAAATGTTTCTGTGCTATATAGAGCTGAGAGTATGACCGGTTATAGTATGCGATGCTATACAATATATTAGAATCCAATTTTGCGTTCCTTTATGAAGAACGACTATATTAGTCTAGCTTTTGTTTCTTACTATGCAACCTATATGCGTCAAAAGGTTTTATGAGCGGAAGAAAAATACAGCAAAATCACCGAAGGAATGAATAAAACCGAAGAAATTAAACAAATGAAAATTGAATAAAGAAATGAATACGAGAATCAGTGCTAATAGAAGCAGGCATATTCCAATTGTAGTCTTTCTTGTTTGAAGTTTTGAACAATATTGCTAAAATTCAGGAGGAAAGATAACAAACGTATACTATCTACGATTAGTACGATTACATT
Source organism: Perdita meconis (assembly GCA_030770465.2). Lineage (NCBI taxonomy): Eukaryota > Metazoa > Arthropoda > Insecta > Hymenoptera > Andrenidae > Perdita > Perdita meconis. Next base: position 12,814,941 of record JASKOS020000003.1, on the reverse strand, counting down.
AGTTAGTAGTTAGTCCATCCATTAGTTAATAGGCAGCTGTCAACGAAAAGATGCGATTAATGAGCCAGGCATACGCGTGAAAATTGAATATCGGCGTCGGGCCAAGCAGTCGTTTTGAAAGTAGCGCGAGACGAAGCACGCAGTATAATTAGCTTATAGAAGAACGATATTTCTCGCGGCTGATACGTCCATTGAGCAGATGTTGGCCGTAATTAAAATGCAACGTTCACGCAGCTAACCCGCCGTTTATGGTTGCTTCTGCTAATGGCGCGTTGCTGACAGATATTAATATGTTGAATTGCAACAGACTATTATGGCGTTACGGTTAAAGTTGTATGTTAATTGCTCTCGCAAACGTTACCGGAAGTATCGAGCACAATATTTTATTACGCTAACGCCGTCAGCGCAATTCTTCACTCTAAACGACAATAATTTAATAACTTTGTCTCGCCTCTGATGCGCTCAATTCAGATATACGACGGATTACTCGGATGTTGAATTCGAGATTGTTAGTCACCGGATGTTAGAAATGTCCCAAGGCATTACTGCTACTTGTTAACACTTTATTAGTTTTGAAAAATATGCTGAAGCGATAGGAGATACAATGAACCATATGCAATGAACTCCAACTTTTGTTGTTTCTACAAAATCGATGCAGAATACATAAATCATAAAATTGAGGGGTAATGTAAAAAGGTTAAGCCGCAGAATATTGCTTTGGTTGTATGTAAGTACAGGTAAAGCCTCCATCGATCGTCCTACTACTAGAATTGAACATAAACAAAAATAGCGATGAAAGAAAATAGCCGTTTTTTATTTCGAAAATTAAAGCTTTTACTTTAAACAGTCACCATTCTGTTTTAACTTAATATTTCGACAATTCCTTCGATTAATCGAAGAATGAACTAATAAATTAACGAAATCTTTGGGATTTTTTTATTTTATATATAACCCCATTTTGAGCGACTGTGCTGACCGCATTATCATTTTTTGAAAACTGCTTGTCGAATATTGCTAATAACTTCCATATAAAATGATATTTTTACACAAAACATTGAGTAAGTACTCTTATACTTTTAAATACAAAAAGTATTGTACTAATGTATGCTTATGCTTTTCCAAAAAGAATTCTCAAATATTTGCTTTATTTCAACCTCCCGACCGCGTATAATCCCTTAAGGAAAATATTGAACAAAATATTCAACTTCGTTAGAGTTGTTTGGTTGAAAGAAAAATAACAACTTATATAGTTCCTTACTTCGTGTTTTTTTTTTTCAGCGATCTTCGAAAAAAATGAAATTCGACTACCAACGAACTAAAACAATAGTGGGGAAGTGGGAATCATCCACTCATATTATTCGATTTTGAGTAGCGACGCCCTCTAATCAGACCGATTGTAATTATTGGCTGAGCCGATCATGTGGTGCAAGATTCCCATTTCACCACTACAGTTTTAGGTTGTGTGTAGTCTACCAACAGCTAATCTCTGAATAGTATATTATAAGCTTCCACGCTTCAAAGTGAGCACATATTTTGACTCTATGTATACATATGATTCCTTTGACAAAGGTACAGCAATTCGAACATGGATAATTTTTCGGTCAAAATGTAGTAATCCTTTAATTTTTTAGTGTAGTATACATGAAATATTACTTTACTGTATTCTAATCGCTAATATCATGAATAATTGAGATTGTATAATAAAAATTGAAAATACAGTCAGATGACGAAAGCTTTACTATGTTCTAAAAATAAATCGATGAAATCCCATGCACCATACCGTTACTAGTCAAGGTGTCATTCCCATTTAATGTTTCTGGTTTGCTTTCAGTTGGACGCAAAGAAAAGCCCACTCGCCCTGCTCGCGCAGACGTGCAGCCAAATAGGAGCCGACTCGCCGTCCAATAAATCTCTCTTAGGCTCGTTGGAGAAATCGTCCAGCTCGAAATCCTCGAAATCCGCGGACCAGTCACGGGAGAAGTCCTCGCCAGCGTCGGTACTAACGTCGACCGACTCGACAAAACCGAACTTCAAACCGTACGAGTCGTGCCTGAGTCGTGAGAAAACGTCGAGCCCGGACGAGCAGCGGTCCGCTTCTAGTCACTCAGCGTCGGGACGATCGAGAACACCGGGCAGCAACAACAACAAACGATGCCCGAGTAATCAAAGCGCGTCGTCGGTCCGAGCAGTAACACCCCAAGGTCGGAAAACCTCGACACCGAACGGAGACGTTGCCCGGGAGTCGCCGGCTTCCAGGACATCTGGGGCCGGAATGCACGCGTCGAGCCAGCTCGAAACGTCAAGTTGTTCGCAGCCGGTCGTGAGCAGTCCGTCGCTGCAGACGAAACCCTCGTACAGTCCCGCGGGCGTGCTCGCCATGACGGACCCGTCGATCAAGGATCTTCCTTTGGGGACGTTCAAGCCGGGGGTCAGCTTGGCTTCTACGACGTCCGCGTACCTGGGCTACGCTCCGCAGTTGCCGGTCGACGTGATGGCCAGCTCCCTGATGTCCCAACACCACGCTGCCCTGAAGAGCGGCCTCGTTGCCGGGAACCCCTACCTGAGCTACGCCCGGCTCAAGACCACCTCGGGCCCCGACGCCCTGATGCCCGTCTGCCGGGATCCCTACTGTACCGGTTGCCAACTGAACTCCCATTTGCTGGCGAACTCCGCCAATGGGAAACTGGCGAGCGGCGGCGCGAACGCGGCCGGTTCCTGTCCGGCCGGTTGCGCCCAATGCGATCACAAACCCGTGACAGCAGCAACGCCGTACGGGGCCCTCGGTGTCGCCGCCTACGCCCACGCGCAGCTCGCCGCTCTGGCTGCGGTCTCGCAGCTTCCCTACGTCTGCAATTGGGTCGCTGGCGACACCGCTTACTGCGGCAAACGGTTCTCCACGGCCGACGAGCTGCTGCAACACCTGAGAAGTCACACGAGCGGAGCCGCGGACGCGGCCGCCCTCTCGTTGTTGTCGCCCTCCGTCGGCCTGCCGCCCACACACCCCCTCTTCTCCAGGACTTACCCCACGCCGCCGCTGAGTCCGCTCGCAACCCCGCGTTATCACCCCTACGGAAAACCGTCGTCGTTGTTGCCACCGTCACTTTCCTCCCTCGGCTTGCCGCTTCCACCGCCTCATCCGCACAGTACCGCACCCGGCATGCCACCCTATTTCCCTCCCTATTCTCTATACGGTGCACCGCGGCTTGGCGCCGCGTCCGGCATGCCCCAATGAGTGCTGGAACTCTGATCTATTTAACTGTGATCCTCGTGCGAGGGAGTGTTCGAGACGCTGGTACACGAGCCGGGATGCCGACGGTACCGAGGAACCTCGTCGAGTGGACGAATCGGCTCCTTGGTCTACGCGATCTTCTTCTCCCCTGCGAGTCGTTCTGTCGAAACGTTTCCTTCTGTGTCACTTGAATTTGGTATTGGTAGATCCGCGGTTGTTCGCTTCGGGTATCATATTGATACCCCTTCAGTCAAATGATAGTCTGTCGTCTCGTTAAGCGTTCACTTTTGCAATGTATCGGCGTCTTCGATGGGGAGTGCTGAGGGAATCGCAAGTATTACTGCGGGGAACGAGTTTGCAGGTGCATCCGATGCTGACGTGCTTCTCCTTTCATTTAACGTAAATTGTAATTAATCGAACAACTTGTGTGTGTTTTACTCGACACACGCTTTTCAGGAAATGGGTGAATAACAGAAGTGCTAATGGTTTGAGGTAGAAACGCTGGAACTGTTTTAGAGGATCTTATTTAATTTCTGCATCAATAGTTTGTTTAATTAGTTCCTGGTTTAGTAGCTCGTAGAAATCGTATAACAATGACTACTTGACCAACGAATGGAGAGAGTTTAGAAGAGAGATTCTAGTTTTGGACGGCACCTTATACCGGACAAGAATCATATACTTAAAAATCTTGATGGTTACAGATCATCAACAACATGAAAATCGCGATGAGGATAAAAAAAAAAGATTTTCACGGTCTTTTAAGTACTAATTACTGTACATAATTACTAATACATAATTACTGTTCGGTTGTAAGCGCTGTTCGATATCAGAGGAACCTTCGCTTACTTACTGTGAAGTATCCTAAACAGATTGCGAACATTCATTAACGAAGATAAAAACAATCCTCCAGTGATTCGATAGATTATGAAAATCTAAAACATTTCTGCATGGAAAATTAATCGGCTAAGAAAAGATGGAAAAGCAGGAAAAATGTTAAATATCAGTTGCTGCCTCTTTGTTCCTCAAACCTACAGAACTTTTGCACGCGCCCAATACTCTGTTAGATGTTCCCAATCTTCGGTATATTCAGAATATTACTTTTCTTTGAGTACCTTATGCGAGGGAATTATATTTAAGAGATAATATTTACCTAACAGTTGACTAGAAAGAGTAAAGAGAAAAGGATTGGACTGGTGAAGCAAAGGGAAGCCATTTGAGCTTCGATGCGCCTGCAAGGCCGCTCCTTAGAATAGCGAACCAAACGTTTAACTGTGATTCTTGTGCGAGAATACTGAAAGGGAGCAAATCTGAAAAGAACGTGTGCCTGAAAGAATCTTTTTAACGGCTGCTGTGCAAGGCCGACGCGCATTTAACGCCGGGCTCCTTCGTACAGTTCTCTGAATTCGTATTCGGGATTCTTCTAGTTCTTGGGAAACAAGTTTCCCAAAATCTATCGAACATTCTTTTTCCATTATGTCGTAGCTTTGTACTGCGCGAAAGCTACAAATTGTTGTCGAAATTAATTTACGACCGATTTCTGTGTTGAACGTTAATTTTCCGGTCGGAAATGAAACTGAGAGACGGAGGAAATTTCAAAAACTTTTCGCAGTGACAGAACGCTGTCCGATGCTTCAATCTCGATATTCAAATTTTTCGAGCAGTCCGCTCGCCTCGTATCGCAATTTTCGCGAGAAATTCGAAGCATCCGATGCCGCATACGCGCTCGGCCCGATAAATAATGTTTCTTTCTCGCGGTATTAACGAATTTTGTCGGTCTCTGGTAGAGCGATAGCTTTCAATTAAAAAAACCGTTCTTGACACGCCTGACGTGCCGCTTGATTCCGAGAAGCAAAACGAGTGCCGCGGCTGGCGTTGAAAAAACCAATGTTCAACTGTGATTTCCGAGTGAGAAAGGTGATGATAATGCGCATGAGTGAGATACGTTGTGCTTCCGCTCCAGAAAGTTACTGTATGTATACGGATGTATGTGTACGCGTGAAATTTCTGGGACTTATCGATACAAGCGCGATCACGGAGTCGAAGTAATGATTAACTATTTTTAGGGTAGTCGTTTTTAACGTCAGTCAGTCCACGCACTTTACCATCGATTATACCAATTTTTTTTTCAATTATTTAAAACCCGCATCGATCCAGCGCGAAGGTGAATGATAAGAAACTGTTTTCATTTTTAATAATTCAAAGTACGTTGCTCCTTTAACACATTCGCTGCGAACAATGTGTAAGGTGATTGTGAAATTTTTATCGATTTCTGTTGCTTCTAATAACATGCTGTGCCAAGTACACAGTGTTTCAAGTATGTGAAATTGCCTTGAAGCGATTAAAGTAATCATAAATAATTATTTGCAATATCGAAAAGTCGTGTAAAATATAATCCTTAAATTTTTGTAATTATTGTATAACATTGAGCCTCGTATTTAACTTCTTCAGAGTTACATGACATATACAGAGTGAGTCTCGCAACATGATCATTTCCAATTGACTGGTAAATTATTTGCTGTATAAAAAAATGTTTCGAGGAAACGGTGTAACTTTTGTTTGACACATTTTTTATACTGCATACAACTTGCCAGTTATTCATAGTGATCACGCGAGATTCACCCCGCATAGTGATGACAATTTTTGTTATACAACAAACCATTGCTTTCTATCATTAAAGTAGAATATCTGTATAGTATATACTATTATACAGTCCAGAAATCGATGGAACTTTTACGCCAGATATATTTGCAATGAGATGTGTGCTTAAAAGATTTTTTATTTAAAACAAAACACAAATGATCTAGTTGAAGTAAATAATTTACACAATTATTTTGTATTCTCCTTTCTTAAATATTGGCTGCGAATGTGTTAAAGGAGTAGCGGAAATAGTTTTTGGAGAAACGTTATTATTTATCGAAATCGATCGCATATTCGCGAGATTCATCTGTTTGTTAGCAATCACAGTATTCGAAGTATATTGCCTCCGTTGTTGCGAACGTTCGGACACGTAATAATAACGTAATCAGTCTATGTGTAGTATTTATGAATTACTTATCCATCGCTAATCCTTGTTGTAATTATTGTACATTTGTTCATAGATCCGTAGGGATAAGTCGAGAGATGATTGAAAGGAAAAAAAAGAGGGAGATGATTTTTCGACAAAGGGCGACGAAGTTTAGTGATAATAGACGCGCGTAATTGTAAAGGATTCCTGACTAGGTGTTAATCATCGCGTCTATATTTTTTTGTAACCAAAGTTTTAGTAACCGACCGATATAATTTCGTAGCGTTACTGGCACGTGTGCAACAGCGTCACGTACTGAGGCGAGAGGAAGGTATTGTGAGATATATTCGGTTGTAAATAGATTTATTTTATTCTATATCAAATGTATATGTATATAAATGTGTATACATATATGTACAATTATTAACAGGATCAAAGGTATTTTGAATGTCGAGATATATTTTTGGCTTGTAAAGAACGATCCCGATTATCTGTTAGATGTGTAATAATGAATTTCTACTTTGATCTGAATTTTGTATTTTTTATTGTTTCTTCTTCTTTCGGACGTACAATAATATTCGTGTTGACTCGTACGTTAATTTTATTGTTGTTTTGCATGACGCGACACCTCCTCGATCGTATCGATCAAAGTGAAATATATCGGAACTGATTTCTCATCGAAATACATAATTATTTTTTTAATTCAGCCATTCGTGGAACGAAAGTCTTGAACGAAGCTCTGTAGCAGTGCCTTGGAACTAGTCTACGATCTGACATTCAACGATAGACTTATTTTTTGTCTATGATTTGTCGTTTATGTTTCAAGTAGAATTTTGTTCATCTTCGATTGCAATCAACGCTTGCAGTTGTATGCACCGAGCAAACAATATCCTGCGTTATTACCACAGATGCATCGATGATTGGTCAATTACGTGCAATCAGAGATGAACAGGATCAATTGGGTCTGTTTTTTTTTTAAGGGCTACAAGTCCAGTTTGGGAAAAAGGACAAACCAAAGTTTTAGCCATGACGCGAGGTCCTTTTTTTAATTATTATTTCTAATATTAAAGTCACAAATACACTGTGCAGTGATGAGCAACCAGTGGACTGCATGTGACAGGTCAATTATTTAATTGCAGCTGACCAAGTTATTAGCTCAATCTGTTTTAATCGGCTGAAATAAACTAATTTACGTTTAATATCATTTACGTGTACGAATACCTATATGATTTCTTTATTAAAGAAATAGTATTGGCAATGATGGCTATTTCTACAATATTAAAAGATTGAGAAACTGTTAAATATCTTATTAAAATGTCCGTATTTTCCAGCTGTGTATTAATTTTTTTTTATTGAAATATACCTATTTATTATGCATGTATATTATCTGTATCTTTTGCTTTCGATTACATACATTTTACATAATTAAGACATATTAATTTATAAATAATGCTATTTAAAAATTAATCGTGATTTGCGTTGATAAAAAATGTATTCATTGTTATCTATGTTGAAAATAAAATGTTCCACCCTATAAATATACTTCAGTTTCTTAAGTTCGCTGTTGTAGATTATTGAGTTTCCATCTTTGCTTCGTCCCAAGAAAACGGTTGCTCATCACTGTGTTATAACAACTAGATTTCTAAAAGGAAAGCAGACTAAATTAAACCAACAATAATTCTATTAACATACTTTTCAAGTAATTGGTCCACTAAAAATCCTCGAGAAACATTATTGCAGAACTTATTCTTTTCAATTAATTTTTGCAAAGTAATTTCAAGATTGCCTTCGTATTTCCGATAGCATTTACGATAACGTTTCTCCCAGGCTTTCATAACTAACAACAATACAAATTCTTTTGCAAATAATTTCTCCAACGCAACAACTCGACACAAAGGAGCAGAAGAAGGTAACATCCTAAAGCAAGAGTAGCAACGCCCAACGCAATTTCCGAAGCACAAGAAAACGCTTTTACAATGACTGGTAAGACGGCGAGTTGAATGATGGTTGGCAATTTTACAGCCGAACGAAAGAGCACTTCCTTGCAGCTATAAGAGTCCGACGATAACCGGGAACCGGCGCGGCGCAAGTGTTCAGCCGGAACCGTGTACTGGGTACACTACTGCATCGTGTCGGAGGGTGATCCCGCTTGCCCTTTGAGTGATTTATGAACACGCCGCTGCGACTTCGTTTACTTCACCTATTCCCCTCGTTAGAAAGGATAATATATGCGCGAGTGGTTAGACTCGTTTCCGTGCATTACCCTCAACTTCCGATATCAAAAGTAACGGCTCCAAATTTGTACATCTGGTTCCAACCAGATCCTAACGCTGGATGAAAGTATAACTTTTTGATTTATGGTAGTGCTCTTACTATCCGGATATCCGAGTACCCGAATTACTCATTGTAACTCGAAATCCGGATCCGAATATCCGGACTTGGATCCGGATCCGAGTATCCGGACTTGGATCCGGATCCGAGTATCCAGGCTTGGATCCGAGTATTCGAGTGACCGATTTTGGATCTTGTATCAGGATGACTCCAATAAAAGGCTGTTGTTCTTTCAATTTTGAAAGTAAGTAATTCGGGTATCCGGATATCCGAGTACCCGAATATAAATTTTGTGGGTATCCGAGTACTCGGATACTCAAGACTCGGATATCCGTAAATCCGAGTAATTGTAAGTCCTAGTTTATGGTTGGTATGTATCAAAATTTTGTTGCCTGAATTCCTGAGAATGTAGAGGATGTTAATATGCAACAATTAATATAATTAACATTAAAAAGTACTTATCTGAACACAGGACCGGCTTAGGGCCGATTCATAGTAGTTTACACGGCATCAGGCTAGCATCCGTCAAAACCTTCTTCCATCGGTTTTAAATGGTGACCGTCTGTCAGTCGACGGACAGTGTAGTGTCAATGGCTCCATAAGAAACCCAGTGGAGAAAGTTTTGACGTCGGCAAGCTGACGGATCGTGTGAATCGGCCCTTAAGGGTATGCGGTGCCCCTAAGCCAAATCAGTTTTCAGCTCCCTATCTTTTTTTTTTATTTGAAATTTGCAAGCTTTATCAATTTTACAAAAGGGGTATGTCAGAATAGAATATTTAAAAAAATTTACATACAATTTCATTTAGAAACTTTTATTTTCGAAAAATCAAATAGGCAAACTAAAAACAGAAAATGCTAAAAACGGCACCACAATATAGCTTTGGAGGGGCAGTGCCCATATCACCAACGTTTCAAATTTCTGGTCCTCTTTAGTATCATCTTTTCTTTTTAAGATATTGGCGCCCCAAGGTTGGTGCCTCTTGTGCCTTAGCCTAACGCCGGACCTGCCCTGAACACTCAAAAGTGTTGAAGTTTCTTAATTATCGAAAATTGGATCAGAACCTTCAAAAACACACAAGACGATATAACTTTAGTAAGCGTGATTATAACGCGATCATATTTTTTTTATTGATGACACAATGGACATCACAACAGTATATGTATACGTAACTGCAATGGCGCTGGAAAATTTAAGGGCATTTTAAAAATAAATACGTGACAGTTTTGTCTGAATTTCCCCTATTCGTAATTGATGTTGTTGCAAATCCAATTTTTCAGGAGAATATTATAGTAATAAATACCTAAAAATGTTTAAAATAAAAAAAATTGATTACCATGCAGGGTGTAACATATACACGTTGAAATATTTTAAGGGATGGTAAGGAACCTCAAAAGGAACAGACTCCTTTTCAGTTATAGGCACTGTGGTTTTTTCTTTTAAAGTGTTCTACTGAAAAGTCTCGAATGCCACGCGTCACTCAACGTCTTAATAGGAGTCTCTGAAGATAAGTTTTCCCCATCTCTGTTCGAAAATTGCTGCTCGAAGAGCGGAACAATTTATTATGCGTATCATGTTAGCCTAGACTCGTCGGCGTTCCTTTTATCTTCCGAGCTGCGCGCCTTGTTTCCTGTCAGTCGGTCCTCCGTCGATTACTCGTGTTTAGGAGCAGCGTGGTAACGTCCCATTCCCGAGACAGACAAGAAAGTTGCGCTAGAAGCAGAAGTGGTTTGTCAAGAGCTTCCTTCCGGCGATGCGGCACGTCAACGACTCCGCAGACGTCGGCGAAAGGGACCGACACTCGCCGAAGGGCACTTGAAACGAATTAGTTGGCGCCAGAAAATCCAAAAGTTTGTAGGTACCTAACAAAGTGACCCACAAACCAGTTTCACCGCGGCTCGTGTTTCGCCGCCTGCGAGTCGTCTTGTCGCACTTCATTCCTCCCGCTTCTTTGGACATTCAAAATTAGCGGTCGATCTTGAATTGATCTTCGTGGAAACAGTTTCGAACCTTTTACGTACGTATTCAATAAATCAGAAAATTATAAATTCATAAATCATTTGTGAGTACCTATAGAAATTACTCCTGAATGTAAGTAACTTTTTTTAGTGTATTTTTTTACAGTTAAATCAAAAATTCATATTGCATTTCTCGGAAAATCGAAATTATTAAAAATGGATCTGGATCACGTAAGATCAAGCAGATCCAACAACATTATGGAAAAAAATCTGCACCGAATCGCCGCTGTACTGTATATAATTATGCGTATTCACTATGCAAATCTTTTTATTTATATTGTATTCAATATAAAATTTATTAGACTTCACTTGGGAGTATTGGTGACCATTGATAACGAGGAAGAACCAGTAAACATATACTTAATTTTTACTTAGTATCAGAAAAGAATTAATATTTTTATAGACAACACATTATTAAGCAATTCGTTAATCCAATAAATAAAATTTCAATATCAAAATTCTTATTAAGAACTTACTATTAGAATTATTGCCACGTTTTCCGGTTTTTTCCCTACTGTGGTATCGGTCGAGTATTAAAAAATATTCATTGCGTTCATGAATTAGTATTTGCAAAATTGGCACATTGCAAAATGCAATTCGTGTGCTGGACGTCATAAGTTAAAAATAAAAGAACGTAAAATTACTTCGGCAGAGACCTAATAAGTATCGCAAGATGCAAATCCCCTGCTGGTAGGCAAATCCTCGGACATGAATGCCGATCCTATTGCCAATTGAACGGGGAAAATTTATTGTAAAAAATTTCACTCTGTTGCACAGTTTTTCCCAAAAACGGGTTCCAAATTCGTAACTTCATTCGATTTTGGTATTCTTAATTTTTTAATCGCAATTGATTCATTTCGTAGATATAGCAACTTAAAAGATTCACGCGACCCAACAAAACTCTTAAAACTTTGTCCAAATATAGGGTAAACTTGCTTAAATTGTACCCATTAAGAAAAAATGATTACTGCAAGAAAAATAATGGAAAGAATGAAATAAAATCAGTAATAATCAACTCTTTATTAACAGAATAACCAGTTTAATAAATTCAAACGATAAGAAATAATAAACCTCTACCTCTATTCAAAAAACGATTTATATTTACCAAACTAGACACTAGACAAGAGTGACTTTCATCGATCGAACCAATCACAGCATTCCAAATTTAAGGAATTCCTCTATACAGGATGTAACAAAAATGTTGCACGTCCTTGAAAAGGGTAACTCCTTAGGTGATTATAAACAACTTTTTCCTTAGCGAAAATGTTAGGTGGGGCTTTGTTAATGAGTTATTAACGAAAAACACCAACCAATCAGAGAGCGAGTACAGCGGATTAGTGATGACGCAGACGATGGCGGGCCAATAACTACTCAGAGCTGGGGCGCGCGCCGAAATTCGTACACTGTACTCGCTCTCCTATTGGTCGGTGTTTTTTGTTAATAACTCGTTTATAAAGCCTCACCTAACATTTTCGTTAAGGAAAAAGTTGTTTGAAATCACCTCAGGAATTATCCCTTTCAAGGAGGTGCAACATTTTTGTTACACCCTGTATAATTTTTTTGTTCTACCGGCACTTACTAATTGTAAGCATAAAATTTAAGTTTCCTTTTCTTATCCGATTCTAAGGGAAAAAGGAGCGATGATTGGTAGATCGAAATTAAAAAGCATCGGTGAAAAATCAATCTCTTCTCATAAAAAGATGAACCTTAGATTAAGCCAACAAAAAATCGCCATCACTATCTAGCATTGCTGATTTGTACAAGGTCTTATATGTAACTGTAGATACAACAGAATAGGAAGCAGCGATAAACAGATGTTGCGACCTCCTCTTTTTACCAGTGAATTATTAGCGCGCATCAATTCCGTTCGACGAGATTCAGCGAGCACGTCCGAAACGAGGAGCGGAAACAAATGGCAAAATCTTTCTGCGAGATTGCAACGGGCAACGGGGACAGACGAAAGCTATATAGTCGTTGCCACGAAACGTATAGGTAGGTACGGCAAAAGGAAGATAAACGACGCGTCAGCGGAACTCAAGTAGAAGAGATTAGTCTCGGGGATGATGAACGGCCGACGAAAAACCGCGGGATGTGTCATAGTGTACACTACGCTGGAGGACAGAAGGAAGGTGGCCGATACGAGAGGAGGGAGAGAGCCGGGTAAATGGAAGGGACACCCGGGCCGAAGGATATCTCGATGGGAAGGAACAGGCAGCCGTGTCAGGGAGGTTTCTCGCAATTAGTCAAGTTTTCCCGTGCGCGAGCGACCGTGTCCGGCACCGTACCGGTTTATTTATGACCTCCGGGATACGTGTAAACACGAAAGTAGATGCAGGGAGGAAGGGCTGCTCGTTTCTACGCATCCCGGGGCGCGCATCTCCACGCCGCGTCGTTCCCCCTCTTAACTTGTCTCGATTTCACTTCCTTCGCTTCGTGTAGTCTTTAATTCTGGAACGCGTAATTATTCTTTTTCTCGTTTAAACATTATGAAAATTTTTAGATTGATAAGGCTTTTACGTGTTTATGAATTTAAAAATTTGAAGGCATCGATGACGATCGAGAATCGAGAATTGATTGATATGATTGCAAAATAAAACTTCTAAAACCTTTAGCAATATTTGCAAGTAATTTATACTTATATTCTTGGAGTCACGAAGAACGCTGTATATTTTTTTATGCTAAACAAAAGCGTGCGTCAAGACGAATTCATCCATGTGTCATACAATTACCTTCAAAGTCATACAAAGTCAGAATTCGAATACACATTCTCAATTTTTGTGTGAATGTGTTTACAAGTATCTATTCGTGTCAATAAGAAATATCTGTAAATATGTATAGTAGCTCTATTGAGGAATATAGTTGGGTGAAGTAAAATTCCGGACAATTGATTCGATGGTTTTTTTTAAGAATGAACTTTAGTATCATTAAAAATAAGCGAAAATCTCTGAAAATTGAAAAAATTAATCTTTATGCACTAGTAAAACCTCACACAAAATTTTAGAAAAATTGATTCGGTAGTCTTTAAATTATTTAACTTTTAATTTAACATGTATTCTTCTGAGAAAACGCAATATGTATTATGATTATATTATTAACACAAAATTAAGTGTCAAGTAGCTGACAGTCGCATTTGAAGTACATTTCAACAAACAAGTTTATGACAAAAGATCAACGTTTCTGATTGGTTTTCATCACAAGTAGGAAGAAACCTTATTAATATCTTGGAAATTAATTAACTTTTGGCTGAGATTGTTACTGAAGTTCATCCTTCATATTTAATTTTTTCAACGCCTTCAATCTCATTTAAAATAATCAAACACAAGGTAAAAGGTAAATATTACCCTACAGTAGTACGATTGCAGAATGGCCGTTGTCTGTGAAATTCAACTCGATTGGATAACAAACGGTGAACTGCCATGCCGCCCTTGAGCGTGGCGAATGTGCCCTACTGGCCGTAGTTGATTTCCTTTCAATCGTGGTAATCGATTACCGCGACGAATATATTTCGTCGAGCTGAAACGATCCCGCTGTATTGTGAAGCGCACTCCTAGCGAGAAATAAATTCTGTTGTACGTACAACAGGAGCGGTTATAACGACCGTGAACAGTTCGGTAAAGAATCGGTTCAACTATGGACGAAGAAGGAAGTCGATAGCACGCGATGAAATTGTGTAATCACTTGAAAAAATTCGCCTCGGGTAGCTATCTAACTTCTCGCTCTATTGTTCTCCGTTTCGACTTTAATCTGGTTTACACGCATGAATTTCCGGGGGGAATCATGGGTATGAGGATGATTTATTTCTTTTTAATTAGTGTCCCACTGACAATAATTCGGCGAGAGAGTCGCAGATAAATAGGTGGAATCAAAGTTCCATCCAGCTTCCTTTGCAAATTTTAGAAAAACGTGGAAATAAAAAGGGCTGTCATAAGTAGACTGCGGACTTTTATGCAGAATAAAATTTTGACAAACGTAAATAAAGAATTGGGACTTGAATTACTAGTATGTTTAATTTTCTAAACATTGTAACTTGAAGTAGGTATATTTTTAATAGTTTGTGTATTTTAGCATCTATCAACAGCGTCGTACATTTTTATGTATTTAGAATTGTCATAAATGCATATAAATTCGCTGTCTAGTCACAAGTTTTGAAATCATTCGAAAAGGTTTCGACAATTCTTTCATAATTGTGCGAAACATTTTATGCTCCATCTATCATTCAATTTTAAGTTTTATCCTACTCGGATTATTAAAGGTAGAACGTGAAATATCTTTATCTAAATCTTGTAATTACACATAAACTCACAACTTTTGACTCTCTGACTTATTACTGTTAGCTGTTCAATATTTTGCAGATGTAAATTCATTAAATATAAGGAAGAGTAAATAATCATAGAGGCGTATAATGAATTATCTAATGAATATTTTTGGTGGAGCAAGATGATGTGAACTTTTCGAAAATTA
The DNA here is from genome assembly GCA_030770465.2 of Perdita meconis. Taxonomy (NCBI): domain Eukaryota; kingdom Metazoa; phylum Arthropoda; class Insecta; order Hymenoptera; family Andrenidae; genus Perdita; species Perdita meconis. Next base: position 12,799,900 of record JASKOS020000003.1, on the reverse strand, counting down.
AAAACGGGTTTCAAACCTGTCAGAGTCTTAGAAGAAATTTCAAGTGAACCACACGGTTAATAATATTGTCAATAGTTTTCGGCATTAACAATGTGTTGAGCATGTGCAGTTAATATTGAAGGTGGAATTGATGTTGAGATTGAAGATCTTCGGGTCACTTCGAATTAATTTGGAGTATACATAGAAAGAAAGGATATTAGAAAAATTAGATAATAAGGCTTTGAAGTGAATTGACAATAATAATCCTTTACATATCATCTTCATATGCTTTATCAAATATAATGCATATAATCACTATTCTTGTATGAAATATTCTAAAGACTAACATAGGGAATTGGTAATAATCTTCTTCCCAAGGACGACTTGTGCGACTATTTTCCGTCTTGAGTTAGATCGTGGACGACGAAACGGTCGCGGCAGGGTGGATAATTTATTACAACAGCATTATAATTCTATAATCTGACCGTAATGGACGTCATTAGCGTAATGCTTGTCTTCGAGGTGGATGATCAGACTGCTCTGAAATCTATAATCATTCCCGACAACCCTCGATACGCTTCAGCGTTGCATGATTATACGTTTGTACGATTCCTGTTATTTTCAATCATTATTTCCGACGGCTCCCCGTGCGTCCTCTTCGTCTCCCCCATCAACAGGTAATTGTTGTTATGAACAGGGAAATGATAGGTTTGGTCCATCTTGCTTTGTGTTTTATTTCAAAAAAGTTTGAACAATATAATGAGTCTCGAGAGCAAAGTCGTTTAGCTGAATCTGTTTTAGCTTGAAACTCTCGCGACTGGCAAATCGCGTCTCAAAAATAGCGAATATTAAATTTAATAATTATTATTGTTGTAAAGAAAGTGTTGTAGCGTTCAAGATAACGGAATGAATCTCAGAATTCTATAAGGAGTCAAAATTCAAACTAAACCATGTCGAAAGGTGTTCTGCTTCCCCTTCCATCTACGTTATTTCTGCTTCCCCTTCCATCTACGTTATAACCAATTCGGGGCAACGCAACGGTTCATGGAAAAACCAAGAGATTCCGAAATTGCACACGCGTGAACGCGCCCTAAAGCAGACTGCTCTCTCATGGTAGAATTATGTTATAGTTGAAGTCATAAAGCTAGGGGAAAGGGTAATGCTTCCTTTCATACAGTACTCAGTACGCACGGTAGGATACTGAAAACCTTGCATCGAATTCAGAATGTAAGTTGAGCTCCCGATAAAAGCTACTTTAAAGAAACCGGTAAACATATGGTAATCGCACAGAGGACCACGCCGATAGAGGGGTTAGACGGTAGCCGTCGAACATATTCTATCAGTCTGATAGCTCTCGACGGGACGCTCGACGGCGCGGCACCGAAAGCTACGGCGGATGCCCTGATATCTAATATCGACTGTGCACCTTTATGTCGTCGGTATCGGTTTATGTTGCTTCGGGTAATCTTCACCTCCCAGACCGGGGTTAAATTTTCCACCTAAGTGGAGCGGTGACTTCTAAATAAAAGTGTGAAAAGTCTCCGCCGCCTTAAATAAAAACGCGTATAGTTTGTTGCACTCGTCTTTCGTCCTAACATAGTTGGCATTCAGTATATGACAAAACTTGGGCTGATAATTTTGTCGTACAGCAGAATATCTTATAAAATAAATATTTATAACACCTCTGGAATAGTTGCTTGATTCAAACTTAAGGCTATCCGAAACTTATAGAATTGCAATAAAAAGTCCCATGATTCGAAAAACATAGATGGATACAGTGAAATAAGGAAAAGGCGATCATTCTTTACACGGTTAAGAAGATCGCAAATCATTTTTGCTGCCAGTTTGTATTCTATTCAAAAGAGGACTGATATTCTGTTTGAGGTTAGTTTTTTTCAGAAATAACACTGTAATCAAAGAGTATACATAAACAAAAAGAGTGAATGAAACTGGAGAATATAAAGTCAACTTCGAAAGTATTATATTAGGCTTTTCCTTTAAAATTTTGGACAATCCTTTTCTCAGAGCAAGAGAGTTCTTCGTAGAACATCTGCATCGACATGGAGGAATAAGACCTCTGGAAGGATTTCTCTCCCGCATAGAATGAGATCATACACACGTGGTTCTGGTGCATCATCCCCACACATTTTATACTAATTTTTGGGTATAAAAGGGATGGCTGCATTGAACCTTTTGGGTATTAGTTTAGGGCTTAGGGATCTAGCTCAGTTAAGCTGCGTTTACATTATGCAAATTTTGGTTGATCGACTGATAATGAGTTGAAATCCCATTTCACAGGCGACTTTGCACTATTTGTACCCGATCAATTAAGTTCATCGACTAAAGTTACCTAAAGCTATACACCAGCCAACAATTCGCGAGCATCGCTCGCACACAATGTTTGCAGCAGTTCGTGAACTTTCTATACCAGAAAATGACAAGAATAAAATGTGACCTTGAACGGCCAGTTGAGTTGACCCGGTATATAATGCAGAACGAACCAATCGCTATCTCTTTCTATGCATTTCACAAAACTGAAGAAGACAGCATGTGGTTCACTCTGCACTAATGCAACCAGCTCAGAAACAGAAAACAAACCTCTTATGATCTTTGAGACCCCAAATTCATAACCCCACGAGAACAAAGGCACGTATAGTCTTTGACATTGTCTAAAATCCTGCGGTTCCCGATATTAGCTACGTTAGGTTTGTCCGCAACTAACCGGCTTCACAGTCGATTAATATTCGACTCATAGCAAAGGATTGTATACAGGGTGGGGCAATAACTATTAGCACCTCAGATATCTCGGAAACTATAAGTTTCACAGAAATATTTGTTCAAATAAAATTGCACAGTACGAAGGGGGCCCATCTGGTGGCGATAATACTTTTTTTTGCAGGTGGAGGTACTTCGGACATTTGAAGGTCACCTCCATTTTTTTAAATGGATCGGTATGTTTTTGCTTCCGTATCATGATAGAGGATCTTAAAACGAGTTCAACGACCTATTACATAAGGTCATTGAAGGTCATAGAAATTAGAGAAAGGCGATAATACTTACGGTTTTAGTAGTAGATGAATCGCCTTTCTCTACTTTCTATGACCTTCAATGACCTTATGTAATAGGTCGTTGAACTCGTTTTAAGATCCGCTATCATGATACGGAAGCAAAAACATACCGATCTATTTAAAAAAATGGAGGTGACCTTCAAATGTCCGAAGTACCTCCATCTGCAAAAAAAACTATTATTACTACCGGATGGCCCCCTTCGTACTGTGCAATTTTATTTCCGCAAATATTTATGTGAAACTTATAGTTTCCGAGATATCTGAGGTGCTAATAGTTATTGCCCCACCCTGTATAATTGTCCGAAACATAATTTTTGTATACAATTTGAAGAACCAGCGGAGATGGTAGTCTGGTGGGAAGTTACGGCGGCTATTTAACATTCCGTCTCATTTCCTGCAACCTCTACGACACCGCCTTCTTCTCCCGCTATCTCGTCTTCTCGGTTCCGGAGGAAACGTTCGCGCTCGATGCGAAAATTGCCTCGCCAAGAATTATTGACTATAAATTACTTGTCTCGCTACCCTAACCTCTTCGTCCCGCCATTACTCATGCAAATGACGGCGAGGCGCGGGTCCTCGAGCGCTCGTTCGCTTATTCACTGTTTGACTGTTCACGGATCCAACGAGCAAACGGAAAAAGCATCTCTGAAAGGTAAGTCTCGATATTGGGCGCGAATTGAGGCGCATTTACATTTTATTGCGCGCGCCGAAGACAGACTGCCGTCTCCCCTGTCTTTGTTCGCCTCTTTTGTCTCTCGGTCGCTCCGCCCAACCCTCCTCGGATTGCGAACATCCTTCTTCTTCTACGAGACATCACGGGCACGCGTTTAACGCGGGATATTGCCGTTTAGGTGCTACTTCCGAATCGCATCGATCAATTTACGGAGATGCTAACGAGTGCACGATTAAAACACATTTGTTTCGGCCGATGTGTTCGAGATCCTCGAGCAACGTTTTATTTCACAGTTTTAAATTTTGTTTTCTTGTATTTAATTTCACTATTGACTAGGTTTGAACCTAATTTTTAAATTCTTGAATCTGGAACTTTGTAAGGTTTCGAAACTCGAAATCCTCGAAATTTTTGATAAGGAAAATATTTTGTTTTAAAAATTTCATTCAGCAAATTTTTTGTAGGTATATATCTTCACTGACTATAGTTAAACAAAATACCAACGGAAGTTTAACAATATGTAAAAATATATAATCCAGATTCTTGTTAAAAAATACTAACATTCAAGCTTTCCCTGGGTTTAAGGCTTTTTTTTTTATACTGTTCCTAATTCGGATTTCGATAGTTTCGAGTCACGAAAAAAATGCAAAATTTCGAATTTTCAAAAATCCAAACTCGAAAATTGAAACTTTCTTAAGTTTCAACGTTTCGATGAACTTATCCTACTATTTAGATTTAGTGTATAGTGTGCGCAATTTTCGTAATAATATTATCATTGTGCGGGAAATAAATCACTTTAAACGAAGTAACAAAAACGCGTGTGAAAGGAAATTTGAAAACTGTAATATTTACAGCGCATTTATCCGTAAAAGAGAAAGCAAGAAAGGAAAGGACGCAGAAAGAATGTGGTATACTGACGCTAAATTGAATTTTTTTTCAATTCATTCTGATTTCCGTTATCGTGATGTTCAAACTCGATGAGTATCTGTGCGCGACAGCCTCGCCTATTCGCAGTAAATTCTCATTATTTTTAAATTGGAAATGAGAAGTGTACGCGGCGGGTGCGGTTAAGAGCATCTTCCCCCCGCCATAGAAAAAAAAAACTGGAGCCAGCTCGGCAGCGTATTATTCCGGACCGATGCCTATTCTAACGGCGGAAGAGTCGCAGAAATTAATTTAATTACGTGGCTGGTGTCAATAACAGTCATCGTTCTCGGCTTAAACGGAAACTCGTCGCGGCAACCATGTATTGATCATCCCTTTTTACATTCACGGACATCATTTACCTTTTCATTTACAAATTTGGTTTCCCATTGTTACAAAATCGTTTTTTTTTGTTTTTTTTTTTTGTTTCAATTAATGTTAGAGTTTTTATATAAAACCATGTAATTTTTTTCGCGAAATTGTTCAGGATCTTCAAAGTAGGAATCTAAATTCTTTTAGTTTAACACGAAACTTTACATTAATTGTATATTTTCATAGTTATAATATTAATTTATCTTCGTTTTTTTTTAATTTTATGGAAAGTTAAACTATACGTAAAAAAATTAAACACTGATATTCATTTTTTTCTCTCTTGTATGAGTATGTCATATACCGTAAAAACAGTTTCGTTCCTGGAACATTTAACCATTTTGTAAAAATTGCAAAAGCTGTACTTGAGAAAGACAGAGACAAAACGTTGTGAAAGTAAGAAATAAAAGGGCGAAGAAGAAAGATGGAAGCGAAAAAGTGGAGAGAAAAAACAGTAAGAGTTTATGTAAAAAAGAAGAAAAGCAAAAGAATCTGCAGAAAAAATAGACTAAAATTGCATGAAATTACTGATGGTACTGATGGTTTAATAAAGGCTTTCTGTAACTGTACTATATTATTCATTTATTTTCATAAAAACTTGCAATGTCATTGGCTGTGGCATACCGTATTTATATTGTTTAATTGTCACTTTACACCTCAAGAATGATTCGACACTTGGGAATAATGCGAGCTGATTGGCTAGCGCGGCCGTAGCCTCCCTTCCTCACACGCATTTTTGGATATGCCACATAATTAGCTAAAGCGATCACATTTACTGAAACAATCGCGCGACAAACAAACATCGAAAGCGAACACGCGCAGAGCTGTGCGCAACAAATATCCCGTCCACGTCAAGTTGTGCGATAACCCATAACGCGCGTTGCACGTGTCCAGATATAGCCAGCTTAAAAGGCTGCAAGACCTAAAGGTGGGGGCTACGAGAATGTTACTAGTGGAGTCAAGCGAGCGAGCGAACGGACACCCCCTGCCTTATCCCATCCCAAGGCCGTCCTCAAGTGCCAAGTGTTAGTGCTCCCAATAGTACGGCGCTGCTGTTTTGCTCATATGCCGCTCCGCTAATCATGATTTCATCTCTGAACAGTAGAAGGGATGTAGGATTGATTGGACAGGCCGAAGTTCATCGTTGATCGAAATCTGGTAAATACTTTGGTTCAAACTCATTTATTAATCAGAGCCAAGATATAGTCTGTCCTCGAGGCAGTACTTTTACAATAACATGGTATTATATCTCTTGAAAAATAAGAACTGTACTAGATTAGTAATAGTATAAATCGAGAGTATTAGATATTTCGCTGCATCTAAGGACAAAATTTCATTTACAATAGTAGATTTTACATATTCAGGCCACAGCGTTGAAATAGGTTAGACACAATAAACAACGAACGTTCTCATACAAAGGACATAGCAAATGGGAGAGGTAGCTACTTTTGTTCGTTCGAACATAAACAAAGTGATCTATCATAGTTACAAAACGATTCTATACGTTCACGCGAAAATAAAACTCTTCAATGTACATCTAACAATACGTTACTAGAGACTTGCGATACAACGTATCATTTTATCGAAACGAGAAACAATATTCTTCTTTTGTGCTGCAATAAAGATTTGCCAGTGAGTTACCTAATAATCGGAACGAACCGTTATAGAAAATTTAAATATTGTGTGTGAAAATAATTTCATTAAGGTTACAACTTGCATTTTCTAGGTTTCTGTGTAACAGAAAGAAACGGACGTAGATACAGGTTAAATAGAAATTTCAATCGTTAGTTTATCTTTATTCATCTGTTATATATTTCCTTTTCTGTCTCAAGTGTTCTGTTTTTATTACAATAAATTATTTTCAAACACATCTCAACCTGCTTGATATGATAAATAATCTGGAATGACCTAAACAGTAGTCTTTATACAACAAGTGTTAGAATATGTTATATTATCAAACACTTAGATAGTAATGTATCTTTTTTTCTTTTGTTCTTTGTCTGCAACTATCGTACATTTAACTACCGTCCTATTGTTAGAGCAGTAAACAACGTTTCACTTTCACAAAAGATCCGAGAAAAACACTTTTCATGTTTGTTATATATTGGCTCCTTCCCCGCTTGCCTTCTCGGTCGTTAACATACTTCTATGCTTATATTAATGTGTTTCATCGTTAAATATTTGTTTTAAATTATTTTATTTTTTCTTTCTTCTTCCGCTGTCGCGGACGAGCGCGCATCGAACGCGCGGAGTTTCAAAGAGACTACTTGTGAGTAAACGACGATAACCGCCGCGCCGCCAAAGAAGATGATGTCGCCCTCGAAAGTAGAATCAATTCTCGGTTCTCTTGTGCAACATTATATCACAACTCTCAATATCTCGAGTAACTTTCTCGAACGCGCGTTCATTCTCGTGGAACTTGCTGTACCAACAATAATTCGTAAAATCGCGTCTCGCGACAGAAACATAGGTGGTGGTTGAAACTTTGCAAACGAATCTTCTCCCTGTGTCTATCCTGCGTATACCGTTGTCCGAGGAAAATTATACCCGGAGAAATCGACTCAACTCGAAGAAACTGCGATTCTAATTAATCTTTTATACGAGACAGGTTACAATATAGTGTTTTTTTTTTTTCTTTTATGCAGGTAGTTTAGTACCATTAACATCAACTATACAGTTATTGCTATGGAAGCGGTACGACGATTCAGAGCCCCAACAAATTCAAATGAAATTATACGTACATACATACATATATATATGTGTATATACATATAATCATGTATTGTACACACGTGTATATTTATCATGCGCACATAGATATATATGTATATATATATTATATTGTCTTTACGTAAATAAATCTACGTGTAACCCTTGAAAATTATAGTGATTTCCCTTTGTCGTCGTCGATACGTATCATAAGTTTCACTTGAATTCATCAACGACACTGAAACAGCGTAACTTACAACACGTTATTATACAAACAACTCCGTTTCTTTTTTCTTTTCCTGACGCGTAATACTTTCTACTACTGTTATTATCTTATATACATAGCAGGTCTAGCGGTAACTACAATTAATAACAACTAATATACGGTTTATCGACGATGCGACGGCACAGTAGGACTGCGTGTCAGAATATAAGCCCGATGGTCCAGCATCGTGGATAAATTATATATTTTTTTTCTTTTTTTTTTTACTTTGCGTTCAACGTTTATCCAGTGCGCTATTCTTTCGATTAATCGATTAATTACAATTATTGTCAATACATTCGGAATAACGTCGCTGCATCTTTGTCTCGATCAGTGTTATCCTTGTACAGCCGGTCACAAAATATGTGACGCTCTAATACTGACGCATCCATGCGCGTGGAGACATGTAAAATCAGTGACATTGATTCCTTGCCCTTGGGAAAAAATGTGAAGAGGAAAAATGCTCATTTCCTACTGAAATATATAAAATACAATATATACAGTATATACTGTAGTGTATGCAGTATATGTATATATCTATTTTTTATATATATATATTAGTAGGAATGGGCACTTTTCCTCATCCCATTTTTCTCTAGGGGCAAGAATCAATGTCACTGAGTCAGTATTAGAGCGTCACATATTTTTTGACCGGCTGTACCGCGCTTTCATCATTATATAGTTTTCATTTTTATTTCGTTTTGTTTTCGTTTCTTCTTTTTTTCTCTTTTTTTTTTAAATGTAAAGCACGTACGGGGACGAAACGGTATTCCACACGAATTTCGTCGATTTCACAATTACGGGACGTCCGAATGGATTAACGAGAGCCGTCGATTAAAAGGCGAATTTTTACATAAACATATGTATTGACTCGCACGTAGTAGAATCGTTTTCTTACTCTTCTTTAAATACTTACTGTTTTTTTTCTTTTTAAGTCTTACGACTATATGCATTAATATAATTTACCTAATTTTAATCGCAGCCATTCCACTTTTCTTCCGTTTTCACCTGCTTGGTTGGTTTTTGTATATTTATGCGTGTACACCGCTTGTTTGTTTCGGTCTACACATTATATATATATATATGTATATATGTATAGATTATTACACATTTTGATCGCGCACACATACATATGCGCATACATCTTAATCTTAATTGTGTTTATAAGACATGTAAATACGACTTCTTCTATACTTTTCACTGAAAGATGTGCGTGTGTATTACCTGCTTGTAAAAGTATCGCATGAATATGTTTCCTTTGGATCTACTCTTTTCTCCTCTCACTGTTCGTGCGTGCGCGCGCGCGCACACACATACACACAACACACACGCATACACAACGCGACACACACATACACACACGCATACGCACACATACTAGCATACATACTCTATTTTTTTTCCCTGTCGTTCCGTGTAACATGTTTCCTGTGTGTGCGTGAAGGATCCGTAGTATGTCCAATTTTTTTTCTCAAGTTGGTTGCTCCTACGTTCCGTTTTAGCACGACAGAATTCGTGCGAGCAACGTGAACGCTGAATCGCAATGTAATCGTGCGCCGTTCCAAATCCCTATACAACTCGAACAGTATTCTCATAGTTGGTACCATTTCTTGTCTTTGTACTTGAGCATCAATCCGTGAGCAGACTGCGAGAAACTGTCCGCCTCGGTCATCATACGGGCGGTTCGTTCCTCGAGCTGCGACAATTTCTCTCCACGTTCCAGCACCATCTGATGGGCCATGTTCACCTCGCCCGTGGCGGTTGTTACACGCTCGCGGAGAGCCTCCGCGCCGGCGTTGGGACCCGGTATGTGTTTCGCCACCGTGCGGGAAGCTCGTCCGCTGGATTCGCCAACTGAACGTCGAAATAAGTAATCAGTACGATACGTGAATCGTTCTTTCGAAAAATCCTACACTTTTAGGGAAATTGACCCCTCAACGCGGAGGCGGTTTCGCGGCACTCGACTACCGGAAACTTAATGTCCTCCTTCCGAAGGCGTTGCCATGTAAGGTCGTGACATCTCATGCAGCGCGATATCACGAACCGCGCTTTAAAAATGGCCACAGAGAATAGCTCGGTAAAGCCTCGTCTACACACAGCAGACGCGCGCGAACAACACAGACGATACTGATTCGTTTCTTTCACCCAAGTAGGAGTGGCCTGACGCTCGTTCGCGCGCGTTTAAGTGCGTTCGCCCGTGTTCGTTCGCATGCATTCGCTATACAGGGTATAACAAGAATGTTAGAGTTTTTTTTTACACCCTGTATATGGACACAGCTTAAAGCCGCGTCCCCACTAGTGCCGAGCGGCATACAGAGTGATTCTGTCGCCAGTGGACTCAAAGGCGATGCCGCCGCCTAAACATAAACACGAAAACCCTGATTTCAAGAGATCGATATCGATCTTGAGGCCTCGGCGAGGATGACTACTTGGCAGAGACGGCTGTATGCGTACGTTTGTGTACTGAAAACGAGAGTCTCACAATTGGAACGCCTAAGAAAACACAATAAATCGCCTCTTAATCGACAGACGAGTGTATAAAAACCTGGTTTTTTGTCGCTATGTTTAGGCGGCGGCACTGCCTTTGAGTCCACTGGCGACAGAATCACCCTGTAGATTTGCCGCTCGGCAGCAGGGCTGGGTAAAATAGTATTTGAAATAAAAACTAAAAATATTTTCAGAAATTATTTCCAAAACTATGTTATTTTGAATAATTTGAAATATCTATTTATTTTTGTATTAGTGGAAATACTATTTGAAATATTTATTTAATCTCTCAAGTATATGAAATATGTATTTCAATTATGTGTTTCGCAGCACGAACTTAAAATAGTTACTTGAAATAAATATTTCTGCTATTATTAGTGGAATGAAACTTCAGCACTACCTTTCTCCGAAATAAGCTATGGATGTATCTATACATTCATAACTATGCTTATACATTATAGAGTAAGAGAAAGATGTAAGTAAAATACTATGAAATACTAGTTGAAATAATTAATTTTCATATATCCTTAAAACAATATTATTTCAAATATTTATTCGTAATACATTCTACGAAAACTATTATTTCAAATAATTATTTCTAAAACATCGCACAGCAAATATTACTTCAATTAATAGCTCCTATACATGTGTAATAAATAGATATTTTCAATTATTCTTCTATGTAAAACTAAGAAATAAAATAAATGCTGAAATACTACTTTATTTGAATAAAAGTATCGTAATTACTATTTCCAATACTTTTTATTTGAATTGTACCCAGCACTGCTCGGCAGTGCCGCGCAATTTTGCCGATGAGCACTGCTGTACACTGTACAGTGGGGACGCGGCTTAAGGCTCGCGATACGGTACGCGCCCCGATTCGAGCTAGGAGTTATGGGATCACGGCCTAAGGTCGGAATCCCATGTAACGCGATATCACGCGCCGCATCTTTAAAACAACGGCAGAAGCTTGAATTTCGATGCACTGCGCACCACGATCCAAGCTTCTGCGGTTGTTCCCAAGGCGTGATGCGTGATGTCGCACTCTGTTGGATCCCGGCCTAAGGATAGAAATATGTTGAAGCTACGATAAACGCAATAAGGCCAGGACTACGCGGGCATTTTACACACCGCGTTTTTTCCGCCGAAATAGGATCTGCGTATAATATACAGGGTGTAACAAAAATGTTGCACGTCCTGAGGGTGATTCCTGAGATGAAGGTAAATAACTTTTTCCTTAGCGAAAATGTTAGGTGTGACTTTGTTAAGGAGTTATCAACAAAAACCACCAACCAATTAGAGAACGAGAACAGTAGACGAACCTTGGCGCGGGCGATGGCAGACCAATGTTATGCACAGTTGTAGTCCGCGCCGGAATTCGTTCTCTGATTGGCCGGTGTTTTTTTGTTAATAACTCGTTAACGAAGCCCCGCCTAACATTTTCGCCAAGGAAAAAGTTGTTTAAAATCGCCTCAGGAATCATCTCATTCAAGGACGTGCAACATTTTTGTTACACTCTGTATATATAAACACCCTGTAGAAGTGTGCTTCGAACTTACATAATTCTTCTCTGTCAAGGCTTCGCGATCCTCCGCCAAACAGACCTTTAAAGAAACTTTCCTTCGGTGGTTCAGGCATGTCGTGGCCAATGAATAAATCTCCCATCATCTCAGTTAATTCCGCGCTGAAAATATTGCATTAAGTAGATATTGTGAGATTGATTAACAAATTGGACTGGTTTTAAGGAAAAGTGATCGACAAGTTGCATCAAAGTAATCTGAAGAATTAGTATTTTTTTAGTTTTTATAGGTAGCAGAGTCAACCATGGATATGAAATACTTTGAGGTTTTGAAATGTAACAGAATAGGTAAACCGTGATCGATCATAAAATTCAGTCCTTTTTATAAAAAAAAAAACAAATATTTTTAAACATTGAGACGCGACTTAGAATGCAGAGAACGATTTAATCTCATTATTCGAAGTTAAAATTCTTAAATTAATTATTAAAATACATACCAAAATTGGCTGGATACGGAGAACTTCTGAATTTCAGTTGGCGACGAAAGGTACAGACCGTGGCCTCTATTACTGAAGCAAAGCGTTTTCGCAATCCTGTAAACAATACATCAGGATATTAATCGAATGTGCCAGTTCATTCGATGCGATTCGTACTGAAAATGTGAATGTGTTGGGCTTAATATTGAAAGTTAAAAAAATTCAGTATTTACGCACACGATTAATAAGCGTTATCAAAGATAATGAAAATAGTAATAAAAGTTGAAGCAAATGCTCGACGTGACGCTTAAAGATCTATTGTGAACAATAAAAGGAGCGTAAGAATGAAATTATGTATCGGTAAAAGAAATTAAATAATGTACAAGAGCACGCAAGGCATTGCATATTTGTATAAGATACATATTGTGAGAGGTGTATTTTTGTAGACCACTTACTGATCGGTATCGCCATTAACAAAGAGTTGATGACCCCATATGGACAACATGGGGTCTACAATGCCATGTTTTGTAGTCTGAAAACTGTTAGAGATTACAGAGACAGGAGAAAAGTGAGCGTTAAGCCATACACGAGTTAAAACAGTTTTTTTTTTTTGTCTTTTAATAGCTTGCATTAGTTAGTATCTATTAACCCTTAGAACATCGAACTTCCATTCATCTTTCAGGTATTTATCAGAAACCTTTTGTTCGAGCGAAATAAATCATCTCTATCCTTTTTAAAAAATTTCGTTAATACCATGTAGAAATGAAATGTTGAAATAAATGGTAACAATGTAAAAATGTTATCAGTAAATATAGTGATCAGTGAATCGTGAAAATATTCATACTCTGATTAGCGGTATCGCAAATAACAATTCTCAAAGATAATGCGATGTTGTGAATTTCAAATATGCGTCGATGAAATTCCAAAAACCTACAGCTACTAATAGTTTCAAAACAATAATAACGAAAAAAGTGTATTATCCAATTTTAAAAGATATCAACAGACGTCTCTCGACTCCAATTAATTGCATCTCTATATTCCTTCCTTTCTCTAACGCTTGCGCAAAGATAAACTATGCCTATAGTTGATACTGTGCAAAATTGGAAAGACGTATTCTAACGGGCAAAAGAATTTTTGTGTATCACAATTTAAAAATCTAAGGACGAGTGATTTCTTCTGGCGAGAAAAATTAGAATTTTATAGATTGTTATCAACCATAACTATTATAAACCAGAGTATATACAGTGACTCACAAGTTTGTTCGCGAAGACTATATTAAATTTGTTTAAACTCTGAAAATGATATTTGCCTTAGTACAATAAAAGTCATACAACAATTGACAGCGGAAGCTGGAAACGACGCAAATTCAAAGAAAAAAGTTAATGCTGTGTATTTTACAGTGAACTAAAATTTGGAGTACACGTAAGCAAACCTGTGAGTATATCAAGAGACAATACTCTGACGAAGAAAACACTTGGAGAGAGAGACAAAATGATATAAACAATGTTTTGGGATGCGTAAAGTGTCGCCTTTTGTTATATCTACTCTTTGCTGTTACTATCGATGTCAAATTGCAGTTTCTCTTTTGTTTAACAACTCGAATGGCACGACAAGATTCCAATCCTCAAGGGGCAAACTCCCAAACTCATGAACGCATAGAAAATTACAGGCTTGGGCATTATCTAAATAAATTATTTGCAAAATAATCATGAAGCTAATATATTATTTTATCTGACTAGATGTTTGAAATAATCATGTGCAAGTTTATTTGAACAGAAAATTATTTTTCTTTCTTGAATAAAAATAAAATAATATTTCACTTTGCTTTTTATTTGATCAAATATAATATTCATTCAAATAATTTCTCAAATATTTTCTGATTCTATCATGGCAACATCGACAACTGCGTCAAAAATACGAAAGTCCATAGAATGCTTCACGCATATAAATTCAGGACACATATTATTGAAAACTTAATATACAAAAATTGTGTAAAGGTAGTTTTCCTTTGCTGCAATGGTAAATTTACCGGAATATAGATGTCTGGAAGAACGGTTTTGAAGAAAAAAGCGACTGAACCACAAAAATTCCCATATTTTAAGTTCAATAACTAATTTAGTTACATAGCATGTTATAACAAATTATTTCTTACTTTATTTCACTGAAATAATAAACTATTCAAATAAAAGATCATTTAAACAAAATAAGATCGATCTTCTTATGTTATTTCTAAAATGAAAATAATAAAATATTTGAAATAACTTATTATTTGTTATCTTATTTCAAATAAAATGTGCCCAACCCTGGAAAATTCTGCTAAAATAATCCGCATGGAACGAAATCTATTAAAAAAAAACATAACTCGGTTGAAACTACTTCATCGATTCGTAAGGCCTCCAAAGAAATTCTAAAGGATGAATCCTGCCTGGATAAAAAGATCGTCCAACAACGCCCATATTTTTTTTCAGCATGTAGTAAAAGAAATTTTAAGAGGTATCGCAACAAGAAGCCATATCATAAATTCTACAGAATGAAATACGGAGATTAAAATAATTACATCGACGAGGCTGAATAAATACTTATTTAAGAAACAGGATTTATAAAGCAGAAGGGAATAATGAATAATGATATATCAAATAAGTTACGGGAAGGAATTTAAATACATATAGTAGTTACGTGTAACTACACAACAGATGAGATTTTATGTCGCAGTACTGCGTTACTTCCTGATTAAATATAATTTAAATGCACGTGCAATCACAGAGGAAAGGAAACTGTCGACAAAGCAGTGCGCAATCCTAAATTACGTCTGAACCTCGATATAAGTCGATTGATGATCATAATTCATGCACTATCTTCAAAGTATTACTGGATCGATCGTAATAATTTGGGTCGCAAACTCGAAAATTTACACATATATTGTAAAACGTCCGAAATTAACTTTCTAAAACATCAAATACCTAAATCATTAACTTCCTAAATTGAACGATAAAATTATACGAAATCTACGTTTTCACAAAGGGAACAAATTTTTCAAAGCCTTCTGGTCAATTATACGAACACACCTAAAAAATATATTTAATGTTTGCTGCGATAATGTTGTAAAAAATTCGTGAAAGATGCAATACTACTACTCTACGCGTTGGTATTTTTTAAAATTAGTATTGACTCAAAGAAGTAATTAAGATGAGTACAAGCTGCGGCCATATAACAATGTTAAGGAATTAAACTCGGAATTTCGAAGCTACTTAAAAAGGGATTAATATCACTTGAAGTATTAAAATGTTGTGTACTGTGGAAAGTCAAATTCGTAATGTTGTCAAATGCATTACTAATCAGGATATGAATATTCTTCCATTCACTATATGTACATATATAAGACAGTAAATGCTACACAGACAATAATAGAACTTGCAGATGCAAAGTCGCTGTTATTTTAGAAGGAAGAATTATCGATGTAGTGTATTTAGACATTATCCAATAGAGAGAACTATGTAGATGTAGAAGATAGAAATGGTGCAAGAAAAGTGCTCTTATAAAGAGTTCTACATAGTGCATGCTATTAGTATAATAAGGGTTATCGAGTTTATTAATTGCAGTAGAAAGGAAACTACATGCTGAAGATATTAAGATGACTTCTTATTGCTAAATATAATAGCTTACGTTAGTCGCTAAGAACTGTTCTAAGTAAAGTGCCGAGGAGGTACTTTGAAGGTATTTTGAAAAGGTATAGGGATCATTAAATGTATATAAACAATGATTAATTAATCCTGTGGATCATTTAGTTTCGTCAAACTATATTACGACTATGCTTATTCCTACTATTGCTTTCTTAAAGTTTAAGTTACATGAAAAATTTTGACTTTTTATTCTTACCATAATGAACCTCATGTACCATAAAATTAAGCATATTAATTGAGAAACCACTCTATACTAATAAATTCTGTATGTATACAGGGTGTAACAAAAATGTTGCAGTTCCTTGAAAGGGGTAATTCCTGAGGTGATTCTAAACAACTTTTTCCTTTGCAAAAATATTCTCCGAAGCTTTGTTAACGAGTTATTAACGAAAAACATGGACCAATAGAAGCGCGAATACAGTGGATGAATTTCAGCGCGGGCTCCAGCTGTGAGTAGTATTGGCCAGCCATCGTCCGCGCCATCATTAATCCGCTGTATTCGCTCCCCGATTGGTCGGTGTTTTTCGTTAATAACTCGTTAACAAAGCCCCACCTAACATTTTCGCTAAGGAAAAAGTTGTTTAAAATCGCCTCAGGAATCACCTCTTTCAAGGAACTGCAATATTTTTGTTACACCCTGTATATTATTGTATTCATGCTTCACCCGACTATTCGTTATGAAAGCAGAATGTCTACCTTAAATTTAATTTTACAGGGAACTATCAAACAATGTAACTCAGAAGTATTCCTTCTTCAAATAAAATTTGAAAGAAACTTTAGAATTATTGTTGAATCCTAAACACTACTAAACATATTTATGAATTAACATGATAATTGTAAACATAAGACTTTGATCTCGTTAAATGTTACGAATGAAACATTATCAATAAAAGAATTAGAAAATTGAAAGCAAATCGAAGATAGAAATTACAGTAGATTCTGCAAGTATGTACAGCCGTAACTGAGCATTAACAGAATGTACAACTTTGTTACATAAATATTGAAAAAATGGCAAAACAATAAAACAGAATAAGTATTTCAAGACCGTTAATTGTGCTCGAAGAGGTTCTAATACATTTTGTATTGAGACGTTCCAGTCGCTTCGACTATTGCATTAGTTCTAGCCTAGAACTTCTAGGAAATATTATTCTACGCTGAAGGATTTAAAGATTGTATAAACTGCAACAC
Organism: Perdita meconis; assembly: GCA_030770465.2. Lineage (NCBI taxonomy): Eukaryota > Metazoa > Arthropoda > Insecta > Hymenoptera > Andrenidae > Perdita > Perdita meconis. The sequence continues at coordinate 12,782,569 of JASKOS020000003.1, read as the reverse complement.
ATAATATTCGAGTAAACCGAATAAGAGACTTAGCTTGAAGTTATCAACAGTGACATTAACAAAATCAAGAATATCTTATAAAAATTTTCAACTGAATAGAACACCGATAAATTATGTTAAAATTTTTTTCTTCGAAAAAAAAAGTACACGAAAACGCGCTACGTTATTTCATACTTTCGTTTCATTTTCTATGAAAGAAGTTATTCTTATTCTGATTTAACAGCTTCCTACGCGTTATATTTGGAGAACAGTAAACCAAAGGCACCAATTAGTAAAGAAACAATTATATACGTATGAAATGACTTTTATACTACTTCCAGGAAAGTATAAAGTGTTGCGGTGTCTCAATGTTGCAATAGCGTATGGTGCATTATTATACTGTGTGCAAGTATAATTATTATTTAGCCTTGTTAACTGCCATAAAGCTAGCCTAACGAAATAATTGTTCTTCTTACCTCAAATCTATGAGGGGTAGGAAGTCGACGTCTGTTAGTGGTCTCAGACTTGGTAGACTATAAGTAGCTATGTGCCCATTTGAAACGTAGCATACGAGACAAACGTTATCTAAAGGAAAAGAACAGAATTACTGAAAACGTGAAACGCGGAGGAGCCGAGAAATTGTGCAATCATCGACAACACCTGTTGAATTTTTTGCCAGAAATTCTGTGCATTATAATTAGAAAATAGAAATACTGTACCTTTTATGGTTGTAATCTCTGCCTTAATTACAATATGCGTCTCAGCCAGTTGTTGTCTATACAAACAATTTTGCGACGGTAACGCAAGCACTCTCGCTTGTTTCTCAGATGTTAGCACAACGAATTGTCGATCCTCGAAGCCATCCCCGGTAGATACTTGCGCGTTCATCGATGGAGACATCCGACTATTTGTACATTTGCTTTGGCTCTCTTAAATGAAAAAAAAATATGTATACATATTTTCTCACTGTTGAAGCTTTCGGGTGTAAGCCGTGTCCATGAGGAAATGTTTTCCCAACGTTTCGTTAGCATTGCAGCTGGCTTCTTCAGGGGATCGAAAGACACACTGAAACTGGTCAGTTTAAATGTTGGGAAAACATTTCCTCATGGACACGGCTTACACCCAAAAGCTTCAACAGTGAGAACTGTATGACGCCGGGCCGTGGAAGCCTCAAATCTCTGATTATACATATTCTGATATTCATTTAGTATAATTAAGTGGATATATAATTACGTACTGCTACGTTCTCTGCCCTCTCCACTGTCATCTTTCCAGGATTCGTAGGAATAAGGAATCAGAGCTCCGTTGCAGTCTAAGAAGGACATCGACAGAATACAACCTTTCAACTTAAAAGTAGATCCATCTGCGAAAAATGAAGCAACCGTTGACATAGACGAATGCTTCCTTTATACAGGAAACGGTGCATTTGGGGGAACCTGGTGTAATCGAAGTCCATATTACAGAATTTTTTCTGGGAAGACTATACATGCAATCTTTTTCAAACTTCAAGGCAATAATATTACATGCTAAAAGAAACTAAAAAATATTTTTTTTACGTAAAAATAATTCGGTAGTTTCGTGGCGTGCAGTCTAAGATCCATTGTGGTGTTCTGAATCCTAAAAATCAAATAGTTTGGTATTTGTAATAAGTAGACTGCGGAAGTTTATGCATTTATGGCTATTTTCAAATTACAAAAATCTATAAGAACGCCTGCAGGTATAAAAATACAATTAAATATAAAAAATATAATGCATTTTATAATATTTAAAAAATAAAACACACATTTATTTAAGATTCAGTTGCTGTTGTATGTCTATAAAAATATTAATGTGCATAAACTTCCGCAGTCTAGTAATAAGTAGACAGCGGATCTTTATGCAAAATAAAAATTTTCTAAGCACAAATAAAGAATTGAAACTTAAAACACACTATGTTTAATGTTCGAAACACTCTAACTTGAATAATATTGTTGATATTTTGTATATTTCACATTTTACAGTCTCGTAGAATTTTTAGATACTTAGCATTGCTACAAATGCATAAAATCCACTGCCTAGTAGTAATATAAGATTACGATGTGGATGATCCTAAATTCGAAATAATATTATTACGAAAGCTCATATTATCATTGCAAAAGCTCATCACAATCGTAATTTTGTATTTTTGAACGTGTACTGAGGTTCATCCACAGCGTAATCTTATTACAAATACCAAACTATGTAGTTTTGAGGTTTCGGAATACTACAATGGATCCTAGACTTTCAATATCGAGGCCGCCTCGAAACATTTACGCCATATGGAACTACCAAATTATTTTTACATAAAAAAAAAATATATTTTTACTTCTTTCAGCACGTAATATTATAGCTTCCAAGCTTGAAAAAGATTGTACGTATAATGTATAGTTTCTTCAGAAAAAAAATGGTGAAAAGTGAACCTGGATTTCAGCCAATTACACCACGTTCTTCCCTCAATTGCTTTGAAAATGGGGAAAACTTACTGCAAGAAGAAACAGCGACCGGATGAGCGTGTCGTTCTCCGCGAACGGGCGTATTAAATATCACCGTTTGTATAGATCCTAAAGACGTACCGATCCACAGTGTTGGCACAGGACTGGTATCTTTGGGAACGAAAGTAGAATTTGATGGAGAAATGGTTTCGATGGGAACTCGCGTGAACGTGAAAACGTATTGCATATTAAGTAAAGAAGATCGACGGAACGGACGTACCGTTTTTTTTCGTGTACGAATCTGCGAATGTAAGGCAGCTGATGGTTTCTGTGGTGATATTCTCAAGCGAGGACATGCTCGAGCTCCTTGACCGTTGAAACGAACTGTCATACTTGTCTACCCGACCAGCAGTCCCAACAACAAATACAAAATTAAATACTGCACGCGCGAGCATTCGCTTATAAATTAGGTCAAAGCATGCAAACATCTATCACATCCTCTGACGTATTAACATTCTCGTTACAGATCAGTAAGAGTCAGGTCAGAGTGTGAAAGAAAGAAGTCAACAAATGTTCTCAAGTAGTGACACCAAAACGCTAAGAACAGCAATAATCACAATAATAATAATAACAGCGACAGCGACAGCAGCAACAACAACAACTATCACGACTAGTGTCTCTCTTGACAGGACATTTCACGATATTAAACATCCTTCATTCATTTCAGCATTCATCACGTCCATCGAATGTGTATCTGTTCTGTCGTGAAAGTAAATCGTGAAATAAAAAGAAACATCGATTCGAAGGACAATGAACTCCATTCTTGCTCACTCTTAATATTAAACACGATCCGTTATTTACACCCACGTATCGACGTTAATCCGAGTGTCTCGTTCAAATAATGAGATACGCGAAGTTCAGTGTTTCTCGAAAGCATTTGGCGAACGAGCGTCGTCGATGCATTTGAATTCGGAGCAAATCTTTCCGTTCGGAAGATGCACAAGAAAAATCTAAAAATCGTATCAGAAACTGAATATCGTATCTCATCATGTTGGTTCATCGAGATAAATCGTTTTTATGCGTATTCGGAAATCGCGCAAAGCAATTTCCTTTCTATGCGTAATATCGACGATTTTTCATTGAATAATTAACAATTGTATGTAATTATTGCACGTTCAACACAGTCCACACTCTTAATGATAATTCAAAAGCTCAAACAAAACGTTGACCTAGTTTCATAAACCAAAATCGATCGAAAACGAACGCAAGCAATTCACACTCTGGAAGACGAAAAGAAATTTCAATAGCAGCAATGTGATTAGACAAGAGTTCACTAAAGGAAAGGCATTCTTCAACACCCTCGAACTTCTCTAAACATTTTCCTACACGTACGTGCGCGCGCCCGCATACGATTTTAATAAAGATCCGAGTGCGCTTTCGCAAGACCGATTCTTTGAATTAATGAAGTTAAACTTTTTCGACACCGAATCCTCCGTTTGCAACGCATTGTTAATTCAAAGGCCGCGAGAGTTACTAGCAAAGAAGAATAGTGTTAAAGGCTGGTTCTGACACGTTTAGTAATTTAGTCAAGTGACAAGTAGTTAGATTGTTTTACTAAATTACTCGACTAAATTTTAATGTTCATACATAGTAAATTACTAAAATACTTGCCACTCGACTAAACTACTAAACATGTGTGAATCAGCTTTAAGGTAAAAAAGGGACAGCAACTGCTTGCGACCATTTTTTTTTAAACGTAGAATCAATCTTGCAACGACACCGACGATCTGTATTAACACCATATGCATTCGAAATGTTTCATACATTATACACTGAGCGAAGAAGTTAGTTTAAGTATATCGTTAGGCCACATCTATTAGAGAGAAAAAGCCAACTGAAAAATTAGGCAGATAGAGGGAAATCGTAGAGAACGTGGAAGAGTAATTCTTTACCAAAGGGTGCAAAGTGAGAATTAGAGATTACGCAAGTCAGATGATGGTGCCGTTCTGTGTTCTCTGGAGAGAGTGAGTTCGATCAAGAGCGAGTGAAACAGATCAGTTTGAGAAACAAAGATGCGATGCAGAGTAGTTGAAAGTCTGCCGAAAGTATCGGTATCCACACTCATGTCAACAAAAACCAGACAGTATTCATTAATCAGACGCAATGAAAGACAGGATAGAATAACAAAGAATAAACTCGAAGATAATCGCTACCAATGAACAAAAGCAAGAATACAATGTTCCCTTTACAAAAATACAATGTCTTTCTGTCGCTTAACTTCGACACAGAAAGATTTAAAGTGTACGGCTGACCTTTGAACAACGCAGGTGCAATTTAGGTAGCACAATTTTTTTTTTCTTTTTTTGAAAATTTCGGGGGCATATACGAAGGTGAAGATTTTTATGATAAACCACTTCCATTTAATGAATAAATAGTGGATGTATAAATATTTATAATATCTGTGTCAATATTTTATTCGGAACAAAAGATCGTAGCATTTTTCAATAAATTCTATTTAAAAAAATGTCAAAGCCTGGGACAATGGAATCATGAAGCTACGTTAAAGATGGTAAAAAGGAGTAGAAGAAAATGGGAAATATGTAATTAAATAAATTTATGTATGTACAAGTATTTTAATATTGTCTTAAACTCTACGAATTTTTGTTTCAACCTAATAACTTACTACCACTGGTATAAAGTGTTTCGTCAACTGCAAAAACACAAAATTACTCTAAAGTACTACAGATTTTTGAGATATAAAATGCAGTACTATAAATATAAGAGTATGAGAATGTTAAATTGGTCTAATATTAAACAACTACGAGAAACAAAAAATCAAACTTTTGCTTTGTCAAACCGAAAGCAGTAAAAAGAGCAAAATGATGATTGAAAAGAAGAATTTGGTCATCGGATGTTCTGGAAAAAATATTTGTTTTTATAATATTGTAATGTTCGTGGTAATTAACATTTTTTTGCGAAGTTATAATAATTACGACCAAATCCTTTTTTTCACCTATTTGCTTTTTTACTGTTTTCTCTTTAATTGTAAGCAAAACTGAATTATTTTTCCTTTTCGTATTTAGTTCACGTTAGATTGCTTCAACATTTCTGAGTTTGCGTTTTATATTACTAAAATAGACTTTCTGGTAAACATGAGGATATTATATTTAAGGTTTTAGAGTAAAAAATTTTGAAGTTCAAAGGTCAACTGTAATTCCAAGTAAAAAGATTGAAACACTAAATCAGAATAAATAATTTTTTCACAAAGTTTTCTTCAGTATTCATAAATTTATAGTAAAAGTGAGTTCTTCCTTTTTGTTTCTAGAAGAATATTACACATTAACACGTTTCGTGGACTTTGTAAAAAATATATTCTGTAATTGGAAGTAAAAAAAAAAAGTATAAAGCAAAGAGAGATGAAGTTATAAATAATCAGATACAGTAAGGTTTATAATAATTACTTTATCACAATGGCATAGTATTAATAAAAATCTGAAATTTCTCTGTAACATGGATCGCGTTGAGAAAGTAGTCTCGATTTTCGGTCATATTATTGGAAACTATTGAAGTTGCTTAAACTGCTCCTACAAATTTATCATGTGAAAGAAATTGATCGCCTGCTTAAGTAATTGAAAATTGCAAAACACAAGTTTTGATTCCAATTCTTAATTATTTATGCCATGATCATCAATACCAGCTCTTCTGTTTTACGTGGACTAAATACAGTGACTCACAAATTTGTTCATGAAGATATGTTAAATTTGCTTGAGTTCTAAAGAAAGATATTTGCATTTGCGGAACAGAAGTCATGGAAACTGAGAAAGAATTAAACAAGGCAACTGGAACAATAAAAATTTAAAGAAAAAATATAATACAGTGGATTTCACAATTAATAAACATTTAGAATACATGTGAACCATTCTGTGAGTTACTGTATGTCATCCTTCGAATATGTCAAAATAATATCTTTTGCATATACATATAAGCTTGCTCTAAATAATTCAAAATATGTCATATTTGATATCATTTGTCATTGGGATAACATAAATTGATTACTACTATTTTTGAAAAGCTCCGATAAGAAGTAAACTTTATATTTTATACATATCAATGGTTATTCTTGTGTTTCAAAGCCTTACTATAATTCCAACATTATACGTAAAGAAACAATATAGCTGTAAAGACGACTTGATTGCTTAGAAAATGAAGTGTTGCAGCACGAATCTGTACGACACACTACTGACAAACAGACTTACTGACTTCGTCAGTAATAGCGTCAATGAACAAGCTATACCGCAGGAAATTGCTAAAACAGTGTATGACCAGAAACTCGAGACTACTATCTACGCGCAGTTACTATCAAGTAAGAAATTCTAGCAACGAATTGAATATTTAATTCCCAGTGATTCGGCGTAAGTCGCACGAACACTTCGAATAGTGATGGGACTTCAATCACTTCGAATCGCTTCGAACATAATTCGAAACTTCGAAAGTCTTGAAAGTCTTAAATTCTTAAATAAGTAAATTGTATGAATCGAACTTACAGGATTTCTTTAAATATTTTATGTTTACGATATAAAATATATGATATAAGATATAAAAAACCCATCAAACTTCCAAATATGTCGGAATTCTCACTATTCATGACTTCCAAATCTAGAGTTTCAAGATGTTCAAAACTTCCAAGACGTTCGAAGCTCCCAATCGCGTTCAAAACGATTCGAATTTCCAAAATCTTGAAAAACTGAAGTTTAAATTCGAACGCTTTACTAATTTTAAAAATAACTTTGGTAACGTTTAATTCTAAAGAGCTTCTAAATAAAAGAACAACCGTTGCGCCGTAGATATTTCGAACCCCGATGATCGCGTACGATGCCTACCGTCTATGGACCAACGGAACAAAACTGTATGAACGTAACGAAAGTAAAACAAAGCGATTAGAGAAAGTACAGAACTCGTCTCATTCATTAACACAGAAAAGAATCGACGATCTACACGATCCGCATAGTAAGTAAAGTGGCACAAATAAAATGAATTCGTTTGATGATACTACCGAAGCTGTTATACTGTCTGGTGTTGGAGAGGATAGTCTGGTAGTTCGAAAAGGTTTGCGGACCAATCGACGAGTAACTTCGCACATCGGTGCTACGGTGACTCGAGAATATCGAAGTCGTTGGGAAGTTGTTTAACGACGAGGGATCCACCTCGTAATGGTTGGTGGTGGTGCTCAGACACTTCTGGAGCTTTCTCATGCCCTGGGCGCGAGACGGGCGTGGCTCTACGGTTAGGGTTTTGCGAGGATTCGCGCTCACCGAGCCACCGAGATCGTCATCCACGGTATTTACCGCGTTCCGACCACCCGACCGGGTGGTGCAGACACTGCTACCGCTTTCGCTATTGTTACCACCGTCACCAGTGGAAGCACAGGGGCTACAGCTATTATTATCGGCGTTGTCACCTTTCTCACCACAACCACTACCACCAACGACCATCGTACCTCGTCGCGTTACTGGCAACATGCACATCCCGTTCATCTACAAATCAGCGACAGATCAAACGTGGAGAAGGTGAATTAATATCCGGCTCAACTTCTATTACACAGGCTGTTCCTCGGCCACTGCGCCGGCCGATTCAAGATACAGGAGTAACGACAGAAGTCGCGCGAACGTATGATTCGTACGACTGTGTTTCCCAATTGTATCCTCCACTCATTCTCTTCCTACAACTTTCGATTTGTTCGATCTGTTCGTTTGTTGCGCAAAATGCACAACAGAGATGACTTGTTGGCGAGCTATTGACAAACGGAACGCCACAGACAAGAGGCGAGTCCACTTATTCTGCCTAATCCCCTTCAAAGTTACTCTACTTACATAGTACACAATAGAGTGATCATGTACGTAAGAGACATAGATAAGTAGACATGGACCTAAAGAACAGAGTGTAGTTCTGTGGGGGTGAAGCACTGAAACGAAAGTGGAATCAGCTTCGGCGGCCATGTTCAGGGCAATTAGTGGTGCCCTCTACAGTAACGTTTAAGAATTCAGGATAGCGTCGCTTAGCATGTACATATATTATATAACGCTTTTGACGCAGTAATAATTTCATACTTTAATTATAGATTTATCCCTGCTGCTCTCCTCGGGTCTATCTGGCCCAATCCTGCATTTATATAGTTAAATAACTGTCTCAATTATAAGAAAAATATGAGGAAGTCAGTGTTAATATTTACGTTCATTGTGCCTTGATATTCTGTGAAAATTTCATTGACTATATTCATAATGATGTGTTTAATAGTTCAAGTTGTACTAAATAAGATTTTTAATATTTTGGAAAAAGTCCAGAAAAATATTTAATAATTGATTAAAATTTGTTTATTATTTACAAAGTTTTGAAAGCCAAATTGTAAAATCGAGATCTGTAGCGCACTCGGTATATTTATTCTGAACAAGAATATCATAATTATTATGGATTTTGTCCATGATTGTGTCCGAAATCCTTGAAAAACTCTCCCATAAGAAATGCATTGTGTGCTTCGCATTAATGTTTTTTTTTGGAAGTGAACGATATAGTTTATTCTACATAATATGAAATTCGAAGAGCCGATTACTGTTTATCTTATGAATTTCCCACGGTCTAATACAGATGGCAGTAACAGTTGCCCCTCTAATGGCGGCCAAGTGACTCCCCTAAGGAACTTTACCTCCATGGCTATAAATCTATTTTATGCACCGTCATAGAGACAATTAGTATAATAGAGACGTCACTGTTGCGCGACAGCTAATTAGCTCAACTCGCCAATAAGTCATCTCTAAGTGATTTATTGATACATAATTTATACCAGTTAAAGCGCAATAAAGTGAGCATAGAAATCTCAGACAGTTGCAAAAACCTATCACAGAAAATGATTAAAAATACTTGCTAACTTTGTAATTAACTATCCAACAGTGCTATTATATCATTTGCTAAATATGATAGAGTAAGACGAAATTTCCATTTATTATTTATTCAAAAGAAAAAATTCCAGGGATGAATTAAGAAACGTCTTTCATTTGTATAAACAGGGAAACACAGCCATACAGGACATTTGTTCGCGTTATTTTTTTCTCGTTACTTTTACATCCTAAATCCACTAGTGCAGTATTTTTCAAATATAAGGAAACATCCTGCATAATTACAATGCGGTCAGAAGACTTGTTTAGTTCCGTTTCCAAACGTAAATTTGTATTCGTTTCTTCAAATTTTTTATAACAAATTAAGCACACGTACAAAAATTATTCCTGTAGATTGTCAGTTCAGGAAATAAAGTTTAAAGAGTGATACTCCTAATTCATCATTTGGTGTTAGTCATTTTAGTAAAGCAACGATGACTAATTTTCAACATAAACTTTGAATATTTACTTCCTTATAGACAGATTATTAAAGCAATAATGTTTCTTAACAAATCATTCTGAAGACAATATTATATACTGTTATGTTGACTAAAAGTTTTGCGCGCTCCAGGCCTTCTGACAACTTCGTCACAGTATATGCAATAGAAATACAAGTAAATTTTTAACACATTTTAAAAAGTTTTCCGTTTAAATATAGAATTTAGTAACAATGCATGTCTCAACCTGAAAAATTAGATTTACATTGCATTAAAAAGTATATAACATTAAGTGAGAGTGATGAAAACACATTGTGACACATTGTGTGATGTTATAGCAAATTTTGTTGCATTAATTTGAAGGTTTTTTTTATAGTCTGTGATCAAGTGTTGTGCACTTTCAGTGAAGTTTTTTTTAATAATAAAATCGCTTCCATGTCCCCGATTAAATGTTTAAATATCTCCTGAAAAAATTTAAAATTTCTCTGAAATTACGATGCATACGAGAAAAATGAGTGATGTTCGAATACTGAAAAAGTGAAAAAAGAAGAAGTAACAGATCATTAAATCGCGTTTTAAACGCAGACCTATTAGGATTGTTAGCGATATTGTTTTTCAACTAAATGTATGAAGCACATTAAACAATATCATTTTCTTGCTTGTAATGTTTAAAACAATACACATTTATATTTGTAAAAAAGTATAACGTCGCCTTTAACTCGTTAATCATGTTTTCATTTAACAAAAGTTCGCTAAATTTCGTGTGTTATCGTTTTTAATTAAAATACTTTAGGCGGTGTTAAATTATTTGAGCGAATCGAATTCTAATAAGAAACAATTATCTAAAAGTAATATACGAGATATTAATATAACTTATTGGTATTTATATTTCAAAGTCAATTTAATAATATGTCCTTAAATTCCTCTGAACCTGTATCGTTTTAAAATAAAGATACAACGAATGGTGAAATATTACTATTTACATTACAATTTGCAATGAATTGAAAAATATTTGTATGTCGAAAAGAAAAGAAGTCGCATTCAAATTTAATGTTGGTTACATATGATTACTTAATTCTGTTTATTTGTTATTCATTAAACAGAGACAGTAAACTTATCTCTACTTAAGGAATAACAACTAAAGGTAATTAAGCTTCGTTAAAACCTTCATCAAGATAACTGTTCTAGTAAATAAATCCCTAACGCATTTGACAACCGCCAGAGGTTGAAAATATTTAAAATATCTGTATCTAAAATTCGCTATGTGGAATATTATAATACACATCATGCAGAGTCCTTTATAGTAGTCAGTCAATATTGGTAAAAAAAAAAAATTCGAGGAATGCGACCGATAAGGCGTTTCGTCAACTATCGGAACTTGATCGTTAAATTTTTCGAAAGGTGATCGTCAACGTTCAAGAAATCATAGAACAAGTCTAACTTATTTTTCGTTCGTTCTGAAAAGGAAAGAAACATATACATTATTTCACGTCCTGTTGTCATTGATGATGCCGTGACCATCCGTGTTATTATTATTACTATCGCTATAGCGTGCAAATCATGAAAAAAATGTTGAAAAGCTTTGAAAGCGATGTCGTACCGAGAGAAAGGTGTTGTACAATAACAAATCCTGTAGCACAATATCCTAATTTATGAACACACACGCGAATGAAAGTGAACAGTATATATATATACTTGTACACAGAGAAATATATAATACATATATGTATACTCATATACAAAAACAGGACGGTTAAAGTATCTTACGTTAAAAACCTTAACATTATCTACACTGGAACTATCGTAATTACCGTAATTAAAGTAATTAAAGTCACTAAAAACATACTTAGAGGAATAAATATTAATACGACAGCGCCTCGAGACTAATTCGTTGCACGGAACAAACAACAGGCTTCTTCCAGAATTTGTTATTAGGAATAGATCATCAATTGGACAAACTGTATACATTTAAACTGTACAGCAAGAGAATTAAGGTAGTAACACACTATTGTCACGTGAAATCACGTAATATTACTTTATATACAGGGTGTAACAAAAATGTTGCACGTCCTTGAAAGAGGTGATTCCTGAGATGATTTCAAACAACTTCTTCCTTAACGAAAATGTTAGGTGAAGCTTCTTTAAGGAGTTATTAACAAAAAACACCGACCAATTAAAGAGTTAATACAGTATACGAATTTCGGCGCGGGCTACAAGTATGCGTAGCATTGGTCCGCCATCGCCCGCGCTAAGCTCCGCCTATTATTCTCGCTCTCTGATTGGTTGGCGTTTTTCGTTAATAACTCGTTAACAAAGCCCCGCCTAACATTTTCGTTAAGGAAAAAGTTGTTCAAAATCACCTCAGGAATTACCCTTTTCATGGACGTGGAACATTTTTGATACACCCTGTATAAGAGCATTTACATATGAATGTTGGTGTATACAGGGTGTCCCAAAATAAGTGTAGGAACCTTTAAAGGGTGATTCTTGAAGCAATTTTAAACAACTTTCTCCTTAGTAAACATAGTAATGTTATTAACGTTAATGAGTTATTAAGAAACAACACCGACCAATCAAAGACCGAGTCCAACGGACGACATTCAGTGTGGATTGCAACTATGCGTCGCATTGGTCCGCCATCACCCGCGCTATAATTCGTCCGCTGTACTCGCTCTCTGATTTATTAGTGCTAATAATCCTTTAACAATATATACTTAACATTTTAACTAAAGAAAAAGTTGTTTAAAATCACCTCAAGAATAACCCTTTGACGGTTCCTACAATTATTCTGGGACACCTTGTATGTGCTCTCATATACAGGGTAATATCACGTGATTCCACGCGACGTGATAACAGTGTATTCCTACTTTAAATCTCATTTCATAGTTTTGTAATTTAGTATATAAAGAGGTGAGATTTTAAAGCATTGTTCAAGCCTTACTTTAGCGTTCACTTCACAGAAGCAAGAGCTAATCTTCTTTATTTACAATAAAATGAAAAATCTATTTACAAACTTGTTTCAGAATTGCATTTTTCAGAGTTATAATGCCTTCAAATGAAATCAATAGGTTTCATTATTGAATTTACAGAGCATAAACAAAGACTTTAACGTTTAAATACCTTGTGAGGCGACAGAAAAAGATTGAAAAGTACCACAGTGTGATTTATAGTGTTTTAATCAAATTTCTATTGGATCATACCCAAATATAATTAATTCTTCTGAAGGCATTAATATTTCAGCAGTGAAAAAAAAAAATAGAGACGAACAGCAATGGCCACCTTTTAATATCTGTTAGAAGTAATCTAGAGGCACTGCCGCGCATAGCATTACCTAGGAACACTGTGTAAAAGTCTCGCAACACATATACTTTTCTCTCGGTGATAAAACAACTGTCAAAATATGAAAAACCTTTTTTTTTACCTGAATCAACCTTGCTGTCGGGGAAGACCGCAAAACTGATTTGAACCTGAAAAAGTGTTAAAGTAGAATCTCTTCACATTCAATAAACAGATTGATGTATACTCAAGAGTAACATATCGGTTTATATTCGCTTCGGGGATCGAAAAGTGTATCGAGTCTTATGGTCTCTTGCAGTACATTCGAAAGGATACGTCGGTATCTCGCAAAAAGGGGGGAGCAACATTACAAAGAGAATGGATGGTTTGCAAACGTTGCAATGAGGTCCACACACAGAAAAAAAAAAAAAAAAAAAAAAAGACAAAGAAAAATATGAAGTAATGTAGTCTTAATAATAATATGTACGTACAACACTACGCATTCCAGAGTTTTTCGTAGGTGTACCTAATGTTAAAAATACGGATGCTATTATGAATACAAGTATCTTCTAATAACGTACAAGGCATGTGGAATTCAAGCTCTAGATGCACCGATGGAATATCGCAATACAAAGGGGACATCGCCGTGAAATACTGTACAAAAAGATACACTTCGATAATACAGGGTGATTATTATAAAGTGATTGATGAAATGATCTCAAATATGAAACGAAACACAAAATATATTTTGGGGATAAAAAATATTCTGCTTGGAGAAGGATATCTTACGATTCGCCTGATCGATTTGTAGGTGGAGTCTGCAAGGACATTTTTCAAGGTTAACTCAATTTCTTTTAATACTAATTTTTTTTCCTATAATTAATTAGAACGTTTTAACACGAGTTTAATACAATGATACACGATCGATCAAGGTCACACCAGGTCGTACGGAGCTAAAAACTCCAATCAAAACGATTTGATAACGAGAAGCCTCCTTCATCTTTTACAATAAAAGTTCTGACTTCTGTTATGTCTGCAAAAATGAACCGTATTCAAAAAACTGTTTATGGCGCTAAGAATTACATTCATTGGTAACACGAACCACTTCCTTGACATTTTCATTTTTTCTCTGTTATTACTCATAACAAAAAATGTTTAATGTGAAAGTTGAATGATATCTTAGGAACATATTCTGCTGTTAGTTCTTTTGTAAGTGGACGCGTAAAAGTCATATGAAGGTCAACTTCGGTTTTTTAAACGGAATGATACACATAGTTATTCTATAATAGTCAATGCAACTCGAAATACACTATAAAGAAGTATTAAGCTATTTATGTCGAAAAGTTAGTGATTTAAGAGATATTTCAGTTTAAATAGTTTAGTCAGTTTAAATAATTATACGACACCATTACTTCCTCTTGAATTTTTCTTATGGGGTTAATTGAAGAATAAACTTTATCCTGAAGTTTCAACTACAGGGTGTAATAAAAATGTTGCAGATCCTTGAAAGACGTGATTCCTGAAGTGATTTTAAATAACTTTTTCCATAGTGCAAATGGTGCTTTGTGGACGAGATATTGACAAAAACCTCCGAACAATCAGAGCGCGAGTACAGTGGACTGACTCCGGCACAGACAATGGCGGACCAATACTACTTACAGTTGAAGCTCACGCTGAAATTCATCCACTGTACTTGCACTTTGATTGGTCAGTGTTTTTTGTTAATAACTCTGTAACAAAACCTCACTTAACATTTTTACTGAGAAGAAAGTTGTTTAAAATTACATCCGGAATCACCCCTTTTAAGAACCTGCAACATTTTTGTTACACCTTGTATAGTAGCTAATATGAAGCAACAGATTATCGCTGAATATAGCAAAATATCATCTGATACACAAAACAAAGTAGAAAAATTATTATTACATCAATTTCACAAATGTTTTTATGTAAATAGCGTTATTTTAACCTTTTTTAATGTTTTAGTGTTTGTAAATTATTTAAATTGAAAAGCCTGCTAAATTATAACCTTCTCAATACAAATGAGGTAAAGCATTTTTATAGTGTATTTCGAATTGCATCGACTGATGTATTAAAAAATACATTATTCCATTTAAAAAAAAAACAATGTTGACCTTCATATAATTTTTACGCGTTCACTTATGGAGGAACTAATAACAACAGATTATACCTCCTACGACATCATTCAACTTTCTTATGAAACATTTTTTACTATGAGCAATAACCGAGAAAAAATCAAAATGCCAAATTCAGGTAAAACACTGTATTGAATAGTATGCAGATTTTTATGCATTTATGATAATTCTACGTATGCAAACATCAATGAGACTGTTGATAGATGTCAAAATATGCAAAATATTACAAATATAATCCAACTTATAATATTTAGCAAGTAATACACACTGTTATGCAAGCTCCAATTATTTATTTGTGTTTATACAAATATGATTTTGCATAAAAATCCGCAGTCTAATTATGAATGTGCTTGTTGTTACACGATATTTTTACCTCCTCTTCACAAAAAATAATCTAATGGCGTTAGGAAAGCTTCTTCAATGCGACCTTGAATGACCCCGTACTATATCATGAACTTGTCTTAAAAAACTTCATTATACAGAAAAAAATATAACATTTCATTAAAAAAAAATTAAGTTGACATTAAAATGTCCTTGACGTATCCATCTAGAAATCGGCCAGTCGGATAATTCGTTCCCCTCTGAACAAAACTTTTTTGTCTCGAGAAATTTCTCGTACCTCGTTTCGTATCTAAAATAATTCCATCAATCATTGTATAAAAATCACTCTGTATATTTTTTGCTCGGGTGGAAAGATCCCATAATGCGTTGTATTACTTTCAGCTCGCGTTAGCAATCGAACCTCGACCAGCACAAAAAATACAAACGTCACACGAATATGCTTGGTCCTGTATCATATAGCGATGCTCCTCTTACGGATTCGAAGAAACTTTAATCGTTACACCTTCTGCTTTTAACGTTACAAAAAATGTAGGCACCCTCTGAATATAACGTAGCAGTCTGTCTGAATGCGTTACTTAAAAATAGCGAGTCTGCACTCTTCTGAAACGTGAAAATCGAACACTTTCGAACACCTCGAAACATGAGTCCCTTCTGAATTCTGAAACAAAATCAAGATAACGGATGGACGAAACTAATTGACTGACTCTTATATTAGACTCTACATTCGTCGTCGCTGAGAAATACCGGTCCGATTTTATTCCACATAACTTTCTGTCTTTCTATATTACAATCGTCAATGTGCCGTCACGGAGAGTCGATTATTTTTTTGTGCATCGTATATACCATGCTCTTTATATGTACATATAACGGTTTTGGGATTAAGAACGAAGAGTGGTTCTAAACTTCGTATCATTACCTTGGGGTACTAAACACATACGGCAGACGATAAAATCAAAATTTTCTCTTCGTGACGAAAATTAATGCAACGAATTCTACTATAAAGTTATTAGAACTATTTTTATATATTTTTGTTTTCTTGAGAGAATGTTTAAAGTTTTTGTTCACAATTTCTTTTTAAAGAACTTTAATATTATTCATTTCATCCTACTTTTTAACCACTGTAGTGTTTTGGTACAGCTTATTTTTAAACTTGAACTTGTAATATGTTTTCCAAGAGTAATAAACATACAGCAGAAACATGTTATTTAAATTTGAAGGTAACTCGTATTCATAGAATTTAAAATAAAATTGTTAAAGCATACAAATTTAACGAAGTTGCGAAAAACTGTTAGCCCAATTTGGAGAAATATACTTATTTACTTTGGCTTTTAGAACATGACTGTATTTTATAGTGTGTTGTGTGTATAAAATATAAATGCAACGAAATATTACTTGCTTCACTGAAATGAAGAAAAAGCGAGTCATTGAAAAAAGGCTATTTCTGTATGTTGCATATTTAGATTTGTGTGTTGTAACAAATTTCAAAATGATAAGGGCTTAAAAACTCAATAATTAAAATATAGACATACGAACGTGTCATTATCTGATAACAAAAATTTATAAAAAAAAGTTTATCGTCCCGTCTTCCGTAACACATTAAATTTGTGATACGAAGTTTTAAATTATTCTTAATATTAAAAACATTTTTCATATTTAATAACACGTGTACTGTAAATTAATAAACAATTACTAAAAATATCTACTGAACTCACTAAATACAAAAACCTACCAATTTTTACAATACGTTGAGTACCAATTGCTTTTTAATTTTGACTTTTCCTTTCAGTGTATGTAAATAGATCAAAATAGTTTTTAACGTTATTAGTATTTAAAATGATCTTACCACACCGTATTCATTTTTAATATTACATATCAAACATTTAAAATTGTGAAATGATTTTTAAGTCCTTTAAAATATTATCTCGTTGCAGTTTACAAAATTCTACTTAATGATTGTTACTTTTAAATGAATTTTAGAGTGAATGTATTATAGACAGTTGTTAAATTTTTAATTGCAAGGATTACAAATAGAAGTTTAGTCGATCGTGTGAGAATTAGGACAAAGAAAAGCGAAGAAATCGTGGTCAGCCTAGAAAACTGAACAGTTGAATCGAAAAGAAAATTCCGTCGACCAATTTCGTGCTCGTGTCTCGTCACTTGTGTTGAATAACGGGGTAAAAACGTGCTTCGTGAGGGGGGAGGGAAAAAGAGGGACGTCGATCTTTCACCTAATGTGCGCGACGACACGAATAAAACTGAGGTAATGATGTTCCTACTTGGTAAAGTATACAGCGTTTCATGCAAAAATGCCAAAAATCCTTCTAGCCAGTAAAAAAAAAAAACAATTGAAACGAAAAGTGAAAAGCTTTGGGGGTCTAGTACCGCAATCGGCTTCGCCCTGTGCAAGCTTCTGTACATTTCGTATCTATCCTCAGATTTATGTGAGTTAACATCTTAACTTCAAATCGTACACAGTCTTCCTTTCACGTTCGATAATTACTTCCACTCGCATTTTACGAAACGTACGAGAAATCGTTTTACATGTTCGGAATCGGTTATCGATCCGTACGGTATCCGTGAAACGAAAGCAAACAAAGTCCTTGTACACGACAGGTTGTTGCGCACGGTGTACCTCGAAGCGTCAGACCGATAGTGTTTCACATAAACCTTTGACTTCGACGATATTCTTTGGCGGAAGCTTAATTCTTATACACACACTGTTTCTCCATATTACCTCTAGAATTTACAATGAATCTACGAGCATCCTAGGCTTTGTTTCAAATCAGAGAAAAAAAAAATATAGAAGCACAGTTGGAATGTAGCCGAGCTGTCTCTATGGTTAATCTAGTTCTCATCAAACAGGTACAGTAGAGCCCCGTTAAGTGCGCGACGATCAGACATTAATGCGTGCAAGTTGCCTCCTACTCTTGGAACTGCCTCCAGTCAAGGAATTATCAGTTACTCCCCGATCTATAAACTATTACGGTTCTATAGGGTCATCCACGTATCTCGGAATCCGAGCCCATTTATAATCATGTGTACGAGTTCCGAGATACGTGGATGACCCTATACTTTACTTTCAAGGATTCTCGATGGATTGATGAGATCTTCTTAATGAATCAGCCCCATGATATTTACAGTAACGCGAAATCAATTCAATCGTTTTCAAATTTGTAAGATATTGACGCGGATGTCTAAGGATATGTATCGACTTTGATGTGACTTCATAGACATATGAAAAAATTGAACATTTAATTCGTAGACTTGAAATGTTCTTCGAACTGTATTATGTATGTTTTTTTTTTGTAAAAGTAGATAACATTTCGCGAATATGTAGTTCATTAAAAATGAAAAATATAAAACATTGTGTATGTACAATGCATCTCCGTCGGTGACCTAACACGATGAAAAGAAATTTAATCGGAAACGCACCATGCATCCCGAAAATCTGGTAAGTTATACCGTAAACCGGGGTTACTTTGCACCTAAACGCGAATAAAATTTATTTGACTGCCACTTTATTATATCCAATTCAAATCTGGAAATATATACCAGGAAGTAAGTTAAAAATTAACATAACATCCCTAAATACTGTCTTAAATTGATCTTGACATCTTTTAAAATAAAAGTATAGGAGTAATTAACCCTTTTATTTTATGGCAACCCATAAAAATGGTGTTTATGTGAACTGGAAAAGTGTGTATTTGTATCTATAAAGAATAATTTCACCAGGTAAATCACGATTCCAATTTTTTAAAATTTATTTAATTACTATTTCTAATAATTGGTTTTCCTTTAAAATTATTACGTTATTAACTTTGCACCAAAATAGAATAATATTTCCATACTCAATATACTTTAGATTTTAGATAAATCATTTCATGCCAATTATAATTTGCATAGCTTCATTCAATAATGTAAATGATTCTAACTTGCCTAAACCCTTTAAATACGAATTTTTATTGTATCACGTACACAAATTTGAAAAATTAGTGCAAAGTAACCCGGGTTTACCGTACTTCACAATTCCAACGCTTCTTATCTAAATTATGAAGTGCTACATGATTAATGATGTGGAATGCTTCAAAGTTTTAAATGAATTCAGAAGCATAACATGCATGTCGTAATATCGTAATAAATAATAACAAATTTACTTTGAAAGCAATCTTCGTCTTATTTCTTTCTTCTAAATGTCAGGATTGATTAATCAATTTTTATTTCAACGGAATGTTTACAAGAAATTATTTTTGTATGAATGAAGTGAGGAAAGAATAATCTGTACCAACAGCGATTATAAACTCGCGTCTCCCAGTTACGAAGCTGTTGCAGAGATCATTGCAAGATGCTGCGTCATTAGATGGGGGCTGAAAACGCGTGCAAGCATCGAGGCTTATGAAATGAACATATTATTAACCAATCGGAACACTTACTGTGTCGTTTCAATTCTGGAAAGTTAACACGCGAACAGAGGAACGCGATTTTGTTATTAAAATTAAAACTGCGGTGGAGCAATGATTTATTTTCGAGATATTATCGATCGCAATTAATGTTTCGAACGTAAATTTTCTATTAAGGAAACTTAATTAGAAGGCAGTCAGATTCGGTAAAAAGTGTAACGTTCTTTGGAAATTTTTTTCAAGGATAAGAATGAAAATTGTGACTTGTGCTTTTAGATAATATTAGTAAGTATTATGAAGCGTAAAAAATGTTGCAGTAATTACTATACTCAACTTATGTTAGTCAAACTTTAAGTGCGTTTTCCTCGAAATCATAGTTTCTCACCACTTTGCAGCAATTTGAAGAAAACGGAGATTCCAATTTATTTGAAAAAAATTGAGTACATATAAAATATGTTCAGTTTAGTACTGAACCTATTCATGAATGTATAAAAACACTTGGGTAGACAAAAAGAAATAAAATGCCTCCGTTATCTAATGAAAAATCACGTTTTTACTGTTTTATAGCCTTCTTTTCCAATAAGTTCAGTGCAGAATAAGGACCTGTAAGGTCAGAATTCCACAAAGAGCATTTTATAATTCCATTTCTGACAATCAGGATCACTGAAAAATTGCATCTATTTCAAGGAAATGTACTTTAGATGACAGTAGCACTGCTATACGTATGGATATCTTATTTAAAAAAAATTTTTTTACGCTTAACGATACTAATAAATATCGTAAAGCAGGATTGACAATTTTCACGGTTAACTTGTAATAAATTCCCAAAGAACGTTATCCTTTTTACCAAATCTGACTTATTCCCCTTAAAGACTCACGTCTCGTTATACTCTAATTTTTAGAGGAACGACTCCTGTTAAAAATATAAATTTCATTTCATTGACCAGCGTCGTCCAAGCTTCCTGGCTTCTTGAACCCTTTTCAAATTGACGTTGTCAGTGAAATCGTGCGACACTAAAAAAGCTCTCATGCCCTAGGATAGGATGCGGCTGCTAACCATCACGAACATAACTATTCAACTACGAACAACCCATTTTACGTCACGTTCCAGTTTCTCAATATTTTTTTCCCCCAGAGAAGAGATTTTTCATCGATCCAGCGCAATATACAGATTAGCAAAACGCTATCGTTCCTGCTGTAACCCGCAACATCGGATTCTCTCGTAACACTCGTTTCGATCCTCCTCGTTCGTGGGAGCAACAACTAATCCCGACGCGGGCAGATCTGGAGCAACTGACAAAACGAAAGGCAATCAGAGTCGAACGAATCGCGCATTTCTCGGGGGCCTCTACCGTTTCCGGTCACCGACGCAAAACCATCGTCTCTCGCCGCGCTCTCGACGGTCGCGGTCGCGTTTCGTATCGAAACTTCGTTAGTCAACGAACGAGTTAATCCCCACTCGCACACTCACACACGCACGGTTATGTTAAAAAAAAAACTCTAACACGTAACCACGCAATCTAAATGCACACGGACAAAGAAACACAGACTCTCGACTACTCTAATTGTAAACACTTACTGAATCTTCTGATTAGATTGCCGGTGAAGGATTCGGGGGCCGTGTTTTCCTCGCACCTGAGGTCACAAATCGTCATGTCGTTCTTCGCGAATTTTAAATTCGGCACGGACAACAAACGACCCTCGCGTTTCGCCTGCTTGATCTTGACGATTTTCTTCGGTCGCGGCGGTTTCGACTCGCTCTCGGCCAATTGCAAGTTCACCGGTCGCACCGCCGCGTTCTCGTTCGCCGACTGTCGCGGCAATTTCCCGGTTCCCTCGACCATCGGGCTCTTCGCCTCCTGCACGCTCGGTTTCTTGTCGTCGGCCGACGACGGGCTCTCGTGACCCGCCACCGAATCTTCCGGCGACGACGACGCCTCGGACTCGACGCTTTCGATCGGGGACAACGAACTCGCGGATTCGTTCACGTTACAGTAAAATACGGACGACTTTTGACCGCAACTATCACCGCCTACCTGTTAACAATGGGGTACTTGCATATACTTTGTCATTGCGTTGTCCGCGCGATGCGTCAAGCTCGTATCGGATCCAAAGCTACCTTCCGGATTCGCGCACGTTGTACCGAAATAAGCGTTTCGTTCGGCTTTCTTTTTTATTTACACGAAGCGAACGATGCGTGAAGCGGATGAAACACACACACAGCAAAGAACCGAACGAATCTTGTTATTCGACGTTCAACTGAACCAAACAATTAGAATCTATGATATTAAGGATGAACTTCGGTAGCATTGAAAATAAGCGAAAATTTTTGAAAATTGAAGGAACAAAACTTTGAGCTATAGTGAAACCTTCTGTGAAATTAAAAAATATTGATTTCGTAGTTTTGAAATTCTTTAACTTTTAATTTAACGTGTACTGAGAAACAGAACTATAAAATTAAGGGTGAAATACTAGGCCAAAGTTTATGAAATGTGTGCAAAAAGATGAAACGCTAAACGAAATTGTCAGAAAATTCCGGACAATTTTTTTAAGAATGAATTTTAGTAAGATTAAAAATAAGCGAAAATCTTTGAAAATAGGAGAAATTAATCTTCAAGCAACAGTAAAACCCCAGGCAAAATTTTAGAAAAATTGCTTCGGTAGTTTCTTAATTATTTTACTTTTAATTTAATATTTCAAGTACATTCCAACAAACAAGTTTATGATTAAAGATCTACATTTTTTTCTGATTTTCATCACAAGAAGAAGCTTTATTAATATCTTGGAACTTGATCACCTTTTGGCTAAGATTAATTTCATCCTTAAAAATGTGCAAGAGCATTATTCCTTTCTCAATTATTTTGAGTCATAAAGTATAATTGTGTTCGAATATATGTGACCACTAATAATTTTCAACAATGTTCATCTACGTGTGTAACTCAAATTATGGTTTCAGGTGTTAATATAAGAAGCAGCGTATAATAGATGGTTTTATTAAACAAAAATGTGAATGTTGTTGCAATGCCTGCATGACCTTAGAAAAGATAATCTACTTATAATGTAGCTTTCAATTATTAATGACTTTTAATAACACAAAATGATTTAAAGATCTGTCTATTTCTTCTGCAAAAAAGAAATATACCTGGTTCATTGAAATCCTTCGGCGTTGCAATTGGTAGATTATTTATCCTAAGATCAAATTTTATAATATTTGAACAAAACATAAAATCAGTCCAATGTGTCTTGCATGCAGTTAATCGGATTAATGACGCGTTACAATGCTTTGTTCGTATGTCTATAAATGTTAATACATTTTCTGATAACATTAAATGTTTATCAAGACGTGAAATATTTTACCAGCACACTAAGCAACAGTTTCAGTTCCGTATCTTTTTCTTTAGATAGTAATTTGAAGCGGAACTACCCATTCTTTGAAGATTAAAAAATATTTAAAAGTGTCCCTTCGGTGGAAACAATATATGTATAACAATATAAATGTTAGATTGTATACTTATAAACTTAATACACAAAATGATTGCGTTATATTGTAATCAAGTGCAAACTGATGGTAAAAATTTATCGACAGAGATTCGTTTGTTGAAATGAGTGCAAACAAAATCAAAGGGATACCCATAAGCAAGCTTCTTGGGCATGCTTGGCCTAAAGAAGGCTGATGATGATTAATAGTCACTTAAATGGCATAATGCCTATGGCACGTTTTGATATCACTAACATCTCGTGGTAAATAAATGATAAACTGCTTTAAATGATATGCAAAAAAAAATATGAATCTAATATTGCTCTTGTGCTATAGAGAGCATGTCACTTTCCATCTGAAATATACATTTTTATTATATCAATGAAGTGAAATATTCGGAGATTTGAATAAAACTTTAATACAGACTTAGAATAAAGAGGATAATTTTATGTGAAAAATAATGCATGTTGCAATTCTATAATAATAATGGTGAAAATACGCTGCGCAAAACTGGGAAATATGTGTCAATTTGATAAGAAATTTACACCTATAAGCCATAAAAAAGCACGATCAAGTTTGTTACGTAAAATACGTAAACTATCGGAAACAAAAAATTGGACCTCCGGATGTTTTCACGTTTGACTTATTATAAAAATAAGTCTTACATTATCTCTTACATTAACTCAGATCACACACCAAGGAAAACTATACTGAACAATATTGAAAATGAAAACTTAGTTAAAATACCATTTATAATTGTACAAACTTAAACACCAATGGAATAAGCATCGTCGTCTAAGAGAAATTTGAAAAGACATGCTGTCGAAGAAAACAGCATAAGGTACCAAGATAATTCAAGCGGCGACGAAAACGATGAAAACGCAAGCGTGAGAGTTCTTTGGACTAGAACTGTTACTTCAGTAAGTAGACTTAGTGTTAAGGCTGGTTCAGACACGTTCAGTAATTTAGTCGAGTGGCAAGTATTTTAGTCATTCTTATGTACGATAATTTAAAATTTAGTCAAGTAATTTAATAAAACAATGCAACTACTAGTCACTCGACCAAATTATTTTCAGCCTTTACTTCACAAAGATATCCACAACTGTGAAAGATTCTGAATCCAAAGAAAATAAAACTCCTTCACGAACAAGAAGAAAAAGTTCTGTTAAAGTTACTTCAAAAGATAAAGAAGAGATTGACTTGAAGACAAACCAGAGGATCATAAATAACATTGACTGAAGTGAAATTAATAATAAGAGAAGGCAAAGCGCGAGAGTAGTAAAATTTTCAGAGAAAGATTCGTTGGAAAGAATTCATTTCTACACCTGATAAATGTAGAAACGAGTTTCTTTATAGATAATTAAATATCTATTACTCGTCTTCGGTGAAAAATGCATCAAGCCTGCGCGGAATATTTGACTTCATCGATTAATTGCAACGAACATCTCAGATGGTAAAATTGCACGCCGCACTGCAGCAAAAAGTCTCTAAATAATAATGAAATATACGGATAACAAGAAACATACAAGTACCCCATTTTGAGACGTCACCAATGTCGGCGTAAAAGTACTTTTTATTTTCAGATCAACCTTGCTCAGCTGCCTCTTCAAGCTAAATCCTTTCCATCCGTGGTTCTTCGCGCAATCTTCTTCGTTCACGGAATTTCCAGTTCTATTGGTTTCGCTTACGGACTCCTCGGTCATTCCTTTCTCATTGCCGCTTCCAGTTTGGGTCTCGCCGCCGCTTTCTTGCGAATGCTGAGCGTTATCGGTTACCGACGCTAATAAGGCATCGGACGCCACGGTAGAGTCTCGGTGAGTCTGATGAATTTAACATTTTGGATATGGCATAATAAATCAATGCATACGAAACAGCACAAGATTTAATTCTAATTCTAAAAGCGGATTATTTGACAAGTTGTGTGCGTACAGTATACAACGTTATCGGTAATGTATTTAGTATGCGTTGGCGAAAATTCTTAAGACACTTTGTTAGTATATTTCACAGGAAAGTTATATAATCTTACAAATCTAGATATATGTACTGTAACAAAATTATGTAGGTCTCCTCCGAATTAATAAATGGCAGTTAACCGACACCCCGAAAGTGTATTTCAAAGATTCGGGAGAAGAAAAATTCCGGTCGACGATCTTATCGGTTGAACACTCGATTTTTACCGTCTACTTGCGCTCAGTGAAGCTGTACTAAATTAAACTTTGACCTGCCACCAGGGGAATACAATCGATAAATATAAATCACAGCAGGGCTGGGTAAAATAGTATTTGAAATAGAAAATAAAAATATTTTCAGAGATTATTTCCAAAACTATGTTATTTTGAATAATTTGAAATATCTATTTATTTTTGTATTAGTGGAAATACTATTTGAAATATTTATTTAATCTCTCAAGTACGTGAAATGTGTATTTCAATTATGTGTTTCCCAACACGAACTTAAAATAGTTACTTGAAATAAATATTTCTGCTATTATTAGTGGAACGAAACTTCAGCACTACCTTTCACCGAAATAAGCTATGGACATTCGTAACTATAATACGTTCAACGAGACGAGTCATAACTGTAACCAACTTCATGGCACTTTACAAGCACAATGTCGTATTCATGCATGGACATATTATCCATGTACAGTCTTGACTCGAAATAGGGCGCCTGGGCTTGACTCGAAATAAGAATCTTCGTATCCCCACCACTTGCTTTGTAGTCGCCGCGTAACTCGATACGGTTGTGGTAGCGGCGAGGGGACTCGCGTCGCCGAACAATCGTCTCTTTTGTATTCCGTCTTTCGTCAAACGAAGCCGCGACGAGCCGAGTGAAATTTATGGCTTGTTCGACAGCGCGAGGTCGACAGTCCACTCGCCGCTACCCCAGCCATATCGAGTTACGCGGCGAAGATCAAAGCGGACGAAATGTAGTACCTGACTCGAAATAAGGATGCTCCCGGTCCCAATACCCCACCGTATTTCGAGTCAAAACTGCATTCATGCCTTTCGCTGATGAAGTTGGTTACAGATGTGACTCGTCTCGTTGAACGTGTTATATGCTCATACATTATAGAATAAGAGAAAGATGTAAGTAAAATACTATGAAATACTAGTTGAAATAATTAATTGTCATATATCCTTGAAACAATATTATTTCAAATATTTATTCCTAATACATTCCACGAAAACTATTATTTCAAATAATTATTTCTAAAACATCGCTCAGCAAATATTACTTCAATTAATAGCTCCTATACGTGTATAATAAATAGATATTTTCAACTATTCTTCTATGTAGAACTAAGAAATAAAATAAATGGTGGAATACTAACTTTATTTGAATAAAAGTATTGTAATTACTATTTCCAATACGTTTTATTTGAATTGTACCCAGCACTGAATCACAGTTCAAGAGTTCCTGAAATTCGATTTCAAATTCTGACCGATTCTTCCTCTCCCACAGTATGTTACATTTTTACTGAACGCAGCAGAATGCAAGTGTATGTGTAATTACTAATCTAAGTGTTTGTACCTAGAAAAATATCGAGAGATCGATCACCAAACGGAGAGATATCGCAAACGTATGGTCACTTGTCACTTCCCAAATAAATGTAATCAGAAATGTTTGAGAACGAAGAGTGCAGACGAGGGAAGGTGTGTTCGAACGACACTTCGTACAACCGAGATCGATTACGTATCTTATTATAAATCGAAGGCACACCTAAGATGCTCATAGAAACATTATGCCGGTAGATCTAATATGCATCTTGTCCAATAAAAGTTTAGAAACATGGATGTGTACGTGTTTCGGGTTGCTTCGAAAATTTCGTAAACACCGAGCTTATGTAGAACACCGTGAAACTGTGTTAATTAAGTACACTATTCCAGTGCAAGACCTGTTGAATTATACACTGATCCGTTTCTCTTAAGGAAGCTAATTACACTCGGACTAGCTTCCTTATTGGGGCGAGACACTATCGCAATATAAAAGTGAGTAGAAAAGATATTGGATAACGTTTGCGGAATTTAAATGAAAAATTATTTAACGAAACGATATTCCTGATAATCTAAGACTTCCAAATATTTGTAGATTCAGAGAAAACCATTTATTTTTGTTATTATACTAAAATAACTTCTTCCTTGTCTAATTCATGTAGCAGAAATTAATACAGTCATTTCTAATAAAAGTTTGGCTTCGATTAACACGAATCTCTACCATAGCGTTGATCTTTTAATAAAATTATCATTTTCTTTGTCGATTAAATACTGCATAAATTGTAGCCTACCTTATAATTCTATCTAGCAAGGTAATTATGTTTGCTATATACTAATACCGAAATATAAAACAGAAGAAAAGAAAAAATGGAAACGTCTGAGTTGTTAACAAAATACTTCGATCATAAATTTAAAACCATCTGAATAAGCACCTACGATCACGATATAGGCTGTAGAGGGTGTCTACAGATTTCCTGATATTTATCCAACACTTATAATCGATAATACCAATAGTAATTCATAATATATTTCTTCCTTTACATGCGCGTTGATGTAACACCCAAGAATACTGAATAACTTCACCCAAAAGGCTCGAAATACACGAGATAATAACTTTGATCAACTCCTTTACTCTAACAAATGCTAATTTTAATCATGCAAATGTATACTTTGTGTAGATTATGTTTACATGAACACAGTAAAATAGCACAGAATACTATTTCGAAATCTTTCGAATGTGACCTTTTTTTTTAAATATATATACATATTAGCTGAATTAACATAGTCCTGTTTATAAAAGGCCTACGATATACTTGAATTATTAATTAGTGAAATACCAAACTGATCAAGTTCCTGAAGCTGTTAGCAGTAAAAAAGAAACTATGTATATAAATGATTTATACGTTCTACTTTTCATCGTATACCTAGCGCGCTCAATACGAAGGATGAGTGCTTTAAATTACACGGTTATAAGCTGACGCACTGGATCATACTAAAGAGTTTAAAAATAGCACGTTAAAAGTACTTGAAATACGATTTGACGTTCGAAATACAAGAAAAAAAAAAAGAAAAAGAAAAGACAGCTTCGAAATTCTATGAACTGACTAGCATAATTACTTTGCTGATTAGGTTTATAAATAAATGAAATCACCTGCTAGAACTGTCATGACCTGATTAATGTTGGCACTTACTGACGTGATATACATAAGTAGCTGAAACATTTCAGAAATCATTGTTACAAGTGTACGTTTCTCTGCAACGATAAAATTAGTCATACATCAAGTACACTCGTTACTATAACGTTATACATATATCTACGTCATACTATATCCTTTTCATTGTGAAATAATGTACTGACCTACCGATTTGTTCGTCAAAAATATACAATGTATCTACACTAATTGTACCATCTAAATACGTTTCCGTTTCTCCCAAATTTCGTTAATCCTATGGAATAAATTACACGCACCGATGGCTATAGTACTGTACTTTTTAAATAAGAAGAATTAATAAGGAAAGGTCGCAGTCGTTGGGTCAGCGATTTTGATCAAACTTTTTCTGGTGAATCTAGACCAAAAATAAGCCGATACGTATTCGGTCGTTTTTGTTAGTACTCAAAATACATACATATATTTTTATATTTATATTTAAAAAAATATTTAATATTTAATTCTGTCGAGTTACTTAAATAATGAATTACTTTATTCTGTAGTAATAGTAGTCGCGGGTTCAAATTCTTCGGGATTTTTTTCTGATTTGATTTTTTTTATGAAAATATTTAAATAGTTTGATATGTTGTTTCCTGTTAAAATTTTTTTAAAATTATCTTATTAAATTTGTCCTTTTTCAATGTTTTTCTTTCATTCCTCAGTGTGTTATATGCATTATTTAGAATGTAATAGATGGCTTATGTTATAAAAACATGAAAAGCATAAAAATCTTCAACACAAGGAGCATTTAATTAACGCAGATGAATTGCAAGAGCATTTAACTCTTCTCATATTATCTGATTGTGAGAAACATTCTTTATTGATATTAAGGAAATTTGTATATCGTATCGCAATGACACGTATTTAGTGTGCAATAAAGCCGCATTGATATTATTATTATTATTAATATAAAAAAAATAATGAAAAAGGAAAACTTAATAAAATAATGTTTTAAAATTTTAACAAGAAACAACGTAAAAAACTATTTCAATATATTCATAAAAAAAATCAAAATAGAAAAAAATTCAATATTTAAGTAATTCGACAAAATTGAATATAAAATTAAAAAAAAAAAATAAATATTAAATATCTTTTTAAATAACGAGTATTGACAAAAACGGTCGAACACGTGTCGGTTTATTTCTGTTCTAGATTCACCAGAAAAAGTTTCGTCAAAATCGGTGACCCAATGACTGCGACCTCTCCTTGTAAGTACGAAATAAATATGAAAACTTGGAATTGTCGTTAATGGATGAATCAATATAATTACTGGTTTATCAATTTTAACGTCGGCCGCAGGTCACATAAGCAAAGGATTGCTCAGTTTGATCGATTCGTCGGGACTTCAGAAATCGTGGTAAACTAATTTTAATGTTCGATAGAAGTACTAGTTTTAAGACATTCCTTTGGAACAAACGACATTTATATAAACATATAAACCTGCTGTAACATAGAAAATATTATAGTGCGTAGAACAAATATAACATATTTGGAACACAGTGGTGTATAAAACAGTTGGGTGTAACAAAATCCTATCACCATTTACGATAAAGAGAAACGATATTTTTTTTTCCTTCATTTGTTTCGAATGCTTAAAATACTATGCAAATTGTCCCATTCAGCATCGCATCCTAAATATTTCCGTTACTATCAATTTCATGTGAAAGTTTCTAAAAGAATGCAACTTATTTAAAGACCATCAGTTGCAAGACTGAATGATGTTCACATCGATCATCGAATATCATATTCATACTTTCAACCGTATCGTTCAATTTTCTTTCAAACGTTTCTTCACATTTACAAACGGCGTAGCGGAGATATTCAAGATACTCGTGACAAACGCGACACTGTATAATATTCAAAGCCAGTGGACACCAGCATGCAAATGTGCTACCAATATCAGTTCACTCGCGTCTGAGCTAGTGCGTGTGTCGATGGCAATTAATCGAAGCATTTGAAACATCGTATCTCGCGTGCCGAGAAGATTGACCTCGTATTCCGTCGTTCGTCGGTCGCTCCGAGTGCAATCTTCTCGCACCGCCACGGTACTTACCGCGATTCAAGCATTGGATCGCTACCAGACGTTTGTCAGATACGGAACGCAACGATTAACCGACGCATCGGCTTCGGATTCGCTTCGCCCAATCGCTGCGAACAGATTCTAGTTTCGCGGCGTCGTTAGATTTGTTCCACCGTTTGTATCTGCAATAACTATCGACAACCGTGCGAATACAAAACAATGGTCCATTTTACGTGGCAAACAAAACTGATCGCTATTGTTCTTTTCAACGTGTCTAAAGCTCCGTCTACACTATGTAACAAAACAGTGTTATGTAACAAATTATTTTATAACTTTGTCATATAACATATTTTTATAACTTGTTACAAAATTAAGTATTTAGTGCTGTTCAAGTTATACAAGATTTCTCACATCAATGATTTCAAACGTGGTGGATGTTTAGATAGCATAGCAAGATTCGTTGTTAAAAAATAAATAAATTCTGTGGTAAACTCTTTTTCTTTAAACAATTTTTGATGCGGTTTTAATAAACCCTGCAACACTTACTAAATATATAATTTTGTAACAAGTTACAAAAATATGTTACATAACAAAGTTATAAAATAGTTTGTTAAGCTGCGTCTGCACTATATAACAAAAAACGTTATACAACAAAGTCATAAAATTTGTTAGAAAACGAAAAAAAAATGTTATATAACATATATGTATAACATTTATATGTTAGAAATTTTATGATTTCGTAACTTTGTCCTTGACGATTCTGGAGTAAATGTTGTGGGGTTTATTAAAACCGCTCCAAAAATTGTTTAAAGAAAAAGAGTTTAACCACAAAATTTATTTATTTTTTAACAACGAATCATGCTGTGCTATCTAAATATCCTCCACGTTTGAAATCATTGATGTGAGAAATGTTCTATAACTTGTTACAGACTTGGAACAGTAATAAATAAATAATTTTGTAACAAATTAAAAAAATATGTTATACAACAAAGTTATAAAATAATTTGTTATATAACTGTTTTGTTACATAGTGTAGACGTAGCTTTATACAACACTGTTTTGTTACATAGTGTAGACGCAGTTTTACGGGAACAACTTTCACTGCAACTCTGTACACAAGTTATTGTTATCAATGAATTGTCACGAAACCCTTCATGCATGTCTTGTTCTCATACAAAAAAATGTTGCGATACGTATAATAATGGAATAGTTCCAATTCTGATCGTCTTGCACAGTTTCATATCATTCTCACTTGAAAAATGACCAAGTGAGCAACACATGCATATTGTATTCAATCAAACGTTTATGTGAACATCGGCGTATACGTGTATCTCTTCAGATCGTTAAGCATGACACAATCGTAACGACAATTATTTTTCTAATAATATGTCCAGCTACATTCTGATCTTGTTTGTTTGTTCATCGTTTCTACATGTCCAACACCGACCGTACGTCTAATGTATAATATCAAAGGCTAAATGGTAAAACTGAAAAAAATCATCTACTATTATGTCACTACCTACTTCTGTTGAGTCTGTTTATAATATCGTTTCAAAGAAATTAATATCGCATATCATGGAACGAAAAGGTACACTAGCTTGTCTCTTTAACGAAAAAAAAGTATTGCTCTTACTCGTTTCAACGTGGGTAGACACACAGTTAGCTAAACATTAAATGCATAATAAACATGAATACGATGAAGATATACTATTTCTTAAAAGAGGGGGACAAAGAGAGAAAGAAAGAGGGAGAAAGAGAGAAAAGTAAATTAATTTGAAAAATGACAGTGCCGATTCTGAAAATACAACAGACGTATTCGTCATACCTAGCACGCGTTCGGTACACTTTGGTAATGAGAAAGACTTGCATTAAACTTAAACTTCTTCATTAGACTTAAACTTCTGTTACTAACTAAATTTCGATTCTCGGCACATGGAAAATGACAAGTTTGACCACTAGTTGCCGATAACATTCTCGTTTGTTACTTTAGATTGCTTGATTCGTTCTCGCACACATTCTTTTCTGCTACTAAATTTCTAACTTCGAACATTCCAAGCAGAAAATAACTATTTCTCTTGTGTTGTGTTTGTAGGAAGTAATAGATTCTCGTTGAAAACTTTAAGAAACATATTTGCAAGTTATTAATTTGTAAAACTTTTTCAAAAATCTGATCACTTAAACAAATTATGAAGATACGAAGAAAAACGTGGAGAGCTCTGAAACATCGTTTTTTAATTAGTATCTACAGGTTCCTGTTATATTTGCAAGTTTTTTTCCAGTCCAATTTTCGGTACTGGAAAGTGGAGGACTAAGACTCAAATTAGGAGAATTCTTTGGTAACTCAGAATGAGGTGGCAATAACTTCTGTTCTCTTTCTTGGTGTAACTGAATAATTTTTTAGACCTGGCTGAAAGGGACCAATGAAACTCCCAAATCGAAACTAAATGCAGTAAGACGTCGGGTGATCAGATACATCAGACGGTGGCTAATCATCAACTCCTTAACAATGTTAACTTAGGTTCTGCTAATCTGATATTATCCTCCTTCTTCCGTGGTCTAAATCAATCGAGTAAGCCCTCTGGATACTTATGTAACTAGCTATAGATGGACATCAATTTCATCAGGGTTTCCAACACGGTCGCCTCTGATGCTACGGATTAAACTGATTTGTCTAAACTGAACCTAAACTAAGCACGCCCGACTGAGTTTCTGAACAAACTTGGAAGGATTCGGAGGATCCTAATTCGTCTGACAATAACGATGACATGCTACTTCAGAATTTTAAGAGCGGGTGAACGCGAAAAGGGAATTAGAAATTCCTGAAAAGTATAACGAGAAACATCGTTCAATTTTAGTTAGACGGAAACCTTTAACATTTAGAACTACATACTTGTATCGGAAATTAATTTACTAGTATGACGAGAATAAATTATAATCGTGTATACCGAAATTTTCTGCTTGGAATTCCTAAAAATGCTGTTGTATACTTACTTAACTATAACAGTTTTTTTTTTTTATTTAAATAATACGCTAGTTAAAAAAATCTTATGGATTAGAATAACGCGAGACAGTTATGAATTCAAGGAAATGAAGAAAACGATAGAAACCAAAGCAAGTTTTGAAAGAACAGTTTCGTATTCAATGTTTAGTTTGATATAAATTATGCTTTTTAGATTTTAAAGCATTAATATAAAGGATTTTCTTCAAAGTCGCCTATTTTATTTTTATTCCATTAAATGATTATTCGGTTTGATATCAGACGTTTAAAGTTGATTATTGTTATCGCTAGCAGCTGTTTAAGATTGTTTAATTCTACCTTGGCGTGAAATAACTTAAAAGTAACAAAGTAAAACAGCTATCGACGTTAAAGTGTATAATGTCAGTCCCTTTCTCAAAGATTATGCTCTTCAACAATCTCGACATACTTTTTTATTTAGACAGTGTAAGCAGTAACGTGAGTAATAATCCGGCAGATTGTCACGTGAAACCGTAACCTTCGAACGATGTTAGTGGGGAAACTATTTCTGAAAATATTATTGTATAACCTACGACTATTCGATGATGTCTACTTCCGGTACTCGTGTAAAGGCTGTTAAATTAGGATGACATTGTTATGAACTGAAGTATTTTTTAAATATTTACAAAAGGAAACAGACTGATAATTGCAAATCCGATGACAAATTAAACATCGAAGTTATATAATTCTTTTCATTTTTTACAATCATGCAATAATGAAGATCATTAGTTTCAATTGCTAGAAAAGCGAAATGCATTATTCGAAACATTTTCTTTTTGGATAAAATCGAGGAAATCGTAAAGGGTGACAATGTTAGTAATCAAAATAACGATGATTGAGAAAGAAATACATTTTACCTGATCCGTGCTAGGGCTCCTTGCTTTGTCTTCGTTATCCCGCTTCAGATCGTCCTGACGTTTAGGACTACGCAACACGCGCGGATCTATATTACCACCGATGTCCGCTGTGCTCAGCACGATCAAAGAAATTTTCTGCACGATGTCTATTACCACTACACCCGACTCGTTCCCGTAAGCCATTCTGAAATAAATATTCACCACGCTTCAGTACGTCTGATTGAATAGTACACAGTATATTTGTGCAAGCACTCCGATTTGCATACGGCCGATCGCACAGTGGGCCAGATCGACGATCTAGCTCTTCAAAGCTATATTAGCGTTATTTAGAGTTTTAAGATCATTGTGTAATACATCGTTGGATTCGGCTTAATGTCAGCTACAATATTACGTAATCAAAAATAATTAGTAACAATTAAAAATTCAAGGTGACCTTGATTTTTTATAACAAACAATTAAAAAAAAAATTTTTTTGTATTGTAATTTGTAGAATGTTTAATGTCGATTAATTTTTGTTGGAAACATTTTTTTGTCAAAGCATCTGAAATGCCTGAAAAATCGAGTCTAAATAAATATTGTGTTCTCTTATTGTGTTTTTATGAATAGTATAAATCTATATTGGGAGCATGTCGGAAATTAAACATTATTTTTTATAAATTATTTTAAAAAATAATACTCGATCAACTAAAGAGAATCGCTTTAAACAATAATATTGTATATACCCGGGACGAGCTGGGAAGTGAATCTTGCATGATTTTAAAGAGGAAGTAACACTGAAAATATTGCACTTTGATAGAACGTGGAACTTTTTGGAACTTTAAAGATATCCCTTGTCAAAGAAGAAAAACTTTGACGATTCTCTTTAGTTGATCGAGTATTATTTTTTAAAATAATTTATAAAAAATAATGTTTAATTTCCGACATGCTCCCAATATAGATTTATACTATTCATAAAAACACAACAAGAGAACACAATATTTATTAGACTCGATTTTTCAGGCATTTCAGATGCTTTGACAAAAAAATGTTTCCTACAAAAATTAATCGACATTAAACATTCTACAAATTACAATACAAAAAAATTTTTTTTTTAATTGTTTGTTATAAAAAATCAAGATCACCATGAATTTTTAATCGTTACTAATTATTTTTGATTACATAATATTGTAGCTGACATTAAGCCGAACCCAACGATGTATTACACTATGATCTTAAAACTCTAAATAACGCTAATATAGCTTTGAACAGCTAGATCGTCGATCTGGCCCACTGTGGATCGTATTGACCATGCGAAAAATGGTATGCGAATAGAAACAGCGAAAATCAGTCTCCCAACAGTCGAATACTTCGCGTCAATTTTTAGTACGATATATGTATTTCCTCGAATGATAAACATTTGTATATTACAGCTTTTAAGAGACGCGGTTCCCACTGATCCACTGGAACGAAACGTGGTCCAAATACTTACAACCCATACGAGGAGTTCAAACTAAGAGCCGTTATGTTTTCAGGTTGCTCTCCGACAGCAGTCACCGTCAAACAGATCAGCGTCGCTTGAAAACCTGCAGCCCTTTTCTGCAAACCACTTTTGACTTTAAGCGACTGATTGGATTCGACGTTCTTCGCTTCGCTACTTCCTGACGTGTTACCACCAGCCGGGGAATCATGGTCGGAGGAACTTTCCACCTCTTTCGCTTGATCTGCCGTCAATGATACCTCCAAAGTCTACAGTAAATGATAAACACAATTCTGTCACATTTCTTTGCACACTTCGCGA
This sequence comes from Perdita meconis, assembly GCA_030770465.2. Lineage (NCBI taxonomy): Eukaryota > Metazoa > Arthropoda > Insecta > Hymenoptera > Andrenidae > Perdita > Perdita meconis. The sequence goes on along the minus strand of JASKOS020000003.1, from coordinate 12,746,252 downwards.
AAACGAATTATTATGCTGCAAAAAGAATTTGTGTTGGGACAAGCGTTGCGTTCGACTGATGCTAGTAACTTTAACAATTATTCAAAGTATGATTCATTCTGTGATCTAAGTATAAATAGATTTCAAGTTTTAACTAGCACTCTGTGTAACAAATATCAGTGATGATAACATAGATTTACTTTCTGTGGATTAATTTACTGTAGAACCTCAATTATCCAACTTAATATTTATAAAATAAAATACTAATAATCAGTAGAATGTTAGTAAATCATAGTTCAAGTTTTACTCGGAGTTTCACCGAATTCTCATGCCTAGTACAACAATTAACTGAAATCTTAGATAATTAAAAATAAGGATAATTTTGATTCGGATAATCGAGGTTCTACTGTACTATAACACTGTTCAACACGGGTCTGATTTTGTAAACTTGAACAAACATTTCTTATAGATTTCGACGTGCTGAACAAGAATCTGCAATCGTTTTTTTCCAAAGCGTACAGTTTTTGAAAACATCAATTTTGAAAAAAATTACAAATTTTCAACTTTGCAATTTTTTCGTGCTTTTACCGTAATAGTTATTTAATTGCTCTTGGCACGAAATGATTCTGTGGAGTCTCCCAAATAAAATTATATAAATAGTTATTAGATTATAAGCATCGAAATAGGTTTAAATGACAATTAAAGTGAAAAGGACACCCAAAACGCACCCATTTTTGCTGATGTTTTTCACTTTATTTCAAAAAGTAAAGCTCTAGGAGAAAATTTGACCATACCACGCGATAAAGCAAACCTTTCTACTAAGGAAAGCATCAGGCGAATTTCCAAAATTATTTTTGTTTTCGATATAGTAACTATTTATATCATTTTATTCGGGAGTCCAGTTTTTCAAAATTGATTTTTTTCAAAACTGTACGTTCTGAAAGAAAACCGTTTGCAGATTCGTATTCAGCACGTCGAAATCTATAAGAAATGTTTATTCAAGTTTACATAATCGAAAAAAAAGTCGAAATTTGTCGAACAATAATCTGTCTTATAACATAATATAAAATTTACTATAAATTTGAACGCCATTGAAATCTTATTTAATAGCGTAAAACTTAATTACATCAAACACTGACTAAAAATAAAATAAATTACTCACCACTACTTCAGACATACTCTCAACTTTTTTGAATTTGAACAAAACCACGTGTCTTCCGCTGCCAGCGATCGCTAATTTCCGACTTTCGGGACACAGGAAAATGAGTTGTATCGCCAACGGGTCTTCCTCCGAGTCTATACTACGCGTTCTACCTTTTTCGAAAAGTTTCGCCGTCTTTAATTTATAAAGAACTTGTAAAGTGCCCGCCGAGGCGTCCCAAAACTTTATGCTTCCATCAGCGTGCCTACGATTTAAACAATTTATTTATAATTATTAATTTTCCAAAACAGTCGCTGTAACAATAAATTAAAGCAGCCTGTATCGTACAATAGTAAATTTCAAAGCGTCCAAGCGATAAGAAATCACAGTCTCAGAAAATATAATTCATTTGAATTGGAATTCTTACCCAGTTAAAATGATTTCGTTATAACCGCTGGAACTTGAGCTCCATTCTCCACCGGATATGGGCCAATCTTTCTCGCTGAATCCCGTCTTTTTCTGGGACTTCGAGCCAACTGAATAGAAAGCAGGTACTAAGTCCGACGGACAATCTGCAAAGTACGCGCAACATGTCACCGGCGATTCGTGTATGTCCATCGGATATGGATTCTCGAAACACGGGAATCCAGGTGTCAATAAATCTATCACAACCAAGTCGTTTTGTAGCAGGACCACAACAGCATACGGATCCTGATAGTCTGTGCAGAAAGAGGTAGAATGATTGGTTAACAATTTTTCACGGTACTGAAATCAAAATAATCGATGAGCGAAATTAAATGAAAATTGTAAAAGTATATTTTTCTTGAATCTTGACTGATAGCGAATTGATTGACATACTATCTTTAGCTTAACAAATAAAATACATATAAGGATTGTTTTTTTATTTTCAAGTGAAGGAAACAATATTTTGCGTCGATGGGTCGGAAATTTGAACGTCAAGAAATGCAGAAATGTTTTTGAACACGAAGATAAACTAATGCCTTATCAGTTGTTTAATGTCGACGATTTCTGTGCCAAAAATGAAGAAATGAATCACGTAACGGGCAAAGTATTAAGATTTAATGAATAGTTGATATACCACTGGTCCATGGACTTTCGCATAGCGTTATAAAGTCTATCACATTGTGCTCCATTTCCAGTACAGTGGTGGTTTTACCATGTATAACAGTTATGCTCGGAGTTCGTCCAGTCGTGTCGTACGCTAAACCACCAGAAAATATAACGTACGCTTCCCTAAATTAACGAGAACATTATAACGTCAATGTTTATGCTTCTCAACTAAACAGAAAATTTGTAATCAGATTATTAAGTAAATATTTTTCTCTTAACTAATTCGCTTTTATTATCGTCACTAACTTAAAGCTAACTTTTCAGAATTCAATCCATTCGTTGAATTCATCGTTCTAAATTGATGACATTCTTTGTATTCAAAATTATTTTAAGATTAACATAATGCATATTATTGCATAACATGTTAGCTTTAAAATTGAATAATTGAACTTTAAGCAAGATACAAAAGAAAGAGAAAATTAATTATACCTTACCCCGATCTAGAAAGCTTCCATTCTACTTTTTGAATTGATTTGCACGGTTCTGGTTCGCCATCCTTAGCAGCTTTTGCTATAAAAAAATACATAAGAAACAAATATGATATAAAATTAGGCAAAACCATGTAAGATCTTTGATTTGTTATTAACAAAAGTATCTAAAGGATAATTAATGCGCCTTTTTGAAGGAACTAGAAATGTATTTTAAAATGAATTCTTGTCTTATGATCTGAGGTCAATGTTTCGTTTCTATCCAGTTACTATATTTAAACAAACGTGATGTACTTTATACTATTTCCTAAGTATTGGAAAAATATTCTGAATTACTTTGTGTTTAAAATGATTTTGGTAAAAGAAAATATAAGCAATGGCATTATATTCATCAAAATATAATTAACGCAGAGAAACTTAACAATTTACGCACTGGATGACGCATTTCAAGCAACAATCTGAACGCTTTAAAATCGTGCTCATTAATACCGTGAATCCCAATGCACATCAGGTTCAAATTAATATAATGAGAAACATAATCTGGTTACAATTTACGCTCAAACGCGTTGCAACACTAGAAACGTGAAGCTACTAATTCGCATAGCGCGTCACACGTACAAAATCCGGTCGTTTTCGTACATTCACTCTAATTGATACACCTTCCTCCAAAATAAGAGATAAGAAATGGCTAGCATTTTTTCTTTTTATTATTTGGAACACAAGAAGTTTTGCAAACGAGTGCTCCAGATTCGAGGGTGATAAAGCTACGAACATCAAGAACAGGAATAGTCTGTCCTCGAAAAGCGTGATGGTTAAACATGATATAAAAAACTTCCACCTTCCCATTCATATTCTCGGTGATATTAAAGACGAGAAATTCAATTCTTGACTATTTTAAGAGGACTAAGCAGTCAAATTTAGTAAAAAAAAAAATATACCATTCTTTGGGTTTTTATTAAAATAATGAAAATATAATAATGAAAATTGTGACTTGTGCTTTTCGATAATATTAATTAATATTGCAATGCGTGAAAACAATTTTTTTTTTTTAATAAGATAAACATATGTATGACAGTCTACTGCCATTTAAAGTGTAGGCCGTTTTTTTAAATCGCTACGGTTTTGCAATAATCCTGGCCGTCAGAAATGGAGTTACAGAATACTTTGTGAACCCATTGGAAAAGAAGAAAAATAAAAAATGTAAAAATAGCGGCTGTAAAACGATAAAAAAGTGATTTTTAATTAAAAAAACAGAGATACTTTATTTTTTCTTTGTAAATGCAAAAGTTTTTATAAACTCATGAATAAATTCAGTCCTAAATTGAACATGTTTTACATTTACCCAATTTTTTTTTTAATCTATTAGAACCTCTGTTTTTTTTTGCAAGCACTGTAAACTGAAGAGAAAGTATAATTTCAAAAAAAATGAGTTTACAGTTTGAGTAATTTAAGTACAATAGTTACTAAAAAAATTTTTTACGCTTTATAATACCAATTAATATTATCCAATAGCACAAAGATTTTCATTTACATCCTTGTAAAAAATTCCCAAAGAACATTACACGTTTTACTAAATCTGACTACCTAGTCCCCTTAAATATCTCGAACTTGTAAATAGTTAAAATTAGCAAAATGATAGGACAAAGAATTTTACACTTGTTCAGTTGCCAATATGTTTCTCGAAAAAGTAGTTACGGTTTTTGTAAAGGATCAGACACATATCTAAACCACGGATATTTATGCATTTGTGAAAAAGTAAATATGCAAAACTGTACAAGGACACGTACAAATACAAACGCATGTAGGTTGTAAAGAAATGAAATCCAATGTATTACAGCCATACTTTATTCAAATTTCAATATTGTATTTATGACTAAAAATATGAATTTGAATAAATGTCTACAGGCTTTATAACGATTTTGCATTGCTTTAAGGGGGAATTTCTTTTTCCTGGTCGAAAATATCGATTTTTTGGTATTTTTTTTATTAAACAAAACTGTAAACTTAATCAATCTCGAACATTGTCTATGTTTTTAATATACTACTATTAAGTAACACAATTTTTTTTGGTTCAGTTCCCTACAATGAAACCAAAAGGATTAGTTTCCAAAAAATAGTAACTGTTCAAATCCAAATGTTCGATTTTACTCCCGAAATTGGCCAAACTTTTCCTAATTAAAAAAAAAATATGCAACTTATCGCCTTGCCTGTAGATCAACCGATAACTATAAGTGTATGAAATAAAACCACATTGGAATTTTTGATTTTATATGAACTAAAAAACAGATATGACAACCGCAATTTTGCAACTAATTCACACTATATTTTCGAGTGAATTGAACCGAAGAAAATTATGTTACTTAATAAAAGTATATTAAAACCATATAAAAAGTTTCAGATAGATTAAGTTTACAATTTTGTTTATTTAAAAAATAACAAAAAATCGATACTTTCGACCAAGAAACAAAATTCCCCCCATAATGGAAATGCAACAAGTTGTAGGAAATTCGATTGAGAAAAAGAATATCTCACCGTGAGGATGCGTGACATTCGTTGGTTTCACTTGACGTACAGTCCACGTTGACAAAGAGCCGTCCGCGTGACTGGACATGAACTGTTTACCCTCGTGATGCCACGATATCGATCGCAGTTGCACGTCGGTTTGGCATCTGTAATCTGCGCTTTTCATTTTCAAGTCCCAAAAAACCATCTGCCCGGACTCGTATCCTATCAGCATCTGGAAGCAGAATTGCGACGCGTGAAAATCGTAGTATCTTGTGTCGGCGGAACGTACGGTTCCTAAATAACTATACTAAAAAGAAATATACATATAAACGTCTGTAATAAAATGTAATCTGGTAACATGATTGCATAATTCAGCGTAAATTTATAATACATATTACGTACACATAAAGAAGAGCAAGTATGAGAAGGTGGTGCAGAATGATTCTTAGAGAACTCGAAATAAATCGTTTTGAATGTAAGTGATCGGAAGGCAGATCTTTTAGGACGCGCGTGTAATCGTGAATCGTAAAACAAAAGGTCGCATGATTCTCTAGTGAACTGCGAATTTTCGAAAAACATGTGGGCGTATGCATGTTTCGTCGTTAACATGCATGATTATGGTCGGAGGAAAATCAAATGTCAAAACACTGTGTGATCGTTGCTTGCGTGTCGAATTGACGAAAAGCTTCGTTTCGATCGTGAAAAACATTCATTTCACAGAATGTCCCAAGTAACGTGAGTCTCTCGAACAGGCGATTAACGGGTTGACACGAAGTAAAAAGATCCTACAAACATAGTGTCACGAACGTATAATGAGATAACGATGCGGTTTATGTATCAAAATACGACGTACTCTTCATTAATATCACCGAGTTATCGATTTGTGATTTGCGATCGCATGGAAATGGATCAATAATGCGGAAAGTGGAATGATACTTTGACTTAAAATGACTCTTTTGATTATCGAATATTTTAACTTTAGAATTTTATATTTATTATGCAACTAAGCAAGCAGTTTGTAGGAACGTAATTAACAATCATGAAGTTTACTTACAAGGACAGTGCAAGATCTTCAGATTGCCAATTTGGCTGAAACTTTGTATAGATTTAGTCATTCTGTTTTTGAAAATCAGTCTTTTAAACATTTACAATTAAAGTTTCAGCACTGCTAAAATTGTAATGTTCCTCTTCATAGTAAACAATTTTTTTTTTAGCCCTTATCTTGCTTTAATTAATTAAACTCCGCACATAAAAACGCATATTGAGTTACAAATTAATTTTAAATAAAAATCTCTACTTACTAAAAATACTGTTTCTAGCTTTCTACTAACATTATATTTTATGCAACGTTAAAACTTAATTATAAATATCTAAAAAAACTATTGTCTGCCCCTATTACGCTATATTTGCATAAACAAAACGACCAAATCTACCATTATGCAAAGTTTCAACCAAATCGGTGACCCGAAGATCGTTGCACTCTCCTTGTTAGTTGCAAAGAAAAACACTGCACCAATTATGTTATAACAAATGCAACAGTCATGCAGTATAGATATTGACCTTTATAATGAAATGGCGGTCATTTAAAAAATGTATTACGTCTTTAAAATATTATATCTTTGATACCATGTTTACAAGAATTTTTATACTTCGTTTTACCTTCTTAATCATCTACCCTCGTCAAAGCCATCATTTTCTGGAACATCCTGCATTTCTTAAGAAGAAGTGAAAAATGATGCTTTATCGTAATATGTGTATACGATAAAGGCCTTCATTTCTGGTTGTCAATATCAGGTCACAATACATTTAATTTGTAAGCTGTAAGAAACTTATGGAGACCGGAGAAGGGGAGACAAAAGATACGAAAAGGTCTTGCGATCTCGTTTTCAAATTTATCAAGCCATCTTGCAAATTTCTTTATATACATATCGTTTTAGGATTCTGGAAAATTTCCCTAGCCAAGTTCGTGTAATCGAGACAGTTAACATTATTTCTATATCTTCAGTACTTATGTGAGATATCATATTTAATATGTAAATGCATATATTTCAGAAAATGAGTCAAACAGAAATAAATTGTTTTAAAAAATTGAAAAACTTCGAAGAGGACGTCGAAATAACTCAAAACTTGTTGGATTTAAGTTCAATTCCAGGTCTCTTATTATGCCGATAGAAAATATTTAGACGCACAGTTTATGTTTATTAAAAATGCGATCCAGTTAAAACAAAATGAAAAAACAAATAAATATATTATTAAATAAAATGCATTTCGATGATTAGATATTTAAACATTTACGTCCGTGTTGTTACTTTGTATTGAAAATTATTAAATGTTATTACGCGATATAAATATCTCTGAACTCGTCACACTTTAATAACTCGAGGGGATTATATCAAAAGGTATTGAAGAAGAAATATATTGTATGAAGATTAAAATAATGTGACCTGGAAATGATCTCGACGTCTTCATTCGTGAAATTTCCATCGGTCTATTCCGATAATCCTATTTTTGACTACCTAAAATCAACTTCAATTCAACGTACAATACTGCCGATTGAACTGTGCGAGTACAGGGCTTTATCAGAGCTTTCAGTATTAACATAGAAGGTGAAAAGCCTCTCAGGAGTTGTCGAACGGATCAGGATCTGAAGTAAGAAATATTGAGCGCGAGTGAAACGCAATAAAATATTACAGCAAAGCTAAGCGACAGCTAAGCCGGCATTATTGTACTTTCCGAAATACATATGCATATTATAGTTCAAAGCGAGTATATATTATGTTGTGTGCACGTTCGCATATACAACACACATACAAAACGTATCAAAATGTGAAACTGTCAGGGGAAATATACGAGAATCGGTCGGTTCTTCTATCTTCTTGTTGTTCTACATTCTACATAATGGAACTAATGGTTCTGTTTGGCTTCTATCATCCGCATTCGATGTTTACATATTTCGATTAAGAGGTCATTCCGGCTTGACGGGTTGAAAAAAATCGATTTTCATTTTTCATCAGCATCCGTAAGAAATTCATGCTTTCGAAGAGGTTGAAGTGATTTTATACAGAGCTGGAATCGCCGATAAATCGTGACTGTCAGTTTTTAAACAAAATTGTTTGAAATAAAATAATTGAATATTATTCATTTAAGCAGAATACTTTTCTCTCTCTTAACTATAAAATTCGCGAATTAATCCATATGAAACTCTCATTTCTTTTGTACATATACAGATTATTCTTAAAACTGCTGACTGAAAATGCTTGAAATTAGTTTCTACGCAAGATTATGAAATAAATTCGCAACTATCGTTTCATTTTTAATAAATGATTGTCATCTGAACGATATTAAATACATTTTAGTTAAAATCAATTACGAACTCTTGAAGTAACCAGCTCAGACGCTCATAATTAAAAACCAACATAATGACGCTGCGTTGAAACTTACTTTCAATAAAAGATTAACGTTAAACTATGTTAATACTCTTGGAATATTTTAGAAACGTCAAACTTGAAATTGTTATTAATTAACTCACGAACTATTCTTATTACTTTCGATTCTCTGGCATCGACTTCTATAGACGCGAGAGTGAATAGCGTATTCGACATAAAGGGGTCGTTTCAAAAGGATATTATACACGATCAGTAATACTGACACTTATCCTACTTTAGTAACGTCGGGGGTGCATGTCAATGTCTTCAAGTTCCAAGTGAACTATTGTTCTATTATTTCTCGTCTGTACTAAGTATAGAGTAAATCAATCTTTCAATGCAACGCATGAATCGTTACATTCACGGGGTTTCGGTGTAGCCCTCTTACTATTTTCAACATTATCGATTCAGCCTAAAATAAGATTACAACGTTACGGACAGTAGAATTGATGTAAAATATGAAAGAAAAAATTGAAAATCGATATACTGTTAGTTACAACTAATTTCAATGCATGTGTCGCATAAATTTAATTACTAGTAAACGATAATGAACAGAAGAGATCATAAGTTTTATTTCTTGAATATTTTCTACCGACAGCATTACTGATCGTATCAGGATTCGTTTAGAATTCAAATACGTGATAAACGAAGCCAAACAGAAAACATAAAACAATCGAAATAAAAAAAAGGGAGAAGTTTTTCTGAACTATAAATTATTAAATCCACCAGATATCTCGTAACAATTTTTCTATCACTGTTCCTGTACGCAACTATACAACGACAAATACTTTTATTCTCCGCTTCGACTTGGAACCAACTTCAGTTTCACTTACAGAATAACGTCGTATCGAATCTCAGAAATAGATTGTGTGATAATATTTAAATACCATTTTCCGAATACATTGAAAATGGTCCCATTTATCTTTCCATCCGTGTGTGAAATGCATTAGTAGCGAATGATGCGATTTTGTTAGAAGGAAAAAGACTTGATTAAAGATCTCTTTACACGACAATAATGGCATGCACGCATGCATACACACAACATGCAAGCACACACGTTCTGTTTTCTGTTACAGTAATGAACACTTTGAGAAGAATGTATAAAAAGATGTCAAGATGGACGTTGAACGTATCCTAAACGTATCATGATCTCGCTTTATTAAAATTATCGTCACAATCTCAGATAGCGACGTAAGATAATGACGTCATGTTATAATGTTAAGGATGGAGAATAATGCAAAATAAAACGTACTCAAAAACACGCGTACCTTGCTCAAATCTAAAGGATTATCACTCAAGTGTACTACAGCACCAGGATGGGTCTTTCTAGATCTGAAAAATATATATACATATATCAAATATGTGTGTGTGTGGTGTTTGTGTCTGTGTACGTGTTGCTGAGTGGGTATACGCATCGTGTTTACACATGTACATCGATCTATCAATATGCAGATCTCCTGTGTTAACTGATCAAAATTTTACCCCTCGATACCTGAATACAAGCTATGTATCCCTTTCATCGTACAGGCACTTTTGTTCGGTCAACCGTAACGACTCTTTGAACGCGGACGCTCGACGCTCCGAAAAATCGAGATCGATAAACCTCGCAATCAATTATCCAATACTGAAAATTTCAAATCGACGAGCGGTCACCGTCGAAGTACCGAGCACTCCATCGAATATAATAAAATCCAGGCAGCTATTTTTAACGATACAGAATGAGAATATAAACTTTCGATTTCGATGAATTCAAATCGATTGAAAAAAGCCTGTGATATTATTTCATTTTCGCATTTATCCGCACCGTGAAGCTACAAAACGAAACGAAAACGTTTCTTTCCTTCAAGCATACATTTTCCGCTTCAATCAATTTCTTACACTCGTATTACATCCACTAAGGGTACATGTAGCTCTCAAATTGTTGTATTTTTATTCAACTTGTAGTATCAATTTCTTAAAAATGAATAAGATCGAATGTGACGTTATTCTAATTATTTTTTAATTATCGGAAAGCTATTTATTTTCTGCTGAACGACACATTTTGAAGTATCGATCTTGCTGCTCTCGAAACCCATGAACTAGACTGTTTAGATTTTAAATAGTTGCGAACGTTCCAACGATCGTTTACTATTACCCTCTAACATGCTCACCCTTGATTTATTTTTATTTTTATTTTCGTAACGGTTCGACTCAGAAATCAAGTGTAAAATAATTCGACACCCTTCCTCGTTAAGTGACCTACGAACAATTCACGCGTTCCGTAAACGAGGAATTAGGGTAAAGTATACAGCTATTGACCTCCCTATACAATCATTGACAATGTCTTTACGAAATCTAGACCGAATTTCGAGAGCCAGGTATCCGAAGATACTGGCGTGACGGAGTTTAGCACGCGGACGATTTCACCCTGGCTAGCTCGGAATAACCGTTGAGAGGAGCTGTGTGCGAACTCGAGGAAAAGAGGAGGTGCAAGGGTTTTCGAGAAGATCCTCACGACTGGGACGCGAATAAACAACTCGTACTTTTAAATAAAAAGAGAACAGAGGAATACGTTCTGAGACCGAAAAATGCAGTTCTGATTCTAATTAGATTACATTACACCTTGGCGAACGGTACGCCGCGTTGCTCGTCGTGATCTTACAAATATCAGTCGTCATTTTCACTACGGAATCACCCGGTTAGTGATCTTCCATATGCATATCGCCACGGTAACCAACAGAAACTAAAGGATAGGAAGAAAAGTCAAAAAGAATAACAATGAGAAGTCAAGAAGAATGAAAAAGGAAAAAGAAAAGGCTGTCCGTTCGATTTGGCGACCACCAGGAAATCTCCACGCAATGCAAGACTTAAGGACAGAAGAGACAGAAGGAAACGCGTATTTATGTTTTGATCGGCGCGCGAGTATGAGTGTCGTGTTTACGTTTCTTGCGACGGTAGCAAGGCGACGTGCGAAAGGTGAATCGATACCGGGCGTTCGTGAAATCCCGAGGGCGATTCGGTACGGTGGCTGCACGAAAATAATTAAGACAAGATCAAAAAGTGCGATGGGGAGCGGTATCGAAAAGGTTCACGAGGTCGGCAAGTCTCGGTGGACGCCCGGTGACAATGTATCGCCTCAAGTAGAAATTGAGCGACGCGGCTGGGTCGCGTTTTTTCCAAAATCACTTGTTTCCACTGACACAGATAAAATGGAAAAAAACTACTGATCCGATCCGGCTGAAAATTTTCTACATTGCTCTACAAATATCTGACTCTCGTTGGTACTAGAATCATATTGTTACCTTAATTATTAATTAATTTTTAAATCGATAAACGATGTAAAACTGGACATTTTTCCGATGTTTAATCTTTTAACGCGCGCCGTCTTGTCAATTTTTTGTTTATGAGGATAAATTTACTATGGACGAAAAGTGTAGTTATATTAATCACAAAAATTGTGACCCCTTGTTAAACTACGTAAATTATCGTTAAGTGAGAAATAAAAACATTAGATTATAGTCTGAAACCACTATAATAAACCAGTAAAAATTTCCAATTGAATTGTCCAATACTTTTTATTATAAAAAAAAAATCCTGAGAATTCACTAATTTTTAACGCGTTACAGTGGAACACACCCTTAAATAATTTTATTTTATATAAAAATGCTAAAAAATTAACCCAAAAACACACTTTTGGTTTACTAGCTCTGCGATCTTTTAAAATGTATACTTTTCACTAGTATTTTTGTTACATCGACGATATAATTTCGTAAATAGTTAGAAACATCTTCAATCTTTTCATTTTAAACAAAATTGAATGAGTTGGAGTGTCCGTCAATTTGTACCTTCAGCAGCAAGACTACAACTTCCTTCGATAACAACATCTGCAGGAAACATTTATAATGAAAAAAAAAATTTTCTTGTGATCTTAAACAACCTATTATACAGTATCGAAAGTTTCATAATAATTTCTTTAACAGATTTTCTGTAAAAAATTCAAAAGTATCAGCACTCTATACGTAATTCCCCCCTTAATCGCATTAAGCCCAGCGATTTGCTCTTCTTGCACTTCAAGCTGCCGAATCGATATTTGATTAATAGCGATAGAAGAATTCTTATTATCTGGCATTCTAGCACTGAAAAACGAAACCGTGCTATGCTTCCTTCCTCTAGCCGAGGAACAACCCAGTTTCTCCCCGCGATTGTTCAACCCGTCGGTATAGGTCAGCGTCGAAGCGCACGTGCACCTTCAGACTCTCGGCGACCAACAATCAAAAATAAAATAAAGCGCGAGGAGAGCAACGAGAGAATTGCACAATCATCTGGGATGAACATAGCATCGCCCCAGTAAGCTTCGTCGCGCAGCATATTATGACACTGACTGTCACACGACTTTTTTCCTTTCGTCACTCTTCGTTTACGCAAACGTTCGCTACAAAAATGAAAATTAAACAATTCGTGGTTTCCTATTATTCGTCATTTCCTATACGCGTCTGAAATCTAGACTCGTACTGATAAGTTAAGAATAACTGATAAGTAGACTGCGGAAGTTTATGCAGTAACAATATGCAGTGAATATGCAGAGTATATGCAAGATACAGGGTGCAACAAAAATGTTGCAGTTCCTCGAAAGGGATTGAAAGGTGATTCCTGAGGTGATTTTAAACAACTTTTTCCTCAGCGAAAATGTTTGGTGCGGCTTTGTTAACGAGTTATTAACGAAAAACACCGACCAATCGGCGAACGAGTCCAGCGGATTAATGATGGCGCGGACGATGACGGACCAATACTACTCTCAGCTAGAGCGCGCGCTGAAATTCGTCCACTGTACTCGCTCCCTGATTGGTCGGTGTTTTTCGTTAATAACTCGTTAACAAAGCCCCACCTAACATTTTCGCTAAGGAAAAAGTTGTTTAAAATCACTTCAGGAATCATCCCTTTCAAGGAACTGCAACATTTTTGTTACACCTTGTATATGCAAAGTATATGCAGGATAAATTTGATGTATACGTTACATGTATAGACTAAAAATTCATATAAATTGTGTTTAATGAATGTAATTAATATGAGAAATATATTTTTTAAATTATTATACAGGGTGAACCGTTTAAGTAAGAGAACCTAAATATATTTTCGAATTGTGATGATGCAAAACATATTTGTTACATAACATGAATCGCATCGAGGCAACATACAGTAAGAATTTTTGTATTGAATCATGTAATTGATAAAAAAACGTATTTAGATATGTTTAATAATATGACCTTGAAGGGACCTTGATCTCAACAAATTAAAGTTTCGCATAAAATTTATGTGTATCGAAAGCGTAGGTTCAATTATTTGCAAAATTTTTGGTACCAAGTCATTTCAAAATCATGGTACGGTACATAGTTGTATGTATTTTGACCTCAACTATTGAACAGTAAAAAACATCTGGTCATTCCATGTAAAACAAGAAACATTATACTATTCCCAAAATTTCGGCAAGTATTACCTTGAGGATGAACTCAACCTACACATTTTTTGTATCTGTACAAATAACAAAAGAACCAGGGGTAACAGAGTTAAGTGAGACACTCTGCATATACAAGATATCCGAGGTATAGGCAGTATATGCAAGATATATGCAATATGCAAAATATGCAAAATAAAAAAAATATATTTTTGAAATCCTCTAATAATGAAACATATTTCTGTCGAAGTCTCGTTCCTTTTTTCCATTTCCCTAAAATATGCATTTGCATGAACTTCCGCAGTCTACTGATAAGCGAAGTCTGAATTATAATTTCGATGTTCTTGCTCTCCGTTTCGCTTGGACAAGCAAAATCGCGTATTTCGCTTAACGCGTTTTCTGCCCGGGGAGCTAAAAAAAAATTAGCCGTGGACCATGCGTCGTCACGTACGTGTCGCTCGATTCTTTCGTCGAAACATATTGGCATTTTAAAAAAAGTGAAACGGAACAACTCGTCGGTAGAAAAAAGTGCAACATAGATAACTCTGTTCTGAGATGGATGGAAAAACACTGACGCGTGAACAAAATTTATTGCGCGGGATATCGTGCAATCGGACATTCAGTACTAGACGTCAAAATGGCAATAACGGAAGAGCGATAACGAGCGTGTTCAATTGTCTCCCACTCTTTTTCGAACACCGTGTACATGCGCGTAGCTTTCATAGTTTCCGGACTCGAAATCATTTCGGAAAACTCGCGACGTAAGTTAATCGCGCGATGGAAATACGCACTTCGCGTATTTCTTCCTCAATAATGACAAATATTCTTCCATGCAAAGTTCGTTGAGAAACTCTTTTAACCGCGTATTTTCCCAGTGCAAAATCAAACGTACAGGATAAGAATAGAACGGTTAGTAAAACAATAAAAATAGATTTTAGAAAACCAGGGAAATTGTATGTCTACGTGTATTAGTATTGCATGTATGCAGTCTAAGTCTATGTCGTCGTTGATTACGTAACTCGTATCGTAACCCAATGTTTCAGTTATTATTAAGTGTTACTTAATTAAGATTTGTAATTAAGATCGGTAAAAGAGATCGCTTCTCCGTGTTGATTGAAACATATGAATTAGAAGTTCGAGAGAAAACGCGACGTTTCTGTGTAGGAAGCAAATAGCGTACGATATTAAAAGTGTAGTGCAACACAGCATTTTCAATAGGAGAAAAAAAAAGTAAGATAAAATAAAACGGAGGTATTTGTCGGACTTGAACTGTCTACAGTTTTTTTTTCTTTCTTTTTTTTCGGAAAGACATCGTTCCGTTTCGAAACAGCGTCGACTGTGTTTGATCAACATACGTATTTCACACTATCCGTGGTCATAAATCATATCTAGAATTTATTCGAGCAATATTAACGCTCACGTACTTACACTTCGATAGCTTTGTTCCAATTAATTACATATCCAGACAGGACGAATGTCTCGATATGAAGCACGTGTATGTTTCCTCGCTCCGTGCCAACGTACAGCCATTTACTTTGCAGCGGTAGGTGGATACACGTTATTCTGCGAAAAATAAGACGACAGTTCGATTACTCGGGGCTTAAGTAGAATCGCCTTAATTACGGCAATATTCGATGCTCGAAAGCAACACGGAGATTCGTGGAGAAGAAAGCGTTTAGAAAATTTACGAAGGCGCTTCCAATAAATAGAAACTATTTACTTAATCAGTCAACGTCGAGAGAATCTCCAATTATTCAAGGTTTTCATTCCAATTACATCAACTCTTTAATTCGTTACAGTTTTCATGTACACTCAACTTTTATGAAACGACGTGGAACCTGAGATAAATATCGGAAAAAATGTGGAAACTGACCTTTCCCTTTGAAACTTGAGACTCTGCACAACTTGTGGTATTTTCTGTCGGAAATTCCACAGATGCAGAGTATCGTCCGCAGTGGCGGACACCAAAGCTCCTTCATTAATCAAGAACTGTAACTGTACCACAGCCGTACATCCTTCGTGTTTAACGTGTGCATCTACCCCTGGTCGACCCAAACTACGTATTCAAAGGTTTTAATTGAGGAAAATATATCTAAAGTAACTGTTCGAACATTTCTAAAAATCTAAATAAATCGAGAGCGCTAACGAGTGAAAATGTTTACCTATTCATTACATTTCTTTCATTTTTATAAAGAACGCGTTTTCGTATTCTATATCTTCGCAGTAATGTTTGTGTATTTTATGTGTTTATGAATAATATGTCTATTAATACAATTTTTAATTATAAACTAATATTATAATAACTTCGGTTGTTGAAGTTGTCTTTTTTTTTTTACCTATTAAGATGCAGCAAAAAATACAGAATTCTATTATAAAAACACCGATGACCCTGAAATCTCAATAAATGACCTCAAAAGAAGTTTACTTCGTCCAATCTTGGTCACACAAATAACTTAACTCTATCTGCGTTGCGTACCAATATGTATGCATACTAGTATCACTAATGGTATTCAAACGAATTGTAAAAATTAGTCCGTTTTGATGTAGAAGGATAATGAAAAAAGTATTCAAATGATAAATTAAAAACTAAAATATACGATATATTTCCTTTTTTGTTTCCTCGGCGATTTTTATCATTGCTTCTTTGTATTTTTTGTGTGCACAGGATCGATCCCCCACTCCCAAAAAGTGTGCAGATTTTATTGGGCAATAAAGCGTACGGTTCAGTCAAAAGTAGTTACTTTGTACCAACTGGCTACCTCGACGGCAACTAGGAAGTTTATCGAGCTGTGATGAACATCCACTCCCTAGTAACTCTTTAGTTAGAGTAGGCCAACAGAGGCGAGCACAGGAGCCAGCTCACGGTTGACGAACCATGAATCAATAGTGTATAGTTTACCGAATCCGATCAATCAATTTAGCAAATTTAATAAGGTAGGGGAATGTGGAGTAAGACGGAAACGCTAAGGAAAAACAACGAAAAAGATCAAATATTATTTATGCGATGCTTATCAAAGCAGTTTTAAAATCAACATATATCTATTCATATTGAAACTTTGAGATCTCAAAAATTAGAAGTTCAAATAAATGCTTTTTTTTATGACCAAACAAACTTTTTTACACCATGTAAGATGGGATTTGCTATGGAGTCAAGATAATGTATGCATTATTATTGACACGTTACTCAAAGAAGCAGAGAATTGATATTTTGAAAATTATGCACGGTGTAGCTAAAATTTTGCAGATCCTTGAAAATGGTGATTCCCGACGTGATTTTAAACAACTTTTTCTTTGGCAAAAATGTTGAGCGGAGCTTTGTTAACGAGTTATTAACGAAAAACACCTACCAATCAGAGAGCGAGTACTGCGGACTGATTCCGGTGCTGACGATGGCAGACCTATACTACTTACAGTTGAAGCCCGCGCTGAACATTGTCTACTGTACTCGCACTCTGATTGGTTGGGAGTTTTTGTTAATATTTGGTTAATAATGACCAGTCTGAAATTTTCGCTCAGAAGAAAGTTGTTTAAAATCACTTCGGGAATCATCCCTTTCAAGGAACTGCAACATTTTTGTTACACCCTGTATATTCGTATACAAGTAGACAGAAACGAAAGTACAAAAGTAGTTATTTACATATTTAATTATAGTGTTCCTTTTTCTTCTCCTTTTGTTTGCTTTGATAATTCATTAATTCTTTTCCATACGACGAAGAAGTTAAAACTGCTGTGTAATCTTGTAAATTACTCATTCTCTTCCCTACAGTCCGTATTCTACAGATGGATATAGAATCCCGTCTGACCCCAATACATACTTCATACTTCCCATTAAATATTTCTTTAATTTTCTTTAAATAACTTCAATTATTCTTGATTGAAAACTATACGTATGAAAATGGTATCTAATAAAGTAAATTATTGATCATATTTGGTGAAACAGACATAAGAAATATAGACACAAATAAGGTGACGTTATTATAAATTTGTGGTATAATTATATCGTTGTACAACAAATTCTGAATTTCATCTTAATTCGTGACATGCATGATTTTATCATTAAACGTTACGATTAAACGTTCATGTTTTCACATTAAGAGTTATTCTAGTTTACAGACTCTTTTTTTAAAGTATTGTTTTAGAATTTTTTATGAAGAACCTATAAAAGTTATTGCTATCAGGTTTCTTCGTACATATTTATTAACATTTAGAGAGTATTACAAATTTTGTTAGCATAAAGAGATGAAAATTATCCAAAGTGGTTCACTTTGAAGTCATCAATGTTGTTCGAACTGATGATCATGATATTTCAAGATCGGCTTGACCAATTGTGTCCAATTTGTGTGTACAATTTCAACACATGCGTGGCTATCGCCTCTACTACGATCGTGCCAAAATATATTCTTTTCCAATTTTAACAACCCTTTGAAAATGTAAAAATTGAAAAAAGTCAAAATTTCTTTTCCAAAGCATCGCCATTTTGTAAATTTTCAGTATTTTCCTTTCATGCTGGTACAGACTTTATCCACAAGTACCTTAACTAAAATTCAATTTCAGTTTTTTGTTCTGAATGAACAGAACCAGCGAAATCATAGTCACGGTGACTTTTTTTTTACATTGATGACTTGAAAGCGGACCATTTCGAATAATTTTCATTTTTTCATACCGAAAAAATTGTTTAATACTTTTTAAATGTTAATAAATACGTACGAAAAACCTAAACCTAAGTCTAAATCATAGTTCAAGTTTTACCAAAAATTCTATCTATTCTTATGTCTGGTTCATTAAATAATTGTAATTGTAAACCTTGAAAATCGATGATAACTTAGTCGTATACTCGAAATCCTACTGTGCGAGCAAACCGACGAGACAGCTCTGAATACATCAAATGCTGCAGAATAGTCAAGATAAAAGAGAATTCTTTACTTTAGACTAACATTTGGTTGGCGATAATTGGAAATTTTAGAATGTTTGACGATGAATTTTACTATCCTACATTAACATTTCTTATGACTGGAATCATGAAGTTTGCTATAATCACGCAGAAAAACTATTAATTCTTCGTCGTCCATAGTTCTTCTTGATCGTCAACAGTTCACATTTGACGATCAAATCAAGGATAACCGTGGTCTTGATCGGTGGCGAATCGATTTCACGGTCAAGAGATCTTCAGTTGACTTGATCGAACCTCGTGAATGCATTTATTAAATTACGAATAAATTATATAAGAAACGATCTTGACCGGTGCCTAACTTAACGTAATCTGACCGTACTGTTATCTGACTTTAATCTGCTCCAAAATCACAATCATACGGTCATGGAAACAGTATGATTGTATTCCGACCCAGAAATATTTTGTTTCTAACACTAGCCGTGAAGGAAACCAGAATCTGTAATTAGTCTCCGCGTAGTCTACTTTTTCCGTACAAACATTCATCAAAATGAAAGGTATAATTTTAAACACCTCTGCTTGTTGACTGTTTGCGGTGGAAATTCATTTGCAACGAGGCGGTTTCACGGGTTTCTAGGTATACGTAATTTTGTATAAAAAGTTTGACATACGGAAACAACGCGAAAATTGTTGACCCAAGCATAATGTACTTTAAACTGATTTAACTAAAATTTAACAGACGCGTAACAGTTTCTAACAACTGTGACGCAAAAAAAAAGACTGAAACGTATGTAGTACGTCATTCCAACGCAAACAGTTAAGCACACAAGTATTGCGATAAATTGTTTTTTTTTTTTTTTTTTTTATATAAATTAAAAACAAAAACTCTCACCGTCACTTTTTTAATTTCAGTTCACGGTGATATAAAATACTACGATTTGTTAAAATTTTTAATTAGAAGCTTTAAGCTTGGAAAATTTATCAACCAAAAAGACAGCTTCAAAATTGCAAAACTAATTGCTCAAATGTTAATTAAAATTTCACCGCAAAGAAAAACTTCATCAATTTGTGTCGTTTGAAAATACGAAAGCCCCTTCGGAATAAAGTAAGCGAAGAAGATGAGCGACAAGCGTTAATTAAATTACGTAATGACGAGTCGTCCGAGTTCATTTATTCGTTTCTCGTATC
This sequence comes from Perdita meconis, assembly GCA_030770465.2. Lineage (NCBI taxonomy): Eukaryota > Metazoa > Arthropoda > Insecta > Hymenoptera > Andrenidae > Perdita > Perdita meconis. The sequence continues at coordinate 12,726,136 of JASKOS020000003.1, read as the reverse complement.
AGTGTATTGATAACAATCACAAAAGGATACATCCTGAGGGATCCTGATTTAGTTCCAATGGCAAGGAGCCTCTGAACTGGATCGAACGCCACCGCCGTCGGCTGATGTGGAAAGCCATGCCTGAATGTCTGTAACACGAAGGTATTTGTTTCATTTCATCTTTCTCGCTTTAGTCAGCTGGAAGTCTATTCAAATACGCCAAGGGCTACAGAACAAACAATGTGAAGCAAAAGGTAGCATTGTCTCTACAGATTTCAATGCGGGTATATTTAACTTTCGGTACATGACAATTTCAATACTGCTAATTCTATCCTTTTGTTTTTCGCGTGGGGTATACGATCATTAGTAACCGAGAAACCTTCTTATTATTGTTATCTTCGTCGTTATTATATTTAACGATTGCTGCCGTTATCGAGCAGCGTTATTCTCTTTATGTTACATCGAAATTCTCCCCGCGGAGTATTGTATACAGGTAATCGTACTAATGATACAAAGATACAGGGTGTCCCAGAATAATACACGCTGAAATATTCTGAAAGGTGGCAGGAAACCACAATCGAATCACAAAGTGTCCTATGACATAATATTTAATATTTATTCAATATAAACGGGATACCCCATTGGTACACAATTCTAGCATGAGGCAGCGCTCGGATAGATTATAATTAGGGGTGTGCGGGTACCCGAAAATACGGGTACCCGAGCCTCGGGTCGGGTCGGGAAACGATCGGGACGGGTCGGTTCGGGATCCCGAAAGTTTGTCGACACATAAGTATATTCGGGTACCCGTCATTTCGGGACCCGATTTTAATTCGGGACCCGATTTTCAATTCGGGAACCGACTTTCGATTCGGGACACGATTTTTAAATCGAGACTTGGCACTTAATTCAGTACATAACTTTTCATTGTGGTTTTCTACTTAAACTGTTACAATGTAATTTTTCTATGAAATCAGATGAAAGAATTTGTAACTGAGGAGAAAATTATGTAATATGGCGTGTATCGAAAATCTGGTCCCGAATTGAACATCGGGTCCCGAATTAAAATCGGGTCCCGAATCGGAAATCGGGTCCCGAAATGACGGGTACCCGAATATAGTTATGTGTCGACAAACTTTCGGGATCCCGACCCGAACCCGAAAAAAATTCCCGACCCGACCCGATCCCGTAATTTCGGGTACCCGCACACCCCTAATTATAATTAGATTGCGGATTTTTATGCAAAATCAAATTTTTGCAAGCACAAATAAAAAATTTAATCATGAATAACAATATGTTTATTTTTTTATACATTATAACTTGTATTATATTTTTGATATTTTGTATATTTTGGCATTTGTTAACAGTCATGTAGATTTTTTTCATACTTAATATAGCCATAAATGCATAAAATCCGCAGTCTAATTATAATTAATTTATAATTAGTAAACTGCGGATGTTTATGCAAATTCAAATTTTTAGTCACAGAAAAAGAACTGAATCTTGAATAAAAGTACTTCATATCTTCTAAACATTTTGCGTTCTAAACATTTTTGCGTTTATGCACATTCTTACAGGTTTCTGCATAATGAAAATTGCCAAAAATGCATAAACATCCGCAGTCTAATAATTAGTTTTAAAATATGGCTCCTAAAGATATAACTAGACCTATTACAAAAAAAATCTAATTTAGTACTATGTATACATATATTTGCTTTGGTACAGATTCGATTTATTAGATCGAAGGATATGTATCTGGAGTCGGGACACATAATTATGAGGTCAAAACGTTTAGCCCCAAATGATTTAGATGACTAATGAAAGTTTATTTTAAGGAGTTGCGGGCAGCTTATGAAACCATTAATTAATTTGTATAGGAAAAGTAGATAAGTATATCCGCAACAAATCTCCTAAATTTAAGCGTTTTGATATGAAGTACAGACATAATTGGTTCATAATTATGATTCGTTATGGCTTTCTTCATACCCAATTTGATGTTGTACCCTTTCGAGAAGTAGCTTATATTTAGTCTAATCAGACGATTATATGGCGGAAGTATATTCTAAACGCGGTCTAATGAGTGAACAAAAAAATAGTTTAAAGGCACACATGCTGTCGAAGTCCGATAATATCCATCTACCTCCATTTGACAGTAATAATGCATTCATGTTGACTTGTCTGTACACTGAACTAATAGTCGGAAGATTCCAAAATTTTACCAATACAGGGTGGACAATATAGAACTAGCTGATTTGAAAAACCTGCCATTTTGAACCGATGCAGAACCGAGTTTTATTAACGAATTTGCATAAACGTTTACGCTGTGGCAATAACAAACAGCAAAGTAGATCGACTGAATTATCGATGACTTTATGTATCCTCAGAAATGTAAGATTCTTTGGTAAATCTACTAATCAGCTGTATGAAGAAAATACGAAAGCGCAGTACAATACAGAGATACAGATAGAAAGGAAATAAAACTCCAGAAGGTAGTTGCTGTTTTATTTCCTCAAACTGTCAAAAATTTTGTACGTATCTACGAAATATGATCGAAATTATGGTGTACGTGAAAAAAAAGGGAATGATTGCTTCTGCAAAATTCAGTCAAAAACGTGCAGTAAAATTTTTCCATCCGAGGTTTAGTGTGTTCAAGAAAATCGATTTTGAAGATTCGTTGAGTACGGGCGCACTTAGCTACGGCCTTGGCCAAAAGTATTAGGCACTATGAAAAAAAGAACAGAGAAGAAAAGCTATAAAGTTGAAAGGAAATATGGACGCGTATCTTGTAGCACCATAATGAAAAATGTTAATATTAAATACGCTCGTGATTATGAATGTAAGTCAAGAAATTGAGATTTTGATTTTTTTTATGTTGCATCGATTCATATTTTTAAAATTTTTAGCAAATAGTCCTGCAATTAGCAATAATACGAAAAAATCACTTTCATATTTATCCGTGGAAATTCTATGTTCATTTTGATAGTGGCGCAAGTCATATATATTTTTTTATGGTTGCAAAACTTGTAAGAAAAAAATAATTACATACTTTTGTATTCTGTCGTTATAATTACATTTATTATATGCTAGTGAGAAGTTAGTGATAAAAGAAAAATATGCATAAATATACAGGTTGTAACAAAAATGTTGCAGTTCCTTGAAAAGGGTGATTCCTGAGCTGATTTTAAACAACTTTTTCCTCGGCGAAAATGTAAGGTGGGGCTTTGTTAACGAGTTATTAACGAAAAACGTTGACCACTAGGAGAACGAGTACAGCGGATTAATGATGGCGCGGACGATGACGGACCAATACTACTCTCCGCTAGAGCGCGCGCTGAAATTCGTCCACTGTACTCGTGCTCTGATTGGTCGAGAGATTTTGTTAATAACTCGTCAACAAAGCCCCACCTAGTATTTTCACTAAGGAAAAAGTTGCTTAAAATCATCTCAGGAATCATCCCTTTCAAGGAACTGGAACATTTTTGTTACACCCTGTATAGCGAATCTTCTACCACATATTGCAGCGATCCATCATAGGTACTTTAAAGTTATTAAAGTGTCTGAGACGGAATAGTTTTTTACCGAGACAGAAGATAATTAAAATTATAATATGTATAGGGTGTAATAAATATAGGTTGACATATTTTAAGGGATTGTAGGACTTCAAATGGAACAGAAAATGTCTCCTTTTGAAAAGACTTTTTGAGTATATTGTTGCTTGTCGTATACAAGGTAGACAATAAATAATCGACTGATTTGTATTATCATTAAATTTTACTTGAAATAAAAATCAGTAGCTTTCTTTAACATGAATAGTTTATTAACACTAGAGAGTTGTGTATGAAATATGATATTAGAGATATGTCGCATTAATATCATGGTTATTATAGCGACAGCTCGGCACTATTGTTACAGTTTGTCGAATAGTTTAATGTCTTTCATGAAATTTATTAAGTTTTCAACGTCTTTACGAGAGTTTAACTTTGATACTGGAAGCTTGCAAAGACGACGTGGATCAAATTTATCGCTCAGAAAAATGTCAAGTTCTTGGAGAATAGAATCATGAAGCTGCCCTAAAGATGACGAAAAGTGATAGAACGAAATGGCATATAGGTAGTTGAATAAATCTTTGTATAAGTATTTCAACATTGTCTTCGAATTTGAAAAACAACGAATTTCTGTTCCAACCCAATATAATTCAAGTTACAACGATTAGAAAATTAATCATACTTTCATTCAAGCCCCAATTCTTTATTTGTGATTGTGAAAATTTTATTTTGCATTAAAATCCGCAGTCTAGTCATGACTTGTGATTTCATAACGAGGTGAATGATTCTAGTGTAGATGACGTTCTGCACGTAATCATGAGTTAATAATTTAATTAACAGTTTCTAATGTAATAATTTCCTGTTACAGCATTTCTGACAACCATTTCCGGTTTCTCCTACTATATAATTTTGTATATTTACACTCACCATAAATGCATAAACATCTGCACTCCAGTTCATAATTACTTAATCAACGATAATGAAGTTTGGAAGAAAAGTTAAACTACATTGCTTCCAGCAAATTATTATACAAGTTTCTAATTAGCTAAAGATTTACTTACGTCGAGGAAAGCAAACAGTTTATCATTATTGATGACTTTATAAATTCTAAAGATTAAGAATTTTCTTGCACAAAATATCGATGAACTAATTTAGTTCAAATTTAGAAAAGATTCTCAAATATAACTGTAATAGCAGCAGATCAAAGAATGATTACAGAACGTGTTGATAATAAATAAAAGAGAGATTCGTAAGAAAGTAGTGGATTACTTTTTCGTACACCTAATATTTGTCCTGGCATATAAATAACTGCATAGTAATCTTCCCTCGCTCGAAGCACTGTCATTATTCTTCAACATGTAAAGAAACATTGTTTAGAGTCGTACATTATCGACCAGAGCCTCCATTACTTTTTTTGTCTTTTTAACTCGTTCCCTCTTTCTCTCTTTCTCTCTCTCCGGTCCTTTTATAACATCACATTCACTCTTTCTCTCATCTGCTCGCATTCTCATCTCCCTTCCTTCACACTCGTTAGTTATTTATAGTCCCATTTCGATATTAATTCTATCCTCCTTAACTTGACGGTCTTAACTAACATTTTAAAACACTCGAGGAAGATTGTTTTTAATTTAGAACGATTTACTCGAAATCGCGTTTTAAATCTCGTCTGACGCTTCTAAATAGAACTACACGCATATAGGATATTTTCCCCTGTTTTCCTCGCGTAATTAAATTCCTAATAAATCAATATTTGATATCCCTAAAAAGTTCAGAAACCGTATTTTTGTTAAGCACCGGACTCCCACGCGGCAAAATTGTTTTGAACAGCGTTCTGAATTTTCGCAAAACTTTGCTCGAATTCTCGATGCGCTTTCAACCGGCAGCCTAAAGCAGGACAGCATTGCTTGCTAAGTGGAACATCAAGTTTCGTAGAAACTTCGCGCGCTTTAACGGCGTTTTAAAAACTGTTTAAATTTACAGTAATATTAGAGCGCATTCCGTACACGTTGCAGGCCAGTGGTTTCAAGCAGTATACAAAAAAAAAGCGTCCAACTAAAAAATTAAGCGTTATCGGATATGCAGCGGCATTCAAATGCACCGTTGCACAGAATTTCTCTCTACCGAATCTAGTAAAACGAAATCGTGATAACGAATCCTGTACTAAATGACATTTTTCGCGGCTGAGTTTTTGTCGAACGTAATTCTATTCGATTGTTGCTTATTTCGATCGTTACGATGTTTCGCGCTCCAAAAATACTACACTGAGATTGAAGACGTCCGAACCTTTGTCAGGGAAAGACACGGTCTGACGTGCGTCTGCTAATCGATATGGACGGTCGGTAAAGACCGACCATCTTCTTCTCGTCGCTCAAGAGCACCACTAGGTCATTAAGATATTCAAAGTACTGGCAACAATATCGTATCCATTTCAATAACTGAAAACGTTTTTGCACGGCAACGCGACCACTACGTTTTCCGCCTAATCAATACTGCAAATGATAAGGACACAATACTCGTCTCGTTTGTAACAGGGCAGCTCTCGAACGACGCGAGTACGATATTCAAGCGATTGTTGTGCGAACAAATAACGATTTAATGAGTTCGGAATTTAATGAGCGAGTTCAGCGAAGGAAGAAAAATGTACCTATTATGTAAAGAAATTATCCAATATTATAAGAAAAGAATAAAACCTTTGGGTGGCATAAATGAGATTTAGACTGCTTCATACTTTTTCTCTGATAGAAATAAGTATGAATCTCTATGCGAAATAAGTATTTACAAATTGTTGTTTCTCTGATTTATTCGATCGAGAATTAATAGAAGATTTGAATCTAGAACGACCGAGCTGGAAATAACGATTTTATTAATCAGATAATCGTTACTTCGAGAATATCTAAATACTTGAGCGGGTCCGCTCCACTTGACGGACAATGAATTCGTCGACAAGGTTTACATCGACACTATTTCACCGGTATAGGTTTACACTGACATTCTGATGCCAATAACATCAATATTCATCGACATCAGTTTTCATCGACATTCTGATTTTACTGACACTATTTTTCAACGACATTCTTTTCAACTTTCGTTAAAACTGTGCCTACTGCATAACGAAGTATACAGGGTGATGTCTTTGGTTTCGATATAATTAATTATTAAAGCTCATTGCATAAATGAAAAATTCTTGCTTCCCTAGTAGTGTACTTAGAATTTCTATCGATTGTTTGAACTGCTTTAATTCGATAGCTTTGGATGTTTCTCTAAATAGAAATTTGAAATTGTTCATGAAGTAATATTGGTAAGAATGCGCCATCTTTCTTGGGTTATCTCGTTGGATTCCAGTTATAGCAATTTAACTTATATAACCTAATCTTCTCTTGGTAAAAATAAAATTCTATACTGGAGAAATGAGAGAGCTTACTTCGTCATACAGTACGTACAGTTTTAACGAAACGATTTAATATTTTTGCAAACATTAAATACATTACCGTTTCAGATTTAAATGAACAAGAGCGTTAGAAATTATTTTTTTCTCTCAACATATAGTTTCCAATTTTTTTCTAACAAAATATATTCTATATAAACTGATACGATTTCTAATTAAAAATACGTCGAATAAAAAAACCATTTAACGTGCGTGCTGAAAGCTTCGTACAATGATTTTTGTATAGTCGTAAAACAAGTCTCGAATTCTTTAAACTCGATCAAAACATTTCATCAAAGCTGTTTTAATTAAGAAAATTCTCAAAATCTAACTACGTCCTATATTCTAAAATGTCTAAAATTCTATTATTCAAGTGTGAAAAACCGTAATAAATATCGAATAGCTGTTTTAAATTTTTAGCGAAGCTTCAGCAAATTCAGTCAGTTTCGTTAAACTTAATAAATATTGAATCGAGAATCGTGATACTATTTTGGTATCATGCAACTTCCTTTCATTATTTTTATTATTGTCTCTTGCATTATTGCGAATAAAGGAAACATGTACAATATGGAAACGTAGCAAAGTATTATACTCTACTATAAGTTGTAAGTACAATTCAAAGAAAGCTGAAGCCTAATCAGAAAACAGAAGTAAAAGTGCTTAATATATTATTAGAAAAGTGGAAGAATAGGTAGACTTAAACCGAGCATAGATAGATACAATTTAAATTTAAGAATAGATAAAACTTTATCCGAAGAAATCTCGTATGTATGGACTGAGAAATAAATAGTATCATTATTTTTATACAAGAAAGATGTAAAAACGGAAGATCCAAAACGAAACAGGGTTAGGATTGATTTAACGCCTTGAAAGACAGATACAGTTAAAATCGATTTTGATGCAGCACTACTGCCTTCCCACTGGTCGTGAAAACTGCCCTCGTTCCATTTCAGCGTAACAGAGAAGTAGGTTAAAATACAACAATACGAAACGTATGAACACTGCTCGCTTTCGTCACTACGTCTGAATTCAAGTTCTTAGAGGTAGTGCCTCGTCAATTTCCGTTGCTTTCATGCCACTATCTTCAAGATGTGTAACCGATTCTTTCGATTCGGCACAATGCGAAACCATTAATAACGTGTCGTCGAACGAAACAAAACAGAAACAAGCATCGGCTTTTCCTTTTCAAGATGTATCAAAATTAATCGAATGCACAGTGACAAATAAATGGGCGTTCGGTGCGAAAAATCATAACTCCTTAAACTATGTACACTATTCGATATAAGAACAATCTTACAGTGTTGACTCAAAGAACGACGCCTGAGTTTGATTCGAAAAAGGGATTTCTCTATCCTCACAACTTCTTCGCCGGTGCGAATCTCCTCGTTCCGTCGTGACCGAGATCGAACCCGACTCGAAAAAGGGCTGCGCTCGGTTCTGAAACCCCAGCCATTCTTCGAGTCAACACTGTAGTTCATTTTTGATCGGTGTAACTTAATCATTTTTAAAGAGACAATTGAGCCATAGAAAATATATGGTTTCAATGTAAAAAATTTTGATGATTTTGATTTTTTTATTAAAGGGGGAGTCTGATTTAGGGCTCCTCAACCATTGATTTTCTTTTTACGAAACTATGAAGGCCGCAACAGCGAGTTTTTCTCAAAGCGTAGATTGAATCTACCTATTTCAGCGAAACAAAGCATTATAAAGATATAAAATTAATTCTTTATGTTTCCGAAAGATGTATTAAAAAGTAGGAAAAATTTGATTTTAGTAACAATATTCTTTTTGTTGCAAAGAAATCACAAAAACGGTCATTTTTCGGGCGTCGTATTGGACAATATTACGATTCTATCCTAAGACTCAACGAATTCGAAAAAAGAGCCCCAAAAACATAGAGTCAACGAAACTGTTCAATTTTGAATTACCTAGATCGGTAGCCGCTGAAAAATGGGTCTAGCAGAAAACTAGGATTTCAGAAAACTGGAATTGCCGTATGCGCATGGTACATAACAGGAAATAATTGAAAAAAAAAAAGAATTTATGAGCCCGCTAATTTCCCAACTCCGAATTTTTCCCTCCGTTAACTGTACATAGAATATTAAAAGCTGTAGTCTAAAGCGAGACTGTCGAACTGTAGGACCTTCAACGAGGTCCTGTTAAACCCTCCATTGCAACAAGTGACGAAGAATTTCTCGCTTCGACTGAGTGTCGAGGGCATTTCGCTTTAAAAAGATTTTTCTCCAAAATTACAAACTACTTGTTCAACAACTTTCGTTAATAAATGTGTTTCGTTTCAATTTAACCCAAGCGTTTCACAATGGTTCTTTCAAAGCCGTCGCATTCTATTGCCACAACCGCTGCAGCGTACTTATCAACCGCGGATTTCCTCAGTTTATAAAAAAAATTGTTGCCTTTCAATTTTTAATGGAACGGCGGACTTTGAAAATGCCATAGTCGATGCTTTTCAAAGCTTTCCGAAAAAAAGTACGCAACGGTTCGAAAATGGTGCGCATACGTTCAAAGATGAATCGTGGACGCAAAAATACCGAGAAAAGTTTGATCCAGTTTTCAAAGCACAAACAATGCTGTGTGTCTATTTCTACGAGAAATCGAACCGATTTCAACAATTTCACTGCGAATGCTTTGTTCGACATCGCCGACTATAAACACTCTCGCGATACACTGGGAATTATTTCAATTGCTCCTCTCGATACCGTTCTTCAGAGGGAATCGCGGAATACCTCAGATCTTTTTCTTACTCGAGCAGCTCTTTCGAAGCAACAAGCTTCTGTGTCGCATGCACAAGCCGAGTCGTTAAGTTCAGCTCGCCTCTGTCGCGGCTTCCCTTTCGTGCGTTATCAGTGGTATTGCATAAAGTTCGCGCGAGTTATCGACAAACAGTGCACGCAGAGCGAGTCAGATAAACACCGGTCGTTCAAACGACATCGACGTTACGACGAGTCGATTTATTTGTTCTCGTTCGGTGGAAATTTTTGTGTCGTCTTTATACAACGCGGAGCTGTTTTCAAAGCGATACCGCACTTCGACCGACCACCGTTCGGTTCAATTATTCCGGCAAACGGGTTTCGCGTTTTCCGCGTACCTTTTTCCATTTTACCGGAAATAGGTCAGAAGCAGATACGAAATTTCCCGGTGATTTTGTCGACGACGCAAAGGAAAACAAGGGGTACGGATAAAGTAATCGCGTTCCGCGCAGAAATGGAGGAAATGGAGCACTGTGACATACATAAAACTGGTAATGCAGCCACTACATGCGCCCGAAAAGTCCAGCATATTTTATTTGTATTCACCATCCTTTTATCTTCATTCGTTTCTACCAAATTCAGATGCACAGGTTTTTCGCACTCGAATTGTTTTCACCCCTTTACTACAGAATATAATCGTGCCGATATTAAAACATTCACGTTGAATATTTATTTATCAGTGCTAAAATTTAAAAAAGTGGACAATTGTTAGAAAGAAAAAATTCTCAGCAAGTGTTGTAAAAAAAATGAGAAACTCAAACGCTTAAAATACAGTGACACGGGTTTGTTCACATGTATTCCAAATGTTAATTAATTGTTAAATTTATGGTATTAATTTTTTCTCTCAGTTTGGATCGTTTTGATTTCTTGTTTGGTATTCATGACGTTATTGTATCGAAACAAATATTTTTTTTAGAGTTTCAACAAATTGAATATAGTCTTTGAACAAATTTGTAAGTCACTGTACGTTACTAAAAAAATTATTATCACACTATCGTCGATTATAAATCCCAATAAGTATTTATATAGTAAAATGAAAAGAGTAGCACAAATAAATAATAATAAAAAAATCTTCTAAACGAAGAAGAAAAACGAATAATAGGAGGGAAGGATTCAAATTTGTTATAATTCAGGGGAAAAAAGTAACGCACCGAAGATTTTGAAAGTAAAATATGTACGTACAGAATTTTCATCTCATTTTCCATTAAACCCCAATTTAATTTTTAATGTGGTTTTTCTAAAAAGAATTAAATAGAGATATTTAGAAATTCGTAGTAGCAGAGCAATAAGTTTATTAAAAAAAAAATTCCAGGTTCAGATATGAATAATCTCGACCCGGTGCACGTAAATCTCAGAGCGACCAAACTTCTACGTTTCACGTATGCAGACTTTGTTCCGCATCAAATATGCCTTAGGCAAAAACTAATTTTTCCCGCCATTTAAAACGCCGCAACCCACGTTTAGATTACCACAGATATAGAGAATATTTCAAAGAGACCGAAACTTTTATAAATAAATGGGATCGCAATTTCGATGTTTCCCTAGAAAATTATTAACGTACAATCTCTTACAATTCTAATAGGAAGAAAATTTGAACTCTCTTTTGTACAATAATTGAAAATAGTAATTACATTATTTTATATGATAGCAGAATTTTTAAGGTATAATATAACTAGATTGCGGATGTTTATGCATTTATTTACAAGAAAGCAATAAGATCAAACTGAACGATAAATAATTATAATACAAGAGAAAATAATATACAAAAATTGTACAGTTCATCAATTTAACACTAATTCACTGTATTCATACAACAAGAGTTGCAGCAAGAGGGATGTACCTACATATTTGTAAATTTCTTGGTTATGATTAGATTGTGGAGGTTTATGCATTTATGGCGAATTTAAATATGCTAAAATGCATAATGATGTGTATCGGTATTTTATGATATGTAGAAGGTAAAAGACAATTTTATTTAAGTTCGTTTTCTCTTTCTATGCCTTTGAAAATTTGAATTTGCATAAACATCATCAGTCTAAATGTATAATAGATGTAAAAACAATTCAGCATCGTTTACCTACATTTGAAATCCATTGCCAATACTACATATTTAGTGGTCTCGTTTTAATTTTAAGTTAAAGCAATAATTTTACAAACACTTTCTTCTAATTTACTTCCAAATAGGTAAAAATGGAGCTGCATCTTCAATTCATACCTAAACATGTTGATGTTGCTTGTAAAAATATCAAACCTATTACGAAAATTATTAACAGAAGTACAAGTTCTGCAGAATAGGTCGGTGACAATAAGACGCCAATTTTATGGCAATTTAAAAATTACAAAAAACCTACATTTATTTAAAATTACAAAAAAACCCACATTTATTTAAAATTCAGTGGCTATTGTATATTTATTTGCATAAACATTTGCAGTCTAAATATGTCTGTATTAAATAAATATTCTAAAAAATATTAGAGATAAACTATGCACAGAAATATTTTTCATGCCGCAACACAAAAGAATTAATGCTCACTGGAATTTTCATACCCTCACAATGGAGTAATACCGAATTTCATTTTCCTCATTAAAAATTAAACATGCTTCCAAAAATTCGCATAATTATATGAAAAAAAAAAAGAATGAGAAATAGCCACGATACGAAGATCGAGTCTCGATAAAGCCGGGAATCCACCAGAAAGCTAAGTTAAGCTATGCTATGCTATGTTTAAAAAAAATTAGCTTCAATACATTTTGATGGATCCGTTTCCACCAAGAGCTAAGCTAAGTTGATAAAAATGTATTGTTTAAACACAGCCTAGCATAGCATAGCTTAGCTTAGCTTTCTGGTGGATTCCTGGCTTAACTCCACGTTTCCACGTGTTTACTGATTTCTTTCGCTGATTCAGGTCAGCAGGAACATCCGCATCACCCGCCGCACGCTACTATCCTCGAAATCGTTAAAGTGGTTACATAGTCGAAGGAAAGAAACGACCCGGAACAACGGGAGAACCAGAAATATGTAGGAAACCCGGAGGAAACCCCTGGACACCGGTGGAAGGCATCTCCAGATTACAACGCGGACGTGGAAAATCGGTATTGTTCACGCTTGTCTCGGTTCAGCGTTCCGGTGTGAACGAGCCCCCGGAGACGGAGCTTTCGACGCAGTCATTGTTTATGTTGTCGCGATAAGACCACCACCTTGCGAATGAATGCGCGTTACCCTCTTTCCGCCAAGGTTGAAGGTCGATTTATACAGACACAGAGAACCGGAAACGAGTGTGTGCAACTGCCTTCGATCGACAATCTTGCGAGTGCGTCGCGCAGGATGTCCATCAAACGCGTCGCGACCGTTAACTTCGAAACGACGCGACGCACAGTGCGTCAATCCATTACGAAACTCAAATAAACTCAGAATAATCAATATCTCTTTCGTATCAGCGATAAACTAAATCGCGGATGAGTTCTTAAATGGTGTTAGATGAAAAGTATGTGGTAGGAAGCAAGATAAGTAAACATCGTCTTTGCTATATAGAATAACTATTTTATGGGACAATGAAATTTTCAGTGGACATTTTCTTAAAGGAGAAAATTACATATTTCAACAGATTTTTGTCATTTATGGCTTATTTTGTCGAAGGTGAAATTTACTAAAATATTATACTCTTACTTCATCAATATTTGTATCATTTTTATTTTACTAATATGAAACATAATTTATTTGCTTCAATAAGTACAGTAAGCTAAAGACGAAAGGACTCTCTAAACTTTAATTTTTAACTTTAAATTGTAGAATTTACTTTGGTAGTATCAAAATTGTATTAATTTTATACACAAAGTGTTCAGAAACGAATTTCGTAAAAAATTAAGGAAGAATAAAATAATAAATACCTATAGATTGAGTAATTCAAATTCAAACAAGAAGGCATTAACTTTCCCCTAAAATTTGGAAGTAAATACTTTATAATAAAGCTTAGAACAATATAATATAATTACTTAGAATTGTATTACCACCTACAGATGAAAATCGGATTGCTGTAAAAATCGCGCATGGTCGTTTAAACATAATTCCTTGAAAACTTGTTTATTATATTTCTACTAACACTCTGAATCAAAAAGGAACGGTTCGGAAAAATTCGGAAATGTTGTATTTGGTAATAGAAAGAAATAAACATTAATAATAATTGTATAGATATTAAATTGATACTTTAGACGTTTCCCTTCGTGGTAAACATGGTAAATATTTAAAATTTTCAAGCATTATGAGGTTACTTAGCAAACATTCTTATGTATCAAAAATTCTTGTTTTCAGTTTTCCATTAATGCCAAGTTTCAGTTAAGATTTTACACACAAAATGTAACATAGATAAAAAAATCTTTTTACGATTATAAATTCTTGGGATTATTCTACTAAAATTCGTATCAAAATGTATCAGAAAAAAATATTAAAAATACTGAATTTTTTCCGTAATTGAGACCTTTGAAACCACTGTGCAACGTGCATCTTCCAAATCTAAAGTTTTTGTGTGTTGAAAAGTATTAAATTTTCTTACTTTCAATAGAACATATTGTTGAAGATAAATACTATTGTTTTGTAATTTTGTTGTTGTTTTCCTTTACATTTTCTGTACATTATGCACATTTCAAGTGGCATATTTTTTCAAACTTCAATTGAACTTTTCTAAAATACTACTTAAAACTCCGGTGTGAGTTTTATTGAAAATCTTAGTGAATATATTCTGCAAAAAATTGTAAAATCAACTGCTCTCACCTAATCTTTTTTTTATAATTATTTATTTCAGTTGACATCGAATGCTCACCAGGCAAGTGGCTTAAAAATCAATGTATATAGGGTGTTTCGCTTAAAACAAGCCTGTTACATATTTTTCATATCTCGTAAAATCCAAAAATGTTTGCAATGTAAATCAAATGGTTCAATAGATAATTCAACCGTAAAATCATTTGTCCATAAGTGCCATTTTTTAATGTTTTTCTCCAAATCAACTGTGTTTTTTATGTCTATATATTTTTAGGTGGCCCGTTTTAAGCGAAACACCCTCTACACGTACATTGTATTTACCTGTATTTACATTATTATATAATTAAGTACGTGAAACTATTTAATAATAATGTTGATATGCAATGATTATAGTAAAATTATTACCTAACTGTATATTTATAAACTATTTATCAAAAAGTATTAATATTATTACAAAATATTTCAATATAAATGAATAAATCATAAAAAATCAATCTTTGATTTTCGTCCCTAAATTTTCCTTCGCTCGACGCACTATTCGACGCGATGGTCTGTGTCCCGCGTTATAATTGAATGTTATGCACGCAGCACGGATGACGAGTGAAACGCGGACCGATAATATCTTTTCATTAACTTCGAACGCCGCGGTGAGTAAATTTGGTGAGATCGTCGATCGAAACCATTCCAGTTCTCTGCCGACGCAACTCGAGCTTTGCTTCGATAGCTCTGTGTATCGACCTTAGAGCGTATGTTCGCGATTGTTCCGAACGCTTCTGAACGCGAATTTGCTTTGACGTCGGCGAGACGCGCGAATAAACCGTCTTCGAAGCGAAGCGAAACGCTGAACTTGGGAGTGAATTTACGGTACGCACTTTGGATTCACGTCGCGGACGCGACTCATCGAAAGTAGGAACCGG
This sequence comes from Perdita meconis, assembly GCA_030770465.2. Classification (NCBI taxonomy): domain Eukaryota; kingdom Metazoa; phylum Arthropoda; class Insecta; order Hymenoptera; family Andrenidae; genus Perdita; species Perdita meconis. The sequence continues at coordinate 12,710,747 of JASKOS020000003.1, read as the reverse complement.
CTTCGCCAGTGTTTGCTGACCACTTTGAATGCTCGCTTTGGATTAAATGCAGATGAAAACAATATTTCCGCTCTTCAGTGAACTCAAACGAATCGTCCGAGGCGCGCGTCCAAAGTGTAGAATGCGATTCGCCCTAAGGGCACCCACAGATTGCCCGCGCAAAGGACGATAACTGCAACGTTATTTCCGAGGATTTAATTCTAGACGCACTCTGAGGATTTTCTTTGCGTTATTTAACGGTCGAGAGAACTCTGAAATTTCAACTGTTCCCGAGATATGCACTCTGGAAAGGAAACGGAACTTTTTTCTTTACCTTGGCAATCTTGCCGTATCTACCCCTACGACCGCTCCTCGAGACCCAATATATTTTTCTGTCGCCCCGTCTTTTCTTTTCCTTGCTATCGCGACCGACAATGCGAGGGCGGTCGCAAGGGTGGACGATAAGGCGAGAGTAGGGAAAAATCCATTTCCTATCGCAGGGTGGACCCGATGATGGCACTTCGAGAGCCGGGAGCTTCTGTTTAGTGATAGTTTTACACATGACCCAAACTCAGGAGCACACTGAGAGAAATAACGTTCAAATTTTACTACATTTTGTACGAAAATACTAAGATAGGTGCGCGTGTGGTGAAAATAGCACAGTGTAGTAAATATTTTTAAAAAAAGGTTAATTCGCATCTGCAAGTCGCTATATTCCTTATTCTAATTTGCTTCTCACTTGGAGTATGTGTTCGTACTTATTCATAATAGGGAAGAGGTACTACGAAAGGGACAATTTTCTTTAGTGTCCGTTTCTGATAATATTACTATACATATTTAAAGCGTAACTCCATTAATAGAAACTATGTTTATTAGTCTCTAATAAAGGCATATTACTAGACGGCGAAAGTTTATGCAAATTAGTATTTTTATAGACATACAAAAGCAACTGAATCATAAATAAATGTGTGTTTTATTTTCTAAATATTATAAAATGCATTATATTTTTTATATTTGATTGCATTTTTATACCTGCAGGCGTTCTTATAGGTTTTTGTAATTTGAAAATTACCGTAGTTGCATAAACTTCCGCAGTCTATATATTATACTGTTGAAGGTGAGTCCGAGGAGTTTGATAGTGTCTACAAATTTAATTTTAGTGTTTTACATTGTTATTTTTGGTGTGGTTAGATGGTTTAGTTTTTTGGAAAACAAGATTCCTTTCTTTTATTGGACGGTGAATTTGAGATTCGATTTCTTTGGTCGTTTTTGGAGATTGTTTATGCCTTCTTGTACCAAGTTTTCTATGGCGTTTAGGCTTTTTCCACCGCAGGTTATCCGTATTTTTGTTTACTCAAATACGAATTTTGTGAATCTTTTTATATAATAAAAATCACCATTAAAAAAACGTACAAATTGCAGTTTAAATCATTAGTCTAGCTCTAGTAGTTCCTGAGATATTAGATAAAATATGTTTTTCATCTCCAACTTCGAGGACGATTTTAACCCCTTCAACATGGACGAATTTGGATGATTGCCGATAAAAAAAAAATACATGTGAAATATTTTTTCAAGTTCTATACTATACTAAATGTGTATCAAAATCGGCGTCCACAGTAGAATAAGCTCCCGCGTCAGACACGTTTTTGCACATATTTGCAACAATTAATTCCTAACGAAGCCTCAAACGCAATTTTTTCATTCTTGATTTTTGTCTTATTTTGGCCCGTAGAATTTCCCCTTAAAATGGTTGACACATGTTACCGAACACCCTGTATATTAAAAAAAATCTATTCCAAACAAATTTATACGGGTTTTCAATATTTCGTATAAAGGTGTATATCAATTTATTGCGTGTCGTATCACTGTTGCATATCAGTGTGTACGAAAAAATCGTTGCGTAGCAAAAAATTATCCTAAATCGATACGTAACGGCAATACGATACGCAAAAACCAAATGAATACTCAAAGGATTGTGAGGTATTTATAGACAGTTTACGAACTGCTTGCAAGCTGCTGTGTTCGAACAATACTCGCGAACTTTTGACTGGTGTATACACAGCTTAATACGTGTGAAGGGATTGAGTAGTGATTATAAAAAGTTTATGAAGTGCTTGCGAACTGTTGGCCGGTGTATACGAGACAATATAGGATCAAGAAACCCTTCGAACTTCGAACTTGTTTCATTCGTTCGAGAGCGATTTTCAACTAAGAAATTATCTCCAGGAACCGATATTTTCTTTTTTACTGCAATAATATTACGGACATGACGTACCTAGTGCGCTACTGATTAGATTGGATAGGCACCGCATAACGCAAGGTCGATTTCGAATGGTTTAATGTCCCACTTAAGATCGAGAGCCTTCCAAGATGGCCATAGACGAAGAAAGCTAAGGTTTATTGCAGAAAGAAAATATAATGGCAAATATATAACACTTGTTAACTCGCGGTAATTGCGAGAATGTGTGAAAAATTTGAACATTGAATTGTAACAAAGTTGAGACTTTGAATACAAAATTTTTTCTATGTTAAAGTGCATGGTACTTGGATAGAAATTGTTTAGCGAAGATTCTGGTTCGGTGAACTTTCTTGAAGCAAACAATAAATTCTCAATTATATAGAGTTATAAATGGAAAAACGTGCGAGGAAATACTTTGAGGGTCGAGTTGAAGACAGTAACTAAAGTCGGATCCCTGACCATTTTTATTAAGGGAAGAACCCACGGTGACAGCCGAATATAAAGGCTATTTCCGGGGATTTTTTTTAGCAAAATCAATTGTATTTTTTTTTTTCTAAATCTTTAATGGTTTTAAAAAGTACATTTCTTGAACTACTTTCTCTACAAATTTGATACAAAAATATTCATTATTGCAATCGTAGCAATAATCAGCGTGGGAGGCTTCCCAAAAGTTTATGGACAACGGGCGCGCGTGTAATTTTCCACTGCAAGTTTCGAAATGAAGAATCATGTGATTTTCTTAAATTATAAGACAATAGCTTCAGTTGCACGAAAGGGAATTTTTGATTGGATAATTAGTTCCTATATAATATTAAAACTAGTGCTAGTTTTTCATGAATTTCTTCTTCAAAGACCCACTGTTTGGTAACCAATTTTTTTTTTTTAATACATAGGTAAATTTAGCTTTTTAATACAGAAAATTTTGTTTTTTAAAACAGGTATTATATGGAAAATAGAAAACAAAATTGAAAAAGTTCTAAATTTCTACTTTTCAATCCAAAATTCATATTGGAATGTTAAGTCCAAAAAATATAAAATTTAATTTTACAAAAAGAATGTTAAAGTAAAAGAACACCCTTTACGGGATTTGAACTAAGGCCGTCTCTCATTCAAAAGCAGCGAACTTGACCTGCAACTACCAAATGGTTTGAGAAATCCTCTTGATTCTACTCCAATTAATCGTACGTATTGTTACAGAAACCTTCATTTTTTAGTTAAACTATGAATCCTGGAGCATTATTACATAAAACTTTTTTATTTGTTTCGTCAAGATCTACAGTCTAACATAAGAACGAAGTCAATCCGACGACTTCAAAGTTTTAATATTTAAAAATAAGAACGAAATCAATCCGACGACTTCAAAGGTTTAATACTTAAAGTAATTTTTTATGAAAATAACCAACCATAAACACCTAATATTTTAGAATTTGTTTAGTCACAAGCCTCAATAATTTTAATCCGGTTTTGTTTAAAAGTCGCTCGTCCAAGTCGTGATCTCTCCTTTTAGTGAATAAATCATTAATTCTTCGTATCAGCTCATTAAGCATATTTATTCTTGTTTCATAAACTTGTAAATATCGCTTAACTTTTCCTTTTGATCGTATTTTTGTTTACAACTTTTCAACAAAGCATTAAACAACGTACGTTTATAAAACACTTTTTCTTGTTTAGACCCATAGAAATTGACAAAGCTGGCACATTAAACCTGAGATACCTTGTATATGCATCGTTTTATGTGATAAACTTTATATAGTGCAGTCCAGAGTAGATAATGTAGCGAAATAATGGTGATTTTACACGAAAACATAAATCGAGAATATAAAGTGAAATTCCTCGAGCCTGTCTGCTCCGCTTTCGTGCGCTAAATTGACTTTGAATTTGAACCGAGTGTGCGTCCAACAAGGTACAGTTTCAGAGGCCTGAAGGACACGCCGAAGTAAAGAGAATACGTCATGTTCGCCGTAGGCAGGGTCGTGGTCAGACTAATTCATCCCTGTGCAACTCTCGAGAGCCGAAAGCGGCTCCAACTCGGTCGAAATTCAATGGCAATTTTCCCGAAAAGGGAGCGCGAAATGAAAATTACGTTCTTGTACATTATCCGCATACATTTCCATTTCGTTTTCTTTCAATATCGGCTTTGAAAAGACGTTACACGTTCGCTCGATAAAACTGGAAGTAATCCGATTAAGGTTGCGCGTAGCATCGTTTTCATTGGCAAAATATTAGCCCCGCGACACGTAACAGTTTAAACGGGAAACAAAAAGCATGGAGAAGTGTTAATCTTCGTGGAAAACTCATTTCTTGTCGCTCTTGGCTGCCAGTCGCTCGTCCTAAGCAAACAAATCGAGCGACGAGCTTGACTGATCCCAATCCGGGGATCATTGTTCGAGATTAAAGTCAAAGAAGCCGTCTCTTGACTTAACACGTCAGCCGCGAGCGAAATTGAAACGAAACGTTATCGCTGGCCCTGGCTCGGCGAAAATAATGAAATTTTCGCGAATAGTGTTTTACCGGGCTCGGATAAAGTCGTCCATGACACGCAGGACGAGAATTGATTAAGCGAGTAATTTCGTCCGCGGTGAATGCGTTAAACACGTATCGTTCGATCAATTATTGATCACGAAGAAACGAGTAGAGCTAATTGCCAGTATAACAATAAATTACCAGCAGCGTATTAAAATCCGAATTATTTTCTGAATCCTACGGTAAAATCTTGAATACCTGTACAATTTGGAATTTACTGCTTTGTTTGACTTCTTAGTATTTCTGTTGATTGGGATTTAATTGTGTAAATATCGAAACTGAACTCGATAAACAAATTTTCAATCTACTTGTGCTGATAGAAGCGGCAAAAAAGGACAATATATTTGTAAATAACGTGCAAAGTAGTATCAGTTGACCTCATTATCATTGAATCATACTTCTTCAAGTAATCTCCAAAGATTTTGTTTTTAAAATGTCAGTTTTTTTTATACATTTTCGAGGCGAATCAGGTATTTCTCACTGTTTGGTGATTTTTATTTTCTAGAAGAGTTTTAAGTTTATGTTTATGATTTCTTACTGATATTAAAGCCAAATAGGTACTGACTAAGAATTTATAATGGAAAATTAGATTTTTATTGTTTGACTATCATTAAATAGAAAAGTGATCCGATTTACTCCGGTCTACTTTAACTAAATCAGTAAATTCTACTAATCGTAATTTTTTGCGACACAAAGGACACAATAACAAATTCATGCTTTCTGTATTCAGAATGTAAATTCATCACATTTTTATAACATAAGCATGCTGATTTTTATCCGCTTAAAATTAGAGTGTCTCCCAAAATGCGACGCGCGTTCAAGAAACGAGCGATTTCCAATATTTTGTGAGTAGTTCGAAAAGTATGCCAGCAGGCTTTTTTTATTTCAAGTACCTACTCATACTGTACGCGTTTTCAGGACTTGTTCGACTATTATACTACCGGAGAGGATAAAAAGTGTTTGAGGCATAAAAGTGGGGAATGATATAAAAAACGATTGAGAAACAGTTATTTACATCATTGTAAAATAATAAAAATATAGCCCGTTTCTCTGTTTCTGAGCATAAACTGGTATCAATCACCCTCGCTTTAGCAAAGTCAGATATGTCAATGCGGTGTGTCATAACGCATCACCTGTTGTCTAGGAATTTATCCTACACCGAACGCAATCGATACTATGAACCTGTCACTGTTAGACAGTTAATTTATAAAAAATGTTTAAACTATCTAATAAAACGAGACTTATTCGCGTACTTTCTTAATGACCCTCGATAACGTTCGCCGCGTTATTGAATAGCTGATAATTGCACTCCTCAATTTACTAGATACTGAAAGAGTTCTCAACGATATAAACTTCCGAAATTGGAGTACGTTGAAATTAAAATATCGTTTCATAACGTTTCACGAGTTTCGCAACATTTTATCAAATATCGAACGAATTTAGAATTCGCGGACGTTACTAAATTTCATTTTCTCAGAATTGGACACTAGCCTCTAAAATGAATAACTGTCGACAAATAGAGTTAAATGAATGTTTCTACGCTAATGAAATTACCGAAATTATCTTAATTTTATTTTATTCGCTACGCTTCCATTACGCTCTCATTGAATTACCTCCATTTTATTTTTCAAGGTATTTACTTATTACGTTCTTATTAAATTATCCCAACCTTGTTCGTCCCGTTAAATTTTCCCTGAGAAACTTGAAACAATTAGACTTTAAACCGTTGGAAAACGCAGGATTAAAAAATGAAAATATATTTCAATTACCTGTACCTGTGTTCAATTTGAAACATGATCTTAGTTTGATGTTTATAGCTAATATCCACCAAAGTAGATAACAAATTTTTTATTACAGATTTCGGAGCACTTTAAATAAATATGTATAAGCAATAAACTGATCTCGTGTAAACATCAAAGATTACATTCCAAGCGGCGTAGAAAGAATCGAATATCGTGTGCTCTGGTATATGCAAATGCATTGTTAATAGCGTAACGTACGATTAATACTACGCATTTTCCAAGCCTGTGACCGAACAAATTGCAAATGCATAAATGTTAGAATGCTCCGTATTTTTTTCTCCCAATAACAAACGCAAAATCGGATTACTACATGTAGAAGCCAGGAAGTACATGAAACGGAGTAAAAAATGATAGAATAATAAAATTGGCAGAGTTTGATTCCCTCTCTGCATCGTAAATATGCAAATGCCACGAAGACTTGAGACACAAGTAGATCCTTGCACATTATATATTTGAAGGGTATTCAAACAAACTTCAAATTGTATCTAAAACGATATTGAGCATATTCGTTTCATCCGAATACAAAGATAAATCGATAAATCGTGTCAAGTTTCGAGATAAAAACCTCCATGAATATACTAAATATTTATAACATAGAAAATGTCAATAAAGTAATTTTAAACCGAAAGAAATTCAGAAAAATATATTAACAAAACAACATGTGCAAGATTTTAACATTTACAAAATTCATAGAGGAACGAATCATTTCACGATAAATGAAACTGGCTGGATCATGTTTCGTCGCGTTCAGCGTTTCTATTGCCTCGTGTACGTAGATCGCAACATACGCGCATAAAAAAAATAATTCTAAACCCGATATTCAAATTGCAGCTAGCGTCGTGTTCGAATATAGTATTTAGTCGATAAATGGGTCAAACGTATTTATACTAAATCATCAAACAAATTAGCAATATGGAAATGTAAATTATTACCTTCTCTCACTTAATAGGCAGTGTTCTTGTACCGGAGTCATTATTTGAATCATTTCTCTTTTATTCAATTTCCATATTACTTTATTAAACGTAAGAATTTTTAGTTATGATTATATGATTTTTAGTAACTCTTTAAATTTCATTTTTGTAGTTAACAATAAACATGTAAACTGATGTTTCTTTTTAGTTTATGTTACACAAAAGTTAAAATTGATATCGATTTGATATATACTATACAGTACATACATCGTAACCACGAATATATATGCAATCCTGAATTGGTTAAATTTTATTACACGGAAATTACTTCTAAAGTTACATACATTAATTACGCAAAATGTATTAATTTAATATTATTCATTATATTCTAAAGGTACATAAAAAAGCCATAAAAGGTCTGAATTATGTATGGAAATTACATTCACAGTAATCAGATGATAGATTAAAAATTAATTCCTTTATGTTATTTGTCACTGCGCGGTTCCACTCCAATGCATTATTAATTTACAGTAAATCAGAAAAAAAGATAATAGTTTTAACGCTAATCTTTCGCAACATATTGTATATATACGTGTACAACACATTATGCGAATGACAGCAATGACATCATAGCACCCTGTACTATGACAACATCGGCAAAACCTTTGCCGAGACACGATTGTTGTAGAAAAAAATAATCACGGTTTAACGGCGAAACTGATAGTGTACACAAAACTAGTATGTTTTAGTTTACTCCAAAAGCGAAACTACAAGTTTGAGAAAGGATCAGCGCGAGTAACGCGTGTCAAAATTCTATAAAAAAGTAGTTGTGTAAAAAGTTGTGCGAAACAATTTAAGATACAGTTGAAAATGGAACGTTCGTAATGTGTCAGAAGCGGGTAAAGAATTGTTATCACTGACCTTTTTTACTTGAAAGTGTTCCGGTCGTAAATTTTCCACGATCTCCTGGTCGGGTTTGACAGGTTGGGGTACCGAGGATCGGAACCCGTCGAGCACGCCTTTAATCGTAAACTTCTTCATTACGGACCGAAGATAACACCTAAAGGATCACATGTGCTGCAGCGACACAAATTCGAGTCTTCCTAAAGTCCGAAGGGGCCAAGTTATCGAATTATCGAAAGCGGTTCCAGCAGCAAGACAAATGGAAATATTTGAATGGGAAGAAACGACGTTACGTTCTATCTACGGGTTCCTTCGTTCACGAAATACTACCGATGACATCTCTGCATATCAGTGTGAAATGTCACTCATCGATATTTCAGTCTTATAGAAGCTCTTCTACATTTTGACAGAATAATGATGACGTCGCAGCGACACAACACATTTCGAGATCCGCGGTAGTTTGAAGATATGGAGACGCGCACGTTACCGTCGCCGCGTTTTTGCGAACGCTGCGTGATCAGAATTGTTTTCGTAGTTGACAGCAATGCAGTGTTGTTTAACCGTGTCAGGATCAATAACTGGCAACAAGCTCATGTGGACTCTTGTAGTACGACCGCGAACGTACTTTCTGCGCAATCGTAGACGAAACTTTATGGCAAGTTTTCATACTAACTGCTTAGGGTCCCGAACGCGACAAAAACGCGATTGATCAGGGATATTTTATTGTTACTATAACGGAGGTCAGTATCTGTAACTAAATTCATGTCATATAGGTAAGACCGTGGCGCACTCTCATTGTTTTCGACGTGGGTTCAATCGCCCCAAAACTTTTGCATTTTTTCAGTTTATGAAGGAATAAACAGAATGACGGAAAGAAATGCATGTAACTGATGTAACATGTAATTCATTATTTATTAAAAAACTGTAAAACTCTTATTATAAATGACAGCGATTTGAAATCATGCGAATCATGCGCATGTAATCAAATTTGGAATAGGTTATAGTATTATTGAGTACTTACTTTGTTTATTTCATTATTTACATTTATATTAGTAATAACAGAGTCTGGTAATAAATAATATCGTAGTTCAATTAAAAATATAGAAATACGAAAAAAAATTTTGGGGCGATTGAACCCACTTCAAAAACGGTGTGAATACAGCACTGTCTTACCTTTTTTGATGCCATGAATTTAGTTACAGGTACATACGCTCATAACTATAACTAGGATAACTAGTTTTAGCTAACTCTTGTTCGCTATTATTTAACTTATGACTAGTTTCTAATTTTAATATACATAAATGCAAGGTCAAGATCAAGCCAAACATTCTAAATGTTTAAAAAATATTTTACGGTGCTGAAAGTCACCGTTTGGCCAATCACAGGCTCGAATGAAACTTGCAGGGCCAATGGGTCTGTTAGGTTACTAATGGTTACTAACAAACATATATTGTCCTACACTTTCTGATTGGTCGCATTGCTATATATTAAAACTTCATCATTGTTATAATTATTATATAGAAAACGTATTTTTAAGTCCATACATATATATCATTTATATGTAAAAAATTAAATTTGAAATATAATCAATTATCATGATAAATAATCAAAGTAAATGATTTAAAAATATGAAATGCGTACGATGTTATATCTATAAACACCGATCGAATAAAATTAATATTTATGTTTATTTAATTTTTTAAAACATGTATTTCTTAAATTTATTCGCTTTATAAGCATTACATAATTATTCTTAATGCTTTTGTAACATACGAGATTGATAATACAGAGTGATATAGAAGTTTCAGATAAAATTAGGATGTTTGGAAAAGAATACAATATAGTCCGATGAATAGGTATGATTACAGATTATTCGCCTAAAAATAAAAATTCGCTTCGTGAACATTAAATGTTCATTGCATTATTAAATTTAAATAATATTCAGTTAGTTGAAAGTAATTTATAAATATTATTACAGAAAATTCGTCAAGCCGAACGATGGCAGTGAAGGTTATAAACCGTTTCAAAATGACGAGCGTCGGAGGTAATGTAGTGCCTAAATTTCGCGATACTTTTCGCGTAATGGAAAAGGATTTGTTAAAATGGTTTCCCGGACATATGAATAAGGGTTTGAAGCAAATGCAACAGCAATTAAAAAACGTAGATTGTATAATTGAAGTTCACGATGCAAGAGTCCCGATTTCCGGTCATTATGCGGATTTTAATAAAACACTGACTGGATTGAAACCGCATATTTTCGTTCTAAACAAAATGGACTTGGCCGATATGAAACTTAAGGACTCTATAGTAACAGCATTGAATAAACTGGAATTATCTAATGTGGTATTTACTAATTTTAAAGAGCAAACGTGCAAGGGCGTCAGACAACTGTTACCTTTAGCGCAATCTTTAATCGCGAAATCTAATCGTTACAACAGATCAGAAGAGAATTCATATTCAATAATGATTATCGGTGTTCCGAATGTTGGGAAGTCGTCGCTTATTAATCGTTTGAGATCTAACAATCTTCGCAAAACGAAGGCGGTGCAAGTAGGTGGGGTCGCTGGTGTTACACGGTCTGTATCGAACCGTATACGAGTAGCAGAAGAACCTGATATATTCGTATTAGACACGCCTGGAATCTTAACTCCGAACGTAAAGAACGTAGATACCGGTTTAAAATTAGCATTAGTCGGTTGTATGCAAGATCATTTAGTAGGACCAGAGATACTCGCAGATTATTTATTATTTTGGTTGAATAAACACGAACAGTTTGCATACACTGAAAAGCTAGGCTTGTCAGAACCAAATGATAACATATTGTATGTCCTTACGTATATCGCAGCAAAATTGAATATTACTTTAAAGATAAAAGATCACTATGGACGTATTGTTTTAAAGCCAAATTTAAGATCTGCGGCTGAATATTTTATTAGTTTATTTAGGAAAGGAGAATTAGGTAAATATTGTTTGGACGAGGACTTATTGTAATGATCAATGAAATATTTTTAAACATACATTTTTTGTTACATTAAAGAAATATAATTCTACAATTATGTGTATGTAAAGTATGTAAATGTGCTTTTGTAATATATTCAATGTATAAAATTAGTAATTCTATTGAACATTGAGAGAAATATTAGTTGTCAATAATATTGATTTAAAAAATGAGTATAGCTAATTAAGGAAGCAAATATATGATTTGATTTAGTACAGACACAGGATGAGTTATTTCACTACCTTAAAACATTTTGCTAGTTAAATAAATATTACAGTATAAGTATATCTCGGAACTCGCGCGCACAAGTGAACTCGGGTTGCGAGATACGTGACTGACCCTGTATATTATAGTATAATCATCATTTTATTTCAACGCATCTGTAATTTATAATTAAAGAGTGATAAAAATATTTGCTTATAATTATTTACGTTTCTATTGTTGGCTCATTTTTGTTATTAATTCAATATCTAAAATTAAGTTTTCTTTTTATTTTGGAACATAATGAAGACTTTAAGAATAGTTGAAACATGAATAAATTCAAATCTTACATTAATTGATAAAAGTAATGAAAATTTATGTCAGCAATGGAAATTTAAATATTGACACTTATTAAAATAATATTTTCTCAATAACTATTTCTTTTATAAACATATAATTCTTTTGCTTTTGTCATATGGCAATAAAGTTTGTTTTCACTGATTTCATTTTGAATTATTGTAGAATAGGCATTGCTCTCCTCTGTCGATCTGCGATTCATGCTGAACCTTACGTTCGATCGACATCTTTTATAGTATAAAAAGAATAAATCGTATATAAAACACACTCGTATTATTTAAATTTAAATATAATAACTAATCATGTTTTGGTGGGCATGTTAATTAGATTTCTTGACGATCGTAGAAGACAATATTTAACACAATTGAATTGAATTTTTTCTTGAAAGTTCAAGTCGTTTTACAATATTTGGAGAGCGGACGCGGTTTCGATTTTGATGATTTTGAAATATGTTGCAGAAATTGTAGGAGAAAGGGGATGTCAAAGTACTAAAGACACAGGATTAGTGTAGGTGCTTTAATGGTTCAGTTTTGATCGGTCCACTTCCTTCGTTGCGCGCCTTCGATCGACTCGTCGATTATTACAGGTCGTCTCGTGGACTTCGCGCCGACACACACATACGCACACTTCACGCATCCATACATAAACGTTTAGCACACTCGCTCTAACGTCTACAAAATTAACATGTTGAACAATTTTTTCCTATACATGTAATTTTCGGACTCTCTTAGTTTTTGAAATATTTCCAAAAAACTGCCGCTATTACTACATTATTGTAAGTAAACTTGTAGAAAAACTACTTCCTCGCCGATTTTTCATCATTCTGAACAACTTTCTTATACATGTAAATGGTGATCGGCCTTAGTTTTCGAGTTATACACAAAAAAGTTTTGATAATTATTCGGAATAGGGGCGACCTCACCGATTTTGATGACCTTGATATTTCAAGTTCATATAGATAAAAAGTGTAGAACCTATTTTTATAAATGTCTCGAAAACTAGAGCCAAGCGGCGGTAACATATAGAAAAAGTTGTTCAGAATGTCGAGCTTTATAACATATCTGAGTTTCATCAAAATCGGTGGGGTGTACCCTAATGTACACATTTACCAAAAACTTTTTAGTTTTTAGCAAATATCTCGAAAACTAAGAGAGTCCGGTTGCATGTACATATAGGAAAAAATTATTCAAAATGTTGATTTCTACAACATATTTCAAAATTATCAAAATCGAGAATGCGTCCGCTCATTTCTAAATAATTACCTTCGTATATACTGATTTTGCCCATTAGAACCATGTATTTTTATATAAATAGTTCTTTTTGTATTTCCAATACGTTAGAAAATAACTGTTTATTGTTCACTTGTTATAAATTACGTATATTTTGTTTATTTAAATGTATTTATATATATATCGAAAATTAATATCACTAATGAAGTGAACTAATTAATTATTAGATAGAACTATTCGACGATAAAACGTTTAGGTTTTTACGATTCTAAAGTCCAATGCTATAGACTTCCGTTGAAGTACCAAGAATCCCCCCCAATACGTTTTACAAGTCCTGTTACTTTAGCATCGGTACGATACTTTCTCCACAGTAGAGTGATACTTCACCTCAAATTCTTTGCGCGAATGAATCGGATTTAACGTATTTCGTTTAAAAATGCGACCGAAAGCAATTAAATCTGTATATTTGTGACTATAATTTGAAACAAATTATTTGATTTTATGAAACGAATTACTAAAATTAATAATAAATCACAATTCTAGAAAAGATGTTTGCAAGATTGACATTTTACCCAACACTATTTTATAACGTGTGTATGGAAAAAGTTACGGCGAGGAATTGGTACGATAGAATCGACGAAGTTGTCATACTGGGGGCATTACCATTTCGAAAAATGACCAAACAGGTGCGCAATCTTACATTCTAAATGTTTTATACATTGTGCAAATCCATTTAAAAAATTTGTTAACGTGAAAAATAAATTAATAAAAATCGTAGTTGGTAACCGAAGAAAATATCAAGGGTGTTATTTCAATGAACGAAGATTACGAATTACGTTTATTTTCGAACACCGAAAAGGTATGCTTATTGTATGCTAATGTTACAGCATAGTCTGTATATATCTATGATGCATTTCCGTATCATACACAATTTTTTTAGGAGTGGCAGACGAATAACGTGGAATTTCTACAGTTATCAACAACAGATATTTTTCAATCACCCTCCCAAGAAAAGTTGGAATGCGGTGTAAATTTTATTAATAAATTTCGTAATATACCTTTGACTTCCAATCAATCTGAAAGCGTTTATGTTCACTGTAAAGCGGGAAGAACACGCAGTGCAACTTTGGTTGGATGTTATTTAATGATGGTTAGATAATTGAAAATATTTCTTTAAAATTCCGTGTTCTATATTATTCAAATTCGAAATGAAATTTTTGCTTATACTTTCTTAGAAAAACCAATGGACTCCAGAACAAGCGGTAGAATACATGAGAAAAAAGAGGCCACATATATTATTACACACAGCTCAATGGAATGCAATGAATCTTTTTTACAAGAATAATGTACAAAACAAAGATATAGGATTATGTAAATAAATATTTATCATGTTGTATAATATCGACACTATTGTTTTATGCTGTTAAAAAAATAAACCAATCATGATATTTTAGAGGTACAATATTTTTATTTACCTTACTTTACGAATGTGTAAAAAATTTAGTTCGACAATTACTACTATTTCGTTTTATACAGTTTATTATTAAATTTACAAATATTTACAACTTAGTAACAGAGCATATCTCAATTTTCTTCATATTCGTATGTGCAAAATTTTTAGCTTTCTCAACTGCTTTCCGTATTAAATGCTCCGATGAATTTTCAGTGATTACTGTAGACTTCATATTAGCAAATAAAAGTGGATTAAAACCCCTGTTTATACCGTATTCTGCACAAAACGTTTCAAGAATTACTTTCATCCACGTTTGTGCATTAAATGTATCAGATACGATATCCTGTAACAAATCGTAAACTTGAAAGCATCGACGGGTTTTTAATGAAACGAAGCAAATTATGTAAAAATTTAAATGAATTTTTTACTTACCCGAGGCACGGAACATCGAGCTTTTACTGTTCCATTGTGATATAAAATAATCAGCGTTGGCGCATCTGGATAACATGATACAATTTCATGAAGCGATAAATATGCAGGACTTTTGTATAAACAATGAACAATAGGTATACTCGTTGAATTTGTTGCACTTATATCCTTACTTATAGCAGACCTACACAAATTATGAGAAATTTTTGTACACATATTATGGTTTAATGAACTTACAAAATAATGTTTTACTTTCTCGTATATTCGGATCTTTACAAATTAAATTAAAAATAGGACATATTACTTACATTTCTACTTCCTTTGCTCGCACCCAAGCATTTTTATCCAAATCTTTCAATTTTACTAAACACTCTTCTTTAATAATATACGGTATTAGCAAAGCTTTATAACTATCGCTTATTTCACTTTCAATGTCGGCTCTAATCGACTTGAATAATTCGTACGTGATTCTTCCAGTTTTTAATTCCTTCTCCAGGTTCAAAACTTTCTGTTGTACATTTTCACCAGCTAATTTAGCAGATACCGCAAGTTGTCCAACAACTGCTTTGATAGTGAAGTTTGACATACTTTTCGAAGAATGACTTAGGAAACAAAAGTGTCGCAACACTCCTGTTTTATGTAGATGCGTGCCGCAACACGCTTCCCTAAACAAAATGTTTTTATATCAGATAATGATCATTTTTGTAGACACATTATTCAAAATTTATTCTTTCAAAAATATTTACTTCGATCTTAAGATATCAATATCAATTTCTACAACTCTAATACCCGTGTAAGGATATATTTCTCCTGGTATTAATGTCACAGAATTGTCTGCTAATAATTCTAACGAGTTCAATATCTTCGTAGTAATAGGAACATCAGCCTCTATGACACGATTTATGCGTTTTTCCATCTCTTTTATTTGATCGAGGGATAATTTTTCTCCAAATGAATTGCATTGCAATTTTAAAATATGTGGAAGAACGATAGAATTACGTGGATAAACTGCTTGCAAAGCTCGTTTTAAACATGCGTTTAACAAATGCGTCCCAGTATGATGTTGCATGTTTCCTATTCGTTGTTCAGAATTAATGGAAACTACACAATCGTTTCCAACTTTCACTTCTTCGTTTATATTTCTGAACAAAATATTAATATCTGTACATTTTGTTTACCTCTCTAAATTGTGTAATTCAAAATTAAAACACTTACTCCGAAGAATTTTGTATAAACGTTCCGAAATGTATAACGTAGCCATTAATTTTCCTCACGTTATTTACACTGAAAGTCGAATTTTTCGTTCGTATGTAACCCTTATCCGATGTTTGACCACCTTCCAACGAGTAACACAAAGTTTTGTCTAATATAATTCCAATTTCAGTCTCATCATTTGATTTTATATTAAAATCAACAGTCTTGGAGTCTAATATTAAATCATCTGAAATTTATTGTACATGTATCTTTTTATCAAGACTTCTATTCGATCGATAAGATCAAATATGCATAAAGTTACAATAATTTTTTTACCATTCACAATTAATCCCATAATTTTACTTTCGATCGTGGGGAATCGATAATTACTTCCATCAAAAGTATAATTATATTTAAAACTATCATCAGTTTTAGGGATGTGACCTTCTTCAAGTAATTCCGTGGATTTCCTTAAAATTACTTCGTTACTTTTTTCTAGACCAATCCTCGATCGAAATCTCCTGACTTCTAATTCACGTTGAAATCCTTCTTCATCGAAAGACAGAGATTCAACTTGCGCCAGTTCAGTTATCGTGTCTACGCTTAAACCATACGTATCGTACAATTTAAAAGCGACGCTTCCTGATAATTGGCTAGTTGCTTTCCTGTAAAATTCATTGAATTTAAAAGATATTACTGGGATTAATGACGAAATTTCTTATACCGTTTCATAAAAAAAAAATCACAGAATACTGTAGTAGTTCACGAATAATATTTTTACTCGTCATTCGAAATAACAGAGACAAAATTAGTGGACTATCTTGTATATCTATGCTAATATGTGTTTATACATGGGTGATTCCACGCGAACTCGGACACTTTTTGGAGTAACATCTCGGATTTTGCTGAATTTTTTAAAAGGTTGTCGCTTTTAGCTTATATATAGGTACTGCTGTGTCTGCTCTATAAGCACCCAAAAGCACATTTTTATCAGTTTGCTAGTTTAAGAGCTAGAATTAATAGAAAAAGAAGTGAACAGTAAACTTCAAAGAGCTCTAAAATTAACAATTTTCAAAAATCCTTTCGCACACGTTTATATATCCCTAAAAACGACAACATATCAAAAATTCAGCAAAATCCGAGATGTTACTCCAAAAACTGCCCGAGTTCGCGTGGGATGACCCACATGTATTTTTGTTTCGATACTTACAAATCTTTAAGCATACTTTGTAGATACTTATATCCACTTATTAAACCAGCAGACATCCATTCGGTAACTAAAGTCAATTCAGGGCGCGTTTCAACCATCTTCTTCCACTCTTTATCAGAATTACGTTTTAATCTCCTAAATAAATCTTCTTCAAACTCTATTATATGTTGCACCTAATAATCACAGCACACAATGTATCATAAAGTTATGCACAAATTATAAAATCATCTAAATTTGATGTTACCTTCTTAAGATTATCTTGCAATTCCGGATAAACATCACCCAAGTTATCTGCCACAGAATACGAAAGTTCAGAAAGTATGCCTTGTTTCCTGAATACTCTTTCACCTATATCAATTACTTTTCTTATTATTTTTCTAAGTTTATTACTGCAAAATTATTATCATATTTTAAAACTGTAATTAAATTTGTTATTCGGGACAACTTACCATTCCTCTGGTACCATTCCATCAGCTAATGCAACAGTAATCGTTCTACCATGATCTGCTAGGATCCTGTACCCACTATCAAGTCCATTTTCATCGTCAACAAATCGACCTTTGTATTCTGGAGTTTTTGCATACTTCTGAATTGTTTTAAAAAGGGGTTGAAAAAGATCAGTATCATAATTCGATGTTTTCTCTTGGAGCAACGAGACTAATCTTTCGAATCCCATGCCTGTATCAATATGATGCTTCGGTAATGGTACAATTGAACCATTCGCTAGTCTAAGAATATTGAAAATTTATATAGAAACACAAAGTGAATTTGTTCACATATGTAGTGATGGGCTCAAACTCAAAACCGATCGAATCGCCTCGAATCTCTGACGTTAGTTTCGGTATAAAAGTGGTTTCTATTTTGATGTAGTGTGTTTTGTTTGAGTTTTTAATTTGATTTGTCATTAGTCATTTTATTAGGTTTGAAAACGTCAGTGTCAAAATTTTATCTGATTGTGTCGTGAATTTCCTGTTCATTTCTTATTGTATTGTATTGTTCAATTTAAAACTGTCTTTCATTCTAATAAATGCAATATAACTAAACTCCGTACTACAGAATTAAATCTCAGAAACTATTATAGAGTTTATTATAGAGAATATTATAACTTTCTGTTTCGAAGCAAATTCGAAACGATTTGAATATTCTCAATACTGAATAACTTCGAATCGTATCAAAACCACGATTCGAACGCCCATCACTACACATATGTATATTTGTTTCAATGTTGAAGTTCTAAAATATTTCTTCCTTTCTTACCGTTCGTATTGTATAAAAACTATATTCCATAATTCAGTAAGATCTGAATAACTTTTGTTGATATTTCGTTTTGTAAGATCGACGTATATTTCCGAGCAAGGACCACACGGCCCTGAAATACCCATTTCCCAAAAGTTTTCCTTCATTCCGAATGCCACGATTCTATCCTTTGGGACACCAATACTCAACCAAATATCTTTGCATTCCAAATCCGGTTTTAATCCTAATGTTTCGTCTCCACCAAAATAAGTTACGCACAAAAATTCCTTCCTAATTCCATAATGTTTTGTTAGTAAATCCCAAGCATAGCGGCAAGCTTCTTCCTATAAGCATTCATTTACATCAGGCTTCGGAATTAACTGAATTCATTGGCCGATTCTCTAAGGCGACGCCTCCTGTCTCCCGCCGCGCATCTCACTTCCCTCGACTGCCGTAGTGCTCGGCAAGCCTCAGGCACGTGCCATATAAACTATTAGTGGCGCATTAGGGTGAGAAACGAAACAAGCGAAATCGACATAGGAGCTCTTGTTTTAGTAATTTTGCGCTCCAAATGTTTTTAATGTTCCAATCAACATATTTGTGCAAATGTTATTTCTCGAAAGTGCATAATATTAAGACAATGCAACGCACACTTCTAAATGATGTCTTGTCTTTGAAACAAGCAGCGGTGTCGCCCCAATGCGCCCAGCGCGATTCATGTGGCACGCGTCTGAGGTCCGCCGAGCACTATGGTTGTTGCAGGGAGCAAGACGCACGGCGGGAAAAAGGAGGTGTCGCCTTCGAGAATCGGCCAAAGAGTTCAGTTAATTTTGAAGCCTGATTTACATTGTATTACGTAAAGTCAAGTTGCTCTCAAGCAGGATACAGAATTTCTTTCTTGGCTTGCTGTTAACTTCTGCAGATTTTAAGGAAACACAGAGGGAAAATTATATGGAAGGAAGGTCTCGTAGCTTGGCTTTAATTTTACATTTATTAATAAAATTACCTTAAAATAATCCCCAAAAGACCAGTTTCCCAACATCTCGAAGAATGTATGATGATACGTATCGTTACCAACTACATTTAAATCATTATGTTTTCCACTGATTCTAATACATTTTTGGGAATTGGTAACTTTCAGAGCAGGCGGATCGTGGTGATCTAGGAAAACTCCTTTAAACTGAAACACAATTGACACTTATGTACAGATGTTTAATCCGAAAGCAGAATATTTTATATACATTAAATGGTTCAAACGTACTTGATTCATTCCAGCATTAACAAATGCGACTGTTTGATCGTTTAAAGGTATAACCGGACTCGATCGTACGAAAGTATGTTCCAAATCGTTTTTAAAGTAATCCAAAAATTCATTTCTAATTAACTTTGCGCTTTTTTTAACAGTGTTAAAGGTACTGGAACTATATAAGCGCACCAATACTAAATTCATTTTCTTACTTTATGCGTCAGTTTATTTAAACGTGATTTACGAAATACTAAAAAAGTAAATTAACAAATACACATGTCGACATATATTTCTGTTGATTTTTAAACAGTCATAAGTTATTCAGCATTCAACTTTAGGTATTTTCCTTGGTATAGGAAGGAAATTTATTTTCCTTCGTATAGGTTATATACAACAAAAGTACTACCAGTAATAAAGTACTAAGTATATATAGAACTATATATTTTTTTACAGATCACTTCTTATTGTGTTTCAAAACAAATTCACTATACATGATTTTCCAAGTAGCTTTTCAAAAGTTTACTGATTTATTGCTGAAGAAAACCTGCTTCAATAGGAGACACCGTATATGTATATACAGGGTGTAACAAAAATGTTGCACCTTGAAAAGCAAAGAGTAGGTATAATAAGAGGCGACACTCCAAGTGTCCCTTTAAATTGGCTGTGTCATTTCGTCTCTTTCTAAGAATGAAATTACCGATCAAAACACTCTATGGACATTTAAATTGGTTGTGTTATTTTGTCCTTCTCTAAAAGTGGTTTTCTTTTCGAGTGTCGCCTCTTGTTATATCTACTCTTTGTTGAAAAGGGTAATTCCTGAGCAGCTGATTTTGAGTTACTTTTTCCTTACCAAAAATGTTAGGTGGCGCTGTGTTAACGAGTTATTAACAAAAAACACCAACCAATCAGAGAGCGAGAACAGTAGACGAACCTTGGCGCGGGCGATGGCAGACCAATGCTACGCATAGTTGTAGCTCGAACCGAAATTCGAACACTTTACTCATTCTTCTGATTGGTTGGTGTTTTTCGTTAATAACTCGTTAACAAAGCCTCACCTAACATTTTCGCTGAGGAAAAAGTTGTTTAAAATCACTTCAGGAATTACCCCTTTCAAGGAACTGCAACATTTTTGTTACACGCTGTATATAATATATAAAGGTGATTGTTTCGTTTTCATTATTTTTCAACAATAGATTGTTTATTGACACGTAAATTTATTTCTATATGCTTCGTTGTAATTGAAAATGTACGAAATGTCGTTCTGCATGAAACATGTAAACTAGCATTTAAATTGAACTGAATTGAACCCACGTGTATTCACGTGTATTTCTTACACGTTAACCTACATTCATTTGGCGCTTGAAGAATAGTTTCCAAAATAGAAATTCGTGAGTGAGAAAGAAAGTTATGTAGCTGGATCAAGCTGGATATTAGAATTTTACAGGTACTATAATAGATTACAGTTGTATTCGTATTAAATTTATCTTACGTTTTAAAAGATATCAATCAGAATTAAAAGATATTTTCATTTTTTTAGATCATGTTCAACAATATGCGAAGAATTCAAACAATCGACGTAAACAGATAATATTTGTTTATAAAAATTTTGCTCTAGAAGTCGTTTATACTGTTCTTTCTGCTAAAAGAAAAATAAACTCGCAGTATTATAATTTAATTTAATAAATTTATCTTCTACAAAGGTACATGAATTTCCCTTATGAAACTATAATGAGTGATTACAACAGAACGGAAAAGTGTTCGAAAAAATTGAATTGTATTGCAATTGTTTATATTTATTTACAATTCGGTGTTTTAAAAGATCGTTTTTGTTGATTATGTAATTTGTATATGAAAAACTTCAACAGTATGATTTTTTGCTCTTTTTCCTAATTTTAATATATAAATGTTTTTAACATGAAAGTGAAACTTTTACATTTAAAATATACAATTTTAGATATTTTTTATTTTATCTAACTAAAAAATAGTAAATTATAATAAGTTATAATGAAGCTGATATAATTTTTTTTTTTTATTATTATTTTTCTCATTTTATTTAGACAAAATGGGCCGTCAGTTATTTGACGAATCTCCTAAGGAATTGCAGTTAATTAATTCGGACAATGAGTCGCAGAATCCAAAGCATGAAAAGATACAAATGAAGAAACAACTTGGCTTATTGGAAGGCGTTGCAATCATTTTGGGAATTATATGCGGTTCAGGTAAACATTTCCTATATTATTAAATGTTAACACTCAACAGCTGAACTTCCGAAAACCTGACAAACCAGATTTAGCTGAAATTTTGCAAATAGCTTCATTTTGCATAAAAACAATGTTTTCGAGAAGGATTTCCGGCGAATAGAAGTTTAAAATTTTGAATCTTTTCGAATTTTTTTTTTTTTTTTTTATTCCTTTCTAGCCCCGACCTAATCCTGATCTCCCTTTCCGCTCCAACCTTCTTTTCCAATTGCTCTCTTTTTTTTCTGTGGTATTATATTGAGCACTGATATACATAATCACGGTATAATCTTATTGTTCGTTGTGTCGGTAACGTAGAGAGTGATATTACAGGAATAAAATGTTTTGGGGTCATTCCACGCGAACTCGGACACTTTTCGGAGTAACATTTCGGATTTTGCTGAATTTTGGATATGTTTTAGTCTTTGGGGGTATATAAACGTGTACGAAAGGATTTTTGAAAATTTTCAAAATTGTAGATTTTACAGCTTTTTGAAGTTTGGTGTTCACTTTTTTTCTATCAATTTTAGTTCTTAAACTAGCAAACTGATAAAAATGTGCTTTTGGGTACTTATAGTAAAGACATAGGAGTATATAATAAAATTTTTTTCAGTTCAGAAAATAATTTTTTTAACCATTTATTTTGCAATTGTTATAAACAAATGCAATTTTCACACCGCGGGGTCACTTTTAAAAATTTGAAAAAAAATGAGTATATAGTCCTATTTGTCCCCTTTATGGACCACTTTTCAAAAATATGGACATTTTAAAATTGGCCTTAGGAAAATTAATTGAATGTAACGCCGCGCCGTGCCGCGGCGCCTCGACTGGCCGAGCCGCGCGGTACCTCCAGCAATTAAGCGGCTACATCTGCTATTCTTACACAGAGTATGCGACTATTGAAAGGTACACTAGCGTTAATACTTATGGGAAGCTCACTCTTTGTCAATGGCACCCATTGTTAGTAACATTAAGGTTACCACTGTTCGATGGAAACCACGAGAAGGTGGTGAGTATCTTCCATCGGGAGAGGATAGGATGGAATTTGATGGGATAGGATGGGATAGGATGGAATAGAATTCGGTGAAAGGATGAGTTTTTGTTTGTATCTTTAGCCGTCTAATTAAATAAATGACCGGTATAAATATCTAATTCATAATTGCTACTCTTCTTGATGTTTCACTGTATGAATAAATTTTTGCAGTCAAATGAGACACTGTATCCGTTGGAATAAATGCATGAAAATTTCTCGTTCCATTAATTGTTTTAGCAAGCCCACGTCTCTCTAATAATACGTCTGAATGTTCATTATATTCCTCCACCGTACTAAATTGAAAAATAATGTTTTTAATATTAACACTCGCCCAATCAAACAATTTTTGCGGTGTCGTTATTTGGTCTTGCAATGGTTTTTGTAAACTTGCTCGAGCTGCAAGGCGTTTTAAACACCCACCAATACCATCGCATGCATTCTTGCCATGCGATGTTGCAAAATAATGCCATTCGGCGTTAATTCCGAAGTCTTCATAATGGAAACTGAGGTTCAATAAATTGTATTTATTTTTATAAGTATAAAAATTTTTATAAGTATAAAAATTTTTATAAGTATAAAAATAAATACAATTTATTGAACCTCAGTTTCCATTATGAAGACTTCGGAATTAACGCCGAATGGCATTATTTTGCAACATCGCATGGCAAGAATGCATGCGATGGTATTGGTGGGTGTTTAAAACGCCTTGCAGCTCGAGCAAGTTTACAAAAACCATTGCAAGACCAAATAACGACACCGCAAAAATTGTTTGATTGGGCGAGTGTTAATATTAAAAACATTATTTTTCAATTTAGTACGGTGGAGGAATATAATGAACATTCAGACGTATTATTAGAGAGACGTGGGCTTGCTAAAACAATTAATGGAACGAGAAATTTTCATGCATTTATTCCAACGGATACAGTGTCTCATTTGACTGCAAAAATTTATTCATACAGTGAAACATCAAGAAGAGTAGCAATTATGAATTAGATATTTATACCGGTCATTTATTTAATTAGACGGCTAAAGATACAAACAAAAACTCATCCTTTCACCGAATTCTATTCCATCCTATCCCATCCTATCCCATCAAATTCCATCCTATCCTCTCCCGATGGAAGATACTCACCACCTTCTCGTGGTTTCCATCGAACAGTGGTAACCTTAATGTTACTAACAATGGGTGCCATTGACAAAGAGTGAGCTTCCCATAAGTATTAACGCTAGTGTACCTTTCAATAGTCGCATACTCTGTGTAAGAATAGCAGATGTAGCCGCTTAATTGCTGGAGGTACCGCGCGGCTCGGCCAGTCGAGGCGCCGCGGCACGGCGCGGCGTTACATTCAATTAATTTTCCTAAGGCCAATTTTAAAATGTCCATATTTTTGAAAAGTGGTCCATAAAGGGGACAAATAGGACTATATACTCATTTTTTTTCAAATTTTTAAAAGTGACCCCGCGGTGTGAAAATTGCATTTGTTTATAACAATTGCAAAATAAATGGTTAAAAAAATTATTTTCTGAACTGAAAAAAATTTTATTATATACTCCTATGTCTTTACTATAAGTACCCAAAAGCACATTTTTATCAGTTTGCTAGTTTAAGAACTAAAATTGATAGAAAAAAAGTGAACACCAAACTTCAAAAAGCTGTAAAATCTACAATTTTGAAAATTTTCAAAAATCCTTTCGTACACGTTTATATACCCCCAAAGACTAAAACATATCCAAAATTCAGCAAAATCCGAAATGTTACTCCGAAAAGTGTCCGAGTTCGCGTGGAATGACCCTTTGAGCAAAATTTTGAGTTTTAACTTCCGAATTGCCGAAAATCCTTCTCGTAAATACTATTATTATCTAAAAGGAAACTATTTCCAGAATTTTGGACAAATCGAAGCATAGAAACTTTCAAAATTACAGGGAGTGACACTAAAATGGTAACAAACATTTTTCGCATTTTTTGGGTCTTAAACTTCTGGTCGCCGAAAATTCTTCTCGCAAACATTGTTTTTATGCAAAATGAAGCTATTTGCAAAGTTTCAACTAAATCTGGTATGTCAGGTTTACGGAAGTACAGCCACATTCACAAATAAATGTAGAAATAACATCGCCTACCTTGTATACTTGCATTTGGAACAATCCTCTAAAATATCTGTAATGACTTAATGCACACAATAAACATGGGAATGGGTGTATATATAATTATAAGTCTTGTAAATTATACTTTCAAATTAACTAATAATCCAGGCATTAGAGTAAGTATAAGTGTACTTTCAACAAGTACAAAATTATAGCTAACTTTATGCAAGGTAAAATAGAACGCGCACAATATATTAACGCTCTTGTACAGGTATTTTCATATCACCAAAGGGTGTAATTGTGGAAGTAGGAAGCGTCGGAGTATCATTAATTATATGGATTCTATGCGGGTTACTTTCTATGATCGGGGCATTATGCTATGCTGAGCTAGGAACTTGTATACCTCGTAGTGGCGGAGATTATGCTTATATCTACGAAGCTTTCGGTGCTCTACCTTCTTTCTTGTACTTATGGGCAGCTAACTTAATTTTTGTGTAAGTCTCAAATAGAAAGAGGAGGCTAAAATGTTAAATGCTTCGACAGTAACTATTTTATTGCTGTGTTTTCTACTTGCAGACCAACAACAAATGCCATTATGGGACTGACTTTTGCTCAGTATGTTTTACAACCATTTTTTCCAAATTGTGGTATTCCGGATGATGGCATACGATTACTAGCAGCAGCTACTATCTGTAAGATATATTTCTTTAAGGGGGGAGTCTGGTTTAAGACGTTAAAAGTAAGTCGATATTTGAGAATTTTTTTTTACGAAACTGCTGAGTGGATTTTTCCAAAACTTTCAAAGCATTTTCTTTCGTATTCTAACAATAAAAGTTAATTTTTTCGTTAGAAAATAATCTGTAGAAATAGTTTTATATAAACAAGTTCGTAGGGCTTCACCACTGAAGTGTCAAATTTGCGGAAATTCTGGAGCCTTTAATTCTTTCTTAAAACAGAAAAGAATAAGTATTTTCTATTTCTCATATAATCACATAGTCGATGAACCTAAAAAAACTAAAAAAAGTACAAAACTGGTAACTTGGACTTTAAAAGAAAAGTTATGATTTTGGCTAAAAATTTTCGTACTTATATTATTGTATTTATGCACAAGAAATTATCTAATTCCATTTTTTTTTTTTTTATAACACTTTATAATGATTTTTTTAAAAATCAGCTTTTATTGTTTAAACATGGAATAACACACCTTGCAGATTTCGAAATAATTCGTTTCGTAGTTTTTTGAAAGTCCTAAACCAGGCTCCCCCTTAATGTAAATTCGTTTTAAGAACCTTATGTTCCATTTAAAAATTGTCGTATAAAAGATTAATCTCTCAGATTCATTCCTCCAACGTTGTGAAAAAAAGTACTGCTGTTCGCCCCTAATTTATGTATTATAGAATTTACAAAACGTGTGTTGCAAACAATTTATTGATTATAATTTCACTTAATTTTAATTTTTTAACAGGTTTACTTACGTTCGCAAATTGCTATGATGTCAAAGAAACGTCGAAGATGCAAAATGTATTCATGTTTGCGAAAATTGGTGCATTAGTAATTATAGTTATCACTGGATTAGTTTGGCTAATACTAGGTAAATATAATTTGTACCAAAGAAAATAATGTTAATACGTACAATTTTATGTACCTACATGCTATTTCGTTTTTCATTTTCCAACTTGTTCAACTGTATGTAATTATTTGCTGTAGGTCATACAGAAAATTTCGATAATGCATTTGAAAACACAGTTACGGATCCTGGTAAAATCGCAGTGGCCTTCTATTCTGGTATATTTTCATACTCGGGATGGAATTATTTAAATTTCATGACAGAAGAATTAAAAGATCCTTATGTGTATGTAGCACTAAATGTAAGACTGTTATTTTTTTTCCAAATACTAACGATGTATTAAGATAATTCAATTTTATAGGAATTTACCACGAGCTATTTACATATCACTGCCTTTAGTCACTTTTATTTATGTACTGGCGAATGTGGCTTATTTATCAGTTTTGACACCAACAGCGATGATTGCTTCTAACGCAATTGCTGTGGTAAGTAGTGGTTTATAACACTGTTCGACAAATTTTGACTTTTTTTTTCGATTTTGTAAACTTCAATAAACATTTCTTATAGATTTCGACGTGCTGAATCCGAATCTGCAAACCTTTTTTTTCCAGAACGTACAGTTTTTAAAAAAATCAATTTTGAAAAAAATGACAAATTTTCAACTTTGGAAGTATTTTGTGCTTTTATAGTAATAGTTATTTAGTTACTCTTGACACGAAATGATTCTGTGAACTTTCCCGAACAAAATGATATCAATAGTTATTAGATTATAAACATCGAAATATGTTTAAATAATGAATAAAGTGAAAAGGACAGCCAAAACGCACCCAATGCTTTCCTTAGCAGAAAGGTTTGCTCTGTCGCGTGGTATGATTAGATTTACTCTTAGACCCTTACTTTTTGAAATAAAGTGAAAAATATCAGCAAAAATGGGTGCGTTTTGGCTGTCCTTTTCACTTTATTCATTATTTAAACATATTTCGATGTTTATAATCTAATAACTATTGATATCATTTTGTTCGGGAGAGTCCACAGAATCATTTCGTGTCAAGAGCAACTAAATACCTATTACTGTGAAAGCACAAAATACTTCCAAAGATGAAAATTTGTCATTTTTTTCAAAAACTGTACGTTCTGGAAATAAAAGGTTTGCAGATTCGGATTCAGCACGTCGAAATCTATAAGAAATGTTTATTGAAGTTTACAAAATCAGATACGTGTTGAACAGTGTAATTATTTAGTAGTGTTGTCTGTGTTTTATAAGAAATTAATGAAACATATTTTTTGCAGACTTTCGGAGATCAAGTTCTCGGTGTGATGGCGTGGATAATACCTGTAATGGTAGCCATATCTGCCTTCGGAGGATTGAGTGTTCATATCATGACATCGTCTCGAATGTGTTTTGTTGGCGCTCGAAATGGTCACTTTCCGTCAATGTTAAGTCATATTAACGTTTCAAGATTCACACCTACACCAGCCTTAGTATTTCTCGTATGTACAGATAAAAACATATACAGGGTGGTCCACGCAATTGTTTCAGATCATCATAACTCCGATATTAATGCATTTACGAAGAAATGTCAAAGGAAGAAGATAAATGGCTCGAAGAACACTACATCCGTAGGCCCTTAAATTTGTTTTAAGTGCAACAGTGCATGTGCAATTAACAATTGCATCGTTTCTTTAAATAGAAATGCACATTTTTTGTTGCGCAGAACGATTCCTCTGTTCATTCTACGTAAAAAATTATTAGGATACCATAGGAAAAAAATGATTAGTTCTCGAGATATTTTCAAAAAACGTCTTTATTGAAGAAGATGCTCAAACGCTTTATGACTATGTTGTAAATGTAATACCATTTCGACTTTGTTGTCATAACAGAAACTGATTTGTACGAATAAGCATTTCATTATTCCGTAGAAATTTACGGAAACTCGAGTAAAAAAACTAGGAATTTGAAAAATTGTGATTGTATTTCACTAAATAAAAGAAAATGCATCTTACTAACAGTAAGAAAAAAGATATGTACGACACTTTTGTGTTGTGTGACAGCAATGGGAGTGCCGCCACAAGAATGTACCGGGAGAAACATCCAAATCGTCGACAACCATCGCGACAATTGTTTAACAAATTGAATAACAATTTGCAACACTATGGTGCATTTACAAAATTTAAAAAAACGTTCCAAAACCAGTAGTAAGAAATGAAAACAAGTTACGATACGTATACGTAAATTGCTATGGAATGATGAAATGCTTACTCGTACAAATCAGTTTCTTCAATAAATACGTTTTTTGAAAATATCTCGAGAACTGATAATTTGTTTGCCATGGTATCCCCATAATTTTTTACGTAGAAGGAACAGTGAAATCGTTCTATGCAACAAAAAATATGCATTTCCATTTAAAGAAACGATGCAATTGTTAATTGCACATGCACTGTTACACTTAAAAAAAATCTAAGGACCTACAGATGTAGTACTCTTCGAGCCATTTATCTTTCTCCTTTGACATTTTTTCGTAAATGCATTACTAACGGAATTATGACCTGAAACAATTGCGTGGACTACCCTGTATTCCATCGTACAATACTCATCCCTAAATTTATGTAGATGTTATCTTCTGTCATTTCCAGTGCATTTTATCTTTGATAATGTTATGTACCAGTGATATTTTTGTATTAATCACATACTGCAGTATAGTAGAGTCATTTTTCATTATGCTCTCTGTAGCCGGTATTTTATGGTTACGTTATACACAACCAGATATGGCTAGACCAATTAAGGTAGGTAATTTAATAAATATTAGTACGATTTAAAATACATATGTCGATTAAATATCGACGTGCGTTACAAAAAGTAGCACGTTTCGATTCTCTTACGAAAAACAGCACGTTTCATCGTTTCTGACGAATATTATCACGTTTGGGCTTCAGCCGCGAAAACTAACACATTTCACTGCTTCACCACGAAGAATAGCACGTTTGAGCTTCAGCTGCGAAAACTAACACATTTCACTGCTTTACTTTTCATAGCTAATCACTTAAATATATTACTTTTCGCAGCGAAGAACGAAACGTGTTACTTTTCGTAGCTAACCACCGAAATGAGCTACTTTTCGCGGTGAAGAACGAGATGTGTTACTTTTCGTGATAACGAAGACAAACGCGCTGCTTTTCGTAAGAGAATCGAAACGTGCTACTTTTCGTAACGCACGTCGATATGTAATTAATACTTTAATACGTTTCGCAGGTACCTTTATGGATTCCTATTACATTTGTGGCCATATGTGTATTTTTGGTATTTGTTCCTTGTTATGAAAGACCATACGAAGTTGGAATGGGTGCCTTGATAACTTTATCTGGTATTCCAGCTTATTTTATTGGCGTTCGATGGAAAAACAAACCAGTGTGGTTTCAACAAATCAATTGTACGTAACGTCGTCAAACGTATATCGCGTAATATTAATTATATCCTATTATAATTTAATAATTCGAGAAACTTTTTATTTTACAGGTAAGATCACCTCTACTGTACAAAAATTATTTATGTCCGCTACTGAGGAAAGAGACTTCTAACTTTAAGTATTGCAAATCTTCAGATCAGGATGAATTCGGATTCGTTCCATTGCTTGAATGTTTATTGTATATATATAAGATTAACCTGTGTGCTGTTAATTACCAAACGACTGTATTTACAAATTTAGGTTTACAATCTACGCATTTAGGATAAATTGCTTTCTAGCTTTACAATTCATATTTATTGCTATCTATAATTTTTTTTTCGAAAAGTTTGTAATTATGTATGAAATTTTACGAAGTACTGTGGTTTAATGGTACTTTTAATAACTGTGTTCGGTTTCATCTATACAGGGTGATGAAAAAAAGGATTCATAACTAACTTTTAGGGTAAATAGTACTTGTAAAATGATGAAAAGGTTTGAAAAAACATTTGGCAAAAAATTAATGTTTTCGATAGTATGAAACAAAAAAAAATTAAAACAATATCTTATTTTCATTACATGTGTGTCGAGTGGAACGACTTTTTTCATCATTTGGCTAGGACTACCCTAGAAGTTATGAATCCTCTTCTTTTTTTTTTATCATCCTGCATACCATGATAATGCTCGTATTTCGAAGAATCTATTGAAAATATTAAGAAGTATTCAAATACTTCGTCTACAGTAAAAGGATAAAAATTGTTCGCGAACTGAACAATCTGCATTGAATCGGTTTATATATTGAAATGAAAGGACCACGTTCAACCCTAGTGCGTTCCTCTTGATACCCGCAATGAGTTGTACTTGTTGCTATCAGATTGTTATTGTGAACTTTTGGTACAAGATTAGGTCTAGAAACACCCAAAGAACGCACAAGGGATAATGATTGAATGAAAATACAGTTCAAAATTTTTTGAAATCTCGAATTGCTAGTAATGATAAATATCACCGCTATAAATTCTGTGATACGACAATATATATTATATAAAAAAAACTTTTAGTATTTTTATAGTGGACCTAGGAATTAATAGGACGGAGCACAAATTCGCGTGGTCAAAACTCGTGTCGATAAGGGCGGGAAAATCGTTGATTGTTGGAAAATTTCGTTAGTGTTGTGTGTATATGCATATGTTTCACACAAATCATTCGACAAATCACAAATCTTCCACCACGACTTCTCTTCCAATGAATCGGATTGACCCCATCGCCTAAAATAGGACTTTGTGCTTCGTCCTCTTAATTCCTAGGTCCGTGATTTTCATTAACTTTCAATTGTCTTGGATATTGAAGTTTTGAGTTAAATTATAATAGAAAAGATTAATTGATTGTGATGAAGCAAATTACTGCTGAATTCACTGCATTTTTATTTATTTATGCACATAATTAAGCATATTTATAAATTGGTAACTTTTGAAAATATGCATTGTATTTATTAATGTGTTTTCCAAAATAATTGTTCGTATTTTCCTGCGACAAGAAATTATAAATAAAGTATGTTGCAATTTATTTGCGTATTTATTTACACAACTGAATTCTTTTAGACGTGAAAATACAGTAAAGTGTGTACCTAGTGTTTACATAGTGTAAGATTTGTATAGGACATTCAAAAATCTGTAAAGTGATCGGACCTAAATTAAATAGTGGAATGTTGTACACACTTCTATTTTACGAGGGTATTATAACAACACAGTAACATTACATACATAGATTAATTATCTAATACCATAAGTCATCCAATTTTGTAATTTGTATATGCATATATATATATATCTATATATAATTAAACATTTTATATACATGGATTAATGTATATCTTCCGGATTAAACATTCCCTGTAATGCAAAAAGGGAAATAATTATTCGAATCATGTACATACTTCTTTCTTTATGAAATAATTCGTATAACACCTTCTTTTAATTAAATTTAAAACAAAGAAACATAATAAACCTTAGTAGTATATCAAAGGTAATAATTACTAATTTCAGTGAAAAGATATGTGAATTACAACTAATGATTTTGGTAATTATTTACATTAGGGCATTCCTCACCGATTTTGATGACCTCCGAATATGTTGTCAAGGTCATCATTCTGAACAACTTTTTCCTATACACGTTACCGCCGCTTGGCTTTAGTTTCCGAGATATTCGCAAAAAAAGTTTCAATATGTATTCAATGTGTGTATTTTATTATTAATCTTATATAACAGGAATATTTCGGCCATTATTTCAAAAAATGCTGTTATTCTATTGTCAAAATTGATCTCAACCAGAGTTGGGCAAAATGTAATCTGATTAGAAATCACAAATTGTAATTAAAGTGTAATTGTTCACACAAATATGAGTCATTTTCTGTAATCGTTAGTTGTTACTGACTGCAACTTGGCTATATAGTCTATAATGATTATTGATTACAGAAAACAATGTGTAATTGAATGAGTAATTACACTTTAATCAGGCTTTGTGATTTGTAATCAGATTACATTTTGCCCAACTCTGATCTCAACTGATTGAAGTCGTTTTAAGTTGTGATCGTGGCCACCTTATCGGCGGCCACAATTTCAAATCTAATGCAGACCTATTCCAATCAGTCTTTTAAATATTGAAACTTTTTTTGCGAATATCTCGGAAACTAAAGCCGAGCGGCGGTAACATGTATAGGAAAAATTTATTCAGAATGATGACCTTGATAACATATTTCAAGGTCATCAAAATCGGTGAGGAAGCCCTTAATGTAAAATAATGTAAATAATTAGCGTGATTTTTTCTTTGTTTAATGAAATAAAACAAATATAAAGCTCCTCGCATCCCACGCGATTTCTTCGCAGCGACAACGAATATTTCACGGCGGACTCGTTCATACCAATGCGAAAATTTCTCCGTGTATGTATTTAAATAGTGTAAACTTCTTGCCGCAAAACATTCATTGCCAACGCGAAAAAATCGCGTTGGTCTGTGGGAAAACTTAATATATATTCTATATTATAAAATATGCGGAATAATTAATGTAAGTTCTGAAATTACAAGCAATGTACAATCTTACCTTAGCACGCCTTAGAATGGAATCTTTACTGGCATCGTACGGATGATCCTTACTGGGAATTTCTAATACTGATGGTATTGGTTGTGTATGACTATCAATTACATGGCGAATCATTTCTGCAACCTCAAATGAATTATAAAAATATAAACATATCTTCCATAGAAATTTATTTAATTATTCAATTTATTTAGTCAATTATTGTATAAAATATTTCAGAGATGATGTAATATGAAAAAAAAAGACTGTTTATCGTTATACTTTTGATCGCAAAGTAATAATTTTAAAATATCTTAACAATCACTGTGCATTAGCAACAATTTGTTACGTGTTAGCTTCGTCGCTCATAGAGTACAGAAAAATGCATAGTTTTTAATTAAGCAATTAGAGGATGATCTGTTCTTGTATTTTTAACGAAATAACAAAACTACATTTTTCTAATTGATAACTAAACTGTTGCGCTACAAGTTGTCACCAATGCACAAGAATTCTGAAAAGGCATAAAAATCTTTAAGGGATCAGTACAAGTTTATTTTTTCAAAAATTTGATTTTCTAAAAACATCGGAAAGATTGCAAGAAAATGATGCTTATGAAGAAGCTGAAGGAATAATGTATGGAGCAGACATCGCTGATTGAGGGCAAGACGCTTTTTTTTTTATGATGTTACGATAAAAACTTTAAACGCGTTTTTCTCGAAACGTTTTTCGACCTCGCCGACACGATTTACAAAAAACCAATGCACAGATTGGACTCAAATTTTCAGGGATTATTCTGAACATGCATAGTTTCAGCCTGAACTAGAATTATAAATATTTATTTATATTTAACCATATTTTTAAACAATTTAAGTTGTAAAAAAAAAGGTCAAAAAATTCAAAAGTCCACCATTTTGTTATTTTTCATTGGAAGTGAAAAATTTTAGTTCCAGCCATAGCGACAACTCTACTTTTTAAGAAACTACTCGATTTTTTGTCTTTAAATGCTCCAAAGTCCAGATATCATGTCGGCCAGGAACAAGTAGCGCTCACTTCAAGCGGTCAGATCACCAAGATAAATCAATAAAAAAATGAAATAAAAAATTTTTTCTATTACTTTAAAACTTCCATTTTTAAGTGTGAAAATATGAAAATGTAAAAATAAATTTTAGTATGAAAAAAAATTCTTGAAAATATGTACGATAAACCCGTACTGATCCCTTAAAATACCAATTAATTAATAAAGTTTATTGCTAGATAAGTATATACTTACATTTTGGTTGATAAGAATAATATCAATATCATCTCGTTTGATAAAATGTTTGAACGTATCTTCTATGTCGCCAACAGCCGTATCTATAAACAATACGTTCAAGAATTATTTAGATAATTTGCTTTGCAGTTATCATAAAAAATATTACAAAGGAACATCGGAATGTTTATTAATCAAATCAGTACACATTAACAAGGCAATCTTGAATTAACATTCGAAGCACATCACATAGAAATTCGATAAATTGGTATGGAAAACATTGGATATCACGTACTTTTATCAACGACCATAAAATTGGGTTGACGATATTTATTTAT
This sequence comes from Perdita meconis, assembly GCA_030770465.2. NCBI lineage: Eukaryota > Metazoa > Arthropoda > Insecta > Hymenoptera > Andrenidae > Perdita > Perdita meconis. The sequence goes on along the minus strand of JASKOS020000003.1, from coordinate 12,675,818 downwards.
TTCACCAACTCCGCCCAAAAGGAATCCTACGCATGTATCCTAAAACAAAGCTCTTTTTGAGTGCCGTTTCAACATAACATAAAATGTAGTTTACGTTTTATTTACCTCGTCTCCGATCACAGCGAGGAGCTTGCCTTTCCCTGCGGAATGGAGAGCCATTGTCAGATGAGTTTTATGGATACGAGGAAAGGTATTTAGGAGACAATTGTATTCAATTCAACGAATCTTGACGGCACATCAGCTGACAAGTCACACCTACGTGCTCGTTACTTGAACATCACGTGCCAAACTTGTCCAATCGTAAAAGTGGCGGGGATGCTGAGTCTCAACGATTCTGAACAGTAGTTGCCTATCTAAGTATATGTGTATATAGTTGCATACCGAGTTGATTTCGTCTCTTTCTACTGTTATTGATAGAAAAAGGATAGAATTATACGATGTTCGACTATTCGGAACAAGTAGCAAAATTAAAAAACGACCGATCGAGTATATAACGTAGAGGAGTTCTCAAAGAACGCCTTATCAAGCTGCGTTTCTAGATAAATACTTATTTTTAGCTGCTCGGCTGCTAATTAGGAAAAACCAGATTTTCAATAAGACGAAATTCGCGTCGATAAGAAAATTTATATTGGAATTTACGACAACTTCAAGATGGTCTCACTATGCATAATGCGTAAACGTGCGTAACGACTAGTGTACTAGGGTTATGTTTTTTTTACATATATGTAGAAAGCATATAAGTGTGTGTGTATCTAATATTAATTATGTATGTATGTATGTAAATTGAGAAACGGAGGAGTGTGTTGAGTTAGACGGTTTTATGTATTGCTTTACATTTTAATATGTAGAAACAGGAGATCCAGTGATTTTTCACAGAATATTACGAAATTTCATTCACACGATCCAAGACTATCATTATAAATTACAATACTTGGATTACGATGTTACAGAACTTAAAAGTTGCTAAAAGGTTGTCTTTCTTTCTGCATCGTATTGTAAATATGTGTACTCGTAATTTGTATCGATTTCTGTTAAAAACGTGGTCAAATACATATAGCCAATTAGCTTTTCATATTGGTACAATTCTTAGCTTGTAAATTACGACGAGCATAACCCCAAAAACGCATCTATTGATATTTCAACGCTGTGCACTTATACACGAAGTGACCTCAATAGCATTTAATCATAATCCGTCGTTATGAATATAGTTTTGTACAAGTTTTTTCCATTTTGTATTTTAGGAATCCAACTTTATTAATGCATACATTCGTTATCTGAATACACGCGATATCAGTGCGTAGAAAGCACAGTACAAAAATATGTCATTAACGAATAATGCTGCTAATTACAAAAAAATGGTTACTGAAGAAATTATACAAACGTCATGTGCAATAGATGAGAGTTTAACCGAGTTTGTGGTTCTACCGAAATACGAACACGTGGAAGAAACGCTGGTAATAACATAAGCACGCGTAGAGATTTCAAGATAAATTGAGACGTTATTAATTCAAAATTATGTACACAGGTTGTTGGCGAAGAAATAGTTGTAGACGAGAATATGGATATCTCAGAGAAAGTTGAAAGCAAAGAAGAAAAAGGTTCTGTATATTTTGAAGAAAGTGAAAAATGGCTGCATAACGATAAGAATAAAGACAATTTATTGGTGAGTATTAAGCAACGACTGCAGTTTAAAATAGAAATCATAAAACAAAGTGAAATAAAGACAAATAATATCTACGTTTATGATTTAATAGTTATCAGAAGAAGAGGAGAGTGACTACGAAATGGAACACATGAACGACGATCAAGATGGGGACGAGGAAACAATAGCGATGTTTGTAACTGCCTCTGGTCAACAATTAGCGTTGTACGCGGTTGAGGATTCAGAAGAAATTTTCGCTGTTGCGATGTACGATGAATCCGGTGAACCTCCAACAAATTTTCAGTTTCTTATGAAGTACGTGTACTGAAAATATTTTCTCTGCACCTGCTCTATGAATTTTCAGTTGCATTCATTAAATAATGAAATTGTTACGTTTACAGAGCAGATGTTGAGAGATTAATAGGCGAAGGCGCTGTTAGAACAGTGAAAAAACCAACACAAATAAAGAAACAGTTGGTAACTACACAACCACCAATATTTTTTCCAAGAAATGAATCGATGAACAATGTCTCTACTCGTAACGAAAATAAAATGGTGATAACTAAAAGTAAGAGGGCAAAAAAAGAAACTGTGTGGGAAGAAAATTCGGGTTTAATGGAAGGTTCGGATTTGAATTTAAACATGAAAGAAGTTCCTAACATTATCTATGCGGCTGACGACAAACACTCCGACGTAACGTACCTAATGATGGATGAGGATTCTGTAAATATGGGTATGTATACGTATCACAATTTCAAACTAATTACAATGTAAATTTCGTAAATACTAAAAGCATATTAATTTAACAGATGATTCTGAAGATTTTCATGAAGAGGATGAAAGTGATAACGAAATCATAGAACAATCAACGGTACAATATATCTTATTCGAAGGTGATCAGTCCGATTCTGAATTAACGTTCGACGAAATTCAAGCGACTCTCCAGAATTTAAAAGCAGCCGAATCAAAATCGTTGAATAAACAAACAGCTAGGAAAGTTGTCAAAGAACAACCTAATTATTATGGAAATATCAAAGACACGAAGCACGGAAACTCGACGCAGCAAACTTCGAATTGTCGTTTTTCCAATCACGTTTCGGCTACTTTAACCGAGAGAAAATTAAACTTGATCAATAATCAAGAGGAATACCTAGAAACCGATTCAACGATGGACGGGATATCGAATAGTACTAACTTAGATTTATCGAATGGTTCCATTGAATGCACGTCGCCCGAATCGGCGCAAATACAGTTCAAAACCAAGAGATCTCGAAAGCAGCAACTGATTTCCGTGAATCGGGAAGATTCGGAAATAATTATACAACCAGCCTCTCTTTTGAACGAAGAAGACAACAACGTCAGGAAAAGGGGCAAACGAAGGAGAAAAGTCGTGTCTCACGCTGGGTATCGTCAAAGAAACAACGAACCAAAAAGAATGAAAAAGATCAGACGTAAGGAGGTTGAAATAATCGAGATCGATGTCGACGAAGAGGAAAGTATGCAGTCGAAGAGGGACGTTGTCGAAATAACTATAGACGACAGTAAAGACAAATATTCCAGCGACAAAGAAAACGAAATCATAATGGTAGGAGATTCCGACGACGAATCGCAGCAGTCAAATTCGAAGAAAATGCAGTGTCAACTTTGTTCAAGAAACTTTAGGCAGCAAAGAGCTCTGAAAACTCATTTACGAGTTTGCTCGAAGTTGCATTCGAACACGATTCGGTTCAATAAACAAAAAGTGAAGCATACGAATAGGTCGAGCGACGACATAGTTAAGAAGCAATATGCTTGTAAAATATGTCAACAAAAGTTCGATGTAGTGGTAGCGTTGGCTCGTCACGTGCGCTCGGAGCACTCTCAACGGAAAAAACGTAGATTCAGTAAGTCGACAGTGGAACCATCGCCTTTAGAAACCGAAGAGAAGAAGGAGCCTGTCGAGCCGAAAAAACAGATAACTATGATTAAGGAAATTAAAAGAAAAAGTAAACAACGACCAACTAGTACCTGGGAAGTGAAAAAACTAAGCTGTTCCGATTGCGGCAGGTGGTTTCCAAGTGCCGCTTTACTGAGGGCGCATTGTTTGCAACATGGAACAAAGAGATCTGGTAAGCTGAATTCTGTTATTTTATTGTTTGTTCAAGGACGAATTGAAATTATTAACTTCTCCGCCTTATTTTGCAGAACAACTAATACGAAAGTGTCACATATGCCATAAATACATAAAATCTAGAGTACTGTTTGTCCAACATTTAAGAAAGCATGCAAATAAGCAAAAGCAAATGTTGATAGCAAATATTCAGAAAAAGTTGCGCACCACGAGATCGGTGACGAACAAGAAAACGCTCAGAAAACGGGGACGACCACGAAAACTTTGATCTCGTTAGATAATGTGGATTATCTAAACATGGAACTTCTACAAATTGGTGATCTGTGACAAAAGTTGTTGCTGCACGTTATTTCTTTCAATGTGAAATATGTATAATACGATGTTCATACTTGCAATCAAAGTGGAACATATTTATGTTTGTTAAAGAAGAGATATCTTTTACTTTTAAAATGCATTAAATACCTAGGTAACTGTATATAATATTTACATACATTATGTATAATATATATCATCTAATTTTACATTGTCATATACACACATAGTTCAATCATCATCAAAGGCTGACTTCTAATTCATTTTTTTCGTTGTATCGTCGTGCAATTGTTTATAAAACATAAAGTGCCGAAATTTAATAATGTAAATTTAAAGAGAATGTAGAGGTTTGTAGAATTATATTAAGAAAACGTTCCACGATGATTAGGTGTAAGTCAGCCTTTGTTTTTAAGTCTAAATAATGTACATTGATACTACTTAATGACATAATTGATCACTGTAAATAAAATAATTATATTAAAAATACATGCACATTTATTATCCGAAATACCATTTTTCTGTATACCTAGAAACGTTCTTGGTTTTTCGTATCCTAAAATTCGAGTAAATTTACTTTAGCATTTTGAAAAATTGACGATCTATTTTTGACTCAACAGCAGTCGAAGCAAGTCGAAATCGGAAGCTGTCATTTGTTTTATTACCATTCGTTATTCTTTAATTATTTTAAGTAGGAATATAATTATATCTAGCATTATTGTAATTTTTTAAGATCTTTAAATGTTGCGTAACGATTTCGTTCATTGTGTGCGTACTTAGTATATATACATCAACTATATATATATGTATACGAATGACTGCGAATGACTTTTAGACCAAACAAATAACCTGTACAAAACGACGTAAGTACAGCAGTGTTGTGAACAAAAACGTATGATTTCAGTTGCTCATATTCTTAATGACAGCACGTTTAAACGATGTTTTTAAGTGTATTTAAAACCAGAAAGGAAGAAGGAATTGAGATAACAGAATCTTCGCGCTGTTAACCGTAGAAATGGATGTTTCTGAATGTTCTAAAGGAATGAAAAACTCGCGAAAGGACGAGTTGCAAGAAACGAATAAACACAAAACCGAAAGCGACGATGAACAGAAATGCGACGTAGAGTGGAGTAATAGCGACAAAAGAATATTGCTAAAAGCTCTTCGAACGTACGGATCAAAAAATATTTCAGCTATATCCAAAATGTTACCGAACATATCTCCTCAGGCCATTCAGTTAAAGATCGCTGAATATTCGTACATAGCATGCGATATGTACGAACAAAAATTAGTGAATAAGTGGTTAAAATGCGGTTTATACGAACCTGGAGATAGTCTTGTACCAGAAGCGCTATTATGTATACAAATGTTTGAGGACCATCCGTCGCCTTCTGAATCGGATGGCTATGACTTCAAGTACAAACCATTTTATACGATTTACTTTATGTACAACATTATAGCACAAACACTGTCAACAAAGCGTTGCTTAATATTTTTTATTGTTGCAGAGCAATCTATAACTATCTCTATCGTTCGTGCTTTGGGAAAGTATCAGCTTTCGAGTTATCGGAAAAAGATAGAATTCTACTCTGTTCGATTTTAAAAGGAGTGGAAGACAAAGTATGGCCAAAGTGTAAGGAGGATATTTGGGAATACATTGGCAGAGTTTACAACAAAAGGCACATTAAGAAAGTATATCCAGGCAAAAGTGTACATTCCTTGTAATATTAATTTACCAAGTTCATGTACAGCACCATTGTCCAACAGTTTTTTTTACTACAATTAAAATATGTTTGAACGTCAGTATTATTACAAAATTTACGTAGTAAATATTAAAATATTAGTTCACTTGGAGAAGTAATATTGTAAACAAAAATAATGGTTATACATAATTTATATACTGTATGCTGTAAAATAAAATAGATTTATATTTTTCTACTTAAAATGCATTATTTTATACAATTTATCCATCGTTCGTTTGGAGCACTAATCGAAATTGTGAACAAACTTAAATGATAAAATTTAATACTAATAAATTTATAATAAATGCAAACAATAAAAACTAAACAAATTTAAGTAAATGGTATTAACAAATCTGTTTACTTTAGTGTGCATTGATTGATTGATTGTAAGGTAGTTCGTCAATATACTGATTTGCAACATTTGTTTTTCAAAAACATACAATATACATGATTCGCATTACGCTTATTCTACGCGGACATTTATTTTCACAAAACTTATATCCGCGCACATTTTCTTACAGAAAAGGTGAAGAATAAAAATAGTTTTAATTATTGTTATTATATTACTATATATGAATTCAAGATCTATACGATGGAACGGGTATTTAACGATCTTCAATTTCAATGAAAATTACCTAATCGCTTTATAATAATTAATTTTTCAATATTTCCCATGCATCGTCCTCCAGTTTCGAGTCCCAGTTAGTTGCACGATTATCAGCGTCGAAGTTTATTAATGATTCTTCTTTAACGTTATCTCTTTGTTTCTTCGTAACCGTTTTAGACTCTATCGTTTTTTCGTGATTCTGTTTTGCGTCGTTACCCCAATCCCATTCGCAATTAGAGGAATTCGTACTGGACACGTTGGTTCTAAAATAAGTTCACGTTTTAAAATAACCGAAACTTTTTCGTATGTAACGCCGCGTTCATTAACTTACTTCGATTGCGTCGTTCTCATCAAAGACGTTTTCTCGGTTGAATAAGTCTGAATTTCGCTATTCTGGTATGTAGCCGAAGAACTCTGATAATGTTCGTTCGAGTTGTACTGATTTTGTTCAACCGAATTCGTCCCACCAATATCACCCCATCCTCTTCTTCCTAAGTCTCCGACCTGCGTAGAAAATTTTCGATGCAAGAACGAAGAATCACTGATTGTCAAAGCAAAATGTAATATCAATCGAGCATGAAATCTAGAGAATACAACTAAGCTATCTACCTTTGCGGCTAAATTATTTACTTGAGCTCCAACTTCTTCCAATAAAGTGCCTTCACGAACCTAGCAAAATTAACATAAAAAGAAAACAAAAAATGAGGGTAAAACTAAAAAACATGTCACTTGATGATAAATGCATCTAAATAAACTGAAATCACTATTAATAAATCTGTAATAGATAAACATGCTACTACCATTAACATTATTATGTAAAACCTTGAGAATTTAATACTTCTGTACCTTTTGGGTTGCCAATTCTCCAATTTTAATAGCATTTTCCGTAGCTTTGCTTGCTATTTTCGACGCGGAAGAAGAAAATATTGACCATCCCTGAAACATTATAGATCGACTGTATTTGCATCTGTGTAATAATAGAATATATTTGAAACATCCAACATAAAAATAGAGTATTTTACGCTCGCTAAAGATGACACTGCACTGTCAAAGAATTCTTGGGACGAACTTCTAGGTGGTGGATCCATTTGATAACCAAACCCACCATATTTACCACCCTGACTGGGTGGAATGTTCCTGAAAACGTATTTAACACGCATGTTATTACTTTACGAGAATTGTACTAAAATAAACTATAATTGCATTTGTATTTAACATAAATATTGGATCATTCCACGCGAACTCGGACACTTTTTGGAGTAACATCTCGGATTTAGCTGAATTTCGGATATGTTGTAGTTTTTAGGGATATATAAACGTGTGCGAAAGGATTTTTGAAAATTTTGAAAATTGTAATTTTAGAGCTCTCTGAAGTTTACTGTTCACTTTTTTTCTATTAATTTTAGCTCTTAAACTAGCAAACTGATAAAAATGTGCTTTTGGGTGCTTATAGAGCAGACATAACAGTACCTAATAAAAATTGTTTCAGTTGGAAGAAAATCTTTTTTAACCATTTATTTTGCAATTGTTGTTAACAAATGCAGGTTTTTCATAGCGGGGAATTATTTAAAAAATCGGAAAAAATTGAGAATGTAGCCCTATTTGTCTCCTTTACGGACCACTTTTCAAAAATACGGACACTTTAAAATTGGCCATAGGAAAATTAATTGAATTGTACGCCGCGCGTCGAAATCCACAGTCCCTAACGTGGTCCTTGCACAGTCAAACCGAATGGCGCAGCACTTGGCTGGTCGAATCAGTGGATTTCGATGCGCAGCGTGCAATTCAATTAATTTTCTTATGACCAATTGTAAAGTGTCCGTATTATTGAAAAGTGGTCCGTAAAGGGGACAAATAGGGCTACATTCTCAATTTTTTCCGATTTTTTAAATAATTCCCCGCTATGAAAAACCTGCATTTGTTAACAACAATTGCAAAATAAATGATTAAAAAAGTTTTTCTTCCAACTGAAATAATTTTTATTAGGTACTGCTATGTCTGCTCTATAAGCACCCAAAAGCACATTTTTATCAGTTTGCTAGTTTAAGAGCAAACATTAATAGAAAAAAAAGTGAACAGTAAACTTCAAAGAGCTCTAAAATTAACAATTTTCAGAATTTTCAAAAATCCTTTCGCACACGTTTATATATCCCTTAAAACTACAACATATCCAAAATTCAGCAAAATCCAAGATGTTACTCCAAAAAGTGTCCTAGTTCGCGTGGAATGACTCTATTATAATACATTAATTTCTGGCAACGTAATGCACAGAGCAAGACTTGTGTCACTCATTTGCGTTGACATATAAATGAACACTTACTCAGGTCGAGTGGCATTTTCACTCTGTTTTCTTGCGAAGAAAGCCTCAGTTTGAGATCTAGAATCACTCGAATTGAAATTTTGATAAGAGCTTGACATATCGCCGTCATAGGAAGAATGATCTGGTTGGTTTCCTGAATACATGGAAGGCTCAAAATTCTTAGCCGTTGACGTATTAGGACTCCAATTTCCACCACGAGCTAATGTTGCAATCTAGTTGTATTCATATTTATGTAAAACATGCTACGCTTACGTAATAATCTATCAATTATAATAATTTCACATGCAGCGAGAAGAACGCAAAGACAAATAATCGATAAATCAGTAAATTTCTTAAAATTCTTATTTTGAAACGAAATAAACATTTCCTTGCGCACTTGTAACACGTTAAAAAAGAAATGAAACATTGCGATCAAAGATAAATTGTTTACCTTATCTCTGTATAATGCTGCTGCTTTCGTATTATATTTTTGCGCAATGGACATACTGTCGTCCCAATCTGGTTGCGATTCAAAAAACTCGCGAGCATTTTTATTTCCACCAGCTTTCATCTTCTCCAATTCAACGTCTTTCCATTTGTCCATGGAAATGGATCGAACGAACGACAAGTGGACACCAAGTCCCCTGTGTTTACCTGAACATTCGAGGCAAATCCATATACCGTACGTAACGGAAACCCATTGTGGATTGTGTGTACCGCATTCAAAACATCTCTGTGAAACGATTAAACGTAACGAGATTAACATATGGCACGACAACGAGAGGATCCAGCGAATATATTACATTATTCTCATCTTTGGGTTTGAGTTCATTCAAAACCCTTCGAGTTCGTGGACTGGCCATAGTTTCGTGCTGCGAAAAGTCGATCTGTGTCAATCTTAATATCTAGTATCCGAATTAAATGTCCACCATACTATACTTGTCGTCAGTTTCTTAGTAAAAGGTCCATTGCATCTGATTCTCATAGATAACAGCGGCCAACAAAATAGACACAATCTGTTCCGATAAATATCAATTGAGGCTAAGTCTAAATTTTATTTTATGTCAAATAACAAATGTATTTTTCACGTGCAGCCAAACTAAATATCGTCTCATTAACTCTGGTAAAATGATCATTTCATTGGATATTTCATTTTACATGATGTAGGAACACCATCGTCGACAGGCGACCTAAAAATTCAAGTAACAGTATTTCTTAAGTCCACCACTTCGGAGCGCTGTACGCAAATCGTTGTGGCCAACCGTCATGTAGATTTCAATATTTTCTTGAAAATTCGCTTTAAAGAATATTGAGAATATATTTTTAATTATTTCAAACGTTTGCTGAAGTATCAAAGCTCTTCATTGCATGAAAGTATATATTTATTTTTTATTAAATCTTAATCCACGAAATTTCATTATAATGCGAATTTATTAGCTAATAAGTTTTTTCAAACAAGATTGTTCCGTGTGTTCAGCATTTCAACATTTCGGAGAATTCTATGAAATCGGAAAGTAGATTGGTATCATTGGTATCCGTGATACGCTATTACGCGGTACTTTTGAATGAAGACTGACAAAACTGTAATTATATATTGTTTCTATTTACATTAAATCACAAAAATATTTAGACAAAGATATCTTTAATTTTCATACTTTGTACCTCAAGGAAATGTAAATAAAGCAGCAACAATTTGTTGCAGTATATTAAAATGTAGTGTATATAGATGTGAAGATGAAGTAATAATATTTGTCATAAACACAAATCGTCGCGGTATTTAAATATTAAAAGAAATGTCGAAAAAAAGTGAATTTTTAATGCCACTGAAATATTCTGAGTTTATAAATTTATTTATATATATTTGTTCCACATTTAAGCTATTAAACTAAAAATTATATGATCGTTCGTAAAAAATGGAACTGAAACTGATATATAAGAACTGAAAAATGATAAATTCATATATCTATATATAACAAAATTCTACTCTTTAGAGTAAAACATTATACAGTGTCATTTATTAATAAAAAATAGTTTTTAGAACCAATTACACTCAACTTTTATAAAAAAAAAAAATGACTATATATTAGTTATTTTAATTTTAATTTATATAATAACCGTCCGAATATTTTTGTGATATGAAAATTCACTTGCTTTCGATATATCTTTTAATATTTAAAAAATGATTAAATGTTTTATTACTTCCTGCGACATCTTTAAATTATTTATGATAATATACCAAATTTAGAGCAAATAAGTTAATTACCGCGTGGTTATACGTTATATTGCGGTGTCTGAATATTTTTATGTACGTTTTAAACTTATGCTGACAATTTTTATGCATCTGATGATTATTATGAATCAAATAAAAAATTCAAATTTGTATTGAGGAAGTTGTGCAACGGTCGATTGAAAAAAAAAGAGCTGCCTCGACCAATGAAAGAACACGTCATATCTTCAATGAGAACGAAGCTTATCTAAATGAAAGCACGCATGCGCAACCCCACCCACTGTCCATGACAAATGCAACTTTTACTTCCGGTTGAGTTTGGCCTCTGTAGATACAAGGTTTTTTGGGTTTAGCAGTATTCTTGCGTGGTGCTTCTGTTATCCTACATCATCCGTAATTTTTCTCGGCTGCACTTGCACTTTGCAATTCTATATCCCCCGGGGATATATTTTGTTTGTCGTATGTCCATCCAGAATCTCAACACATTCGGTAAGCATTATATTTTCCATTTTGTAACCGATCATATTCTACAATGATAGTTTTGTCAAAATGGCGATGGCGTCTTTCGCTTGCATCATAGTACGCAATCAATGAACGGTCCCGACGGTGTTTCCTAATTTCCTCTTGAAACCTATTCTCTTTTTAAAGAGTTCGATTGTCATAAACTGAAGTCGGCCAAATTTTAATGCGACGCATCGTCGTTTGTTTATCCTTGCAGACCCCTTTGCAGATGCAATCAAGGGTTCAGATGATAATGTCCAAGACGGTCTCGTGCATATAAGGATCCAGCAACGGAATGGTCGTAAGACCTTAACAACGGTGCAGGGACTTTCGTCTGAATATGACTTGAAGAAAATCGTGAGATCATGTAAAAAGGTAAATGAAATCGCGCGAAAAGTCGCAATGCGTACTTCGATCTTTTGTCAGTGTCAGAATTGTGCTAAAAATAGAACTGATGCAAACAATCCGATCCGTACAGATTTAATTGATCGCGATTTTTCGAACGTTTCTTTGTTGTGCAACGTAAACTAAATTCCTTTTCAATTATAATTAATATAACATATATTTTTCCAATTGGATCAATTTTATTGAGTTACTCACAGTGCATTTGACTTATTCATAACTATATACAAACACAATATTTCGCCATTGTTCAACACAGTTACGGAATTTTCACTAAATTTCTTCACTATTTTTATTTTATTTTCTATCCAAATTCTGTCAGCATATAGCAACATTTTGTTATAGATACACAATTTCAGAATTTTCTTTGTTTATTTAAATTATGCCCAAGAATGTGTGAAGGAAAAGTGCATAAATGAAAAATTAAGTGGATGTTATTAATATTTTTTAAGATTATATAAAATGCATAACAGTTAAACAATATTTGTTCAATTGTATTATCTTTAGTATTTGTGTTGGTGACGCGGAGTGTGAACAACGAAGATGTGAAATAAGATTTTCTTCCGCAGGAGTTCGCCTGCAATGGGACAGTAATCGAGCACCCGGAGTACGGGAAGGTGTTGCAGCTGCAGGGGGACCAGCGGGAGAATATATGCCAGTGGCTAACAAAGTCAGGTCTGGCCAAACCTGACCAACTCAAAGTCCATGGTTTTTAACCAGCAAACACCCATGCCACTATCTAAGAACACACCACCTTCATTAACACCTTATCATCTTAAATTATCTGTATCAGTCACTAATACTTGTTGATATTTCGTGAGATATCCTATTATATACGCATATATATTTCAATAAAAAAAAAAAGAAAGAAAGAAATTATTAAAACAGTAACGATATATAGGCACGATATTCTAATCAGACGTTTGTAAGATTGTAGGAAGCAATATTTTACAGCCTTATGTTAGATAATCCACTAAACTCGTCGCAATTTAAAGTAATAGTGGTAATTAACTAGCAATTTGAGAAAATACTTGTACAAGGGATAGATACAAATAGTAACGGATGACTCTTCTTTTTGGGATTAGGTAGCATGTATCTCTCTGTTATAGACGTGTTCCGAGAAAGAGATAAAAACGGAAATATTGTTTTAGACTGCTGATTGGCTTAACGAGTGTAATGCCAAATGCCTTGTTTTCTTTGTACAATAAGGATATATAATAGTCCTGATTTTACATATTTTTCTCATCTCGAAGTTTTTGTGCCTTTGATTCCGCATTGATTGTATTATTTATTGCAAAGATCATCTTTTATTGTAATGGATTTATTTTGAGGGAGAATTGCCAATTTTTTTTTGTTTTTTTTTTTTTGTTCCTTTTTAAAAACAGTAAAGACGACATGAGATAACTGTTTTCGATAAAAATGTGGCTGTTCTAAATAAATGGTAATTCACCAGTTTCACGGTTTCTAATTTCTTTCCCACCTATTAGTCATGTATTATTAGTTTTTCTTACTCTTCGACAAAATATATTTTAATCTGATTTTTTTACGTTCGATGTAAACCAGATTTCTGTATAAGTCGTGTACCGTCTTTAAGTTTTGATCGGAAAATTTACTGTTCAATTTCATTTTAAGCATAATCAATTTATACCTTCGATTAAATGTACCAATAGACTTTTTTAATAAGGTGAAAAATTAAGTAATTTTACTGGATTAATTTACGTAGTCAATAAAACAAATTGAGGACAAGATTGATATTTTTTGTCGGACTAACAATTTTATATTATGGTCGAAAAACATTTGAATCGATACTTTCGAAAAGAGAATTTTTTGTGATATTCAATTGCTTACATGTTCCCCGCTTTTTTAGTCATTGGCTCGTATCATTTGAAAAGGACGAATTCGAAGAACAAAAGAATGATGGAGATTATTCGTCACAAACAACAAAAAGTGGCATTTGATTACCTAACGAATTTTAAAAGAGAATAAAGAAGCACACAGGGTTCTTTTCCAATTTGTCATCAAGTACACTAATGCGTTCTTTATTAAATACATGAGGAAATATGTATGTTTTGTAACGTAATGTTAAGACGAACAGTAGTTTAAGTTTAACATTTAAATATTTAGATAGCGCGCGTTGAAATTGTTAAAACTTTTTATGAATTTATAAGTAATTTATTCGCGGTGAACTATTCGCTATAAGCAATAGACTTGCAGAGAATAAACGGTATCTTGAATTATCTTATACGTTAATTCGATTTTGTAATGTGAAAAATGAAAAAATAATCAGAAATAATATGAGGAGAATAGTAATGATTTCCTTACGAGGAAATACTGCATTAGTATGTATTAGAGTTTACAAGCCAGTAGATGTATTATTTGTATTAATATTTTGAAAAATGTATAAATTTTAACAAAAAAATTTGTTGTGTACATAATAGAATTAATGTATATTCAAGCCTAAAATGATTCATAACCTGGTATGACCAGTAGATGGACGGTATTATGAAATTTTTTTCCACCTACAAGAAGTGCTTTCATTGAAAATGTTAAATTTTTCAAATAATGGATGAGTTCTATACAAAATAAAGAAACGCTACTAAAAATTAAAAATTTAATTTTTTCGTAATTATCAATTAATTTACAATTCGTCTATCTGCTGTTGTTTACAGTGTTTACCCTGCATCCCGTATGAAAGCAAAAATTTCGAAATAATTGAATAGTAGATTTGAAACGTTCCGCGGCATTTCAATTTGGCGGGTATAAATTGCGATAATTCGACCGACAGACGCCACCACCGTCGGGCTACATACCTACGACCCACAATGCACTGAGCTACGGCATGTGCCTTTCTGTGTCGGCCATTTTGTAGTTTCCTTGAGAAATTGTGTTGAGTTGATTCATCTTCTCGGTAAGAATTTTATAAGATTCTAAAACGGCGCGGCTCACATTGATCCAAATGATGTAGAGGATTGAGGGCAGATGCTTATGGCTAACTATTCATAGCTTGAGAACGAGGAATAAGGTTGCGTTTTTTGCGCACAACCGTGTGCGCTCACGGTACTTACACCCCGAAGAACGAGCCAGTAAACGAAGCTGCGAGAACACCTATTGATAAAGGCACATGGAATCCGGGATTGTTTCGGGATGAATGGTGATTTCGGTAACGATATACGATACGCATAAGTGTACTGTCCAAGTGGTTGTCACCATATCTGCGTGCGTGAACGTGTTGGCCCGGCCAACGTCTCGCTCTATATTTGGCTAATCGCATCCAACATATTGCATATCTTGCCTTTTCAAAATTTTTACTTTTCACGCCGTAACCTTTCTCAAAGTACTATATCAGAAGGATACAATGTGACGTTTAAGTGTGAATGCTTGACGATCGCACATTGATTCTGAACGAGAACGAATTTTAGCATGTGGCACGGTTTGTACGATCAACATTCGGTTTTTGACTTTAATCGGATCCGATCGAACGTGTTTCATTTCTCATCATCATTTCGAAGCTTTTCCTCCTCCTCACGATCGTGTTATGACATGTATAATTCGAAAAGTGATTAATCGAAAACTGTCGTTCTACGTGGGCATTGGAAATCTGGAATCATTCTACTTCTTTTTTTTTTCTTATTCTTTTTTCTTTTCTTACATTGATCGCTCTCTCATTGTTTCACACAGAGGTTTAGCCTCAGTGAATTTCGTATAATTTGAGAAATGCGCGTACATATATGCATCTGTGCACGCACACACACGCCCGCCTGGCCGAGCGCGCGCGCGCGCGCATGCATACACACACGCACGCACACGTATTCACATCGTACACAACTATGTGCTATTGACACGAGCGTGTTGCGCGCGCGCGCATTGTACGTGCGACACACATACACGTATCAATTACGTACTGCACGTACGTGGTCGTGTGTATATCTGTACGAATATATATAGGCGCTACCAATGTATTACATCAGACTAGTATGTTCTGTGTGTATATTACATGTTCCTAATCATCGGTTTTCAAAAATATTTCTACCATGAAAGTTCATGCCTTAGTCTGTTAAAAGTACTGATCTTTCATTCTTTATAGTTAGACGTTTCATGGAGAACTGTAGATTGCGTTTGAAAGTCCATGCATTTAGAAAGAACCTGCACTCGGCGCAGAAAAAATGATTCCGCGTTACGTACAAATATTTTGACAGTTGTTTCATAGTTGAGAAAGGGCAAGAGGTCATTTATCAGTTATTGATCCACGATTACTTATTGGACGATATTCTGTTGCCTATTAGTTACGGATTCACGCATATCGGTTCTATGACGACTCGGTGCAGTCTGTGTCAGCGATGAAAAATATTTTACCACGTCGGAAAGGAACAGCTAAGAATTGTTTACATCAGTGACGTATCTTTTTTTTTTTTCCAGTGTTCGCACTGTGGAATTAGAATTACTCGGCGACAGTGTTTCGACCTTTCAGACGAATATGATTTTCTTTTTGCAATCTGGTTGAATGTCGACCAACACACCTAAAGAATCTAAAACTAAATTTCATCTTTGCGTCATTCTCATAATAATATGATGTCAAATAAATGAGTAACTGAAATTAACCACAATTTAGTGTAGTCATCAGGACTGATGTGTGTGAATAAATTTTATAGACTAGACATTACAATAGAAATTACTTACAAATTAATTAGAAGTACTTATTTAATGTAGCATAATCTGATCTAATTATTAGCACAATGGTGTGTGTGTATATATATATATACATATTTTTGGGGGGATATTTTGAAAATTTTTGAAGTATATTAACCTATCAGTAACTAATCAAATTATACATTACATATTTTAAAATGTATATATAAAATACAGTGGATATTGGCTCGTTAGGTTGTATTAAAATTTCATCTACTTATGTTATTGAATACAATCTGTATTTTTCATAGGGTACGTGTACATGAATGGGGACATTGGGAAGCTCCCACCAGGGGCGGTTTATCCAGCCACCCCTGAACCCTTGGGTTCAGTCGGGGGTGCAATTGGAAACACTGCATGCAATCTGGAATATAACGTCATGAACGGTGCTCTGAGCGGAAACGAATTAATTTTGGAAGCGGGTGTTGGTAGCCTAGAGCCTTCACCACAGCATCCGATAAATATGGGCGGTGCTGCGGGTTATGGTCCGGTGGATGCTACTGCTTTAGGTGATGTGCCAAATCCACCTGCTCCGATGGCTGACTTATCTTCCCCTGGTATACCCTTGGAACAACTGAAACAGATGCTCTCTTCGCAGCTTGAATATTACTTCTCCAGGTAAAGTTTCAAACAGAACTGTAGAAAATACGTTTTGAGTAGTGAACATTACGCGGTTCGAACAGAACAATAAGTGGCAACTACCAGAAATATTTTTCTTTTCATTAAGAATAAACTCGAGATAAAATATTTCAAACTGAAGTCTTAATTTTTTCAATATCCTTCAAGTAAATTTCAACAACTTAACATAATTAAGAAGCTATTCTATTTCCATACTAATTAAAGTGTACATTTTAGCCAGCTCTTGATTTTCAACTGATATTTTTATAAGTTATATAGATTGAGGTACTTGGAATTGTAATCTTGATTGAAGTCGATATTATCTCTAGAAGAGAATGATTGGAGTAATAGTTTCATGATTTTAAGAATGAGTTGAATTACATAAAATCTTTAATGTTTTTGTTTCACTTAATTTCTTTTTTCTGGAAGTAATAAACGTTTGTTCATTATCAGAATGTAGTTATTTTCTTTTTATTTCGTTTATCATATGGTAGAATTAATTTTCCTTATTTGTACATCAAAGTGTTGTGTATTTTTTGAAAAGTGATTTGTAATTTTCGTTCGTACATCTATGATTATTATTAATCTAATCATTTTTATTAAATACAGTCATTCGTTTTAAATGTTATGGGTCATTGTTTATAGGATTTTATTCAAATCTGTGTATTTATATTTCATGAAGCATTTTTTCTTTTCAGAGAAAATTTAGCCAATGATACATATTTATTATCACAAATGGATAATGATCAATATGTACCAATATGGACAGTAGCGAATTTTAACCAAGTGAAGAAATTAACAAAGGACATAAAACTTATAACGGAAGTCTTGCGGGAATCCCCTAACGTACAAGTTGACGAAGAAGGACAAAAAGTAAGACCTAACCATAAACGATGTATTGTAATTCTTCGTGAAATACCGGACAGCACTCCGTTGGAAGATGTGAAGGTGAGTAAAATTCTCGAGAAAATATAGAGTAACTAAAGGTATCGAAATTATAGAGCTTCAAATGATTTTTAAAATGATGGGAAATTTTCAAGACACTGAATATAACATCAGCATTGCAACATTTATAAATTGTACTCGGTTTTTATCATCAGGAGTCATTAAGTGTATTTATAATTATAGAATCTGTTCTCTGGAGAAGGATGCCCAAGATTTATTTCATGCGAATTTGCCCATAATAGTTCGTGGTATGTAACATTTGAATCTGACGAAGATGCTCAAAAGGCCTACAGGTTTCTACGTGAAGAAGTGCGGGAATTTCAGGTAACACAATTATCAATTACTAGTTTTGCTTCATTTTTTTAAATTATTCGTTTTAATGTAATAAAAGTTTTACTCTTCCACATTCTTCAGATTTTCTTTCGCCCAATCATGCATCCTATTTCTTCAACCATTTTTATTTCTATCTATAATTAGATTGGTATATTTATTTCGTGCAGAATAATTTAATTAGAATATAAACAAAATTCAGCAGTGTTCTCTACCGCGATATTTAGCACTAATGTTTTATTGTTTGTAATTTAGGGAAAGCCAATAATGGCAAGAATCAAAGCTAAACCAATGAATAGGCTACCGATACCGACAGTCACTGGGGTGGGTGGCATTAAAAATGGTTATAGAACGCCACCGCCACCGCCAGTTTACGACCCAAACAGTTACACAGCTGGGCAACAACGCTTCCTTTACACAAATGGTACTACTATGCCACAAACCACCATGCCACCATACGCCAACCAAGTTCACCTATACGTAAGTCAACTTCTTACAGTTTTATGCGTGTCGAATATTATCTGGAGGACTCTATCGCGTTAAGGAGAGAAACCAGTGTGACGGCTAAGAAAAAAGACTGTTTTCGAGAATTTTTCTTTGACATATTAAAGATTTTTTAAGAACGTCCTTATTAGTAAAAGGATGTATTCATGCTCGAATTTGTTCCCAAATTTCACGTGAAAATATTCAGTATTTTAGTCACAGGAATTATTGTACAATCTAAGAAGTTTCCAAATTTAAAAGCAAGAACAGAACGAAGGATCTTAAAGATTAATACAGTAGCTTCAAACATCGATTTTAAAAAATATTTATGTGTAACATAAAATTGGCAAGCTTTTAAAGAATAAGTACCGAAGATCAGTAAAATACTTCGAATTTCATTTCATGTTACAAAAAAAACTAATTATGCAATCAAGAACTCCGAATGTACAACTGAAGATAATATTCTTAAGAACTACCATACAAAATTTTACGTAAAACTGATGAATATTAATGGAGTTATATCGTTATCCAGTGTGAAAAACATCGTTTCGAAACAAATTCATTTGACCAGACTTGAGATTTTAAGGTATTTCGTTATACACACAAAAATTGTTATAACTTTTTTATTTATTCGAATTTCATTTTAATATTTCAAGGGGTCACGCTGGTTTTCTCCCTTAAAGTTTTATCTATATCGGCGATTGAAACTAATTAATTGTCAGTTATCACTCGTAAATTATCTACGATATATCTCTCATTTTTTAAGAAACGCATATAAATCATTGTTACTATATCTAACTGAAATATTGAAACGCGAGAGAGAGACATGAGTATAATTTTAATCATGAGAATTGATGAAGCTAGGTATAATCTTGGTTTTAAATTACTACACACTGAAGAATATCAAGTTGATGAGTTTAAATTGATGATTCAAATGACTTACTTAATCATTGTATTTTTGTTATGTTACCATCAATTTTATCACGCAATAGTAAATATCATTACAATTTGTATTGAAAAAAATCTATAATATCTGATGGCTTATGCAATACACATGAATTTTATCTTGACCTAACTTTTACGTTAACAATATGTCTTCAATAAAATACACTTCACGTTCTGGTATACTTTGCAAGATGTTAGGTTCCTCTTACGCACGATAAAGAAAATGTTATATACTGTTTATAGCATCAACCATTTTATCCTGCTGGAATTATGCCTTGGGGACCCGCAAGTCCTGCTTATTTCGATATGTCAGGTGTTTTTACAATGAATGGTATTACACCGCATAACGCGTTTAAGCCACACAATACGAGATACAATACCCGTCACAGGTATTTAATTATTATTAATAATTGACCTCACTATGTTGGAATAATAGTTTGAGAAAAAAAAAATGTTATTTCAAAGACTTTAAGAAGAGTTAATTTTCTTTTGATTAAATGTTTTATCATAAAATTATTAAATATAAATTGTATATGTAGTGTAGTCTCGATAATTGGATTTCGAGTTACGATAAACACTCGTCGGTATCCTTGCCACTCCTTGAAAATAGGCGGACTCAGTGAGAGCAATAAACTAATAACAGTCGATGTACCAATAAAGATACATCAGAAACGGTATCCAAGTCTCAATGAAATCACCACCAGTGTTTATCAAATCCATGCTGTATTTCCAACATAGTCTATTATACGATGATTGAATGAAAAATAATGCCTTCGACTTTATAGTTTCTGTTTGTAACATTTACTTTCTCGCACTGTTACACGTTTCTTCTAACGGCAGAAATTTGATACTTTCGTTTTTAAAGGCGAGTTAATATTTGAATCGGTCATTTCGAAAAGGAATTATCTCTACTCTTTCAAACATTACAAGAGAAGTGAAAAATGGGCAGCATTTCATTATATTTCCGGGAAAATAATAATTTTACATCATTGAAGGGGGATTACACGTGATACAAAAATGCCTATATAATCATTGGAATATATGATTTAACGTTCTAGGAATGCGAAAAGTGAATTTGTGGAAAAATTGGGGATAACTCCTTTGCAAAATGATCGATTCATTTTCTCTCGAAATGAAAGGAATGATTTTCGGAGTCGTCGATCTGAAATTCGCATAGAAGTTATGGATAATCGGTGGCATTGCTTTTCATTTAACCCTCGTGTGAAAAATGATCGAATGAAATGAAGTATCTACATATCTATGTGTGTGTGTGTGACACAGAAATAAACAAAGAAACGGGTCCGAAAGACCAGGGTTAATGGACGGTGGAGGGAACATGATGCCAATAGGACGAACCTCGCATCCGCCTATAAGCGGAGCATCAATATCCTTAGGAGCATCGGTTCAAACCTTCACTTCGAGCTTGCCTACAGTAAAGCCAACCTCTTCTTCCTACCAGACCGGCACAAAGTTCCATTCCTCACACACAACCGTAGTGACTGGAGAGGTTCAATACAATAGCAGCCACTCCAAGGGATCACAAGAAAATGACGCTCAAAGCCTGGACACCGGAGTTCAATTCCCGCGTCATCGTATGCATCGTAGGACCAAAGATCAAGAGTCAATGTCCAAGGCTAACAGTAGCCCGTTACCGTCGGTCAGAGAGTCCGCCCCGGCCAGTAATAATAACACGCAATGTAACCGAGGGGTACAATTCGATTTGGAAGCTTCCGCTTTTCCTCCTCTTCCTGGCCTAGATGCTGATCTCGCAAAATCCCATAATGCTTCAGTAGAACCTGTCGGTACAGATTGTACGCAGTCGCAGAACAGGCTTTCGGACGTAGTTAAAGGTACCGCAAAATTGAAAAGCGTGAAAGAGAAAGAGCCGACAGGAACTTCGCAACAGTACCAACAACCGACAAGTAACAGCAGTAGGTCTGCGAGTCCGGGTTCGAGTGCTGGTGGTCATACTGGTTCGCTAGAGGCTCCGACTGGTTCTGGCAGTGCATCGACTACTCCCGTTGCGTCAACAAATATCAGCTCTAATGCTTCTGCTAGCAACAATGACTCCACAGACATCGCTCTCAGCACCATCACTCTCACTCCCCCGTCATCTCCTGATAAGTGAGTGTGCTTTCTTCTTATACACGCGCGCGCGCGCGCTCTGACATACACTACACACACATACATACACACGCGGACATACGCGACACCCTACACGATACACGTACATATGTAGCACAGACACATGTACTCGATATAGATACATATGTACATACGTACGTACATATGCACGTATACGCACGTGTATTTAAATACGTATGCCTTTTACGTTCATATGCAGGAATTTAACAGAAATGTGGAATGTTTTTGCCGAATTTATAATAAGCACGCGTCAAAATAATGACAAAAGTTCAGATATATATCGAACTGACGTTTACGTTTATGCGCTTACTTTGTATCGCTTAAGATACTGGAGCCAGAAATAAGGTGTTTTCAACACACGTGGACTATAATTTGAGGCGAAACAAAGTAACGTAACTGGAAAAACTAAGCATCGTCGAATATGTCTGTGGTTATAAGCCAAAACGACGACGCATGTTCGCGTTTAAAATACTGTATTACGATTCTAAAATTAGGGGCATGAATTCAAATTTTTTGAAAATACGATGTTCGTTGCTTTAGCTTACAGCTACAGATATACATACGTACTTAATGTTTTCTCGTTACAATATTTTCTTGATATGGTTCTGTCGATATTTTCATTATTGTTCGAATTATTCTTCTTTCTCTTTCGCTCTCACTTTCGTTGAGATCAAAGCAATTTAGAAGATTTAATCTGGGATTACAATATACAGGGTGTCCCAAACTGGACGCGGAAGCCGGAAACGGGAGATTCCTGGGGTGATTCTAAACAACTTTTTCCCTTGCAAAAATGTCCTCCGAAGCTTTGTTAATAAGTTATTAACAAAAAACACCGACCAACAGAAGCACGAATACAGTGGATGAATTTTAGCGCGCGCCCCAGCTTTGAGTAGTATTGGCCCGTCGCCGTCCGCGCCATCATTAATCCGCTGTACTCGCTCTCTGATTGGCCGATGTTTTCCATTAAATAACTCGTTAACAAAGCTTCGGATAACATTTTCGCAAAGGAAAAAGTTGTTTAGAATCACCCCAGGAATCTCCCATTTCCGGCTCCCGCATCGAGTTTGATACACCCTGTATAAGTTCGTCGACAGTTCCACTTCTGACTTTATAACAAGAGAATACTGGCAATTCGATTATCCGGAAATGTCCCGCATTGTTGCTGGAATCCTGCGCAAAATACAAATGCGTGTACATGTTTATATGTATATGTACATACATACTTGGTGTATGTGCATGTGTGTAATAAAACGTATATTCTATACTTACTGTAAAAGCAAATAGTTGTTTAATTACATTTCTAAAGTATTGCCTATATTATAAATTATTGTTAAAACTCTTTAATTGCTTTTAATGATATATTGCATATACTATGTATATATGTATAGAGACATACACACAGAGATATATTACATGGATATAGAAACACGCGCACACATACACAACATCTGAATGGACATATCTACAGGCGGTCTTATAAAGCCTGGAAAAAGAATGCTAAGCTATGTTTAATAGTGTTGGCTGCATTATACGCGTGCTATGCTCTGTATGGTAGATGTGTATTAGTGAAAGTTATATGGTTCACCTATATTTTCATATCATCTATATGAAGGAAAGGGAAAGATGTTGATGGTAGTTTGTTAGATTCTCTATAAACATGCACGTATACAGGATGTTTTACGACCGGTGGTAAAGATGAAAGTTCGATGATTTTGCACGAAAAAATTGGTCGAAAGTTTAGGTGACTTAAACTACCTTTTTTTTCGCGTTAAATCACCGAACCTCCGTTCATAGCATTGGCTACGAAACACTCTGTACATGTACATATTAGATTATTTTAGTATGGTATTACAGTAACGTTGTTAAAATTCATGCTTATTTACTAATTCATGGATAGGACGAATAGAACTAGTAAATTAATTGTTCTGACGAAACAAGTGAGAATAACAAACATCGAGATATACGTTTTTCTTTCCGAGAACCGTGATTTTACATTACGTTAACAACAAAGTAGTGAGTGTATTATTTTTTAACTTGTCAATAATTTAACGAATATATTAATAAAAAGAAATACCAAACATACGTTGAAATTTTTCCTATTTTATTCTCAATAGTGCTCTATGAAATTGTTTAATACATATATATAAGCAGTTTAAGTTTAAATTCTTACAAAAATATATCTACCCTGTTTACCATTGACGCATAGTCGTATCGCGACGGTTACAAATTTTGTTTGCCCCGTTATTGTTGAACTTTCCCTTTCTTAATCACATTATACTCATACATAGTGCGGTAAGAAGTAGGTATAACTTTCCTAAATCTACCATTGTCTTATTATCCATGGTGGTTAATTTTGTAGGCGTGCTCAGTTTGAATTTGCCATTTATTTCTATTCGTTGAATATATCTTCTTTCCCATCGAGTGACAAGTTGTCTAATGTTTTTTGGAATGCCTCGCTGATACGGTTCTTTTTGTAGAAGAACAAATATTTCGAATAAGAGCTGGTGCTCCACTCGATGAAAGAGCAAACATATTTCATTTCAATGCATAAAATGCTCAAAATCGAGGTATTCATTTTTTATGAGTATATCAATACTAGGTAGTCAGAAGCTTTGCCATTCTTTTATGGTGATTAATCTTAAATAATGACAAAATGTTGCAATGCGTTTGTATGCAAGAATGTATGCAGTACTCTGTGGTAGCACAATTTATTATATTTCTTGCCTGTACTACTGCGGCAAATGAACAATACATATGGACTATTATATTATTCAGGGTTCTTTAATATAAAATTTTATTAATATTATTTTATTATTGTATCACTATCCATCGCCATTAGTTCCATTCTCATTCTTATCATCTTTCATCATGATTATTAATACTACTACTAACATTACTAATCGCTGTCATTGTCATTGTCATTGTCGTTACTGCTGTTTTCGGCAATAACTTGACTATTACCATTCATCTCTTTCATTATCATCATCATTCGAATCTGTTTGCTAGAATAATTCTTAATTTTGTTGATCAATCATCGTCATCGTCGTCATCGTCATCATCATCATCGTATAATGCTCGTACTGCTGTTACTATTTCCATTATAAACCTGCTCAGGCTAAATTTTAATAGAATCTGCTCCGTTTTTTTTTTTTTTTTTCAACATACCTGCTAGAATTTTTTATGCCATAATAGATTCTGATACTACTATTATTACTCGCTCTCACTTTCACTATCCCCACTATTACGTATCATTACAATCACTTTCATAACTATTATTACTGTTACTGCTACTAATACTACTATTGTTGTTACTACAAATTTTGTCATTGCTTCTGCTGCTATTGCTTTTATTATTATTGCTACTATTAATGATATCGATACTTTGTCTTTATTTATTATTATTATTATATCACCGCCATTGCCATCGTTATCATTCACGTAGTTTTTGCCATGAAGGTTATCACAAAAATATCATCATTATCATTACTTTCATTACTATAAAACATCATCAACAACATTGTCATGATTACTATTGCTATTGCTATTATTATTATTATTAGTACTACTACTACTATTATTATTATTCATTATTATAATATTACGTTATGTTATATTATATTATATTATATTATATTACAATTATTGTTTGTTTTCAAATTACTCTTAAAGGCATTTCAATTAAATTTTTAATTTTTAATATAAAATTAAGCTGTAATTTTTGGCACATACAAATATAATAAAACGCATGGTTCATTATTAATGGATGACTATAGATTTCATTGTCAGTGGAAGTAAATAAATGATGTGTATACTGGTTTGTTAAATAAGTGTTGCGATCTTGCAAGAACCCATTCCCTTAACTATGTAGTTTTGGTTTTTTTTTATTTTTATTTTATTTTTTTTCTTGAATGGAAATGTACATAATAGTAACTGTCTTCTTATATTTTTTGTGCATGATACTTTAAGGTGCACAATTGTAATCATGTAATATGTATATTGAATATATGTCTATTTATACTTATGCACGTTCAGGTTTAGTCCTTTATTATTGAAATGCACCGCTGACAGATCTGTAAAGACTGACGAATCGAGCATGGTGAACGGAGTGGATGAGGCTGTTTCAAACACGCACTCAACAGAAGATTCTGAACAAGTGACTAGATGCGAGTGTAATGTCCCTACTGCCTCTCAAAATTCCCAGTTACAAATGGGAGTGACTTCCAGTTTCCCTTTAGTAAGTATAAATTCGTTTTTTTTTTTTTTCGTTCCCGCCTGTCGACTATGCGTTTTCATTGATTACAATTAAGATTTCGAAATATACTTTATAGTATCGTAACAAGGGTTTCCAAAATAATACAACAAACTGTTGTGTACACCGCAGGCAAAAATTTCGACTTTTAACAGTTGCGTCATTGTTATTTTTCATGTTTACAAATAAGTAATCTGCTATGTTTCTATCGAAAAAAATATATGGATACTCGATCTTTCTTTCAAGCTGAAATTCGTAGCTAGCCAGAAACTTGAGAGGAGGTCTTCAAAAATAAAGCTTATTTGTACATCTAAATATTTCATAAAACTAAAGGAGATACAATGTAATTAGAAGTTTAACTAAATGTTTCTCTATTTCTAGGATCTTACGAGGCCGAGTTATGCCCAAGTAGCACAACATTGTCGCGAACTACCTTGTACAAAACATAAGACAGACGAAAGGGATGGAAATGTGTAAATCAATATGTGAGTAATAATTTTTGGTGGTTGCATCACGTTCGTAAAAGCCATTTGATCGGTATATTAAAAGTAAATGTGTAGTGAAACGAGCGCCTTTGCAGATACTACCGCAATGAATTTCAATATTTAGCTGTTATTCTACATCTGGATTGTATGGATTACGTACCACTGCTTTTATCCTACACTGGATATAGTGGGTATGAAGAAAACTTTTTACATTGTACAGTGACTTCGCCTACGATGAGTGTGGCATCGATTAACTATAAATCATAAAGAAAATTATTTGAAGAAACTCTAATTCGCCGCATATTTAAAAAAAAAAAAAAAAATACGTTTGCTGGCAGGATAATACATTGTGTAGAAGAGTATTGTTATTGCTTTGGTTCTGTGATTTTGGAGGTACATATTTGTTAGCTTGTAAAAATGTTAAACTAAGGTATTAATCTTTTAATTCCTTTTCTCCTCTCCCTTTTCGTAGCACAGGGCCGTAACTGGGAAATGTTTATCTTTGTGCCAAAACCTTGCTATGCGCGTACAGCTTAATGAATGTTCAGAGTGCAACGAAACTTATCCTCAAACAGAATTCTAATTACAAAAAAAGAAAAAAAGAAAAAGAGAAAAAAAAATAACGCAATTTCCAAAACAGATAAATGATAAGGATACTTAATCTGAAAGAAGCTAATTTTTGTTTTCTCATAATTTTTTATGTTTCATTTAAACTATTTATAGACAAGTTTTTTTTATAATTTCCAGAATATTGATGACGATTGTGACAGATAAAGTAAGAATTCGTTTTAATTCTTACGAGACGTGTAAACAACAAAAGCAAAGGAGAAACGACAAACTGCATGACGCGTGAGATTATAAATTATTTATAGCCTCGATATTTTTCATAATTATGTGCATGGAGTTTTTTTTTTTTTGTAAATGTTAACAGTAAAACATTATAAAAATGACAAGTGCTTATTATATACGTCAAATCTATTCTTGTCATTGTTTATTAATAGTAAAAATATTCGGAGCATTTTGCTGTACAATTGTTTTAAAGAAACTTTGATTGGGCAAAACAATAACACTTGTATAATACTGAATTATTCTAGATTGATTCTTAGATGAACCAATAAACCATAGATGTTGGTTTGTTATATTTTCTTTATTAGATTTCACACACATTCGATGACTAACTTTTTCAATGCTAAAAGTCATCGATAAATATGACGACAATGTATATATATTTTAAAAAATATTCTTTATATTACGATCATACTGTAATCACTATATTATAAAACAAAAGGTATAATTTACCGAAATTTGTATTAGAAGATTAGCAGTACTCTGAAAATATAACATTCCATGTTGCCTCGAGTACATTCTAGTTTTTACTAGAATATTGAAAATTTGTATTTTATGCCGAAATCCGAAGTAATAATAAACCGCATATATTGTTATTGATATTCTGGAAATGATACCTACATAGATTTTAGTTTTGTGTTTATCTTAAAAGGGGAAAAAGGGAGATACATTGTTACGATGTTTAGGCACCTATTTACGGCACTGACTTTTCTTTTTAATATTACTGTTACACGAGATAACATACGATTTAGAATTATGCTTTGGCAAGTAATTGTAAGAGTTGTCAGAAATGTATGGTCTTTGAGCACACATTTAAGTGCCTCAAAATGTTGTGTATATTACAGGAGCTTGGCTTTAGATGTTATACAATTACATGTACCTATACATTATAGCAAAGAACGCATATGATATATTTGTTACTGATATGCGTACAGAAATCGAAATAATGAATATTAAGGGAAGAAACCAATCTCCTGAATTATGAAACAATTACCAACACGTATAGTTATACTTTACATTTATAATACTGCCTTTAATTTTCTTTTTATATCTCGAAATGATTAGCCACAACGTTGGATATACAGATAAAATTTATCAGCCGTAAATGCAATTAAGATATTATTTCAGTTTAAATCGTGGTGCTGTAAACACTTTGCTTTAGCCTCAGTCTTGTAGCACAACTTACATTAATTGTAAATCTCGATGATACCTTTAAAATTCGGTGTAACACAGTTGATTATATCGAGAAACAAGTACGATATATCTAATATTTACACGCGTAAATATCATCTTTTCATGGGTAAATTCGCTCGTTCAAAATATCAACCTTAATATATCTTACTTAATATATAAATAATTTTTATTTAACATAGATTTGCCATGCAGTTTCTTTTCGTTCGTTTGATTTTTTTTTTTCGAACATAGCATTTTACTTTAAACAAAAAGTCACTTATATGTATGATATTTAGAAACATTTCGAGAATTCGATTCGAAGATACTCATTTTATTGTCAAGACACAATCACAACAAGACATTGTTCGATCAAACCGATCTTCCTATTGTTTGCATCTGTGTATACGAATTTGAATAGTTTTCTTCTAAATTCACACAATTATTCCAGGAAAGAGGGTGATAATACAATATTACTATTAATTTTTCTTGCCTGTATGAAAACGGAAAAAGAAACGTACACTGCACAACTTGAGAGTTTCACGCTTAGTATTTTGTTCAAACAAAATCGGCGTCTTTTAGTTTTCCGTGCATTTTGAATGCTAAAAAGTAAGAGTAGCGAAACGTAAGGATACTTTGTAATCAAAAGTTACGAGTAATTTATGAACTTTCTTTCCATTTTTTTTTTTTTTTTTTTTTTTTACGCACGTGTATCATGATGCACAGTGAAGGGAATTTACCGATAAAAAGATCCATATAAATATGAAGAAAACGTATGTATAAAAAAATTGGATAAGCATTAATATTTCTCGATGATAGAATTTTTAGAAAGCGTAAACATTGTTAAAGTGATTTGTCTTACTTTATGCGTTACCCCATAAATTATGTATAGCTAATTATGTGTATGCTTTGAATATTCGTTTTAATTACCGCTACGAATTATATGTAAAAAAAATATTTGAAAGTTGATTCCTCTCGATACATTGTCTTTACTAAATGTATGGAACTTAATGTAAGAAACGTTAAACTGTTGGTATATCACATACTTGTGTACGATACAGAGTGAGAAACAGACACGCCAATACCTTGGATCTTAATGATCGCTCGTCTTATCGAAGAAATAATAGTAATTAGTAAAAGTATTCGAAACATTTATTTTGTAACGTGGGAGAACGGAAGAGAACGAATACTCTTCGCGTAGAAGGAGAAAAGGCGTCGGGAAAAGTGAACACCTGTGCTGACGATGTAATCAAATTAAGATATAACGAGAGATATAAATGATTTCGTGTAAAAAATAGTTCCGATGGTCCAGGGTAAGGGTGACATACTGGGATAAAATTGTGATTGAAATGTATGGAAAAGGTATATTAGAACTTCGTTCTTTTTTAATAATCCCCGTCACAGAATCGTGGCTGATAAACTTACGTTAACTCATTCATCAGAATAAACTGTGATTAGATTGAAGTCCAACAGAAATACAATGTATAATGTACTCCGTTTCATAGGCTGCAGGCCTAGAAAGTCTGATTTTTTAACTACTATGAGAACTTGTGTATTATAATATGATCTATGACGTTTGTTTATTACTATGTAAAGTGACAAATTTCAAAATTAAACATTAATTACTGTTATCCGTTTTGCTTTTACTTTAATAACTTTTAATCTCACATTACGTCAACATTATCGTGTTTCCGTCAGAGATTATGTAGATACAGTTTTTAGAAGAAACATGGCCTAGCATTATGGATAAAGATAGAGACGGTTTTATGTATTCCGGTGAATATAATGGCAATCGACGAGTCCAAAATAGATTTGGAAAGGAAAGCATTTCTGCATGTAATTTTATTCAGGGCACGAAGAAACTGCCAATATCTTTAATACAAGAGACTGACAGTATCTTTACACGAGATGCGGATTCAATTAAACTTACGATAAATATTGAGTCTTGATTCGCGGAAAAGATGAAAATTGCTTGAACATGTAAAAAGCAGAAAATGCAAAGCTTACACGTCATAAGGAATCAAATCAAATTCTATGTATTTATAATATTATTTATTAGCTAAATAATCCACGAAAGTTAAACAGTACCTCGTCACAGTGTTACTTTAAAATTCAGCAAACAGTAATTACGTATTTCTAGTCAATCTTTATGACCTTTGAAGATTCGTGACTGTTTTATTTGTTGCACAGTTCCATGTGAAAAAGATTGTAAGGAATGAGTATTATTACCCATTGTTAACATTAGTTGTAAAGTAAAGTTTTTAAATTAATATCATTTTGCGAGATGCGATATCGGTTATAAATGACGATGTATGATCATACGGTTAATATGATTGTATTTGTTTGTCTTCCCTCATTGTCTTGCATTATGATATTTTTACTTCGTTAAAAGATACACATTGTATGTGAAAAATAATGGTGCGTCACTACTAAGAAATAACGTCAATTATCAGAAATTTTGTTCTCATTATTTTAAGGAGTCGTATTTATAACAAATTACAAAATATTACTGTATTCAAAATAGTAAAGTTTATTTTGTCTAAAGGTACAATTTTTGGTGTTAAACAATCACTCGATTCGTGCACTCATCACGATTCATTTTTTGTACTTTACACGAAACTCGATAGGAAATGAACAAATTTTTTTTTTATAGACACCATTGGGAGTAAATCAGAATAATTTGTCCAGATATTATCACATTTCTCTTGAAGTTAGAATTTGGGTGCTGAATTGTTCCTCAAATGTTAGCATACTTTAGTAATGTCACAATATTTATTCAAATAATTAGAAACGCATCAGTTTTATTTATACTACAGAAGTTTCTGAAGATTTCTTATAAAACGATATAATAGTTTCTGTTAATGACTTCTTCAATTTGTATAAAGCATCGAATTCACCAATATATTAATATGGTTAAAATTTCATCAAAATGTTTATAATTGCTACATTGACCACGTTTACAAATAAATTTAGATTAAAGTGTAGCTAAATATGAGTGAAATAACGTAATTAAAAATTTATCATTTGAAATATTGGTGTATAAAAATATGTATTGCTAAAGTGGCGACAAATACTTTAAATATGTACCCTTATAGTAGTTTAGACAACAAACATTCCTGTCGAAATCCTTATTTGTTATTATTCTGCGTTTTACGTGTATATAACGCGTGCGACAGATTCGAGTTCGCGTTGTCATGTATGTTCGATGGAAAATTACAATTTGTAAATAAGATTTGTTTATCAAAGTGGGCACTGGACTACAATGTCTAAACTAGATGTTTCTGAAAACAAAAGAATATAAAAAAAAAAAAAACTTTTGCGTTAACATATTTTTGGCCGTACGTTGCATACGTTTGATTTATCTCAGTAGAACTGTTGCGTTGTAAAAAAGAACGTTTACACATAAGAAACACTTTATGTCGTACATACCGTTAAATAAAAAAAATTGTATTCATGAATCTCTTATCAAAACACAGTCTTGCAGACATAACGCAGTATCCCAGAATACTTGAACTTTCTGTTTCGTAAATCAAGTGCAGCGTGTTAAAGAAAATGGGACGTTTTTGGAAAGAATATTCTGATCGCAGAAGCTGTATTTTATAAAAATACAAAAGTGATGAAGCTATCCTCTTTAAGAATCCGTGACCACGTTTCGGTATTTTAGAGTCCGGACAGTTTAGAAAAGTACGAAATAGCGCATTGATTTTTTTTCATAGTTTAAATTTTCCAAAGATATCCAACATTTTTATTGATATTCTGTATGTCGACTGTTCTTTATCAACGTATATGTAATTGAAATCTGATGCTAAAGAATTGAGTAACAGTTGAGTTTCGAGCTGCCAATTGCAATGATCATACAATTTCATAAGCCCCTGTACAGTTTCGAGTAACAAATATAAGTATGTAATATTTTTAAGTGACAAAACTCTAACAAAAATATATATAATATACTGTACATAATGAAAGGTTCATATTTCAAGCCGTAGGAACCTTTGCAAAACAATGATGCCGAGTTTGGCATGAATTATCAATAAATACATTATGTACAAGCTACATATTCTATCACTGTAAAACCAATATCTGTATTTGGGTCCAAGGAAAACCAGTTGCAATGTTCCTGTCGTCGCTTACAGAAACATCATCACATTTTCGCATGATTCGCTTGATTTCCTTAGAATGTTGATAACGCTGTGGCCTTCTATTAAATTGACGAATGTTTATTTTCGGATTTTCTTTTTTCATAAAGAAACAACGATCTGATATTTTCTAAAGGAAAATGATTGATTAAGAAACCTTTCTTAATCGACTCGTTGACATGTGAAGCAAAATAATAGATACTGTTTGTTGATTTCATAATGAAAAGAAACAAGAAGTATTATTATCAATTGTAATAACGTTGCTCCTGTAATATTTGTAATACAGCGTCATATGAGTTACATTGCGGGCGAACTCGTTGTACGTTCAGTGCCTTTTAACATATTTATATGTATGTAAAGATCAATGAATGCTTTTGTATCTACCAATATCTTCCAGTTTCCGCGTAAACAAAGTTCACACGATTCGAAACGATCTGTCGAAAAAAAAAAGAAACGAAAGCTCTTTTATTCCTTCTCTGTTGGAACAAAGAGTGTTTTAAATAACGATAAACTTGGTCAGACGTTGGTTTATTCTTTGTTGTGATGTAGACGCACAGGATAAACCAATTTTGAATAAAGTGTATTTACATATACATATACATACATACATGGATCATACATACAATATACATACATAATTTAACGTAGTGTGCTTAATTTAAAGTGCATAACTTAAAGGTACACGCATATTTTTATAAATGTATTGATACAATAGTTTATTATATACAGGGTGGACTCTTGAAGCTGGAATTAGAAATGTTTTTTGTTATTTGCGATGATACGAAGAAAAGAAAATTTCAAAGGGACAGACGCCTGCTCCTAAACGCTTCTGTATCAATTCAACGACGACAAAAAGAACATAAGACACATTCGACCATTTTATATGTTGTATCACTTTATTAGGAAGTAGGAAGATAAAATACATCGAATATTAGAATTCAGTAGCAAAAGATTTCTTTTCTGTCAAATAGAATCGCATGAAAATAGTGTAAAAAAAGGACGAATATTTAATTGTAAATTACTCGATATCTTCTGTACTACAATCTTTTATTTCCATGCGATTCTAATTAAAAGAAGGAAACACGTGACTTGTAAGTTCATTCGACTCTTCCGGTACTATTTTTAGACGTTTTCGTACAAAATATTTGCACAAAATTAGATTGTGTGACATGGAACTTATTTCAACGTCTTTTTATTAAAGAATGGTTTAAGTTTCGTGAACCATATACGTATTTAAATAACTTTAATATCTCCAAAGTGTAACCTCTTGAAAAACATGTCAATCTCATCTACGTTCGGAGTTTTATTTCTGTATTATTAACGATAATAGAAATATTTGTAATTCTGGGCTTGGAAAACACACTGTATATGTATACGTATGCATACATATACACGCAATATGTATAGGAAAATGCGTAAGAATGATATGCGATCTATGACAAATGATATATACATAAACAATATCCTATCTCACATGAAAAATGAAGACACACAAAGCTATATGTAATAGCTCTAATATTAATTCATGTGCATTGTTTAACTATACGCGTATACTATTGTGTCTGATGTGTGAACATTTTCGATGTATCTGTAATCATATATTTGTACATACAGGTTCATTTGTTGCGTCCATTATGTGGTTGGAGAATCTACTTTGTACATAATATAAATACACAATAAATGAATAAATAAATAAATGTACCAAACTTTAAGAATATTTATATATCTATATTTTTCTTATTATCGACTGACAATTATAATTTATAAGTGCGTGTGCTTAATTCTATATATATTTTTTTTAAACATGAGCGCACGCACAAAATTAATCTTTTACGTCTCGTGCTTATAATTTTACTTGTATACAATTCAATTTTTTCCTTACTTTTCCGATTTTCAATAAGGAGTAATGCAAATAATAAAATATAAATATAAATTAGTCCCTTTTATATAAATGATACGAGACAAGACGCCAATATAGTCATCGTAGTCATCTTGATTTCCAAAGTTCAGAATAATCTTTCACGCGAACTGTTTTTATAATTAACTTTACGGATAATTATTTATTGCAATCAACAAATTGTCACGATTGTCACTCAAGAAAAATTATTAAAGAGCAGGTATACATATAGTTCATTTAGTAATCGAAAAGTATGTAAACATAACCTGTAATAATACGTCTGGTTGACAGCATCAAAAATTGTATAAACTATAAGTAAATCTATTTAATAGTTGTGTAGTAGCATTTAAACGTATAGTAACTATAACTAAAAGACAACCGTGTTTAATTAACAGTTAAAATATCGGAAATAAATTTATATCAGTCATTGTAATTTTCTTTCCTTCTTTTGACAATGTTTAAACTTTGCGTGAACGCTGATTATTGGTTTTGCAAATCGTTTCTGTTCAAACAGGTTCGGAAATGAAATATTCCACGTCACCGCCAGTGAGCAGGTGTAATTCACCTGGTCCAAATGAATACAGTTCGAATTTGCCAATGCCAGTAACATACAGGTACAAAATTATATATTAATTTGTAACATATCTAAACTATTTTATACGAAATAAAAGTGTGTTCCAGACAAGATTGTATGGGTGCAGCGACAAAATGTTACAAATACCTGAGGAAACTGTTAAAATTTGAGCAAATGGACTTTGAGTTTGCTTTGTGGCAAATGATATTTTTATTTATATCACCGCAAAAAGTGTACAGAAATTTTCAAAGTAGAAAACGTACGTTAACTTAATTGCACCGAATCGTTTGAAAAGTTTGTAATGTTTTAAACTTCGCCTTTTTCAATAATTAGAAAACTTAACGAGTAAACAGTCATGACAATCTTTGAATTTCTCTTTTGTTTTATTATAAACTTTTCCAAAAATTCAATAATAAAATATTTGTCAATAGTAAAATGTTTCATGCAACTGTAAATCTTTTCTTACAGACACAAAGTCTCATTTCGCAAGAGACGATCCTGCAGTTTTGGTACTATTAATGTGTTGTCTGTGTATATCTTCGATTGGTTTCACTATAGTTTTGGGACTAGGATTTTTCCAATTTATAAAACTACTATTTTACATGATATTTATCGACTACCTCGTAGTTGGTTTAATAGTAGCTACAATATTTTGGTAAGTCATATACAGTCATTACTTTTGCTATTTTTTTACATATACAGAATAGTCCAAGAAAATTAGACATTTCTGCAAAAAAGCTAAAAATAGGTGGATCTTTTCACGAATCGCTTATTCTTGTGATGGGAATGAACTTCTGAAAAATCACCGTCGATCGGCTGCCGGCTTCCCCCCCTTTTTTGGGTCAAATGTTAAAAAAAGTAGTTTTTCGCAAATAACTCAAAAATGGTTAGTCTAATTGAAAAATGTTTTAAATAAAAATTTTTAATCGTGGAATTCTGCGTTAAAAAGGTTCTATAATATTTTTTCATAAGTTCAATTCTTTTTGCGATAACGTTCAATAAACGTGCTCCTATTATAATGTTGTACATACCACTATGAAAACATTAAGGACGTATTATTGCAAAAACGGTTGCGTTTCTCAAAAAATATTATAGAACCTTTTTTACGCAGAATTCCACACTCTTAAACTTTCATCTAAAACATTTTTCAATTAGACTAACCATTTTTGAGTTACTTGCGAAAAACTACTTTTTTTAACATTTGACCCAAAAGTGGGGGGGAAGCCGGCAACCGGTCGACGGTAATTTTTCAGAAGTTCATACAAACAACAATAAGCGATTCGTAAAAAGATCCACCTAGTTTTAATTTTTTTGCAGAATCACTCTGTATGTATGTGCTTATAAATTATGAACATGTAACTGCTTTATAATTTTTAGGTTTGTAACAAATCGTTATTTAAGATTCGACAACACTCAGGATGTAGAATGGGGCTATGCGTTTGATATTCATCTGAATGCTTTCTTCCCACCTTTAGTTATCCTTCACATTGTACCACTTTTTTTGTATAACGGTAAAATTATTTCATTCGTGTTTGTATTATTGCACGTATTATATTTAATTTATTGATAGAAATATACTTACGATTTATTAATTTTTGAATTAACTGCTTTCAGGTTTCATAGATTACGATACATTTTCGTCACGATTTGTCGGAAATACGATTTGGTTAGTAGCTGCTATCTATTACATTTACATTACCTTCTTAGGTTACACAAGTAAGTATAAAAATGGTATTAATTGTGCAAATAAATAGACTCTCGAAGTTCGAACACGATACGTTCCAGAAGACGCACGGTGCGTCGACATATGGACAAAAATCGGAAAATGAAATATTTTCTAGAATGATATTTAGCATTTAATATTTATATTTAAAAATTTTAATTTTTTATGGTTTTTATGTAACTTTACTTATTTTGTAGACTTATTTGTCTTCTTAAGGTAGGTAATACAGGGTCATCCACGTATCTCGGAACCCGAACTCATTCGTATTTATGTGTTTGGGTTCCGAGTTATGTGGATGACCCTGTACTTCGCGCTTCGATCGTAATTCATACGCGAAACAGTCTCTATTCTTTTTTCTAATTAGACTTTAAGAATATTTGTTTATTTGGATTCCTTTTGTTGGTTATGGATTCTACTACAACGAAAACGTGTGTTTAAAAGTTAGTGTTTAGGTTTACGGTTTTACTGATCATTCAAAGTCTTGTTACTCCTGAGACCTAAAATTTTATTATAATTAAATTTTTAAAAAATGCGTAAAAAAACGTATACAAGTTTTTTGTATTACTTAGTTGACTGAGCTTTGTAGTTTATGAAAATAACATTCGTTTCTGCAACTACCTGCAATTATTTGAAAAATTAAACTTTTTCGGAAGAACTTAACATATCAAGAATTGACGACATGTTTGGTTAAATTCCGAGTTTAATTCACCAGAAATGTTAAAAATTTCACAAAATGTTCGTTGATAGAAAAGCTTCTTACATATAATCGCGAGACCTACAAAATCATTTGAAGAATCTTCAGGAAAGCCTAAGAAACGTAATATTAATTTTGTTCATATTCTCATACCACTTGACGCAATCGTCTCGATTTTTTAGGCATTCCTGATTAACTTGTAACAAAGTTGTAACAAAAATTAATTAGTAATCATGTGATAACAAACTGCAACAGAAAAAATTATTATAAGATTTTTTGTTTAATAAAAAATTAAGGTCACTGTAATTTGTTTAAATGAAATTTTAATTTTTTTTTACTGTACGATGTATCTTTGTATCCTCTTTAAGAAACCATTAGGGATCTTCGGTCGAAAATGGATTAGTTTAGAAGTTATGAATTTTGTCCTGAATACTCATCTATTCGACGCACTGTGAGACGGTTCAATCTTCATATTGTTCGCACATTGAAGCGTTCGAATTTCGAGGATTCACAGTATAAATGAAATATTTCATGAACTGGAAAATCTGTTACAGGTATTGAAATACTCCACAAGACGCATATAATATTGTCAGCGCTACCTGTAACATTTCTGGTATACATTATGACGTTGTGTGCAGGTATTAACATCAGTCATTTAGTTTTGGAATTCTATCATTATCGAGTTGTGTAAAGAACGTTTGTTATTTTATAATAATAAAAAATTCCTTTGAACATAATAACGTGTCTATAGTACATACTAAAACACGATTTTGTACACAATTTAGTGAATCATAATTATTACTTCATGTATATTAGATGTAAATCTATCATTATTTCTAAGAAAATACTTAAAGGATTAGAAATATTTATTGGATTCATTAAAATTAAAATTTATAAAAAGAATATGTTGATATCTTCTAAAAACTTTTATTTTTTTATAAACAAATGAATACCAATTATAAATTATTATTAACAAATCTGTATTACTATAAGACTTACAATTAGATATTATTATAACAGTTAAATTCGTCAATCATTTTTCAAGTTTTTACAAAGTATTATACAAAATCTAAAGTTTGTATAAATATTGTATATAACATTTTTGTATCGTCTGATGCTTATTAAAATAGTTCGTTTTCTAAACAGTACCTATTCTGTATACATGTGTAATATAAATATTGTAAAAATATCGTAATTAATGTAAATCTTAATCCTTTATAATGGCAACAGATTCTTTAATGAAAAAATTGGTCCCAAAATTGATTACAAGAACTAACAAGTTTAAGTTTCATAAAATTATTCGAATTCGTATTTAGTGCACATTATCAATTTTTATAACAATTTAGGTTGTTGTTTCAAAGTCGATATATCTAAAATCTTACTGGGACAAGTTGTCCTCGGTGTCTGGTTAAAATGAAAACGATGTAATGCGGGGTTGTTTTTTGGATTTCCAAGTCTTACACCAGTCTTTGGAGATGCTTCCACTTGTACCTTATTAATATCTATTGAACATACAAGAGACAAAATGAATTCTTGCTGGCCGGTATCGGGTCCAAGAGTTTCAGAAAAAGAACTGTATTTTATTTCTTACCTTCCGTTTGCATATTATTCTTTCCCGGAAGTAATTGATATCTTTCTAAATAACGCATTGTAGCGAAAGACATGTTTGTGCCCTGCACATTGCCAACCATGAGATGCTTCATAGAGGCCGAACCTTGTCTCTGCACTGCTAGTTCAGCAAGTTGCTCATCAGTTAAATATTTCAGAGCCAGTGCCTTCATGTGCATACTCGTGTTTGTTTCATTCACTGTGCTCGTAGTTTGAGTCATGTTTGTTTGGTAATCCAAACGTGGATAGAATGATAAATCAAATGGTATCCTTCGAAATAAATGATCATGTTATAAATAACACTGTTCGACAAATTTTGACTTTTTTTCGATTTTGTAAACTTGAATAAACATTTCTTATAGATTTCGACGTGCTGAATACGAATCTGCAAACCGTTTTTTCCCAGAACGTACAGTTTTTGAAAAAATCAATTTTGAAAAAAATGACAAATTTTCAACTTTGGAATTTTTTTGCGCTTTTACCGTAATAGTTATTTAGTTGCTCTTGGTACGAAATGATTCTGTGGACTCTCCCGAATAAAATGATATAAATAGTTATTAGATTCTAAACATCGAAATAGGTTTAAATAATAATTAAAGTGAAAAGGACACCCAAAACGCACCCGTTTTTGCTGATATTTTTCACTTTATTTCAAAAAGTAAGGATCTGGGAGAAAATTTGACCATACCACGTGATAGAGCAAACCTTTCTACTAAGGAAAGCATCAGGCTAATTTCCAAAATTATTTTTGTTTTAAATGTAGAGTGGTACTCAATGACGGCGGCGCGCGCGGAGGACGCCTCGCTTGCCGCCTCGCCGCAACAAAACAAAAATAATTTTGGAAATTCGCCTGATGCTTTCCTTAGTAGAAAGGTTTGCTCTATCGCGTGGTATGATCAAATTTTCTCCTAGACCTTTACTTTTTGAAATAAAGTGAAAAATATTAGCAAAAATCGGTGCGTTTTGGGTGTCCTTTTCATTTTAATTGTTATTTAAACCTATTTCGATGCTTAGAATCTAATAACTATTTATATCATTTTATTCGAGAGAGTCCACAGAATCATTTCGTACCAAGAGCAACTAAATAACTATTACGGTAAAAGTACAAAAAAATTCCAAAGTTGAAAATTTGTCATTTTTTTCAAAATTGATTTTTTCAAAAACTGTACGTTCTGGGAAAAACGGTTTGCAGATTCGTATTCAGCACGTCGAAATCTATAAGAAATGTTTATTCAAGTTTACAAAATCAGACCCGTGTTGAACAGTGTGATTATAAGCTCAATTATAAAAAAAAAAGAAAAAAAAAAAAAAAAGTTATATTACTACAAAACTTACTTGTTACTATTATTCAGCTCTTTACGTTCTGGATTTTCACTTAAGCTAATTCCAAGTTTCTTCAACTGCTCTAACGTAGCAACTTTCACAGTAT
Organism: Perdita meconis; assembly: GCA_030770465.2. Classification (NCBI taxonomy): domain Eukaryota; kingdom Metazoa; phylum Arthropoda; class Insecta; order Hymenoptera; family Andrenidae; genus Perdita; species Perdita meconis. The sequence goes on along the minus strand of JASKOS020000003.1, from coordinate 12,635,016 downwards.
CTAATACTGCTTTATTTTCAGACTCATCTCGTTCGTGTTGGTTTTCTTTTTTATTCTGTTGATGATCGTCTATAACGCGAGAGTTTTGTAATAATTGATTCACTTGTCCAAGTACGTTATTGTAAAATGTCCAGCCAACTTTGGAACTACGTTTCACTTTTTCGCTATCATCGTCGCTCGAATATTCGTGCATATCAACGTGGATGCTGGGTTCTGGAGTCGGTGGTCTTTCATTTATTCTTAAATCGCCACCGTTCAAAATTAAACTATCCTCGACGCAACTAGCTCGCTTAGTAACAGTTTGCCCTTCTCTTCTATAATCTTTATAACAATCGATGGAACTATTTACGGAGTTGCTTGCTTTTGCAGAATCATCCTTCTGCATATTCAACTTCGCATATTGATCTACATTACTGGAAACAGTTCCTTTATAATTGTTGTTTCCTGGAACGTTAACATAGTCTGCAACACCTTTCTGACTTACTGGTGCATTTACCATTTCATAAGTTCTCGCATCCTCCTTGTTCATTTTTCCTAAACGCTTTTGCATATCATTTTCAGTCTGATTTAATCTTGTAGGCGCACTTTTACATACTTTAGGAGACGCAGATCTGTAGTTATCTGTTTCCCTACGAACGTCAGTAGAAGACTGTTTTTCTAAATCTTTCATAGAGACGCTTGCATTTAAATTGCTACTTTGCTGTTGACTAGAAGACATGTAACTTTCCGAGTCCTCAACTATATTTTCTAGTTGCGCGCTGGGTACTCGAGTGAAAGAATTTTTGTATCGTCGCAAAGACTCGCTAGCAGTATCACAAAGGCCAACATTATTGCACATGTTCAGATTTTCTTTTTTCTGTTGACCACCTTTTTTTTCATAGTCTTCAATATCTACTGTAAACGGACTATTCTGTAGAGTGAATTCGAAACTGGTCATAACGCCAATGGAAACTTTTTGCTCCATAAAAGCTTTCCTCGATTGTGCTTCTGCTATCAATTCGTTATGATTCACGTTTTCATTCTCAACATGATTCTCGTTTCTTTTATCCTTGGAGGACTCGTTTTGATGAGTATTTCTTGCAAAGTTTTGAGATTCTCTAACGCAACTTGATGGATCTACAATATCATTACCAGAATTTGTAAATAACTGATTGTCTTGTTGGTACAATCGAGACGAACAGGAGCAATTTTTCCTCTCTTTGAAACTCTCTTCTTGCATTTTCAATAGTCTATCTACCTGCGTTTGCAAAGATTTTATTTGCTCATTTTGATTATTTATGATTTGCAGCAAATTCTTCATTGTTTCCTGGTTATCCATATTATGAGTAGAATACGAATGAAGCTGAGGAAATGGATATGCATTCATATTGAAATATGGATACTGTTGCCCTAAATAAGGGGGCAACGGAAACTCATTTCGTTTTAAAGTATTCTGATTGATTGCCAAATTTTGTACGAATGGTTCATTGGCAGATTCATTCGTTACCTTTTGTTGCTCCTGATTGTGAGTCACTAATTTGCCTTCGTACAACAAAGGAGAATATTCTTTTCCATTAACACTATAATTATCAACAATATGAGGCACAGTGGATGCAATGTTATTATGCTTCACTGTGTTGCCGCATTGCGCTTGAATGCTTCGATTCTTTTCAATAAACGCTACGTTGTCTTGGTGCGTTTCATAGTTACGTTTATATGAGTTATCAATGTTCTCTCTATACGATTGTTCTCTGCAGTTTGAATCGTTATGAACGCCTGTCTTAAGAATACGGTGCCTCTCTCTGGATTCGTTTAAAGCGTCTTCAGCAGCATCTTCTACCGAGCAAGTTCTATTACTTTGTACTTTCTGAGATGCTAAGGAATTATTAAATTTAGAAGTTGGAAGTCTCCATGCATAATTCTGTTCCTTCCAAGCGGCATAAGATCCATTAGCAGTTAACGAAGACGAAGCATTTCTCTTATGCGCTAAATTTTTAGATTCTGAAGAAGGTGATGCAAAATCTTTGCGTTCTGCTGTATTATAAGTTGAAGGTTTGTCAAATATTAAAGAAACTTCAGGTACCAATGGAACGGCGAAGCACTAAAATTGAAAACGATGAAAATAAAGTTAACGGTTTTATTCTTCACAGGAAAACAAAAGACTTACATCCAACTTGGAAGCAGGTTTCGGTGTAATCCTCGGTTCGAATTCATCTTCATCATTGTAAATCTGATACATGTTCCAATTTAAATTAATAATCAAATGCAGAAAAGTTCGTTTCGTACACTGTTACACGTTATATTTGTTCACGTGCATAAATCACACTTGCAACTATAAATATTCCTCACATGCAAAAGTTTCGTGAATCGCTTGCTTGTGGTTTATTCCTTTATATAAATATATTTTAACAACAGTTTCAATTTATCATACTGCCGTTTTGTTCAGTTTTGTTGGCTACTAATTTCAAATAAATTTGTTGACAAATGATTCGAAATACAAGCGTCGCCAACTTAAAAAGTTTAAAGTGTGATTACTGTAGTTCTCAAACAATTTTTTTAATAAAACTCTTCTTCTTTTTCAAATATTTTACCATTTTGCAAAAATATTATCAGTTCTAAATTATAATTACAGTTCACTGATATTCAAATAATATAGATTATTATGAAAATATAAGATTTCAATATATAAAGGTTCTTTTCATAGAAATTTTGTTACACCGAAATATTACTATATATATTCAATACATTTTCTAAAATATATATTTATATGCATTTATAGGTATTATAAATATTGTTTAACGCACCTGCCTTTCATATATTTTCTCAAATATTTCATTTATTTATTATTATGAAAAATTACCCTAATAGCAAAGTCTGATACTCGTTTCTGCTGTTACAGTGGCGATAGATTTGAAACAGGATCTGCTTTGCAGGTAAAGTCAGCAGATTGTTGGCACAAATGCAGCAGACTCTGCTATATAGTTCCTGAATCCAGATTGATCCAGATCGCGTTACATTATTACTCATTATTTTATAATTCAGCGCAAGTAAAAACAAAAATTCAGATTTTGAAATGCGCGATGGAAATGTAAATACATGAAATCGTTACAACTGCTTTTATCTTTTGAGAAAGATATTTTATTCCTCTTTTAACACTCCCTCTCGTGTCTGTTTTACCAGGCGAGGGATTAATTGGATATATATCAGATCAGTATGTGTGGAATGATTTATTGCACAGTACACCACATTGGCGGATGACTGAAATTTTTCACTACATAGTTATTAGACAAGACATATAGGTAAGCTTTTAATAAAGCACTACAGCTAATTATCATTATTCGTTAAGGAAATGTAACAAGCTTAGGAATGCTTAACGGAAGCTATACGGTTACATATATCGAGATCATTAGTGTTTGTTGGTGTGGTATTTTAAATCTATGTCAGAGTTGTTTGACCTGTTATATCTGAAAATTTAGATACCTCTGAATCTCGGATTCATGTGTCCGATGTGTATCACAGTTAATGGAATTTTATTTATCGCGGGTAATTTTCATACTGTTCAATGTCAAATTGCACAACAGTATTCTATAATGCAGCAAATTAATGCACAGACATATGTCTTGTAGGCGATATCTATCGTGACACTTTACCAAATTGTGACGAGGAATGATTAATTCCTAATTCGGCGGTGCAAAAACTATTAATCTATGAACATTTCTGCGTATTGTGAGTGAACGATCTTTTTTCACCCGCTTTCGACGAACACTTTGCGCGATATTTTTCTGCTTTCGTAGAACTTTGCTCCAAAATATTTTCTCGTTAAACGTTGCCCATTGATAATTGTCAACTGCGAACATATTCTGTGGATACATTTGTTAATATTAGTGTTTTGTGTTTGCCAGGTTATAATGTTTGCGGTGTGGTTCTACGTTACGCATTAGAAGAAACAAATATTAATTTCCATTGAATCGAGTATTTTACATAGGAGAAAGAAGAAGGAAACTCTATCATGTTCCTATTTTGTACAAACTGTACAATATTACTGCAAACAGAATTGAACGTAAAGAAAGTTTAGTTTACTTGCATGGTTCGTATTTATCTGCAATTGATAAAGCTCAAAGTGTTTACAATTAATACTTTGTATGTAACTAACTATAAATTTTCTATATTTTAGATCCAGTTTTTCCTCTGGTATGGTGGCTGTGCAATTGCGTATTCATTGGAATCTAATTAATACTAAAACAAGTGCCTTTTCCCTCATTAAAATATTGTTAGCAAGGTGCTTATAATAATGTACATTAAAGGATGGCAATAATTCGCGTCAATGTTTTCATCCGCAGCTTTTGATGATTATCACAATGGTAAAAACATTTTAAGTTTACGATATGTTCTTTAAAAATGATTTCAATGAATTCTTGTAGCTCATTAAATTCTCTAATGACGTACATAATTAGACTTTTCTGTTGCTCCAAATGAAATACATGAAACTGTATGAAATATGGAAATCAATTTCATTTGGAAACTTTTGTACGCAGCTGTATATTGGGTCGTGTAATAAATTCCCGCGTTTTTTTGCCTCCTGGAACTTTCATTTCAAAAGCCTGGAAATTGATTAAAATGAATTAATTCGAAAAATTGAAGCAGGTAGATTTATAGAGCAAGTTATACAGGGTGCGCCAAAAGTATGGAAACGGTAAAATATTTCGAAAACGGAACATTTTTGAGCAAAATGTTTTAGAACAATGTTTTAGGGTTTTAAAAATTCTATTGAACGATCGTATCCGTTTGACCATCAGAGGAACAGTCAAGGTCACGTTAAGGCCAACATTATTTTTTTAAATAGAATACCCCATTTTTGATCATACAGTGTTAAAACGGACAGTGAGACCTTTTCAAAACACTAGCTGATGACCTATTTTTCTTGAGAATTGCCCGAGTGCTGAGCTTTAAATGCTTCGATGCTGTCAGCCTTATTGTTAGTATTATTTACGGTGCACCTTGAGGAAGTTTCTTGATTGGACTTCGCACAGGTGCGGCTCTCAGGTATGGGCTTAGGAAGGGCGATTTTAGCATTAATACGCATTGAGCATTTGATATTTAGCATTAATGTGCTTTAATTCGTTAAATGTTCGAATTGTTTTCTGCCTGTTTCTTGACAATTCTTGGCAATTCTCAAGAGAAATAGATCATCGGTTAGTGTTTTGAAAAGGTCTTATCGTCAGCTTTAACATTGCATGATCAAAAATGGTGTGCTCTATTTAAAAAAAATCATGTTGACCTTGACCGTTCTTCTGAAGGTCAAACCGATACGACCGTTCAATAGAATTTTGAAAACCCTAAAACATTGCTGTAAAACATTTTTCTCAAAAATGTTCCGTTTTCGAAATATTTGACCGTTTCCATACTTTTGGAGCACCCTGTATATACGTATATATACTTTACCTAACAAATCACAAAATTGCGGGGAAAAAAAAATCAAATACACAAAACGCGGGAATTTATTACACGACCCAATACATCGATGAATATTAATCTTTGTCGTATTATGTTTAGGATGTATCATCATGACATTACCCTTCAGGGATTGTAAATAGTAAAAGTATATATAAATATATATATATCAAAAGCAACGGATAATATAGAAAAATGGATAGTTCGGAGTACGAGACTGTTCGAAACATGACGCTTTTATTTTTTTTCGAACTTCTGGTGGACAAAGGCGGTCCGCGTACGTTGCACGATTTAAGCTGCCAGTTTGGAGCTAAAGGATTCACGAAAGAAATGCGCCAAATAGCTGGTGGATCTCAAAGCGGTCTTAAGAAGTTCTTAGCCCAGTATCCAATGCTTTTTATCATTAACGGCGATTACGTCTCTGTGAATACTTTTCAGCCAGTTGCGGAGGAAGAGAATGGTTGTAAATTAGGCAGTAAACGTGATTATGCGCGAGAGGCTGTAGAATATTTTACGAATAAGTTATTGCAATACGGAGTGGGAACGGAGGTTCCTATTAGAAGTCTTCAGGGACATCGGTCGCAGGCTTCGCCAGAAATTAGACACATTTCGGGGCAACATTACAAGGAATTTAAAGATTTTCTTCTCAAGTATCCCGACGCTTTTGTGGTTACTGAAGATAATGTAATGTTGAAGCAATACGAAGGCATGAAACCGGAACCTCCGTTAAAATTAGAACCCGATATACCCATAGATCCGGAAGTTACCGCGAAATTATTAGAGTTTTTTTGCGAATGTATAGAACGGAAGGGCCCGATTCTTATAGATCAAATGTTCAGCATAGTGAACGATAAGTTTTCTTACGAAGATTGGATCTCGATATTTAACACGCCACAGGATTTATGTACATTTGTAAAAATGTTCCCAGACTCGTTTCACGTTCAGAGCAATTTGGTAACGCTAATTGGAAGACCGAAATCGTCGGCGATAGACGGAAAAACAAAAACGAAAGCAGCGAATTCGCTACGAAATCAAAATCATAGTACGAGTCAAACAGAAATGAATCAAGCTGTTCAGTTAAACGCTGTTCAACCATTGCAACAAATAACTAATTCAGAATCTGTTAATACAACGAATCAAGTTAATTCTATGCAAACTTATTCTCAACCGATCGAAAATAATAACAGCTCTCCTCCAATAAGCTTACAGCAGCAAACTTTAAAGCAAAGAATAAACACACTTGTGATGAAGACCTTGGCAGATAATACGGAGAAGGATCGTAGTCTACAGATTGCTCAAATGGGAGATGCGTGGAAGTTAAAAGTGTTGCAGCAAACTAGAGTAATTGTACATCCAAGAGAAAGTCTTCAGGTTATCGAAGATATAATAAATCCTAGGAAACCTCCTCCCGATGGCAAAATCGTCGTTTCGTTTGACTGCGAAGGCATAAATTTAGGAGTTAAAGGGCAGTTGACGCTCGTACAGATCGGTACAATGTCTGGGCAATCATACGTATTCGATTTATTCACGTGTCCTAATCTTGTTCAAGCTGGCGGACTTCAGAAACTTTTAGAACACCCGAATGTTATTAAAGTAAGTAATAATTCGACTGTGGATGTTACAGGAACAACGAATGGATAAATATGTTGCATGTTTCGAGAATATTTATCTTGTTGTTTCAGTTTTATTTACCACGATTTAGAGTTCTGTCTTGAAGAATGATCAAACTTCGGAATCGGACGTAATAAGTTTTTGGAACGTGCAATTTATTCGGTTGGTTTCACGTATCGGGGAAAAGACTTTAATCTATGATTCATTATGGAAATAATGATTATAATTTTTTTAAATAGGAGACCTATTTTTTTTAAATAGGAGACCTATTTTTTTTAAATAGGATCACTTTTCAAGACAATGCTGTATACATATACCATGACTCATGGTACTTTTCTTTTGGTACTTCATTTTACTTTTTACTATTATAATATAATAGTCGTGTGGTCTGTTTATAGTAAGCCAGTACAATTTGAATTCAGTAGGATCTTGAGAAATGTAAACAACAACACCAATAGTATCGCAATTGTATAGCAATCGAATATAAGTGTATTGCCGCGACAGTTTCGTTGTGTCACCTTCAGAGTGTTGATCGTAATACGTTAGAGGTATTCCATACAATTTTCTCAGATAAACGATACTAATTTACAATAAAAAATCATGAAAAAGTAATTACGATATATTATAATGTAAATTATAATGAATAAGAGTAACTGAATAGACGATGTTCGAAGTTTTAAGCAGTATTGCTCTTTTAAAAACTCATGGTTTATATTGTTCTTTTTGAAGGAAAAACCCTTTGAACGTACTTTTTCTGCTAAGAACAAAAATTTAATTTGTTAAACCTTAAAACATAAATCCAAATGATTCGATAACGTGACTTTCGTCTTGTTGCCTGACATCTACAGATATTTTGTAACACATTTTGCTTATTTATACATGGTTGAGCTGCATAAATATTCACAGTCCAATAATAACAAATTGAATCTTTTATTCCTTATAATCACATCATTTTATACTGTTGCAGCTTTCGTATTTTAATGTCCAAGAATTATATTATAAGATTTGTCTGTATTATTTCAGGTGATTCACGATTGCAGAAACGACAGTGTGAATTTGTATAAGCAGTTTAGAATTATGTTAAACAATGTTTTCGATACGCAGGTATTTCATTTGTTAAATACAATTTGAAGCTGCAACAATAATACAAAAACTAAGTACGTTTATGCTTATAGGCAGCTCATGCTGTACTCCAATATCAAGAAACCGGTAAACCTGTATATAAAGCTAAGAATGTTAACTTGAATACGTTATGTGATCTTTATGGTGCTCCATCTAATCCATTGAAGGAACAGTTAAAAAACATCTATCGCTGTAATCAAAGATACTGGTGTCGGCGACCGCTAACACGAGACATGCTCATTTACGCTAGCAGCGATGTTCTAAGTTTGGTTCCACAAATATACGTTTCCATGTCTAAGTATGATTCACTTATAAATACTATCGCGTTCGGTTAATCGATCTTAACGATTGATTCCGAACGAAATGATATACGAGTTAAATAGAGCAACTAACTTTTCGATTTTAATATCATTCTAGACTTATAAAACCAGAAATACAAGAACTTTTTGCTGAACTGTGCGAAGAACAAATTCAAATGCACATTAAGCCCACAGAAGTGAAGACTCGTAAAAAGCAGCGAAAGGTGGAAACGGAGGTTGCGGATTTAAAGAAGAGAATGGAAGACGCTACGACTAAGAATATCGTGTTAAGTAACCGTGAGATACGCCTTTTGCGCTACATGGTTCTTACCGAGGACGAAAAGGAGAAATTGAAAAGCAGTTACAAGGTTGCGAGGAAATTAGAGAAACTTGAGAATATAGGACAAGATAAGGGAGACAGCAGCGACGACGACGAAGAGGATAAAATTGAGGATTCAGAGTATCACAGTATGGAAAGTTATACGTCCGAAAATTCACATTCTGGTACATTATTTTATGTCGACTAACAAGGGAACATTCCGAACCCTGAAATTCAAAAAATTATGCAACTTCGGGTATATGTAGAGCATGTGTAGGTATGTATTACGCAATTTTCTTTTTGCTGCCCAAATTCACTCTAAGGGGTTGAAACTACCCTTCGAAAATTTGGCTACTTTTTCGATTTTATTTTATAACTCTTAAACTATGAGAGATAAGAAAAAGTTTTTGAGACAAAAGTTACTTCTTTCAATTATATCTACCAAATGGTAAAAGATTGATTAAAAGTTATTAATATTTTTGTTTATAACTATTTCTAATTGTTTAAACAACCGATCAATCTTTTACCATTTGGTAGATATAATTAAAAGAAGTAACTTTTGTCTCAAAAGCTCTTTCCTATCTCGCATAGTTCACGGGTTATAAAATAAAATCGAAAAATAGCGAAATTTTCGAAGGGTAGTTTCAACCCCTTAGAGTGAATTTGGGCAGCAAAAAAAATTGCGTAATACATACCTACACATGCTCTACATATACCCAAATTTGCATAATTTTTTGAATTTCCGGGTTCGGGATGTTCCCTTGTAAATTATTCTTCAATATTACGTGTGAATGTTTAAACTGTGAAATTGTTCGTTGCTACAGGTGATGTATTATCGCCAAGGACTGCTGAAACCCCAAGCCTTACAGAATCGATGCAAATGGTGGATGAAATCCTTTCCGACGAACGAATGGACAGATTCGAAAAGATCGAAAAGTTGGAAGCTATTCTTTCGGCCGTTACTGGCTCTGCAACCGATCAATTTTCATCTAGCAGCGCGGATGTGTCTCCGACGAAATGTATATGCTCATGGCAGGATAAAAGTAAGAGTCCACAAACGGATCAGAATACCGGAACTAGCGTGGCTTGCCAAACGTATAGTACAGGTGATATAGTGATTACCAAAATATTTCTCACGGAGGAGGAAAAAGAGCATATAGATTTAATGAATTCGCCAAAAAAGTAGATGTCATAGCTGCCGTGAAAGTGGTAGGGAAACAATGTTGCCATTACTACATTTTTTTTATAAGAGGATGAGTAGATGACGAAAAACGAACGGAGTAGTTCAAAGTTGATCTATTTTACGTAGTTTGACAAAATTGTAATATTCAATTACAATAATCAATTGAAATCATGATATATTTATTTTTCCAAATCTGATGCTGTAGTAATCAGAATTTAGGAAAAATGTGTCTCTTGAGGAAGCAAAAAAGTGCAGTATTGTAATATATTAATTTTTTTAATAGATTACCTTTCTTTGCAAGAGTATAAGAAAGAATTAATCGAGTTATACACACTGATAATCAATTTACTAATTAATATTTGTTTACTAAGAGGAATATATATTAAAATGAATTTCTTCAAGTGATTTGGTCAGTAAAGTATTAACACTGTTCCTCTTAAACAATTCTAGCATTGGAATATTTTCATGCTATTTTAAGCATAAGTTTTACTTATTTTTAACAAATTTTACGTCGGTATAAAGCAGTAGAATCATGTTATGTGCAAGGACCTTTAATCCTTCGTGCGAAGTGCTGCATTAAAATCACTGTCTCGAAATATTTTTGTTAAATCAATATGAAAGTATTCTCAGTTTTATCAGAAGATATTTTTGATAAATATAAAATTACATGTATATATAGAAAATGAAACCGTTTTTACAGTAAGTACAAATATGCACGAGCAATTTTAGGCACTTGATGTACCTAATTTGTTTAGAATCATCTTTGTGCCAAGTCTTATTATAATACATCAGATACAATCACTAAAGAAATAAAAAAAATATTCGCAACTGTTTTTTCCTCTAACAATACGTGTGTTCCTTCTATCGCACATGTGTGCGTACGTATCTGCTTTATAGCAATATCTTTAAAGAAGATAATTACGAATTATAAAAAGATAAATGTAATCGGATTAAATAGTACAGTTGCTTTTAATGCAATACTTTTCAAGAGTATAATGTAGCGCATCTGCTTAATTTATATTTGTACATTGGCATACTGTTTAGGATCAAATGTTTCGACATTTATTAATTTTTTTTCTTAATAAGTATACACATATCTATAAATTGTTATTTATGAAAGTGCTTCTTAAAGAAAGCTATAGAATATGCGTTAAAGGAGTTTTCATCTTTCGAAACGATTAGACAGTAATTATTTTAATAATCCTTTTTCACTATTTCCTCCTTTTTAAATAAATAGTTTGCCCCGTGAAAGTGAAAAGTTATATTAAATTCACGATAATAAGGCAACGATTGTAACACATTTTAAACTGTATTGTTATTGTGAAACTGATACAATTTTTACTCTGTAGTCTACAGTACGTAACTTGACCGAAATAAGCCTGTTATTATTATGTATATTTATTGTCATGACACTGATTTAATGCTTTCGATTACTTTCTCTTTTCAAAGATAACACTGACCAATACAATGTTAGAGTCAACTGCCTCATTTGTACTAATGCATTTAAGTCATTTTAACTAAAAGTATATACGAAATCGTAAGAGAAGTGACGAAATTATTTTATCAAGAATAGTAGAAAATGTTGTTATTAACAATGACTAATTTACGTAAAGAAGAAACATTTGAAGTAATGAATAATAAACATTTTGTAAGACAAGTTAGAATGGGTTTCTTTGTGTAAGATTTACAGGGATGATTTCGTAATGGTTAACAGAATTTTCGAACTGATTCTGATAGTTTGAAAACAAATTGTTTGATGCATAGATTTAAATTTATTTTCACGCGTATGATATAAACATGCGATTCAATCTTAAAAGATTAAGGATCGCGTTAATCATTTTATTGTAAACAAATTTTTAGACAATTTTTATTGTAAATTGTTGTCAGTGGAACACCCTGATATTAAAATATATTATCTGTTATGGGAATCATCCTAATTGCAAATAAATATTTTCAAATCCTACTTTTTATATCCTTAATGAACGAATGAAAATTTATTTGTTAAACTGACAACTAATGGTAAATAAATTGAAGATATTTGATTGAACAGAAAGCAATTTATGATTTTATTGTGTTTATTCCTGTAACTTAAATTAGATTTGAATGCTCCTATTTATATATACGAGATCAATTGTAAGTTCAATGGCTGTGATTTTAGTTTCTAAGGCAGAGCTCAGCTTGGATCCATTTATTACAATTTTGTCTTGGAAAGTGAATCACGAAATTGATCGTAATTAATTTGAAAAATAAGTAGTCTATTCAATTAAACGCTATCGCGGATATGCGACCGTTATCGCTGCCATTCGCAGCTGCATTTTCAAAAGAAGTAAGAGTGATGATTAGAATTTAATGTCAGAGTTCTGACCTCAATTGTGTCTATAAAAAAATAAAGCCTTATACGAAGCTTCAGGAAAAACATACAAGAATATCTTTCTACGTGATTCTGATAGATCTTAGCTTCCCTATTGATTATTAAAAACTACAGAATTCATGAGATAAATTTTTTATCAAAAAACTGATTAACTGATACTTTATGATCAATACTTCTGCTTTACCAATACTTTACAAAATCGTGTATCATTCCTTTAGATCAAGTTACTTATCACTGACTAGTAGAATCATTCTCGTTATACACTCGTATGTTACATCACTATTAGGTGAAGTGGATCAAGGGAAACAAGCTTACACTTCTAAAATTTCCTGAAGTCATTTGATAAAAAAAAGGTTTTAGTAAGGTACAAGAAAGGAAATCAATCAAATAAATGTGCCCATAATTATGAAAGTGGTCTAAGTCATATTGAAAAAAATTAAAAATTACATTGAATAAATTTAGTTTAAAATAATATGGTGTGAAATAACTGATAAACTCATTTTTTTTTTAAATTTTGACTTAGACCACTTTCATAATTATGGGCACAAATGAATGAAGAGATTCTTTATACTATCAAGAATGTCTTCGGTCTTCTGGTTTCATGTCTTGAAACTTCACCATTTGGCGATTAAATTATAATTACAACTGCATTTTATCGCAGTCACCTTTTATTAGAGTTACGTTGTAACTTCAAAGTAATTGACTATATAATTAATTATATTTTTAACTGTTAATTCCCAACTCTAGCATTAGACAAATAATTATTTATACTATGAGCTACTAACAAGATAAGATTCGTAACTGTGTTTTCTTTATAGAATCAGGAAGCACAGAAGGAATAAAATGAAATTAATAAACATGCGATACGCTTATCTAATTTAAGATATTTGATATCTTTCACATCAAACTTGGTATCTTTGTAATCGAAAAGTCTAAATGTATTTGAAAAATATGTAAAAATATAAAAAAGGATCTACAAATATTTATATAACCAGACAGTCTCAGGCGTTTGAAATTCTGCAAACTTTAGAAAAACGTCTATATGACAGAGGTACATAAATACTGCAACTTTATCATTACCTAGTTTATAATTAACATTACTGCAATTTTATGTAAATTCAGTACGAGCAACATTTTATAAAGGATAGCATAATGCTGAAACCGTAATTATTGATCATTATGGTTACAATCTACTTCTTCGGCGCCGATTATAATTGACGCATTTCAATTATAGATATGCACTTTGAAAAGTTGTTTCTATCGAACATAACTCAGCACGCTCTAAAAAGATGAATACTTGCGTAACAATTTATCGCATTCGTGATCTAATGTGTAAAATGTTGTCCCCTTTAATAATTCGTAAAAAAGAAAAAAAAAGAAATAAAAAGAAACTGATAATCGGATTCGAATGGAAGGATTTCCATTCTTTTAAGATGGAATACGTATCAACATTTTTATATACACCAAGTACCAACGAAGGCGTAAGCAGAAAGAAGTGGTAGGGACAAATTGCTTCACTCGTATTAGCAGCACGCTTCTGAATAAAACGTCATAGATGAAACGTATCTAGTTTGATAACCTAACGGGCAGTCGTTCGTTGTTATTTGGTTCAGTTTTACGCGAGTGTCTTGTAACGAATTAGGAAAGTTCAAATTGCAAGGAGGTGAGTGTTTGAACAGTCGTTCGCATATTACGCTTTTGTTATTAACATATTGTTAAAGAATTTGGCTACAGTGACACGTGATGCAAGAACTGTGTACGAATATACATACATTTAGTTGTTGAGTGTAGTACCATGCACACTGGTGAAAATATTCTGTAGTATTTTGGCGACATTTTTGAAAGTTCGGTACGTCAAATCGATTGAAAAACATAAATTAGAATTTATGTTTTGTTTTAAATGCGAAGGGAAATGATTTTCTTGTATTTTCGGAGAGAAGTGATAAATATTTAGAGGAACAATTGGATCATATAGAAGGAATAGAAGATTTATTGATAGTATAGTAAATTGTAGAGCGAACATTCTTCTTTTTTAATTTTTGTAAATTATTCATTTCATTTAAAACGATATTACGTTACACTAGCATTGTATAACTTGTATTTTCTTCATTATGGTTGTTTACTGCAATCTTTGTAGGGGATATAGGTCGTACTTATCGTTTATCAATTGAGCAATACAGATTTTTTTGAATGAACATCTCTGTTTAAATATCGAGTATATGTACAATATGTGTACCTCCAGGGGAGACCCTGATATACATAACATAGATTAAATTGTCTTTGATACGAGAAATGTTTCCATTCTTAGCTACGAAAAATAAATTAAACCCTTGCACGGAAATTAGGTAAATCCGACTCAAAATGAAATTTTCAATTCTTCCTTTCTTTTTGTTCAAACGTTATTTGGTTTAAAACTTTGGGCTTATTTAGGCTATTTTGTTTTTACCTTCATGTTTCGTAAATATATGTGACTCTTAATTGAGTCAATGAAATTCAAATTCGCTTTTCGGTGGGTTTTTACAAACTCCGAATACGGGGAATAACAGTGAATGAGTTTATTAATATTGTTTAGGCAAAATAGTTGACTATAAATACTATAGTTTGCATAATTATTTGTGTATATGGTAAAGAAATAGTGTTTATTATTACGAATCAGTAGTTACAAAATTTTATTTTTTGGACATATTAAACGTTGCGACTGTCCCGATCAAATTAGGGTGGTAACCCTGTATCAGTATCAATTGCCATAAAAATTCAGTCTCCACATATTTTTACGTCCTGACAAATTTTAATTATCTTCGTCAGTTGTATTTACGTTATTATAATTAGGAGAGTCTGTTATTCGACCTCGAATAACTTAATTCATTGGTGTAAACAGTCACCCGGCAACGGAAGATCCAAATCCGGATTAGCGAAAACCTGAGAATGTCTCATTAAATACCATTCGATACTTGTACAGTGAGGCACGCATAATTGACGGTCATGGGTGCCTACGAGCTCTGCGGTAAGCACCTTAGACCATATATACCTATAGACACGGCCTGAGTCATCTAGATTGATGCAAAGATAAAATCATCTACATGACATTCATGTGGGCATGCATCATCTGAGCAAAGAATATCTACTTTCAAAAAGTATCTATACAGTGTAATGGCGTCTAATCATCTGATTGGTCTGATGCACTATTCGCCATCTTGAATTATCTTTTCTGACGTCACTGTGGGCAAACTAGCTCGTTATCTTTGCATCAGACTCTCCCATGGGCTCCTGTACCTCAGGCCGTGTCTATAGGTATATATGGTCTAAGGTAAGCACAGCTGTCTGAGCAGTCCGAAGGTGGGGATGATTGGAAGCAGTGGAAGCGTAGCGTTGGTATTCAGACAGTTATGTGGTCGAATGAGGTGTCCTTGGAAAGTCTCCGCAGAGGGAGAGCGGAGAATATACAGGGTGTAACAAAAATGTTGCAGTTCCTTCAAAGAGGTGATTCCTTAGATGATTTTTAACAACTTTTTCTTTAGCGAAAATGTTAGATGGGGCTTTGTTAATGAGTTATTAACGAAAAACACCGACCAATCGGGGAGCGAGTACAGCGGATTAATGATGGCGCGAACGATGGCGGACCAATACTACTCACCGCTGGAGCCCGCGCTGAAATTGATCCACTGTATTCGTGCGTCTATTGGTCGGTGTTTTTCGTTAATAACTCGTTAACAAAGCCCCACCTAACATTTTCGCTAAGGAAAAAGTTGTTTAACATCGCCTCAGGAATCACCCTTTTCAAGGAACTGCAACATTTTTGTTACACCCTTTATAATCTTTGGTAATATTGTATAACACTGGTTCTCCAATCCTATTGTAATATTCTATAGTATATTTAATTACACCCATTTTCAAATCCGGGGATCCAACTAATGTAAAGATCGATCTGCATTATTGACGTCATACCTAAACTATTTGAGAGCCTAATAGTGGATAATCTTAAATCTATTGTCAATAATTTGATATCTAGTCAACAGTACGGATTTATACCTAACTGTTATCCACTGTTTCAAACCTCAATTTCAAATCTATTTTGTACCCAATCTGTAATATACATTCAAAGAACTTGATCCAGACATGCAAACTTAAAATGCCATATTTCAAGTTTTGTACTTCCTGCCTAGCGTGACGATTTTCTAAATTATTCATTTACGATGGTTTCGAACTACAAAAACTACAAATTAGCAATAAGAGGATGAAGGTTCAGTTACATAGTAAATTTACTAGTCCATAATAAGTAAATGATGTAATATAATATATCTATGTACTTAAATAAATATTTTTATTAGATTAGTTTTTTATTAGAGACTCTTTATTAATTATTTTTGTTATGGATTAAACGATCTATTTTAAATTAAAACATAAATTAGATAAAGTAATAAATAAACATAAACAAATACACTAACTTCCCTATAAATCGGGAAGTTAATTAAAACATTTATACTGTTGTTTTTCGTCGTTTTTCTGTGTTCATTTACATAAAAAACCTCAGTGGTGATCAAATAGTCAAAACATTGGACAAATGATTCTGATCGCTTTGAAGATTCGTAGATACTGGAGCTTCTTTATGACTTCCAGATCATAGAATTCAGTAAGCCGCAAAAAGTTGCAGCTATTACTAGATTTTACAATTGCACTAATGAGTATTGTACTATACAGGATGTTCGACAACGTGTGTCAAAAATTTTAAGGGGTTCTTCACGCCAAAATAAGACAAAAATCAAGAATAAAAAAATTGCGTTAGAGGCTTCATTAGCGAGTTATTAATTATTGCAAATACGTACAAAAACCTGTCTGACGCGATAGTCTTTTCTATTATTGACGCGCGTTGGCTAGGTCAGACACGTCGCTGTCAGTGTCGAAGCCACTCAAAGGAACCCACTTACCTCGTAGTCGAATTAATAACACAATGTGAAACTACAATAATAGTCGCTGTATGACGTTCAACCAAATATTAAAGAAAATTATTGTAGTTTGCTTCGAGTGGTTACGGCATTGACAGCGGCGTGTCTGACCTACCTAGCGCGCATCGACAGTAGAAAAGGCCGGGTGTCAGCCAGGGTTTAGCACCTAATCACGTAAATACATACTTATAACAATTAATAATTCGCTAATGAAGCCTTAAACGTTATTTTTTTATTCTTGATTTTCGTTTTATTTTGGCGTGAAGAATCACCCGTTAAAATTTCTGACATATGTCGAATACCCTGTATACAGGGTGTCCCAAACTCGACGCGGGAGCCAGAAATGGGAGACTCCTGGGTTGATTCTAAACAACTTTTTCCTTTGCAAAAATGTCCTCCGAATCTTTGTTAATGAGTTATTAATAAAAAACACCGACCAATAGAAGCATGAATACAGTGGATGAATTTCAGCGCACGCCCCAGCCTTGAGTAGTATTGGCCCGCCATCGTCCGCACCATCATTGTATTCGCACTTGTATCCGCACCGCTGTATTCGCTCCCTGATTGGTCGGTGTTTTTCGTTAATAACTTGTTAACAAAGCTTCGGATAAAATTTTTGCAAAGCAAAAAGTTGTTTAGAAACACCCTAGGAATCTTCCATTTCCGACTCCCGCGTCGAGTTTGGGACACCCTGTATATGTATAACAAGAAAGAGCTCATTTCAATAGATTCCAAAGAAGTTACATACTAGTATTCATATTGCGTGCTATGTCACAATTCGCACCTGTTATTTAAATAATTCATCGATTATTACACTACTCTAAAGCCATATTTTGAGTTTTTGATACATTTTAGAGTGTGTTCACTTTGATAGAAAAGAAAGTGATTTTAAAAAAAATCTATCACTTATACGTGTTAGACTTTAGTAAGTGAAATTACACAACAGTTTTCAATTTATATAAAATATTTTTTTCTGTCCCATTTGTCGCAATTATCTACCATTGTGCGGCGTGTACAGTTCGTTTCCTTGGCGTGGTAAAGATTCATGCAGTAATGTAAAACAACGAAGTCGAAGCCAAAACCCTTTGAGCTTATAGCTTAGGTATGATATTGACCTTCCACTTCAAGTGCCTTGAGGAATCCTTTTTTTTAAATGGGGTTCATCGTGAGTCATAGATATTGATGGGTATTTGAAGCTTAAAAATTTTGAAAGCCCCGAAAGTCTTGAAAGTGTCGATTCTCTTGATCATCTTAAAAGTCTTAATAGTTCTAAAACTTTTGATGGCTTTAGAAGTTGTAAAAATTGTGATAGATTTTGAAGAGTATTCGATATCTTGAAAGTGTTTCGATTACTTTATTATTAGACTGCGGATGTTTATGTATTTATGACGATTTTAAATGTGTTAAAGTATATCTGTGGCTTTAGTTTTATATTGACTTTATAATTTAAAATTAATTATTAATAAGGCAAAACACTGCATGTTTATATTACTGTACTATGATTTTGAATTTTATTAAATCGTTGTTTTTAAAGGACAATTATGAAAAAATATTTTTGTATATACGTGTATCAAATACAAGCTTTGTAATTTATTCCCTGTTAAGTGCATTCTTTTCAAAGAAGGAGAAAAATCACAGAGGCGTCTGTAATTTCCAAGTGGTCAGGAAGGGATTAATCCCTTAAGGCTAGAAAGTTTTCTTCCGACCTTGAAAACTAGAATAGCTACCGCTTATTTCCATAAAAGTCTCAGCGATTGTTATCGTGTGACGATAAGTAGTTTGTCATCACGACTGTCTACTGTACTCATTGTCAGTTTGAAAGTTATAGGGTAATTAACTTGACTGATCGTTTCTCGGCTAATTGAGTTTACATCACTTAAATGTTAATTTATTATAATATAAACGATATATGTGGCGGCTACTAAAAACGTTAATTCATTGACGTTTTTGTACGAAGTTTTATTGTTGAACTATTATTATTTTTAGACTATAATTATTAGCTTTAGACTATAATAGAGTTAATTATGTATCAAAAAATTTTATCGGCGAGGAATTGTCGTGGCTCGATACTTCTGCACGTTCTTGTATGTATGTAAAACTGATAAGTAAACACACAATGCTGTGGTATTATCAAGATATACATGCATTTATCTTGTATTAATCATTGTTAGTTCTGTGAAAGTTTGTAGTTTCTAGCATATTCAAGTGATCGATTTATCTGTGAATTTATAACAATTTCATTTTTACATATTTAACCTGATAGGTGGAGGAAACACTTTTGAGACAGGAATTTAGTGTTTCATCGAAATCCATGATGTCCGCTAACGCGGAGAACACGACAATATCTCACACACTGGTCTTTTACGTAAATGGAAAAGAGGTACGTATATTATAAATCGTTGCATTACATGCAAATATACGATAACGGGTCACGTAAATTGATACACTTAATTTAAATTGTTCTGGAAAGAAACACAAAGTGAATAATTCCTTCAAAATTATTTTTGAGATTTCAAAGTTATCGGTGTCATTTCAATTGCTTTGTTACATCTTTTATCTCATTGCAGAGCGATGAGGTGAATTAAAAATATCCAAAATATTTCCGTCTAAAGATAATTATTTTGTCAATCTTCGTGAATTTTCATTTCGTTGTAATATATGATTTTAATTTTTAGGTAATAGATGACAAGGTTGATCCAGAATGGACTTTATTATGGTATTTGAGAAACAAGTGTATCCTTTTTGAATAATTAAATTACTCGAACTTCGTGAACCGTTTCAATTTAAATGGGAACGTAGGTCAAACTTTTAATGAATTTTTCGCAAAAATTAAAAAAATTGATTAAAATTATGAAATACAAATCAATAGATATATTTTTAACGAAGATCCTTAACTAAAATTATTTAGTACGTTTAACCGGTACGAAACTGGGTTGTGCAGAAGGTGGCTGTGGAGCTTGCACTGTAATGATTTCAAAGTTGAACCGTACGACTGGAAATATTACGTATCCTTTCGAACTATTTATTTCGGAAAAAAAATACCAATTCGATTGTAATCGGTCAAAAAAATATGTTACGCTCCGAGTGCAGATACAAATTAACTCTGATTTACTTCTAATTGTGTCCACAGCGCAAGATATTTTCTGGACAGTTGTACACAAGGTTGCCATCCATCGGGGTTTTCCTCGGATTCGTCCCTATTTTTTAGGTCGTTTAGGGACTTTTGATGAAATATTTTGCAGTGTAAAAGAGCCATAAATAAAATTCCTATTTTATACCGTTCTAGTTTATCTTTATTCCTTGATTGTGCTTATCTTATATATTAGTCTGTAATTTACAACAATTTTTGTCATGGGATGTCGTACATGATCTAAAAAATATGGTAATGGTCCCTATTAGTGTGTCTTTACATTTAAATAAGTTGTAAAAAAGAATACTTCTAAGAAATAAAAGAAAAACATTTCTTTTTAATTAAGTTAGACTATTAAATTTAATAAAAAAAAAGTTTTTCTTTTATTTCTAGAGGAATTCCTGTTTTACAATTTATTTCATTGTAAAGGAACACTGACAGATTCAGGCTCACTAATAGGGACCAATATCCTAAATGTGTCCGAGGTTTTGTGTTCTTTGATTGATGATTTTACAGATGGCAGCCCTGGTTGTACAATAAATCGAATCTTAGGGCGGTATTTATGGTCGCTTCGTATTTTTAAGTATTTGCTTAAGTCCTCCTTTCACAATACCATTTATACTGCGAGGAGGAGACTTAAGATGAAAATCTTGGACGAAAACATATTACTTCACAGCAGTTGTTAACTTCTTTAGCCAATCAGTTATAACAGGATAAAAAGTTAGCTACCAAAACTGTATCCGAGATCTCGGACCGTGGACACAAGGCTTAAGAATAAGAAGTGACTATTATGAAAGCGGATACCACCCTCAGAATATTTAGTTTGAAATTTTGAATATGGAATTCCAAAAATAGAACAAAGAGGAATTATTTTATCTTAACAACTCATTTTGACTATTACTATAGATATTTGGCAGCGAACGCGTGTTTAACACCTGTCTGTGCCGTGCACGGCTTATCAGTGACTACAGTTGAAGGTATCGGAAGTGTTAAAACAAAGCTTCACCCCGTTCAAGAGCGCATAGCAAAGGCGCACGGTTCGCAATGCGGCTTTTGCACACCAGGAATCGTGATGTCCATGTACGCGCTGTTACGGACCACTCCGAAACCCACTATGAAAGATCTGGAAGTCGCATTTCAAGGTACAAGAATAAACGAAAAGGAATATTAAATACAATTATTACTAGAGTGCGTAATAACTGAATAATATTTATGTAATGAAATATGGGAAAGGTGGTAACCCTGGTCTGTACACGTCTATGTCTTAGACCATATAAGAAATAGACACGGCTTTAGACAACTAGATTGAGGCAAAGATAACGGGGAAAATTTGGCCCTCGTGACGTCACAAGATAATTTAAAATGACATGTAACGCTAACTTCAGATATAAACGCTAACTTCAAGATATAAACACGTCATCTTAAATTATCTTATGACGTCACGAGAGCCAAATTTTCCCCGTTATCTTTGCCTCGCTTTTTCTCGTGGATCTTTATATACAGGCCGTGTCTATTTCTTATATGATCTAAAGTCTAAGGTCTATGGCGTTCCCTTCTGGCTGCCAACTTACCAGATAAACGCGAACAGTTATTCTTCTGTTCGTGCTCGTCCGTTAGATGCAGACACGATTCAATACCGTCGCTTTCAAATGACAAGAATTAGTGATCCTCAAGGGAGTGATAAGAAACGATGTCCAAGTTCTCCATTGATCGTTGATCAAATCGGAAACAGAGAGAAAGTCGATAAAAAAAAGAAACGGAAACTAGAAGAAAGAAGAGATACTGTTCGCACGTGCAAATAAAGGAATGCGGGTCAATATAGCTGCGCCTTTTTGTCATCACTCCCTTGAGGATCATTAACAAGAATCTAGCGCATGCATGATCAGTTGTCATCTGGGAGGCTGGGGGCACCCCCGGGGGCGCATTCATGATTGCCATTTGCCATGGCGGCCGCGTTCAAGGCCAAGTGGCTTCGACACCAGAGTGGGAAACAATTACAATGATGGGACCAGGTCTTGCACATTTATTAAGTGTACGCTTGTAACTGTAACAGGCCCAAGGTCTCCACATTCATAACATGAAAGAACGCCCGTGGACAAGCTTTGCGGGCATGCTTTGATTTAGCGAGTCATTGTTACGCATTATTTTACTAGCAGTTCATTTCTATTATTTGCAGTAACTCACAGATTCGTTCACATGTATTCTAAATGTTAATTTCCCAGATAGCCAAATCTGTCGAGCGGATTTTTACAGAATCTGCCATTACAGCATTTGTTGTTAGCTTGGCAGCAAATGTGCGATGATGGATCTGTAATGTATGTACATACATACGGGACTGTTTGGCAGATTGGCGATAGAAATCCTGTCGACAGAACCTGTTAGCAGACCTGCTGCCGGTCTGACGGCAGATTAGCAGCAGAATTCCAACAGATACTGCTGCCAATTTGGCAACAGGTTCTGTTAGCAGGATTTGCTCGGTTTCTGACGCCAATTTTCATCTTGATCTGATAATACAGACCCTGTTTGCAAAATGGCAACCTGATGCGGAAACAGATGGTTATGGTTTTGCCGACAAGGTCTGTTAAATCTGCTGCCAATTTGTCGCCAATCCGGCGACAAATGGCTATCAGGGCGACTGTGAAATGCCCAGTATTATATTTTTTTTATCGATTTATGTTATTCTAGCTTCCACGTTTAATTGTTTCTCAGTTTCCATAACTTTTAATGCACAAAGGAAAATACTCTTTTTGGAATTTAAACAAACTTGACATGCTCTTTGTGAACGAATCTGTGGGTCACTGTATATTGAGTTGTATAATACAGAAGGAGTTCCCCTATTATCGGACGGCACTTAATACCGGCCAAAAGTCATATATTTGAGACTCCTGATGGTTATAGGTCGCTAACACCGTGAAAACTGTGGTGAGGATCAAATAAAAAGTTTTCAGGGTGATAGCAAATATGTATACACTTACTGCCCGGTTTTAGGGCCTTTCAATAATGGGGGAACTCCCACTGTATTTAGTAAAATTGGGTTTATTAAATCATAGATTCTAGTATTAAAAATAATTGGAATTTTATTCTCGGACGTTGAGCATTTGGTTGTGATGGTTCTAATAACTTAAACATAAAAAAAATAGTAGTGGTGATGATCTGTGATTATGTTAATTGTGGAGGGAATGAACACCTTATCCACGGATTACTGATCACATTTCATAACGATGTCATTATAATTTTCAAAGTGGATATCTCTGTATCATAATTTTTGTCAGATAAAAATATTCCAATTGTAAATGTAGGGAACTTATGTAGATGTACCGGGTACCGTCCTATCATAGAAGCTTACAAAACTTTCACCGAGGAATGGGAACAAATGCAATTGATGTCGCAACATCGAGAAAAATCTGTATCAAATGGGGAATGTCCAATGGGTGAGAATTGCTGCAAAAAAGTACCTGTATTAGAACCGACTGAAGTCTTCAACTCCAAAGAGTTTCATCCTTATGATCCTTCTCAGGAAATAATATTTCCACCCAAATTGCATGTAAGTTAGTAGTTTCAAATAATTCTTCAGTGACGTAGAACAATTATTTAATTTCTTCCCAATGCATTTATTCTACTTTCTATATCTTAGAAATTATAATATGTAAACTTCCAGATTTCTGCCCACTTAGATGAGGAATATTTAATTTTCAAGGGAACAAATGTTACTTGGTACAGACCAACAACACTTAATGAATTACTTAAATTAAAACAAGAATATCCACATGCAAAGATTATTGTTGGAAATACTGAAATAGGTTTGTCTTTCTTAATGTATTTGCTTAATACTTAAACTCTCTTAGGATAAAAAAAATAATACAACTTTTCGCATAATTCTTTAATTTTATGTCGTACAAATCTCTCAGAAACATGTTACATTTATTATATGTTTTTTAGGGGTTGAAGTGAAGTTCAAATATCAATTGTATCCAGTTCTGATACAGCCTACTTTGATCAAAGAAATGAGGTGTGTTGAAGAGTACCCAGAAGCGGTAAATGTAGGTTCCAGTGTAACACTTGTTGAACTAGAAAAAGCCTTAAAGGAGCAAATCGATAAAAAACCTGGTAATTGTTGTATATAATTATTGTGTGCATAGTCCGCCTTAATTTATGATGTGATGCATGTTTTATTACTGTTGCAGAATACAAAACAAGAATTTTTCGTCAGATAATTAACATGCTTCATTGGTTTGCTGGCAAACAGATCAGAAATGTAGCTGTAAGTTTCCTATACTTTTACAAAGATGGTAGAATCACAATCAATACAATCTTCCGATAAGCGATATTCTACTGTGCAAAGCTGCTTTTTTTTATAGTTCTTGGGTTTCATGTTTCTCAGAATGTTTGTCGCTGTCCTTATTTGCCGCGGCGAGTGAGAAGACTGAGGGGGAACCCCTTCCATGGTGCAGCGACAAATCATAAATTACGATCATTTTTTCTATAAATGATGTCCCGACAGTGTTGTAATTTATGACTTATCATTATTTCTTGTCCTTTCGCTCGTCTTCAACCTTTTCACTCACCGCGGCAAAGAACAAAGTTAAGCCGAATTGATTGCTCGTCTTCCTAAATGTTCAGAGCCCAAGCATTCTCGGAAACAAAACTGTATATCCTTCCATCATTAATAACAAGCTACTCTTCCGTTGTTAAATTTAAATAACATAGGGAATTTTCCTACAGGCTATCGGTGGGAATATAATGACGGGGAGTCCCATATCAGACTTGAATCCAATTTTCATGGCAGCCGGAGTCCAATTGGTTCTGTCTAGTTTAAAGGGACAGCAAGTTGTGCGAGTTGTACCGATGGATCACACTTTCTTTAAAGGTTACAGGCAAAACATTGTTTCACCCGACGAGGTTTTGCTTTCGATTAAAATACCCTTCTGTGAAAAGGTAAAGCGTACCACCTATCAAAAAATAAAGCACTGTTTCTGAATACTTTTGGCTATCATGAAAGTGCTGATTTTCAACATTCTAGGATCAACATTTTATTGCTTACAAGCAAGCGAGAAGGCGAGATGATGATATTGCTATTGTTAATATGGCATTGAATGTATTTTTTAAACCTGGAACCAGTACCGTTCATAAAGCATATTTGGCGTTTGGTGGAATGGCACCTACAACAGTTTTAGCTAGGAAAACTTGTGAAGCTATGATTGGAAAGTGCGTTAAAAAATCAAACCTTGAATAGTTGAATATTTCTCTGCAAACCATCTGCGTGCAGATTGGTAGCAAATTGACAGCAAATCTGTTTACAAATCCATAGCCATCTGTTTCCGCATTAGGTTGCCATTTTGCAAACAGGGCCTGTGGTAGCAGATCGGGAATCAGATTGGCGTCAAAAACTGAGCAGATCATGTCAGCAGGACCTGCTCGGTTTCTGTTGTCAATCTGCCAACAGTCTTGTACTGTAATGGCAGATTCTGTAAAAATCTGTTCGATCAGATTTGGTTATGTGGATTAGTACACAAAATAAGTTTATTGCATTGCGACGACAAACTTATACGTATAAATTTGTTTCAGAAAATGGAACAAGGTCCTTCTAGAAAGTATTTATTCATCATTGTTAGTTGAATTCCCTCTTCCGGATAATGTTCCCGGTGGGATGGTCAAATATCGCAAATCTCTCACTCTGAGGTAATTAAATATGCAAAGGATTAGACCCAAATAAATTTAATAAAACTCTGTTTATTAAACAGTTACCTTGTGCCATTACAAACTCTATTCACCATTGTGCAAAGAACGTTGATCCAACTTAACATTTTTCGTTCAATTTCACAGTTTATTTTTTAAAGGATTTCTGCACATAGCTAAAAAACTCCAAGCATTGCCAGATTGTGAATTTATACTGAACCGAGAAATCGAAAATGCCGCGGATGGATTCCTTGACAAAGAACCGAAAAGTTCGCAGTATTATCAAATGGTGCATGTTACTCTCTGTTATAGTTCTTTATGGTTTTGTTGTTTAATATCGAGATATAATATTTGATGCGTTAACTTCCAGGTTCCAAAAGACCAAGAAGAGACTGACTTAGTTGGTAGACCAATCGTTCATGCCAGTGCCTTGAAACAAGCAACAGGCGAAGCTGTTTATTGCGACGACATACCACAGTTATCTGGAGAGCTTTACTTGGCTTTGGTCTTGTCTACCAGAGCTCATGCGAAAATCGTAAAAATGGACGCAAGTAAAGCGTTGTCGTTAGAAGGGGTAGTCGCTTTCTACAGCGCGAAAGATATACCCGATGATCGCCGTTATCATGGAACTGTGTTCGAAGATGAAGAAGTCTTCGTGTCAGAAGAGGTAGTAAATAAATAGTATTTCGTGATTCGCGATCAATGAATCTTACCATGAATTATGCACAAACCATAAACATTACGTGTTCGGTGAAAAATGATTTGAAAAGATTCAGTTATTTGCGCTTAATCTTTAAGGTAACCAGTCATGGGCAAGTGATTGGAGCGATCGTTGCGGTGAATCAATCTACCGCGCAAAGAGCGGCCAGATTGGTGGAAGTCGAGTACGAGAATTTGGAGCCAGTGATCATATCCATAGAGGTAGAAAGAAGTTGTTTTTAACTGATCGTTTCACGACATTTGTCTCTATTATTTATGTCGAATTTCAGGACGCCATCAAGCATAATTCCTTTTACAACAAAATTCCAAAATGCATCAAGCAGGGAGATCTAGCAAAGGGACTCTCTGAGTCGCAGCATATTCTTGAGGGGGAAATTCGAATCGGGGGACAGGAACATTTTTACCTTGAGACCCAAGCGACATTGGCGATTCCCCGAGAAGAAGACGAATTAGAAATATTCTGTTCCACGCAGAATCCTACGGAAATTCAGAAAAACGTGGCGCACGTTCTGAAAACTCACGCGAATAAAATAGTCGTGAGGGTGAAAAGACTTGGCGGTGGTTTCGGTGGAAAAGAATCTCGTTCTTCTTTGGTCGCACTGCCCGTTGCGTTTGCGGCGCACAGGTATTGTCATCAATTAGGTTCACATATTTTTCTATGATTTTATCTACGCAAAGAATGAAATGGAACACACTCAGCAGATAATTTTGTTGCAATTATAAACTGTTCTGCATTTTTATGTATTTCTACAGATTAGGAAAACCAGTGCGTTGCATGCTAGATCGAGACGAAGACATAATGATAACTGGAGGCAGACACCCATTTTTATTCAAGTACACAGTGGGATTTGATGACAGTGGCAAGCTCAAAGCCGCGGAAGTGTTCATTTATAACAACGCTGGTAATTCGTACGATCTGTCTACAGCAGTAAGTTGATTTCAACGTCAATTTAACAATAGGAATACAAATTAATTGTGGATAAAAGGAAAATAGCGCATTAATGTGTAAGGTTTTAGATCGTGCCATGTTCCATTTTCAAAATGCGTATGCAATACCAACGTGTGCAGTGTACGGTTTCGCATGCAGAACGAACGTGCCATCGAATACGGCTTTCCGTGGATTCGGAGGGCCACAAGGAATGTTTGTAGCGGAGACTATGATGAGGCACATTGCAGAATATTTGAATGTGGAGCCTGCTGAGGTATGATTACCCGGCCTGTTAAGTATTCAGACATTAGAGATATTTCCTTGCAGAAGAAATAAAAGGAATCTAATTTTAATAGGTCTCAGAATTGAATTTGTATAAAGAAGGAGATATAACTCATTATAATCAGAAACTTCTTAATTATAAATTAGATCGTTGTTGGAATGAATGTGTTTCGTCGTCTAATTACAATGAAAGATTGGCGAAGATTCAAAAGTATAATAGGTATGTTTAAAGATACTGCTGTTTTTAAAGTAATTGAAACTGTCTCTAATCTGCGGTATTACAATAGAGAAAATAGGTACAAGAAAAGAGGATTGGCAATAGTTCCAACTAACTTTGGTATCTCCTTTACTTTGCTCCTTTTGAATCAGTCAGGAGCACTTGTACATATCTATACAGATGGTTCTGTGCTTATCAGTCATGGAGGTGTTGAGATGGGACAAGGTCTACACACGAAAATGATTCAAGTAACATTTATTTATTTTGAATTATTTATTAGTAATGATTGCGAATGTTTTAAGCAAGAGAATTATTGTTATATGATTAATATGTTTATTCTTTGTAATAGCTTTGTAATATCATATATCTTTTAATTTTTTCATTCAACTTTAGGTAGCAAGTAGGTCACTAAAGATAAATCCTAACAAAATCCACATAATAGAAACTGCAACAGACAAAGTGCCAAACACATCCGCTACTGCAGCTAGCGCATCTTCAGATTTGAATGGTATGGCTATTTTGGTAAGTAAATACATTTTCCTGATAAATCTTATTATATCATATCGTTGCCATTGCTATTATTATATTTCTATGACATCAATAATAATTCTTTCCTTGGTTTACTCGCACGTATTCTAAATGTTAATTAACTGTGCTCTCAGTTTAGATCGTTCCCAGCTTCCATGTTTATTAGTTGTTTGGTTTCATGATTTTCACTGTATCAAGACAAATATCTTTTTTAGAGTTTAAACGAATTTAATATAGTTATCGTGAACAAATTCTTGCGCCACTGCATCTCTTTAGGGTTTATTAAAATTTGTAAATAATTTCAGAATGCTTGCGAGGAGATTATGCAACGACTGAAACCAGTGATGGATGAAAATCCAACTGGAACTTGGGAACAATGGGTGTCAACCGCTTATGCCGAGCGGATCAGTCTGTCCGTTGCAGGTTTCTACAAAACTCCTAATATAGGATACTCAATGGAATCGAATACTGGAAATCCGTTTAATTACTTTACATACGGTGTCGCGTGTTCCGAGGTAGAAATTGATTGCCTAACTGGCGATCATCAAGTAAGTATTTTATTTCACTTTATATTGCTTATTCAAAAATATTGGAGTCATGAATTTAAAAGTACTCAGTGTATTGTCATGTTACGATACTTGTATTCTGTATGCAGGTGTTGCGAACTGATATCGTGATGGATTTAGGCGACAGTCTCAATCCTGCCATTGACATAGGGCAAATTGAGGGAGCCTTTGCTCAAGGATATGGCTTATTTACGCTTGAGGAAATGGTGTATTTAAAGAACGGTGCTGTGTTCAGTAGAGGGCCAGGAGCATACAAGCTGCCTGGATTCACAGACATTCCTGAAGTATTTAATGTTTCCTTGTTGAAAGGTGCTTCAAATCCTAGAGCTGTTTATTCATCCAAGGTAAGATTAAATTGGATTAATATTATCTGTTTAATTGGCTTTATGTCATGTGGACAGGACCGACAGTAATGCAAGACATAAGGGCGCTTAAGGGGAGTCGAACATTGTATTCTCACCCATGTAAATTTCGCAATATTCAATATTCCTTTTCTTAGTAACTATGTATCTTCAAAAGATTTTTTTTGTTTAATTCCTCTTGTTTCCCTGCATACTTTAACCAGAAGGTTTTTAAACATTTTTCAAATTATATTTGTTACAAATTTTTAAAGTTTGGTTCTCCGAAAATTAAACAAAATTGCACTTGCAATTGAATAATTTGTCAAAGAAGTAATATTTCGGAAAACCTCCGCGTTTAGAGAAATAGAAAAAAATGAGGAATGGAACAAAAAACTGTAACTTGTAGTTCCTGATAAAAGGTAAATTTTATGTGGAAAAATACAATTTTCGGATAACTGGATTCAAAGCTAAGGAAAGAAAATGTAGATTTTAAACCAAAATTCAAAATTCCAGGGGCGCCAATCGCCAAAGGCAGGAACATTTTGATCACAAAAAAATGTTATGTAATTTTTACTAAACGCTACTTCTGGGAGACTAGTGTTCTGTTTATGTTTCTTTTTCTCTTGTTTTTCTATGTATGTTATAACAAATCTAATTAAATTCTAAGGCGTTATACAGGGTGTTCGACAACAAGTGAGAGTAAATTTAAGGGACGATTCTAGACGCTAAAATAAGGCGAAAATCAAGAATATCGAAATCGCGTCCACAACTTCGTTTTATAGTTATTAAGATTTAAAAACTTGGGTAAAAATCGCCTGAAACCCGGCAATCCGCGCGACACCGTTGTCTAAAACATATTGAACGTGACGTCAGCAAGCAGTATGCAGTTACAGTGAGGCGACGTTCAACGTGTGTGGACAATGTGGACAATGGTGCATTGTGAATTGCCGGGTTTCAGGCGGCTTTTCTCTGAATTTTTAAATATTAATAACTACATAACGAAGCCGCGGTCGCTATTTCGTTATTCTTGATTTTCGTTTCATTTCAGCGTCTACAATCGTCTCTTAAATTTAGTCCCGCCTGTTGTCAAATATCCTGCATAAATTCTTGCATAAGAGCGCCAAGCACTATCGAGCAATTATCATTGATATTCTTTTACAATATTATGATGAAAATATTTCCAGGCTGTCGGCGAACCACCATTGTTTCTTGCATCCTCTGTGTTCTTTGCGATAAGAGAAGCCATTAAATTTGCCCGTGAAGAAGTCGGTCTCAGTGGTTACTTTAGATTGGATGCACCTGCCACCGCAGCTCGCATTCGCCTGGCATGCGTTGATAATCTCACAACAAAGGTTAGCCAAGAGTTTAATGCTCTGTTTGAGTCGATAATCTTACTCTTTGCGTTAATGTAGTTCAAATGAGTTTGCTGTTTAGTCCGCGTAAGTAGTGCTTCTTTTTATATTAATGACAAATGTATTTCTATGTTACAGATTCAAGATCCTGATTTAACACAGCAATGGAATGTTGTTCCATAGAAGTATCTTATTCCAACCGGCAAACTAATATGACAATGTTTATTATTGTATATTAATATATTGTAAATATAAAAAGAAAAACAATTGTTGTGATGAAAATTTGTGAAGACGTGAAAACCATTGTAATACGATTTCTATAAAATAATAGATTTTTACACCATTCGTTGTTTCTAAGATTTTTTATCTCATTTCTAAATCCCTGCAACAACATTATTACTATAATTTTGTATTTTTTGTTATATTCTAATTATAAAACATAATCGATTACGAAGTGCTGATATCTTTTGCCACTGATATCAAGGTACTAAATTTTTTCTTAAGGAATAGAAACAACAAAATTTTAAAGGATTGAGTTTTTAACAATATTTTTAATACTTTAGCTCTTTCTGTCCTGAATTATTTCTTTTGAGTAAAAATTGATCTTTTGGTACATAAATATTTCTCGGATGTCAGAAATTTAAAAATTGTAAAGGAACTTTCAAGTATAAAAAATTCGAAGCATCTCTAGCTGACTCTCCTTAAAAGGAGAGTATAAAAAAAGATATTTAATAATAAAGAATTAAACTATATGACACGATGCCATGCGAAATCTTTAGTATCGTGATATGAGTTATAAATGCCAAATAAGTTAATGATTTCAAATGGAATCCTACGGTCGGAAAGGATTAATATTAAAACAACTCATTTATTGTTAGTATATTTTTAAATTTTTCTTGCTATATGATTCTGAACATGCTAGTATGAATTCTCAATCTGCGTCTGACCATACATCGGGCGATTCTACTTATCTGTCTTATTGAGCAAACAGACTCACAAAAATGGTTTTCTTTTCCCTTAATATTATTATTGCATTATTGACTATTTCTTTATTTATTTTGTGTTTTCGCTTTACATTTTTCATATTGCATTGCAACAGTAATTGTAAAAAGTCCAAGTCCTAAGTCTTTATCAAAAATAATGTTTTATGAAAGAAACACAGCTGATACATATTTATTATCTAAAGAACAGAAGTTTCATTATATTGAGTGATAATCATTTTGATTGTAGAAAAACTGGGAGGATACAGGTGCTTCTTGTTGAAAGGTGCCGACGATGTTATCAGCGATCTTTGCTGTTACAATATTTGTAATTAACACATATTTTTATAACATGTAAATGAATATATTTGGAAAAATACTAAGTAAAATAAAAAATAAATCTTATACTAAAATACTATTATTCTTTTTTAAGATTCTACAAAAATACCATATTTTGCACGAAAAAACGGGGCAACCATAACGTTAAGGAATTAATTCCTTTATTACTTTAAGGATCCTTCCAAATATTGTTTTTTAACTTAACAAAACTCTAAATCATAAACCTTATTGTTACTAAAAGATAAATTTATGTTTAATCTGTAAGGAAAAATGTTTCAAAGTTGAAAATAAGTGCAATTTAATTATTTATAAAGAATGGAATAGCAAGGTAGCTGAGAAGTAGTTATTTTTTTAGCAGATATTTTTTGTATGAATATAAAATAAAAAATCATGAAATATACTCTCTGTAAAATGTTATTTTTTGTTTTTAAAAATAAACTTCAGTAACAATCTTAACCAAAAGTTAATCAATTTCCAAGAGGCTTCTTTTAGTGATGAAAATTAATGAAAGTATATTGGTCTCTTGTCATAAACTTGTTTGTTGGAATGTATGTACTTGAAATGCAATTGTTAGTAACTTCACTCTTAATTTTTTAGTATTACGTTTTCTCATAAAAATACACGTTAACTTAAAAGTTAAATAACTAAGAAACTGCCAAATCCATTTTTTTTTCATTTTGTGGGGGATTTTACTATTGCATAAATAGTGCTACCTGTGCATTTCCTAATTCTATCTAAAACTATTGCAATCAGTCTTTTAGCCTTTTCGTGTGTTTCTGTTCTCTATTTTCTCTACATTTTATTATTTTCTGCATTCAATCCAGTTCTCTACCTTCTTCTTCCATTAATTCTCTTTCAGACTTCTCAGTTTCTTTCGTTTCCTCAGATTCTCTATATGTTGTAAAGTTTCCCTTTCCTTCCTTTTTAGAGTTGTAGTTTTCTTCGCAAATTTAGGAACTGTAGGAATCTTTTTGTACAGTACAGCCAAAAATGTTTTTTTTTTTTTATATGAATACATGGTACACGTAACGTTTTTCATTTTATTTTCCTTAAAAACCAACGTTGTCTAATAATTTTTTTGAACCCTACAATGCTCTATACAATCAGTATAACGCTGTACAATACAAAAAAACAATTGTCTTATAAAAAGAACTATCTTTAAAATAAGTTTTTCCAATCTCTTTCGAAAACGGTTTCGAATTTTATACATCTCTGAATAGTACAACGTGGTATGTACAAAACTAGTACATTTCACAAAATGGGCGCTTGCAACAATTTCTATTTTTTATGGTTTTTGAAAACCAGTGTTCTTAAATAATTTTTTCAAACGGTACACGCTCGGTACAACTAGTACAATGTTGTACAACAAAGAAAAACAATTTGTCTTTAAAAGTGGGGGCTATCTTTAAAATGGTTTTTTCCCATTTTTTTCATATACGGTTATCAATTTTAGAAAACTCTCAACGGTACAACACGGTACAAAACTAGTACAAACTAGTACAACAATGGTTTTTCAATTTTTCATAAAATGGGTGCTTGTAGCATTTTGTATTTTTTTATGTATTTTAGAAACCAATGTTGTTAAACAATTTTTTCAAACGGTATAATGCTATCCAATCGAAAAAAATAATTTTTTTCAAAAAGACTATCCTCAAAATTGGTTTTTTCAATTATTTTCGTAAACGGTTTCGAATATTAGAACACACTCAACGGTACAAAATTCTTGACCCTAGGGGAAAAAAGGATGAGAAAAAATGCTCATTTCCTACCGAAATATATAAAATACAATATATACAAAATATATTCTGTAGTGTATGTAGTATATGTACATATAGTAGGTATGGGCATTTTTCCTCATGGTGATTTTCTAGTAATCGTCAAGAATCATTTGGTCTAATTGTACAACAATGATTTTCTTATTTTTCCACAAAATGGGGGGCTAACGTCACACACATAACAAACTTACCACCTTCTCCCTTACATTCTACCCAGGCTCTGCGGAAGATCGCCCAATTCTGTTCGCCGTCGGCAGCATGGTGGGGGCGTCGGTGTTAGGGGAGTTCGGTCCCGTGGTCGATACCAGCGATCCATTCGAGTTCGCGTTCAGTCGGTGCGCGTTGGCGGCTCCGTTCGGTCGCTCTCTCGATCTCTCGTTTCTCTTCGTGTCGTGGACACACGTTTTCACAGATTCCCTTGCTTCTTCTGCTTGTTCCTCCCTTATCGCGTTTTCGTTCACGGTCACCAAGTTCCCCGCCGAAATATATTCGTGCCGGTGTGGTTGACAAGTGACACGGAAGAAAAGGGACTCGATGGTTCGCGGTACCAATCCTCGGGGAACATCGATCGCAGCCGAACACGGAGGTGAGTTTGAATTCGGAACAAGTGCCACGCTTAGCGCGAAGCACGTGGATCGATCGATTCGCCGCGAATCGACGTACACATTTTGGATCGATTCGTGGCGGGCGTTTTGACGCGTTTCGCGGATCTCTGAATTTGGCGGGAATTCGGCGAGTTTGAATGCTTTTTAAATATCGGAGGCGAATTGATCGAGAGTCCATCTCGTTTAGAAAGGAACCGCGAATTTTTTCATTTGGTTTAAGCTGCGAATGGCGAGTGGAAAGTATGATATTACGAATAGGTTTGTAGATTGTATGGGTTTGTATGATGTTTGTAGTTTGTGGAGGAAATTTATAGAGGATTTTTGTTGAAACCTTTTTGTGGGAAATTGTGTCGTATGCGAAATTGTATCGTATTTATGTAATGTGAAATTGAAATGGAATTAACTTACTGTTGGAATGAGATTAGCAAAGTTTGCATCCTGTGTTGATTGTCTTCTTTGTGTAGAGTAAAACATACAGTTGTTGAGCTTCCTATACAATGATTGACAGTTTCAAGAAAAGCAAAAAGTGTAATATAATCCTTTTCTTGCGCAATAAAATATGTGTATATTTCAATGATCTAAATATTCTTGTTTCGAATACAATTAATATTTTACTATACATATAAGAAAAGGATTATAGTATATTTTTTACTTTTCTTGAAACGGTCAATTATTATGTAGGAGGGTTAGCAATATTTTGTTACTCTGTGCGTAATAATTAAGTTTCACGAATTCACAAGTTTTATATTGTTGTCAGATTTTAATATATAAAGGATGGCTTAGAAATTTGAAACGTTCTTGTAAGGTATATTTATTAATAGACTGCTGATGTTTAAGCATTTATGGTGATTTTAAATGTGCTAAAATGCATAAAAACCTGAATATACATCGAAAATAAAATACAGTTTATGATACGCGGAGGGTAGAAGACACTTATTTAAGTTGGTTTTCTTTTTTTATTTCTTTGAAGATATGAATTTGTATAAACATTCCCAGTTTATTATAGTAAAACGTCGATTAACTGATTTAAGAGGTTTTAACTAGTCAGGAGGTCGATAAAAACCGAATTTTTGAAAGTGACAGTTTTTGAAAATACTCATTCATAAGTATGAGGACACTTGCCACTTTCAGAGAACAATTGACAGACTATACAAATTATTGTTATAGAATGTTGTTAAATTCGTTTGATAATAATAAGGTAGAAACTATCTTAATCTTTCGACTTGAATGGTATAGAAAAACTATACTAAATCATTTATACCGATAAGTTTAGGAATAGGACACAATATCAGACAAAAATATTTACGGAAAGTTTTACAATTTGAATAGAAATTTAAAAATTGAATAAAAAAATGGAAGTAATAATAATATTAGTAAAATATCAAGACTAGCAAAAGGAAGAGTACATGGTGAATTTGATTAACATGGTTTTGATAAAAAGAAGATTTCGTTATCTTTTATTGTTACCGGTGAGATACTAAATGTATCGTTGGTAAAATATATTTTCTAATACAGTACAAAGTAAATGCATACAATTAAGTAAAATTTATTAACAATTTTATAATATTTTTTATAACTCTTACATCTGACGAGGAGAACTACTCAACATTCCTATACCTGTTTTGGGAGCAGGCAGCTAATTGCTTCCCAGATATTAATAATTCAAGTTAATCTTGCTGTCCACACTCCAAACTATACTCATTAGACATAATTAATATACATGGCTAATTCCATGGTTAGACACGTGACTAGTAATGTGAAGATCCCCAGTTCAAGTTCCGATTCCTTTTGTTTATTTTTTATATAGTTTTTTTTAGAGTAGTAGTTTTTCCTTTTTACTTCAGAGTACGAAAACTAAGTAACTTTAATTATTAGCAGCTCGTGAACAATTAACCGTCTGTCCTTAAAATGCGATATAGGAGTAATTAACTGGACAAATTCTATAAGATGGCAAAGCTTCATTAATAAATGAGTATAACACTTACTTATGAACGAAGGTGTCATCTTAGAAATATTCGTTAAAAGTCTGAAATTGATCTCACCAGAATTCATGCAGGTATAACATAAAGAAATCGCACAGTTTTTTTGTGACGAATCATCACCGGTACTGTGCCCAGAAGAATGCTTTCGACTCTCAGTAACTTCATATAACCAATTGTAATTTTCTCAGCTCAGCGTAATAAAATTTGAAGTCGAATTCTTTTCCTAACAATTTTCTTACACTCCGAAATCTCTGCCTAAATTAATTTGTATTGTAAAAGAGAGCTGGATTTAGTTGGACTCGTCGCTCCAATTAACCTGAGAAAGCGACGCCGCGACACGTCGTCGCGCGCGAGCCTAAGAATTCAATCTCGTTTCATACTTGTCGCCGGCGAAAACGCATAATTGAAAGATCTTAATCCCGCTTATGAGAGGCGGTTGTAAATGCCGTCGGGGATCGGGGATTAGCTCGGATGTGTCAAAGCGATCGCGGCGCGATTCTGCTTCGGAACGCGTGGCCGATAAAGTCTTCAGGATGATCCTGCGATTGGTCATCGAGTCATCGGTAACAAGTTGTCGTGCTTTTAGAACGATCCACGGACACGCGGCGTTCTCCCGGTATTATTGATCGAAGCGTACGAGATTCGCCTCGAGATCGAAGCCGACGATAAAAAGAAATAATCCGCGTGTGTGTGATTGTGAATCGTTTGAATGAAATCTTGTGGATTGGCGACAATCCGATCGATCGTTAAGATCCGAGATATATCTGCGACTGTTTATTCTGTGAATGATCTGCTTCTGTTTTTTGAACGCGTTGAATGAACGTTTATCTTGATCGCGATAGGCAACAGGGTGATTCTTTACGCGAGACTTTATCAGCGATTGACTACTGAGGTATTTAAAAGAAAATAGTATTGAGAAAATACTGGTCATTTGTAGTTTGTTTTACTTTTATCTTGTGTCAGTTTGAAATTAGTGTTCAATGCGCGAAGGATATTTTTCAACTGCTTCGATTAATGGATCAAGAGGTTTTTTGGTGATTTTTTTTTCTCGCGCGGATGAATACTATTTAAGAACGTATTCGTATAGTTAGTGTAATGGTTACAATACTGGATCTTGCTAAAAATAACGAAGGTTAGATTCGGCGCTTCGTTATCGCGCTTATGTAATATTTATTTTTTATTTTTTTTTTTATTTTTAGTATACCTTAAACTCGACGTTGATAGTTGATCTCGTCTACCATTGACATTGACAATCGCACGTGCTGTTTCACGATAGCGATAGGAAGTTTAACCGTATTCTGGTTTACGCCGCTTCGTGTGAATTTTCTTATCAGTACTATATTGCTTTTTTAAAAAGATATGTAATGCTTAAAATAATTGGAAAAGCCGGCGTTGAAGATGCAAATCGAAAATGCAGAATTTTGGTTTACTTTAAAATATTAGCTACGTTATTAAAATTTTACTGAAGTTCGTGTATCAAATTTTTGGGGCGATAGAAAAACTATACATTTTTTTTACGAGGGAAAATGTTTAACATGTTGTTAGTCTTTCATCATTATGACAACTAGGTTTTTATTTTCTTATGATAATGCAAGCATATGAATGTACTTAATTGCCTCCATGATTTATTTCAAGCTGTAATATTTAGTTTTTCAATATCGTTGAAAAAATTGTTTTTATGAGGATCTTTTTTCAACTTAATTTGACCTATTGCAGCACGCTATAAAATAAATATTTAAATGATTGTAAAAGAGTAGAGTTATCTAAAAAAAAGGACAATTGAATAAGAAAAGTAATAGATGCAGATTTTTTTAACATTAATCAGATTTTGAAAAAGTCTAGGTATTTTCATTAAAGGAATACTCATTTTTTCTTTTTATCGTCCTGTTTGTAACTGAAAACCTCACGTTAATACAATTTATTTATTAGAAATATTTTTTGGAGTTGACGGATGTAATAAAAAAAAAGAAAGTAAAGAAGTATTATTTTTTAAAATAACGTATGCTTTCAAACACCAAATATAAGCTGTTTATTTTGAATATGGCATTAAATCAATTTCAGTTTCCGGGAAAATTAATTACATGATGATATGATAATCGATAATCTTTTACTATCTTCTGATAATATGTTTGATACCGCACTTTCTTGTTATAGATTCATGTTTTGTTGATAACGAGTTTATAACGAGGGACACATGTTTTCTAAAACACGAATGCAAATGTAAAGAAGTAAAATTCGTTTCAAATTTTTTAATCACTACGTAAAATAACATCATTATTAACTTCTCTTTTATTGCTCGTCGAATAATGATCTGTTTCTACTATTTTAATTTAAACGCATATTTAATAAATTTAATGCGCGGCATACCGCTTTTTCTATTATTAGACTCTTTATAGACAATATATTTTTGTAAATGCAATTCCAAGGAGGAAACGCTACTTAAAATTTAACGTAAACATTGTTACTGCTTTCACTGCAATCACATTGTACATTATTCTTGCCATTGAGCTAAATATAGCTGCCTTCTGGAATCGCTTTATGTTCGCTCGTGACCTCGACATTAGAGTCCGTTTGATTAATTTTTTTTGGAGGGGGAAATCATCACCCGAATGATGGGTCTTGATCATTTCACCGTTCATCATCCGTGGTCACAATTTTCAAGTGTCTGCAGA
Source organism: Perdita meconis (assembly GCA_030770465.2). Taxonomy (NCBI): domain Eukaryota; kingdom Metazoa; phylum Arthropoda; class Insecta; order Hymenoptera; family Andrenidae; genus Perdita; species Perdita meconis. Next base: position 12,595,645 of record JASKOS020000003.1, on the reverse strand, counting down.
TAGATCAAACACAGTAGAAAATATAAATGGAGTCATTATACGTTGTATTTTGAGAATTATCTTTTTTTTTTTCATCTGATACCTAAATATAATTCGGTCTCTTATCAATTAAGTAACAGTGAAAATTTCCATTTAAAAAGTCACCTCACGCACTCTCCATTCGCTCCGCAAGGAGACGTAATGAAGCCTCCACTAAAACAAAATGCAAGCGAGCTTGGACTGTCCTTGACACGTCCTCGCTTGTATTTCCTCATGAAATTCTAATGACACTCTTCGTGCCCCCTTCGAATACACTGAACTCTTCGCCCATTGACCGCCCATTTTCCAAGGTGCCCCGCTGCACAGGTTACGATTCCTTTACCGCGTACAGAAATAACGCTGCGAATCCATCGCGGAGAAATAAAACGCTGGAAAACGAACGGCGGCTAGGCGATACATTAACGAATTCAAAACGTACACGTTTCGAGTCTAAGATCGGCGACGAGTGTCACGTTACTTCGCAATGCTTCGGAATGCAAAATTAACGCGCGAGACCGTGGCGCGATGGGTTTGTTGCTTACGAAGGCCTCCTCTCGGTCGCGTAATGTCGAAAGACGAGATTCAACGTGAGAAGTCGCTGGGATCTGGTAAACTTGAAACTTGCGGCTCGCGCGTCGGTGAATTTAATCAGAAAACGTAGTTCCTTAAAATTAATTAGCATGGAGAACTGTTCAGCCTTGAGAAAACCAAAGGAATAATATTCACAACGTTTTGAATTTTTTGAAACTCAATTTCTTGCTTGTTGGATTATTGAATGATAGATGAAATTATAGAATGTTCTATAAATTATTGCAATTTACGTTGAACACCAAAAGAATATGACGAGTTTCCGAAATGGACAAAAGTAATTGAATTTCTTTTGGGTAAAACCATAAAACATAACTATTTAGCCTGTGAATTTTGTTACATTGACGATAAAATTAAATATGAAAGAATGTATCTACAAAAATGTGAATTTGTGTGAAAACTCTGTGATCTAGGAAAAATAATTTTTTATTGCAAAAGTCAATACCAAAATAAATTCCCATAATCGGTGACGTAGCAGAAAAAGTGAAACACGTTATTTATTTATTAATTTATTTATTTATTTGAACGGTTAACAAAAAAAAACCTTTAATATACATAAGGTAAAGAAGTCTAGAGGACAGATTCAAAACAATAACAAACAAAAATGTATGTACCAAAATAGGTTAAAGATTACGCATCACGGATAGCACGGATTTTTTAAAGGCGTGAAAAGAATGGCAGAAAAAATCAATAACGTTATAAAACGAGTTAGCGCGAGAACATAATGATTCGATGAAAAAAAATATGATAATTGAAAATAAAAATGATTTTCTCAGTATCGATTCGTGTCGGCATCCCGACGACAGCCAGAAATTCGCAGATAAAGATGATCGATCGATGGATCCGGACTAGGGAAGGTACGCGACAAGAATAGTTTGACCCAGACCTTAAGCGACTCTGAGGTCAGCAGCCCGACGTCGGACGCCGCTTTTATATTTCACTCGGCAACGTCGACGTAGCTGCGGACTTACACTACGCCTCTCTGTAAATGTTCCTCCTCTAGCTTTCATTACCGTTGCGCTTATATTACCTCGCGATAGCGCCACGGGAGAATAGTAGGCGCTATGTTGCACGCGAACCGCGCGACTACTTTGCGGTCTTATGCTTTTATTCGGGTCGTTAAATTCCTTGGATACGCGCTTTGAGAAGTTGCACAGTGAAACCTCGGTTAACTGACTTCATATTTGTAGTATAAAACGCGGTAATTATCCGAGAATAAAGAATCTTCGTCATCGATTACCATTGCCTTGAAATAAGTCGAGAAAGGTTTAGTCAAACTTTGTTAGAAATTCATTCGATATTAATCTCTGTTAGGTGCGCCTCGCGAATGTATTCGGATCTCGTCGAGTGTCCCTGTAGTCGACTTTCAGTGCTCTAAAATTAACTGGACTAATTTGTGCTTATGAAGTTACGCGTAACAATTCATGAGCGACGAGCATTCCAAACAATTATTGGGTTTGGTTAACGTTTTTTTTTTTTTCTTCTCTTCGTCTCGCCGGTCCAAGATTACCCGTAGCCGGTAGTCGTAAATTAGAGCTCAAGGGTTACCACGCGTTTAGACATACGCGCGAATCGCGATTCGACGGAAACTATTTCGACAGTGGTGCAAGCGTGAAATAATTTCGACCGCTATTTTTATTGAGCGCCCGGTTCGTTCCCGGTTCCCAGCGTGTCTGCATCGCAGACGCGGTTCAATTCGAACGAATGTTTCCTGTTAGGCTTGCTTGTGATGTCAATGCCCCAAATAGTGAGACGTATCAGCAACCAAGTCACAGTATTTATTTATTTACTTGCAAAATAAACTGTGTAATTTTTCATTAGGTATAGTCTTGAAAATACAGTATTATCAAAACTTAACAAAGTTCGTGATTTAGGAGTTTATCTTTCTTCTTCGTTCTTTAAAAATTCTTGGGTTCATTAAACGCTTTGCACATAATTTTTAAAATATAAATACTACAAAATTGTTGTACAGTAGAACCTCGATTATCTAGGTTTAGACCAGTTTAATAATACTAATAATCATATCTTTTTTGTAGGCTGAAATTTATAGTATTTGTTAAGACTTAAACAATGAAAACAATTGAGTTGAAAGAAGATAAGTTAGGAAAAAATGCGCACATAGTTTATATGTTTGTTTTATAATAAATTAGTTTATTTTATTTTCGATTATAGTAGTTTAAATATAGTTTATTTGATGTGTTGTTAGCAGGAAATAAGTTTACTTTTGTTAAGGAAATAATATTTAATGTTTTGTGAAATATGTAACGAGGAGTCCACGTCAAAATCATAATATTTTTTATACATGTATATTACACTATTCTTTGGTATTTTTATCATTTTTCTACTTTTGTTATGTTCTTCTTTGCCTGTTTCACATCTAATATCCTCTTAAAATGACGTCGTTTTAAAAATATCTATGCATTAATTTTGCTCAACGAATTATAGTTTAGTTATTCTTCTACTGTTTTTCCACTTTTAGAATTGTACTAGATTCCAGAATTTATTCGAAATAAAATAACAAAGAATCATTTGAAATATTCTATTACTTTTATTTTACAAATAACATAAGAAAACTTAGCTTATTCTGGGTTTAATACTAACTGATTATTTTCAATAATTGTCTGTTTCAGTTACTTCATTCAAGTACTTGTATTGCAATGAAAAATTATTGCATTTGAAATTAAAATAATGAAACCATTTTGTGTCCAAGCCTACAGAATATTGCGCATTCATTTCCAGTAAAATGTTATATTAAATTTTTAATGCTTTCCTACACATGTTTTGTAAATATCATTGTTGTATATTTAAAATGAGCGAAGTCACCAGCATGTTTTAATAAACCTTCATACCGATACACGACGCGCTCAAGACGATATTTTCCGGCGCGTCGAAGCGTGTCCTTTGAAGCGTGTAGAGAAGCCCAGATCATTTTCAACTCAATTACGGCGAAATGCGAGTCGATTATTTACGAATTAACGCGGCTGCTCGATCCAATCAGCCGAAGCGTCGATTAATCGCGTACCCTCTCGTCTCGTCGGGAAGATATGATCGGGGAATTTCTTTGCGCGGTGGTCGGTCGTGTCGCACGCGCGATAAGAAAACGACGCACCGCGTCGTAAATGTTTAACGCGGCACGAATCGGTTTCACGGTAATTCGCACGGCTAAATTACTCGACACGGAGAGGAATCATCCTCTGTCGATGACCTCATCACCGCTGCCAGAGTTACCTACGCGGCTGCAGGAACACCCGGCCCTCTTTTGCCCTTCCTCTTTGTCTTCTCCTTGTTCCCTTGCGTCACTTCCTTATTTATTTCGCGGTACTGTCGAATTGGTTCGCGTTCGTCGAATTGTCAATAAACAAAATATTTGTTGGCGTAATAATAATCGGGACCGCAGCTGGAGAATTTTTGGGTTATTCTGAGCAGTACGAAGAGTCTAATAGTATTTTTGAATACCTAATGATTCCTTAATAGACTGCGGATTTTTATGCAAAATCAAATGTTTGCAAACTAAAATCAAACCTTGAAACATGAACCACAACGTGTTCTATTTTCTAAATATTGTAACTTGTATTATATTTGTCATATTTTTTTATATTTTGGCATTTGTCAATAGTGTTTTAGATTTTTGCATATTTAGAATTGTTATAAATGCATAAAAATCCGTATTGTACTCCAGAGTAGGAAAAGTAATATTCATGATTTAAAATTTAAAGTATATTTGGGTCGAGTTTAGACTCATTTTTATTGATAAAACGTCAATAAAGATGATGGAAAGTGAAATATTGGTCATTGATAGAATGAAGATTTTTATGCAAAATCAACTTTTCACAAACACAAATAATGAATTGAAGCTTAGATAATGGCGAATCTTATTTTTTAAATACTCCAACTTGTACATATTATACTTTTTATATTTTGTATATTTTAACATCTAACGACAGCCTCCTAAATTTTTGCACATTTAGATTAATCATAAATGCATAATAATCCACATTCTAATAATTAAATATACTATTGCAACGCACATGGTTAATTCCTTCTTTTAAATGGTCAGCCTGATAAAGTAGTCACCTTAAAGGCCCGAAAATCATGCAGAATTTTTTACAGCGAAATTGTGAAGTACGTAAATAAAAAAAAACTTTCTTAAGGGTTTGAATTCTACATGCCTTTTAGTACATAACAAAAATTGTTATTTTTGAAAATTCGGTTTATTGACCTCCTGTCAAGGTACCTCTTGAACAAACTATGCTCCGAATCAACTGGATTTGGCCGTTCAAGGTCACATTTTCCTTTTGTAATTTTTTAACAGTGAAATATGCCATTAGAAACATTCCAGAGATCTCCACGACAATGCCTTACCCGAATATGAAGTCAGAATCGTGAAGTCATTCTCCTCTAAAAACGTGAAAGAAAATGATTGCTTTGTATGGCCAGTTGGGTTGATCCGGAGTACAGATCCAAGTATCTCTAGCATCGTCAATCGACTCCACGAATCTCGTAGCCATTTCTCATACCCCCAATCTTTGCTTCCAGGAACTTAATCCAGCAACCAATGACTAGGGTGAAACGAACGCAACCACGTATCCAGCTTCACTAAGAGAAACGCTTCGCAAAAATTCCACGCGAGTCCATCATCACGCTTTCCGATGATCGTTTTCTAACGCAACGAGCGACCGATGCTCGAATCAAGGACGATCACGGGGCAATAGTCTACGGAACCGATTTGTAGCTGGATAACGACACCGAAGGGGGATAGTCGACGGTGCAACAGCGAATCGACGATCGCCACTTAATGGGCATTCCGCGAATCCCGGTTGGATTTCGCCGGCTGGTTCTCCGCGAGGGAAACGGGGAGGAGGCCGAGGAGCCTTGAGATCCCCGAGAAGGACTCTCTATGGGCGCTCGAGGGTGGCTCCGAGTGGCGAATGACCTGCTGCTGCGCGATAGTCCCGCTGCCCCGTCGTCGATCTCGTTCCTCGAAGCCACGAAAATGATCGACTGACCGCTCTGCTCTCGCGTGTAACGAGAGAACGGAGCCGAAGAGCCGCGGGATCGGTTGTTCCGACGTGGATCGCCTTGTCGTGCCGTAGGACACTGAACGAATAAAACCGAGTAGATGTGTTCGGCCGACGGAGGGGACGCAGACATGTCGCGAATCTCGAATCGCGCTTCCACCGTCGCCGCGATATTCAGCATCGTCCTGCTCGTGATTTTCTTGGTGATACTGTGGACCGGTGTGCAAAGCGGACTGTACGGCGAGAAGGAAGCTGGCGTGGGCTTCGACTCCGGTCTGTTGACTTCCGGTAAGGCGACGAAGGAACCGGGGAATGAGTCCGTCGTCACGGAGGCGGTAGTCGACGAGAACTTCGCGAACGAAGGTAAGACTCGATCAATTTTGCATGGAGGATCATTATTATAAACGCTGATCGTTGGTTGAATATCGATCGCGTCATTGGGTATTATCAATTTCTCATAAATTAAAAACGTATTGCAACAAAGCAATACGTTTCTCCTTCTGGGTATTGCCCTTACGTCGCGCAGTGAAAACTGAGTGGAAGCGAGACCGATAATGAATTTTCAGTAGCGTGAGAAGTAACTCGAGTATCGTCATGCGTTGTGAAAGATCCGTTAACGCGTTTAGTCTTAGCCGAGGTGCGCGACTCTCAGGGAAAGCTAGAACGTCCAGACGTCCTTGTAAGGCCGCTGCTCCAAAGCATCCACACCTACACCTACACCGACACCTACAACCGTCGCTGTACGAGAGCATGAACCTTTATCCCACAGTCGGCTCCGTACTCATATTCCTACCCAACCTGTACCTGCATTCTAAGTACGCGCCGACTACGTTGCCCGGCGATGTTCCGTCTGCTCTGCACCTGATACTTCGGCGAATCTTTGTCAGCGTTCCTTTTAGAGCTGAGAAATCGTTGGTGGAGTCTGTTTGCTCCTTCCGGTTCGTTTACATTGCCCGGATGTTGGAAGTAGAGCTGTCGATTCATGAGACACCCGGGTTGATGAAATTTAACTAAGTACAATAACGGCAATACGAAGTTAAATTCAGGCAACAAAATGAAAAACACATAACATAAAACAGAAGGCGTTGTTTTTCATTAATTGAACAAAAGAGATGTACGGTCATTGATACTGATGCTAATACCAATACTTATGTTAAGCCGGGATTCCATTGAAGCAACATAGGACGGCGTGTAGCAAGCGGCATGTCGTACGATACATGAAGCACCTATCCACTGACTGTCGTATCCGTGAGACATCGTTCGATACGCTAGAACCTGTCGGAAACGATGACGATTGCGACCGGCAACATTATGTGGCACGCCACAATGACGCATGCTTAATGTCGCTTCTTGTTGCTTTGGTTGAATGACTTCGTGTAGCATGTGCCATTGCCGCATGCTACATGTTGCCTAAAAGTTGCCTCAATGAAATTCCGCCTTTGATGCCGTTACACATGGGCACGATGTATTATAGAGGTGTTCCGACAAAGTATCTCTGTCTGGTTGATGTTTTGTAATCAATAGATGGAAGATCCTCTGGTCACCGCTAGGGGTGTCATAGTCGGAACTCCGCGTACGCTATACATGTATACGAATGAAGTGCGTCACAGATGATCACAGTGTTTTACTTGCGCTCGGTCTCCTCACCACTTGAGCTTGCTGAACCAATAGGAGCACTCCCCACGGATGTTTCTACTCAGACGCACTCTAGCGGTCGCTAGAAGATCTTCCATCTAATGATCACACATTTCTGAGGTAACTTGCAACGCCTATATAATATATCGTGCACACGGGCGCTAAACAATCGATTCTGCATACTATTATGTTTTTCACAAGTACAAGTAAGTCGGACAATGTCACTGACATGAAATCGCAACGATCGATTTTGGTCGCCGGTGTGTATAGACTCTTATGAGGTATCTACATAGACATAGGAAAATAGGGACAAAGCTCATCGTTGCGGGAGCAATTTTATTTGCGGGAATGGGACGAGGTAAACGATGCCCCATCACTACTGGCTACTGTTAGTCGTCTTGTGGTCGTCTTGTATGCAGTGTGAAGTGACATAATGCCAGAATTGCCAGATGCTCAAATGACGACAGAAATAACAGAAAAGAAAGATTTGGAGGTTGAACAATATCAACCTCAAAATAATCAACAGAAAGAATCGGAACTAGAATCGACATCCAACCATGCATCCAACGTGAGTGAAATTGTAATATAATGCCATATCGATTCGGAGGTACCCTCGAAACAGTCTCCCCCCGTAACACTATTTCATAATTTGCGGGGTAGCGCATGCGTAGAAATGCAACCAATCAAATTGTGGCATAGTTTCCCATTGTAACATGTACAATGATACCCCTCGCCTAAAGTAGATGTTTATACTCTGTCCCTATTTTCCTATGTCCATGGGCATCAATAGGTATCGATATATTCGTGAAGTATCAAACTGGTATCAATACTTTCAAAGAGGTATCAATAGTTTCAGAGAGGTATCAAACGAGTATCAATTCGATGTAGTACTTGTATGGGTTTGGTATCGTTATCGATAATTGGTATTAAGTACCTAAAATTTCGATATCTTTCGATACTTTCTATTAAGTATTTCGGTACTGAATTGCTTGAGTATCATCAATAGTATCGGTATCGGTCCGATCTCTAAGTATTTCACAAATACCCGGGTATCTCACATGTAGCCGGTTAACCAAGTAATTTTCGTCTACCCCGTTGTCTCATGGATACCCCAGATACCAGACTATCTCAAATACCAGTATCCAATCAATAGCTCTATTTAGTTGGTAGCTCGGCCGACGCGCATGAAATAGTAGAGAAAATAGTATTCTTCCTAGTATGCTTTCAGAGTTGTTTTAATCGAGTCGCCTTTGTCTCAAATTAAATCAGTGATTGGCAAAATTCAAATTCGCCATTGGGCTAAAACAAATCCGAAGAATCCTGAAAGTATCAATGATAATTTCATAATATTTTCAAGTTTCTAATTCCTCGAGTCACTTGTACATAAACTGCGAAGTCTAGGGAACCCGAATGGCGATTCCGCGACAACTCTATCTGTGCATATAGAGGCATAATTATTTCTGCGGGTCTAAGGATAGCGGCAACCTCCATAACGTTCACTTACACCTTCATCCTGGATCGGAGTTAGATCCTCGCGCGGCACCGCCACTAATTTCCAGCGGTTTATTAGTTTCTCTGAAGTCCGTTATCTCGCCGCATCTTTCCTCGCGAGCGGACCACTCGCCTAGGCTTCGATCGCGGCACCTGGCGATCATTAACGATCGCTAATTGCGCCGATTGAGGATTACTCCGTGAGCTTTCGCGCGGCATCGAGTTGTCCTTGCTTGATTGCTTGAGCTTCGATTTGGTGACGTCGTGGTTTCTCTTCGAGTTAACGGCGATTTTAATGCCTAAGGTCACAGAGGAATGAAAGTTTATAGGGAGCGATTTTGAAAGAGAATATTCTCGACAGTCAGGTTTGTTTACATTTATATCTGCGCAGTGGTGTGGACAGTATTGTGAATAGTAAACAGACACGACGCTTTGGATGATAAATGTCCTTATCTATCATTAGTCGGAATTGTGATACTAATGGGAACTAGTTTGTTTTTCGTAATGCCGAAAAAAAGTCGAAATGGTTTTGATTTATGTGGTTGGGAATTATCCCAACAAAGAAAGATGTTTGTCGCGATGGTCAGTGTAATTTGAATAGAGCTGCAATCATAGTTACCTAAAAATAGATGGTTTCGTTAAAAAGAAAATGGAAGTAACCTTTGAATTTCCTAAGAATTTTGATTTAAGAAAAAATTTCTTCATCGGGCAATGGATTCTTAAGAATTAAACAACTTTTGTTTGAAATAGTTTTTCCTCTTTACAAAACTAAAGTTATTTAACTATACTGTATACATATTTACTAGGAGTGAAGATTAGCTTATGGATACGTCTTATCCATCATTATACTCTTATCCATTTGTACTACATTCACAAATTCTATATTTAAATTTATATCTAATCTATGTACTCAAATTATCCTAAATTAGCTTTATCCTGATAACGTTTATCTATATTCAAAATTAATCTAAATTTAGTTTGCCAAAGTTGTAAACGAAAATCACTAACAGTGACTTTAGTTCTTAATTTTTATTCAATTTAATGACTACTGAATATTGAAATGACTATATCTGTGAATATTTTGTACGAGTACTTCAATGAATTCGTTATTGTTACTCAGCTATTTTAATCTATCTTGTTTTCAAGTCGATTAATTTCAAAATTTTCAATGCAAATTCATCAATTCAGTCTCTGTATCACGTTACTACTTCCTCATTCAACAGAGTCACTCTGACACTTGAATATGCACACGTGCTTACATATACAAGGTGTGAGAGAAGTAATGCTTGCATTTTTCCAACGAAGATTTGACTATTTTTTTTAAAGATTGTTTTCCATTCCTTCATCCAGCAGAATATACAGAAAAAAATAAATTGATGTTATTCTTAAGTCTGGAGGAGATAAAATGTAACAAAAAATAGCAACAAGAAAAATATAGCAATGAAAATGTTTCAGCGCAAAGTATTATCAATTTCTAGGAGACCGATATTTTTCTTCAGTAATTTTGGTAATAAATTGATGTTGAGATCTCGATGAACGAAGGCGAAAGATTTTTTGAAAGTCACAGTTCCCATTTTTTTTTACACACTGTATGTGTAGCGAGGAGCGTATGTACGATGTTATATGCCTTCGTGCAGACGTGGTTACACGTGCCGATGTGCACGGATCGGCGCATTATACACGGCGCATAACGAATACACGAAAGCCCGCACGAAACTCCGGAGGTAATTCTAGGGAAGACTCTTTTCCGTACCTCGGACCTGCAGTTCGTCGAGATTTTGCCTCGCAGCAACCACGGCTAATATCCGTGAACTCTCTGAGAACGACTTTTGGTAGCTTATTACCTCTCTTAGCGGCCTACTGCTCATGCCACGCTGCAAAATCTCATGGCGTTCTCATCAGGAAGTTCGCTTCAAGCGGATTTTCGAAGATTTTTGCACCTTTCTTTTTGAGTTCTCATTAAAAAAATTTTGAGGCTTTCGCATTTTGAGGTTTAAGCAGAGAAATCGATTTGTTTCCAAATTCAACACTCAATGTTTCACTGTTCCATAGTCGTGCACCAGTAACGAAACGTTTGAAGAGTTAATTCAAGCTCGAAAAGGTAAAAGGAATATGCAAATTCGATCACGAGTCAATGCTCGAGTTCGAGATCGTGCCGGAAAGACATGCGAAAGGCTTGCTATCAGCGGCCATTAAACTCTTATCTGACGAATTAAAAGCGAAACATAAAAGATTAACAACGCGTGTCTCGAGCTAAAAATCGTACGATGCGGATCGTGACTTTTCTTTTCTTAGTGTCTTCAAAATCACCACTTTTTAATCGCAGGCAAACTAATTGCACTGGTCAAACATTTGAATAGCATCCAAAAACACAAGTAAGGTGAATGTCCCAATTTCTGCTCATTTAAGCGTTCACTCGTTATCAAAAAGGATATCAAAAATTTATTTGCAGTAAAAATTTGCAAAGTAATTGATTAATACCTCGATAATGAATCAATTAATTAAAAAATATTTTAAAAAGATGTTATATGACGTTTAATTATTAATAATGGTTAATTTAATGTAGTACTCTAAATCTCCGTTTTTCTGCTCACGACAAATAACTCACAAAAATCCAGTAAAAATCCAGAGTAAAATACAGTAAACGTTTTTAGTATTAAATACGATTTATTTCTGCACACACTATATTCGGTCCAATTATCGAATCAAAATGAAATTGCTGTTCTTTAGTCTAAGCAGTAAGAATACGATTAGAACGAGTAAGTTCCTTGTTCTAAAATTTTTTTCGTTGCTTACGTAGCATTTTCTTTCTAACAAACCTGTGCATCACTCGCATGAATGATCAAAGAACTTATAATTATTTTTTTTACAATTATAGTACAAACGTAACATTTATAATAATAAGAAAAATACGAAGTGATTAGAAATCGGGACTTCAGCAGAAATTGGGACATTTACCTTATTCAAACTCTATTCACACCGCAAGCCGGAATCGTTTGAGTGTTTTATTCTTCGAATCCACAAAAACCGGAGAAAAGATCTCAAAACTAGTCGACACTGTAGACCGTAGTCCTCGTCAGAAGTGTTAATTCCGAGTACTCGAAAAAAACTCTAGCTATCTTGGTGATTATCGTCTCGTCATGATGTAGTTGTCATCGGGCCGCGAAGGTAGGAAGCGACGTACTCGTGCGTCGTAAATATTCAAACATCCATGGGCTTATCTCGTCGAGTTATCAGCGGCCGATTGTAAGTTCGTCTATTGCGTGACGTCAACTCACACAAGCCCACTGTAGCGTCGAATTCACCTGTTGTAACGACTCCTTGCTACCAGAGAGTAGAAGATAATATTTCTCGCAGAAGTAGGAGATTATATTTAATTTATAGAAGTAACACGGGAAAACCCTTTTTGCAATAAGTTTGTAAATCCAATGAGTTATAATCAGAAACTTACAATACGAATGTAATTCGTGATTAGTAACTAAAAAGCTTAAAGAGGAAAATTAGATATTAAATCTTAGATCTCAAATCTTAGATAATTTCGAGGCAATGTAAGAATTAAGAATTAGGGATTACTTAGAGCTCTATGTATCGCGGTTCTAAACCTTTGCAGAGTGTAAGACTAAAAATCAACTTGATTATGAACAAAATTCCTTAATTCAGTTATTATATTGATCGTGTTGTAGTGATTGAATCTGGAGTTGAGTGTTTTCACATAAAAGACGTTCGGTGCTCTAGTATGAAAAGGCGGTACATAGAAATTGATAAAACTCGATAAATCTATACAATTTTATGTGTCCATTCAGGATTTTATGTAAGAATATTTTATGTCAGCGATCGTTCATCTGTCGGAGAGCGTTTCGAAGTTAAATTTCAACATTATGGGTTTATAGTCATGGTCTTTTATATTTAGAGGTTGATCAATTTTGTATGAGAGTTATCGTAGAAATGGGTGTTGGATTCTTTTAATTAGGCTGCAATGTTTAATTAAACGAGGTTGCCACTGATGCATATTTTAGTTGGGGAATTACGAGCGATCTGTATAGTAATTATTATATTAATAGACTGTGGATTTCATGCATTTATGGCGATGTTATGTAACAACTAATCGTTTCTTTTTGTTCATTAATGTCCCAACAATCTCAGCCTTTATAAATATAATTTTTTCAGTTATGTATGTATACTAAATGGCGAGAAGGAAAAAATAAAGCTACAATTAAATTAATAAAGAATGAGCTATTAACTTAAAATTTCGAGACTCTCATATTTAGTTATTTAGGAAAAAATAAACACAAACTAACAATGAATATACATGAAAAACTAAGCTAAATAAAATAAATTTGTACTTCTTATCTTCCTGAATTTCCCTGAAAATATTATATTTTTTCAAGATTTCACAAAAATCCTATATTTCCTCCTAAAAAAGTGGCAAACCTACATAGAATCCTGAATGAACCTGGAAATTCAACGTTTTCTAATTTTGTCGACGGGGAAAAGGAAATTGGGATGCAATAGAGCTTTAGTTAACCGACTTAATATTTATATATTAAGATGCTAATAGTTAATAAAAGGTTATTAAACCATAGTTCAGATTTTACTTGGAGCCTCACTGTATTCTTATAGCGAGTTCATTAATTAATTAGAACCTTGGATTATTAAAAATGGGGACAACTGTGATTGGGATAATCTAGGTACTACTGAACTACTTAAAGGAAAAAGATTTCGTCACATTTTAAATAGATGTTCCCAATTCGATCATGAATATTAATTACTTTCACTCAAATAATGCAATTTATACAACCGTCATTAATTAACATTATTCAAATAATATCCACTTTTGGTATCAAATTAGCAGATTCGATTATAATTCGATGCGAGTAGTTTTTGATTGGAGTATCCTTTTCCTCAGCGTTCATAAATTGCTTTTTAGAAATTCGACGTATCATTCCGCTATCGAATAGCCGGCAAAGCTACATAAACTATCATTATCGGCGAAAGAGAAAGATAGGAACGCGCGACTGGAAGTTAGCACGCGAATCGAGATTCGAATTAACTACTCGATTAGTCGAGTGGGAAAGAAGCGATATTCCTTTCGGGGCCGATGTCTCCAGCAAAATCTGGCTCGGAGATCTTCTCGGATCCGAGAGGAACTCGGATTTCGCTGTTACCCGGCGAAGGCAGACCGTTCCAGCGTTTCGTAATCGGTGTTCCGTTTAAATTTCCTTACGATCTATCTGATTTGCATATCGAGCACGGCCGCGATTCCGAAATAGTCCAATAACGGTAGGAAAACGTTCCCTCTGGACGATTTTGCAGAACTTTTCGAATCTTTTCTATCACCCGGTTTCTATTATTAGATTATACCGCAATGAACGACGACTCCTTTTTCTAAACACCCCGGGATCGAGTATGCAAATTTCTTTTCTTGGTTTTCGAATTCTTTCTCACCTGTTTTGCCTGTTCCTTTTCGCGGAACGTTTTTTCGATTTCATAAGAATTCGATCTCCGATCCCGCGGTGTAGGCATTCAAGGCTGTTGTTTATTTATTTGTTATGCAAATGTGTCCTACTATCATCTGCAAGAATGCGATACGTTGGTGTGAAGTTGCGATGGTAATGTATGGTCACAGCAGTAGATCAAACCGAGCGAAAAAAATTTACGCTAACAGGATTCCATTTAACTAATTGGGAGAATACAAACACGTATTTTAAGTTTTTATAACAGGTCGCTTATTTATTTTTGAAATGATTAATTAATGTACAATATTGTTTCATCGGATTGTGAAAAAAATGTTACTTTTTATATGCTTTATTTTACAGTAAAATTATTTACAAATATTTTACACCTATATTCTATTTACTGAAATGATGAATTTCAGATTTCTGCGTATTTTTCGCCTACGCGTTTTAAAAACTTGTTAAAATAATCGAAACGTGCGTTCGTTATGTTCTGCGTGTGTTTTGCAATCGACATCGTCAGTTTGACATTAGTATTTCGTTCGCTGTGTAACAAGAAATTGTGCAGTTTTGTCGTGAAATATTCCAAGTGACATCACTTTCCGAGTTCGCACAATGCGTGCGACAAGTATGCATCAATCGATTCGGTAGAAAAATGTGGCCTCGTTTGGTTAACATGTTGTTAATGCCTAAAATGATTTAATTTCAATCGTGTATTCATTTGAATTCATTCAATTTAGTCAAAACTTCAAAATATTTGCAATGTTTATAAAAACATTTTCCACAATGGGTTCAGATTTTGAAGAGAAATAATTACTAAAAGAATATAATAAAAATTAAGGAATAAAATATCTTTGTAATAAGAAATAAATAAATGTCAAATATTTGTATAAAAAGAAATTGCAAGTTTAAGAAAAAATTCAATTAACGTGAAGATTATATCTTTATTAAATAGTGAACGAACGTTTAATATAAATCTCTTCAACATGACGTTGTTGAGAAGGCGCAAATCACACGAAAAGTGCGTAGGTTGTGGGAGTTCGTATTTCTGCGACAGCCAGCAGTTGCGAATATCACGCGTTCAACAAAACACCGCGTCGTTTCAGCAGGGTGTCTTATTTTTTTGACGCGTTTGCGATTTTCTTTGTGACATTTTCTAGTCGCGGGAAAGCTGAGCATATTTTTTGGTTATCTTGCATTAAAATACGATTCGCAGAGTACGAAACTAATGCTTGATTCCATGAAAAATGATTGTTTACTTATTTTTAGAAACGTTAATGGGAAAAGAAAAATGGAAAGACTTAAGTTTCCTTCTCTGTTTGAATAATTCTATACTAGAAGACTTGGTGGTTTTTGCATAAGAAAATGTTATTGAAAGTAATAGTATAACAAGTAGTTTGTATCAGTTTTACAAGCGAAAAAAATTTGTTTCAAATTATTCATACACAATTTTTAATATTAGTTTCTGTTTATATGGATGTTCTTTCCATCCTCTTATCAGAGTTGGGCATAAGTCGACTAAATTTTTTAGTTTGATTAATTGATTAGTGCTTACGATTTAAAAAATTAATCGTTGAAAAATCGGCGATTTATTTAGTCGATTGACAAAGTCAATCATCAATCGTGGATTAAAGAAAATTAATCGTTGAAAAATCAGCAATTGATTTAATCTGTTGATGAAATTAATCGTCAGTTATCAATCGCTGGGTTTTAAATAAAACATAATTGCATCAAGGTATTCTGTTTATTATTTTCATTACAGTTAGCTAAATGACTTTTTGTCGAACATTGTAATAAAATATTAATTTCACCACAAAAAGAATTTCAGTAGTAAATTATTAATCAATTACTCATTTAATAGTTAAAACTGAAACATAGTTAATTGTTAATTGGAACTATAATAACTACAATAGGAATATTATCATTGGTTACGACTAATGATTAAAATAGGAATTCATGTAACTGTTAATTGCAATTAGCGATTGCTTCTGCCCAAGTTTTGCCTCAAATTTTGAATATTTATTTTAGCAAGTAAATATTACATTTAAAATTGAAACATCATGGAACGTTACTAGACCTTCAAATATCTGAACAGTACATCTGTTACATTATTTGCTGTGCTCGTTACGAGAAAACACTTTCTCTAGCCACAGGAGGCCCAAGTTACTGAAAGGTTAAAGGTCAGCCCACAGGAGGGCTATTTCGTCTGCACGTAGAATAAAGTGCTAAAACTATTTTCTCCAGTTCTGACCACTTTCAATTTGCCAGTTTTATTAAATCCAACGTTAATTGAATTCAACTTCAACGATTCTCGCTTGAGTGATACTCCCACACGCGTGTAACGTAACACGTAGCGCAACACGAATCCTGCAACGACGCCTTTGTTCTCTCAAGGTTGCAACGTTTACGAACCTTTTTGGAAGAGCAGAAACGCCGCGTGGTTGAGTCCTAACGCAAGTTTTCGCGGGGCGATCGCGTAAAGGAGGAAGACATTCGGGAACGAAGTCGAAAATCGTGTTCGAGATACCCGAACGACGGTGTATTTACACGGGCAGACTGCACGGCGACGACCTCCAACCAAACCGGCCGATCTGCTTGGGATATACATTCAAGTATACACACGCATTTTTATGAACGAAGTCCCTACACGCTTCCACACGATCCGTTTCCTCGAACTAACCGCGTCGAGGTATTTTAAAACAACCTTGAAATTTGAGGTAAAAAGCTAGTTTGTTGAGGACAAGCGGGTACTAACGAACCTGCCGTTCGAATTTATGTGTAATTCGGTGTATCGGAGTGTATCTCGCTTTCGGAGCTGTATAATAGTTAAAAGAAAAGGATGTCATTCAAATTCACAAAGCATCTCCATTCTTTGGGTGAAAATTCAATATACAAAGTGTTTCACGCAATTGGAGCAACGTTATCAGTTGTCCCGGTACAATAAACTCTTCTAAATCTTCCTTTGAAAAAGAACAATGATTCTTCAATTTTCAAAATAATCACTTCGTTTCCTACTTTCTACTATCAATCATCATTACAGACTATGAGAACCTTTAGTCACTCTGAAGGGAGTGATGAAAATATGCGCAGCCATATTAACCCGCACTTCTTTGTTTAGTGTCTGTTTCTTTTTCTACTTTTCGTTTTTATTTTCCTACTTTCGCTCTCTGTTTCCGGTTTTGATCAACGATCAACAGAAAATGTGCACATCGTTTCTTATCACTCCATTGAGGATCACTAAGAGCCTTTACACATGAACGACAAGTCGCCAGACAACCAGAAATCCATTTGGCAACCAACAGTGGTGTGATAGTCGTCGATATCGTGAAAAAAAGAAAATACAATGTTATATCGACGAGTTTCACACCATTGTCGGTCGCCGAATCAATAGACTACGCATCGCGGGGAAACCGAACGGCCCAACTTTTGAAAGAGTTGAATGCTTATGGAGAACTTGCTCTCTTTCTTTAAATCGAAAGGTAGAAAGCGATAACAAGTCATTCCAAAGCATCTAACTTTTTCTACATGTGGGCCACGGCTGCAGGCTCACGCGAAGTCTATTTGGTCGGTAGGCGACTTGTGTCGCCCGTGTGTAAGGCTCTGATACTATTTACCTGGAGAAATCATCAAATGATTCATCCTGGTCCACAAAGCCACCCACCCAGTTTCTCAAGGACCGTCAGTCGAGTTCCCATCGAAACTGGGATGCAACCAGGTCAGACAATAAAATTCTAATGCAGCCCCGATCATTGGTTTAATGACGAAGAGAAGGCACGATCCTTTCGAGGGGAGTTGCCACATCGGCGAGGTTGAACACGAGTTTGCAATCAACGAGACAATTATCCGCGTCCACTTGAGTAGTCAGCCGGGTTCCATTCGCGGCTACCGCTGGACTATGCTCTGGCAATTAGACGATCTGCGTTACTTAGTTGAGGGACTTCGATTGTCACAGTGTACACGCATTGACTCATGAGGCGAGACTGCAGACGACAATGCACCTCCTTATCTGCGCGCTAGAATTAATAAGTAATTGTTTGATCGAGTCGGATCGAGATCGGGGGCCTTTATTAACTCCTCGAAAGGGAGATCGCATGCATAATCTGACCCAGCCGCCTAACTTTGGACCCGGTGACGTTCCTTTTCTTATAATGTCTCATAATGTCCACCATGAGTCAGGAATGAGTGTTTTTTATCCATTTTGTTCTGTTGTTTAGTTTTATACGACCTTCAAAAGAAAATCTTTACGAAAAAACCTAGAATCCAGTGAAGGGATCGCATCTTCTCAGCATTTGAGCCTGGATTTCGAAGAGGACATTAGTTATGGTCCACTCAGCAAGGGGGAAACCCCTGAGTCGGTGGTCTCAGCGATCCCATGGAATCCTAAGTGTCCCCTCGAAGTCTTCCCTTCTAGATTTCACTTTTCTCGAGCCGAATAACTCGCACGAAGGCGTTAGACGAGCTAAGTGCGTCTAAACGAGTCTCTCCTCGATATTAGAAAGGGAGAAGACGGTGCATTAGATTGCATTAAGGAGCCTCACGCAATTCGTAGCGGATTTACGTGGCACGTGTTACAGATACCACGGAATAATGACCCCGGATTAGATGTCAGGTGAAGGAGAGAGTATCGAGCATCCGCGACCGAAGGTGACGTTAAACGCAATGGTCTCCGTTTATCGTCGCGTCAAGTTGGCCATTTATTCCGTCCCCGCAGGTGATTTTCATGAAAGTGGAAAAAACGGGGGCATTTTAAAAGGAGACGTGTCAACACAGTGACGTGGCCGCGAGAAGCAAATATTATGGGACGAATGAGCTTCTTCTTGAACGCAGGAACAAGTCGAGTGCCTGTTGCAGATGTCCACGTGTATGAGGGACACGTTCTTCATGCGGATATCGGGTGTCGCGGCGAAAAAGGTAAAAGATCCACGGAAGTGGAGAGGATCGTTTTACGCCGCTTTCTGAATCCGCGAGAATCAGTTTTCCCATATCGAATCGCTGATTAATTTTTATCGCGTGGCTCGGACTCGAGTTCAGTCGGTTCGGTGTCGAAAGACGAGGGAACTCCTTGCTCAGTGGAAACGTTTCGGTTGCGAAATTTGACTTTTTTTCGATCGACCTAATTGTAATCAGAGGTTCGAGGCTTTCACGTCCCGACATCGTATAGTTCTCACTGATTAGGCTTTCGGATGTCTTGCGGTGTTCCGGTATTTATGTGATCCGTGCTCCTGTTCCAGTAAGGCACTGGAAAGATAAATATTCGCATCCGCCATTTTGAGCCCAGTCTCGCATATCCAGTTAACAAAGTCCAAGTTAGAAAAATTAGAAGTGTATTGATATATAAGGAATAACATTGAGTGCCTTACAATTAGACCCCGTCACGGTGTATTATACATAGAGGTGTTCCGACAAAGCACCTCCGACTGGTTGATGTTCGGTAATCAATACATGGCAGATTCTCTGGTCGCTGCTAGGGGCGCCGTAGTCAGAACTCCGCGTATGCGTATGGTACGCATGTGTGCGAATGAAGTGAGTCACAGATGATCACAGAGCTTTACTCGCGCTCGGTCTCCCCACCAGTTGAGCTCGCTGAACCAATAGGAGCGCTCCCCACAGATGTTTCTACTCAGACGCACTCTAGCGGTCGCTAGAAGATCTTCCATCTAATGATCACACATTTCTGAGGAAACTTGCAGCATCTGTATAATGCATCGTGGTTTCGATGGACTCGTTTGACTCCCTCGATTTATAGAACTCTTTAGCAATCAGTATGTTTATGTTTTAGGGTTGCTGAGTATATAACATTTTTTGTTAATTAGTTCCTACACATGTCCGCAAAATTTGTCGGTTCACATCTGCCATTCATCTAAATTTTCCTTGTTTCTTCCAGTCTTCTAATACATCCAAGGCCTTCCGGTGAAATTTGTTATCATCATTAGAGGTTTCCCAACGTGAACAAAAGCACAGCATCCATCCCCTGATTCCATTCGCAGAGACCTCAACGATAATGCTAGCGAGAGTTACGAAAGTGGTATCGTTGACACGTTTCGCGAGAATCTCGCATTAGGTGCAATTGTAGGAGACAGAAGAAACGCGACGGGGGTCAAGTATAATTGCCGTGTCAGTGACGATTGCGCCACGACGCGATGCAGACGTGGCGGAGCGTCCGTCAATTTTGAAATTGCGCGCGTCTAGGCGACTTAGAAAAGAAGGGGAAAGGTCAACGGCGATCCGTGGATCATCGTGCTCTTTTGCGCTTTCTTTCAGCTCGCGTCCGCGTGCGTGTGGATCTGGTCGCGGATACTTCGACTGGAATGTCTTTTGCATGAGCGGCTTGAGCGCGCTTCAGCTCCGCTCATATGGTCGTTAATATCGTCGACGACGCGCGAGCGGCGCAACTTTTAATCGCATGGCGGTTCCCACGAGATTCTTGTCAATTAAAATACTCGGGACCATATCGGATCGGGACAACAGTTGTAAGCGTTTTCGATGTCACTTTTGGCTAGGTGCTGCAGTATTTATGGAAAGAGGGGCAGAGGTTAGGTCTGGAAGCATTGAGGTTAGGTACTTGCTGGCTAAAAATGTTGGTCCATTAAGGATGGCGGATCTGGGCGTTGTTCGAACCGCAAAGTTATTTGAAAATTATTACAGTACAATCTCGATCATCCGAATCTTCAATTTTTGTTAGCCATGGTTCCAATTATTAAGTATACACATAGTATAATTGCCGTGTTGAATGCAGGAGGAGCCTCAGGGTACTTCAGCCCGTTTTGAGTGGAACGCACGGTCCCTATTCGGTAGTTAAGGGCTAACATCACAGTAGAAAATTGTAAAAGAATAGTATAGAGTATAGACAAAGTGAGATAGTAGAAAATAAAAAAGCACTAAAGCTTTTTTGAAATTGTGTTTTACTATCGTACTTCGTCCATACTATTTTTCAACTATTTTCTATTGTGATCCTAGACACTGTTTATGGTTTTCTATGACAGCGCTCTAAGCACTAATTTTAACCAACCGAATATTTGAGTTATGTCAAAAAGTGAACAATCATAGTCATACAGTAAATGATCTACATCCCCCGCCATTTTTTGGTTACTTAAATTTACGAAGCTAAGGATTCCGATCTACGATTAGACCACACACGGTTCGCGTATGCGATCCATGATCTATGATATATTACGCGTATCGGCCGTCAAGCCGATACATGCATCAGCACGAATCATTTATCAATCGTTATCGATTGAATCCATCGAAACTCTTACTCGGCTCCGGCGTACTATCTATATCCCTCTGGAATGAAGAATCAAATCCTTTGTGGCGAACGAATTGATAGACTGCAACGCAACAGGACAATGTTACGCGGCTGAATATCCTTATCAACGCGGGGCCTTGATTACATGCAAAACCACTTTTGAACTTTTGTTACATGCGGCTGAGTTGCTGTGCAATCTTCAGGCAATTAGATGCCTTGAAAGTGAAAGTGTTTAAAAAATGAGCCGAAGCAGTTGGCGCGTCTTAGAAGAATAGGAAAAGCTTTGATTGAATTTTCAATGTTGTCGATTGATCTAATGCAAAAACGATTATTGAGAGTCCCAGTGGAACAATATGGACGCGCGAACGGATTAAGAGTTTCGAAACTCTCGAATGCCCAACGGTAGTTATCGATCGATCGGTTTCCTTATTGCATCGGCCGGTTCCTAATAACTGTCACGACGTTGCGTATAAATTACACGGGTGCACTGTCGATCGAGCATGCGACCTATTAATAGGATCTCTTTATGCGTTCCAACCGAGGAGGGAATGACATGCACGCACGTGCGACTGCGATGAAATTACATGCGTGCTCTCTTGCCGCTTCGTGTCGCCGCTTATTTCTGCTGTAACGTCGACCCGCGGAATTCGACTAGAAATATGTAACAGGTCTGGTTACGCGCTTCACCGTGTGAACATCGTGACTATCAAAGCAGAATTTAGACGCTCGTTTTGGAGAAGCAGGAATTTCTGAACTATTACACTCGTATTCACAGTGGCAGGCAAAAGAGAGTAAAATATTGGTATTTTCGTCTTTCGAAACTGGTATTTTCTTAGTCAGTTAGGAAAACTGTAAACGATAACATGCGCAGAGACAACTGTAAAAAATTTATTTAACTACAATATTTTTACAAATATGCAACGTGAAGAGACACAGTTTTCGAATTGGCTCAGATAGAAAGGATTTCGGTTTACGGAGTAAGGGTTAAAGCTGCGAATACAGCTTCACAGTACTGAGTAGTATTGGAATCCCGTTAATTGAATGTTTCGTTTATCAAAATAATTCGAGACACTCCCAACGTTAAATAGTCGCAGCATCAACGAAGAATCATGGGTGAAGTCGCACACGATTTATCAGAGCGAGATACTTGATGCGCGGAAATCGCTGTCAATCCTCTTTCATTATCAACGCCGTATCACCGTGCAGTTTGTCATTTCTCCGGCTAAGTATGTCAAAACAATTATTCCGACGATTATCTCGTGTTAGACTGGAGTCAGATCAGCGACGCGCTTTCAAGGTAAAGAAACTATGCAGGTTTGTCCGCAGGAGATATTATTAAGTAGAGCATCATCGTCCCGAAGATCATCTATCACTGTCAGGCCGCGAATGCGCAAAGAGAAAATTAAATCTGTCTCTTAACGAGCGTTCAACGCGTATTTCCTAATTAGATGATAGTCTGGCCATTAGGCGACCGTTTGTTGCTCTCCACGTGCCGCTGCTTGCTGAATTTGTCAATTTTAGTACTATTATGCAATCCCGATCATCCATTTTAAATAAAATCTTATAACACATTCATAACAAATTTTGATCGATCAGATGAAGTTAGAATCTTTTGATTGATGAATTACCTCCTAAAACCATTTCTGCAAATTCGAATCGCATGGAATGTTCTCCATTACTGACGTCAAATCTAACGTCTAATGTACTTAATTTAACTTTGATCAACGTATAAACAATCATAGATCCCATAAATATTTTTTCCTCAGATTGAATCGCTATTACTCCGGTTCTAAGCGACCCCAGCACGGAGCTAGTGGTTAGATAGATAGGACTATTAGTCACAATCACGGGTACATACAAACTTAATTCGCGATTACCAACGACGAGAGGACACGCGGACCGGTATGGCGATAAATCGGGCCCCCCTTCGCTATTGTAAATTAAAACGTTTATTAACGACGTTCGATCGCTCACCAGTCGCGGTCGATCGATTCGTTTCGTTGTGGATGAAAGATCCCGTCGCGTCGGTGCGCCGCAGTCGCATTCGCGATCGTAAATTTCGGTATGCGTACCTTTTGGACGATTAGATACGACGGATCGATGAAAAACATTTCATTCGACGGACAGAAAAAAGTATTGTCGTCGCGCTGTTGAACAGAGACTCTGAAGACGAGGACAAAAATTTAACAATCCATTCTGCATACTTAAAATGTTAATTTTTTGAGGAATAATATCAATAGGAAGCTGTTAGATGCTTCATTATGTTTTGGGAAGGCGCACAATGGAGAAGAAGCAAAGAAACACAGGAAAACAATTTGCGAATCTAACTCTGAGTACTTTTGTTCCAATAATTTGTGTTAATAATAATAACTTGGTATCAATTATTCATCTTCTTTTTATTTATTTATTCATTCATTCACGGGAAAATTTTCCCATTAGTATACAAGTAATTGTAATATGATTGTAATTATGATTCAGAAAATATTTTAGCTAAATGTCTAACTTATCTTGAACATACTTTAAACATATTTTAAAATATTGTACAGGTATGTTAAATTTTTGCTAAACATTTTCATAAACTTTAAGAAATGATTTAAGTATTTCAAACATCAGGGTATGGAAAATTCCATTACATAAAAATTAATGGCACATAAGTATTGATATTCGAATAATTCAAATATTCGAATATTATTCGAACAATTAGGAGTATTCAAATGTTCGAACATTATTCGAATAGTTAGAAATATGCAATAGTGTGCTATTAGTACGACAAATTGATCACGCTGAATATTTGAATACTTCTAATTATTCGTCTTTAAAATCATTCGAATTATTCGAATACTTCGAATAGTCCAATATTTACAGCTTTAGTATCGACTGCGAGTCTAAATGTGAAACAGTTTTTACTAATATTTTTTATTATTTTTTTTATTAAAATATTCAAATGATGGTCAATTATTGGAATACTTCTAATTATTCAAATAATGTTCGAATATTCTAACACTTCTATTGATTCGAAGTAATCCGAATTATTCGAATATTTCGAATAGTCGAATATTTACAGCTGTACCCTAAACCCACGTTTGTCTGTATATAAAGTACATAAATACATTTAATAGCCTTATGGTTCCACATATGGAGATCTAGGTTTAACTTCCTAGAAGTATAGAACATGTAGGTTAGGTACTGTGATGTCAGGTTTTCAATTTATCTCACCAAAAATTTCCGCGTTGGATTTTAATATTCAAGTCACTCGTTCCTCGATTTACAAACATTCTAAGACGAAGGACATAACGCTCGTGGTCTAGTTCTGAATTTTAACCTGCTAACCGAGTTATTTTACTAACAATAGCAGCGATTTTCAGTGTTTAAAAATATTCGTTACAAAAATTTCCATAGTAACCGAAGAAAAAAATTCGTTTCTATAACTAGACAATTTTTAGTAAATACTTACTGCCTTTGAATAATGCAATTTTCTCAAGTTCTTATCGTCACATTTAGACTGCAGATATCTATGCAAATTCACATTTCTACGGATGCAGATAAAATACTAAAACTCGTATAAAAAAGTACCACATAGTCTAAACGTTGCATTTGCAATATTTCATATATTTTTTCGCTTCCACTCGTCGCAAATACACGAAAATCCGCAGTCTAATTATATTTCAGTAAACCACTGAATTTATGCACTCCTTCAAATGCGAACTGCAATGTTCTCGAACATAATACGTGATGTTAGACTATTTCCTTCTCAACTCCCTGCTGAAACATCCTAAGTTCTAACGCTTTGGAATTCAGGAATCTTGAGAAACTCACGAACTCGGACTGCTCGACTAGAAACAAACTGAGCTCGTTTCCTTCACAGTTTTGAAGCTCGAGTATCAACTATACTTCATAAAACGCTCGCCTCGTCGTAAACGAAAATCGGTGACGTGCTAACACCCGGTCGAAACAAACAGACGGAGCATCGCGGCATCGAGTTCCACAGAATTCGCCGAGCGAGGAAGGAAAACTAGAGACGCGAGAGATTTTCGACGGAGACCTTGGCGGAATTCGCCCGAAAGATTGTCGAAGCCGTAAAATTCGCGCGGCACGAAGCGATACGCGCCGCCAGACGCTTAACTTCCCGTCCGTAAACATTTTTGTCGGGGCCGCGAAACCCCGGATCGCCACCTCGCAGCAGGATATATTCGTCGTTCGGTTGTAATTTATTTCTAAGTCGGTCCAGGCGAAAATAGCCGATGCCTATGGCCAGCTGCGCTATCGGAACGCGTCTATACGGTATCGTTCGATGCTCTTGAAATTTACGCTAATGCGTTCCCCCCGTGCGGATTATTATATTTCGTGCCGGTCGAAATATGCTCGAGATCCTTTGGCTAGACTCGGGGCCGTTAATTAAAGATTGCTGGCCTAAGTACTGTGATCCGGGGATTCTTTGAGCCTTCTTTTTATCTTTCTTGGGCGTAAAGATAAAAGGGCGAGGTAAAAGGAAATTACGATGGCCAGATTCGTGAGATTTATTCGCTTGTAACCTTCAAAATAAAAAAAGAACGGAGAGGGACAAATTACCCATTAGGATATAGTTACTTGTCTTTAACATTTACTAATTACATCAACAATTACCTATATTCAACGCCATAATGAGAATTAAATACTTTTCTAATATCTGGAAACTGGCGCAAGTAACTATTATTATTGTTATTATTATTATGTCGTCTTTATTACACCAAAAGAGTATACAATATACAGTGGTGCAATAGCCGAGGCGCAGCAAAGCTGTTATTAGTGGTAAGTTCAAGTGATCGGAAAATGCTCAGCCATGTTAATCTAAAACGGAAATCACAAATTGACCAGCTTTAAATATTTAATGTATATCATTTTAAAGCGTGAAGTTTGCTCTATTGATTGTTGTTTATTACTTTATTTTAACAGTTTACTGTTATCACGGTGTATTATACAGGTGTTGTAAGTTCCCTCAGAAATGTGTGATCATTAGATGGAAGATTTTCTAGCGACCGCTAGAGTGCGTCTGAGTAGAAACATCTGTGAGGAGCGCTCCTATTGGTTCAGCGAGCTCAAGTGGTGAGGAGATCGAGCGCGAGTAAAGCTCTGTGATTATCTGTGACGCACTTCATTCGTATACATGTATAGCATACGCGGAGTTCCGATCATGACGCCCTTAGCGGCGACCAGAGGATCTTCCATCTATTGATCACGAAAAATCCACCAGACATAGGTGCTTTGTCGTAAAACCTCTATAACACACCGTGACGTAGACAAGTAGTCACATTAGTCCAGGGATTGTATATTGACCGGATTTCACTCATCTGATCAATCCAGAAGACTTCGAAAAACACATTGGATTCAGCTTCTATTCAGATTATCTATGAAACATGCACAACTTCTACGAAACGCAAATAACATAGTTGCATTTATGCAATTATCAGTGACATTTCTCCAATGAAAAAATATGTACGTGCTACAGTTACAATATTATTAAACCAATTTGTTGAATGTTTTCATCCGAAAAAATTGTAGTAGACTCGAAAGTAATAAATAAATAAAAAAAACAATATGTTCAACCGCGATGATTCGCTCTACGGAGTTCAGTTCTACGATTCTAGCGATCACGTATATTTTGGTCTTCGCAAGCATATTACCTACATGAAACGCTTCATCGCATTCCAAGGCGATTCAAAATAAAAGCGGAACAGAAGATGGACAATCTACAGACGTCTTCCTACGAATTCCAAAACGACCATCCCGAGCACCGACCGTTCGAGTCTATTTTGTCCGCGCATAATTCGGCTGACCGTGCGTGTCTGGCCGTATTTTCCTGACCTGGGACAAAAGCGAGGTGACTTCGGTTTGCCGGAACTTTGCTCCAAACAGAAACCAGCCAAGTGTGTCTTGTCTGACGCGTCGATACTTTCATCGGAACTGTAGGATTGCTTCGTCGAAGTAAAAATAGGATTCCACGTCGGAACTCCTAAATTCTATGGAAAAGTACCTTACTGACTTCTAAGTACTGTCATCGTTCTATTCTTCCAGACGATGGAGCCGAGCAGAAACGGTGTTTGTTTAAAGAGACGGGAGAACGAAGACCTACCGTAACGTTGCCCAGCTAATTCGATCCCGGGTCGATTTACTTTACTCTTTGTTCGATTCTCATGGGTTTACCAAACGCGTTGAACGACCCCGGCGAGGGAGGATGCGCCGTCGAGACTTTTATTCCCCTCCCCGAATAACATCCGTTCTCTTAACGTCGAAGGAGACTCAACGAAAGATCGTTCGCGAGCGGTGCGCAAGGCGACGCGAATGTTTATGCAAAAGAGGGGGAGGAGGGTGCGATGCGAGCGAGGGCGAGCCTTTTACGCATCAAACAATGTCATACGGTTCAACGACACGTGGTGTTCTGGCGCCGGTTGCTACGGCAGACGACACACTCCACAAAGCCCTTTCTAAACGAGCGTGTTCTTCACCTCCTTTCGCACGTCGCGTTAACGGTGAACCACATGCGACCATTAGTGGGCGTGATAAAATGATATCGGGCAACGGAGGAAGAGGCAATTAATTCCTGGTGCCGGCTCCGCTGGATTGAAGCAGTCGGTACGCTAGAAAGTTTGACAAGAACCCCTATTGCCGGTCTACTCGAACTTTTAATTGATCTGTGTTTCAATTCTTTGCAGTGGAAATATTGGAAGACTTATTTTCGCCAACGAATATATACAGGATGTTCCGCGATAAGTGTCGTTTGGTATAACTGAACGGTACGTGATACCGAATCAATTTTTCTAAAATTTTGTGTGGTGTTTTACTATTGCATAAAGATTTACTCCTCCAATTTTCAACGATTTTCGCTTATTTTTCATGTTACTGAAGTTCATCCTTAAAGAAACAGTAGATCATCAATAATTATATCAGTAATGCTTACAAGTAATAGAAACACTGATTCTCGTCAGTTGTACAACTTCCTCTTCTTTGCGACCTTGGATTGCCTCAAGGTCATTTCAAAGATACATACTAAACTTGTTTTTTTCTGTATTTTCAGAATATACAAACAAAAATATAGCATTCTATTTAAAAAAAAAAAAACATAAAATGACTTTGATATGACCTTGAGAAACTAAAGGTAAACAATTTTTTCCCACAGTGACATTCTACATAAAAAATGGTGCTAAAAGTCTCCCCACATTTTTGCCCTATTATGTATCGTTCAGTTATACTAAACGACACTTATCGTGGGACACCCTGGATATATTTATTAGCGAAAATAAGTCTAGAGAAAATAATAATTATTACTATTAACGAAAAAATGAACAATTACAGACAAAAACATTTTAACTATCTCTTTCAATTTCTTTTGCTCGCCCCTAAAAATTCGCCGCCCTAGGCTGCAGCCTACTTAGCCTATATGTAAATCCGCCTCTGGTAGTCCTATAGTATCTGTAGTCTGTAGTCACTGGAAAAGTGTAACGAATACCTCCAAAGACTCTGACACAAACGGACGGCTGCGAGAGGAAAGGTTTCGTAGATCCGCAACGCATGCTTTTGATGAAGAGTTTTCCACGCGATTCCCCCTGTCAGCAGACTATGCAAAACGCCAGGAATGCGCTTCGGTTGGTTGCATTCCGTGAAATTTGTCTCCCGGTTATCGTATTTGTCGAACAAGGCATCTATCAGTGTCGAGCGGTGGTGAGAATCGCTTAACCTTCCTATACTCGCGTGATTGGCAACGCGTGTCTCCGGCTCTGTACGAGCACAGAACCGTACACCGTCTATCATTCACCCCATATCCTGTATCTTGTGTCGGGATATCAGATTATCACGCGGTAAGCGTTTTTCTGCGCGTTCGCGTTGCCGCTTCTGAGCCCTTTCCAGAATCGTCTTCCCGTCGGCGTCGAATCGTGCCTCCGGTTCGATTCAATAGCCGAGCATTCTGCGTCGGTCACTCTCTTTCCCGATCGAGAGGGAACTTCCCCTGTCGTTTTCCATCGAAATCACAAAGGGATCGCTATCGTCGACCGATGACTTGACGGATTTGAATGTCACGCCGTGAATGGCTGACACCATTAGATCCTCGCGCCGGTGACTATTCGTTTCGGACGCGAGCTCGGGATGCAAATCAAGACTTTTTCTCGGACGTTTTGAATGGCGTCCTATGACGAAACCGTGGTTACAGTTTATTGGTTGTCGGCGTTGACGAGCGACCGTCGAGGAAGCGGCGCGAAGGAGGATGAACTCGAAACTTTTATCGTACCGTAAATTAATCCCGCGCGTGTCGAAAGATGCGCCGCCACGAAAAAAAACCGCGGATATTTTTCAGCCAAGCAAGATTGACGTCCAATAAATCCTCTTGTCGCCTCGGCGACCGGGAATCAAAGATTACCTGGTTGTAAAGGAGGTTCCTGAAACGAAAGTGGCCAATAAAAAAGGACTATTTTTACGGGCGTTTAAACGAAACGCCGTTTCACGGGACGGCCATCAAGGTCGAGTGAAAAGAAAGGTCGAGTGTTTTTAAGAAAAGTATACGATTTCTTGGTTGACCGCATATTTCTCGCGGTCGTAGCCGCCGCCTGTCCATCCTTTCACGCGACGAGTTTCTCGAAGGGGAAGCTGCTCCCGGAAAGACTTTGAGGACCGGCTGCTGACGAGCCGACTGACCCTTTATTCCAAGAATTAATGCAATATTAATCATTTTCAACGTTTCGAGTTTTATTAATGATGTCCTTGGTGACGCGCTTGCGACCTTTTATGGAATTATCTAGAGGAATTCATAAAGGAATCCCTGAAAGAATTCTTAGAAAAATTTGTAAAGGAATTTTTGAAGAAGCTGTTGGAGAAATGTTTAGATAAATTATGAAGAAATTATTGCCGGAATTGTTAGAGGAATTTCTAAAGGAATTTTTGAAGCAATTGTTGCAGACATTTCTGGAAGAATTGTTGCTGGAATTTTTGTAGAAACCTTTGAAAAAATTGTTAAAGGAATTTTTAGAAGAATTGTTGGAAGAATTATTTAAAGAATTCTGGAAGGAATCGTTGCAGAAATGTTTAAAGGAATTGTTTAATGAATTGTGAAGGAATTATTAGAGGAATTGCATATTGTTGGTGGAATTCTTAGAGGAATTTATAAAAAAATTGTTAAATAAATTTTCGGAGTAGTTCTTCATAGTATTCTTAATGGAATTCTTAGAGAAATTCCTACAGGTATTTTTCAAGGAACTGTTTAAAAAAGAGTTGAACAAATTTTTTGAGGAATCATTAAAGGAATTCTTGAAGGAATTTTTGGGGGAATTCTTGAAGGAATTCTTGAAAGCATGTAGAAGTTCTGGAAGGAGTAGTTTGAAGAATTCCTGATAAAAATCGTCTTGAAGTGTAATTTGAAGGTTTCCTGCTCATTTCCGTTTACGTTCATTATTCAAGTAACAAGTCGAGCGTGTCTCGTGATTATAGAACAAGAAGTCGACATCGCATCAGGGAATGAATTAATTAAATGTATCATTACAGAGACATCGGAAAGACACAGCATTTGACAAATTATCCTTCTACAAATACCACTAACAAATGATACTGCACACTCTACAATCACTTATCTATACAAAATGAATCGAAGCTAACCGCGTCCTCGTTGGCACGTTTACTCCCGATCTCGAGCGTCGGTGGACGTAATCGGTAACGACGCCGTCCTAGGATCACTGAAACCCTTTTTCCCTGTCCGGAGCGTGCCGTGCATTGTTATGCAATTGTACAATGCCCGTGTAAAGCCGCGGCGACCGCCCACTCGTCGACATTTAGCAAAGCGCGTTTAATCTCCTCGGACGTGACGTAAAGTCCCTTTGTTCCGCGGTTTGGTTCGAGTGGGACGTCAAAATTTCTCCTCTCATTGTTCCGTCGCAGCCTCCGGACTAGGAGTCCCTGGTCGCCACGGGACTGTCTCCTAGAACGGAATCTGGGAGCGTTCTCGCAGCCCCTTATCGTGTCTCGGCTTTCTCTATTTCCCGCGTTCGGTTTCCTCCTCGCGCCCTCCGTCGCGAGTTATACGGGTCGGCGAGCCGCGAACAAGCGTCGTTCGTGGATTTTTCGTGCCGCGCAATCTCCTATTGTCGTGTTCGGTTTGCCGGAACAAGGTTCCCTTATCGGGGCGTTCGGTTGTTTGCGCGAGTACACGCGCCGCGCGTCGTTTGGCCCCGACGGGACGGAACAATGCGCGCGGGAATCACTGCCGCGACCGCCGGGCGAAAAGAACTTAGGGTCATCGGTTGACCCGTGAGAATCTTCGCCGCGCGGTGAATCGACGGCAATTAATCACACGAATCTGCGACTCGAGCGATCGCCTATCCCGCCGGTTCACGTGCTCGGGATTATCGGTCGACCGCACGGATTATTGTCCCGGTCACTGCTCGCTTCATCCATTGTCAATCTCCTCGCCAGCGATCGAGAAAAATCTCGCGCTCCGTCGATTTCCGTCGACAGGGTCGCACAGGAAATCGAAGTCGGTGTTTTTCCATCGATAATTACGGCTTCCCATTGTGTGCAGTCGTTTGTTGCGCGCAATTAACGCGCTTACAAGCCGCTTGAGCGTTTACTAGAGCGTTTCCATGAAAGTCATCGCGCGTCTGTCGCTTCTGAAGCAACGACTGACCGTGGAAGTTTTTTCCAATCACCGATCGTACGATCGTCTCATTTGCCTGTCGTCTAATTAGCGTCACGCTACGAGCTTCGCATTGTTTCTCGTGTGTTTGTACCGGATTTTGCCGATGTTGGCATCTGGAAGTGAGGAAGCGGACTCGTTGCCATTATAGGGCTCGCTGTAAAAAGATTGCGCAACATACGGCATTTAAATCAGCTTTGTGGAATAGATTAATTGTCGGAGTGCCTCTCTTTTGCTGCGAGAATGGATCGGACGAAGGTCAGGCTCGTCGAAGGTGAAGGAATGAATGCGGGGCCTCGCCCCTGCAAGCCTTTCGAGTCATTCGTTCAGAAACGTCGATAGGGTGAGATTCTGGTTGTAGAATTGGGAAAAATTGCTTGGAATTGGGAAGAGGGTTTCAGTTTTTCAGTAATAGGTATTATTTACAGTGACTCACAATTTTGTTCATATGTACTCCAAATGTTAACCAATTGTGGAATTCGCAGAATTAATTTTCGTTGGATTCTCTCAATAAGATACTTTTATTTAAGTTGTTTTTTTTATACTCTTCAAAATATAGAATTGCATAAACATCCTCAGTCTAGTAATCGGAAATTGTAAGACCTCAAGGCCTACCTGATCGATCGATTTTTACGATCTTTCAGGCTAAAAAATTTAGAATCTCGACTTTTTTAAGCTTCCATTCGAAAACAGTAGGGGAGAGTGGGGTAATTACGAACACGGGGTAATTGCGAACACAGCTATTTCAGTCTATTAAAAAAGGAAAATAGATCAAGTCCAATCGCCAATCGACAGGTCCGAACGCGTTCAGTGTCAGGCAATAAGTGGTAGAGAGAAGCAGCACGTACGGTTTAAGGTAAATACACTTTAAACTTTTCGTTACTTTTCATCTAATTTTTTGTGATGTTACTTTGTCATATAGCCACTATAGTGAGAGTGATACATTTCAGATTTATAGAAGTAATTATAAACACGATTCAAACGAGACTTTGGCAGTAACAAATTGTTTTTTGTAAGTTTCTAACCTCAAAAATAAAGCATGTTTTATTTCTATTACGTCGTGGGGTAATTGCGAACGGATTGGATGGGGCAATTGCGAACGTTCACTATTACCCCGAAACGCGTAACAATGTACGTATCAAGTGAGAAATCTTAAACATAAAAATAGTAATATATAAAAAACAAACGAAATACCAGAGAAGATGAGGGAAGAAGAAGACTATGAATATCATTGTATTTATTGTAATGAAAAGTATGAAGACCCACCTAGTGTTGATTGGATCATGTGCAACAAATGTGATTTGTGGGCACATGAAAACTGTAGCGGTGGTGCAAGCACATCCAGAGGCTTTGTATGCGTGTTTTGTGACGAATAAATACGTTTATTACCTTGTTCGTGATCACTCCATGCCGTGTTCGTAACTACCCCACCAGTAGTCGGGTAATTGCGAACACTAAGGGTTTCGTTTTTTATAAAAAGTATATTTTATTTTCAAATTTTATTGATATTGATTGCTATAAGTTATAAATGAATAGTTAAACTACAATTACAATCAACAAAAAAACTTTTTTCATACTCAGCTATTGTTTTATTTGAATTCTTGCTTAGGTGTTCGTAATTACCCCACTCTCCCCTACGTCGTCGGAGCAAATGAGATTCCTCGGCATCTTGAGTTACAAAGAATAGCGAATCGAACCGATCCGTTTATCAAACGTTTATTTATAGTGTTTCGTTTATGTTTATACGATTGACCACTTGAGCCTGTCGAGTGTCGAAGAAATGAAATTTAAAACCGAACGTCGGAAATAATGCCTCATAGTTAAGTTGGAAGATTAATGCTTTTAAACACCACTTTGTAACCTTATAAAGATTGCTATTTTTGATCATTTTTTTAAGACCATTTTTTAAAAACATTTTGGAAGATGGACATAAAGAATGTTCTGAATTTTAAGAAATTGAATTGTAGTAATTGTAGTATTAAATGTAGTACGTAGTGTGAAGATATATTGGCTATCGCGTGTGTTTCTGCGTTGAATCTGTGTGAATGTGTCTTAGAGATGAATAGCAACGATAAAACAAGCGCGGAGATCAATTGAGTTTTTACAGTTTCTCGAGTTCGGCCTTCGGAATAAAGATACCAATTTTTTACATTTGAGAACATTATTTATGTCCATGTTATGGACATAAAGAAATAGGAATTTTTAAAAATATGGATATCTGTAAAAATGGTTCGTATAAAGAAAAAAATGTCATTTGTTACCTAAAATTTGAATATAGTAAAACTGTTTGTACAAAGGAAAATCAATAAGATGATGCTAAAATTCGTGATACCTAAAGATGGCTTCTCGCTTTCGATCACACTCGATGATCGCATTTTCTATAATTAAATTTGTACATTTCAATCCTTTCAAATAGGAAGCTATATTACAAATTGTAATCCGAATCGCAGAAAGAAAAATAATACTTAATTCGGGTGTAATTACTGTCTTCGACTTTCGCAGTTCAGCTTTAATAAAACTTCCCTGACTTCGATATAATGGCAACATCGTCCATGACACAAATCGATTAGATAATCATTGTTCCATACGAATTTTAAAAAATGCAATAAAAGAAATTTGTAATTACTCAGCGAGCAGAAGCGTCAGTAATCCAGAAAGATTACTCATGCGACTCGCAACTTCGTTGGTCAAGGTCGATAAGATATCAGAAAAGCCTGTCGATCTTTTTCCATGACAAATATCGGTTAATCGATTCCAAGGAGGGCACTCGCATAATCGTCTCCGCTATTCGCGCAGCTTCCATCATCCTTGCTTCCTTTATTCGCAGCTTTATCTCTCGATGGGCGTACGGAAAAATCCTTCAACGATTAATTCGATCCAGCGTGGAAGCGGCGGAGGTTATCGCGCGTAAATTCTCGTTTAAATTTGTACTATAATATTTTAACGTCGGATCGGCTCGATAAGACAACGAGCGCACTATCGGCGTTGGAACGCAGGGATCCTCGATACATTCGGCTTATCTCGAAAGCGATGAGCGTTGTATCGAAATTAACGCGACGATAGTGTCCCATAAGCTTTCGAACCGAGAGATTTCCTATTGAAAAATTGAGGGTTTGTGTATGTGTGCCTGGACATAATTTCAAACTGTCGATTTTATTTATATTTATAGCCCTTAACAAAGCAGGGGACGAAACGATAGGAGGATGATGATAATAGAAAGACAGAGTTTATTTATTATAAAATTACGACGATGAATAATAAATATTTTTTCTGATAAAATTTCATGCGTAAATATTATAATTAAACAGCGGATATTCGAATGTTCGAATAGCAGTAGATTCGAATCATTCAAATGTTCGAACATTATTCGATTAATTAGAACTATGCAATAGTGTGCTATTAGTACGAAGCATTGATCACACCAAATATTTCAATACTCATAATTATTCGAATAATGTCCGAATATTCGAATACGTTTAATTATTCGAATGGTCGAAAATTTACAGCTCCATTTGTGAGAAATGTCAGTATGCAAAAAATCCATAAGAATATTTATAGATCCTCAAAAACCATAAAACATAAAAAATAAACCGTATACTTTACATAATTAATACTTTATTCAACTATTATTGAATGTTATTATTAAAACAAACTATTATTGAATTTTCAATTGCTTATTTATGTATGTAAAAGTATCAATTTGTATTAAAATCTGCAGTATAATTATAATACAAATACAAAGTTATCAAATATTTATTAATTCAGCATCCAAAAAGAATTTTATAAAAAAAATTTGACTCTTATCACAAGTTGGGTAGATAATAAAATTTTTTTAATATCTTAATGGTGTTAAAAATATATTTTTGTTCTGTTACAGTGACTCAAAATATAGAGAAGATATTAGAGGATCAAAACAGGTCCACGAGCGATGCATCCTCCAGGAAAAATGATTTGGAGTACATCACGCTCATGAAGATGAGCGAGAACCAGTACGAGGATCCGCGTAAGTTAATGTTTTTATCGACAAGCTGGTTGCCGGGTGCTTTGCCCGATAATCGATCGCATACCATCTCTCTATACTCGAGTAAGCGTTATCTCAAGTATGATCAGATGGTCCCAAACATTCCGATAGGAAAACTTCGTACTCTTATCAAAGTTTTTGCCCGGCCAAAATGTTTACAAATAAAAGTGAGGGATTCTTATCTGATACTTCTTTCGAGTTCTCCTATAAACAGTTCTACTTTGAACCTCAGAAAAGGAATAAAAAAAAAAAATCATTTTAGTAAAGACAGCACCTTTTGATCCGACGCTACCCCGAGGCTACGACTCCTGGTAAACGCGCGAAAGCGGTGACGATTCAAATTAGCGCGATTAGAGCGCGATGCGTACGAGTGGATTCCGACGAGCGGAGCGTGTACGCGCGGTCCCCGAAGCGTATCGAGCGAGCCGGCGCGAACGTACCACCTTTATCAGGATCACGTTCGCCTCGTTAAGCTCTCGATTGTGCGAGACGAGGCGGCGCATACACGTCCTACCAGAGTTCACGCGGATAAAAAGCAGACGACGCGAACGGAGCCAGATATTTATAAAGGATAGCGATCGCGGCTCGGCATCGATCTGCGATCTCGATTCTCGGAAGCGTAAATCGCTCGGCGCGTTGCGGGGGACGCGCGACCGGGCTGGAAGGCGGTGTTCCTTGCGAGTAGCGATCCTGTTGATCGGGATTTTGACTCGTTCGTAACAAATTATCGCTGATCCTGCTATAAAAGTCGCGGAGATATTAATGGGCCTGATATATCAAGGCACGATTGTGTAATTTGGTTCCCAGCTCAGTGCACGGTTTAGTCTGTGATTCACTTTTTGGTGCTTTGATGTTTGAGAGTGGAACCGTTTGCAGGTGATTAAGATTGTTGGTAATGGTGAGTTGTGAATATAGCAAGAGTTTTTTTTGGAATGAATGTGAATTTGTGATACGTAATTCTATGAAGAAAAGTTTTTTTGTAGGATGTGATTTTTTGCAGGAAGCAGTTTTCTGGGAAAAGCAATTTTTGTAGTCGCAGAAAGCAATTTTTGAGAAAAGAAGTTCTTTATAAAAGGCAATTTTTGTAGAAAGCAGGTCTTTTTAATGTAATTTTCGCAGAAAGTAAAAGAGAATTTTCATATGAAAAAAGAAGAAATTTTTGCACGAAGCAATTCGTTGTAAATAGAATTTTTGGCAAAAAACAATGTTTTGCGAATAATAATTTTTGCAAAATGTTGTTCGCCGCAAAATGTAATTTTCTACAAAAGGCGGAAAGTTCTGTAAAACAATTTTCACGATAAGAAATTTGTATAAACAGCAACTCTTTGCAAAGAGCAAAGAGCACAAAAAGCAAATCTCTGGAAATTGCAATTTTTGTAAAAAGCAATTACCTATTTGCAAAAGCCAATTTTTGTATAGAACAGTTCTCTAGAAAAAGCATTTCTCTGTAAAAAGTAGTTCCTTCGAAAAAAATAATTTTCGAAGATGCAACTCTCTGTGAATAGCAATTTTTGCAGAAAGTTTTTCTTTATTTGCAATTATTTGCAAAAAGCAAGTTTTTGTAAAAGTGGATTTCGCGAACGCAGTTAAGTGAACAGTTCTGGTTATTAAAAAAAATACCAAAAAATCGATATTTTCAATCAAGGAAAAAGAAATTTCCCATGTAAGTTATTATTAGCGCCGTGGTCTACAAACTTAGATCGAAATTGTTGGTTCGTAAGAAGACCGCGGCGACAGCGGTTGACGTGTCAGAGCGTATGCAAAGTAGCAAGCGACGATGTGGAATAATGCCGATGATATATTGTACCGGCGCCGGTAAAGAATGATCGACGAATATTAATAGTCACGCGAACGAGGAACAGTTAACGAAACGGCAGCGTTTACCGCGGAACACGTTTGCGGTAAGCGAAGAAACTAGACAAGCCGACTGGCCGACCGAAAGAAAAAGGATCGGTTGAACAGTGCGAGAGGCCACGTTTGCTAATACAGCGTCGCGTTGAACGCAACGACACGCGCATTTTGTCACGCACCGGTCGCGCGGTCTTTCGTGTCTGCCAACTTCGCCGGAGTGTCAGCGATTACCGGCAACAAACGGACTAGTTGCTAACTAGCGCGAACCTCGTATTTTAAATATGCCAGGTAAGCTCGACACGTGGTCCGTATGATATCGGGAGAAAACTTGTCGGGGGCGGCTAAGCAGTCTGAAAGGAGCTGTTCAATTTTAATGAGATTAAGTTTCTGATGGACCTGTGGGTCTGTGGATGACTGTAACTCAAAAGGAACAAATAATACTTATTTAAGAATAGGTTTATTAACTATAGGTGCAGCAGTAGATCTTCATGACTTATTGTTAGTTGCTTAAGGATGAACTTCAGTAACAATATTAGCTAAGCATTAATCAATTTCTAAGATATTAATAAGGCTTCTTCTTGTGGTATACAGTCACTCAGAAATGTTGATCTTTTGTCATAAACTTGTTTGTTGGAATGTATTTGAAATGCAAATTTTAGAAATAAAAGGAACCATAGTTTTTCTTTCCACTTACATGAAAAACGGCGAGAAGTGCTTAAATATACATAATTTTTTTACTTACGATGACTTATGACATTATTTCATTCTTAATTTTGTAATATATTTCTCAATATTGCGTTTTCTCATAAGAATACATGTTCAATTGAAAGTTAAATAATTAAAAAACTACGGAATCAATTTTTCTAAAATTTGGCGTGAGCTTTTACTATTGCATAAAGATTCAATCCTAGAATTTTCAAAATTTTTCGCTTATTTTTCATGTTACTGAAGTTCCTTCTTAAACATATTTAACGTTTGTGTTTAAGGGTAGAAAAGTCCAAACCTTAAGGTAGTTTCCCACTTTCGTTCAGGCTCGACGCACGCGTTTTTCATTAAGTTTTTTTCTGTAGTCAATTTTAGGAATGTAGGTATCAGACAAAGAAATCGCTTCTTTTATAGTTTTACTGAAATCTGAAATTTGTACAAAATTGAATCCTAATATAAATTTTAAAGTTTCATCATTTTTTTATGAAACCAGGTCAAAGACAAATACTGGAATGCGCAATTTCTAATAAATAATATTAAAAAAAAAAACAAATAATAGGACAAACATTTTGTAATTCAAAAGACTCCTTTATCTTATCAGATATTGTAAATGTTGGAGACTTTTCCTGAAAAAGATAGGAACTAGAAACTTTTAGTCTGTTAAATTTTGCGACGTTCATGAGAGAGATTTAACATTTGCTTTTAAATTCTGGTTTTTTTTCTGTTCCCAGCCGATAAATTTTCGACAGCGAAAAGGCACCGTAGCGGTCATTTTCGTCATACCACGGCGGAAGTGTGGGATCCTCATCCTCAGTACGAGTTTACCGCATTCGGTAAACTGTTTCGCTTGCGTTTGGCGCACGATTCCAGTTTCGTGTCGCCAAATATTAAGGTGAGTGTATCTCGTTTTGAAATCGATTTTTAAATGACGCGAATAAATTTTCTTTCGCGGTCGTGATACTTTAATACTTCCGGTTTATCTTACTTCTCGAGATACTAATTTATTGCCGCTAATTTCATTACGACTATCGGCAAAGTCATCTGGTGTTATTACTATGCTAATACGAGATAACATCTTTGATGCAACGGGGCTGAACAGCTTAAAGTTTGCATAACTCTACTTTCGTGGATCGTTGATCGCAGTAGCTGAGGTGTTAAATGCAGCGCCACCTGCAATGCTAACGCCTTTCAATTAATTCAAGTTGTCGAAGAAATCACGACGCTGGCTCTTAGAACCTCTTTTTTTAAAACAAATTAGAGTAAAGTTGTAGTTGGTAGAAATTCCAAGGATTTTATTTAGCGAATGGTGGTACTCCTGTCTCGTTTCTGTTATTCTTTGGAAAAAGACTAATTATGCAGGGTCAAAATGGTTGCGTTCAGCGAGCTCAACAGTAGCGAAACTGTTGAGCGATTTTACTAGATTTTCTATAGGATTTGGTCTCATATGGTAAAAATCTACACTGAGAAAAATAATGCAGGAAAAATTACTACATTGCGTAGTAAAGAAACAGGATATAGTGAAATGCGTTCCTTTCTACCACATTAAAAGGAAAAATTAGCACATGTGTTTCAAAATTGAATAAACCAGTGTAGTAAAATTTACGGAAGGCTGTAATACACAGCGACATCTACGCTTCGGAAAGAAGTGGCGTCTCGTGACATAAACTCAATTTGCTTGGATTTTAGCATTGTCTTTTCAATGCCTTTCAATGAATATCGCATAAACGTCCAAAAAATGGTATAGTTAATATTGGAAAAACTTATTTTCTGACATAGATATTTATTACGGGCCGTTAACAGTTACTGAGCATAGGTCTAGTTTCATAGGGCTTCCGCTAGAGTGTTCTCGTAATAATCGTCTTTCTCGCTAGTGCTTGATCCTAGCCCTGTTCATATGTAAGACGAGTTTCGAAATAATCTTCCACAGCTCAAGCGTGGGTCCGTCAGCATAGGTCTACTGAGATAACGAAGCCAATCTTCGTTGATCCGATGGTCCGAAACGAAAATCGCCGTGGCCCCCTTCTCTTCTTCCATCCCAAAGTGTCCCAAAGTTTTCCTCCTCCAGTCGTCAATACTTTGTATAACCAATAATAATTCTCTTATCTATCCTATACCTCGCCTTTCCCGTCGCCAAGCATTACCACCTTCTCAGTATTTCCATAAAGAAAAACTCTTTTTAGTTTGAGCGAAAGTTTCAATTTTGCTACATTTGTGTAATAAAAATCAGCACACGAGGTTGTAGTTTTTACCAAGTCTTCGGAACCAAATATTACTACACTGGTGTAGTAAAAACCTAACCACTTTCGCCAATCCTGCCGTTTTAATAGAAAATGTAGTAAGATTTCTCTCATTTTTTCTCTCAGTGTAGTAAAATCAGGCAACGATTGCGACGAACGTAACCATCACAATTGTATTGCCGAAATGTCAATGTTAAGATTAACTGTCCGTAAACAGTTTCGTGGGATTTTCCCAATCATTGAAATAAAAATAAGCGCGCTCCACGTTCGAACGTATTTCTGGATCGACTGTACATATTCCAATTGTTCCCCGTTGTTTGTGTAGATAACTCACATAAGCGAGAACACAACTAGCAGGGAACACCCAGGCCATGAACTTGGCTGTTTTTACAGCGGAACCGTAGACGACGATCCATATTCCGCCGTTAGTGTCAGTCTCTGCAACGGAATGGTAAGTCCAACATTAGTCAATTAGGTATTCAGAAACTTTTCGTATAATTACACGAATCGAAGGAAACAAAGGCGACGTTAGAATATTCTTTTCAGAAGAAAGATATCGATTACAGTTATGGAAGATTACTGAAGAAAAATTACTACACTCGCTGCTATCTTCCCTACTTTTCAAGATTAGTTTCTTGGTTCCTTGCACTTTCTCTGATAAGACAAAAACGACTTATCAACGCGTAAATTGGGTTGAGAAAGCTGCTGCTGACCCTTTATAATTAAGCGTTATAAATTTGCAATTATTATGAGTAAATACTGTATTTTTATTGTCGTGTAGATAAGATTCTTAAGATTCTTGAGCTTTTTAAGATTCGAGTAAATATTTTGAGGAACAAAACAACTCATTATTACATTTCATCGTAATTAACAAGACACTATATAGGTACATAATTTGCTAAATTCTATATTTTTTCAGAGGGAATGAGCACTTTTAACAGTACATAGAAATTCGATAAACAAATCGCCCGACTTCCGCCATGAATTTTGATATTTCTGGAAACGGCAGAAGCGATTAAATTATGACCGTTGCATCAAAATATTAGTGCACGTCTAAAAATAGATTTCTGTCCGCTGCATCCTCCTTAGAAGTCAACGTCCAAGTAACCTAACCCCCTTCAGCGAGGCGCTCCTACGTGCCAGCGAATTCCT
This sequence comes from Perdita meconis, assembly GCA_030770465.2. Taxonomy (NCBI): domain Eukaryota; kingdom Metazoa; phylum Arthropoda; class Insecta; order Hymenoptera; family Andrenidae; genus Perdita; species Perdita meconis. The sequence continues at coordinate 12,553,579 of JASKOS020000003.1, read as the reverse complement.
TTTAAAACTAGCGTTACCAGAAAAAATCTTAAAAGTCGCGAAACTGCTTCTAGGGATTTCGCATCAAACCATGTGTACAAAGACGTATTTAACGTGCCTCGTCAGATATTTTGCTTCTCCTCATACTGCACATCTTCGGATTACTCTTCACACTTCGTCTTCAGTTTGCTTACCTCCGATCAAAATGTAAATTAAGTGTTACACACGTGGATACGTGGCTTAAACACCGACGCGATCCGATTTCACGCGCGCGGTTGATTATCCAGACACCGATTATTTAGACTGCTGATTATGCAAACATCTCCCTAACTACCATTTGCCCAGATATGTAATCAGAAGTTGTTGCACTCGAGATGTGGGAAGAGGTCTACTCGAACATTATCTGTTTAGCGGTGTCATTTCGACGTATCTTCCATTCTAGATAACTAGCATTCTACTAGCGTACCGTAAACAGGCGAGTAATGAGTCTAACGTGATTTAATGAGACAGGATTCTGCGTGGTTTTTGTTGACTGAAAATACTTCTAATCAGGCAGTTTTCCTAGGTGATTTTTCTGTCTGCTTCTAACTGTTATTTAGAATTTACCCGGTCTTGTGATTATTAATTATCCTTCCAATTTGTGTTTTTTTAGTGGATAAATAAATAATTACTAGATTGAGTCCAAGTTAGCAGTTTTTCAAGTTCTCTTCGTTCTCTCTTCACCAAAAAATGTAGGAGATGATTGATAATGCCTTCTCGTTTATTTCTTCCTACATTGTTGCCATTTTAGTGGTTTTCAAAGGGATTATAAAGGGACATAGAATGCTAAAAATAAGCTGATCTTTACAAGTTTTTTTACGGAAAATCTATTGAAGGAATCGTTATGAAACTTTCGGTACTGTATATGTATTATTGTTTATGGTTACACAACATTTTTTTTTTATTGTATATGTTCGCTGCAGATGTCGCTGAAGAAAGCTGTTGCAGCTTTGCTACTCAAGGTATAAATTGGCGGACATTTCAGCTCCTTCAGTTTTGCTTAAAATGAAAAGTTTGAAGATGTTTCTTGTTATTTGTGGAATTATATTGTCGGTGAACAAAAAATACTAGTAAAAATTATAAATTTTAAAAGATCGCAGAGCTAGTAAACCAAAAGTGTGTTTTTGGGTGCATTTATGTAAAATAAAGTTGTTTGAATTATTTTGTTCAGTAAATATGTAGGTTCATCGACTATAATTTGTTACAATGTAGTTGTATACATCGGTTCCGATAAATTGGTTGAGTAGTTTTCGTTTAATCGTTTTCATTTAAGGTTTCAGTGCCAAAAAATTATAGTTTCGTGAAACTTACAGTTGTTGAATGTTAATCTGCTGTTCAAGATAAACAAAGTACCCCTTCAGCTTCCTGAAAAAATTCAATTCTCTATCTTCGGTAGAATTACTGCATTTACCTAACTTCTGCTATTTTGTAATACCACGCGCAGTCGACACGTTTGCTGCTCTATTAACTGTAGCTCTAAAAATACTTTGAATGGCGCACGGCGGTTTAAAATTTTAAGATTACGTTTATCAAATGCATTACTCTTGATTAAGAAAAAAAAATTTGTTGACCGGTTCATACGTACATAATTCCCCTTAATTCAGTGAATCGAAAGCAGCGGGAAACGCATTAGGCATCGCGTTATTCCATTCATAATAATTATTTATATCAGGGTTGTCTAAAATGTAATCTGCAAATAGATATGTGTTTTTATGACCGCATTCTCGGTGCACTTCGCAACAGACATGGCAGCAGATAGCACACGGTCCAGATTAGACATTTGCCATGGCTGCCATGGTAACGCTGGATCAGGTTTCCGGATTACTTTGGCGAACGGACTGCCAAGTGGCGCCCGATGTCGTTACCGCATCCGGTGACGTTTTGGCAACGCTTCTCGCTGTTCTTCTCGTCTATTGATTTATGGTAATATGGAAAACTGTAACGCAAAGGAGGAGTAAGAGAGTGTTCACAGAGTCGATGAAAACCTTTTCCCGAAGACGCTGTAAAAGATCACGTGAATCTGGAATCCTAGAAACGCGAAGAAAACGCGTAAACGCCAACCTTTATTTTATTTATTATTTTTCTTCCGTAGAATTTCACGGCGAAATCGGCGATAAACCTTTGCCGTTGCAAGTTTCGTTCGCGGAACTGCATCTGCGGCTAGTAACAGGATATTTTACGCTTATTTAATTAAATGCGACGTTGAATAATCATTTTGCAGCTTCTTCGTTCAATCACGCGTCGTTTTCGCGGAATCCGCGGCGAATTCGCCTCGTCAAAACATACACCCGACACGGACTTCCACTGGTAACTTACGGTACGCGAAGTCGTCGCGTCGCCTCGGTCGGCTCGTTTAATCTCGCGCGTGTTCGATAGATTGATTCACGAGGGGACTGGATAATTTGCGTTATCGCGTCTTGTGTTTCTATCGGAGGACTCCAAGTACCTCGTCGCGGTGTTTAAATAACATTATACATTACCTGTCCGCGTGTCGTTTCAAGGGATAGCTGATAGCTTTCTAGAAACGTGAATTTATTTTTATTCATTTCACATAAAGATGGGCGTTCACTTGCTCGGTTCGCAGAAAATTGCTATGAAATAGAAACAACAATAATTAACTTAGTTTAAAATAAATTAATACTAAATTAATAAGTTTAAATTATCGTTTGAGTTATTTGATTTTAAAATTTTCTAAGACCTCCTTAAAGTAGGAACTACATTATTGTCGCATCACGTGAAATCACGTAATATTATCCTGTATATGCGAGTATTTACATATGTCCATTACTGCATAGATACAGGGTGCGCCAAAAGTATGGAAACGGTCAAATATTTCGAAAACGGAATATTCTTGAGAAAAATGTTTTGGAACAATGTTTTAGGGTTTTAAGAATTCTATTGAACGGTCGTATCCGTTTGACCTTCAGAGGAACGGTCAAGGTCATATCAAGGTCAACATGATTTTTTTAAATGGAACACCCCATTTTTGATCATGCAGTGTTAAAGCTGACGATGAGACCTTTTCAAAACACTAGCTGATGACCTATTTCTCTGGAGAATTGCCTAAGTGCTGAGCTTTAAATTTTTTGATGCTGTCAGCCTTATTGTTAGTATTATTTAGGGTGTACCTTGAGGAAGTTTCTTGATTGGACTTCGCACAATTATGGTCCTCGCGTACGGGCTTATGAAGAACGATTTTAGCATTAATACGCATTGAGCATTTGAGATTTAGCATTAATGTGCTTTAACTCGTTAAATGTTCGAATTGTCTTCTGCCTATTTCTTGACAATTCTTCAACAGAAATAGGTCATCAGCTAGTGTTTTGAAAAGGTCTCATCGTCAGCTTTAACAGTGCTTGATCAGAAATGGTATGTTCTATTTAAAAAAAACATGTTGACCTTGATATGACCTTGACCGTTCCTCTGAAGGTCAAACGGATACGACCGTTCAATAGAATTCTTAAAACCCTAAAGCGTTGTTCTAAAACATTTTTCTCAAAAATATTCCGTTTTCGAAATATTTGACCGTTTCCATACTTTTGGCGCACCCTGTATGTATCTGCTCTCATGTACAGGGTAATATCATGTGATTATACGCGACGTAATAATAGTGTGTTCCTAGCTTTATTCGCAGTTGTTAGGACGTAGAAACAATTTGCTGGTTTCCACTGTGACGACCAGTGTTCAAGTACATCACTCCTCAAACCATTTACTACGCTGTAACATGTACGAACAAGGGGCTAACATAATGGACATTTAAGGTGTATAGAAAACTTCGAAATCAAGTAACTCATAAACTTCTGAGCATCTATCGCAATATACAGTGACTAACAAGTTCAGTCACATGTATTGCAAATGTTAATTGGCTGTAAAATCCCCAGTATTTTATTTTTTTCCACGTTTGATTGACATAGCTTTTATTGTGCAAAGACAAATTACGTTCTTTAGAATTTAAACAAATTGAACATACCTTTTGTGAACAAATATGTGAGTCACTGTAGGGGATTATTTGGAAACTGGAAGAAACCTACTATACAGGGTGTAAACAATATACGTTTAAATATTTTCAGGGGTGGTTGGGGAGCTCAAATGGAACACAAAATGTCGTATGATAATAGTGTCCGATCTACCTTCGTTTTGTTGTAATAATACCTTAAAGTTTATTACCCTATACGCTAAACTAATAGTCCGAAGATTCTGAAACTTTACAAGCACATTGGCAAGCAGCAATAGAGTAAAAGAGTCTTAATGCATTTTGTTGTATCTCTTATAGTTTAACTGTTATAATGCTTTAAAAATTGGGGATGTTTGTAGGAGTGAGCATCGGCTACGCACACAGAGCAAGGGAAGCCTAAACGGCTCCTTGGTTCCATGTGTTTGCCTCGTCGATGTGCCGGAGTTAGTATCCATCTCAAAACCATACCGCTAGCTTTAAATCATTATTACTGCAAAATAGAGACAGATCGGACTCTATGTCATAGGACATTTTGTGTTCCATTTGAGCTCGTTAACCACCCCTGAAAATATTTAAACGTATATTGTTTACACTCTGTATACATGTCCTATATTGGAAACCGGGTGAGCGAATAACACCGACTATACAGGGTGGGCAGAAATTGGAGATATAAATCAGGTCAGGAAGACAGTGCACCTTAAAATAAGACGTAATCAAGAATAACAAAATTGCGCTGAAGGCTTCATTTTCGAGAAAAATGGATTTAAAAATCTGATGACTGGTGTTAAGGATTTCACTACAAACCTCTACTGCGACTGTTTTTGTACGCTCAGTGACATTGATTTTTGCCCCTAGGGAAAAAATGGGATGAGGAAGAGTGCCCATTCCCACTAATTATACATAAAAAATATACATGTACATATACTACACACACTACAGTATATACTGTATATATTATATTTTATATATTTCAGTGGGAAATGGGCATTTTTCCTCATCCCATTTCTTCCTAGGGGTAAGAATCAACTGGACTGAGCGTACAGCAAAAAGACAGTTATCTCATAATCAACGTCTCAAGATTTGCAATTCCAATTAGAACCGCGGCTTGATGATTGATCCTGCGTTCGTTAGTCGGGTTTTCCTCGAAACACCGGGCGAAAGGTGTTAACTCACGCTAACAGATGCGCGAACCACGGCCACCTCGTTAGAGAACGTTACGGGTGACCGTTGACTATCGCGAAAGGTGTCCCCCGGCGAATCAAGGAAGACCAGTGAAATCGCGTTACAGGATGTACCTTTAATTGGGGAGAGCTTGTAGCCGCGAACCTCCTCGTCCTTTCGATTGGACCGGGCTGATTTATCGACACTCGGACGTTTTCCCTGCGTTCCGCTGGCTTCCGAAGGTGATCGCGCGACCAAACATCGGGGGAACATCCTCGCACGTAAACCAACCGCCGCGGCCGTTGCAAAGGGAAAAAGCGTTTCGTTTTTTGGGGATCGCGTGAGTTCCCGCGTTGACTCTTAATTCATCGGCTCATAACGTCTTAAGTTTCCCATAAAATTTCGCCATAAATTTATCGTCCCGTGCAACACGGTTATCTTCGCGATTTAATTACCGGCGGTCGTCAGTGGGCTCGTTAATGGGGAATAAATCACACGGAGTGGGGACTTTCTCGCGTTCCCCTAGGGGAATTTCGTGAATTCGAAGGCGGGAAACAGGGTACGGTTTATCGAGAGTTTCAGCGTGGATTGCATTCTGCCGGATTTCATGTTTGTAACGCGTACGGTGAAAAAACTTTACGAGCATGTTTTTATAAGCATCTTGTGTTCTTTCGCACGGTTATTTTCAACGCGATGTTGGCGTTCCCCGGGAATTTAATGAATGAAATTTGAACTTCCTCGTATACGGTTCTCGGGTTCAACGACACGTTTCTGGCTGGTTCCCGTTTAAATTTACCCTTCATGCAGAACTCCAGGACATCGTGTATTTTTTTATTGAATAAAAATAACTTAATTTCTGTAGAAAGGTGTATATGTGCCCATAATTATGAAAGTGGTCTAAGTCAAAATTTAAAAAAAAAATGAGTTTATCAGTTATTTCACACCACATTATTTTAAACTAAATTTATTCAATGTAATTTTTTTTTTTTTTTTATATGACTTAGACCACTTTCATAATTATGGGCACATATAAGGGTCGAAAATTATGCTAATGGGGAAATGTAGTTTTAAGCGGTTGAAAAGTTTGTTGCTTGCAAATATGACACTATTTGAATCAAGAAAACAGTCATTTAATAATTATCAATTCATTTTTACCCCTCTAACTCAGACTTTGTTAACTGGATATGCGAAGTTGCGAATGTCTTTTGTAGAGACTTGAAATTATTCAATACCTCTTTATGTTCTTGTAACAAGAATATTCACAAAGTTTTTTAAAGTCTTCTAATTAGATTGTTTTTCTACGACTTCTTTTTCTATTTTCTTTTCCTTTTTCTTTGACGCATATGTCCTCTAAGTATTGTTTGATTATTAATGTACTATTAGCATAATTTTTTCCGGTACAAATGAAAATGAATAAAAACTTTCGCTTTCACAATGATCAACAATGATCATCATTCAGTCCTGAATGAACTGTCGCTTTCAGTTACCTGCGATTGAAGTCAGCCACGTTACGCAACCGTGTTCTCTAGGCAGGGAGACATCGGTTAGACAGATTTACGCCCGGTCAATGTATAATGTGCAATCGGTGAAACAGCAGAATCACCCGCGACCATGACCATGCCAAAGAAACAGCGTTCACATGAAACTAGGTCGTACGCAGTCACGGGTTATTTCAACCACGGAGCGGCTTCTTTTCCTGTCGCCCTCCGTCTTCCCAGGTTCCATTTCTTCTGCGCGTTCTCCGCGAGTTTCGCGTATTCTGCATCTGCAAACTTGTTTCTATCTTTCCCGCTGGAAATGTGAAACGTAAAAATCCCCGTTGGGGTGGTACCGAAAAAATATCTCTGGCATTTTCCCAACGAGTTACTATTCTACAGTGTGGCCAAGTAGATACGTACATCGGCGCCCAGTAAATCAGCAGAGTTCGAGATTCCAGAACTTCGCAAGTGTCATGGATGTCGGGGAACCTTTGAGGTCAGTCCAGACTTTCGTCGCGTACTCGTTCCGCGTGCTCAAGGTCATCGGTAAATTTGTAGGCTTCAGATATACGATCAAAAATCTCGGAGGAGTTTTTCAGCATCTCCTACGAAGAGAAAGAGCTGGCGCGACGCCCAAGGCGCTTCCGGGTAATGCACGCAGGCGCTTGATGACTTTCAGTCAGCCGCGTTAGCAGGTGAGGGGTGTAAAACTCTCGTAAAACGAGTACCACCTTGCGGTGCTTCTTCGATCCTGCGATCCTTCCCAGCACCGCCTTGAACCACGACTATTTTTAGACCGCTGCATCCTGGCGAAACTTCTTCCTCGTGGAACTCCATCGAGGCCGACGATCATCGATGCTAATTTCCGAACGACGGCTTCTTGCGGAACTTTGATACACGTAAATATTCCGGTCAGGAAAGAACGATATTTCTTCCATAATTCAATCGGCGTCTGCTCGTAACCGCTTCTCAATATCTGCTCAGCGAGGCTTGCCGCGATCTTTGTTTCGAGCTATTCGCAAAGTTCGACGACGAGCGTTGGGAAACTGAATGAATCGAAGTCTACGAAACGCTCAGAAGTCTTCTCGGAACTGCCGACAATTTCGAGACACCGTAACTCAGCGATCGTAAAATCTTGGAGTGTCTCGCAGCCAGCTTACGGCTGAGATTGCTCGGCGTCTCTCAACCCGAAGAATCGAATACTCTTCGCACGGAGATCGTTCGAGGATGCTCGATTGCTTGGATGAAAGCACAGAGACGTATTGGATAGGATCCCCATGGAAATAGCAATGGTGCGATTGCTATTGGATTTTAAATTGCGACTCTTGCACGCCGTTCGCCTGGCGAGAGAGAGTGAGAATTATTTGCGACTGTTCCTTCGGAATTTATGGCCGGCCTAACATCGATGCGTCTTTGTGCGTCCGACCGATGACGAGACTTCCTTCATGCATTTGCGGAATGGGCTTGGCGAAATCCTGTGCTTTCCTTCGATCTTGTAGAATAATATGATCTTGAAGTTTCAATAATCGAAAACAGTGTGAAACCTCTGACATGTGTTAAGTAATCGAGACTGTTAGGAGAAAATAATCTCGAAGAAAAGTCCTAGAAGTTGAATTCATTCTTTGCGTTTCCTCGAGTCAGGGAATTATGAAACACCGAACAGATTTATGGCTTGCCTTCCTGCGTACTAAGCCTGCGCTTTATCTACTTATCTATACGCGAACGTAATAAAACTAGCGTACGCATTTGTAAACTATGATCGATAATTTCATCATTTGTATTTATGGGCCTGCAGTGACTGCTGGTCGCGTTTACTCGAGCAATAAACGTGTCACTTTGGTTTTAGACTGTACAAACTTTTGCCTGTATGTTACAAAGTGTAGTACATGCCACCACTGTGAAGGCTTCATAACTATTGTGTTATGCACAAGCTGATTTCAAAAACTACTACAACTGTATTTAGCCTTCAGAATAAGGATTTCAGATTTGCCTACAAATTCGGAATCGCCTCGGCCAGGACTTGGTCAAGTTTACTTGCACTGTCCCTGAATACTGAAGATCCGTGCAATTCAAGCGTAGTATCCATTGTTCATTGAACGGTGTTCCGGACCATCTGGATCACGTTCTGATTTAGCTGCACGAGAGATCGACAAATCAATCGGCTGTCTGTTTGCCGACATAGGAGTAAGAACTCGTAAACACTGACACTGGAAGTTGAGTCTCGGCTTCGTTGCTTGCGATATTGTGCCGGACTACTTGACCCGATTACTGGATTCTGCGATTACAGGCAAATGGTACTTGTAATTTCTTTTTCTTCCGTGGATTACGTTGGATCACTTGAGGACATGGCGATTGGCACAGCTAACGTGTAAACGAATATCTCGATTTTTGTTGACGTTGTTTTGAACGAATCTCCTTCGGTATAATTGCGAAGAAGTGCACCATAACAACAGTTATAAACACAAACTCATCTTATGGTCGCAGTACTCTCGTCTGCAGTTGTTTTCCAAAACAGTGTTCCTCAGTTCGCTCCAATTTGCATCATGACGCAATTAATTAATCTCTAGGACAAGTGTCTTGACTCAGACGGATCGTCATAAACAACTTGAAAAAGACTCGCGACTTGGAAAGATCTCCAAGGAGACGAAATTCTCAGGGCAATTGAAACGAATATCTTAGCGCGCAGAGAGAGTGTTGTGGGGGCACAGGGAATCCCTGGTAAGTCGCGACGAGTAAAATACAAAGAAATAGAGTCCGTTCAGACGGCGTTGAAAAAGCGTCACGTTCGCGGGCGCCTAACCCACTTTTGCAAAATTAGATCTCGCAGGCGCGCACCAGAGACGTCGGCTAAGCTCCCCGCTGATCGTTGCTTACAGCTCGCGATCGACTAACGGCTACGAAAACGCTGTGCAGACTTTTTCGATGGCTTACTGTACCCGCACGTGCCGAATAATTGGCCGTTCGACGCAGTTTTCGCACGTGGGATCCGCTCAAAGCACATAGCCCACAGATTCGACTATTCTCAGTGTGACGCTAATCTGACGCAAAAATCTACGTATACAAATATAACGAGCAGTTTGTGATTTAAGTATTCATTTTCATCGATTGTGCGAGGATTGAGCCGAGAAACTTTAATCTAATCGCCTTTTTCTTATTTCCATTCTGTCAGAAACAGTTTCTGTCAATTTTAGCTCTTGAACTACTCTTGAACGTTTCTGTAAAGTTACCGTTCGAAAAAAGTTGATTTTACAATTATTAGCCCAAAGTATTTAAAAAGCATTAGAATTTCCAGTAAATTTTCAAACAGCTTCAAGATTTTCGTGGCTCTTCCAAAAATTTTCAGATTAATCCTAAAACTCAGACTTCATCTGCGAAAATGTTTCTGCATCCATAAAGTGGAAACGCGGCATTAGACTTTAGCTATTACCGCGCAGTCCATAAATCCGAAGCCTTGTTAAAAATACATCCGCGATGAACGATAATCGAGGAACAAATTGAAATCTGAAGGAGCAGAAGCCTTTTTATGCAAGGCAAAGGGTTCGATAAGGATTATGGTCGATCCTTTGATCCATACGGAGCCACGTGCACCGAAGACATCGATGCTACCGAGTATCTCGAACGCGTGGCCCTGTCTAAATAGAACGATCAGCGTCGATACGGATCGATCTAACGTCAATTACGGGCGAGCATCCTGCCAGGGCTATTTTCGACCCGTTGCCGGCGCGTCAGGACACAGGGTCCATTTAATCCATTTGTTCCATTACGCTTCACGTGGGCAGAGGGCCACTGTTAGGCGTGGACACGAATTCTGGCCTTCAATGCGTCTGTTTTCGGTTGATCGAGTCACTCTGTTCGAGACTCTGTTGTCGAGGTTCGTTCGTTCGTTCGTTCGTTCTGGAAGCTTAGAGGGGCTACTGAATGCTTCCTATGCGCTAAGAATAAACCTCGACTTCAATTGTTTATAGAGGTACGATTCGAAGATGTATTTTGTACACAGTGGTTTTTATGTAATTAGTATCTCTCCAAAGGAAGTACAAGAAAGTAGAAAAAAGTTACTTTTTGGTATAAAACTTAAAGTTAATGAAACAAGCATTATTGTCAATAATTTTAAAGATACCAGTTCATTAAGAAATTTACTTCGCGACGTGTCGGTTTATCATACTTTCGTTAAATTTTTAGGTCTCAATCTAATATCTCGGAGATATTTGAATACCTAAAACTTTAAAGATACAGTGACTCACAGGTTTGTTCATATGTATTTCTAATGTTAACCCTTTGGTATTACTGGACAAGATATCTCGCGACCCCATACGTCAGAATTTTTTATGGATTGGGTTGAAGGATTTTCTGAAATTTCCTTATAGTTCCTTCACTTTTCATAAAATTTCTGTAATTTTCTTGATTTTCCTTATATTTTCCAGGAATTTCTCAAATTTTCTTAAAATTGTTTCAATATTTTTGATTTTCCATAAATTTTCCATAAATTCCTTAAACTTTCTTGTTTTCCCTTAAAGTTTGTCTAGAATTTTATAATTTTTTATGAATATGGATCAGTGATTTTTTTATATCTTTTTATGTTTCCTTAAAATTTGTTAAAATTCCTGAAATTTTCTTGATTTCTGTTGAAACTTTTTGAGTTTTCTAGGAATTCCTTGAATTTCGTTGAAATTCCCTGAAGTTTATTGAATTTCCCTTAATTTTCTAGATATTGCTCGAATTTTCTTAATTTTTCTCATATTCTCTCGAGATTCTTTGAAGTTTTTTGAAATTTTCGTGAAATTCTTTGAATTTTCCTGAAATTCCCTGAATTTTTTAAAAATGTCTTTAGAATTCCCTGAAATTCCTTGAATTCTTGTTAAATTTTCTTGAAATTTCTAGAATTTTCTTAAAATTTTCCTAAAATTTCTTGAATTTTCCTTAAAATTTCTTAAAATTCCTTTAAGTTTACGTTTTCTTTGAAACCTATCAGGTCGCGAGATATCTCGTCTAAGGATACAAGAGGATTAATTAACTATGAAATTTGCAGTATCAATTTTTTCATTTAATTTAAGTCGCTTCCAACTTTCACAGTAAATCTTTACTCAGTTTCCGTGACTGTCATCGTATAAACGCAAATATCATCTTTAAAGTTTGAACAAATGTAATATAGTTTTCATGAAAAAATTCGTGAGTCACTGTATATGATAATTCTATTCCTTTAAAGTTTAAAACTATGATATTTAATTCGATGAGAAGCGTTTGCAATATTCGTAGATTAGATATCCAGTGATAGAACAAGTTCCAAATTAGCGGAAAGCACGTTGAAGTCTGTAGAAGTTTCTAACGCAGACTTTTCGACGAAACTTAGCATAGTAATAGGGCTTAAAATACTGAAGTTATTGGTATGTGGTTTTGAACGTAGGCGTCTAATACTTTATGGCATATTTAATGTCGAAGACTATTGCGGTGCATCCTTTAACGTTCGACTACAATCACCAGTTAAAATAGCTGATAGAACTTTCGACTATCAAACAGATAATCGTTTGATTTTTCAGTAACCAGTTTTCACTAAGGAAACATTCTTGAAAGTGCGCTTACAGTTAGACTAAAGGCGACTATTAACTGACTCGCCTCATGTAAATTTCAAGTGTCTCCAAGATTTTGACATCTGCGTCACAAATGCATAAAAATCCGCAGTCATTGACACAATTTCACGGGCATAAATTTTCCATTGATTCTCTATAAAATCACATTTCGAGAATCCCTTTTCCGCAATTGTTAGCCTATCCGCTTTTTACAATCTCCTAGAAGCGAGGTCGCACGCACGCGCTAATCGAAGATAATGAAAACCGTCATTTGAATCTGCAACGACCAGCAATAAATTAGCCGGATCTTAAAGCCGTGTCGTTTCGCGAGGGAATCGCCGGACGACCGAAGCGCTTTCACGCAGAAAAATCGACGACCGTGGTGCGTGCATCTTTTACTACCGGCCCACGTACCATTTTTGCCCGGGCGTGTTCCGCCGCGACAAGCCTTTCCAATCCACGATCCACGGGGACGGCAGGATATTCAGGACGAGTAGGATATCCTTATCGGGAACGCGGGACGTCGACGGGAAAAAAAAGTCTCACCCACGTGAATCCGTTTTTCTTCGCGGCGACGTTCCGCGCACTTATCGAACGATAAGGGGTAGGCTATCATCGACACGACGGTTTCTAGCACGAAGTGCAGGCTTTTTCCGATTTCTGCTCGACTCCGCGAATATTTCGCGCCGAGGGCATGCGTATATCTTACGCCGGTCGATACTGTTTATTCCCTATCGCGACGCCGTTGATCCCCTTTTGTCACGGTTAGCGGAATGATTTCTCGTCCATTCGCTCGTCTTTTTCAAGCTTCTCGATTCTTACGATCGTTTGTAGGCAACTTCAAATATACAATATTTTAGGGCCGTCCATTGCAGTAATTTTGGAATAAGTCTGCTTTGCGAAAAATGAGGAATTTTTGTTATTGTGAAATTTATTTATTTATTTTATTTAATAAACGGGATGAATTCCATTAGTGTACAAAAGAAAATATGACATGTTACAGTATTTTCTCTGTGTAGGCTCGACAAAAACCGTACGATACACGCTCGCATTTTATCCCCACCAGTAGCGGCATCTGTCTTTGAACCAGCGTCTTTTTGTTTACGTTCGGCACATTACAAAGAAAGTAGTACCCTACGATATAAGCTCGTCTCCGGTCTCGAGGAGAGAGCCTATATCGAGAAGATACTGTATAGGTATACGAAGTTGCCAACGAAGAGAACGAATAATAACTAAACTGCAGATTTTCATGCAAAATAAAATGTTTCGACACACATATAATGAATAGAAACTTGAATCACAATATGTCTTATTTTTTAAATATTGTAACTGGAACTATACTTTTAATATTTTGTATGTTTTGGTATCTGTCAATAACATCGAGCATTTTTAGAGTACTTAGAACAGTGATAAATGCATAAAATCCGCAGTCTAGTAATAACAAATACATAAAGAAAGAAAGAAAAGAAAAATGCACTAGCAAAAGCAAAAAAAACACAAAGCAACGAAACGTGTTGCCTATATCTACAAGGTGTAATAAAAATGTTGCAGATCGTTAAGAGGTATGATTCTTTAGGTGGATTTAAACAACCTTTTCGTTAGCGAAAATGTTAGGTGGACCTTCGCTAACGAGTTATTAAAGGAAAACATCGATCAACCATAGGGCAAGTATAACGGACGATTCCGGGGCAGACGATGGCGGGCCAATACTACTTACAGTTGAAGCCTGCGCCGAAATTCATCCACTGTATTCGTGCTCTGATTGGTCGGGTTTGGTTTCTTGACAACATGTTGTTTACAAAGCCTTCGAGGAGATTTTCACTAAGAAAAAAGATGTTTAAAATCATTTTAGGAATCGCTTCTTTCAAAAACCAGCAACATTTTTCATACACTCTGTATAAAAGTTTAAGAGCAGAGTTTTACATACACGAGCTATTACCTTCTTGCTCTACGATTTGCTTTAAATACTAGACAAATTGTTTTAGAAGTCTATAAACTGTCCACAAATAAAAGTATCATTCGCTAATATTCATTATCGTATTGTCAATTTTGAATTTTTATCATTTATGGTCATAAAATAGTATAAAATGAGGTGAATAGAAACGGCGCAGCGAATAGGAACGCGGCTAAATGAAAATTTGCGCGTCTCTCAAAGAAGACGAAGAAAAACTAAAGTAGAATTGTGATGTTCCCCGCATCCTTATTCACCAAGTATCATGGAACTCGTCTGGGATCGCAGTCACGACCCATATTAGTCTTCTTATCACGCTCATGATCCACAGATCTTGCGCAGATTGCGTCTCCTTTTCTCCACATCGCTCCTGCGCACTGCGTAGTCTTATGAAAGAAGCGCATTGGTTAAAACACTTCTGTCTCATTTACTTCAATCACAATTTTGGTTAGCTGGATGGTTAGTCACTTCAAAAATAAGTCACTGCTATCACTTTGTACAGCAAACTATGACAGTCTAATTGGACAGACTACGATCAAAGCACAGACACAACTGGACATGGTTATTTTGAGCCGTCAAGAACAAAGATTCCACTTTGAACAAAAGTAATCTTCAAAATTCTAACTTCTATAAAAAAAAAAAAAAGAAAGAATTATTACATCACAATAAACTTGATCAAACTCCATAGAAGGAATATTCATACCGATTTAAAGTGTAATGACCCTCCGCGAAGATCGATGAACCCAAGAACATGATCGACATTGATCCCAAATTAGAAAATGAAATCATCCATAAAAATTCAATCTCTGGAAGCGAATTATAATCACCACGTATTGTTAGATACTTCAGCAGTTTGCTGAATGGAATACTGATTCCATCAATATCTCGAAGTGTAATGACCCACGTAGATCACCGAACTTCACAGCCTACAATAAATTGCCCTAACTCAGACTTTTGAGCAATAACGAATTACGCAACGCAGCAAACTCCGAAAATCCAATATTGCGAGAAATATTGATTCTATACGTTATCGATGTCGCCGCATCGGCGGAAATATCCGAAAAACGCTCGGCTTGTGGAAACGCAGCGTGATTATCACGTTCGGCGTAGTTGGTAGCCCGTTGGAAGGGATGTTGACTAGAGGGCAGTGACATCATCACGTTGAACGGCGGGATGGCGATACGATCTCGTTTGCCGGTGTCTTGTAAAGTAACGCGACGATTTATAGGCGTGCGTGGGAGACTTTTATAAAGGCTGATTATCGCTCGTTACCCCCGCGCGCCCTTGTCCCTCGTTCATTAACGCGATTTCAACTTTCGACGGGAGAAATCTGCGGGCTGGCGTTAATTTCAGACGACGACTGCTCGTAAAATTTCGCGAACAGCGTAACGACCGACGGGGGGGGGGGGGGAGGATCATAAACCAGATTCGAGTAATTCGCCGCGATGATTTACGTGACGGGTTCGACTCGATTGAAATATTAGCGTCGCCGGCGTCAAGCTTTATAGGGATTGATAACGGCGCGCTGGTGGCGGAAGGCTTCGTATTTTCATCGGGTTCCCTAGTTCCTTGTTTGCTGTATAATTTTGAATCGCATCTGATAGACCGATACGTTTTCAATTAGATCCGGTTTCTTAATGGACTTCATTTGTTTCGTTGTGGTCACCAGATACTTCTCAAGTTTCTTAGAAGATTCATACAGTTGTTCTAAGTTGCAGTTTTATTGTTAGATATATTGGTTTGGAAAACAAATTCCTTCGGTTTTTACCATTCATTCCATTCTAAAAGATTCAAATTACTATACAATGTCTTTCGTAAATCTTCTATCGGTTTGTAGATTTAATCCTTAGGTGTTCCTCTCAAAAACCCATCTGTAATAATTGTTGCATCGTTGAAGTCAAGAAAGAAGAAACATAAATAACAATAATAATTTCTTTAGGTTTTCTTTGACATTTGAAGAATTACTAAAAAAAACAAACGGCTTCTTGAACATTTGAAGAATTAAAATTGGAAATTTTTAGGGTTGACAATTGGAGGATATGAAATTGCAGATTTTAAAGTTTGAAGATTTTTAAAATCAAAATTGGAGATTTGAAGCTTTGAGTTGGAAATTTGAAAAGTTAAATTTCGAGTTTTTAATATTTCAAGTTGGATAGTTGAAAATTTAAAGTTACAGGTTTATACATTTGTAGAATGAAAATTGTAAACTTGAAAATTTTAATTGGCAGATTTAGAGATTTTGATAGAAAAAATTAAATATATGAAAATTTCAAACTACAGATTTATAGGTTTTGAGAGTAAAAAATGGAAGTTTGAGGGTTGGATTTGTAAATTTGAAAAGATGAAGTTAAAGATTTCAAGATTTCAAGTTGGAAATTTAGAGGCTTTGAAACTTCGACGTTGTAGATTTATAGATTTTTCTGGCAGAAATTGTAAATTTGAAAATTTCAGGTTATTAATTGAGATTTTGGGAGAGAAATTTGCCGATTTGAGTTGGAAATTTGGAAAGTTGAAGATTTCAGATTGGAAACTTGAATATTTGAAGTTGCAGATTTGGGTATACATTTTTACAGTGAAAATTGAAAATTTGAAGATTCCAAGTTGCAAATTTAGAGATTTTGACAAGAATGACTGTACCTTGTACAAGAATGCCTCACCTTATATATTTTGTTTTTGCGACACTATTGCTTGCCTCTATAATTTCAACTACTTGGCAATCTGAATTCATCAGTCCACAGTACCTCCAATTTTTCTGATCCACTTTTACAGCCTCTACAATCTGGTCCACGTCCAAATGAACTTTTGATCTCCATCACCCAGGTACGCGCAACGGTCTTTGTGGCAACAATGTGACAAACACCTCGAGTCCCGGAAAGATACGGAATAATTTAAGGCATATTCAGCGGTCGGTCGGTCGTAAAAGGCGAAGCAGCTCCCTAAATGGCGGTTTAAAGCGACGCGCGTCGGAACGACCGCATCACGCAGAAAATCTGTAATCGTAAATCGCGCGGAGCGTGCAAACAGCGCGCGGTACAGATAGAAAAACCTGTTCCCGGCCGGTTAATACGCCGGTTATAACGCTCGACTCCCAAGTTCGACGTTGGACCGACGATCGAGCCGACGATCCAGGCGCGAGAGGCGATCGTCCGCGGTATCTGGGATCCGCGATCGTGCGAGCATCGGCTCGTTTATCGCCCCTCAATCGGATTCAACGATGACAACTCGCGCGTATCGGAACACCGGGTGTTCCGATAATCTTCAAAGGCTCTGTGCTTGTTAATTAAATGCCACGATCGTCACCGGGGCGCAAAGGCAACGGGAAACTAATTGCGTTAATAAGGATGAGTCCGTAACCAACGAGCCTCGCCGCTCTCTGCTGGATCCTCGGATAGATCCCAGCGACACGCGGATTGCTCGACTGGATTTCCTTTTTGACGAATATCCGAAACGTCGCGTCGATTTAACCCTCTTTCGCGGTCGAAGCATCGACCGGTTCTCCTCTAACGAGCCGAACTTTCTACTTTCGATTTCGACGTGGTTGACAACTTTGTCGCTTCCAGGTGAACGTGTTGTTTGCTGTTCGCGTCCTGTTTACATGATTTTCGGTTCGTCAGGGTGGTGTCGGTTTGCTGTTTCGTATCGGCTGTCGTAGTGGCAGGGCTGGGTAAAATAGTATTTGAAATAAAAAATAAAAATATTTTCAGAGATTATTTCCAAAACTATGTTATTTTGAATAATTTGAAATATCTATTTATTTTTGTATTAGTGGAAATACTATTTGAAATATTTATTTAATCTCTCAAGTATATGAAATATGTATTTCAATTATGTGTTTCGCAGCACGAACTTAAAATAGTTACTTGAAATAAATATTTCTGCTATTATTAGTGGAATGAAACTTCAGCACTACCTTTCTCCGAAATAAGCTATGGATATATCTAGACATTCATAACTATGCTTATACATTATAGAGTAAGAGAAAGATGTAAGTAAAATACTATGAAATACTAGTTGAAATAATTAATTTTCATATATCCTTAAAACAATATTATTTCAAATATTTATTCGTAATACATTCTACGAAAACTATTATTTCAAATAATTATTTCTAAAACATTGCACAGCAAATATTACTTCAATTAATAGCTCCTATACATGTGTAATAAATAGATATTTTCAATTATTCTTCTATGTAGAACTAAGAAATAAAATAAATGCTGAAATACTACTTTATTTGAATAAAAGTATTGTAATTACTATTTCGAATACTTTTTATTTGAATTGTACCCAGCACTGCCTAGTGGTAAGCATAAGAGTCACTGAATTTCGTGTGACGGTTTCCTTCGCGAGGAATCAATTTTAAATTATTGCTCTGGGATCTAAACTCTGAAGTGGAGGTTACTGAAAATGATTTAGGATAACAGAGAATGAGGTATAATGTCTGTGGATATGTGTGTTGATGATTCTGTAATGGACGGAAGAGAGATTAAACCACTAGTTTGGGTTTTTCAAAAGAATATTTATTAGAGCAACGTACTGAACTTTACAGAGGATGTTGAATGACTGGTTTTTGGAAAGAGTCTAACTCACAGTTCATGTGCTGAACGTGGGAGCGAAACCCCCTCATCAGCGTTTTGTGACGTTTTTATTGGTATTACCTGCGTGTAATCTTTTCGTTAGAGATCGAAATTTGGTATAAGAAAAACTTTCCAAAAAACCGAAGAAAGAGTCTAATCTTCTAGGCGGACGGCTAAAGTGTTGCTAAAGGTTTCCTAGAGAGATAACACTAGTGGTAGGGATATGAGAAAGCAAGCTTCGAAGGCTATGGTGACGTAAAGTTCAAAGGGTGCAGATGACACATTGTTTTTGGTTGTAATGATAGTTTTCAAAAAAAGAATAACGCAGCGTGTTTTATATACAGGATGATTCTCTTTCTAGTAGACACAAAGAAAGTCCTGCTTTCCATAAAGGATCACAGCGGTAACCCTGGCAATTTGATCCTTTCGTTCGTTTGATCCTTTTCAATGACAAGGTTACCGCCGTGATGTTTAGACAGCGGCAATTGCTTTGCGTCTACTAGCCAAAGAATTCGCCTGTATATGAGCAAATACCGATTACAGAGGCGAGTACACTACAATCCATTTTTGTTCTTTTCAAGGAAAAAGTAAATGACACTGAGAGAAATGGTTCCAACGCAACGTAGAATATTCTTGTACAGTTAAAGAAAAATTGTGGAGTAGCTTAATTAGAATCGTAGGTTTCAGCCTATCTCTTCTTTCGTTGTTTGAAAGAGCTTGCCACGAAGTTCCCTCCCAACTCTTCCGTCGCCGTTTTAAAGACTTTACGAGCACGCGTCAGACATCGTAAACATATGCCCGGAAACGCTTTTTTGACGCCATTCAACGCAGTGCCATCCAAAAACTGGATGGAATCACTTTTCCCACAGACCGGAGCCAAGCGATAGTGTCACAAAAAAGGAATGTGGCGACAAAGGGAAGTTCGGGATGAGGCTCCCATGTGTCCTAACTAGCTAATAATTAACAAAGTTTGCAATTTTATTAAAAGATGAGTCATATCATGGAATAGCGTGGATCTATTCGGACTAACTTTTAACTTCCAGTAAAACTGCCGATACCGGTTGTGTCACATTATTTCAATTCATTTCCATGAACTTAACGAGCCACGATTGCGTCACTGCTTGATTACCGTCCCGCGTAGTCTTAACTATTTTTTATTCGCTAAGGTATCAAACTTAACATATGCTTCTTTGGCACGTTCATTCGGTGCCTGTAAAGGATTCCCATTTTTAATTCAAACATTTAAAAAATGTGAACATTTAAGAAACATTTAAGAAATTGTGAATGTTATAACGCATTGTTAAGAATCTAATAAAATTTTGTACACACCCGACGTTGGACAATGAAAGAGAACAATAATTATAAATTATCATACAATAATCATGGTGAAATCCGCAAACGATATTCAATGGCGCGTGCTCTCTTTACGACCGACGATCGGTCTGTCGTCATTGGAATCACGTACGATTTACAGTGTCCAGACTCGAAGGTGAGGACGGAGATAATAGTAATACGATTTGACTTAACCGATCGTGACTGGAATCCAAACACCCGCGAAGTCTTGTCATATTTAAAATAACAACTGACTCATGTATTCTTCAGGCTATTCCCTCGTAAAAACGTTTGTTAATAATTAATTGTCGTCGAACTGAAAGACAACTGAAAGACAGACTCTGTGTTTCAGCTTCATTTCCAATACTTTGAAAAAAATGTTTGAATTACTAGAAATAATAGAAACATATATGTAATACCGTTTCGAAGCATTAAAGTGACCAAGAAGGAGATCTTAATTAGAAAAGCATTCTGCTGTTTACAAATAGCATTTGCTCAATGACACCTTCACGAATGTCTGGTCCTCATTGATAAATCCTCGCCCCTGACAGGAACCAATAACTCCCAATCTGTAACGATGATTGGGAAGAGAGATTAATACGCGGAAACAGGATTTCCAACGCCGCGCAGTGTTACGAGAGCGATCGGTGTAACTCAGGCGCGTCGTTTCTCTTCGCAGTTTCAAGACTGAATGCACGAAAATCCTTGTTGCTCTTGGACCGGTACTTTAACGATTCGATAAGTAAATAAACCGCAGGCCGTCCGGCCACCATAACTATCAATCAACCGGTTCGATTATGTAGCTACAACGTTTTCACTTTCTATTCACCGCGCTGGCCGAATAAACATTTACCGCGTGAAAGGGAAGGAAGAGACTTTAATGAGACACGACGCGAAAAACCTTGGACGTTTAATTAAGCGACAGACATTCATGAATCGATTGACATTTTTAATCCTATTGATGTCTCGAATCACTTTAGAGATCGATTTGTAAACATGGCTACGGCTGGAGCAACGGTTCCGGATGATATTTTTGTATTTGCGCTAAGCCATATTAGTGTTACTAATTAGTTTGCTGTTCGGGGAGTTCCAGTTCCTTCTGGAGAAAAATGTTAGGCAGTTTGACAGAAGAATAAATTGTATTCAAAGCGTCGCACGAAAAGCGATTAAAAAGTAGGACGGTGGAGGATATTTTTTATCGAGTCCCTTTCGAAACACGACTTCATACGGTATGTTTCATGCGTTCGATGGGTAACAAGGATACAATGGCGGCTTCTGGGTGGGCTACCGACCTTAAAGTTCTCAATGCGAGCTGGAGAACAGGTCTCCCCATTCTGTACACGCAGTGCTCTTCCAATGGAATCGATATGGATGTCTGCGGCTCTTGATCATCCCCCTTTCCGCGATCCCTCAAGACTTTTCAAGAGATCGAAGAACATCTTACTTTTATAGGTTATGGTGTAACGGGTGGTTAATAAAGCACATCATTCAACCTACACACTATTATTATATAAATCTTATACTATTAACTTATACCTAACCTATGTTAATTATTGAACTAATCGTGTACTGAATCAGGTATAAATATCGCGTAGCAAAACGTTAATTCGATACGTGCGTCGCGCTTCAGTTTTTGGTTAATTGCACGTGGCGTAGGTTGCCAACTCCTTAAAAATTTATCCCTAAGCACAAGTCGAAATACCCTAAAAACCTCTAAATTAATTGTTAAAACCTCCAAAACAAAAAAACTATATTTAGCTTTAAAATATTCTTTATTTACAAAATATTCAATATTTCGAACAAATAAGTTTTTGTTTCTTCTGCGGTTTTGGAACTTTTGAAGTCATACATTTTAACATTAAACAAACTTAACATTTTTTTTCGATGAATTAAATGTTATACGTGATCCTCCATTCTGTTGCAAAGAGAATCGGATCATCATAATACTTTGTAGGATTTGGATAGATAGCCTATTACGTAAGTTATTTTTTACAATATTATAAATAGAAAAGGCGCGGTTGACACTCGCGTTCGAAATCGGCCCAAATCTTGAGACGTTTTCAAATCGTTTATGTCCAGCAGCGTAGCAATCATGGTATACTTCTGAATAAAATTCGGCTGTACTGGAAGTATTAGACCATGTTTTATTATTCAATTGGAGCCACTCTGTCTCAATGTCATTTTTGTTGCCATAAATGCGAGTCCGCTGAATGTGTCCGCTTTTTTCAACACGACTGATCAAAAAATTTCAAAGTATTTACGTACGTTCAGTATTCTCATAATGCCCCTAAAATTACCCTTAAAAATGTTAGGCCCCTAAAAAAATCCCATTCCACATGTTTTCCCCCTAAATTTAGGGGAAAAACCCTCGAGTTGGCACCCCTGCCGTGCCGTCTCTATGCGCGCACTACTTTTTCCGCGCAACGTCATCAAACGCGCCCGACGATTCCTGCGCCTCCGCGCTCGGAAATTGTCACCGGGCGTCACGCACGCCACACTTCAAATGAATCCAGAGTCGAAGAAAGAATTCGAAACCGATTAATGCAATCAAATCGTTTCGTAACGGAGATTGAAGCATCTGACGCTGTACAGTAATCATGAAATCTCTGAACCTCTGACAAGCATTCAAATGAATGTTTACAGAAGAAAAACAGGATACTTTATCGTCGATAAATACCTCGTGATTAATCGCGCAGGCCGGATTATCGGTGTCATTTAATATGATTAGTGCAGAGCGTGCAATCCCTTGACGCGTTCAATTGCTCCAATCTCTATCGAATGTTGACAGATCATTAGCGGTGGAAAGAAAGTCGTGAGTCGCTGACAATCAGGTCAGCTGTGGGCACGATCCCCCTCGTTTAGTCGTCATTAATCAATTATGCGGTTGCACAACGCGGTGCGCGCCGTTGTCTGATCAACGCAGGTAGCCGAGCGATCACGGATCGTGTAAACGCGCGATCTCAGGTTTCTCGCGCGATTAAGAAGCGAAACGCTTTGTCGAGCGCGAGCGAAGGTGTTTCGATCCTGAATCGATAACAAATTGGGACACTCGATCATCGAATTTACAGAGCGCTTTCCCGCTAGGAGATAAAAAAACGCAGTTGCATAAAGTTGACATTGTTTGACGAATTCCGCAACTCAGTTTCGTGAGTAATAGTAACCAGAGGCGATCACGCGCGATGAATTACCGCGCGCCTCATCACTGTCCCTTTTAATACTACGTAGCCGCGTGAATGCGCGTTGCCCGTCTGACCGCCCTCTATTATGATGTATCGCGCACTGCATATTAAGTCGAGACTAAATAAAGCTCGCGTTTGCCCGTGGTATCTCGACTGCTTTCAATTTAGCGGAACGGTTTCGCGCCCAGACGCTCGACCCGCGGTCGCATTTTTCGCGCGGAAAGCGACTACACATTAGGTATCCTCTTAAACGCTACCTTAAGTCACGTTTCCACGTGGCGAGCGTGCAGCCGACTACGCTTGCAGTTCCGCCGCAATAATTAAACAAGAAACATACGCTACACTTAACCAGTGACCATCTGTTACGACCAGTGTGGTCTTCGAAAAGGATTAGAGAAAGTTCAGTGAATCCAAACGAATGCGACAGCTATCCGAGCGTTCCCATAATCAGCTGATCGTTAGAGCATCAAGGGATTCGTAGATCTCTACCGATCTCTAATCCGACAGTTGTCAGCGGATCAAAACCGATCGAGAGACGGCGAAGAACCCTTTGAGGAAGAGACTCCGCGCAACCATGAAGAAGCCAATTAAAGCAGAGCCGGGTGGTTTCAGCGGGACCTCATCGTAGGCCTATCGGGGCAAAAATTCCCAATTAATTCCGCCTATTATATTACGCATTTCTGCCAAGGCCGTCAGGTTCGCGGAGAACTGGTCGCGCCGGGTCGTGCGTGCAACGGCCGCGGATTCGCGTTCCCGACTTCGCGCTAAAACGACCGACGCCGGATTCTTTTTTATTGGAAGCTCGGTCGAGCAGCGAAAAGAAGCCGCGGGACAAAGGGAGAAAGCTCCCTCGAGCGCCCTCTTCCCGAAATAAATTCGACATGACGCGGGACTCCCTTGGATACCTCGCCGTTGGATCGGACTCTAGGGCGTCGACTCGCTTCGCCCACAGGTGCCTCGGCTTTTCTGCGATTCCTTCTCTTCGCTTCCGACCGTGAATGACTGCGCTCCTCGATTTATCGCGATTGACGCGGTGCCATACACGTTGCCTTAAATGACGTTATTGGTGTTTTGGAATGTTTACGCACTTCGAAGCGCGCGGGACTAATAGAGTTCGTTGAACTAGGTCCATTTCAGTATTATGAGCAGTAGAAGTGATTGGTTCTGTGCGTTTATTTTCATTACGAGCCTTTATTACGTTACTATTGCGCTACTTTCACTGGAAATTCTGCCAGCCCTTACGCAATGAACCTAATCTCAATCAAAACTATTTTTAGTTAACTACTCGATTTGTTTCGGCGCTTCTTGTGCGTGGTGTACGGAGAGTGCTGATGAATTCTAGACAGAAAGGAACTCAGAGTCTTTTTCTTCCAATGTGTTTTAACTTCACTGAGATTAACATCACTATATCGCGAAAGAGACTCTTTGTGATCCGTGTTGGGTAGCAATGCTCGCCGTACACCCGCCACAATATTTTGCGAGGCGCGAGTATTTCTGATCGCCCTCAAAATATAAACGCGAAAATGGCCCCTCGGCTACAGCGAAAGAGAACAGGAAATATATTCAAGATATGAGATGTCTAATTTTAGTTGTCATTCCGCTTTGCTGCACCCGAGGTTGAGCGCGAAGGATCCCGAAGCTGGAGATGATATACGATTGACTAATTGAACACAATAACCGTGAAAACGGGCAACGGGTTAAAAAGGGGAACACGAACAGAGATATGGAAGTCCTACATCGTGTCTCTTCGCGTGGAAAAGAAGCTTGGCTTCTAATCATAAAGGAATTCCGTTCTTTTCGATCGGTGGACTAAGTCTTGAACTCGGATAACCATGAAGAAAGTGGACCTGATAGAGGCGGGAGATGTTCGGACGTCCTGCAGAGCGAAATCGGTTCGCGGAAGTTTAAATCTAACTGTCTCATGGCGAATTTATTTGCATATTTGAATACATCTTGAAAAATATACTTTATAATAGAGGAGAAGGTAATATGGACCAAATTGTTTGTTAAAGGGAACACATTAAAAGTGTACGCAGAAAGAATAAAAATGTTGGACTATAGATTTGAGATAACTTATCAATAGCTTTTTAGCGTGAAAGTTCAGCTATTTTGATGTTATGCCACTACAATATACTGGGTGTCCCAGAATAAGTGTAAAACAATATTAGACAGGGCTTCGTTAACCAGTTGTTAACGTTTCCGCCAACGAATGTATCAGACGTTGCTGTAGACAGGCTAATATGTATGCCAACCAACTCGACTTCTTCGGTTGTTCGATTGAATCTTTTATTAATCGGTGTAAGTCCATATCGAACATTCCATATCTCGTTCGATAGATGCAGACACGCCTTAAGTGTAATTAGCAGTATGAGTTTCGATCACGGTGTATTATAGAGGTGTTCCGACAAAGCATCTCTGTCTGGTTGATTTTTTGTGATCAATAGATGGAAGATCCTCTGATCACCGCTAGGGGCGTCATAGTCAGAACTCCGCGTATGGTATGCATGTGTGCAAATGAAGTGTGTCACAGATGATCACAGAGCTTTACTCGCGCTCGGTCTCCTCACCACTTGAGCTCGCTGAACCAATAGGAGTGCTCCCCACAGATGTTTCTACTCAGACGCACTCTAGCGGTTGCTGGAAGATCTTCCATCTAATCACACATTTCTGAGGGAACTTGCAACACCTGTATAATACACCGTGGTAACAATAAAATAAACTATTAAATAATATTAACTATTAAATAATTACACATTACTGATAAAATAAAGTAATAAATAACAAGCAATAGAGCAAAGCTTCACGCTTTAAAATAATATACCACACAAATAATAGTAAAATCAAAATAATCATTTAAGTTTGCAGTGGTGAAAACCGCAATTATTTTTGCATCAACCCAATATTTAAAAAACAAGTAATACATACGTTATACAACAAAGTATCTGCCACAAACGTATAATAATAATAACAATAACAGTTTCGTAAGCAATCTTGTAACATCCAAGATTAATTATTTATCGCACGTACACCCAATCGTTGACGGATCCATTACTCATTACTGAAATATAATTGCTGTCTTACACAAGCGATGCTGAAACTGAACAGCTAGTATTTAGCGATATTTATAACCTGGAATTTTCTCGTCAGGTGAACATCAAGTTTCACTTATTGGGCTAAACGACTCGGAGAAACGCAAGGCGCGCTTCCTGGTCGATCGACGTGCGTGATCCTCGCGATTGGATGTCGAGGGTGGCGAAAGCGAGGTTGTAATTCGAGTGGAGAGAGCGAAACATCGTCATGAGGTGATGAAAGTGGGTCTTCGTTGCTGAGGGTGGCGATTCGAAGACTGGTTCCTCGTAATTTTCGTCGGGTTTCGAGGAAAGATGCTTGACGAGGCACCGTTACGGTTTTCCTTGTTGATCGCGATATTAATCATGCCGCTAATTGCATATTCAGACGCGGGGAATGAAATATGTACGTACCGGAGAAAAATTATCTGTCAACGGTGGTGTCTTATGAGAAGGTAAATATTCAGGCGATATTCTGAGAGATGTACTAGGTAATTTATTAAAAAATTGAGTAGTGAAGAAACATTGAAAAATCAAAGTTTAATTCAGATCTGGCGAATCATCGACACAACTGCTCTTTAACTTCTGTTACCTCCATCGCCGTTATCCGCCATTGTTCTCACATCACAAAGTAGCCAAAGTCCTCGAACGGATAGAGAGAGAGAGAGAGAGAGTTCAACAGCCAACGCAACGGGGTTAAAGTCCCAAACAAAGGAGCAAGGGTAGGCGAAGCAATCGATCCTCTCGGAAAGGAAAAGCTTGAGCGCCCGAAACAAGCGGTCATTGAAAGGAAAAACGAATTGGAATCAGCTGTACGCTCGGCGAAAGGTCGATGAGTTGTTTCAGCGGCGTGGATTTCGAGGTCGTTGCCAGTGTTCGCCGGTCGAAAAGGCAAAAGGAGCGAGACAGAGGACGGGCAGATGGGGGAGAGGCGAGACGGAGGCAGATGGAGGAGGAGAGAAAAACGGCGTTCTTGCCAAGAGTTCTCGGTAACCCTGAAGTCAGTCTTTGTGCCATCGGATAGCCACGGACGAGGAGGTGCACGCCTGCAGGAATGCAAACCGCGAATGCACCGGGCGCATGATATGACCGATGACCGTTCAATCCGCTCCCGAGTCCCTGCACTTTTTTTTCTACTCTTTTCTGTTATCCATTTTTAAGTAAATCTTGAATATTGCTTAGAACTTAAATAAAATTTTATTATTATTAAACGGGATATAGTCTCATTAGTATACAAAGAGTTAAACAGACTTATAAATAGTTACATACAGCATTAAAAAATTAAACATACAATCGAAGGATATGCCATCGTACAGAGCAGAGTTGGGCAAATTGTAATCATTAATATGATTACTAACTAACAACTAATAATTAAATAAATATTTGAGTATGTTTTATACTGATTAGTGAGTAACTGTAATCGTAACTAATGGCTAAATGAGTAATCAAAATTTAAATATGATTAATAACTAAAAATGATAAACTAAAAAAGCCACGGAATGATAACAAAAAAAATATATTTCAATACTTTATAAACTTTCAATATAAAATGATAAATATTTAGACTCTGATTTTGATGATCTTGAAATATGATGTCATATTTCTAATATGGAGGAAAACACACTAGTAACTAATGACTAACCAAATGTAATAACTAATGATTAATCATAACTAATAACGAATGACTAATAGGAATACATTAATGTTTACAAAAGGAAGACTAGTTTTTAAGTAACGAATATAAATTTTCTGATAAACAATTTCATCTTGTGAAGTAATGATAAGAAGGAAGCTGCACAGGAGAATAGAAAGTTAATAGTTTGTTTAATCCCTTATACTAAGATTTTTCTTAGATTGTGGAAATGTGAGTTACTTTCAGTAGTAACTAAAATCGTAAACTTACTAATTATTAATTGAATAATTCCATAAAATAGTGCAATATATTTTTGGCTGTCACAGTTATAACTTTTTCTTCTTTGTCATTTTTATATTACGAATGTGACTCATTATTATAGGCAAAAACCAGTAGAAGAACTAGGTAAAAAAAAGGAAGTTTAATTCTACAGACTCGTCCAAATTGTCACATCTTCCAACGAATGGTGCTGCTTGTTTTCGAAATATTTCATTAGCAAACATAAGCAAATCGTTTCGAGGGCCCAAATTCAATCTACAGGGTGTGTAAAATATACAGTTCCTACCTTTTAATTATAAAAAATATTGAAATAGTAGAATCAGTACAGTAGAATCTTGATTAACCGGGTTCTAATAATTTCCTGTTCTTACTATTCTATGTCCCCATTATGCGATGCACTGGCGATAAAAGTACAATAAAACTTCGAGTAAACCTTGAATTTTAATTGAATAATGGTGCAGTAAAAATAAAAAAATTTTGAATCAAGGGAGTGCAACAATTATGACTCCGATTTTAAGTCGGTTAATCGAGGTTCTAGTGTATGTCAAACATCCTGTCAAACTGATCTTCGAAGAGCTGGCATACCGCGTTGGCCGACCAACGATTTCAAATTTCCTGCGCTATCAATTCAACCGATATTATTCTGATGCAAGCAATCTCGCCGCGAGGACGAAAGACAACGTAGGCATTGAGCTGCCACCGGTGTCGGTGGATTGCGACAGCAGTGAACGGTTATCCTGGATCAGAAAAGGAAGCGGTCTCAAACGTGGTCAAACGTACGTTCCATTCAGAAACGGCGAAACGATCAGGAACGAAAGAGGATGGAATTCGCGAGGTGAGAGGACAGAAGGAAGGTTGAAATTTATTGGCAGCCTGGAAATCCATCTTTATCGCCGATCCTCTGTTTCCTTTCACGATCGTCGTACACCGATGTTTCATACCTTCTGCTTTCATACCTTTCGCGCTTGATCGTGTTCACTTTTAGGAGAAAAATCCTGACCGCGAGTACACGGTCCCTCGGTGCCTTTAGTGGCGTGGTTTGACGGCAAAAACGTTGAAATAGTGCGTTTTCGTGGGGAAATATGACGCTGCTTGGACTCCTTCGAATCCCTTTTGAAGTGTTTTGCGTTGACTATTTGAGGCCGCATTTTCACTGACAACGAAATGTCGGATTCGAAGTGGATCTTTCGGAATTTCTTACTGCACGCAACTTTATGATTGATTTACAAAGGACGACAAACTTGTCGATGCTGTTTGAATAGCCTTGTGGGGCGTCGTTTCTTAACACGTCAGCGGATCTGGCTGTACCATTGCCTCACAAGTCGCTTGGTTCGCGTAGAATTAAGCGTTCTTAACCCAGATTTTTCAAATGGTATTTGCCGCGTTTCTATTTCGACGATTAAGGAACTCGGTGAATTTAATGAACACTGGCAGTGTGTCATGGCGCCATTTGAACAAAAGGTTGTTTTTGTTCGCTGCATTGGATTCCTTGAAAAGATCGTTCAGCGTGCATTCATGGAATGCTTTGCAATCTTACAGGATTTTTCATATTCCTGTTTTCTGTTAAGAAGAACGCGTTGTTAATAATTTATAGGTAGTATCTCCTATTTAAAGGTTGTTTCAGTAGAACGGCAAAGATTATTTTAATTTCTCTGCCTACGAATAGAATTTCTTCTATATGAAATCACTATCAAAACTTTAGTCTGCCTCGCTGTGCTTACGAATCTATTATTAACGGCGTGATTTGGTCGAATTTCGACAGATAATTTCCTTTATTTTTTCGTTTTTAAGTTGGTGTAAAGTTTATGAAATGCTTTTTAAAAACCCAAATGATTTTACGATCTTTGATTTTTTTTAAATGTAGCTCATAAATTGGAATTAATGAAACTATAGTTCCTGCATAGCTTATTTTGCACTTAAAGACAAATCGATGCGATTAGGAATAGAATTACGTGAAGAAAGCGTCCAATAATCGATAAGCAATCGTTACTGCTCATCGAGTCGCCAACAGCGTATCATTACTTTCCTGCTCCACTCGGTGGATTTCATCGACGACCAACCGAGATTCCAGTAATTAAGGAGCAATAATTAATTAGCTCGACTTTTTCTCGATCTCGTTAAACCAGTTACCAGCTTAAACCTTTCCTTTTAAGCAGCTCTGTGCGCCAAGTAACGAAAAGTGCAGGTGTTGTATGGTTCTTGGATTTCAAAATGAAATATTTTGTACATCGAGTGCAGATCAAAAATTGTTCCTGGTTGCTAGAATTTTTCGGTTCTGAAGGGCAGAAGATTTCTGATCGTAAATCAAAGCTAAGATGCCACCGTTTAAGCTTCTCATGAGTTCAGAGACATGGTGTTTATTGGCTATTGTCGATGAGGTTTGTGGCTTTCATTGTCAGATTATCAATAATCTTTGAATTATTGACGTAGGTCTTTACTTTTCAAAAATCCCCATAGAAAATTCTCAATTTTTCTCATTCAATATAAATTTTCATAATAAATTTTAACAATGGTACAGATTGCTGTATTCTATAGTATTATGTGTTGATTTTTTTTATGTTTGCTAATGAAATTTTTCGAATACAAGTGCAGATATGTTAAATCATTTCACAGTGTCACTTGTTAGAAAATGTGACACTTAATTTGGATAACCCTAATATTTATATTGTCATCATGTTCTTTTATATTTACATTTTATTGAAGAACGAAATTGTATCTTACGCGAAAAGAGCTATCCCTAAAAAAATATCAATCACTATACGGAAACACTGGAATATCTATTCGAATGATCTAACGTATCAAGAAAAACAAGAATTATTTTTCCTTCGATCGAAAAGCGTTAACACAAAGCAGCTGCATGGAAATCAGATCCCAATATTTGTACCAAGCGTCTGGTATTACAATTTATGCTTTCAGACAACTGTATTACGTGTGCCAAAATAAACCGCGATCGCAAATCGAGCAATATGCAGATAATATAATAAGTAATCGAACACCTTTGAATAAGCACACAGATTGCAATATCATGCGATCGTCGAATCAACAAGAATCCTACGGATAATAAAGTTGTTAACCTGAAGAGAGGCCGCGGCGATCGAAGGAAAAAACGGAAGCCGGAGTTAGTTATCGTTCGGAAATGATTACGACCGGTATCCGCGTGTTCGCCATTGGTTTCAATCGATTATTTTCACCTGGCTCGCCCCGGTCGTTCGTTTGTTCCGCGGCTTTGCCCTCAGACGGAATTTACGTGGGTGGTATATATTTAGCGGGGGCGTCCCGTGTAGACTGGTGTGTTTCACATTCAAATGGAGGAAGTTATGTCAGGGCAGCGCTGCATGTATAAATAAATCGTAACGAATGCGGTAACTAATCCGCGAAACGTTTCGCTATCTGTGCCCCTCGATCGTGATTCGATGTCGCGCCGCGACCGAGTATAGTTGCTCGAGGAACTCGAAGCCTTGGCAACCTCTGTGCGATGGTGACAATTTTGTTTTACAACTTTTCCACGTGATTTCGCCGTAACTCACTCGACACTTTCCCACTTTGAAACTTTGCCAAAAGCGATCTGTGTCTCGGATTTTGTCAAGGGCTGGCGAAAGATGCTTGTTATACAATTTAGATCAATTGTTATTCTAACGGCAAAGATAAGGAACTTTGCTAGGGATAGATTTTTCAAAAATTTATACATTTTGATTTATACAACGATTGAGTAAAAAATTGTGATTGTATGTCAAACTGATTTTAACGACCTCCTGAAATTGTTTATGACTCTTGAGAAATGTTAGTTAATCACGGTTATTATGCATTTTAGAAAGTAGTCGAGAAGAAATTGGGCGAACAATGAAAAGGAATTTCACGGCACGGTGGTTCGGAAAGAGTCAGCCAGTCGGTAGCGAGTTTTGTCAGGGCTATAAAGGTCAATCACGGTTGAGTGACTCACCAAATTTTTGGCATACTTTTTTCTTTCCAGACGGGTCACATGAGAACGTCGACGGGAAGCTACATGATTGAACCAGCCGAGCCGTGGCAAGAGAACAGCAAGGATTACCTAGAATTCTCTCCGCAGCATGCTATCCAAAGGGTGGATTCCAACCACTTAGACGACCAGCCGAAACGCCAGAACTGCGGTGTAATTGGTGAGTTTCAATTTTATTTGATTTTTTCGTTTCACTTTTAACTCAAATTCTATTAAATAAGAAGTAGAGGAGAGTCGTGCACTACCGACCGCTCTAAGATTTTTTTTATATCTTGGACTAGAGATGATAAAAATAATAATAACAAAATAAGAGTAGTAAAAATGAAACATCATAGCAGAATAGAAATCACTTTTGTGAGATTTAATTATAAGAATTAGGTATTTGTAGGAATAAAAAAATTGAAGTTTTTAAGAAACGAAAACCTGTCGTCCAGTACCGACCAATCATTTAGTTAGCAGATTGTTCGATCTTAATGGTTAATAGTAATAAAAAAAAGATATTTAAAACGGGAATCCGTATAAATGGTGCATTATTTAGAGGATAAGATGTTCTATTATTCAAGCTTCTGTTTTTTACAGAGTTGGGCAAATTTTATTGGAATAGTGAATAAAAAATCTTGGAGATTTAATCGTGAATAACGAATAAATGTGTAGCATTATTCGAACCAATTTCATTCGAATAAAACTTTATTCGAATAATGCCCAAGTCTGGTTCTTTATTTGTGTCCGTAGAAATTCGAGTTTACATAAAAAATTCACAGACCAGTTATGACGCAAACTTTTTTAAATGAAGATACTCTGTCGATTGTGAGAGCATTTCCGTGGCGCGAGAGCATTTTCGCAGGGGCTCGAAAACCGCGCGGAGGCCGTCGCCCATGAGAACGCGGCCGAAGACGGGTTTCGGTACGGGCCCCCGAGGTCTCTCCCCGCCCGAAAACGTATTAATAATGCATGCGCTCTCGGGTCGTACACATTAGGACACGAATGCACATGTGCACCGGGCACAGCGTGTAGTACTACAAATGCCCGGGTGACCACGCCGCGTATCGCTTTATTCATGACCGTTCCTTAAATCGCCACCGTGTCGCACGTCGAAAGTTCAGTTCGGGTCGGACGCCGGGGTCCGGGAATAATAAATTTGCGGACGAAATCAGGCTCGCGTCTCCTTCCGAGTGTCGGGGACCCTTGGCGACCGGTTTTCGAGGGGGGGCCCTCGATTAACATTCCATCATTGAAGTATCGTCATTGTCCTCTCCTCCTCTCTGATGCGAAGGATCCCCGAGACCGTGTTAATTATTTTGTCAGTTTATCGCGCGCCGGTTGTTTTCTCGGTCCAAGTTTAATTGCCTTTCCTCTCTCTTGTTTATGGTGATTTCTCTTTCACCGCGCAGGTGGTCGCGAAATAACTTTGACCACCGTGTATACGACGAATCGAATGCATTAAAGTTCGAGCGAAATGGTAGCTCGCGGGAATATTAATGTATGTACTCATTTGTTAGGCTTCCTTTACGTTCTATAGGCTCGGAGGATCCTGGACTTGGCCAGGTTGAAGGCCGTTTCACATTGGTGCAGTGGATTTTATATGATAGTGGATGGCGAGTCGAGTTTTTGCCATGTTATATCACAACAACTGTATTGAAATTTATTAATACATGTTATGCAGAATCCTTTTACGATTCCTTTTTTTAGGTTTTAAACTAAAGTTTTTAGTTTTTACTTGGCTTTAATGCACAATTACGATACTACATAGCATACAACTATGAACGCGTTATATAGTTTCTCTGACAAGGGAAGTTTGGGGAGTGTCACTCTCCGATTTTAATGAAACTTTGTACGATTTTTCTATGGTTCGACCTAAGAACTTTGCCCTATATAGTAGCTGCCCATACTCGACTTTAAGGGAGAAACTACCCTTTTAATCCAAATCGCCCTTTTCATTTCGGTGCTTATAACAGACAAAGTATAGGCGTTATAAAAAAATGTTTTATACAAAAGTTTTACTCTTGTTTAAGACCTATAGGATGGCTGTAAGAAAATTTTGAAAAAACGAATTGCTCTTTATTCACCTGAAACAAAAACATTTTTTGTCAGAAAAAGGGAGGTAGGTAAAATTTAATTTTTATAAACAATTCGTTTTTGCAAAATTTTCTTACAGCCATCCTATGGGTCTTAAAAAACATTAAAACTTTTGTATAAAACATTTTTTTATAACGCTTATACTTTGTCAGTTATAAGCACCAAAATGAAAAGGGCGAGTTGGATTAAAAGGGTAGTTTCTCCTTTAAAGTCGAG
Organism: Perdita meconis; assembly: GCA_030770465.2. Classification (NCBI taxonomy): domain Eukaryota; kingdom Metazoa; phylum Arthropoda; class Insecta; order Hymenoptera; family Andrenidae; genus Perdita; species Perdita meconis. Next base: position 12,519,116 of record JASKOS020000003.1, on the reverse strand, counting down.
TATGGGCAACTACTATATAGGGCAAGATTTTTAGGTTGGACCATAGAAAAATCGTACAAAGTTTCATTAAAATCGGCGAGTGACACTCACCGAACTTGCCTTGTGAGGCGTTATTTGAATATACAGTTCTAAAAATAGATAAAATCGGGTTCCAAGCAGAACCGACCGTTAACGATAATCCTTATAAAAAGAAGAAGAGGATCGGGAACAAAGGCAAAAGTCTCTGCTGCAACATCTCGATCGCGGAGCAGTCCCATTACAGGGGAGATGTATTATCCCACAAAAGAGTCACAGTCATCGTTGAAAGTCGCCACAAAAAGCCTAGTACATTCGCGTAAGCTACCTGCCGCGGCGATCGTGACCTAATCTCGTTTCAAACTGAAGGGCGTAACCGCGCTCACGTTTGGTCGTGCGCGCGCGCGCGTGCGCATAATTTCGAAAGGAAGGAGAGAAAGAGAGAGGTGGAGGTCGAGAAGCATTAAAAGCTCTCGTAGCGTACCGGCGACCACCTGTACTGAAACAGGTTCAGCCATTTGCGGATCCCCTCGGGCGAATTCTGACGTTCCATCGAGACAGCTTGGCGACGCTCGACCCGTTCGACGACGGAACGCGCGGATAACGCTGTCTAAATTTGTGTCCGGAAACTTCCTGGGCTCCCACGACGTTCCTCCGACGCCTTTTGGTCCTATGCGATGCTTATCTAAATTTATGTAAAGTGTATACTCAAGCCATGTCTTCTTACTTCTTTTGGGCATATTTATCTTTGATGCACGATTGCATAATTTTTATGCAAAGTATATTTTATACTTGAATTTTGTAAGTCTTAACTCTTTGAAGCACAAAAATAAGAAATTGGAACAAGAAAAAATTCTATAGGGTGCCGCAAAAGAAGTACTACCATTCTATCGGGTTGACCGGAAAGTTTGTGCCGTTTGTACAATTTTTTGCCCTGAGACTTGAAATGTTCTACAGGGATAGTACAGGGTCATCCACGTATCTCGGAACTTGTACACATGATTATAAATGGGCTCGGGTTCCGAGATAGGTGGATGACTCTATATAATGATGTTACACGAAAAATGGCTAAAAGTAATGCAACAAAATAAAGGATACTTCAATGATAAAAGCTACATTGAAGTAAAGAAAATTGTCTTTTAATTTGACCGAAGAAACAATACGAACTTTCGGCTCAACCTGATATTTGTGAATAAATTTTAAATGAAATAAGATAAATATATATATATTTTTTATCAATAGTTTATTCAGTTTTCCAATTATGTGTGGAATACGATATCGGCCAAATGAGCTCTTCTAGCTGCTTCACAAATGAGGGCCTAATCAACACTTCGCATACAATTTGTACATGTTGCTTGTTTCTTGAATTTCTTAACGAAGGTTGTTCTTCACCTGTTTCATTGTGGTCGATTTGTTTGCACAGACCTTTTCTTTCAAATACCCGCGAAGGTACAATCAAGTTGGGGGTGAGGGGGAGTCTAATTTTTCTCGGCAGACGATGATAAAGATCATCACTGTTTCTTGCATAATAATAAAAAACAAAAACCCACTGATAAAAGAACAAAAGTATTCGATCAAAAGGTTCATTTTCAGTAACATAAATTGCAACTTCTTCGTATGGGTCTCAAAGCACCCGGTATCCGCTATGCGGTCGCTCATTAGACAATCCGTCGTGCAAGGGTTAAGGTAGTTTTGTACCAGCGTACAACATTATAAAATTCAAGTGGTATAAAAGTTATTCCACCACAAAGAATTAACACTATGCTTTTTACATTTAAATATTCACTGTCAAGTCATTTGCATTGTAAATCTACAGTCTACTTGTTGTTATATTTAGAATATAAATGAAAATTTAATTATTCTACTTCCATATTTTTTTTATGTTAATCTAAATCTTTTAAATCATTGGTCGCCATGTAGTATTTAAATTGGAGTTCGTAAGTCGTTTCTGGTAGTTTGTATTCTGTTGAGTCCAAATCTGGCTGCATAATTGTTCCATCTGTTCCTGTTTCCAAGAAATTCAAGGGCTAATTGCAAAATCAACTACTTCTGGCTATTTTTTCTGTCTGTTATTAATTAATCAAATGAGCAAACTAAATGAACTAAAAATGAAGTTCACTGAATGTACTTTAAGATTGCTGGTACATCATGTTTTTAAACTAAATGATATCTAATCTCTTTCTATCTATTAAACTGTCAACTTTAGACCTTAAAATAAAGGACACTTTCGTGTCAAGCTTGAAACCTTAAAACACTCTTCACGCATGCGCGATACTAAGTAACGAGCATGCGCGTTCCGTAGACGCGCGTAGGTTTAAGATAGCAATCAATCGGGGATTCACCGGCTGCCCGGGGCGCGGTAAACCTGCTAAGCGGATGAACCTGTAATCATGCGCGAATTTTGAACTGGGAATACCAGCCCTTCTGCACCTTCGAGCGAAAAACCAAAATCGCCTGATTAACGAGGGGAAAAAAAAAGTTTTTCGATCCTTAAGCCTGAAAAACTTTGCGTCGAACGTGATCTAAATACGGGAGCCCGTTTCACGTTTAAGAAAAGACCTAAACCTTTTTTTTTAATACCAAACTCTTTTAGCGTGTTTCAAATTTATTCCTTCACATGTTTCAAATATGTCTAGAGGACGTTTAGAAGAAGTTAAACGTCCGTGATCACTTCATCGCGTTCGATTCTCGTTCCACTGATCTAATGGTGCGTATAAAACACGCGTCAGAGCTACCTGCACGGTTATCAGTTCCGAACGCTCCGTCCCCCGATAAGATGCAAACGAACGGTACTCGTTGCACGACGGTACTATTGCGCAACGACGCTCGGTATCGTGTATCAGCCAAGGTAGCTTCGGTCATTGCCTTCCGTCAGAGCCAAGGGAAACGAGACTAAGCGCAGCTAGCCGCGCGATTATTAGTAATTACGGAGATAGCCACGGGTCATCGCACGATTACGCGGTCACGCCCTTTCGTTTCGCTTTTCAATTGTTATTGGTCCTTCGCCTTCGATCTACGATCTCGTTCGCGTGGTGGTTCGCCGGCGAACGGCCACCCTCGAAGGGCAAACGCCCCCCTGTGCGCAAAGAAATCTTTGCATCTCACCACGCCTTCCATTTAACCGGGCGCTCCTTGCCCAGGGGTGCTTTTTAAGACTCTGGCCCCCTTTTTTCTTTTCCCATGCTGGGTTCGACGAGACCTGTACCTTCGATTTTGCTTCGTCTTTCTTGTACTCTTAAGTGCTGTTCCACATTAGATGCATTTATCCTAAGAACGTTGATATTAAATATAACTGTAGGCACCATTTTATTCAATTCCTTCTACCATTTTTAAAATAATTTGTATCTTGAGTGCTCTCAAAATTTGTAATTCGTATCCCATCTTTATATTTATTATACCTACATATAATATTATAGAGGGAACGTGTTTATGTTTGACATACAGTAATGATTCGATAAGTGCCGTCCCGAATTTTTACGTTATATGTCAAATCTTATCTCTATTAACCAACGGATTATCTACTTCCAAACCTTTGGAAGTGTAAACCCTAACAGACGCAAAAAATGTAGTATATTCTTCGTTAAACGTCCAATTTTGTTTCCGACTATTCGACTTTTATCGAATCACTATTACAGTGGCTCTTTATAAGTCCATCGGTGGAGCGCTTCATTTGTTTTGTTGCTCCTTAGGAGCATTGGTCGAAAATGTAGTAACGTCCAGAAAACTACATTAATTGCGCATGAAAGATATCTTTTGAATCGCATGAAGAAAGTACAGTAGTGATTCGATTCAGAAGTGTCGAACTAAATTTCTGAGGTATATATCGAATTCTATCTTTAACAACCAATGGTCTCCTTCCGAACTCTTGGAAGTTGGAAGTGTAAACTCTAACAGAAGCAAAAAAAAATATAGCACCTCCTACGTTAAACGTCGAATTTCGTTTCTAACTATTCGACTCTCATCGAATCACTACTGTAAGTGTCATATTCATCTAAATCCGTCCCCTAAGATTTATGTAAATTTATGTAAAAATTCACCAACCTTCGGAGTCATCTTATGAAATGAAAAAGGGTGACACGATGACAGTGAAGAATTCCGTACGCATTGCGCAATGCGAGTGAAGATCGATTGGCAGCGTTGAATGGAGTCGTTCGCCAAATTCAGCGGAACGATTCAGTAGACGGCTCGGCGCCGACCGAGCGCGGATACCGATCAAAGTTATGCGCGCCTTTATGCTGGATGGGAGATCGATCCGGCGATATGCAAAAGTCATTGACTCGCCACGATCGTCCCGGAATAACGGATACGGTGATCAAGATCGAACTTACGCCGCGCCCTTCTCCTCTCGTCCTCCTCCTCCTCCTCCTCCTCCTCGGACGTCCCTTCGGCCAGGCACGCCGGCTCGATCGAGATCGCGACACGATCCGATGATCGAAGGTAGAAGTCGTGTTATTACAGGTATACGAGCGAAATGACAGGCATTACGTGACCTCTCTCGATCACCGACGGGACCCCGAGTCGCTTATCGGTTTTTGCTCTGCTATACGTGCTCGAGGTTATTTAACGTCGACGTTGCTCGACGCGATTTCTCGTTGTGAAATTATTTAGCGAAAGATATGATTGCACCGATTATTTCGAAAAAGGGATCGAATTGCGGCAACGTTCGTACTTTTTTTTTTTTTAATTTTGCAAGCATGCATCGACTCAACGTCTGAGGTTATATGTTCATTAGGAACTTAAACTCTCGTTATAATCATTGGGTGCAGCTACTGACATTAATAGAACGCTTTAAAGATTCATCACACGATACATGATGCAATCACAGCACGATGCAACCGCTCGAGGTGTGTTATTAGAAAACTGTTTCCATATTATTAACGATTCCGTGTGAAATTTATCGTGAATGATCAATGAGCAATAAGGCATCGTCGACTCGATTTTTCCATAGGTCTGCGCATCGCGATGAAGACTAACAAATGGATCGATAATTTGCAAAGATACGGAGGACACGATGCGGTTTCATAATATCGCGTCTTTAAGTTTTATCTTCGAGTTTAATACGAAAATCGTGTAACTACTGATCGCAAAAATTATAGGGATGCTTAAGTTACTCCCGTGTCCAAGGGTACAAAATGTTCGATAATTGCTGGAAAGCTACGTTGCACTCTGTAATTTCGGGTGAAAGTTCGTATCATCTGTAATTTTTAGGCATTCGCGATGCGGAGAGATTTGCGGTGAATCAACCAGGTGGACATAAAATGTTACTAAATTAACGTGTGTTTTAAAGTAAATCGGTGTTATATTTTTCAGGCTGCAAACAGTTTTCATCACGTTGTTCTTGTAGAAAAACCTTTAATTTTATTCTCGATCGTCGTACACATCAAAATGTTCTTTAAACGCATCGTTCTGTTATCCATTCACGAAAATCAAATAGAGGAAGGTGGAACACAATGGGGTCGCAAGGCAAAATGAGATTCTTGTTTATTTCGCGCTATCATGTTTCTATATTGAAAATCCACGTTGAAAATAAAAAACATCAGTTAAATTAAACACCGATAACTACAGTCTGTTTATAGCGTCCTTATGCGTTTTATGACCATTTTCTAACGATTGTGATCTTATTTTCTACCATCTTCTGTGCGTATGTAACAATTCTCAATTACATTATGCTTTGAATATTATCAGTTTGGGCAATTTCTTAAAGGATTATTTATGTGTTTATTAATATCATTCGTAAGTAAATATATCGTCATTCAGTTAATTTCGATGTAACCTTTGGGACAAAGTCGGTGGAATCGATTGTGACAGAAATCGTTTCGAATATGTTCTGCATTATAGCGTCGAATGGAGAAAGGCGAGCGTCCGCGCATGCTTAATAAATTTCTCGAGATGGTAGGGTTTGTGCGCGCAGAACCCCTATAGCGATTGGTTCAAATCTACGAATAAATCACCGCACCCGTATGAATCGCGTCGCTTGCCTTTAAACTCTCGTCCATAAAAACACCCTATATCAGATTTCGAACACTTCTAAATTCAACCGCGTTAAAAATTTGGCCATAATCATATTTTTAAAAAATACGATACTGCATTTTCTCGTACTGAACTTTCAACTGCTGGTGTCGCTTCTTGGAATTATTCCCTCGTTTCCTTTTATCTCGTTCTTTGCTTTTTCTTTATCTCTGACGGAATAAAAACGAGTCACCAGCATATTATTTGATCTCAAAGAATGTGTTTTATGTTGTAACCTTGTTGTCTCACCGTGTCACTAGATTATATGTAGATTGACTCGTTCACTGTCTTCATGACCCATGCGAGGTCAAGGTAATTCGAACGATGATTGCTAATGACATGTTTATCAGTCTTTGTTGAATTTCAGACAAAAAGCGTACGCAAAGTTGGTGCTGCATGTTTTTGGTGAACTGTAGACAGTGTTGCTCACAAAAAGAAATGATTCTTTGCGAGATAAATATTGCTCGATTTGTATATTTTGTTTCTATTTTCACGAAATCATCATATACCGAGGAGGCTATACATAAGGTGTGACATCGACGACGAAATTTATTTGTCCAGCCCAGTGAGTCCTCCGGCGATGAAATCGCAGCATGCGCTACGTCTAAACACTTATCGAGTCATGATGTACGACCCGTTACGAAAGACCCGGGCCCTTTTCCCCGGTTTCTTTGGGCAAGAAACAACCGTCCCGCTCTCACGATCATTCACTCCGACGTACCACGGTATGTCTTTGCCCTCGGTTTAATTAATCATTCGCCCTTTACACGTGTTAACACGTTGAGCCGAGGAATAGCCATTTGAAGAAGCGCACGAAAGTAAGAGTTCCACGTTCAAGCTCTTTTTTCTCGTCCATAATTCATTCCCGTTTTTTCTCTTTACTCTCCCCCCTCTCTACCCTTCCCTATCTTGTTTCACAACGCAAAACGTTTACCAACTCCGTCAACGATGGAGCGCGTTACTCGCGAGGGCCAAGGTAATCTGGAAGCTTCCTTACGAGGATTATTAATACCACTTTATACCGTGTTTGACGGGTTCAATTCTCGAAGATGTGCTCAGAAATACTTATACGCTATTCGATATATTATTGTCGTCAAAAAGTATGGAGTCTGATTCAATAAAAAATAAACTATTAACTTATTTCCTCTCTTTTATTAACTGTTTTATCTTGGGGAACAATATGAGAAATGTAGTGTTGATATTTGAGTTTCTTATTCCTTAACACTATATAAAAAATTCATTATCTACATTCTTAACAACATGATAATAATAAAAGTTGTTCGATTCTGGGTTTTCAAGTGGAACATAGAGGAAATTAAAGTAATCTCTTATCACTGTGAGATGTTTATGCCAATATGTCTAGTCATCAAAACACCTTTTGTTGTTAGTTTGCGATTAGCTTTCCGGACACGTACCAAGCTTCTTTTATTTCATCTATCGATTCAAAATTGTGTCCACGCTGTTATAATTTCAACAAAATGAAATTATACTGTACCATGTCATGAGAATGCAGAGCATTCATTGAATTTTTGACCAATAACTGACTAACAATTACCGTATTCAAATTAAACACCGCCAAAAGCATTTTCTTTCAGTCATCAAAGTTGTTCATTTGCAAACCAACAATGACAATATCATGAAATTTTTAAAAAAGGTTGGAAATACTCTTATCAATTTTAATACAAAAAAGACTTTCAGCTATAATTAAAGTGGACGTCACTTCGAATATTTTTTTATCATAATACCTATAATCTGAGCCGCAAGAAGAGTCTATCTACAGTCTTCAGTCTTCGCACATCAGAGGCTCGCGGCTCCTTGAAGTCCGAACGCCGAGAGATGATATCCCTCGTCTCGCGCATTCCTTCGTCATATTTGGTTTCGCTACCGACAGTGACTAGCTCTCCGCGATTCGTATATCTTCGCTGGCTTTTTCCCGCCGAATCAGCGAAACTCGCCGACCCATTGTCCGCGCTTTCCACGCGACCCGACCGAGCGGAGGACTAGGCGAGGAATTCCGCGCTAGACCCGCGTCAATTAAATCCTCCCGTCGGGTCCCTCCAGCCGGAATACCGTCGGCGATCGCGATTACGTCGGCCGCGATTTATTCCCCGGTTTCCGCGAATGTTAACCGGTTGACTAACGTTAGAGCCGTGCCGGTAGAATGCGTGACAATAACGCGGATAAAGGCTCCGCGCGCACGGCAGCGGCCGTCTCTCCGCGAAGGGAAACACCGAGAGCGGCGCAACTTGAGTCACGAACGGACGACAAATAGGCTGAACGCACCCGCGGCTTCCATTATCTCGCCGCTACGGAGAGACACTTTCTGTTAGGAGGGTAGCATTATGCTGGGAACGCGTGGGCGTCGGAGTCCTGGACGCAGATAATCGGCCGAACTTCGCCTTTTTATGGGCCCCGACTTGCTCCCTTTTACAGCTTCGGTATGTGCTTTGAAAGCCGCGTGAGACTTTAAATTTTTCTAATACTACATATTTGGCGTGGAAGTTAAATCAGTGCCTTTTCGAAGTAAACTCACCATTTCGTCTCCAATAAGTGTATCAAGTGTTCCCCAAGGATCACATCTAGGACCTCTATTATTTAATGTTTTTATTAATGACCTTTGTTACACCTTTGTGGATTCTGATTTTTTACTTTATATTGACGATCTTAAAGCTTTCAAGAAAATTCAGAATCATACAAAAATACGTATAAAGTTCGGTCAGATTTAATTAGGTTCGAAGTTCGGTGTGTTAACAACAACACGAGGCTTAATATCTCAAAGTGTGTAGCAGTAAGCTTCTCTTTCTCTCAATCCTATAATTAGACTGCGGATTTGTATGCAAAATGAAATGTTTAGAAACGAAGATAATGAATTGAAACTTGGATAACATTATATCTTGTTTTTTTTAAATATTGTAACTTTAATTACATTTTTGATGTTTTGTATATTTTGCGAGTCTGATTGTTATTTTAATATTATAAAGTGGCGGAAAAATATTTACATTTAAACCAGAGATATAAATAATATAATGTTAAGGCACCAACTTATTTTCTGCTCTTAACACAATCAGCTCTAATAATTCTAGTAGTTCTAATAGTTGACATAGCTGGAATACTTCTATGAACCGTGACACTAAAAGTCACTTAAGAATTCCAGAAATTCTAAGTGTCCTAAAAGTCTTAATACATCTAATCTGAAAGGACTTTGTATTTCTATTAGCTTTAGTAATCCCAGGAGACGTAATAGTCCTAAATAGTAGTGCTAATCTATAAAAATCCTACAATTTTAGACTACTCCATATTTTGGACAAAACTGTGGAAAACGCCACATTCGTTAAGGAAACATAAATTACATACTAAATGAAAGTGAAGATAACACCAAAGAAACTACCATAATAAAATTCTTACGTAAATTTAGGCTAATTATCATTCAGCGGAATGAATAAACGAGTCCAGCCTGTAATTTGCTAACAGCATAATACGAGGCGATGCAAACCACCAGAAAGTAAATTATGATGGAATAATGATACCGAAAAAGAATCCGCCTGTTACGCCTGGTTCGACTCTGACGATTGCGGTTCTAAGCGTATAAAAAACTACGTTGCACCCCGTACGCATAGCGGTAGGTCCCTGGAGGTATGCACTTCCATGCAATCGTAATAACAGCTTTATTGCTCGCTGTAATTGCCATTATTATGCTCGCAGGGATTGCTGGGATATTGTTTCATGGCCACGGTTTGGAGATTCCTGCGATTTCTGCCGTTGCAATTCGAATAACACGGAGTGTCATTACCGTTGCATTACGGATGCGTCATTAGAGACGTTAATCACGTAATGCGACTAATTAGAAGCGGTCGACCCAATCTTCCATGATTACTCCGCAATTCAAACCTTCCTGACGAATTTAGAGCCTAAGGTCTTCTCGTTATGAACTTCCACTATCCTTATTTCCTATCAGAATGGTTTTCTCGTTTTAAGAGATTGAGAATTAAGTCCGAGTTTCTATTGTCCAGAAAATTGTAAATATTATCGTTAGCCTAATCTATTTCGAGAGCTCGCCACAAATAATTGCATACGTCGATCCTCCCATCGTAAAAAGGATCCAACGCGATCGATAGAGAGCACTTGCATACCTCGGACAACCCCCGTGCACAACGCGAGATTGTGCTCGTTTCAGATGAGAACTGATAAGGTGGACGCACGAAAGGCGACGCTTCGAGTACATTTTGACAAGATCGACCGCTCCGATTCATCGTCTCGTCAGTAGCCGTGTTTCTGTGATCTACTCGTGTATCAGCCTCTTCCGACATCGGGCCTTTTAACGATCGTTCCCCCTGGCCCATTAGGGCGCGGCTTTTGTCATTCTAATTTCAAGCGTGCATTCCTCGAGAGATACCGACTGCTTTCGTCTGCTTGAGTTACTTCAGTTAGACTGGGTGTGCCTTCTACAAACGCCGGTGCATACGAACGAGCCTTAAACGCTTTTCAAGGAAATAGAGAACGCGAACACTTTTATCCTGATTTTTATTTTAACAAAAATTTTAATTAAAAAAACAATTCTACAGCAAAGAAATATTCAAATTCTCCGAAAAATGACACGAAATAATTGAATGGAATGGGGCCAATAGTTTAAAAATTCTCGAAACTCGAATCCGACACTTTACAATGTTTCGAAACACTTGACACTTTCGAAACTCGAAGTGCCGATTTCGTTTTGCAAGAGGAATATCTTGTTTTGAGAACTGGAGTACTATTCAAGAGCTGGAAGCGTGTAACGCAATGCAATCGACGCGTCGAGACGAGTTGCGCGCATTTATTCGGACATGCGAATCACGGTTGCACCGTGCACGTGTGTACTTGGTCTAAGTCACGAGCGGAAAATCGATCGCGCGTCTGAAGATTGGACAGCGACGCGTGAAAGGCGCGAAGGACATCAAGATGAATCGCGGAACGCGAAGCCGTCGCGTCAGACCGTATCGATTTCTCTCAAAGTGTCAACTTTGCGCATTCAATTAGACGAGCATAATCGTTCCCATGATTCCTCACCGATAGCCGAGGTTATATCGAGAACAGTCACGCTTTGTTTTCGCTCGATACGAGCTGACCGCTGTGCGCGACACCGAACAAAGGCATTTTTGTCCTCGCTCATTCTTGTTTCGAGCTAAATAAAGCGTAAAAATTCTGATTCGCAGGAATCCCGATCGTGAAACAACGCGCGCGCGACTCCGTGAATACTGCAGACTGCAGATGATTGATACGCGATAAATCGCGAAAGGAGCGTAGACTTTTCTGGAAAAAAAGATTAAAAAAACGATAACACGTGTTTTATCGAGGAACAAGGTAACAGGAAATTAGACTTCAACGCCTCAAGGTTTCCAACATTTCAAGGCATTCAACATGTCAAGACTTTCTAATTTTACTTGCCAGTCTGAACTTTTTACGCGTTTCGAGTCTTTGCGACTTTCTGGATAAGCATCGTGTTACAGATAGAACAAATTTTCGAAATTGAGTCAGTCAGATGACAGTTTCAAGATATCCGTGGTTTTGTTCATTTCTTAAAATAATCATGCATTGAAAACACATTACGCTTATCTAAAGATCTAAATATCTCGGAAAGGGTTGCATTGAATCTTAGAAATCGTTGTTTGAGAGAAAACTGAGAGCATCCTACGCCACAATGCGAACACTGTTGGTCTTTGGCTGGTCGTTGATGAAAAAGCAGCTTCACGGATTTCTGTCGATCAATTTCAAGGAGAATCTCTACACCTCGGAAATGATTAATAGTTCCCGTCCGCGATCTGACGGAAGTCACTTTTCAGACGGTTCGAGCAGAACCTCTTCTCGCGCGGATGACTTCATCGCCGCCCCTCGACGATCGAGATTTTCCCGACGGGATCGATTGCGAAATCGAATGGGGGGAATAGTGTATAAACTCCGAGTAGACCACTTAGTATCATTAACTGAAAGGTGTAGCTATAAATTACAAGGCATCAAGCGTATTCGAGGAATAATCGTCGTTAGATAAAGCTAATCAAGCTACACGTTTTTTTTTTTCTGTTTTGCAGATGACGACGCGCCGACTACCATTTCGGGTGACACGTCCGGCATTAAAGTTTACGGCGGTGGCCGAAACCGTGAGCGCAGATCCCTGGCGGAAAAAACATCTCTGCACGATTACCGAGGTGACGAGAAGTTCGAGCAGTTTACTGGTCAGCAAGAGCGGCATCGACATTTTTTGCGGAACGACAAATACGAGAGGTGATGTGTATCTTCTTAGCTAATCCGTAGCGGGAACAGTTTGACCAAAACACATGAAAAAAATTGTGCTATACTTATAACAATTTCTGCCTTTTTGAGTCAAGATAAAAATCAATTAAACCGTGATTAAAAGAAATGGGCTATTCATTTTTACTCTTTTGTTGAAACGATCAGTTACTTCCATTTCACAATTATGTCTCAGATATATTGAGGTCTAAGTTCATACTAACTCTTCTAGCAATTAGATAACCGTAATTAAGGGATAAGATCTCTAAACATGTTACGGTACATATATCACTACAAAACTATGCGTCTTGAAGTCTGCAGTTAAGATTCATTTAAGATTTAATGAGCGTTTAATTCAGACTTCGTTATCGCGCTATCAACCGCGATCCATCACATCTCGCAATTATATTTCTGTCTAGAATTATAACGTAGTTATCGTGGATTTATTCCCGAACGTGATTTGACGTTACTTGCTATTCGTTACGTTAAAATTTAGGGAACAATTTAGATAATTACTGATTAGAATTAACGTGCTATATAATTGTTATAGAATGCATTATACATATAACAGGATATTAAGTACCCAAGAAAATAAGTAAAGTCCAAGAGCAGTAGAAGCTAAAGACGTTCTGTTTAAAAATTTCAGTTACTACTCCGTGGAGAGAAGACGGAATGATCCCAGCGAGGAGTATAGTCAGGACTCGGAAATGGAATCGGATCCTTTCGTGACTTGGAGACCACGCCGCGCCTTGCCACGTGAATATTTCATCGAGATCATGGTGGTGGCCGATACCAAGATGGCCAAGTACCACGGCAAGGGTTTGTTCGGCTACATTTTGGTTCTGATGAGCATGGTAAGCAGTTTGATTCTCTTCTATACTGAACTGCATTAATTACTCACTTCGAATCGCTTTGGACAATTATTCTCATCAGTGGAATCATCCTTTTCCCTTCTTTGCCTCGTTAAATCAAGTGCCTCCTTCAACAAAGTAACTATCAAACAGTAATTCCAAGTTATCGCACAGAGATATTTCAAATCTCGGGGTACATGATAGAATCAATGAATTGTGCAAGCACCGTTTAGCTTACAAATCAAGCTCCTCTTGGACCTTTAAAAGGAAGGTTTCAAAAGAGAAGTATAGTTCGACTCGCGATACACCCTGTATAAGGGCCGGGTATATATTACGCAGCATAGGTCCGACATCCGTTCGAAAAAGGGAAAAAAGGAGACAAAGGTCGACAGCCCGTGTGGGTGTATCACTTTGTCTGAGCATGGTTTCGGTGAAGCGAAAAAGAGAATCGCGACGCAGGTACGAAGCGAGCAGGATTAAAAGAGGTAAGGATCCACGAAACAGCGGCGACTATGTACCTTGGGATGATCGATCTTGTAAGTCAGCGGGATCTGTCGCGACCATTAAACATTATGCAAATGTACCTGTTGCGTTCCCAACTAATTTCGAACGTCTGGAGGGTAGCGGTTATCAGTCATCCACCCTGACAATCGCCTCTAGGACTAATTCAATTTTATCTTGGACATCGTCGATCCAACCAATCCGTGGGTACGATTAATCTCGGACATTCGACTCACGAGGTCCACTCTCAGGCCAACTCGACGTCCCCAAGTTCACGGCATTTGCAGAATACTCTTCGCTATTCGCTACGTCGATATTGGTGCAACGATGTAGGAAGAACGGTAGCGAAGATCGTGGCACCCTGGATCCGAGAAACGTCGGTGACGCAACGCAGGCGAATGACTTCACTTTCCGTGGCGGTGGATGATTTACGCCGTCTGGAAGCGGGTCAGATCGAATTCAATTCGAGGCCCAATCGGCGAGCTCGAAATGTCAGCGTCGCGTTAAAGGTAGTTAGGCAGTCCGGCGATTGTATCGCGGTAGCGGGATTTATAATCGCCGAGCCGCGAGTTGTACTTTCTATTCTTTCGATGATGAATCGCGCGCCGCTAGGCCGAGCAAGCGACGGTTCACGGCTGAAATTTATGTCTTTGGAACATAAGGCTGCTGACTGTCCAGCGACGGAATCCTGTGCAGCGGTTATCTTAGGCGACGCCGCGTCGTGGAAACGCAATTTACCTCCGTCGACAGATTATGGCCAGTCTCAACAAGGGACGTCCATTATGTCAACCGTGGGCTCGCTAATCTTGAGCTCCCGCTGAAATTTTCGCCCGTGAAACTTGTACGCGCGGAGGGCTAATTAGAGATGACTAATGACACCCGGGGACCTTTCGTCCCGTTGCGAAAGACAACCCACGCATATCTCGCCGCGAATACGAAACTCTTCTATTCATTAATTTTGCCCGCGCGTAGCGAATTATGGAGGGAGATGAATTTTTTTGGTAGGATTGGCCGGTGATCGATGGGATCCATAGTTCGGCGGATCGCGAATGAAAATTTTTTTTTAAGCGTTCCTTGATGCCGGTTGTGTTTACCTTGAAGAGTTTCGTGTCGCCTAACTCCTGGGTGTTGAGAATTAATTTACTTTCAAATTGTCGTACTTGAAAGCCATTTTGAGACAATTTTCTTAGTGGGAAACCTTCGTTTATGAAATACAGTTCCTTGAATCAAGAATTACTTTCATTTTCCTCGAAGTGGATTAATTAGCCACTGCTTGAGGCATTCTTGACCCCGACCCCTCTAACCGCGATTTCCTAGAAAGAACCTTCGCCGGCTAGACGGATTACCTTTCCATCGTCTAATTTCCCGGGTCTACTAGGCGCCGCTTACAAAACCAGACCGACGCGACGTCGCATAAATTAAAGCGCGGCTCGCAAGTGGAAAAGCTGGTGCACGGACCGACTCACAGTGGGGCACATCCCACGTGCTCCACAATCGCAAACGTTCTCTGCTATTTAAAGACTCCCGACTATCGCCGATTATATAATTGACCATCTAATCGCGTACGTGGAACCCGGTCGATCTTTCGTCGTACGGGGCGATCCTGTTCGTATGCAAATTCCATTTTCTGTTTGGACGCGACTGAGCCGGGACTGGGTCAGGATTTTCACATTGCCGGGAATTCGAATGCCTAACAACGTTCTTCCTTTGTACGTATCGTAATAGAAGCTACGCGATACATAGTGTTGTAACGGAATGTCGTCAAGCATCGATGGCGTCAAAAAATGTCATTGCACGTCTTTTAACTGCTTTGGGTGCTCTACTTTTTGTTTTAAGCTTCGAGGATTTTGAATTATTTTTCGCGGGTGTAAGAAAAAGTAATTTTTTACCTGACCCGTTCCCGAAATGTGCTTTAATGGATTGGAAAAACTCGGAAGAGAGGAAATTCGATCTTGCCCTGATAAATGAATGATTCATGTAATTTGACGGTTAGTCCCGTCATTGTCAACCAGGTCATTACCATCCAGTTGGTCGCGCGTCCCACGCGGATTGGACCACACCTCGTCGAGGAGGGCAACATCCCACGAAGCCTCCGGGACTCACTTTCACGTGCCCACGCCCGTCATTCATTCGACGATTCAATCAGCTTTCCTGGCTGTCGATCGTCTCTGTTGATATTCATGACTCCTTTTTTTTTTTTATCGTCGAATCGATGAAATCAAATTTGACGTTGCGTTGAGGGACCGTTCATAGCTTGAGTGACCGTCGCACTCCGTTCTGGCCGATACGTAATGCACGGCTGAACCGGATTAGCCTATTATTATGTGCACTTCGTGATAGTTTTGTTCCTTCCATATCAATTGATGTAAATATTGATCTCTTGGAAAAATGACGCTGTTTTTGATATTATAGATGAGTACTTATACCAGTGTTAATCAATTTTTGAAATTATTTCTATTTCTAATTACAATTTTAAAAAAAATGAGAATTGTAATTATGTGTATTGTTTCTATAAAGAAGATGTTTATAGATACTAATCTTTGCCAGCAGCGGAAAATGAATGTGATGAAAATGAGTGACGCGAATGGCAGAAGAATAATGAAGTGCCAATGATATAATGGCGAAAGTAAAACCTCAGCAGAGCCAACAGTGATAAAATATAAACTAAACTGGGACAGAAGTTATATTGCCTCTTCGATATGAGATGCAATATTTTAGAGTTTTACTAGACAGTTAAACTTTACAGTGCATAATTTATTAATACTTCGGATGATTTCAGCACTTTTCTTGCGAATATACTTGCAAATTGTATTTGCAAATATTTTTCTCATAACTAGATTGCGGAAGTTTATGCAGATATAATACATATACAGGAAATATGCAAAGTATATGCAAGATGTTTACAAAATACATATATGCACTACAAGTACAGAAAATATGCACTTTATCAAGATTGAAAAATTCGCATACCTGCTTTTAACGAATGTATTTAACAGCATATTTTTATATGTGAATTATATAAAACTTTTTTATAAAAATTAATAGCATTTCTACTACATATTTCTAGTCTATATTTCTATTAGATTATTAAATTACATAAAATGCCAAACATAAGACAAAATATCAATTTTAAACTATACAATTTTAACTTTTACTAAATACAAAGCCAACAGTACATTGTTGGTCTACCAAAGTTACATACAATCTTTGATATCGCGGCGCAATCGTCACTGACAGAAATCGATATCGTTTCCTAACGTTACGGTGCGACGGTGACCACCGATCGCATAAAAACGGAAACGACATCTGATATCGTAACGATATGTCCACGCACAAAGTCGCTGTTATAATTTACAATGAAGATACTTTGGATAGTTTATAATATATTTACTCGAACTCATTTATAAAATAATTCTGTATATGCAAGAAATATGCAGAATATGCAAAATATACGCAATATATAAATATGAATAATACATTTTTGAGATCCTAAACATATTTCTGTCAAAGTCCCACTCATTTATTTAATTCCTACAAAAATATGCATTTGCATAAACTTCCACAGTCTACTCATAAATTATATTCTGTGTTCATGAATACACAATAAATAAAATTCAATACAGAAAAACGGTATTAATATTAAACGTTTCTTGGACCACCGTTAATTTAGGAAACGTTCAAATTGCGCCAACATTTTCGAATTACCAAAAAAATGGACTAAAAATGGTAATGATTTATGACGAAGTCCACCGCGCTTCCAAGACGATCTCTCACCCAAGAATTTCGATAATAGTTACGCGCATCGTAAAACGCATTATGCAACCGCCTTTTCCGCATTCGAAGCCTCGTATTTCAATCAATTTTTCCACGCGCGCAAGTATTGAAATGGGCCACGATAAGAGAAGAGGGTCGACAGTGCATCGGGCATAAATTTATTCCAAACTCGGTCAATCGTCCGTCTAAACGATGGGAATGATTGACGTGTGTGGCCGAGGATGCGCAGTTGGTGTAATCTCCCGTCGTAACGTCGCTAAGAGCTGTAAAATTTAATGGTTCTCGATATTGACCGATTAAGTGATTCTTTAGGGTGAAATGTATCCGAGGCAGCTGAAGATAAGGGAACTCGTTCCTCAGTTGGATCTCTTACTCGCTCGCGTGTGTCTCTGCCACCGTTTCGCTTGGGCCGCGTTTCCACGTGTGCACTTCGCTTTTACAGGAACGAAAAATAAGAAAGAAGGGAATAAAACACATCGTAGGATTGTAAAAAGTAGAAAATCTAGAAAATGAAGAGCCTTCATTTGATTTTCTTGCGACAGAATATTGACGCAAGATCAGTACGATTAACAAATTTTCATTTGCATAAAAGTGCTCGTATAAAAATTAGCAGGAAACAGTTGATCCGTTTCCCACGTAGCGCCGCCGGAAATTCGAAAGCAACGTTGGTATCGCTTTGCAGACTGAAACGACGAACGAGAAGTGGGCAACGGCGACGACGATAAACATGAATTTTTGTCGTCGGAATAACCCATTTAACCATACACGTAGCGGTGTAGGACAGGATCGCGGTAGATGCGGATGGTGCTGAAGCGTTCACGGATGACCACCTTCATGGAAACGAAAAACTCGCCTGTTTGCGCGCGTCTGACATTGCGATCTCCCCGGTGACACGATTGAATCGCCGCGTTTCTCGGTCGGTCCTACTAACCAGTCCAACGAGACTTCTTTCGATACCTTTCTTCGCATTTTTGCGCCGATCGACGCCCAGTCGATCAACCCTCGAAGCTTTCAGAACGAACGCTAACACACTTAAAAGAACTATCGTCCGATATTTCCGTCTTCGCATTATTGACACACTTATCCACTTTGTTGAGCGATTCGACCTACAGTTTGGAGGAATGCTTGAAATTCGAGTTACGTTTACATAAGTGGCTATTTACTTTGGCACGGACTTACGTCTGCTTATTTATGCTAGAGTGTTACAGAACCTTCTTACCGTTAATAAGTGCTCGACGTGTTTGTATTGAGAAGTGCTCTTCCCGATATGAACTGACTCGTGATGACTGGCACGAAACGATACTCACGGTTCAAACTAAACGCACCCTAATTTCCTTCAATTGCCACTTATTCAACGCGCCGAGTGGCAAGACAAAGCAGCGTCGAGTGCATCGCCAGGCTTTGCGGCCGCGAACTCGTCAGGAAGGATAATGACGTATCTCTCAACGGTCATAAACGTCAGAAAATCTTCAGGCGAGCGATTAGGCGTGAAAAACGATGTGCAAGGCATCTAGAAGTAGCTTTATTAGATGAAACGAATCGGCCCTGATGCATTCAATTGGAGCGCTCGCCTCGGACGTTGCCGGGGCTGATGTGTCACTCAGACGCTTCTTCCCCGACGGGTTCCCCTCCTCGAATAGAGTGATTACAACAGATTCGCTGCATGTGGAACGGCTGTCTGCCCGTAATGGATTGATTAAACGCA